>JARJIL010000003.1:50820000-52070000 GCA_038502395.1 Dittrichia graveolens | reverse complement strand
GATGGTTACCGGCCTAAATAGCTTCGCCACGTGATCCGCGGCAAACCCGTCACGGTGCAAGGTGAAATAAGGTTCTTAGCACTTGTTATAAATAATTGTTTTATCTAAAAGTATGGGGTAATTATTTTAACAAGGTTTATCTAAACTAACCAAAACTCGTATTATTGTTATTTATAGATGTTAAACCATAACAACACCACGTTAAACATCTCACTTCGTGTGTTCCTAGAAAGGGAGAAACTCACGCGCGTGAACTTTATTGCATGGCTTAGGCAATTGAGGATTGTCCTACGCCATGAATCAAAGTTGCACATCCTTGAGGAACCCCTTCCAGAGCCACCTGCTACCAATGCGACTTGGGTCGTCCGATACGGGTATGAAAAACGTATTGAGGACACGCACGATATTGCCCGCCTCATGTTGTCAACTATGAGCTTGGAGTTGCGAAAGCAGCTCGAGCACATGAGTGTGTACAATATGTTAAACAAGCTCAAGGACATGTTTCAACAGCAAGTTAGGCAGGAACACTATGAGTGTGTTAAAAGCCTAGTCGGTTGTAGGCTGCAGGAAAGCGGGAATGTTCGTCTTCACGTCCTTAAGATGAAGACGAACGTGGATCAAATGGAGAGGTTAGGATTTACTATTGGGAGAGAGCTCGCTGTGGATATTGTACTCCAGTCTCTGCCCGCATCATATGATCAGTTTGTCACAAACTATCATATGCAAAGAATGGAGAAATCCTTAAGCGAATTGCATGGCATGTTGAAGTCTGCGGAGTCTGACATGGCCAAGCATAGTTCCACCTCAACCACTCCCGTCATGGGTCTAAAGAAACAAAAGAAAAGGAAGAAGAAACCGACCCTAAAAGGAAAGGTTGGAGTTTCCAAGTCTATCCTTGATATTGAGTCGAAGGACATAGAGAATGTGCCTCAAGAAGAGACTCAAGAAAAGGTGGTTTGCTACTTCTGTGGAAGATTTGGAAATTGGGGCCGTCACGCCTGTCCTACGTGACGAGAGGATATAAAGCTTCTCAGGAAAGAGAGAGTTAACTTTCCATCTTCAGGTACGTTAATGATTCGTTGCTATTCTTATATAAGCTAGGTAGTTAACCCGAGCTGATTGACTCACGTTTGTCGCAAATTTATTTTGTTACAAAGTGTAGGTCCTTTGGTGAGAGAAAAGCATGAAGAACCGGATCTCGAACGAGGAAACCATGGTGATTTTCCTCTAAGAGAAGATAAGAAGACTTGATCTCGCTTTTGTCGCCAGTTTATTTAATACTTTATTTTGTTGCCCTGCGTGGCAAGTAACATCCCTTTGTATGCTCGTTTTCAATTTCGGTGGACATAATTTTGAAGTTTTAAGAATTGATGTAAAACCTTTTTTAAGCGTTAATTATTCAAGGTTTTTATGTCATAGCTCATATGTTGTTTTGTCCTGCGTGGCATACAACTTTGCATGTGATGACAATGTGTTTATTCTTAAAATATGAAATTTATTATGAAATTTGTTGAGATATATTTTGTTCAAAATTTCCCTTGTCATGGCATACACAAGGTTTTGTTACAAGTAATAGAATGTTCATGAATAATTGATTCTGAATCCAAAATAGTTTGGATGAGTTATCTTTGTGTGATAATCAACTTTACCACATAAACAAGAGATATATCACCTAGATCCATGTGGTTACGATCTCGGAATAGTTTAGCATCGGGCTAAACGCTTTGATGTTGACCTTGTGTATTAAGCTAAGATGATTATGGGGTCCTTCACCGGAGTTTGTGAGAGGATTATAGGATTGTTGGATATTGATCACATTTTGTGGATAATCCGTTCAAGCACACCACAAAGAATAACGAAGGATAAACCTCTTCATTACTACCTTGATGGTAGTAATTGCGAGACGTTTACTAGTTTAGGCAGATGTCTGAAACCTTGTTGGTGTTCGAATTAGCCAAAACAGCCTTAAGAATCAATAGGGCATATAGATCAAGGTACTTAGATCTAGTTAAGATGCTAATGTATCTATTATCTATATTGAATGACCATATAGCGAGTTGTGGAATTGTTTCACAATTCATATCCTACTAAGACGCATTGGTACATGGTGTTATGGAGTAGGGAACCGGGTGTTATTGATAATGATTCGGTTTATGACGGGTCAAGAGTGTGTGTCCAATTTGTTGGGACATTCATACATCATTGTGACTAAGTCCTCAAATCTAAATTCAATTGATGGTCTATTTAGTATTTATTAAGATACGACTAGAAAGGTTCTTTGCTTGTCTATCTTATAGTTCGAAGTTATCCATTCTACATTCAGTGGGAGAGCATAAACTTAAAATCAAGAAGTGCTATTACATTTGAGGAGTTCTTCTAAGTTTTAGTTATTTAACCTTTTGAGAACAATGTTTGTTGCTTAAAAGGGGAAGAAGAGAGAAACTAAAACTAAGGCATTCCAGTGGAAGAACGTGGAACTTAAATGAAAGACTTGATGATGATACTAGCATATAATCTGATATCTTTGATAGATGATCATCATGGTTATGCTGGTATGCCTGACTAGGAGTCATTACTTCTTTTAATATTCTAGTGGAAGAACGTGGAACTTAAATGAAAGACTTGATGATGATACTAGCATATAATCTGATATCTTTGATAGATGATCATTATGGTTATGTTGGTATGCCTGACTAGGAGTCATTACTTCTTTTAATTCTGATAAGGGTCGTGTAGAGCCAAAGAGATATGGGTTTCTCATATCTAAGTGGCAATGACTTGATGGTGAGTCATGTTGAGTTCACCACCTATCAGAAGTGCTAAAAATAAAAGAAGTAAATGATAAAGAGATGCAATCCATTTGAAATGTCCAAGTACTTGACTTGACTTGATCCCATACCTAGATGTATACCAAGGTGATAGTGATGGGATTAACATGGATGGAATTGTAGACAACTTCAAATACCGACTAGTGGTAAAGGTTTAATGATGGTTATGGAGAAACTTGTCCTAGTGGCTATGTTGAAGAATGTTTGATACTCGTGGATATTAATGACCGCGTTTCGCCATGAAACAATATGATGAGGAAGTTCTTATAACACTCTCCGAGGGTCTTAATATACGTCCGTAGTATCCGAATTATGTCTACAAAAGTGGATAAGACCACTTCGGACTTATTCTTGCATCTTGAACGAAAGATCTTTGCTTACTAATAGAAAATCAAAGTGATAAGTTTTCTAGAAGCGTAGATAAAACCTTTTATATATGTCAGGGCTAGTGGGAGCTTTGTTGTATTCCTAGTGTTAAATGTCTATTGAAGATAATGTCTCGGTATTAGGTTATCTGCGAACCTGATTCAGGAATTATTGCTTCATGAGGGCATTTAGGAGATACAAAATTGGACAGCGTTGACAACTAGAATAGGCTTGGAGTAAGTAGTTACTCTAATGCGTGTTTCTGCTAGGATAACTGTTGATCTTTGGTCAAAGTTGATGATCCTAACTTGTGGTGTTGCTTGTTGGTTCTTAAAGTATCACTAACCTTGTTGTGGGCTTTTGAGACAATAAGGGTGTGATTACTTGAACTTTGAAAAGTTGAGATCTTTTTGATGTATACTTTTGAAGTAGTCTTGTCAAAAGAGATATAATCAAATAACAAAAGTACTTGTGGATGTTGTGGTACAAATCCACTAGTTAAGCCGTTGTTATGGACTAGTGATGTTTATCATACTAGGTCAATTAGAATTTCTAATGCATGTAACTTGGCTTGAATATGTTTTGGTTCATGTTTGATTTGTACTTATATTTTGGGGACGTTAAGCAGTATTGCAATTCATACTATATCGATTATTAAATGGAGATTTAATAATACGCCGAGGGTGGGTATTTTATGAATCCTTATTGTGTTCCATCTTAGCATGTTTAAAGACTTCCGAGAATGGTTTCCATTCTAAAATCTCCACAATCGGTTATACTTTATGGGAAGGAAGTATAAATTAAGATTGAGGTAAAGGATCGGTTTTGTTAAACGTGATTCTTGCCTATACTTGAAAGGGGTTTCAAGTGATTGGAGGACCCGCACCCGAGTTCGCTTCATGGTTCTGGTCATAAGTAACTCGGGATGATGATGGCGTTTCATCCTTAAACTAGAGATACATGTGATTCCAAAGCATAGGTCTGCTTTGCTTTGATTGTTTTCTAACGCGGTCCGTAACTGGTCGTTATAAGGGAGATGATTGGGTAGAGTATTATCTATGTGGCGGGACTATGTAGTCAAAAGGAATTTGTTCCTCTATGTATAGAGAAGATATCCATGGGCCCCTCGATGATTGAGTGCTGACGTTCATATGCATGGCCGTGCTCAAGTTATATTGATGATGGATCAATGTTAACTTGGTTTGTTGGTCACTACTAATCTAGAATCAAGAAACATAATCGTGAACGATCTGAAGGTTGACTTTATTCCATGCCTTGTGTTCACATAGGATATCGCGAACAATGAGATGTATATGTTCATTTGTCTTAGGACAATCATTTCATGATTGGGATCTTATCAAGAGTGGCTTACCCTATACCGACCTACTAGCAACCTACTAGCATTTGGGATCAAGCTTTGATGCACAAAGGTGTTGCTTGTTCTTGATTGTTATCTTGGTGATTACACACCAACCTACTAGCATTTGGGAATCAACATAACTTGGGGTGGACTTCATTAGAGGAATCCTAGTTTGGATTCTTGAAGCTTGACAAAAGGAAGATTGTAGTACTTGCATAGTGGTACATTTCTATCCATCTTGTTCTTTTGATTACTTGCAACTCCATGTCTAGATGTTGGTCCATGGGAGTGTTTGTTTAGTTAGCTTATTATTTTTGTTCTATATCTTGCTTCCGTTGCTACTCGTTTATGCCAAACAAATACCTTCAGAACAATGTATGAACACAAGAAGAACACTTTGCTTGAGAGAAAACACAGATGTGTTTGTTTCTATTAATCTGAGAAATGCAAAGGTTACCTTGCAAACTAGGTTTGCAAGGGTTTAAATACAAGTAGGCACATGGGCCTCAAGCTTCATGGGCTTTCATGATGGATTTCTCTAATCTAACATTTGGACTAGTCTATTACATACTAATGGACTAGACTATTACCATTAAATGGGCTAAGCCCTTACACAAAATGAACTAAACTAACAAAGCAATAATAGCAAGATAATTAAGATAGTTGCACAAGGCCTACAAACACAAATAAGTCCTAACAAGTGTCGAAGGTCGGACCACTGTGAAATTTGGATCAATGCAAAATTCGGACCGGTGTTTGAAAAATTTCCTAAGTGTTGAAGGTTGGACCACTGTGAAAGTCGGACCATGCGAAAGTCGGACCATTGTGAAAGTCGGACCATGTGAAAGTCGGACCAAGTGTTAACCACAAAGGTCGGATCAAGTGTTAAACACAAAGGTCGCATGAACAATTTGCAATTAGGTTGGATCAACGAAAGTCGCATGAGTGAAAGTCTGATCAAAAGTCGCATGAATAAATTTTCACTTAAGTCAGATCAATTGAAAGTCACATGAATAACTTAAGTCGGATCAATTGAAAGTCGCATGAATTGAAAGTTGCATGAATTACTTAAGTCGGATGATTGAAAGTCGCATGAACAACTTTTCACTAAAGCCGGATCACAAGGTTGCATCATTTAAAAGTCACATGAACATTTTTCACTTAAGTCGGATAAAAAAGGTCGCATCATTTAAAACTCACATGAAGAACTTTAGGTCGGATGAACTGAAGAACACTAAAGGTCAGACCAAACAAACACTAACAGTTTTGAAATTTGAATTTGAATTTCACTTCAAACCATTGATTATCAACACAAATTTGGCACATGTATGTTCGCAAATCATTCTAAACATGTTTGCTGCTTTAAGAGAAACAAAAAACATCAAATTTGAAAAAATTTTCAACCAAACATGACTATTTTACTCAAAGACCCTAACCAAGGGGAAACCCCTTTTCAAAATCATAAAATCATGCATTGTTTGAGTCTGATTTGTACATCAAGTGGCTCGCACATACTCAAATCGTGATTACGACTTGTTTTAACCTTCAAATAACACCATTTAAAGTGGTTTTGAGTTCAAAATTTTGAATGGTCAATACGGTTGAGAACTGTAATACCCGAAATTTTTTTAAATTATTAAATTATAAAAAGCGAAAGTTTTAGTAAGAATTAGTAAAATTATGTGTATATTATGCTATTTAAATGTTATATGTTATATATGTGTACCTACAACTTAGAATTTTAATAAAATGCAAAAAGGAAGAAAGATGGAGGACTTAAGATGTAATTATATATGTTGACTCCAATAATTGGAGTCAATTAGAAAATCCCCATTTCGTGGAGAAAAATCGAGAGGGAGGATAGAGAGGGTTCTAGAGAGTTGGTTCAAGAGGAAGAAGGAAAATCAAGAGAAATAGGGTTGGTTTTTGTGTTGGATTCAAGAATTTTTGTGTTTAGGCTCCAACAACTTTCATATTTGGCATTTATCAAGTACAACAAGTTGATTACTCAAGTTGGTTCTAAATAAAGTAAGTTCTATGCTTATTTTGTGTTTGATTTGTAGTTTGGGTTGTTGGTTGTTGTGATCTTTGACTTTTTAGTTGAAAAATTGTGGTAAATGGGTTAATTTTGGGGTAATAGTTGAAGTTAGGGTTTTGAATGATTTAATGTGTTTAAAGTATTGATAATTGAGTTTGATCGGGAAATTTCATGTTAGGTTTGGTGATTTATGGTTGAATTATGTTTATTTGTTAAAAAATGGGTCAAGAACTTGAATTTATGGTAAATTTGGTTATGATAGTTCAAGGTGGTTATAAGTGTTAATGGTTTGATGTTATGAAGTGTTGTGGAGGTTGTGAATACTGCAAAGAAATCTAATTTGGGAAAATTGGGGTTTTTGGTCGATTTGGTGTAAAGAGCAACCTGCAGGTTACTGTTCACGCTGGCTCGCGGAGCGAGCCAGGTGCGTCGCGGCGCGAAGTCGTGGTTTGGCAATAGTCAATTTTCTAGAGATTTTCTCCCAGCGTGAGGCACCTTGTCTCGCGGCGCGAGACCCCTTGAAATGTCTAAAAAGTTATTTTGACCCCATTTGACCTTGTAATTGATTTGGGATTGTTTCTAATGGTTTTAGTGTCTTAAAGACACGAAATGAGTGTTTAAGTCGTGTCTTGAGTCTATACTCGTGTGTAGCTTTAATGTTTGGTTAAATTAACTAAGTTAACATCGTGTTTGTGATATTAGGGCCTTTAGACAAGTGATTTAGCTCTGTTTGGGATTAGAAGTGATCCTCATCACTTCAAATTGGTGAGTTGTGCCCTACGGACACAGAATCCTTTTAAATGTTCAAGTCATCAATTGTTAGTTATGTACTGTGTTTTAAGTATATATGGCATCAATGTGAACTGTTATTGATATTATCACATTTATGATAATGATTTATGCAATTGAATATGTGATTCACCCGTTTTAGAGCATGTTATGCTATGTGTTGATTCTGGCAAGTTGTGACCTTGTGTGTGTAACTTGCTTGTGATATGTTTGACCCTTTGTGGTATGTGATTTGGTCCGGACCACTGTTGTGATATGTACTCTACACCATAGGGTTCCTAGCCATTGAGACGTGTACAGGTTCATGTGGCTTCGGCAATTGAGGAACTACGATACACGGGTGGTTGAGGGATCAGTGCGGAGAGTGGAGGGGTATGTCAGTACCCATTATGACCGTGTGGGTTCACTGGGCTGACGAGCCACCGAACCCAATCAACACGAGTGGACTTGGGGAACAAGGCTTACACTCTAGATAACCGTTGTATGGTGGACTGCTTCGTGCTTCCCCCACCTTGACAGGAGATGTGGACACTCCCCCACGAGGACTTGTTGACCATGGTTGGCACCTATGGAAGATACAAGTATAAGTGGACTTGTCCCCCACATATTGTGTGATCTGTTTATTGATGCCATAATTGTTTTGCATATATGATGACTTGTTTATTTCATTAACTTGTTTGGCGCACTCACTAGATTATGCTAATGAAACAGTGTTTATGTTTTCGTATCCACAAATAAATGATTGCGTGATGCCGGGGAGGCGGGTAGATGCTTTGGGGAAGCACTTGTTGCCTGATGGATATGTTTGGAATACATGATTATTCCCTATTTTGGTTATTTGTAATTAATGGTCGTGTATTCGGGTCAACAAGTAACACCAACTTTTGTATATCTGACAAAGCTTTTGCATAATGATATAAACAAATACAGATGAACAGATATGGTTGACAGAGAAACCCCCATCCTTCCTCCTGTGACCCAATCAGCAGCAGAGGTGCTAGTGATAGAAGATTTGGATACTACGAATCAAGCCGGAACTTCTGGCCATGATCAGGAAGAAGATCAAAGCGAGTATATTTTCAAATTGGAGAATGAATTGTTGGAGCTTAGAAATAAAGTCCATAACTTTGAGCAGCAGAGATAGACACCACCTGAACCAACCCTAGTTCCAATTGCGATTACTACTCCAGCGACCACAGTACCAGTAACAACACCATTACCGCCGGTAACACAGATGATGCAACCACCATTCTACTATCTGTATGCACAACCGGGTGTTTACCCTTTTGCGTTTCCAGGATATAAGCAACCATGCACGTACAAGCAATTTTTGGATTGTAAGCCTTCTAAGTACAGAGGGAGTTCTGATCCCAATATTACTTTGAACTGGTTGAGAGAAATGGTGAAGGCGTTAGACGCTTGTAATTGCGAGAATGAATTGAAGGTGAAATATGCGACGAGAATGTTGAACGAAGACGCGATGGTGTGGTGGGATTCGATAACTAGGCACTTTACTGAGCAGCAGCAGGAAAGTATCACCTGGAGTCAATTCTAGGAAAAGTTGTGCGAGCAATAATGCAGTTCCTTTGAGATTTCCAAAATCAAGAAGGAATTTATGGATTTACAAATGGCGGGGAATATGTCTGTGGATGATTTGATTAAGTAGCTCAATGAGAAGATGAGGTTTGTTAAACAATGGGTGCCAGATGAGGAATCAAAGATCGCTCACTTTGTTGGAGCTTTGCATCCAGATGACCGTAGCGCCACTAGATAGGCTACAACACTATCCCAAGCTTTCACTTTAGCTAAGTCGGTTGAAGGGGATATTCTTGCGAGGAATAGGTTGAGTGGGGAGAGGATTTCCCAACAAAAATTAAGATTTGAACATTACAGCACACAACATAAGCAGGGAGGGCAAAGCAGTGGTACAAGACAAGGAGATCAGAGTAGGAGACCTACCACGGGTGGGTCTAATCAACGGGCACCTTGGTGTTGCAGGTGAAATTCTTTTCACAATGGTCAATATACGCCACAAACACTGAGATGTGTGAAGTGTGGTCAGTTCGGACACGATTTTAAGAACTGCAGATTCCAAAAGAGCGTGTGCTGGAATTGTCAGAAGGAGGGGCACAAAGTTGGTGAGTGTCCACTGAGTAAGAAGTCGAGATCTGGGTCAGGAGCAGGAGTGGCTGGGGGATCGTCTTTAGCTGGTCAGAAGAGAAAAAACCCACCCACTGCTGAGGGTAGGGCGTTCAAAATGACGGTGGATGATGCCACCACCACTGACGATGTCATTACGGGTATGTTTCTGATAAACTCTACTCCTGCTAGAGTATTATTTGATTCTGGGGCAAATCGCTCCTTTATTTCTGTGGAATTATGTGATAAACTGAACATGCCTGTTATTAAGCTTGCTAGTACTTTAGAGATAGAAGTAGCTGATGGCATGATGGTTCCGATCACGACTGATGTGGCTGGCGCTAAAATTGATATAGATGGTGTATGTTTTCATTTTTTCTTTCTTGTTATGCCATTATCTGGTTTCGATGTGGTGCTCGGGATGGATTGGCTGCGTTTGAATCAAGCGAGTATTAAGTGCTATAAGAAGTTGATTTCTTTTCCGTTGGCTGATGGCAAGCGAGTGGTAGCAAGGGGTGAGAAGGTTGGATCTGTAATTCCAATCATTTCTTGTTTGAAAGCTAAGAAGGCGTTGGATAGAGGATGTGGATCTTACACGGCGTATGTTATTGATGGGAATAAAGAAAAGCATGCTATGAATGAGATTCGGGTGGTAATGGAATACCGAGATGTGTTTCCAGAGGAATTGCCAGGGTTGCCTCCAGTTCGCGAGGTAGAATCCAAGATTGATTTGATCCCTGGTTCTCGACCAGTGGCAAAAGCTCCGTACAGATTGGCACCTTCAGAGATTCGAGAGATGATGACGCAGATTCAGGATCTATTGGATAAGGGGTTTATTCGTCCGAGTTCGTCTCCGTGGGGAGCACCGGTATTGTTTATGAAGAAGAAGGACGGTACGTTGCGCATGTGTATTGATTACCTAGAATTGAACAAGAGAACGATAAAGAATAAGTATCCGTTGCCCAGAATTGATGACTTATTCGATCAGGTACGTGTATCTGAGGAGGATGTGTCAAAGACAGCCTTTCATACGCGCTATGGTCATTACGAGTTCTTGGTTATGCTGTTCGGCTTAACTAATGCACCTGCGATATTCATGGATCTTATGAACAGAGTTTGTCGACCATTTCTGGATAATTTTCTGATAGTCTTTATTGATGATATTCTGATTTATTCGAAGACTAAGTTAAAACATGAACAACACTTGTGACAAGTTTTGGAGACTTTGAAGAAAGAACACTTGTATGTGAAATTCTCGAAGTGCGAATTCTGAGTGGACATGAATGATTAAGATATAAATATATGTGGAAAGATATGTTTATGAATTCGAGACTGATTTGGTTGTTACTGTGTTTTCAGGCAATCCAAAGACTCAGTGATATTAGATATTTGAGTTCGTGTGGAATACGAGATGAGTGGACGTTAATCGCGGATGGTAAAGATTATGGTTGATGTTATTGATGCGATGCATGCGTTTATGATTGGACGATTGATTGACTGTTGATTGTGATTGTTGATTGATGATTGATATGTGTTGCATGACTATTTGGCCAATACGCGCTCTTTGGATGATATTGAGTTGCGTTTGAGAAGTCAGCTATACGTAGAATTGGGCTGGGCTCTTTTACTGGTTCGTTGTACAGTGACAGTCTTACTGGTGCATGCGTTGCATCAGAGGGGAATTTTCACTGTGCCAACTCAGTGGAGGGTTATCGGTAAACCTTTGCTTTGTCCAGCATTGGTTGTAGGTTCTGCGCCAAATCGCCGGTCTTCTTGGACATGTGATTACATGCTTTGATATTGACTGTTGGTGTTTGCGTTTATGCTTAGCCTCTACTTAGCTTTGTGCTAATTCCCCTCGGTTGATTCTTTTGCAGGTTTATGTTTGTTGGCAGTGTAGATATTTGTATTTTATGCTAAGTGGTTTGTTTAATTAAAGCTTCCGCAGCGTATTTTAAAAAACAAATGGCTTGGGTTTTCCGGTGTTACAATCCTTCGGGTAGAGAAAGAACAGGAGCTTGACACAACAATCCTTTGAGAGTATCGAACTGCTTTCCTTTAAAGGTAGCAAGTGATTGAAATGACAAGCTTGTAATCTTTCTAGCGACCAGCTTTGCAGACGACCGGCTTTCTACTTTTTGAAGGGAGTTATAACGATCGTAGCGTAGGCCTAGTAGAAAGCATTTTCCTGAACATTAGTCCAAGATTATGGAACATTCTTATGGGTCAGCTTGGTTAGTGGCCCCTCTAGTTTAGAGAAATCACGAATGAATCGGCGGTAATATCCCGCAAGACCAAGCAAACTTTTGATTTCAGAAGGTGATTTAGGAGACTCCCATTTCATAATTGCTTCAATCTTAGAAGGATCGACTTTAACACCTTCTTCACAAATAACATGGCCAAGGAACTGAACTTCCCGAAGCCAGAATTCACATTTTGAGAATTTTTCATAAAGCTTTTCGTGTCGAAGATCTTCAAGAACTTCCCGCAAATGCACTTCATGATCCTTCTCGGTTTCAGAATAAACCAATATATCATCAATAAAAATGATCACAAACTTATCTAAGAAACGACGGCATACTTAATTCATAAGATCCATGAACACTACTAGAGCATTAGTTAGACAAAAAGGCATCACAAGGAATTCATAATGCCCATATCGGGTTCTGAAAGCAGTCTTGGGAACATCATCTTCTTTAACACGGACTTGATGATAACCCGAGCGAAGATCAATCTTGGAAAAGTAACTAGCTCCTTGCAGCTGATCGAACCAATCATCAATTCGGGGAAGTGGATATTTGTTCTTGATGGTTCTTTTGCTCAACTCCTAGTAATCAATGCACATCCGGAGAGTACCATCCTTTTTCTTGACAAACAAAACCGGTGCTCCCCAAGGTGCGGAACTCGGTCTAACAAATCCCTTATCCAAAAGGTCTTGGATTTGGGTCCTCATTTCCCGAATCTCAGATGGTGCTAGACGATAGGGGTTGGCAACAGGAGCTGCCCCGGGAACAAGATCTATCTGATACTCAACCTCATGAACCGGAAGTAAGCCGGGAAGATCATCAGGAAACACATCGGGAAATTCATTAACAACTCTAACATCCCCAACACTTTGCTTCTCCTTCTTGACATCAAGGACATATGCCAAAAAGGATTCATAGCTATTCCGTATACATTTCTAAGATTTCATAACAGATAGAATTTAAAATCCAGATTTGCGCTTCTCGCCCCGAACTATAGCATATTCTCCGTTGAGTAAAGGGATTTTGATCAATTTCTTAGAACAGAGGATTTCTGCATGATTAGCACTAAGCCAATCCATACCAATGACTGCATCAAAAGAAGATATGTGAACCGGTAGCAAATAAATTGGGAAAGAATTCCCATCAAGATCAACAATACAGCTATCACAAATATCAGTCACAGAGATAATCTTGCCATCAACAATTTCAACATCAAGAGGTTTGGCAAGTTTACTAAAAGGTAGGTTCAGTTTCTCACAGAAAGCATACGACACAAATGATCTATTGGCTCAAGAATCAAATAACACATAGGTAGATGTAGAATTCAATAGGAACATTCCAGATACTACATCCCCAGCCTCACGAGCCTCCTCCGCGGTCATTTGAAATGCCCGCCCTTTCGCCTTTGGAGGGTCTTTGCCCTTTGAAGATGAACCACCGATTCCTCCCTCCTTATGATGAGGGCAATCCGCCATCTTATGGCCCGGCTTGTGACAGGTAAAACAAACACTTTCCTTGTACTTGCAATCAGTAGGGATGTGGCCAGGCTTGCCACAACGGAAACAAGCTTTCGTATCTTTCGTGCAGTCTCCCTTGTGGTGAGACTTACACATCTTGCACCACTACGGCTTAGAATCATCACTTTTGGGTTTGGAGAAGGAGGATGGGGTTGCTTTCTTCTTTGACTGACCACCAGAGGGTTCAGCCTTTCTCTTTACGCCAATCAACTTCTTGGCTTGCTTCGAAGCCTTGAAGTCATCAAACAAGAACTTGGCCTTTTGAGTAGCCGAAAGAAGAGTAGGACAATCTCGGATGTAAATTTTGTACTCGGGAGGTATGGTTTCAACCAACCGCTTGACTTTGGCTTTTTCTTCGGGGACCCAAGTAGTCACGAAGCTGGGATGCTCATTGAACTTGCGAACATGTTCATCCATAGAAGAATCACCCAATTTCATATTTAGGAACTCCCTTTCGAGGCGTTCCAGTTCCCTTTCAGTGCAGAACTCCTTTTGAAATAGATCAAGGAATTCATCCCAACCCAGCTTATCCGCTTCACCCTTAGGCATTGCTGCCTTAATTATGTTCCACCAAACTAGAGCCCTCCCTTTCAGTTGTCTCACAGAATAAGGAACTTTGTGTTCCTCATCGCAATCACATGAGGTAAAAGTCTGCTCCATCTCTCGGATATAACTAAAAGTCACAATTGGATCATCGCTACCTTCATAGGTAGGGGTTTGCAGTTCAAGAAGGTTTTGTAGGAAACGGTGGGTTTCCTTGAGATAGAAGCATCACTAGACTCACCATGAGTCGAACTCTTTGATGTGAGTTGCCTTGATGTGATTGTAACAGATATGGTTGACAGAGAAACCCCCATCCTTCCTCCTATGACCCAATCAGCAGCAGAGGTGCTAGTGATAGAAGATTTGAATACTACGAATCAAGCCGGAACTTCTGGCCAGGATCAGGAAGAAGATCAAAGCGAGTATATTTTCAAATTGGAGAATGAATTGTTGGAGCTTAGAAATAAAGTCCATAACTTTGAGTAGCAGAGATAGACACCACCTGAACCAACCCCAGTTCCAATTGTGATTACTACCATATCTGTTACAATCACATCAAAGCTTTTGTATTCTTGAAGAAGTAGATTCAAGGCACTCCAAGGCTGGAATTAAGCTTGAAATTGTTTCCAATCTGTTCTTGAGCTTCAACACATCGTCATCATCATCATTTTCCAGCTTGTAAGCTCTTCTTCTTCTCTTGTTCTTCATTTTTAGGACTTAGGTCAAAAAATGGGTAAAACGAATTTAGCCATTAAAGTTTGGATTTCTTTGCACAAATCAGTTCTAATATCATGTATGAGAAGTTTGGAATTGGTTTTGTGAATTAAAAATGATAACTTGATAGAATTTCTTGAAATTGACCAAGTGGGTCAAATATGGTGATTTGAAGAATCAAACTAGAATCTGATGTTAAAAGCATGATGTTTATATGTTTATGAACTCTTTTTTATGTCCTAAAACTAGTGCAAAGGCTGGAAATAATTAAGATCAAGTAAAGTTTGAGTTTGAATGGAAAAACAGCAGCTGCAGGACACTTTCTCGCAGCCCTGTTCCTACGTCGCGGCACGACCCATTAGGGTGTTGCGGCGCGATCTTCACAGTAGTGAAGGGGTGGCTGTTTTTCAATGGTTAATGTTATTTGGGATGGTTTATGGTATTTTTAATAAGTTAAACACGTATTTGGGTTAGTTTAACCATTTTTACTAGTTTAGACACATTTAAGAAATTAAACACTAGAACTAGCATATGTATATGATTTGTAGTATTTAAATGGGCCTTTATGTAAACAATAGGTACTTAAACATTCAAGGAAGGCCAAATCTATATTCAAGTTATAATTGAGCACCAAGGTGAGTACTGACTCATATGACTTCAATTTAGGAAGTTTTGAATGCAAGAACAGTTATATGATTATGACATGCCACAACTTGTATTATGAAAGCCCTATGTGTGCTAGTATGATAAAGAATCCATGATATGCCTTGCTAATTGATGTGCAAGACATGTATTTAAGTACATGTGCACACTTGATGAATAATATGTTATATGAATAAAGCATGCATGCACTTGTCCCTGCATAGGGTGATTGATGAAACTATCTGTATGTCCGGACTTGTATGTAATTAAGGTCGGCTTCAGCTGGGTCCTGGGCCTACGGGCATAATGTTCTGGACTAACGGTACTCGAGTACCGTTCCTTTCAGCAATTGAGGTGAGTGCCTTAAATGGCTAAGCCTATTGAGCTTTGGCTCCTTAACGAGCATGGTGATTCACTTAGGTGATGAAACCCGCACGGATGGTGGTGTCTGATTCCCCCGGTGGTAGTGGTTTGAGCTGGTTTTGCAACCCAGCAATATAATACACTCGCTGGACATGTCAACACTCCGCTATATGTTAGGATAGCATTGATTGCTTATTCTGCTATATGACTTTTTATATTGCTAAGGACTTGCTTAATTGTTATGCATGATTGTTAGTATTCACTAGCTATATTTATATAGCTAATGTTGTTGATGTTTAACCTTTTACAGATAATGAATAGGCGGGCTTGGTGAGTTGGGGACCCTCATGGCTGTTATACATGCCTTTTTGAAGGAACATTGGTTTTGGTATAATAGTACAATGGTCGGTTTAGATTATGTAACACCGGTAGGCATGTTTGGCAATTTTTGGTATTGTATATTTGTATATACGCCAAAGATGTGTTTTTTAAACTTTAGTAACTACTTGGGTTGTTTGTTTGTTGTTTAAAATTTTGTTGCATAGTTTTTGAAATTCAGTTAAGTTAACAAACAGGTAAAAGTCCAAATTACAAACGTACCCATGCAGTTTGAAAACTCAAATTTATACTGATTTTTAATATAGCAAAGGCGGTGTTACAAGTTAGGTATCAGAGCCTAAGTTTGAGGGAATTGGGTACTTGAAAGAGTATTCAATCTCAAACTCGGGCCCGACCATTATGAAGTGTTCCTTATTGGGTAAAGGAGAATGAGTATGCGAGTATTATGATAAGTACTTGTTAATAGCTAAGTTATATGTTAATATGTAAGTATAAGTGCTATAATGAATGATTCTTCTTTCATATAGCAAAAGTTGAAATATGTCTCCACCGCATGATGCTACTGAGTAGGCTCTAAAAGAAATGGAGGACGAAGCCTCCCATATTCCACCACAGGCTGGAGACGCGCAATCTCAGCACCACACTGAGGGTGCTCCAGCCGATAATGTACAGCAGGAATATATTCGACGCCTCGAGGAGGAGCTCCGTGTTGCAAAGGAGCTATTGTTTAACTCGGCTTTGGGTAAACCACCTCGCAAGTCGTGTTCTTTTAAGAAATTTCTGACATGTAAACCACCTACTTTCGAGGGGAGTGATGACCCCGTAGTTACCATGAGGTGGCTTCGTGAGACAAAGAAAGCTTTTGAGTCCTGTGAATGCGAAGCTGAATACCGCGTCAGGTATGCAGTGAGGATGGTAAAAGGCCGTGCCATGTTCTGGTGGGACACGGTCAGGACCTCAGTCAGAAAGGAAGAACTAGAAGCTCTGTCTTGGGAGCAGTTTTCGGAGAAGGTGCAGAAGAAGTACTACACTAAATATGATATGGAACGGCTGGAACGCGAGTTCAACAATCTCCGAAAAGGAGATAAATCCATGGAGCAACATATCAGTGCCTTTTCTAATAAAATGAGGTTTGTACCTCATTTACTAACCGATGAGAATCTGAAGATTCGGAAGTTTGTTTCTACTTTACCACTTCAATTTCGGGCACATGTCCGAGCAGCAGCTGATTTGGATCGAGCTTTTGAGATAGCTCGGCAGATGGATGGGGATCGCATTCAATGCAGGGGTGAATCTGCAGGGGAAAGCAAGAAGAGGAAATTTCAATCCTCCTCTAACCCAAGTCCTTTAAAAGGACAATCTTCTACAGGTACCAAAGGAGGCGATTCTAAGAAGCCTAGATCTGATAGCCAATGGTGCTATCAATGCCTCACCTACCACTATGGCGATTGTTCTAAGGCAACCAGAAGGTGTTCCAGGTGTGGAACCAAGGGGCATTCAGTGGAGGAATGCAGGTACAAGGATGATGTCTACTTCAGATGTCATCAGTCAGGGCATAAAATAGCCCAATGCCCTAAGAGTCTAAGTACCCGAGCAGATGGATCATCATTAGAGCCAAAGAAAGACGGCGCCCCACGTGCAAAAGGGCGTGCGTTCCAGATGACGGCCGAAGAGGCCAAAGCTGCAAGTGATGTAATCACGGGTACTTTTCTTATTGAATCTACCACAGCATGCATATTGTTTGATACTGGAGCTACTTACTCTTTTATTTCCATATCTTGTTGCAAAAAGCTACAACTACCTATTTCCCCATTGACTAATCCAATTAGAGTACAAGTGGCTGACGGTAAAGTAGTTCCAGTTACTGAAAAAGTTCTGGTAGCACTTGTTTATATCGGTGGGCATAGTTTTTCAATTTCATTCCTTATTATGCCTATCGCGGGATTTGATGCTGTTATCGGGATGGATTGGCTCAGCAGTAGAGATGCTGAAATTTTATGTTCTAAGAAGATAATCAGATTTCCTCTAGCCGACGGGTCTTATGCTATTGCGAGGGGAGAAGGACGGGAGTCTGATATTCCTATCATTTCGGTGATTCAAACTCAGAAATCTGTTACAAAAGGTTGTGTCTCCTATTTCGCTTATGTTATTAATACTCATATGGAGAAACAACCAGTAGAAAATATCACGGTAGTGTCAGAATATCCTGAAGTCTTCCCAGATGAATTACCCGGAATGCCTGCAGTCAGGGATGTGGATTATAAGATTGATCTTGTTCCCGGAGCTACTCTAGTGGCTAAAGCTCCATATCGTCTCGCTCCTTCTGAAGTCCGCGAGATGATAAATCAAATTCAAGAATTGCTTGACAAGGGCTTTATTCGCCCGAGCTCTTCTCCTTGGGGAGCTCCAGTTCTTTTCGTCAAGAAGAAAGATGGGACTATGCGAATGTGCATAGATTATAGGGAGCTTAACAAGCGAACTATAAAGAACAAATACCCACTTCCGTGCATAGATGACTTATTTGATCAATTGCAGGGAGCAACGTGCTTTTCTAAGATTGATCTCCGATCAGGGTACCATCAGGTACGGGTTCAAGCTGAAGATATTCCGAAGACGGCTTTCCGTACACGCTACGGCCATTATGAATTCTTGGTGATGCCATTCGGTTCTACCAATGCACCAGCTATCTTTATGGATCTTATGAATCGTATTTGTCGTCCATTTCTGGACAAGTTCGTGATAGTATTTATTGATGATATCTTGATCTATTCAAAGACCGAAGCTGAACATGAATCACATCTTCGTCAAGTTCTCAAAACTCTTAAGCGAGAACAACTCTATGCCAAGCTTTCTAAATGTGAGTTTTGGCTTCGGGAGGTGCATTTTCTTGGCCATGTTATATGCAGGGAAGGTGTGAAAGTAGACCCTGCTAAAGTAGAGGCAGTGATGAATTGGAAGGTTCCTAAGACTCCTACAGAGATCAAGAGTTTCCTTTGTCTTGCAGGCTAGTATCGGCGATTTATTCGCGATTTTTCTAAACTCGCTGGTCCTCTTACTAAATTGACACGGAAGGATGTTGCTTATGTGTGGTCTGATGCATAGGAGTAGTCCTTTCAAACTTTAAAGCGGCTACTCTGTGAAGCTCCGATTCTTACTCTGTCAAATGGGTCGGAGGATTGCATAGTATATTGTGATGCTGCTTATTCTGGTTTGGGATGTGTTCTAATGCAACGCGATAAGGTGATTGCCTATGCTTCAAGGCAATAAAACCACATGAAAAGAACTACCCAACAGACGATCTTGAACTCACAGTAGTTGTATTTGCATTGAAGCTGTGGAGGCATTACTTATATGGCACAAAATGTGTTATATTCACGGATCATAAAAGCTTGCAATATGTCTTTTCTCAAAAAGAACTCAATATGAGGCAACGACGCTGGATTGAGTTGATTAAAGACTATGATTGTGAGATCCGTTATCATCCAGGAAAAGCTAATGTAGTAGCTGATGCCTTGAGCAGAAAAGGGGTTTCAACTGAAGCCAAGTTCATGAAGCTTACTGTGGTTCCTGATATTATTTCCAAATTGAGGGAAGCACAACAACTAGCTCTACAAGAGGAGAATTTGAAGGCGGAGACTATGAGAAAGCTGAAAGATCAGCTTGTTGATGACAGGCTGGGTTTGAAGACTTTTCAATCCCGAATCTGGGTACCATGCATTGGAGGCAACCGTGATTTGATATTACAGGAAGCACATAATTCCAGGTTGTCTATTCACCCAGGTATAACCAAGATGTATTATGATCTCAAAAAGCTATATTGGTGGTCTACACTTAAAAGAGACATTGCTTCATTCGTGGAGAAGTGTCAAATATGTGCACAAGTCAAAACCGAGAACCAAAGGCCTTATGGCAATCTGCAACAGCTTGATATTCCAGAGTGGAAATGGGATCATATAACCATGGATTTTGTTACAAAGTTACCAAAGACACTGAAGGGGCACAACATGATTTGGGTCATTGTTGACCGATTGACCAAAAGTGCTCATTTTCTTGCTACAAACGAATCTGCATCATTGACACACCTAGCTCAACTCTATATCAATGAGATAGTCACACGTCACGGTTTACCTTTTTCTATTGTTTCTGACCGTGACTCTCGTTTTGTGTCTAACTTCTGGCAAAGCTTGCAACGTGAGCTTGGCACACGGGTTCATCTGAGTACTGCTTATCATCCACAAACGGATGGTCAGTCTGAAAGAACAATTCAGACTCTGGAAGATATGTTGCGGGCCTGCGTGCTCGAATATGGTGGTTCTTGGGATTCTCATCTCCCGTTGATAGACTTTGCTTATAATAACTCTTATCATTCTAGTATCGGGATGCCACCATATGAGATGTTATACGGGAGGCGTTGTCACACTCCAACTTGTTGGCTTGAACCGGGTGACAAGCAGTATGCTGGACCCGAAATTGTTCAGATCACTTCTGATAAAGTCAAAATAGCTTTGGAGAAATTAAAAGCAGCTGAGCAGATGGGAACGTGGACTGAGGTGAGTGGAAGTGTACTCATGAGTGGTGATGGCGGTAACATTTGTGGTTACATGAATTGAGATATTGTTATGATTTGGATTTTCCATGTTAGACTGTTTAGTCTAAGTCGACATGATAGACTGTTTAGTCTGAGTTCCCATGCTAGACTGTTAAGTCTGAGTTGCCTTGTTAGACTGTTTGGTCTAAGATGCCATGCTAGACTGTTTAGTCTAAGATGCCATGATGAACTGTTTAAGTTAAATAGCTAGTATGGAATGTGTTATTTGGTATGTGTTGACAGACTGTGTAAATGTGATTCGTTGATTGTTGCTTGTTTATTGGGATTGTTTGGATTGTTGCGTGGCCAGTGTACATGGTTAATTATATGTGCACGTGGCGAGACCTGTACGTATGGTTAATTATATGCGTACATGGTTGGGGGTCAGCTACTGCATGTTTTGGGCTGGGCTATCTGCTATTGGTTGCACGGTTATAGACTTTCTATGCATTTTTTGCAGTAGAAGGGGCTTTAACTGTACCAAGTAGCAAATAGCTAACGGTAAACCTTTGATTTGGCCCGCATCGGTTGCAGGTTCTGCGGAACCGCCGTTCCTCTAGTGATTGGATTAGAGATTGGATTGGCTTGTGATTGATTGTTTGATCTGTTGAGATCGGTTTGCTTGTGCAATTGGTGATTGCTTGTGCTTGTTGTTTGAGGATGCTTGTTTGTAGCTTCCATTCACTTAGCTTTGTGCTAATTCCCCTCAGTTGATTGCTTTTTGTAGGTCTGGCTGTTTAGCTTTGTTTGTGGGGAAGGGAAATTTGACCAATGCTCTGATATTATGTTTTGAGAAGAGACGAGCCACGTTTGTAAATATTTTGTAACACAACTTGATGTGACGGTTGTAAAAGTACTTTGTACTTTGTATTTGATTAAATGAAATCAGTTAACGCTTCCGCGGCGATTTTAAAAAAAATGGCTTGAGAATTTACGGTGTTACAGAAAACCTAAGCCATTTTTTTTAAAATACGCTGCAGAAGCTTTAATTAAACAAACCACTTAGCATAAAATACAAATATTTACATCCAACAAATAATTGTTCAGGACAACAAAACATCAAACTTGGTGTTACAAAATACATTGGCTCATTTCCTATTTCAAAATACATATCAGAGGAGGGTCAACTTCTCCTTCTACACTGGCAACAAACACAAACCTGCAAAAACATCAACTGAGGGGAATTAGCACAAAACTATGTGAGTAGAGGCTAACCACAAACGCAAACATCAATAGTCAATATCAAAGCATGTAATCACACATCCAAGAAGACCTGTGGTTCGGCACAAAACCTACAACCAATGCCTGCCAAAGGAAAGGTTTACCGATAGCCCTCCACTGAGTTGGCACAATGAAAATTCCCCTCTGATGCAACGCATGCACCAGTAAGACTATCACTGTACAACCAACCAGTAAACGAGCCCAACCCAATTATACGTGTAGCTGACTTCTCAAACGTAACTCAATATCATCCAAAGAGCGCGTATCGGCCAAATAGTCATGCAACAAATATCAATCATCAATCACAATCACAATCAACAGTCAATAAATCGTCCAATCACAAACGCATGCATCACATCAATAACATCAACCATAATCTTTACCATCCGCGATTAACGTCCAATCACCTCGTATTCAACACGAACTTAGATATCTAATATCACTGAGTCTTTTGATTGCTTAAAAACACACTAACAACCAAATCAGTCTCGAATTCATAAACATATCTTTCAACATATATTTATATCTTAATCATTCATGAACACAAACTAAATCTCATAAGATAGAATAAACAATCAAACAAATAAAAGTTCAATCCCAAATGTCGGATTTAGGAACTATCGGATTTCAAATCAATCGGATTCACCACTTCATCGGATTTAGAAAATCTGCCAACTTCAAGTACCGGATTTCAGGGGTCGGATTTTGAGAATCCGCCGGATTCCAAGTCTATCGGATTTGGCATTTTTTATCGGATTCTTGGGTTCTCGGATTTTCAAGTGTAGGATTTTAGGTGTACTAGGTTCAAGACTATCGGATTCTGGATATCCAGATTTCAAAGCTTCCGGATTTATCGGATTCTTTGTGTCGGTTTTGGGGTATCGGTTTTTCCAAACATACGGTTTCTGAATAATCGGATTTTACTATCATCTTCTCTATCCCAAATTCTGCCAACTTCAACATCTCCATAGCTCAAACCGAGGAGTTATAAAACTCATCCAAATTACCAAGAACATGTTTAACCATATAAAAACATGTATTCATGCATCATAACATCTCACAAACACGTAAATCACAAGAACAAGCAAAACCCATTTAATCAAATCATGAGCTTCAAGCTCCATTAATGGTGTTCTATCATGTAATCATGAACTTCAACATATTAACACATTAAAACAAATAGAATCATGATATAAATACGTACCAACCTTTATTTTAGATTTAAGACACACAAATCTTCAAATCCGATTTCTTCTGTTCTTGTTGTTTTCGACAGAGGATTTACACACATAAAACACACACTACACCTTGTTTAATTTCAAAATATGAGTAGATAAACTTCTATACATTTACACCTACTCATAAAACTTATGTTTCCCAAAGCAGGAAGTGTAAATTCCTCATAACTTTGCATGCATACGTATATACTTACAACATACATACATACGCATACTAACATACATACATACATTTTATTCTTTCAATTAATTTAAACTAAACCATTTAATTAATCACATAATTAAATTAATGCAATTAAACACATACCGCTAACCCGCTAATCTACTAGCCCAGGTTTGCGGGTCTTACAAGGATCACAAGATTTTGTGGTCTATAGTGATGCTTCCAAATCTGGTTTGGGATGTGTTCTGATGTAGAGAGGCAAGGTTATTGCTTATGCTTCATGGCAATTGAAGCCTCATGAAGAAAATTATCCAACCCATGATTTAGAGATGGCTGATGTGATCTTTGCTTTGAAACTCTGGCGCCATTATCTCTATGGAACTCATTATGTGATCTTCACTAATCATAAAAGCCTTCAGCATATCTTTGATCAGAAGGAGTTGAATATGCGGCAACGGTGATGGCTCGAACTGATTAAGATTATGATTGTGAGATTCGGTATCATCCGGGAAAGACTAATGTTGTGGTGGATGCTCTAAGCCACAAAACTCAAACAGATGCCTTGTGTTACCAATCCTTTTGATTGGAGGTGATTTCCGAATTGGTGGAAAACTTGAAGATAGCTCAACAAGAGGCTTTGAAAGGAGAAAACCTTAAAGAATAGCAAATGGTGAAACTTAAAGATCATCTAGAAGAAGATAGTCATGGCTTAAAGATCTCTGTGGGTCGCGTTTGGGTGCCAAAGTTTGGCAACAATCGTGAGGTGTGAAGGTAATTTGTTTGGCATAATCGAGTAGCAACGGAAGCAAGATATAAGACAAAAACCAAAACTAGCCAAACAAACACTTACCATGGACCAACATCTAGACATGGAATTGCAACTAAAATATAACAAACAAGAAGCAAGAAATATTTATACCTTTAAGCAAGATCACAATATGCTTTCTTCTTGTCAAGTGTATAGAATTCAACAAGAATTCCTCTAGTTAAGTCCACCCCAAGCACACTTGATTCCCCAATGCTAGTAGGTTGGAGTAGCCACCAAAACAACAAAGATCAAGAACAAATAACACCTTTGTGCATCAAAGCTTGATCACAAAGTGTATATTCCCACTTCTTGTGGATCAAACTTGATCACAAAGAACTAGAAGAACCAAGAGAGAATATCAACTTCCAAGAACCTCTTCAACTCTCTCAAGTCTGTTCATGTGCAGAGAAAAACGTAGCTTGCATTAACCTCTGCTTAATTCCATTAAAATGTGAGTTTAAAGATGTTAATTCTGCTGTTACCGCGATCGTACACGGCCCGTGTTGGTCAACACGGCCGTGTAGGCCCAAAGCCCACGACCTTAATTGGGCTAAGATGGCACGTGTCTAGTAGGCTGAATACGGCCCGTGTTCACCTACACGGCGGTGTAAGCCCAAAGCACACTGCCTCAACTTGGGCCAAAATGCCTCGTGCATGTTGGGCTGGACACGGCCCGTATTCAGGAACACGGCCCGTGTACCATCTTGACACGGCCCGTGTTCTCTTAGAGGACAAGCACCATGGTTTCCTCGTTCGAGATCCGGTTCTTCATGCTTTTCTCTCACTAAAGGACCTACACTTTGTAACAAATTTTTTTTTGACAAACACGAGTCAATCAGCTTGGGTCAACTACCCAGCTTATATAAGAATAGCAATGAATCATGAACGTACCTGAAGATGGAAAGTTAACTCTCTCGTTCCTGAGAAGTTTTATATCCTCTCGGCATGTTGGGCAGGCGTGACGGCCCCAATTTCCAAATCTTCCAAATAAGTAGCAAACCAACTTTTCTTGAGTCTCTTATTGAGGCACATGCTCTATGTCCTTCGACTTAATATCAAGGATAGGCTTGGTAACTCCAAACTTTCCTTTTAGGGTCGGTTTCTTCTTCCTTTTCTTTTGTTTCTTTAAACCCAAGACGGAAGTGGTTGAGGTGGAATTATGCTTGGCCATGTCAGACTCCGCAGACTTCAACATGTCATGCAATTCACTTAAGGATTTCTCCATTCCTTGCATAAGATAGTTTGTGACAAACTGATCATATGATGCGGGCAGAGACTGGAGTACAATATCCACAACAAGCTCTCTCCCAATAGGAAATCCTAACCTCTCCATTTGGTGCACGTTCGCCTTGATCTTAAGGACGTGAAGACCAACATTCCGGCCTTCCTACAGCCTACAACTGACTAGGCTTTTAACACACTCATAGTGTTCCTGCCGAACTTGCTGTTGGAACATGTCCTTGAGCTTGTTTAACATATTGTACACACTCATGTGCTAGATCTGCTTTCGTGACTCCAAGCTCATAGTTGACAACATAAGGCAGGTAACATCGTGCATGTCCTCAACACGTTTTTCATACCCATATCGGACGGCCCAAGTCGCGTTGGTAGCAGGTGACTCCAGAAGGGGTTCCACAAGGATGTGCAACTTTGACTCACGGCGAAGGACAATCCTCAATTGTCTAAGCCATGCATTAAGGTTCACCCCCGTGAGTTTTTCCCTTTCTAGGAACACACGAAGTGAGATGTTTGACGTAGTGTTGTTATGGTTTGACATCTATAAATAACAAAACCCGAGTTTTGGTTAGTTTGATAAACCTTGTTAAAAATAATTACCCCATAGTTTTAGATAAAAACAATTATTTGTAACAACGGCTAAGAACCTTATTTCACCTCGCACCGTGACGGGTTTACCGCGGATCACGTGGCGAAGCTATTTAGGCCGGCAACCACTTTACCAATTGTAATCTCTATTACAACTCTTAGACACTTGCGGGATCCGTTGACATCCATTATGTCGGTTGGCATGTTTGATCCCTTCCTTACACCGATCTTAATATATAATTTTTGTTTAGCTCGTGCTTAGCTCGACAACTAATCAAGAATTATATACTAAAATTGTAAACCGTCCGAAAAGAAAAACGGGTGGCACTCTCGACCATCAATTGGCTTGTGCTTAGCTCGACAACCAATCACACGAGCTACCCCACTCACCTTCCACACAACAACGCAAGGAATTGTTGGATATATGCCCACTGATACACGTATATTGGATCACTGCCGATGAGGCACGGGCCTATTGGGTCACACGCCAAGCGTTGAATCTGACAGCACATGTCAAGAGAGAAAATTAGGGTTTCTGTCGACCTTCACGGGCCCTCACGGGTCGTGAAGAGGTCGTGACGTGAAGCCCTTCACGAGGCTTCATGGGCCAGTCGGGGGTCGTGGGGGTGATGCCTTCACGACTTCCTCACGGGCCGTGAGAGCCTGTGAAGGTAGAAGTCTAAGTGACACTTTGATATTATTGGACCTTTTGTTTGGTCCAATGGGAGGGTGCCATTATGGCCGACCCTGGTGTCACCTACAGAGATAATATGCTTATATAAACCCCTCTTGCTTCTTTCCATATGACCTTTTGCCAAATTCACAAACACACACACAAAAGAGAGCCTTGTAGGAGTCTTTTAGCAAAGAAGTTTGTGTTGGTTATGAGCAAGAGTTCTAGTGCTGTTCTTGAGTGCAAGTTGGAGTATCTCAAGCTTTAGCAAAGGAGATTCACGGTTTGCTTGGAGTGGATATCAATAGAGGAACTCGTCTTGGAGTTCAAGCCTTTCATCTACAACAACAAAAACAACCAGAGACATCAAGGGTATGGTCTCACTTTCTGGTTACTTTTGTTGTTGTTGTTAATATCATTCTTTGTAGCTAGATCCCACTATGTGTTTCTTGTGCATAAGTGTTGAAAACCCGATATGAACTCGTTTTTATCTTCATGCTTCCGTTGTGCTTGGGTTTTGCATGTGCATGAGAAACCTTCAGTGGTATCAGAGCCATTGCTACAAGATGGTAGCACAAAATGGCTCAAAAAATTGTTTTTTGGAAGTTTTGGCATTCTGTCCAGAAGGCCTTCACGAGCCGTGAAGTTCTCTTTACGGGTCGTGAAGGTCACGCGACCAGTGTAGTTTGGGTTCTGGTCGTGAAAAGTTTTTTTGGTGCTTCACGAGTTCATCCGGGCCGTGAGCGGTCGTGAAGCCCTCGGGCCTCACGAGCCGTGAAGGGTCGTGAAGGAGCTCGTGAAGAGTGTTTTTGATCTTAAAAGAAATTTTTCGGTTTTTCGAGTCGTTGCTGTGTTTCTGTTTTATTCAATTGATTCTGGAAATCCACAAATAATATTTTGGTACCACTATGGGTATGCATGGTATGGTCATGGCATTACATGCATACATGCATATACATACGTGTGTGTATATATGAATATAGGTTTTAAAAATTGGTTTTATGTCTTAATGCATATGTACAAGAATTTCCATTGTGCCTTGAGTGTTTGCTTGGAAATTCTTATTAAAATATTTGCTTGTTGCGGTTTTTGGCACACCGTTTGTTTTGTGGTTGTTTGCCTTGTTCTTTGTTGGTAACCTTGGCCTTAGACCTTGTGGTTGTTTGTGGTTGCTCCCCTTTTATTTGGTGACTTGGAGTCACATGGTTTGTAATAATTATTTATTTATTGATTGTTGTAATTATTATTGCGGTCTGCATACCGTTTCATTTATCTGTGTACTTGTAAATAGATGATAGAATTTTCGTGGCTTGCATGCCATTTCATTTCTATTTTTATGTACTTGTACTCATGGAGCATGGAGACCACAATCAAGAATCAGGGATGGTGTCTTGAAAATAGAAGATCCGGTGAATCCCTTTGGAGATGGCGGATCAAGTGGGAGCTATGAATTTTTGTATTGTGTCCCTAGTTGACCGCGTTCTTCCCGTAGGCTCACGGGTAGAACGCATAGGTTTTGGCTTGGTTACCAACCCCTTGCTATGCGTGTGCTGTGATTTATTTTTTGCATGGATTGTTTAGGTTTTCGCATGCTAGAAAATTTTTCAATAAATTAAATCACAAGAGTTTTATAAAATTGGTTTATTTTTCTCTCGCGTGCGCTCATGATTAACAAACCAACTAAAGTGAAAAATAAGTTTTTGTCACTCAAATATGTTAATCAAAATTAATCGGAAACAAAAGCCCATTTTTTTCCATGAAACATAAATCACGCACCATCCGTAAGACGATGCCACCCAAATCTAAAAACACAATGATTGGTTGTCGAGCTTAGCACGAGCCAATCTTTGTGGAGTTGTGTGGAAGGTGAGCGTAGTAACTCGCAAACTTGGTTGTCGAGCTTAGCACGAGCCAATTCTTGTGAAGTGTACTTACCGCATGTCTTGGGGACGATTTATAATTTCAAATTAGAATTCTTGAAAGATTGTCGAGCTTAGCACGAGTCAATCAACAATTCTAAATTGGGATTGGTGTAAGAAGGGATCAAACATGCCAAACGACCGATACTTGTCGTAGGATCCCGCAAAGACCAAAGAGTTGCAATAATGGATTGCAATTGGCAATATGGTTGCCAACCCGAAATAACTTCCTTATGTGATCCGCGGTAAACCCGTCATATACGGAAGTGAAATAAGTTTCTTTGCTTTGTTAAAATAATTAAAAATTTGTTTTGGGTAAATTGTTTTAACAAACTTAAATATCAAACTAACCAAATCCACTTTTCTATTATAGATGGCATCTTCAAGTACCACCACCACGAGCAACATTTCTCTACGAGTTTTCCTTGAGAAGGAGAAACTCGACGGTAGCAATTTCATGGATTGGCATAGGCAACTTCGGATTGTCCTACGCCATGAAGGGAAATTGCATATCATTGAGGAAGCCTTGCCCGAAGCCCCTGTGACTACGGCACCTAGGGCCACCCGAGAGGCACATGAAAAACGCCTCAAGGACACGGAGGAAATAACGTGCCTTATGCTTAGCACAATGAGCTCCGATTTGCAAAAGCAAATGGATCATTTAAGTGCTTTCGACTTACTCGCGCAGCTCAAGGACATGTTCCAACAGCAAGCGAGGCAAGAAAGGTACGAATGCCTCAAGTCCGTCCTAGGTTGCAAGCTCCAGGATGACAGGAACATAAGCGCTCATGTGTTGCGTATGAAAGCAAACATGGAGCACATGGAGAGGTTAGGGTTCTCCATAGGGAGGGAGATAGCGGTTGATCTCATCCTCCAATCCTTGCCCAATGCATATGATCAATTCATCATGAGTTATCATATGCATAGTATGGACAAAACCCTCATGGAGCTTCATGGGATGCTCAAAACCACGAACTCAAGCATCTCGAAGCCCAAGGCCACCTCATCCAACCCCGTCTTGGCTATCCGGGAGGGCCGCATCCAAAAGAAGAAGCCGAATCCTTCCCATAAGGGAAAGGGTAAGGGCAAGGTTGGTGCCACCAAGCCTACCCCTACCCCGGTGGCAAAGGGCAAGGGGAAGATTCCCCAAGCCAAGGCCCCGGAGGATGCGCAATGCTTCTTTTGCGGGGACAAGGGGCATTATCGCCGAAGCTGCCCAAAGTACCTCGATGGCCTCAAGAAGCTCAAGGTAATGAGCATCTCGGGACCTTCAAACCAAGGTACGTTCATGATTGAGCTCCATCAAACTTCTATTTCAAAGGGCTGGGTTTTAGATACCGGCTGCGGCACTCACATTTGTAATATGGTGCAGGTGCTAAGGGAAAGTAGAGGCTTGGAGCGTGGAGAGCTGGATCTAATTATGGGAAACCGAGAGGTTGTGCCCGTAGAAGCAAAAGGGAGTGTCGAGCTCTCTTTTAGAACCGGTCTTTCCATTGTTCTTATTAATGTATGCTATTCGCCCTACGTGGCAAGAAACATCTTATCTTTACATGCTTTGTATGACGATGGTTTTTCTTTTAAATTTAGGTTGATCCAACACCCGGGTTTTGACCCGTTTGGTGTAAATGGGTTTTCAAGAAGAAAACCAACATGGACAATGCCTTGGACACTTTCAAAGCCCGATTGGGAAATGCGGGATGCATTCTCGGAATTAAGATCTATAGGGATAGGTCTAGAAGGCTTATTGGTTTAAGCCAAAGTGCATATGTGGATAAAGTCGTTAAACGATTTAAGATGGAGGATTCTAAGAAAGGGAATCTCCCCATGATGCATGGATTGGCATTAAGCAAGGCTCAATGCCTCAACTCCCAAAAGGAGTTAAACATAATGAAGTGAGTCCCATACGCTTCGGCTGTGGGATCGATCATGTATGTCATGTTATGCACACGCCCCGATGTCTCATGTGCCTTGAGCATGACTAGTAGATATCAGGCGAATCCGGGAGAGGCTCACTGGAGGGCTGTGAAGAACATTCTAAAGTACCTTAGACGTACAAAGGAAATGTTCTTGGTATACGGTGGCGAGGAAGAGCTTAGAGTAAAGGGTTACTCTGATGCTAGCTTCCAAACCGATAGGGACGACTGCCGATCTCAATCGGGGTTCGTGTTCCTATTGAATGGTGGTGCAGTAAGCTAGAGGAGCTCAAAGCAAGACACAGTTGCTGATTAAACAACCGAGTCAGAATATATTGCAGCAAGTGAAGCTGCTAAAGAAGCTGTATGGATGAAGAAATTCATCCAAGATCTAGGAGTTGTTCCGAGTATCACCGACCCTATTGAGATTTTTTGTGAAAATGAGGGTGCGGTGGCTTTGGCAAGGGAACCAAGAGCTCACAAGAGGACAAGACACATTCTTCGAAAATATCACTTCATTAGAGAAGTAATCGAGAATGGTGACATTGCCATAAGTAGAGTACCGACGGATGGGAACCTTGCGGACCCATTCACTAAGCCATTATCACAAGCTCCTCATGATTCTCACACCAAAACTATAGGTGTTAGATTCGCTAGTGATTTGGCTTGACCTATGTATTTGGTTTGTTTGATTTGTATGATTTGTATTTGTATTTATGGGAACATTTAAACGGTATTGTAACTTATGTTTGTTTCGATATATGAATAGAGATTTATATATTCGCTTGTTGCGGTCACAATCATCAAGTCCATACCGTGTTCCATCTTAGCATGTTTAAACACTTCCTTGAATGATTATCATTCTAAAACCTTCTGCAATCGGTTATTCTTCATATGGAAGGAAGAATGAAATAAGATTGAAGTAAGTGGTTGGCCCGGTATTCAAAATGGTTGAATAAGGGTGCAAGACTTACTTGTGCTTGAAAGGTGTTTCAAGTGACCAGAAGACCCACACTTGAGTTTACTTCATGGATCTATTAGTCACAAGTATCTCGGGATGATAATATCATTTCATCCTTAGACTTGAGACGCATAGGTTACCAGAATATGAATCTGCCTTACTCTAGTTATCTTCAAACGCAGTTCGTAACTAGTTGTTATAAAGGAAATAATTGGGTAAAGTATGAAACGTACAATGGGACTATGTGGTCGAAAAGGATTTGTTCCTCTAGTAAGAGAGATATCCCTGTGCCCCTCGATGATTGGGAGCTGACATCAAATATGCATGGTCGTGCTCAAGTTACATTGATTTTAGATCAGATGCAACTTGTCTACTTGGTCACCACCAATCTGTAATCGAGAAACATAATAGTGAACGATCTGGAGATTGACATATTCCATGTCTCGTGTTCACAAGGATATCGCGAACACAAGGATGCACATGATCACTTATCTATAGAACCTCATAAGCCTTTAAGGCCATTAGGTTTTTGTCGAAGATGACAACTCGCGTCAACTTGGGGGCATTGATGCTTAGCTAGAGCCGCTCTTTGTCTGTGATTAATATATGACGATGTATCATGTGCAAGTGGGAGTCTGTTGGATATATGCCCACTGATACACGTATATTGGATCACTGCCGATGAGGCACGGGCCTATTGGGTCACACGCCAAGCGTTGAATCCGACAGCACATGTCAAGAGAGAAAATTAGGGTTTCTGTCGACCTTGACGGGCCCTCACAGGTCGTGAAGAAGTCGTGACGTGAAGCCCTTCACGAGGCTTCATGGGCCGGTCGGGGATCGTGGGGGTGATGCCTTCACGACTTCCTCACGGGCCGTGAGAGCCCGTGAAGGCAGAAGTCTAAGTGACACTTTGATATTATTGGACCTTTTGTTTGGTCCAATGGGATGGTGCCATTATGGCCGACCCTGGTGTCACCTACAGAGATAATATGCTTATATAAACCCCTCTTGCTTCTCTCCATATGACCTTTTGCCAAATTCACAAACACACACACTAAAGAAAGCCTTGTAGGAGTCTTTTAGCAAAGAAGTTTGTGTTGGTTGTGAGCAAGAGTTCTAGTGTTGTTCTTGAGTGCAAGTTGGAGTATCTCAAGCTTTAGCAAAGGAGATTCACGGTTTGCTTGGAGTGGATATCAATAGAGGAACTCGTCTTGGAGTTCAAGCCTTTCATCTACAACAACCAAAACAACCAAAGACATCAAGGGTATGGTCTCACTTTCTGGTTCCTTTTGTTGTTCTTGTTGCTATCATTCTTTGTAGCTAGATCCCACTATGTGTTTCTTGTGCATAAGTGTTGAAAACCCGATATGAACTCGTTTTTATCTTCATGCTTCCGTTGTGCTTGGGTTTTGCATGTGAATGAGAAACCTTCAGGAATGACTTGTGCTTAGCTCGACAGTCATCCTTGTTTCGTTAGATTCGGGTGGTGTCATCTTATAGATGGTGCGTGATTTACATTTTAAAAACGTGATTTTGTTTCGAGTTTATAAAACCTTTTTGTGAATTAACAAAATAAGTGTTAAAACGATTTTAAGCACTTTTAAATATAATACCAATTTTACATCGTTTTTGCCAATTCTATTCGCGCGAGATTGTTAACCATTTTAACAAACGTTGTATTTTATTTAATTTTATAGAAAAATTGTTTAGCATGCGAATCCTAATCCATGCATAGAAAAATAAAACACAACCACACAAATATATATATATATATATATATATATAATTCAGTAACATGCCCAAAAATCATATGCGTTTTCCCCGTGAGCCACAACGGGGAAAACGAGGTCAAAACCTAAGGACAAGGTAAAGTCTCGTTGGGTAAGCTCCCACCGAATCCAACACCTCCAATAGCGTGTTGATTCCTTCTCGCCAAGACGTCATCACCATGACCCCGTTGATTTCTCCGGTTCTAATTCTATACTATATACAAATACATAGAATATATATAAACGACACGCATGTCGCATTCCTATACTATTTATACAAATACATAGAATCAAATAAACGGCGTGCAAGCCGCACCAATAAATAAATAAATAAATTATATTACATCAATACGGCACACATGCCACCAAAAACCAAATCAATCAACCACCACAACACATAGGTCTAAGGGCATATCACGTTACTGGATTAACCAAACGCAACATAAATGAAACATGGTGTGCCACACAAAACCATGATACAAATATATATCTATATTTTAGTCAAGATTGTCAACAACATCAAAGGCACCAAAATGACAATCCTTGTACATATGCATTAGTGTACCAAACCATTTTTGAGACACATATTCATATATACAGTTATAAGTATATATTTGTGTACATTTCATGCCAAGTTACAACAAATATATAAGTATAAAAACTAAAATATTAACAAGGCTACAAATATATCAATATTAGTCCAACAAAAGTCTCAATTAAAAACCAATTTTAAGAAAACAATTTTCTTATGTAAAAGTATTTATATGGTTTTTCTCGACTCGATGTAAAACTAAAATATTAGGTAGGCTACAAATATACCAATTTTAGCCGAACAAGAATCATAAAACAATTTCAAGAAAACAATTTTCTTATAAAATGTTTATATGAATATTATGTAGGCTACAAATATATCAATTTTAGCCTAACAAGAATCTACACGAAAAACCATTTCAAGAAAACAATTTTCTAATATAAAAGTATATATATGTTTATGGTTTTTCTAGACTCAATAGTGCAAAGCCATGTTAGATATGGCTCTGATACCACTGAAGGTAATTTGTTTGGCATAATCGAGTAGCAACGGAAGCAAGATATAAGACAAAAATCGAAACTAGCCAAACAAATACTTACCATGGACCAACATCTAGACATGTAATTGCAACTAAAATATAACAAACAAGAAGCAAGAAATAGTTATACCTTTAAGCAAGATCACAATATGCTTTCTTCTTGTCAAGTGTATAGAATTCAACAAGAATTCCTCTAGTGAAGTCCACCCCAAGCACACTTCATTCCCCAATGCTAGTAGGTTGGAGTAGCCGCCAAAACAACAAAGATCAAGAACAAATAACACCTTTGTGCATCAAAGCTTGATCACAAAGTGTATATTCCCACTTCTTGTGCATTAAACTTGATCACAAAGAACTAGATGAACCAAGAGAGAATATCAACTTCCAAGAACCTCTTCAACTCTCTCAAGTCTGTTCATGTGCAGAGAAAAACATAGCTTCCATTAACCTCTTCTTAATCCCATTAAAATGTGAGTTTAAAGATGTTAATTCTGCTGTTACAGCGATAGTACACGGCCCGTGTTGGGCAACACGGCCGTATAGGCCCAAAGCCCACGACCTCAATTGTGCTAAGATGGCCCGTGTCTAGTAGGCTCAACACGGCCCGTGTTCACCTACACGGCCGTGTAAGCCCAAAGCAAACAGCCTCAACTTGGGCCAAAACGCCTGTTGGGAAATAAGGCTAAGTAAGTTAAAACTGTTGAGCATGCAAAAAGCAAAACTATTGGAGTAAGTTTTGAGAAAACAGTTTTAAAGCTGTTAGTACAAAAAGATTCAGAACTGTTAGTTATATCACATCAACTGTTGGAAGAGAATGAAGAGAAGACTGTTAGAAGAAACTCAGAACTGTTTATTCAACAAACAGTTTCTGTTGAGATATTTATGGAAATTGCTATCTTCGTGGATTTATAAGATATCTTATCAAGTTTTGAAGATTATCAAAATTATCTCACAAAGATAGAAGATTAACAAACTTCAAAAACCTAAAGGGTTATAAATACTCTATGTAGATTAGTTTGTTAGTATTGCTTTTAATTCACACTTATTCGTATTGTTTTTAATATTTTCAGAAAGTGTATTAGCCTCCAAGTTTCTCTGAAACCTAAGAATAGTTTGTGTTCTTCGTCTAACAAAAGAGTTAGATTGGAGGTGTTGGTGAATATTGTAATCATCGTGGATTATTAATAAACATCTTGTGTTTAAAGTTATTCTTTGAATTGATTGAATTGTTCTTGTGATTAAAACCTTTATTAAAATCAATTAAGTGTGATTCCGCAACTTCTTAGTTGATTGTGATTAAATTAAAATGTTGTCTTTTCATACAAGTCTAATTTAAGATAGTAAAAGACAATTCTTGTTATTTTGTTTATTTACGATCCTTACAAGTGGTATCAGAGCCTTACAATTAAGGTTCTGTTAATCACCAGTTTAAGTTTTTTCACAATCTGTTGTGTTCTTATTGATTTAAAGTCTGTTTATTGTTTAATTGAGAATTCTCAATCATTGAATTACAATGGAGTCTGGTGGATCTTCTGAAAACACTGGATCTGGGTCAAACATTCGTGTTCCCATGCTCAAACCACCTGATTTGGAGATGTGGAAACTGAGAATCAAGCAGCATGTTCAATTGATGGACTATTCTATTTGGGAAATCATTGAGAATGAGCCCATAACTCCTGTTGATTTAGATGAAACTGGAAAACCTAGGAAGAAACCACCACCAAAAACAGATGCTGAAAGAAAAGAGAGGATGCTAGAGATGAAAGCTCTAAGCATTCTTCAGATTACTATTCCTAATGAATATCAACATCAGTTTAAGAAGTTTGAGATTGCTTATGAATTGTGGAATGCATTAGAGAAAAGGTTTGCAGGGAATGCAAGCTCCAAAAGAAATCAAAGGGATCTTCTCAAACAAGCTTATGAGAACTTTTCCAGTGGAAAGAATGAGAGCATCACTCAGATCTTTGATAGGTTCTATAAGCTAGTAGGTCAACTTGAGAGTGCAAAGGTTAGAATAGAGCAAGATGAAATCAATAGAAAGTTCCTTAGGTCTTTAGGTGATGAGTGGACAGTATATGCTGCACAATGGAGGACTAAAGACTCTTTGGAGGATATAGAATTAGATGATCTCTACAACAGTTTAATTGTGTTTGAAGGGGAAATTGAAGAATAAAGGAAGTCAATGATCCCTAGTCACAATGCTGCTCTTCTCTCATCCTCAGGTATGGACTCAAATCTTTCTTTAACTAACTCTGCTGATGGTTGTGTAGGTGATGTTACTGGAGTAGATATGAATACTTCTGATGCAGTGCTTGAAGCATTCTTAGCAAGTCATGCACATTCAACCCTTACAAATGAGGATCATGAGCAAGTGCATCCAGATGATCTTGAGGAGATGGATCTCAAATGGCAGATGGCTATGCTGACTGTAAGAGCAAAAAGGTTCATCAAAAGAACAGGAAGACAAAACATGAACTTCAGGGCTGATGGTCAGACTGGATTTGACAAATCCAAAGTAAGATGTTTCAAATGTCAACAACATGGTCACTTTGCTAGAGAATGCAGCTCTGGTGGACAAAGCCAGAATCAAGGTCAAAATTCAACTCCCACCTCATCAGCATTGGTCTCTCAAGAAGGTTATGGGTTTGATTGGAGTGATCAGGCTGAGCAAGCAACTCATAACAAAGCATTGATGGCATTGACTGACTCCTCCATCAACATGGATTCATCAGAGACAGAAGACATTCAGGTATCTTCTAAACTATGTCCTGGTGAATGTAGAGCTATAGTTAAAAGGTTTAGAGAACACAACAAAAAGGTGTGTGCTTCTCTAAGCAAAATGGAAGAAAGAAGGTATGAAACCAGTGCTGTAATTAAGAGCTTTGAATAGAAAATCAAAGATTATCAGGCTAATGAATTGCAAATGGACTATGATAGAAAGTATCACAAGTGGGAGATAGAGCAACTTCAAGAAGAGATTGATAGTCTTAAGGAGAAGTTGAGTGAGAAAGAGAATAAAATAGATAAATTAACCAAGAAATTGAATGGTGTGGACATAGATTTGAACATGTTTAAAGCTTCATCCCTTAAGCTTGAAACTGTTTTCAAATCACAGATCTAAAATAAAATAAAATCAGGCATAGGCTACAAACAGACTCCTCCATACAATCACACCTATATAACTCCCATGACTGATGTAGCTGAAAGGTATGTTGATGAACCACTAGAGGAAGAATTGAAGTCAGCAGATCCACAGCTAGAAAGTGAAGGCGAGGGAGTTGTATATGAGATAATTGATAAAAAGAAGGAAGGATTTGTGAAGAAAGAGGAAATCATTCCAATCGAAAATCACATCTGTTGTGAACCAAAAGCACCTAACTCTTCTTCACAATATGTGATGTTTGTAAAAGCATCCTCAGAACCTTCCACCAGTGAACCAAAACCCTTCAAAGCTGTTACTTATATAAATAGTTTCACTACTGTTGAAAACAGTCCCCATCTTTACACTAACAGTTCCAAGGAAATCCAAACACTTTTCATCCAAAAACTTCAACTGTTAGTATTAAGACCAAAGGAAAGAAGGAGATTGATGAAGTTGCAGTTGCAAAACAGAAGAAGAAAGCTTCAAAATTAAAATCCAAAAACAAACATGTGAAGAAGCATACAGAAATGTCTATTTGCACATGCAAACAACATAGTGTGCAAAAGTTTCCCCCTTCAGCACCAGTGAGGGGGAATCAAAGAAATAGAAACAAATTATGGGCACAAAGAAGTGGGATACCTATAGTCAAAGCTAAAAAATTTTACATTTGTGGGAAAGCAAATCACTTAGCTCACAACTGTTATCATAATCAACAGCTATATAAGACCCAGAAACCAAGTACCAGAAACCAATCTAACAGTTCTTTAACTGTTAAGCCAAAACAGTCTAACAGTTCTTCAATTGTTAAGCCAAAACAATCTAACAGTTCTTCAACTGTTAAGCCAAAACAGTCTAACAGTTCTTCAACTGTTAAGCCAAAACAGTCTAGCGGTTCTTCATCTGTTAAGCCAAAGACAAAGAATGGTTGTTTGGCTTGGGTAAAAGTGCAAAAACAAACAGTTTCTGAAGAAACTAAATTTGATAATTCTTCTGAAAGACAAACCAAGTCACATGTAAATCAAAACAGTTGGAAACCATATGTTCTCACAAAATATTCTTCACATAGAATAGAGAAATATGATTGGGATGAAATTAAGAAAACTCAATCTGTTGTTAAATACTATGACATGAATGGTGTACCCAAGACCTGCATGGCCTGGGTACTTCCTACTACTAACTGAGTTTATTTTGTGCAGAGCATTCATAGGGCCAATCAAGGAGCAATCTAGCATGTGGATAGTGGATGCTCAAGGCACATGACTGGAAATCCACACTGCTTGAAGGATTTGTAGCATTTGGAGGAAATCCAAAGGGAGGAAGAATCACGGGTAAGGGAGCTGTAGATGCAGGTAACCTTACTTTTAATGATGTTTACTTTGTTGAACAACTCAAATACAATCTGTTGAGTGTATCCCAAATCTGTGACATTGGAAACAAAGTAGTGTTTATAGATACTGAATGCATTATCCTTTCAAAAGATTTTAAGTTATCAGAAAAGGACATTCTTTTGAGAACACCAAGAAAGGATAATGTTTACTGCTTGGATACACAAAAGGTTGCTCAGCAAAATGTTTTAAGTTGTTTACTCTCCAAGGCATCTCAGGATGAGTCTGCCACTTGGCATAGAAGGATGTGTCACATGAATTTTAAAACCATGAATTTGTTAGATAAAAATAGTTTGGTAAGAGGTTTACCTCAAAAGAAATTCTCATGTGATGATCATTGTATTGCTGGTCTCAAAGACAAGCAACACAAAACTTCTTTTAAGACCAAAGAAGTTTCTTCCATCTCTACACCTTTACAGTTATTACACATGGATCTTTTTGGTCCTACATCTGTGGTTAGTATAGGGAAGAAAGCTTATTGTTTATTCATAGTTGATGACTTCACCAGATTTACTTGGGTTCAATTTCTTAGATCTAAAGATGAAACAACAGAGTTAGTTAAATCCCTTATTCTTAGAATTGAAAATCAGTCCGATTTAAAGGTGAAAGTCATTAGGTCTGACAATGGGTCTGAATTCAAGAACTATGAGCTAAACAGTTTCTGTGAAGGAAAGGGATTGAAAGACAGTTTAGTGGTCCTAGGACTCCACAATAGAATGGAGTGGCTAAAAGAAGGAATATGACTTTGATAGAAGCTGCTAGATCAATGCTAGCTGATTCTAGGCTCCCAATGACATTTTGGGTAGAAGCTGTGAACACTGCTTGCTATGTTCATAATAGAGTACAAGTTGTCAAGTCCAAAAGGAAAACTCCCTATTAGTTATTTCTTCACAGAAAGCCATTGATCAATTTTTTGAAACCATTTGGATGTCCCTGTACTATCCTAAATACCAAGTCCGAAATAGGAAAGTTTGAAAGCAAGGCTGAAGAAGGATTCTTTGTAGGCTATTCCACTCAAAGCAAAGCCTATAGAGTCTTCAACAATGTGTCTAGGATCATAGAAGAGAGTATGCATGTATCTTTAAATGAGAATAAAATCAATGTAGCAGGTAATGGTCCTGAGTGGTTATTTGATATTGATGCACTAACCAAATCTTTGTCTTTTGAGTTTTCCACAGAAACAGCTACTGATATTCCTACAACTGTTTGTACAAACCAACAAACGGTTTCCAACAGTCTCAACAATCTTGAGACTGTTTGTTTGAATCCAACAACTGTTGATGAAAACACCGTGAATAAAGACTTTGTGGTGCTTCCTCTTACTGAAAATAATTCTTCAAGTGCTGATGGCCAAATAAATGATGATGCTGACAAGGAATTTCATGTTCCTACCCATCACCATGCATCTGAACATCTAACAGTTGCCGACCAAGTGTGTATCACTTCTGGGAATGCAAGAAACTCTGAGGTTGATATGTCAAATTTGGAGAATTCCTTGCCTGAAGAGAACATTACTACATCAAGAATTCACAAGAATCATCCTCCAATACAGATTATAGGTGATCCTGCCACAACCATTCAAACAAGGGGTATGCTGCAAAGTGAAAACAGTGGCGTAACTCTTGACCAGTTTGATGTGAATGCCTGCTTTCTATCACAGATAGAACCAAAGAAAGCAATAGAGGCATTGAGAGACCCTTTTTGGGTAGAAGCTATGCAAGAGGAACTTTTACAGCTCCAAATTCAGCAAGTGTGGAAGCTGGTAGAAATCCCTCAAGGCAAACGAGCAATTAGCACCAAATGGGTGTTCAAAAATAAGAAGGATGAAAGAGGAATAGTCATTAAGAATAAGGCTAGACTTGTTGCACAGGGTTATACTCAGGAAGAGGGTATAGATTATGATGATGTCTTTGCCCCAGTTGCCAGAATAGAAGCTATCAGATTGTTCCTTGCCTATGCAAGTTTCAATGGATTTAAAGTATATCAAATGGATGTCAAATCAGCTTTTCTCTATGGAACCATTGATGAGGAAGTGTATGTATGTCAACCACCTGGTTTTGAAGACTCAAAGTATCATGATAGGGTATATAGGTTGGATAAAGCCTCGTATGGGTTACATCAGGCTCCTAGAGCTTGGTATGAGACATTGTCATCTCATTTGATTGAGAATGGGTTTAAAAGAGGCACAATTGATAAAACTTTGTTTACAAAGATAGTTGAAACAGAGATCTTACTTGTACAGATCAATGTTGATGATATAATCTTTGGATCTACCAATGATAATCTTTGCAAGGAATTTGAAGCCATCATGCATAAGAGATTCCAGATGAGCTCCATGGGGGAACTTACATTCTTCTTGGGGTTACAGGTTAACCAAAAGCCATCTGGTATCTTTCTCAGTCAGTCAAAGTATGTCAAAGACATTTTGGACAAGTTTGGCTATCAAGATGTAAAGGTGGCAAGCACTCCCATGGAAACACACAAACAGTTGGGAGCAGATCCTGAGGGGGAGGATGTAGACATACACTTGTATAGGTCTATGATAGGTTCATTAATGTACTTAACTGCTTCTAGACCAGATATAATGTTTGATGTGTGTGTTTGTGCCAGGTTTCAATGTAGTCCCAAGATGTCACATATCTTTGCTGTAAAAAGGATCTTTAGGTACCTCAAAGGCCAACAAAAGTTAGGTCTGTGGTATCCTAAGGATTCACCTTTTGAATTAGTGGCATATTCTGACAGTGACTATGGTGGAGCAAATGTGGATAGAAAATCAACATCTGGAGGATGTCAATTCTTTGGCTCAAGACTGGTGTCATGACAGTGCAAGAAACAAACAACAGTGTCCACTTCAACAGCTGAGGCTGAGTCCATTGCTGCATTAAGTTGCTATTCTCAAGTATTATCGATTCAGAATCAAGTTCTGGATTATGGTATGACTCTTTTGAATACTCCTATCTATGTTGATAACACTAGTGCTATCAGCATTGTGAACAATCCAGTGAAGCATTCAAAAACAAAACACATAGAAATTAAGTTTCACTTCATCAGAGACTGCAATGAGAAAAGGTTAATCCAAGTTTTAAAAGTACATACTGATGATCAGTTAGCTGATCTGTTTAGCAAAGCATTTGATGTAAGCAGATTTAACTTTCTAATCTCAAATATTGGTATGATTAACTTAGAATAATGCTTTGTTAGCTATTCTGTCTATGATTTTTGTGTTTTCACACTAACAGTTTGAAACTGTTAGTTGTCAGTCTAACAATTGTTTATGAAAGTGTTCAGGGCTTTATAGTACAAATTATAACTAACAGTTGTCAACTATTAGTACTTTGGTGTTGCAACTGTTAGGCAAGCGGCCTAATCAGTTAAGGGGGAGTATTACAGTTGAAGTTCATTAGCCAAACAGTTGTCAACTGTTAGCTCCATACTCTCCGTCAACTATTAGTCAAGGGTATTTAAGTCTTTGAAGATATTCTGAGGAATTTTGAATTGCATTTAATATGCATTACATATATAAGTCATTCCATCCTTACAGTTTCCTTTACGCTTACTAACCTTCAATCAAACGCAAAAACCCTAGACGCTCTCTTCGAAATCGCCATGGCTCCCCTTCCGTTTGTCAAAGAACACAACATGCTTGCCTTCCTCTCTAAACCAGCTGAGTTGCATGTCTTTCATGACATGATCGACTATCTTACCCTATCAAATCTTAATACTGCTCTCACCATCAATCCAACCATTTACACTTCTCATCTTGATCAGTTTTGGAAAAATGCTACGCTCACTGAAATAGATGGAGTGCAATGGATCACTTCAAGTGTAGATAGCCATGATGTTTCAATCGCTGAGAATACCATCCGTGAACACCTTCAACTTAATGATCTTGAGGGTGAGTATTCTGATTCAGTCTCCTTGGAATTCTTGCATGAGGAGTTGATTAAACTAGGGTATGAGGGCCCTAGGGGAAAGGGTACCTTTTACAAAGGACAATTTTGCGCTCACTGGAAATATTTAATACATACCCTATAACAATGTTTAAGTCCTAAAAGAACCGGCTGGAATGAGTTTGGAAGCAACATTGCCTTGGCCTTAATCTGTTTGGCCAACAATCGCTGCTTCAACTTTTCTAAGCTAATTTTTAATGGAATGGTAAAGCATCTTGAGACCAAATATGGTCTCTTTTTGATGTACCCCAGATTTGTGCAAACATGTTTAAACTTATCATTGCCTAATCTTCAAACTCGCAAGAGGGTTTCGATTCCCTCAGCTCATGTGGCCTCCACATTGAGCAAACTGTTGATAATGGGAAGAATTTCTCGGGTAACATCACTCCACCACTCTCTGCAATGGTGGAGTTTCTTTTAAGAAACAGAGCTGCCAGAGTTGAGCATGAAGCCCAAACTATTGCTACACCACCAACTCTGGAACCCACAGCTCACGATACTCAAATATCTCCCTCTGCTACTCCTTCTAAAGCTACTACACAAGCCCCTTTACTTATAACATTCAGAAAAAGGAAAAGAACTGTTGGTTCTCCTTCCACCACAGTCCCATCATCCCAAACTGTAAGCCCTGCACAGGTGCATTCACCTGTGCAGAATATCCAAAGGGAACCTATTGTGCTGTCTCCCAAGCACACTGAGGAGGTGATCACTCCTAAAGAGGGTGATCATGTGGTTCTTGAGGCTGACACTACTGTTTCATCTGCAAGGGGTGAACAGGGCAGTGTTAACATAAGTAAGACCTCACCCACGGCAACAAAGGCTGGTCAAACAGCTTTTGGAAATCCCCAGTACCAAGAACAAAGGGGTACTGGTGAGGGATCTTCTAGGAGTGACCCACCAGTTTTATCTGTCGATGATATGTTTGAAGTGGCAACACTTGCTGACATTGAGGCTAGCATGAAACACAAAGCATTGACGAATTCTGATCTAGTACCATTTCTTGCTGCCTTTCTTTATCTCAAAAAGAGGAGTACCTTACAAGACAAGCTGCTTGTCAAGCATAATGAGCTAATTATTCAGCAACACAATCAAATCAAGGCTTTGTCAACCTCTCTATTGCAAGCAACAGAGGTTCTTCGAATGCATGATCAAATGTTTCAACAAATGCATGCCTCTCCCTCTCAATCAGTTCCAATCAAAAAGGGGGAGAAGGAAATCATAAAGGAGCAAGAGAAGGATGTGCAAGGTACTTCAACAGCTGCACCAGAACTACAAACAGTTACAACTCCACAAACAGTTGCTCAAACAGTTGCAAGGGATCAATCACAAGAAGAGAAACTGTCTGCTGTTGATAGAGTGTTGATCAATATGGGGATTATTCGACAACAGAAGTATTCAAATCGTGGTCTAAAGCTAAACAAAATCATTTGATTGAGGTTGGTGCTCAAACGCTTAATATTAGCACATTCAAAATGGCCCAAAAGATTGATGATGGGTGGTTGGATGGGAAAGTATCTAAACTAGAGCCGATTGCACCTAGGCCAGGATTCAAAGGCATTGCAATTCAAGAATCAAAGAAAGATGAAAAAATGCCTCCTGTGCTAGGAAAGGGAAAGGAAGTTGTTGTTGATATTCCAAAGTTAAAACTTTCAAAGGAACAACAAGAGGAGTATGATCATGAGCTTGCTCAGAGGCTAAATGCTGAGATGGAGCAACAAGAGCAAAAAGATTTTAAATTAGCTCAAGAGATGGTTGCTGAAATAACAAAGGAGATTGAGGAGGAAGAAAAGGCAAAGAAGGCTGATAAGGAAGTGAAAAGAAAGAGAATTGAAAGAAAGAAAACAATTCCACTTTCAAAGCAAACAGCTGAAAAGAAAAAGCAGATATCTAAACCAAAACAGCTTCAACAATCCCAAACAGTTCAAACATCAAAAGAAAAAGCAAAGGCTGGTACGGTACAAACCATTTTGCAAGATAAGCTCATAATGGAGGTTGAACAGAAGCTAGATCAGCTTGTGGAAGCTCAACTCGAACAAAAATCTCATATAACTGAATAGAGATTTGAATTGTTAAGAACTGAAACTGGGAAGCAAGGTGTAACAATTGTGAGAGAGATTGAACCAATTAAAAGCTATGCAAGCTTCTTACAATTGATGGATAGTGTGACCAGGAGAGATATGCAAGAAATGTATGAATATGGTCTAAGGCACTATGGAGAAGCTGCTGGTATTGAAATCAGAGTATTGATGAGACATTTAACAAGCATATGTGACCCTCTGAGAGTAATGCAGATGTTAATAGCTGAGGAAGCATTCCCAATAAGTACTGTATAGGTGTATACTAAGTCAAAGACTTATCACATTGTGATGGTAAATGCACTGACTCAATGGTTTGATCTTGAGTTCATAGAGCATAACAAAACAAAGCTCTCATATTTGATAAAAGAAAAGTTCTTTGGCCCTGCTAAAGTTAAAAAAAATCTTCTTCAGGGGCTCAAAGAAAGATTGGAATCCCTACAGTCCAAGAAAGGTTAACTTTCAAGTTTTGATTGAAACAATTTTGCATAAGTTACTTATGTTAAGTTTTCTATGGTCGAACCCTATAAACAACTTAAGTATATTGTTCAATATCTTAAGTTATGGGGAGATTGTTGGGAAATAAGGCTAAGTAAGTTAAAACTGTTGAACATGCAAAAAGCAAAACTGTTGGAGTAAGTTTTGAGAAAACAGTTTCAAAGCTGTTAGTACAAAAAGATTCAGAACTGTTAGTTATATCACATCAACTGTTGGAAGAGAATGAAGAGAATACTGTTAGAAGAAACTCAGAACTGTTTATTCAACAAACAGTTTCTGTTGAGATATTTATGGAAATTGATATCTTCGTGGATTTAAAAGATATCTTATCATGTTTTGAAGATTATCAAGATTATCTCACAAAGATATAAGATTAACAAACATCAAAAACCTAAAAGGTTATAAATACTCTGTGTAGATTAGTTTGTTAGTATTGCTTTTAATTTACACTTATTTGTATTGTTTTTAATATTTTCAGAAAGTGTATTAGCCTCCAAGTTTCTCTGAAACCTAAGAACAGTTTGTGTTCTTCGTCTAACAAACGAGTTAGATTGGAGGTGTTGGTGAATATTGTAATCATCGTTGATTATTAATAAACATCTTGTGTTTAAAGTTATTCTTTGAATTGATTGAATTGTTCTTGTGATTAAAACCATTATTAAAATCAATTAAGTGTGATTCCGCAACTTCTTAGTTAATTGTGATTATATTCAAATGTTGTCTTTTCATACAAGTCTGATTTAAGATGGTAAAAGATAATTCTTGTTATTTTGTTTATTTCCGATCCTCACAACGCCTCGTGCATGTTGGGCTGGACACGGCCCGTGTTCAGGAACACGGCCCGTGTACCATCCTACCAAAACCCATTTTGACCTTTTCTCTCTTTTTCTTGATCGTGTTGTCGGAATCAATATTTGGTGTGTGACCCAATAGGCCTATACTTCATCAGCAATGCTATTAACTCGTTCGTGTCAGCAGGCATATTCCAACAAGGTGATCCTACATGATGCCCATCGTTCTAAACTGTCTGTGCATCTGGGTTGCACGAAAATGTATCATGATCTTAAATCCTTGTCTTGGTGGCCCGGAATGAAAGTTGATATCGCTTCTTATGTTGAGAAGTGTTCTATTTGTGCACAAGTCAAGATCGAGCACCAACATCCATACAGAAATCTTCAACCCTTGGAGATTCCGGAATGGAAATGGGATCACATCACTATGGATTTTGTCACAAAATTGCCAAAGACTGCTAAGGGGCACGACATGATTTGGATCATAGTTGATCATTTGACCAAGTGTGCTCATTTTCTGGCTACTCGTGAAACAGCCTCTTTAGACAAATTGGTCAAGTTATACGTGGATGAAATTGTGTCCAAACATGGAGTACCTCTATCCATTGTCTCGGATAGAGATTCCTGCTTTGCATCCAACTTTTGTAGAAGCCGTTAAAGGGAATTTGCTACTCGTGTCCATTTGAGTAGAACTTATCACCCGCAGACGGATGGCCAATCCGAAAGGACCATTCAAACCTTGGAGGATATGCTTTGATCGTGTGTCTTGGAATTCGGTGGATCATGGGATAATCATCTACCCTTGGTCGAGTTTGCTTACAACAAGTCTTACCATTCTAGCATTGGTATGCCTGCATACGAGATGTTATACGGAAGGCGATGCCGAAGCCCTACTTGTTGGCTAGAACCGGGCAAAAAGCAGTATACAGGTCCGCAAATTGTTCAGTTGACCGCCGACAAGGTCAAAATTGCACTTGAGAAGCTTAAAGCCGCGCGTGATTGACAGAAGATGTATGCGGATAAGAAGAGAAAACCTATGACTTTTGAAGTCGGTGATCAAGTGATGCTAAAGGTATCACCTTGGAAAGGGGTGATTCGGTTTGGAAAGCGTGGGAAGTTGAGCCTGAGGTATATTGGGCCATTCAAGATTCTAAAGCGGGTCAATGAGCAAGCGTATGAGTTAGAGTTACCTCTGGAATTAGAAGGTGTCCCTAACACATTCCATGTTTGTAATTTCAAGAAAACTAGAGTGGAAGATAACCAAGTCATTCCTATCAATGAGTTGCTGGTTGATCCGGAAAAGCGATTGGTGGAAGAACCAGTTGCACTTGTTGATAGAAAGATCAAGAAGCTAAGGAAGCGGTTGATTCCTCTAGTGTTGGTTCAGTGGAAGCATAGTCAAGGTCCTATTCTGACTTGGGAGACCGAAGACGACATGAAAGCTCGTTACTCTCATTTGTTCACCTAGAATTGATTCCGAGGACGGAATCTTTGTAAGGAGGGAGGAAATGTAATACCCGAAATTTTGTAAAAATTATAAAATCATATAAAGTGCAAGTTTTAGTAAGAATTAGTAAAATTATGTGTATATTATGCTATTTAAATGTTATATGTTATATATGTGTACCTACAACTTAGAATTTTAATAAAATACAAAAAGGAAGAAAGATGGAGGACTTAAGATGTAATTATATATGTTGACTCCAATAATTGTAGTCAATTAGAAAAGCCCCATTTCCTGGAGAAAAATCAAGAGGGAGGATAGAGAGGGTTCTAGAGAGTTGGTTTAAGAGGAAGAAGGAAAATCAAGAGAAAAAGGGGTGGTTCTTGTGTTGGATTCAAGAATTTTTGTGTTTAGGCTCCAACTACTTTCATATATGGCATTGATCAAGTATAACACGTTGATTACTCAAGTTGGTTCTAAATCAAGTAAGTTCTATGCTTATTTTGTGTTTGATTTGTAGTTTGGGTTTTTGGTTGTTGTGATCTTTGACTTTTTATGTTGAAAAAATGTGGTAAATGGGTCAATTTTGGGGTAATAGTTGAAGTTAGGGTTTTGAATGATTTAATGTGTTTAAAGTATTGATAATTGAGTTTGATTGGGAAATTTCATGTTAGGTTTGGTGATTTATGGTTGAATTATGTTTATTTGTTAAAATATGGGTCAAGAACTTGAATTTATGGTAAATTTGGTTTTGATAGTTCAAGGTGGTTATATGTGTTAATGGTTTGATGTTAAGAAGTGTTGTGGAGGTTGTGAATACTGCAAAGAAGTGTAATTTGGGAAAATTTGGGGTTTTTGGTCGATTTGGTGTAAAGAGCAACCTGCAGGTTACTATTCACGCTGGCTCGCGGCGTGAGCCAGGTGCGTCGCGGCGCGAAGTCGTGGTTTGGCAATAGTCAATTTTCCAGAGATTTTCTCCCGGCGCGAGGCACCTTGTCTCGTGGCGCGAGACCCCTTGAAACGTCCAAAAAGTTGTTTTTGACCCCCATTTGACCTTCTAATTGATTTGGGATTCTTTCTAATGGTTTTAGGGGGTCTTAAAGACCCGAAATAAGGGTTTAAGTCGTGTCTTAAGTCTATACTCGTGTGTAGCTTTAATGTTTGGTTAACTTAACTAAGTTAACATCGTGTTTGTGATTTTAGGGCCTTTGGACAAGTGATTTAGCTCTATTTGGGATTAAAAATGATCCTCATCACTTCAAATTGGTTAGTTGTGCCCTGCGGATACACAAAATGCTTTTAAATATTCAAGTCATCAATTGTTAGTTATTTACTATGTTTTAAGTATATATATGGCATCAATATGAACTGTTATTGATATTATCACATTTATGATAATGATTTATGCAATTGAATATGTGATTCACCCGTTTTGGAGCATGTTATGCTATGTGTTGATTCTGGCAAGTTGTGACCTTGTGTATATAACTTGCTTGTGATATGTTTGATCCTTTGTGGTATGTGATTTGGTTTGGACCACTGTTGTGATATGTACTATGTACCATAGGGTTGTTGGGTTTTCGTGGTCTAAAATCGCAACGGAAGCAAAACGAGTAGAAAATAATTTCAAAATTTGACCACGAATACGCCCACCAAATGGACCAAAACTCTAGACATGACTAAGCAAGAAAATAAACATACAAAGAGATAAAGTTATACCATTGATGCTTTCTTCTTTGTATTCGCGAGTTTGGAGTTTGGAAGTCTCGTACTAACGTGTACACCTCTATTGAATTCCACACCAAGTCTTGATCTTTTCCCACTTGCTAGAGTGTTAGGTACGCCAACCTAAACACCACAAAGATGTCTACACAATAGAACCAAAGCCTTGGAACTACTTTGTGTGTTTTGAGAGAATTTGTGCAAACTATATCAACTTAGTATATTTCTTTCAAGCAACCAAAACCATTAGACTTAGTGTGGTTTATATAGAACTCAAACTTTAGTTCAAAAAACGTGCAACAATAAATCTCATGGCTGTTACATGATCAATACACATAAACACCATTTAACTAGCTTTGAAAGCCTAGTTAAGAGGTTGTTACTGCATGAGGCACGGCCGTGCCTCATAAGGTACGGGCGTGCCAGCCCGAGAGGCCATGCCCAAGTCACGCCCGACTTGGGCGCGTGCCTGTCCATTGGGCACAGGGCACGGGCGTGCCTCATAGAGGCACGGGGGTACCTAGCCATAGGCCATGCCCAAGTCACGCTCGAATTTGGGCTCGTGCCTGCCCGTAGGGCACGACCGTACCTCATAGAGGTACAGGCGTGCCTTGACCCACCAGAACTAGTTTCTGGTTTTCTCTCTCATTAGACCATCTGTGATGCCGGAATCGATACTTGGCGTGTGACCCAATAGGCCCTTGCTTCATCAGCCATGATACCAACTCGTGTGTGTGTCAGTGGGCATAATCCAACAGACTCCCACTTGCACATGACAAACTCACGAAAGGCGTCACCGACATAGAGCGGCCTCTAGCAAGGCATCTATGCCCCCAAGTCAGCACATGGTATGTCTTCCCAAAACAAATACCTAACCAAAAGGAAAGGTCCTATAGATACACGATTATATACCCCTTCGTTCACGATATCCGTTGTGAATGCAGGTCATGGAACATGATCAACCCCAAACCATTCACGATTATGTTTCTCGATATAGACTAACTATGACTAACAAAACAAGTTGCATAATTGATCCACCATCAATTCAACTTGAGCACGGCCATGCATTTTGGTTTGTCATCAGCTTAGTCAACGAGGGGCCCAAGGATATCTCTTAAAAGAGGAACGAATACCTTTGACTACACCATCCTATCATAATAACAAGTTCTTGCCTGAAAACTTCCCTTGTAACAGCCAGTTACGAACTGCGTTAGAAAGCAATCTAAACAAGTCCAAGTTAATAATCAAGCAACGCGTGTATCTCCAGTAGAAGGATAAATTATATTATCATCCTGATTTACTCGTGATAATATCCATGAAGTAAACTCAGGTACGGGTCCTCCAATTACTTAATCACCATTAAGTACAGGCTAGTGTTGCGTAAACAAGTATTCAATCCAAGATGAAAACTTTACCAACCACTTGCCTCAATCTTAATTCACTTCTTTCTCCCAATGAAGAATGACCGATCGTGGAGTATTTAGAACAAACAAGTTTATTCATGGGAGTATTAAACAAGCAAAGATAGAACACAATAATGTTTCATAAAGTAATCGCACCATGCGTATATTAAATCCCCATTTAATAGTCATTACAATAAGAAACATTATTGCTTTAATGTTCTCAATAACAAATACAACTAAACCAAGTCACTAGCAAATCTAATACCAATAGACTTAGCATGAGAATCATGCTTAACTTGTGACAAAGGTTTGGTGAGTGGATCTGCCAGGTTCCCCTCAGTCGGTACTCTACTAACCACAATGTCACCATTCTCGATGATATCACGAATAAAATGATATTTCCGAGCAATGTGTCTCGTACGTCAATGCGCTCTTGGTTCCTTAGCTAGAGCTACTGCACCCTCAATGTCACAGAAGATCTCAATGGGGTTAGCGATGCTAGGAACAACTCCAAGGTCTTGAATGAATTTCTTCATCCAGACGGCTTCCTTAGCAGCCTCGTTTGCAGCAATATACTCTGACTCCGTGGTTGAATCGGCCACGGTATCTTGCTTATAACTTCTCCAACTTATTGCTCCACCATTTAACAAGAATACAAATCCCGATTGAGACCGGCAATCATCCTTGTCCGTTTGGAAGCTAGCATCAGAATATCCAGTAACTCTGAGCTCCTCTGATCCACCGAACACTAAAAACATTTCCTTAGTTCTCCGAAGATATTTAAGGATGTTTTTAACCGCAACCCAATGACTTTGACCAGGGTTTTCCTGATGTCGGCTCGTCATGCTTAAGGCATACGACACATCAACCCGAGTACATAGCATAGCATACATGATCGATCCCACTGCCGAAGCATACGGGACTCGACTCATTTCCTCTAGTTCCTTTTGAGAACTAGGACATTGAGACTTGCTCAACGCCATACCATGCAACATAGGAAAATTCCCTTTCTTGAAATCTTGCATCTTGAACCTCTTCAAGACTTTATCTGTGTACGTACTCTGGCTCAAACCAATGAGTCTCTTAGATCTATCTCTATAGATCTTTATCCCCAAAATATATGCTACTTCTCCCATGTCTTTCATAGAGAAGCAACTCCCAAGCCAGGTTCTTACTTCCTGCAAGGTAGTCACGTCACTTCCTATGAGTAGTATGTCATCCACGTATAAGACTAGGAAAACTACAGCACTCCGACTAGACCTGACATACACACAAGGTTCATCCTTGCTTTTAGAAAAGCCAAACTCTTTGACCTTCTCATCAAAGCAAATGTTCCAACTCCAAGATGCTTGCTTAAGTCCATAAATGGACCTCTTAAGCTTGCAGACTTTATTAGGATATTTGGGGTTTACGTAACCATCAGGTTGTGCCATGTAAACCTCCTCTGCCAACTTCCCTTTTAGGAAGGCAGTCTTGACATCCATCTGCCATATTTCATATCGTAATATGCAGCGATAGCCATTAGTATCCTAATAGACTTCAACATAGCCACCGGAGAAAAGTTTTCATCATAGTCTACACCATGAGTTTGAGTGAAACCCTTTGCTACCAGTCGGGCTTTGAAGGTGTCTACTTTTCCATCCATGTTAGTCTTCTTCCTGAAGACCCATTTGCACCCTACAGGCTTGTGGCCAGGTACCGGATCAACCAAGTCCTAGACTTGATTATCTGCCATGGATTGCATCTCACTGTCCATTGCCTCCTTCCACCTAGCAGACTCAGGGCCCGCTACGGCTTCCCGGTAGTTGGTTTGTTCACTATGATCCACCAATAGTTCGTCTCCCTCAGATATGAGAAACCCATATCTTTCCGGCTCATTACGAACTCTACCAGATCTACGGACCTCTAATGGTTGTGTATCAGGCACCTCATCCACCGTTGGCTGAGGTTCCACTTCTTCCGGTGCGCCGATCTCAGAAGCAGTACTAGTGCCAACATCAGGCTGATCATTGGTGTCATCTAGAATTTCTTCTAGATCGATTTGCCTCCCACTGGCTTCTGTAGATATCAGCTCCCTTTCAAGGAAGACCTCCCTTCGAGCAACAAACACCTTGTTTTCCAAAGGTTTGTAAAACAAATATCCCATAGAACCAGCTGGGTAGCCAATGAAAATACACTTCTCGCCTCTGGGTTCAAGTTTGTCTTGAGCTTCATGTCTCACGTAAGCCTCACAACCCCAGACCTTGAGATAGGCTAGCGAAGGAACCCTTTCATGCCACATCTCAAACGGTCTACTTGCAACCTTCTTTGTTGGTACAAGGTTTAAGGTCCTAGCAGCGGTTTCTAAAGCATAACCCCAAAAACTTGCGGGTAGCTTTGTACGACTCATCATGGGCCGAACCATATCCAATAAAGTTCGGTTCCTCCTCTCAGCGACCCCATTTAATTGTGGTGTCCTGGGTGGAGTAAGTTGCGAAATAATTCCACAACCCCTAAGATGATCAAGAAACTCGGTACTAAGATACTCACCACCCCTATCGGATCTAAGAATCTTAATCCGCTTGCCCAATTGATTTTGCACTTCGTTTTGATATGTCTTAAACACCTCAAAGGTTTCAGACTTATGCTTAATCAAATAAACATAACCATACCTACTGAAATCATCAGTAAAAGTAACTAAGTACCTACAGTTGTTTCTTGTAGCAGACCTGAACGGACCACACACATCCGTGTGAATAATGTCCAACAAGTCTTTGCCCCTTTCACTAACGCCGATGAAGGGCGCTTTATTCATTTTGCCTAATAAACAAGAATCGCATACTTCGCTTGACCCGTGGTGAAAGGATTCCAAAATCCCATCCACTTGGAGTTTGGTGATACGTTTCTTGCTAATATGGCCAAGACGACTATGCCACAAAGACAACTTGTCCAATACACCTTTGGACATAGAATCAATGTTCATGATTGATTTATTACCATCCAAAACACACTTGTTTCATAAATCCCATGACATGGATAAGCTTTAAAGTAATGAACATCATTTTTCAAAGAAGAGATAATTCCATTATTAAAACCAAAATCATATCCATCGTAATGCAAAGCGTGAAAGGAAATAATGTTTCGTGCCACGCAGGGCGAAAAACAAACATTCAACAAAGTAATAGCAAGCCCTGAAGGAAAAGCGAGATCAACACTCCCAATCCGTTCCACGGGAACCACGTCCTTGTTTCCCATGATGAGGTCAAGCTCTCCAGCACCCAGCGCCCTACTTCTTTTTAGCACCTGCACATTATTACAAATATGAGTGCCACAACCGGTATCAAGTACCCAGCCGTAAGAAGTAGCGGTATTGTGGAGTTCAGTCATAAACGTACCTGAGTTACCTTCTCCTTTCGGTTTTACCCGCTTGAGCTCCTCAAGGTACTTTGGGCAAGAACGCCGCCAATGCCCCTTTTCCTTGCAGTGGAAGCACTCGGCTTCCGCAGGGTCCTCGGCCGGTGGAACCATCATGGATTTCCCCTTGCCCTTCGGGGCCGGACTCGGGTTAGGTTTTGCAACCTTCCCCTTACCCTTTCCCTTAGAGGGGGGTGCGCCTTTTCATTTGGTTCCGCCTCCCTGGATGGCTAGGACGGGTTTGGACGAGGAGGGCTTCTTGGACATGTCAGACTCGACGTTCTTTAGCATTCCGTGAAGTTCCATTAGGGACTTGTCCATGCCATGGACATGATAGTTCCACACAAATTGTGAAAAGGAACTAGGAAGAGAACGGAGGATCACATCCACCGCCAACTCCCTCCCTAATGGGAATCCCAACCTCTCCAAGCGATCAACCAATGCTTTCATCTTAAGCACGTGAACGCTCACATTTCCGCCCTCCTGCATATGGCAGTCGAAAAGGGACTTTAGGCACTCGAAGCGCTCTAGCTTAGCCTGCTGTTGGAACATTTCCTTCAGCTGGTTAAGCATATCATATGCTCCTAAATGTTCCATTTGCTTTTGAAGCTCAGGAATCATTGACGAGAGCATAATGCAAGCCACTTCGTTCATTTCCTTGACACGCTTGTCATACGCGTCTCGGACCGCCCTAGTCGCATTAGTCGCAGGTGCCTCCGGCAAAGGCTCCTCGATGGCCCACATCTTTTGTTCATACCTAAGGGCTATCCTTAGTTGCATGAACCAATCCATGAAGTTTTGGCCATCGAGTTTGGCCTTTTCGAGGAACAACTTTAGGGAAATAGAGTTCGATGAAGATGTAGAAGCGTTGTTGGATGCCATCTACAAAATTTAGAGTACCAATTTTAGTTGTAAATCCTTGTAGAAATAATTACCCAATAGTTATAAAACTTAATTATTTGAACAAGGCTAAGAACCATATTTCACTTTATCTCATGACGGGTTTACCGCGGATCATGAAATAAGTTATTTAGGCCGGTAGACAAATTACCGATTGCAACCATTGCAACTCTTAGATCCTTGCGAGATCCTTTCGACATCAAATGTCTAAGGCATGTTTGATCCCATCATACACCAATCCTTTTATTATTTCTTAAATGACTCGGCTAGAGATCGACATCATTTAAGCAACATAAAAGAACTTGTAAGTCGCCCGTCAAGACACACATTGGTACCCTAGCCCAATCATTGGTTCGTGCTTAAGCTCGACTACCAATATTGCGGGTTGCCATACTCACCTTCCACACAACTCCACAAGGCATGACTCGTGCTAATGCTCGACAATCATCCAAGTTTTGTTAGATTTGGGTGGTGTCGTCTTACGGGTGGCGCGTGACTTACTTTTCGAAAAACAGGTTTTTGTTTTTCCGGTCAAAATAATATTTTAACAACTTTTGACGAATTAGCAATTTAAGTGACAAAAACTCCTTTTTATTCACCATTTAATATAAACACTTTTATATTAATATTTGCCAATTCTTATGCGCGTAGAAATATAAACTCATTTATAAATCTCTTTTGTTTTATATATTTTCAAAAAATTCTCTAGCATGCAAATCCTAAAGAATTCAAATATAAAACAACCACGCATAAATATAGATAAATAAAGACCCGGTAACATGCCGAAATCCTCAGTGTTTTCCCCGTGAGCCAAAATGGGGAAAACATAGTCAATCTAGGGACAACACCAATGGATGCTCCGTCACGATCTCAACTCCGGCAAATCTCCCGGACTTGGTTCGTCAAGACGCCAACACCGTGCCTCCCGGTCGGTTTTGATGCAATATTACATATTTGAAATAATCTAAGTACGAGTACATAATAATAAGAAAATGACATGCAAGTCGCGATCCTAATAATCTATTACGAGTACAAAGATTTAAATAAACGACATGCAAGTCGCACCAAATATAAATAGTACAACATTACGGCACGCAGGCCAAAACCAAAACCAACCACAAACAACACAAAGGGCTATGGGCAAATCAAGTTACCGGGCTATCTCAACAAACACAACCAAACGAAAGCAATGGTGTGCCACAAAACCATGTCCAACAAAGATATATATATTTTTATCAAGATTGCAAAAACACTTAAGGCACAACAAGCAATCCTTGTACATATGCATTAACAATTTTAATACACCTTTAAAATTGCATATTCATATATACACCTAAAGATATATGTTTTTGTGAACTTCATGCCAAGTCACACAAAACATATAAAATTAGGAATCAAAATATAGTGGGGATCAACAGAATCAAGACTAGTCTAAAACCCGGATTTTAATATATTTAAACATATTGTTTCAAAAACTAATTCTGACCAAAAAACAATTAGGCACGGGCGTACCTCAGAGGGTACGGGCGTGCCTGCCATTTTGTCAGTGTACAGTTTAAACAATTTTAAACAGTTTACGAATTATGCCGGCATGGCCCGTACCCCCACTGGTACGCCCGTGCCTCGGCCGCCGGCACGGCCCGTACCCCTAGAGGTACGACCGTGCCCGGTCACCGGAAAACCATTTTTGACAAAAAACTCAGAAAATCCGGTTTAACTCCAAAAGAGCAAAGCCATGTTAGAGAAGGCTCTGATACCACTGTTGGGTTTTTGTGGTCTAAAATCGCAACATAAGCAAAACGAGTAGAAAATAATTTCAAAATTTGACCATGAATACACCCACCAAATGGACCAAAACTCTAGACATGACTAAGCAACAAAATAAACATACAAAGAGATGGAGTTATACCCTTGATGCTTTCTTCTTTGTATTCGCGAGTTTGGAGTTTGGAAGTCTCGTACTAACGTGTACACCTCTATTGAAGTCCACACCAATTCTTGATCTTTTCCCACTTGCTAGAGTGTTAGGTATGCCAACCTAAACACCACAAAGATGTCTACACAATGGAACCAAAGCCTTGGAACTACTTTGTGTGTTTTGAGAGAATTTGTGCAAACTATATCAACTTAGTATATTTCTTTCAAGCAACCAAAACCATTAGACTTAGTGTGGTTTATATAGAACTCAAACTTTAGTTCAAAAAACGTGCAACAATAAATCTTATGGCTGTTACATGATCAATACACATAAACACCATTTAACTAGCTTTGAAAGCCTAGTTAAGAGGCTGTTACTGCATAAGGCACGGCCGTGCCTCATAAGATACGGGCGTGCCAGCCCGAGAGGCCACGCCCAACTTGGGCCCGTGCCTGTCCATTGGGCATAGGGCACGGGCGTGCCTCATTGAGGCACGGGCATACCTAGCCCCAGGCCACGCCTATGTCACGCCCGATTTTGGGCTCATGCCTGCCCGTAGGGCACGGCCGTACCTCATAGAGGAACGGGCGTGCCTTGGCCCACCCAGAACCAGTTTCTGGTTTTCTCTCTCATTACACCATCCGTGATGCCGGAATCGATACTTGGCGTGTGACCCAATAGGCCCTTGCTTCATCAGCCATGATACCAACTCGTGTGTGTGTCAGTGGGCATAATCCAACAGACTCCCACTTGCACATGACAAACTCACGAAAGGCGTCACCGACATAGAGCGGCCTCTAGCAAGGCACCTATGCTCCCAAGTCAGCACAGGGTATGTCTTCCCAAAACAAATACCTAACCAAAAGGAAAGGTCCTATAGAGAAGAGATTAAAGGGCACGGGCGTGCCTCATAGAGGCATGGGCGTACCTAGCCACAGGCCACGCCCAAGTCGCGCCCGACTTTGGGCTCGTGCCTGCCCGTAGGGCACGGCCGTGCCTCATAGAGGTACGGGCGTGCCTTGGCCTACCAGAACCAGTTTTTGGTTTTCCCTCTCATTAGACCATCCGTAATGCCGGAATCGATACTTGGCGTATGACCCAATAGGCCCTTGCTTCATCAGCCATGATATCAACTCGTGTGTGTGTCAGTGGGCATAATCCAACAACGGTTCCTAGCCATTGAGATGTGTACAGGAACATGTGGCTTCGGCAATTGAGGAACCGCGATACATGGGTGGTTGAGGGATCGGTGTAGAGAGTGGAGGGGAATGTTAGTACCCATTATGACCGTGTGGGTTCACTAGGCTGACGAGCCACCTAACCCAAACAACACGAGTGGAATTGGGGAACAGGGCTTACTCTCCAGATAACCTTTGTATGGTGGACTGCTTCGTGCTTCCCCCACCTTGACGGGTGATTTAGACACTCCCCCACGAGGACTTGTTGACCATGGTTGGCCTCTATGGAAGATACAAGTATTAGTGGACTTGTCCCCCACATCTTGTGTGATCTGTTTATTGATGCCATAACTGTGTTGCATATATGATGAATTTTTTATTTGATTAACTTGTTTTGGCGCACTCACTAGCTTATGCTAATGAAACAGTGTTTATATTTTCGTATCCACAGATAAATGATAGTGTGATGTCGGGGAGGCGGGTAGATGCTTTTGGGAAGCCTTTGTTGCCTGATGGATATGTTTGGAATACATTATTATTCCATATTTTGGTTATTTGTAATTAATGGTTGTGTATTCGGGTCAACAAGTAACACCAACTTTTCTATATCCTACAAAGCTTCCGCACAATGATATAAACAAATACCGATATAATGTTGTTTTGTTGAAATTTAAAAAAAGTTTAAATTTGTACTAAAATTCAGGGTGTTACAAGAACAAGGTAGAATCAAAAGGAAATCAACTCAAAAACCTTCGATTTTAGGTTGATTTTCATCCCCATTGTTGTTTACCTTAGGTTTGATGACGGAGAACTCGTTTGCACCCTTAGTAAGCATACAGAAAAGATTTTACTCGGAGAAAGAAGAAATTAAGGAAGAAGATGAACATTGGGATTTTGCTTTTTGACAGTTGGCTTTTTGAATGCGTAGGGAAGAAGGAAAGGTCGGATCACCTTTTATAGATTGATCCGACTTTTCAAGTAACCCGGAGCCGGCCTGTTTGTGCTTTGTGGGCCGGTCCAACCCAAACTCAAACTTGTTTAATTTCATCTTTGTTTTTTTGGATTTTATATATTTTTTGTTTTTATTTTATTTTTGATATAATAAAATGAACTCCCCCTTGACAATTGAGCAAATGGAGAATTTTCAGATGTGAAAATTTGGAGTTCTTTAGCTGCAATGTTTGTCTGTTTTCAGCTAATTTTCTAATTTTCTCCCTCTGAATGCATAAGAATGCGTTCTTGTAGACCAGTGAACCATAACGCTCCCCCTAGACTGGAGTGTCTTTATTCCTACATACTGAACATAACCACGTGTAATATTGTTTGAAGAATTAAAGATATATCAAATAAGGAGGGACTGTGGTGTAATGAATTACATTTTCAAGTTCAGCATTCCAATCTTAAACACCAAATAGTTAAATCATGATTCATCTAACACTTTGGTGAATAAGTCAGATAGCTGATTGTCAGTATGAATGTACTATAATTCAATGAGACCTCCACATTGTCTTTTAAGAAGTGATACCTGATATCAATGTGCTTGGTTTTGGAGTGATGTACCGGATTACAGGAATTGGCAATTTCACTATGAGAGTCACACAACAAGGGAATCTTAGAGTATTTCAGGCCAATGTCTCTAAGTTGAGTTCTCATCCACAAACTCTCTAAGCAGCAACTAGCAGGAGCTACAAACTCAGCTTCTGCAATTGTTGTGGATACACAGTTCTGTTTCTTCAAACTCCAGCAGACCAAACAATCTCCCAAGAAGTGTACACTACCTGATGTTCTTTTCCGGTCTAACATGCATCCGGCATAATCGGAATTTGAATATGCAAGCAATTCAAATGACAAGTCGTGGGGATACCGTAGACTAAGGTCAGGGGTTTCCTTCAGGTACTTCAAGATGCGCTTAACAGCGAGGAGATGTGATTCTTTAGGATTTGCTTGAAAGTGGGCACACAGACACGTAGAGAACATTATATCTGGTCTACTGGCCTTCAAGTATAGTAATGAGCCAATCATACCCAGATAAGTTTTGAAGTCAATTGCCTTTCCGTCAAGATCAGTACATAACTTGGTTTTAGAAGACATTGGGATGGTTTTGGACTAGCAGTCGGACATTTCATATTTTCTTAGTAAATCATAGATGTACTTAGATTGATTTATGAAAATGCCATTAGATATTTGTTTGACTTGCAATCCAAGGAAGAAATTCATCTCCCCCATCATGCTCATTTCAAAATTGCTCGCCATTAGTTTTGAAAACACAAGACTGTACGTCGGGTTTGTAGAGCTAAAGATAATATCGTCTACATAAATCTGGACTACAATATAGTCATCCCTAATCTTCTTAGTGAACAAGGTGGTGTCTATCCTTCCTTTAGAGTAGCCTTCATGAACCGGATAGGCTGAGAGGACATCATACCAGGCACGTGAGCTTGTTTGAGTCCATAGAGAGCCTATTCAAGAATGTAACCATCGTTAGGTCTTTTAGGGTCAATAAATTGTTGGGGTACATATACTTCCTCCTTCAGGATTCCGTTTAGAAAGTCCGTCTTGACGATCAGTTGGTTAACTTTGAAATCCCTATAGGTAGCATAAGTCAGAAATACCCGAATAGCTTCTATGCGGGCAACAGGAGCAAAGGTTTCATCATATTCAATCCCTTCATGTTGAGTGTATCCTTTAGCTACCAGACGAGCCTTGTTATATATTTCTATTCCATCCGAGTCCTTGTTTTTGAAGACCCACTTGGTACCGACAATAGTTTTGCCTTCGGGTCGAGGTACCAGTCTCCAAACTTTTAGCCGTGTGAACTGATCTAATTCGTCCTGCATTGCTAGGATCCAGTCAACATCTTGTAGGGCATTAGCAGTGCGCGTAGGTTCCATAAAGCTTAGAAAACTTGAGAACTGACACTCATTGGCTATGGTAGATCGAGTTTGAACGCCGGTGTCTTTGTTGCCAATTATCTGTGTCTCAAGATGTGCCCTTGTCCACTTGTTGCGTGGAGAGTTGGTGTGTCATTTGTGGGGGCGTCATCTGTGTTAGGAAAGAAGTCACACAATTGGTGTTGAGTGGACGTTTCCTCTGCTGGTGTTGATGATTCTGGATTGTACTGAGGGGTAGTATCTCCTTGGACCTCAGTGTCCGCATCTTCAGTAGTATTGGTAGGAGAATTTGATGCAGTGTACCTTTCACCCAAAATAAGGAATGGATCAACAGTAAAGTCGACAGGTCTTGATGTAGATGTATTTTCCGTTTGCTATGAGAGTTCAAGAGATTCCTGAACAACATCTGTAGACCTGTCATTTGGTACACAATTATATCGAGAGTCATTATCTAGGAAATCAAATGTATATTTCAAGTCAGAAGACTTTTTCGCATTAGTTATATTTGTTTCTTGTTGATTAAGTGACGGTCCTGAACTGATATGTCTAGAAATGATTACCGTTGACACTTGTGATAAAGATTTTGTAATTAAGGTATCATCAAAAGTCACATTAATACTTTCAACCATAGCGTTAGTTCTTTTATTCAACACGCGAAATGCCTTTGACTCTTTCGAGTAACCAAGGAAAATTCCTTCATCTGCTTTTGAGTCGAATTTTCCAAGGTTAGCTCTATCGTTAAGGATAAAGCACCTATTACCAAACACATGTAAATGTTTGATATTAGGAACTATGCCATTTGCAAGTTCATAAGGGGTTTTATTAAAGCATCGGTGTAGAATAGATCTGTTTTGCGTATAGCAAGTTGTGTTGACTGCTTTTGCCCAGTAAGAAGGTGGTAGATCAGCATAAGATATCATGAGGGATAAAGTTCATGAGGAGACCGTTTTCTCCAGTCATATGTTTTGAATAGCCGGAGTCTAAGTACCACTGGCTAGATACCTACACATTGAAGACAAGAGTTGTTGAGGTACCCTGTTTGAAGTGGGTCCTTGAGTGTTAGCACATGCAACAGGTTCTATTAATTTTTCAGTTAGTGATGCTATTGCTTTTATTTTAGGAACCCATGTTTGTGTCATGGTTTGTGATTGGGTTGGTGTTAGAGTTGCTAGTTCTTTAGATATGTCGGGGGTTGGTGTAACAATTGTTTGTTTGATTACCACACGGTTTTAGCCTTTTGGGAGAGATATGTCATCAAAAATGTATTCAACTCGTTTCTTTTGACCTATCGATTCTACATTCATTGATTTGGATGGTGTTGGAATGGTGGGCTAGACTTTGGTTTTCGTGCGATGAATCGATTGTTGCTGTAGCTGTGAGATTTGAGCTTGTTTAGCTCTCTGATTTGTTAGACGGAATTTGTTCTTGACAACATTGTCATTGGCGTGATTCCAATTGTTATGATATCTACGGTTGGGTGTCTAATTATTTGTTAAAGTTTTACTTGAAGTTTGGTTATTGCAAAACCGTAGTTTTGAGTTGTGCTATGTTGACACACAAGTTTTTTCTCTTTGGAATCGTGCTCTGTTGGAGCGTTTCTTACGCCAGTAGGTAATTTTATTACCCTTTCGATTTATGAAGGAAACCTGCTCGTGGCATGATTCAAATGGCGTGTATTCTGGATTTGGTTTAATTCCACGTTTCTTAAGATCTTGATCGTATACGCAGTGATAGGAACAATGTTCATCAACACAACCATCGCTCATACAAAATGTTTTGGATTCAATAGAATTTACAAGAGTTTTAACATGGTTAACACACAAAATAGTCAAATCATTACACAACAATAAATTTGTCGGTTTTGAGAGATTAGTGGGATAAACTAAGTTGTCTTTGAAGTTCCTTTTGCATCCTTCTCCTTATGCTTTTTCCTCCATCCCAGTACCTGCTTCTTGGCCCCATTCACTCCAGTACCTAGATTTACACTACAGTTTGTAGTTTGTGGTTGATTGATTTATTGAAAAGTTCGGTTTCAACCAGTTCAAATCTTCGCTGTAATTTCGTGTGAGGAATATATGTGAGGTTCTGTTTGAGTGTTAGAAACTGATGGTATTGATTCCATTTCAGGTTGTGTATAACTTCGAAAGTAATCATCTGAAATAATTGGTTCAAATTCTGTTGTTTCGTATGATTGATTGAGACTTTCGTAGTTATAATGTAACACCGTAAATTCTCAAGCCATTTTTGTAACACAACTTGTTGTAACACAACTTGTTGTAACACAACTTTACAACAAGTTTTGTTACAAAATATTTATAAACAAGGCTCGTCTCTTCTCAAAACATAATATCAAAGCATTGGTCATATTTTCCTTTCCCACAAACAAGGCTAAACAGCCAAACCTGCAAAAAGCAATCAACCGAGGGGAATTAGCACAAAGCTAACTGAATGGAAGCTACAAACAAGCATCCACAATCAACAAGCACAAGCAATCACCATCCAATCAAACATACAGATCTCAACAGATCAATCACTCAATCACAAACCAATCCAACCTCTAGAGGAACGGCGGTTCTGCAGATGCTGCAACCGATGCGGGCCAAAGCAAAGGTTTACCGATAGCTATTTGCTACTTGGTACAGTTAAACCCCTTCTACTTCAACAAATGCATAGAAGATCTAGAACTGTGCAACCAATAGCAGATAGCCCAGCCCAACACATACGATAGCTGACCCCTAACCTTGTACGCATATCGTTAACCGTATGTACAGGTCTCGCCACGTGCACATATCATTAACCATGTACACTGGCCACGCAACAATCCCAAACGATCACAATAAACAAACAACAATCAACTACTAACGAATAACAATCAACACAGTCTGTCAACACATATCAAGTAACACATCCCATACTGGAATCTTAAACTTACAGTTTATCATGGCATCTTAGACTAAACAATCTATCATGGCATCTCAGACTAAACAGTCTATCATGGCATCTCAGACTAAACAGTCTATCATAGCAATTTCAAAGCATAAGAATATGTCAATTCATGTAACCATAAACGTTACCACCAACACCACTCGTGAGTACACTTCCACTCACCTCAGTCTTCCTTCCCGTCTGCTCAGTTGTCTAATATCACTGAGTCTTTGCAATTCCTGAGAACACAACAAACTGAAGTCAATCTCTGACTCATAAATATATATCCATAATATATATATATATATATATATAAATTGTCAATAACATAAAATAATCATACAAATAATAACCCATCACATCCCGCACATGAACAAAGCAAAACAAATAAATTTCTAGAAAAGAGCCTGTCGCGCCGCGACCAACCCTAGTGTCGCGCCGCGATACTAGCGGATTTGGGTTCCGGATTTTGGTGTCGGATTTTAGGTAGCGGATTTTGGGTTTCTCAGATTTGCCTTTATCAGATTTTCAAGGACCCGGATTTCATGGGGTCGCGCCACGACGCGTCTGGTTTCATACCTTCTTCCTCTTAAACTGTCGGATTTCCAGCCAACTCACTTTATAAATTTCATAATCAACATCCAATTTCTCAATTCAAAACACTTCCAATCTATAAGAAACTTCATATAACACAACAACAAACATATAGAACTCATCAAATCTAATTAAAACTCATTATCCATCAAAACCCACATGTCAAGTTTTGAGCTTTAAGCTCCAACAATGGTGGTTCTTCATTTAAACATGTATTTCAACATACAAACACATCAAAACACTCTGTAGCATCATATAAACACACACTAACCTTTAGTTTGATTTATCTATCCACAAATCTCTAACTTGAAATTCCAAGTCTTGTTCTTTCTTGAGAGGTTTATTCGAAGGTGGTTAAACACACAAACACACACTTCACCTTTTTACTATGTGCAGATGAAATGAAACCGACATATACATCTTCTTTTTATTCAAAGCAGGAGGTGGCTAAACCATTTCTTTCATACAACATACATCCATGCATACATACTTACATTCACACATACATACTTTTTCATTTTCATTTCATTTCCAGAACTCAAATATATACATTTATATATATTTATTCAATCCATAAGTTAATCTAATTAACTCTAATTTACCATTTAGCCAACAAAATGCAATTAAACACGAAATCGCGTACCATTAATTTGTAAACCAACTAACCCAGATTTGCGGGTGTTACATATAAGGAGTTGATGTTTTGCTCGAGGTACGTCTCTTGTACTCCTCCTCTTCAAGTTCGTCAACTTGCCCCATAAACATCATTTTTACCGTTAGTCCATCCTTCACGGTCGTGAAGCCTAGGTCAACTGGAATTTGACCATTTTGACTATTTCTTCTTATAGTAGGCTGTCGAGATAGAAACTTGGCGTGTGACCCAATAGGCCCGGGCTTCATTGGCAGTGATGCTGGCCTACGTGTCTCTGTGGGCAGAATGAGGAAATATTTGTAACACAAGTTTCCAGCAAGGGCTTCTAGAGGGCCTTGCAAGGAAAAGAATGAGGAAATAAAGTTTCCAGCAATTTTGAGACTTCTCTAACTCCAATTATTGGAGTTAGACTCTTATATATATAACACAAGTTCCATGTAATTTTGTAATATATGAAAAGTAGATTTGTTTGATTAAGCTTCTCCAACGTAATTTAAAAAAAATGGCTTTGGTTTTACGGTGTTACGGTTTCGTATCAGAGCCTTGGTTTGGCGATGCATGCACGGCTAGAGTGTTGCATTCCCAAATCATGGCTGGTTACGGGTCAAACTTTCCTTCGTGGGAATTAGAGTGAGTTGGAGATGCCTGTGGTAGTTAGTATTTTGTGTACTAACGGTGTATGCTAATGAATTGTGAGATGATGTGATTGTTACAGATATGGCTGACAGAGAAACCCTCATCCTTCCTCCTGCGACCCAAGCATTAGTAGAGGCACAAGTGATAGAAGATTTGGATACTACAAATTTAGCAGGCACCAGTGACAACACCATTTCCACTAGTAACCCAAATGATGCAAAAACCATTTTTCTATCCGTTTGCACCTCCAGGAGCTTACTCTTTTGCGTTTCCTGGATACACACAACCCTACACGTATAAGTAATTTTTAGATTGCAAGCCTTCGGAGTATCGAGGGAGTTCTGATCCTAATGTTACCCTTAACTGATTGAGAGAGATGGTTAAGGCATTACATGCCTGTAACTGTGAAACTGAATTGAATGTGAAGTACGCAACAAGGATGCTAAAGGGGGATGCTATGGTTTGGTAGGATTTCGATTACTGGCCATTTTACTAAAGAACGGCAGGAGAGTATCACCTGGAGTCAGTTCTAGGAGAATATGTGTGAGCAGTATTGTAGTTCGTGTGAGATTGCCAGGGTTAAAAAGGAGTTTATGGATTTACAAATGACGAGGAATATGTCAGTGGATGACCTGATAAAGCAATTCAATGAAAAACTGAGGTTTGTGAAATAGTGGGTGCCCGATGAGGCATCCAAGATTGCTCATTTTGTGGGAGCGTTACACCCTGACTATTGTAGTGCTACCAGGTGGGCAAGCACTCTATTCAAGGCTTTCACTTTAGCCAAATCGGCTGAAGGGGATATAAAGGCGAGAGACAAATTGAGCAGGGAAAGGATTTCTAAGCAGAAGGCCAAGTTTGAGCAATATAAGACCCAGCAGAGACAGGGTGGACAGAGTGGGCAAAGTGGGCAGAGACAGAGTAATCAGAACAGGAGACCTTCGACTGGTGGGTCAAGTTAAAGGGCACCTTGGTGCACCAGATGTAAATCTTTTCATACAAGGCCTTGCACACCCCAGACTTTGTGATGTGTTAAATGTAGACAGTTTGGGCACAAACTTAAGGATTGTCGACTTCCACGCAATGTATGCTGGAATTGCAAGAAGGAAGGGCACCAGGCGGGTGAGTGCTGTAGTGAAAAGAAGGTTGGATCTGGGTCAGGAGAAGGATCGCCTGGGGGATCATCTTCAGCGTCAGGACAAAAGAGAAAGAACACGCCCACTACTGAGGGTAGGGCATTTAAAATGACGGTGGATGATGCCACCACCACAGACGATGTCATTACGGGTATGTTTCTGATAAACTCTACTCCTGCTATAGTATTGTTTGATTCTGGAGCTAATCGCTCATTCGTATCTGTGGAATTTTATGGTAGATTAAATATGCCTATTATTATGCTTGCTAATGCTTTAGAAATAGAAGTAGTTGATGGCACGATGGTTGTAGTCACAAATGTTATGGCTGGAGCTAAAATTAATATAGATGGTGCATGTTTTCCTGTTTATTTTCTTGTCATGCCCTTATCTGGATTCAATGTGGTTCTCGGGCTGGAGTAGCTGAGTTTGAACCAAGATAGTATTAAGTGCCACAAGAAGTTGATTTCCTTTCCATTGGTTGATGGCACACGTGTGGTAGCAATGGGCGAGAAGGTTGGGTTTGTTATTCCCATTATTTCATGCTTAAAGGCTAAGAAGGTGTTGGATAGAGGATGTGAGTCTTACATGGCATATGTTGTTGACGGAAAGAAAGAAAAGCAATCTATGAATGATATTCGGATGCTAACGAAATACCCGGATGTGTTTCCAAAGGAATTGCTAGATTGCCTCCCGTTCGTGAGGTAGAGTTCCAAATTGACTTGATCCCTGGGTCTCTACCAGTGGCGAACTCTCCGTACAGACTGGCACCTTCAGAGATCAGAGAGATGATGACACGGATCTAGGACCTGTTAGACAAGGGTTTTATTCGTCCAAGTTCTTCCCCGTGGGGTGCGCCAATATTGTTTGTGAAAAAGAAGGATGGTACGTTGCGCATGTGTATTGATTACCGTGAATTGAACAACAGAACGATAAAGAATAAGTATCTGTTGCCAGAATTGACGATTTGTTCGATTAGCTACATGTAGCTTCGTTCTTCTTAAAGATTGATTTGAGATCGGTTGATCATCAAGTGCGGGTATGTACTATCCTGAGATTGGGCCTAGTCGTGTTCGAATCTGATACGTTTAAATCTCGAATTAAATATTGAATAAAAGAATTATATATAATTGCATAAGTGGAAAATAGGAGAAAATAATAAAAAAATGATAATATAAAAATATTATTAAAAATAGATAAGAATAATAAAATATTGAATGGTTTAGAACGAGGATTCCAAAAATATCCCCGTTAGTCAAAAACAGGTACTCGTGCGTTAAGTTGTATGTTGAAAAGGGGAACAAGATACCCACTTGTGGATATTATCAACCCACAAGTAGGCATCTCTCTTACCCATGTATGCAACCTCTTCACAACACACAAACACTTTCTTCTTCTCTCATTTTGTGTTTGTGTTCTTGCAAATTTAAGGAGAAGACTTCAATAATCATCCAAGTAATCTGATTCTTGCTGAATTCAAATTACAATCTGCTATTAATCATCATCTCCCTAATCCTCGTCTTCAAGTTTAGGTTAATTGGGTCAAAGCTTGAATTGATACCATTAATTGATTCTAATGTTTCCAATCAGTTCCTACTTAGTTTTAAGTCAATAGCAACCAAAATCTGTAATTAAAATGAAGTTTTTGATTGATTTTGGAATGAAATGGTGAATGGGTCAAAAATGGTGAATTTGATCCCAAACACTGAATTGGATGTTTAGATGCATAAAAGTGTTGTTTTGGCTTAGTTTTGAAGTGTATTTTCATATTTGAATGACTGAAATTGGCTGGAAATCGAATTGGTAAAATTTTGTTTGGAAAACAGTAGGTTCTGTCGAACCTGTTGTTGTAAATGGAAAGGCACGGGTGTACCTCTCAAGAACAGGCTGTACCCTAGGGCGTACCCTGGGAGGCACGGCCGTACCTCTAAAAGGTACGGGCGTGCCTAACCCTAAAAAGTCCGGGGGTGCCCTGCTGGCACGGGGGTACCTGAGAGTAAGGGTACGTGCATGCTTGTCTAAATCCGGGGTGTGCTTTGCCAGGCACGAGCGTGCCATGGCTAGGTACGGGCATGCCCTGTCTTCTGGTAGATTCTGTTTAACAAGGTTTCGATATCTGGAAACCTTGTTTAGGTACACCAGTTGGTCCAGAAGCATCGGTATCTTAGTTGATATTATTCTAGCTTGTCAGGTGAATGCCGAATAACATAACAATTAATATATCTATAACATATATTAACAAACGGAATGAGAATTGAATACCATGATTTGTACACACTTGTTTAAGTGTAGGATATTATGCATGATGATGCTAGACTTGACATGTTGACACCACATAATATGCACTTGATTAGGTGTATGTTATGATGATATAATTGATTATATGCGCGCGTTGAAGATCCGATTGGATCTGCTTTGTGTTTGTGAAAGATCCGGACTTAAGGACTAAGCAGTCCTACATCGGGGCCAGCGATGGCCTGGGATTGCTTGAGGTCTGCAGACCATTGGTAGCATCAGCGGTACCTGTATAGGTATTTAGGGCCTTGCAAGCTCAATGCTCCCTGAACGGATGCGTACAGTTTCCCACTGTACTCAAACGAATCGGTTGATTCCAGAACGCAATGGTGGACCGCTTTACAGCTCACCCACCGGAGCGGTTGATGTGTCTGGTACCCCAGTTTGGTGCATTGAGCCGGGTTAGCTCCCCTGCAAGATATGTCGCCTTATGACTATGCAAGCTCATCGCGAGATGCTAGAATAGCACTGTTTGAGCATGATTGATGATATATGATATGTTTATGTTGATTGTATGCTATTATGTATTCACTAGCTATTATAGCTAACCGATACTACCTCTCGCATGTGCAGGTGATCCACAGTGAGCTTAGGAGCCTGCGGGTAGATTACTTTCATAGGAGAAACACTGTCTTTGATAAACTCTGATGTTATGTATGTTTTCAAACAGACAATGGTCGAACGGTTCAGTATCGGTAACACTAAACCTCGTATGTGGCAATTTTTAAATGTATAATATTAGCCACTTGTTTTAATTCTGCTGCGTGTTTAAATGAAAAATATAAATTAGTATTTTAAAAAGAAAAATTTGATCCTCAAAGTGACGGAGTTACAAGCTGGTATCAGAGCCTAAGTTTGAGTGAATTGGGTATTTGAAAGAGTACTCAGTCTCAAATTCAGGCTCAACCATTATTTAAAGTGTTACTCGGGAGGTTATGGGGTGTGAGAGAGATTGATTGCTATGATTGATATGTAAATGCTTATCTACTTATTATGATTATTCAAGTATGATAAGTATACTAAGTATATTATGAGTTTTTGTGTCTAACAGAATTAAAAGACTAATTATGGCCGGAGGAGAAGATAGAGAGGCTTACGTCCGTGACTTAGTAGCACGTCTTAAAGCTTCTGAGGAACGAGCACCTGAGAAGAAGATGACCATGGGCCTAAAAGCATTCATGTCTTGTAAACCACCTTCCTTGATGGTAGTATGGATCTAATTGTTACGAAGAGGTGGATCCGTGACATAGAGTTGGCTTTTGAAACATGTGAAGCCGAGGAATCCAAGAAAGTGGCCTATGCTTGAAAAATGCTTCGGGGTCGCGCTGTTTCTTCCTATGACACTGTGATAGCATCTACACCAGCTGCAGTCCTGAATACTTTAACGTGGCCTGACTTTCTGAGAATCTTGCAGGCTAAGTATTGTTCAGCCCAAGCTTTGGAGACTGTTGATAATGAGTTCAGGGCCTTGAACAAAGGCAATAAAACTGTAGAGGAGCTCATTACCAGGTATACTGATTTGCTACGATTCGTGCAGAACACATTGCCTGATGAACAGGCAAGAGTTAACCATTTTGCACTTGCTCTGCCACCTGAATACCGATCTTCTATTCGGTTTGCAACAACATTGGATAAAGCTTTTGATTACGCTCGCCGATACGAGAGTGATCATGCACAGCAAAAGGAGGCTTGGGGAACTTCCAAAAGGAAGTTTGAACAGTCTTCGGTCAAGAAGTACAGGTGAAGCATCGTGGCAACGAAAGCAACACCAACAACAGGGGGGTTCAAGGCACAGTTCTGCAGATGATTTATGGTGTGCTTAGTGTCATACTAAATACACGGGGCATTGCACCAGGAATACCGCAAGGTGTCCCAAATGCGGGGAGAAGGGGCGTTCTGCAGATAGTTGCAGGTATAAAGATAATGTACGATACAAGTGCTTCAAACCGGGACATCGATCGATTGACTACAGATCGTGTCCTAACCCTGGATCGGGTGGTGCTGGAGGATCTTCTTCTGGGCAGGGAAAGAACATTGCGCCCCGTGTACCGGGCAGGGTGTTTCAGATGACTGCCGATGAGGCAAAAACAGCAGGTGATGTGATCACTGGCACCTTTCTTATTAACAATTCACCAGCCCGTGTTTTATTTGATTAAGGAGCAACATATTCTTTCATCTCTGCATCCTGGTGTGCTAAACTACAACTACCTATCTGTATACTGATTGATCCATTAGGCGTTAAAGTTGCTAGTGGTAGGATAGTTTCTGTTGTTCATAGAGTTCCTATCACATTGATTGACATTGAGGGGACTAGTTTCCCTGTTTTATTTCTGGTTATGCCGATTGCGCGGTTTGATGTAGTAATCGGGATGGATTGGCTCAGCAACCAAAATGCTGAGATCGTTTGCTCTAGAAAGATCATTAAAATTCCTTTTTCTGATGGGTCATATGCTGTGGCCCGTGGTGAGGGAAGAACTTCTAAAACTCCATTGATTTCACTGATGAAAGCTCGCAAATTTGTAACCAAGGCATGTGAGTCCTATTTGGCTTATGTTGTTGATACACACATGGAGAAGAAAGCCATTAATGACATTCAGGTAGTTTCTGAATACCCTAATGTTTTTCCTGATGAATTACCGGGTTTGCCACTGGTGAGAGACTTTGAATACCAAATTGATCTTGTTCCAGGTGCTACGCCTGTAGCTAAATCTCCTTATCGTCTTGCACCATCTGAGGTTCACGAGATTATGACTCACATTCAGGAACTTCTTGATAGAGGTTTCATTCATCCCAGTTCTTCACTTTGGGGAGCTCCAGTCTTGTTTGTAAAAAAGAAAGACAGGACGATGCGAATGTGCAAACAAGTGAAGTATAAAGTAAAAGTACCCTCGTCCCCGTACTGATGATCTGTGTGATCAACTCCAGGGTGCTACTTGCTTTTCAAAGATAGATCTTCGTTCTGGTTATCATCAAGTCCGGGTAAGCGATGAAGATATTCCAAAGACGGCTTTAAGAACGAGATATGGGCATTATGAGTTTCTTGTGATGCCTTTCGGAGTGATGAATGCTCTAGAAATATTTATGGATCTTATGAATCGGGTATGTCGTGCTTTTCTTGACAAATTTGTCATTGTATTTATCGATGACATTCTTATTTATTCCAGATCTGAAGCAGAACACGAGGCACATCTTCGCATAGTTCTTGACACTTTGATGCGAGAACAATTATATGCTAAATTCTCTAAATGCGAGTTTTGGCTCGAAAAGATACACTTCCTTGCGCATGTCATAAGCAAAGATGGTGTAATGGTTGAATCAGCCAAGGTTGAGGTGGTAATGAATTGGGGAATTCCAAAAACCCCATCTGAGATTCGTAGCTTTCTAGGACGTGTCGGTTACTATCGGCGGTTCATTCAAAAAATTTCTAAAATTGCAAAAACAATTGTTATGTCAAGCTCCAATTCCGACTCTACCAAATGGGTCAAAAGATTTTATTGTTTATTGTGCTGCTTCTTATGCAGGTTTGGGAAGTGTCCTTATGCAGAAGGACAAGGTTATAGCTTATGCTTTCCGCCAACTGAATCCACATGAGAAGAGCTACCCGACTCATGATCTGGAGTTGGCAGCTGTTGTCTTTGCTCTGAAACTATGGCGCCACTACTTGTATGGAACTAAATGTGTGGTATTCACTAATAATAAGATCCTACAGTATGTTTCAACACAAAAGGATCTCAATATGAGGCAACGCAGGTGGATAGAGTTGATAAATTATTATGACTGCGAAATCAAATACCACCCGGGCAAGGTTAATGTGATGGCTGATGCATTAAGCCGAAAGGGCTCCACAGATAGCATCAAATTCATGAAAATCACCATTGTCTCTGATTTAATTAATCGATTGAAGGAGGCTCAGCAAGAAGCCTTATTAGAAGCTAACTAAAGGTAGAAGTTATGGCTAAAATGAAGGAGCAACTACAAGATGACAGCAGGGGACTGAAGACATACAGGTCCCGAATCTGGGTACCTAGCATCGGAGGGAACCGAGAGTTAATCTTGAAGGAGGCACACTAAAATGTACCATGATCTTAAGTCAGTTTATTGGTGGCCTACATTGAAGTATGACATAGCTTCATATGTGGAAAAGTGTCATATATGTGCACAGGTGAAGACTGAACACCAAAGACCCTATGGTAATTTGCAACAATTACAAATTCCAGAATGGAAATGGGACATCACTATGGATTTTGTTACTAAATTGCCCAGGACTTCAAAAGGGCATGACATGATCTGGGTAATTTGCAACATCTTCCATGCCTCATCTTGCTCAACTATACATCAATGAAATAGTGGCCTAGCACGGTGTTCCACTATCTATTGTATCTGATAGAGATACACACTTTGTTTCACATTTCTGGAGCAGTCTACAATGGGAGCTTGGTACTCGTGTTCATTTGAGTTGAATACGGTGGCTCGTGGGATTCTCATTTACCTTTGATTGATTTTGCTTATAATAACTCATATCATTCCAGTATATGTATGCCACCGTATGAGATCCTTTATGGTAGGCATTGTCGTACCCCTACCTGTTGGCTTGAACCAGGGGAGAAACAATATGTTGGACTTGATCTGGTCCAGATTACTGCGGATAAAGTCAAATTTGCACGGGAAAAGCTTAAAGCAGCCAGAGATAGATAAAAGATGTATGCAGATCCGAAACGCAGACCGGTTACCTTTAAAATCGGCGATCGGGTATTCTTGAAGGTTTCTCCATGGAAGGGTGTCATCAGATTTGGCAGAAAGGGCAAGTTGAGTCCACGATACATTGGTCCTTTCAGGATCATTTAGAAAGTCAATGAGCAGACAGTATCTTTGGAATTACCTCCAGAGTTATCAGGTATTCATTATACCTTCAATGTTTGCTATCTTCGTAAGTGCAAGGTGGATGAGGATCAGATTCTACCTCTGCATGATCTGAAAATGGATTCTTCTACACGGCTCATGGAAGAACTAGTCGAGATTCTGAACACAAAGACTAAGCGGCTGAGAAAGAAGACTATTCAGCTGGTCTTGGTCAAATGGAAGCACAACCTTGGGTCGAACCTGACTTGGGAGACCGAGGAGGATATGAAGGCCCGTTATCCCCATCTGTTTTCTTAAAAGCAGATTCCGAGGACGGAATCTTTTTAAGGGGGTAGATTTGTAACATTCTCATATTTGGCCTAGCCGTGTTCGAATCTGGTACATTTAAATCTCGAATTAAATATTGAATAAAAGAATTATATATAATTGAATAAGTGGAAAATAGAAGAAAATAATAAAGAAATGATAATATAAAAATATTATCAAAAATAGATAAGAATAATAAAATACTGAATGGTTTAGAACGAGGATTCCAAAAATATCCCGTTAGATAAAACGGGTACTCATGCGTTAAGTTGTATGTTGAAAAGGGGAATAAGATACCCACTTATGGATATTATCAACCCACAAGTAGGCATCTCTCTTACCCACGTATGCAACCTCTTCACAACACATAGACACTTTCTTCTTCCCTCATTTTGTGTTTGTGTTCTTGCAAATTTAAGGAGAAGACTTCAATAATCATCCAAGTAATCTGATTCTTGTTGAATTCAAGTTGCAATCTGTTCTTAATCATCATCTCCCTAATCCTCATCTTCAAGTGAGTTCCTTGTTCTGGATTTTCATTTCACCAAGTTTAGGTTAATTGGGTCAAAGCTTAAATCGATACCAATAATTGATTCTAATGTTGCCAATCATTTCCTACTTAGTTTCTACGTCAATAGCAACCAAAATTTGTAATTAAAATGACGTTCTTGATTGATTTTGGAAAGAAATGGTGAATGGGGCAAAAATGATGAATTTAATCTCAAACACTGAATTGGATGTTTAGATGAATAAACATGTTGTTTTGGCTTAGTTTTGAAGTGTTTTTCATATTTGAATGACTAAAATTGGCTGGAAATCGAATTGGTAAAATTTTGTTTGGAAAACAGTAGGTTCTGTCGAACCTGCTGCTGTAAATGGAAAGGCACGGGCGTGCCTATCAAAAACAGGCCGTACCTCCAAAAGGTACGGGCGTGCGTAACCCTAGATAGTCCGGGGATGCCCTACAGTCACGGGGGTACCTGAGAGTAAGGGTACAGTCATGCTTGTCTAAATCCGGGGCGTGCTTTGCCAGGCACGGGCGTGCCTTGGCTAGGTACGGGCGAGAAGAAGTTGGAAAGTATTAAGTGCCACAAGAAGTTGTTTTCCTTTCCATTAGCTGATGGCACACGTGTGGTAGAAAGGGGCGAGAAGGTTGGGTCTGCTATTCCCATTATTTCATGCTTAAAGGCTAAGAAGGCGTTGGATAGAGGATGTGAGTCTTACATGGCATATGTTATTGACGGAAAGAAAGAGAAGCAAGCTATGAATGATATTCGGGTGGTAACGGAATACCCGGATGTGTTTCCTGAGGAATTGCTAGGGTTGCCTCCCGTTCGTGAGGTAGAGTTCCAGATTGACTTGATCCCTGGGTCTCGACAAGTGGCGAAGTCTCCGTACACACTGGCACCTTCAGAGATCAGAGAAATGATGACACAGATCCATGATATGTTAGACAAGGGTTTTATTCGTCCAAGTTCGTCCCCGTGGGGTGCGCCAGTATTGGTTTGTGAAAAAGAAGGACGGTACGTTGCACATGTGTATTGATTTTCGTGAATTGCACAAGAGAACGATAAAGACTAAGTATTTGTTGCCCAGAATTGACTATTTGTTCGATCAGGGAGCTTCGTTCTTCTCAAAGATTGATTTGAGATTGGGTTATCATCATGTGCGGGTATCTGAAGAAGATGTGTCAAAGACAGCCTTTCGTACTCGTTATGGCACTACGAGTTCCTAGTTATGCCGTTCGGCTTAACTAATCCACTTGCAATATTTATGGATTTGATGAACAGGGTCTGTCGACCATTTCTGGATGATTTTGTGATTGTCTTTATTGATGATATTTTGATTTATTCAAAGACGGAATTTGAACATGAACAACATTTGAGAAGGGTTCTCGAAACTTTGAAGAAAGAACAATTGTATGCAAAGTTCTCAAAGTGCGAATTCTGGTTGAGAGAGGTTCAGTTTTTGGGGCATGTAATCTGTAACGAGGGAGTAAAAGTGGATCCTTCAAAGGTAGACGCATTAATGAATTGGAACACTACAAAGACACCGTTAGAGATAAAGAGTTTCCTTGGGTTGGCAGGATATTACCGTTGATTTATCAAGGTTTTCTCCAAGATTGTTGGTCCGTTTACCAAGTTAACTCGGAAAGATGTGAAGTTTTTGTGGAGTGATGATCAAGATAAAGCTTTTCAGACTCTGAAAGAGTTGTTATGCCAAGCTCCCATCCTTGCTTTGCCAAGTGGAACAGATGATTTTATTGTATATTGTGATGCATAATTTGCTGGATTGGGATGTGTATTAATGTAGAGAGATCGGGTGATTGCGTATGCATCAAGGCAATTAAAACCTCATGAAAAGAATTACACGACTCACGACTTGGAGTTAGCAACTGTGCTATTTGCACTTAAACTGTGGAGGCACTACTTGTATGAAACTAAATGCGTAATCTGCATTGATAATAAGAGTTTACAGTATGTGTTTACACAAAAAGAATTGACATGAGACAAAAACGATGGGTAGAGCTGATTAAAGATTATGATTGTGAGATCATATACCATCATGGAAATGCAAACGTGGTGGCAGATGCCCTAAGTCACAAAGGAGCTGGAAGTTCTATTCAACTTTTGCATATGGAGATAGTATCAGATTTAATGGATAAACTGAAGTCTGCTCAGTTGGAAGCACTAAAGGAAGGGAATCTGAAATATGAGTTAATGAAAAAGCGAAAAGATGAATTAATGGATGATTCTCGTGGATTGAAAGTATTTAAAACCCGTGTTTGGGTGCCTATGCTTGGAGAATTGAGGAAGTTAATTTTAATTGAAGCACACAAGTCAAGACTGTCTGTACACCCAGGAAGCACCAAAATGTATAACGACCTGAAAGTACTTTACTGGTGGCCAACGATGAAATCAGATGTGGCACACTTTGTGGAATCATGTCATATATGTGCACAAGTAAAAGCAGAACATCAAAATCCATATGGATCCTTGAAGCAGTTGGAGATCCCTGAGTGGAAGTGGGAACACATAACGATGGATTTTGTAACGAAACTTCCGCGTACTCAGAAGAACCACGACATGATTTGGGTGATAGTAGATTGTTTGACGAAAAGTGCTCATTTCTTGGCTACTTGTGAGACGGCTTCCTTAAGTAAATTGGCACAACTATACATTGATGAGATTGTTGCGAGGCATGGTTTACCGTTATCAATTGTATCTGACAGAGTCTCCGGATTTGTTTCTAATTTCTGGAGGAGTTTACAAAGAGAGTTAGGGACGAGGATTAACTGGAGTACAGCTTACCATCCCCAGACTGATGGTCAGATTGAACGAACCATATAGACACTTGAAGATATGTTATGTGCCTGTGTAATTGAGTATGGTGGATCTTGGGATTCGCACCTGTTGATAGAGTTTGTGTATAAGAATTCCTACCACTCCGGTATTGGAATGTCTCCATATGAAATGTTGTACGGTCGTCACTGCCATAGTCCGACTTGTTGGTTAGAGGCTGGTGAGAAACGATTTTCTTAGAGCAAATGTTGTGTTCATTTTGTTTGTTTAGCTTTTGACATTAGTCATTGTAGAGGGTATGTTTAGTAAATATCTTATGGGTATATATACTTGTCTACATACCCTAATTCAAGTGAGCATTTCATTATTCTATAAACGTGTGTGTATGTATTCTTAGTTCCCTCTCCTCAATTCATACTATGATCTTACATCATAATTATGGATTTGCTCCAATATCATTGTTAACTGTTAAAGATTGGGACCAACAAGTGGTATCAGAGCCTAGCTTGATCTAAGTAAGGCTCATGATTGTGTATTCATCATCAAAGATCAAAATCACAACAGTACTGTTCAATATTTGAAGAATCTATTGTTCAGAATTCAAAGATTAAGGTTTGATTGTTCTTTCACTATTTTTGATTCTACTCTACTCAAAAATCTTGTTTGAATCAAATACAATCAACATGGAGTGATTTAAAGATGTTCAGATTGGGAGTTTAAAGGTTTTCGTAATCTGTTCTTGCGGTTTTTGCCTTTAAATTCCATCTAAAATCAAGTGGATGATTGAATTGGTTGGTTATTAATTGAGATCAGAGATTTGCGAATCCAAAAGGATCTATTTCTAAGCAATTACACAAAGGGTTCATCGATATTCAAATTTTATTGAAGAACACTTGAAGACGTCGAAGAACGGTGAAGAAATGTTATTTTGATCGATAATTCTTCTGGAAAAACAAAGGAAAAGTGTTGGCTAGTGTTAGTCCTTTATTTGTATATATTCCATTCCTGAAAGAGCTTTCGAAGAAAGCACCTGAAGGAGGATTCTTTATTCTTTATTCTTTTGTAAATTGTTCTGACGCAACACATCTAAAGAAAGAAACCCAAAGTTCATCTGAAGATTTGTTCTGAAGTGAACGTCAACTGATGTTAGTCTTCGGTTATCAAAGAGTGTTCTACACTGAAGACACGTCTAAGTACAAGAATCTTCCTATTATGTAAAGTGCACGATCTGCGCATCTGATGGAGCTTGAAACGGCAATGTTGTTTTCTGTTCCTAATTTTATGAAGAGCGGTACACGGGTAATTAATTTAGATGGTCAGGATTGGTTCACTTAGCCTATAAATACCTTCTCGTTGTTCGAGAATTGGTTAAGCGTTTGTTTGCTAATTTGCGTTCAAGTTTGTATTTGATTAGTTTGTACTCAGTGCTCAAGTTTGTCCTTGTGCACTCTTTGAAGTCTGGTTATTAATATAATCTTACTTTGAAAACTTTTGTGTGTTCGTTACTTTAAAACTATTTCCGTACATTGATTTTAAATCATTGTTAGTTTTATACTTAATTGGGAAAAACAATTGGTATCAGAGCAAGTTTTAATTTAATTTAAATTAGTAATCTGTTCAAAATGTCGAAGTTTGATTAAATCGAGAATGGCTCCTCTGCCAAACCACCAAAGTTTTCAAATGAACATTTTTCAAGTTGGAAGAATCGTATGTTACTCTATTTGGGAAATCTTGATTGCAACTCACTTATTATTTTGGAGGAAGATCCTTTCATTCCTCAAACCATCTCCATGGAGACTGGTTTTGCTGAAACCTCTATTCCCTCACGTCCAAAACCAAGATCTCAATGGACTGAGGAGGAGAAGAAGCTTGTTGGTTTAGATGCCAAGATATGAAACAGTATAGATATTGCTTTACCGAATGAAATATTTCATACTGTTTGCAATCTGAAATCTGCCAAAGATATATGGTAAAGTATATGCATATCTTTTGAAGGAACGGCTGAAGTTTGTGAAAATAAAAAGACCAACATCATACGCAAGTATGAAAGCTTCTGTGCTAAAGACTCAGAGTCTCTCACTGAGGTCCCACAAGATTTACATGTCTACTGAATGACATGACTGAAGTTGGAGTTGTCAGGGAGCAATACCAAATCCTAAATAGATTTCTAGATTCTCATCCGTCTGAGTGGGATACCATGTGCATGATCTTGAGAACAAACAACATGCTCAGGGACATGAACATGCATAAACTCTACGGAATTCTGCTGAAGGATGAACAAACCCGCATTCAGAAAACTGACTTGAAGAAAGTGTTCAAGAAATCTCTGGCTCTTGTAGCTAAAAATCCTCAAAGAACCAAGTATAGGTCAACTAAAGACTCTGATTCTGAAAATGAAGATGAATGAGGCTGAGGAGGAAGAAAGATCTGATGATGAATGCTCAGAAAAAGCCTTCATCATGAAAAACTACAAGAAGTTTCAAAAGTTCAGATCTGATGGAAGAAGGAAGTTCGAGAAGAAGTTCTCTTCTGAGAAAAAGGGCCCGTGTGAAGGGTCCAAAAATCAATGCTTCAAATATGGGAAGCCTGGTCAGTATGCAGCTGACTGTTTTGTTAAGGAAACCTCCTCAAATCCAAAGAAAGGATTTCCATCTAAGGCTGATAAATACAAAGCTAAGTATCAAGCCCTGAAAGCATCCGGTGAGAAGAAGAAGAAAGAAAAGGCCATGATTGCTGATGACCTTAACTGGACAGATTCTGAAACCTCTTCAGATGAGGATGAAGAGAATGAAGTTAGAGGAAAGTGCCTAGTGTGTAACACCGTAAATCTTAAGCCATTTTTTTAAACCGCTGCGGAAGCGTTAACTGATTTCATTTAAACAGACAACTAAAACATACAAAGTACTGTTTACAAACATCACATCAATCTGTGTTACAAAATATTTACAAACATGGCTCGTCTCTTCTCAAAACATAATATCAGAGCATGGGTCAAATTTCCCTTCCCCACAAACAAAGCTAAACAACCAAAACTACAAAAAGCAATCAACTGAGGGGAATTAGCACAAAGCTAAGTGAATGGAAGCTACAAACAAGCATCCTCAATCAACAAGCACAAGCAAACAGATCTCAACAGATCAAACAATCTCCATAAATCAATCCAATCACTAGAGGAACGGCGGTTCTGCAGAACCTGCAATCAATGCGGGCCAAAGCAAAGGTTTACCGTTAGCTATTTGCTACTTCGTACAGTTAAACCCCTTCTACTGCAACAAATGCATAGAAAGTCTAGAACTGTGCAACCAATAGCAGATAGCCCAGCCCAAAACATGCGATAACTGACCCCCAACCATGCACGCATATAATTAACCATGCGTACAGGTCTCGCCACGTGCACATATAATTAACCATGTACACTGGCCACGCAACAATCCAAACAATCCCAAACAACAAGCAACAATCAACTAACAACGAATAGCAATCATACAGTCTGTCTACACATATAAAGTAATACCTTCCATACAGGCAACTTAAAGTTAAACAGTTTATCATGGCATCTTGGACTAAGTAGTCTAGCAAGGCAACTCAGACTAAACAGTCTATCATGGCATCTCAGACGATAAGAATATCTCAATTTATGTAACCACAAATGTTATCACCATCACCACTCGTGAGTACACTTCCACTCACCTCAATCCTCGTATCACGCGTGCTCAGTTGTCTAATATCACTGAGTCTGTGGTTTGCCTGAAAACACAGCAATAACCGAAACAGTCTCGAATATATAAATATATCTTTCCACATATATTTATATCTCATAATCATGTAAATAACTTGATTTAATCATATAATTAACAATCCAACTTATCCCAAACGAAACACAAATAAAACAAACAAACTTTCTGAAACGGGCCTCGTCGCGGCGCGACACAATGACACCATCGGATTTCGAAATCCGGATTCAAGTCTCGGATTTAAGTAGCGGATTTCGTTCCCGGATTTTAGTTATCGGATTTGGATTCGGATTTCATGAACTCGGATTTCAAGTATCGGATTCTAGGGTTTGGATTTTGGAACTCTCGGATTCCTCCACAAACCGACTCAATCTGTCGGATTATATGAATGTCGCGCCGCGACCTTCAAGGTAGCGCCGCGACGTGCTTCACCCAGCAACATATCCTCCATTTTTCTCGGATTTCCAGCCACCAATTCTTTTGTAAACATTACCAACATCATTTATCTTCATTCTAAACTTACATATACCATATATCATGAATACTTAACATCATAAACATCATTTTAATCATACACAACAATAAATTCATCGAAACCCAATTGTTCAAAATCAAACAATCATGTTTCAAGCTCAAGCTTATAGAAAACATAGACCAAGCGTACTCAGATAGTGTTAATCATTTTAGAATCAACAACTCACCTTTACCTTGAATTAACACAAATCTTTTCTTTAACAATCCAAGTTCTATTCTTTTCTTTCTTGTTCTTCTTTTCCTTCCAGAGAACACACATGCACACACACACATTCACTTTTCCTTTTTCTTTCTTTCAAAATACACATATACACATATACACACACACGTGTACTCCTCAATTTGAGGTGTCATCACATACACACACACACATACATACATACATACATACATACATACATAACTCTTCTAGAATATACCACATGCCAATTAACCATTAATTAATTATTCAATATCATAATACCATTTATTACGTCCACTTTCTTTGAAACAAATAATCTTTCTCGATCAATTGTCTTAACATACGATCGTGGTATTTCCTATAACTCTCGTATCAAACTCAATCTTATTTAATCATAAACACATACGATATCAATTACCCATTTAGTCACGTAACAATATTTAAACATGCATAACTAAACACATCAATTTACCATTAGCCCGCCTACTACTAGGTCGGGTTTTCGGATGTTACAAATTTTCCCTCCTTCAGAGGATTCCGTCCTCGGAATCCTTTAGCACACATCAAATGAACTCTCCATGCTTCATATTCATTCATCACTGATTGTCAATTCAATTGTAACTCATACATAGCTTCATCTTACTATCAGCTACCTAAATCTCTTTCTACCTGTCCTTCTCAGTTTACAATCATCAGTTCTTTATCAATTTATCCTTCAAACCTCTTCTTCAGTTCCACATTCAACATAACACGTAACTCATAGATTCAATTAGTCTGTCTTTCAACTCATTCTCCTTCACTATCAAGCATATAGTCAAGTTCATTGCATCTGTTGAATACTCACTCATAGTACCCTGTTTATCTTAAATAACAAGTTTCGCGTACATTTCATTCACTGTCTGTCATGTAAAATACTCACATATCGCTTTCTTCTTACTTGCAACGAACATGTCGGTACATTACTCCGATATTCACATAACAACTCACAATTGACATGTTAACATCCACTTGATAAAATTCACATCCTGTCAATCTAATCAATTATTTATAAATTTCACGAAACATCAAAATCCAGTATAAACACAAGTTCACTTACACATATCTGCACAGCTCTTCTACTGCACTTTCCATGAGGATTCAATTGTTCTGTTCATTTCACGTCTCAATTCATGTAATAAATCCTTTAGAGATTATTCACTGCATCTCAATCTTTCATCAGCAACCTCAACATATCATATCTTCAAATCATCTTGCCCAATATAATTTGCCCAACCAAGGCTGTCCCGTTGGTGATATAATACAAACGCTTCTTACTGATCAATCAATAATCATTCATGATATATCCAAATTCCTTTTCATATAATAAATCGGGCATCAACTCTATCGTGACTTGTGTTCACAATCATTCTGATATCTCAAATTATCTCGTCAGTACGCAATTCTGCTCAACAATGCCGTCTTACTAGCAATTACCCGTAATATATCCAGATTTCATCATATAAGGTAATTTACATATAAATTCCATCATCACCGTCCTAGTATCTCAGGTATCTCAACAGTTCATAATTCTCTAATACTTCGCCTTAACTCATACACAACCATGTCATTTCTACGAAATATATCATGCTCACTTCTTCAGTAATTCATCAATTAAATACTCTGTATGGCATTATATCATTTAGCCCTTCCAAGTGCACTGGTAATCTAGTTTCATAAGTCCTGTTCGAATTAAATTTCCAATTCCAAGCAAAGGCACTTTCCTAGCAAAGGCAATTCATGTATAAAATTCACAAGTCTTCATTCCACATGTTCAAGCCATTACATCATTCTTCAAATCACATATGTTTTCAGTTCACAAATAACCACTGTTATTTAGCCAATTCTTTCATATTCATCACTACTTATAATTAGATATCAATTACATCTTTTACTCAAACAATCCTGTACATTTCAGATTTGCCCAATCGGTAGCAATCAATCTCTTTCTCATATTTCAATCATTAAGTCATCAATTCCCAGTAAAGGCAATTTCAATTTCATTCATCAAGTTGCGTGTACTTCAATCCACATAACTCCAGTGTTATTATCATGAACTCCCTCATATTTTCACATGTTCACTAGCAATTATCCTACCTAGATAATATTCCAATCCCTCATTCACATTCTTCTATTCATTCTGAACTCTGTCTCTGTCATATATATTCAATTCATATGTATATAAGCATTCACTTCTTCCTTTAATACTCATGTCAATCACACATATCATTCTTAACAATCAACATTTCCTACATAGTCAATACAAACATATCATGTACAGTCTTCAAGTCATGGATTAAATCATTCTTCTCAAAATCTTTACTATAAGACATAATCACTTTTTAATCCTATAGCATAACATCATTCATTGATCCAACAGTTTCCATATTTTAACATACCCTAATCATTCATCATCACAAATTATCTTTACCCAGTAGATTTAATATCAATAGTCCGTAATCTCAATCATATTTTTTTTATTAAAACATCTCTTGGTTCACACCAATTTCTCCCCAGCCTCAACAATTTATTATCTTCCCCTCATCTTCGCATAACACATAAACACATATATATACATATACAAACACAACATTCCTATGCACATAAACAAATACCATTTGTAAAACAATCTTACAACACATTGCATAGCATGCAATTTTAATTAATCTGGAATATTCTTTCCTTAGCATATCATACCCAGTTCACATTATTTCACGTATCACATATGCACCATCATATCATTTCCCGACAGTAGTACCAGATACTTTCACGATAACATATTATCAATTATCTTTACTTCAAAAGAATCATGCTCTTTCAGAAGTAAGCATACACACTTAGCACTCATATGCATCAAGCATCAACAATTAACTCTAAAGTTAATAAACACATGCACAAATATAAAAGTCATTAAAACGTACCCGTCGTATTATCTTCAATATTAACCTCGTCGTCAGTCATCATATCATAAGTTCTACCCTCTGGCACAGAAGGGTTCTTTCTCTTTCGTCCAACTGCTGACGAGGATCCCCCACCTACATCCACTCCTGACCCCGACCCCATTTTCCTTTCCTCTGTACATTCATTCGTATGATTACCTTCTTTCTGACAATTCCAACACACACCCCGAGAGAAACCACATTCCTTGATCTCATGTCCAAACAATCGACATCGAATGCAACGCAAAGTCTAGGGTGTGCAAGGCCCCGTATGAACAAATCTACACTGGCGGCACCACAACGAACTTTGTTTAGATCCACTTGTCTTAGATTTCTTATTTCGATTCTTCTGTTTCTGGCCAGTCTGCCCACTCTGTCTTTGTGGTTCACTAACACATGCAATCATTGATTTATGCTGCAAGATACACTCTCTATTCATTCTATCTCTTGCCTTTCCATCACCCTCAGCCGTCTTGGCTAGAGTAAACGCTTGTGATAAGGTACTTTCCCATCTGGTAGTACATCGATATTCTGGAAGCAAAGCTCCCACAAAATGTTGTATCTTTGTTGCCTCATCTGGCACCCACTGTTTCACAAATCGCAACCTCTCATTGAATTGTTTAATCAAATCATCCACTGTCATGTCTCTTGTCATCCTCAACTCCATAAACTCTTTTATGATTTTCTCAATCTCAAATGGACTACAATATTGCTCGCACAGCTTCTCTTGGAATTGGTTCCAAGTAATACTTTCCTATTGTGCTTCAGTAAAATGCCCAGTTAATGAATCCCACCTTACCATCGCATCACCTTTAAGCATACGAGTTGCAAATTTAACTCTGGATTCATCCTCATAATTGCACGCATCAAGAGTTCTTACCATCTCTCGCAACCAATTCAAAGTCTCGCTCGGATCAGTACTCCCATAATATCTAGATGGTTTACAATCCAAAAATTGTTTGTACGAACAAGGTTGCTTAAATCCCGGATATCCAAAAGGATAATCTCCCTGTAAGATGGAAGGATTGAAAAATAACGGTTGCGTCACTTGAGTTACCAGAGGAAACGGAGCAGTAACCGGTAAAGTAGTAGATTAGGTAACAACAGTTGTTGGTATCTGTGATGACATATTCGGATTAATCCTCTCTCTTCCGATGCCACGAACTATATCTCTGAGTTCCTGAAGTTCATTCTCTAACTTGTGAATATATGCCTCTCAATAATTTTCCTGTTAATAACCTGAAGTACCCACACGATTCGTCACATCCACAATATCAATCACTGAAGTCTCAACCACCGTTTGGGTCACAGGAGGATCAACGGGGGTATCTCTGACAGCCATATCTGTACAATCACATCATCTCACAATCTCATTAGATAAACCGTTAGTACATAACATACTAACTAACAAACAGCTTAACCAATTCACTCTAATTACCCCAAGGAAAGTTTGACACAACACAAGCCAAGTTTTGGGAATGCAACACTCTAGCCGTGCCTGCATCGCCAAACCAAGGCTCTGATACCAACTTGTAACACCGTAAATCTTAAGCCATTTTTTTTAAACCGCTGCGGAAGCGTTAACTGATTTCATTTAAACAAACAACTACAACGTACAAAGTACTGTTTACAAACATCACATCAATTTGTGTTACAAAATATTTAACAAACATGGCTCGTCTCTTCTCAAAACATAATATCAGAGCATTGGTCAAATTTCCCTTCCCCACAAACAAAGCTAAACAACCAAAGCTGCAAAAAGCAATCAATTGAGGGGAATTAGCACAAAGCTAAGTGAATGGAAGCTACAAACAAGCATCCTCAATCAACAAGCACAAGCAAACAGATCTCAACAGATCAAACAATCTCCAAAAACAAATCCAATCACTAGAGGAACGGCGGTTCTGCAGAACCTACAACCGATGCGGGCCAAAGCAAAGGTTTACCGTTAGCTATTAGCTACTTGGTACAGTTAAACCCCTTCTACTACAACAAATGCATAGAAAGTCTAGAACTGTGCAACCAATAGCAGATAGCCTAGCCCAAAACATGTGATAGCTGACCCCCAACCATGCACGCATATAATTAACCATGCGTATAGGTCTCGCCACGTGCACATATAATTAACCATGTACACTTGCCACGCAACAATCCAAAAAATCCGAAACAACAAGCAACAACCAACTAACAACGAATAACAATCATACAGTCTGTGTACACATATCAAGTAATACCTTCCATACAGGCAACTTAAACTTAAACAGTTTATCATGGCATCTTGGACTCAAGGCAACTCAGACTAAACAGTCTATCATGGCATCTCAGACCATAAGAATATCTCAATTCATGTAACCACAAATGTTACCACCATCACCACTCGTGAGTACACTTCCACTCACCTCAATCCTCGTATCACGTGTACTCAGTTGTCTAATATCACTGAGTCTGTGGTTTGCCTGAAAACACATCAATAACCGAATCAGTCTCGAATGTATAAATATATCTTTCCACATATATTTATATCTCAAAATCCAGATTCAAGTCTCGGATTTAAGTAGCGGATTTCGTTCCCGGATTTTACTTATCGGATTTGGATTCGGATTTCATGAACTCGGATTTCAAGTATCGGATTCTAGGGTTAGGATTTTGGAACTCTCGGATTCCTCCACAAACCGACTCAGTCTGTCGGATTATATGAATGTCACGCCGCGACCTTCAAGGTAGCGCCGCGACGTGCTTCGCCCAGCAACATATCCTCCATTTTTCTCGGATTTCCAGCCACCAATTCTTTTGTAAACATTACCAACATCATTTATCTTCATTCTAAACTTACATATACCATATATCATGAATACTTAACATCATAAACATCATTTTAATCATACAAAACAATAATTTCATCAAAACCCAATTCTTCAAAATCAAACAATCATGTTTCAAGCTCAAGCTTATAGAAAACATAGACCAACCGTACTCAGATAGTTTTAATCATTTTAGAATCAACAACTCAGCTTTACCTTGAATTAACACAAATCTTTTCTTTACCAATCCAAGTTCTATTCTTTTCTTTCTTGTTCTTCTTTTCCTTCCAGAGAACACACATGCACACACACATTCACTTTTTCCTTTTTCTTTCTTTCAAAATACACATATACACACACGTGTACTCCTCAATTTGAGGTGTCATCACATACACCCACACACATACATACATACATACATAATATCATACATATATAAATAACTCTTCTAGCATATACCACATGCCAATTAACCATTAATTAATTATTCAACATCATAATACCATTTATTACGTCCACTTACTTTCAAACAAATAATCTTTCTCGATCAATTGACTTAACATACGATGGTGGTATTTTCTATAACTCTCGTATCAAACTCAATCTTATTTAATCATAAACACATACGATATCAATTACCCATTTAATCACGTAACAATATTTAAACATGCATATCTAAACACATATCAATTTACCATTAGCCTGCCTACTACTAGGCCGGGTTTTCGGACGTTAGATGGTGGCTGAAGAAATCCTCGGAACTGCACATCCTGAAATGTGCTTAATGGCTACTGAGAGCAAGTTCAGCAGTGATCTTGCTGAGGCTGAAAAATTGAGCTCATCTGAAGGATAGAATCCTACCATGATGTACAAGGTATCTAATTTGAAAAATTATTCAATGAATGAAAAGGATTATATGTTTGCTTATTTGTGTTCTGATATGACAGTTGCTCATAACAATCAAAACAAATCTAAACAAACTATCACCAAGCTCACTTCTGAAATCAATGTTGTTGAAAAGGAAAATGAAAATTTTCTTCAAGAATCATACGTCTTAAGAAATCATCTTGAATTTCTAACAAATGAACTCAAAAATATAAAAATGGATTTGCATGACTCAAATGAAAAGTGAAAGATCGTCAGTCGATTATTGATCTATGGTTGAGTCCTAACAAACTAGCATTTGAGAGTATAAATCATGAGATGGTCATTCAAAGAGAGAGTAGGCATAGGGCACATTAAACAAGCAGCTGATTTCAGTAAGAAGTGTAAAAATGTTGATGAAATGATATTTAATGATATAAGCATTAATGATATTGGGAATCGAAATATTCTTAATAAGAGATTCACTAAATCTGAAGTTTTAAATCCAAGTTTTACTGAAAGAACAAACTCTGAAATAAGAAATCTTCAACTTCCCACTAAGTATGATACCCTTGCCAGCAAATCTCCTGAACCAATCCCTGAAATACCTGTTACTTCAACCTCTACTAAAACCCAACCTTAAGTTGTATATGAAACAATTAAGGAATCCTTCTCTGTATCACAATCTGAAACCAGTTCTGAAACCCTTAACCCGTCTTCTTCTGAATCAGTTGGTGAAAAACCTCCTGATAACAAAATAGTTGAGTTATCTGACTCTAGCTTTCTTCCTGAATCCACTGTCTTTTATGACATCATTATCCCTATTATCTCTTCATATGACGATTCATCAGTTGAATCTTCAAAACCCATAGCTGAAAATTCCAAACCCTCCAAAACCAAAAGTCTTGATAAAACCTTTGCTCTGCCTGTATCAAAACTCAAAGAAGTTAAAGTCTCTCTTTTAAAAATTTTGAAATTAATTGGTGAAAAAGAGAAAAACAAGAAGAATAAAAAGATTAAGGCACATAATTCTAAATCAACTAGAAAGTGTTATAACTGTGGAGTAAGAGGTCATGAAGCGATCTCTTGTTCTAGTGAAGGCAAAATTTCTAGTTGCTCTTCTGAGCATTGTATTTTGGAGCCCAACAAAGTTTGGGCTCACCAAATGAAATATCTTCAAACTATTTGTGTAGGGCGATCACCATGATAACATTTGGTACCTTGATAGTGGATTTTCAAGGCATATGACCGGATGTAAGTCCCTACTGAATGGGGTTCAAGCAGCAAATGGCCCTAAAGCTATGTTTGGTGGAGGAAAATGTGGCAAAACAGATGGATATGGTTACCTAAATCAAGGTTCAGTCAACATTAAAAATGTTGCTCATGTTACAGGACTTGAACATAACCTTATCAGCATCAGCATCAGCATCAGCATCAGTCAGTCAGTTATTAAAAATGTCTACCGTCAGTTCGGTTTCAAAAAGACAAGTTGTGTCATGCAGAAGAAATCAGTCTTCAAATCAAAACACTGTGATCAAATAAACTCTGCTTTTCAGTTACTTCACATGGATCTCTTTCGTCCTGTAAGCTCACCCAGTATGGGAGGCAAGAAATATACCTTGGTGGTTGTTGATGAATACACCAGATTCACATGGGTATTCTTCTTGCGCAATAAAAGTGGTACTGCTAAAATTTTGATGACTTTCATTTGTCGTGTTCAGAGACAGTTTGACATGCAAGTTAAACAGCTTCGCAGTGATCATGGAACAGAGTTCAGAAACTCAATCCTTCAGGAATTTTGTGATGAAAATGGTACCATCCAAAATTTCTCAGCTCCATATACCCCTCAGCAAAATGGGATTGCTGAAAGGAGAAACAGGACGTTGATTGAAGCAGCCCGCACTATGCTAGCTGAAATATCTTTGAAAGGGCATTTCTGGGCTGACGCTGTTAATGGTGCATGCTATACTCAAAACAGGTACATAATTGTCAAGCGACACTGTAAAACTCCCTATGAGTTACTGTATCTGAAGTCACCTAACGTTGGATACTTCAAAATATTTGGAAGCACATGCTTCATCCTCAACACCAAAGATCAGAAAAGCAAATTTGATCCAAGGGGTGTTTCTGGGTTATTCCGACATCTCTAAAGCTTATCATGTGTTTCTTCCTAAGAAAAATTTTGTAGTTGAAACAATAAATGTCACTTTTGATGAATTCGAAGCTCAGCCAACCTCAAATCATACTGATCAAGTTATTTCTGAACAATTTGATACTCTTTTACAAGAATCATTCAATGATGACTTGGATGACTACTCTCAAGAGGTGAAAACTGACGATAGTATTGTGTAAGTAGATGTGAATCAGGTCACTGAAGATCTATTGGAACCACATGTCTTTTCTGCTGATGAGCAACATGAGCAACCAACTAGAGTCACAAAATGGACTCGAGCTCATCCCATCACAAATGTTATTGGTAATCCAAACACTGGAGTGCAAACCCGAAATTCTATTACCTCTGCCTTCTGCATGTTCTCTGAATTCATATCACAAATCAAGCCAAAGAAAGTTGATGAAGCTCTGAAGGACCCAAACTAGGTGGTCTCTATGCAAGATGAGCTAAACGAATTCGATAGGAACAAGGTTTGGAAGCTAATTGCCCCGCCTGAAGACAAGTTCATTATTGGCACAAAGTGGGTCTTCAGAAAAAAGCGTGATGAAACAGGGTCAGTGGTGCGAAACAAGGCCAGATTAGTTGCAAAGGGTTACTGTTAAGAGGAAGGGATAGACTATGATGAAACGTTTGCTCCAGTTCCTCGTCTAGAGGCAATACGCATGTTCCTCGCCTTTGCAGCCTTTAAGGGATTCAAAGTCTTTCAGATGGATGTTAAAAGCGCCTTTCTGAATGGAGAACTAAAAAAAATAAGTATTTGTTCAACAACCTCCTGGTTTTGAAAGTCCAAGTTTCCAGATCACGTCTATAAGCTCGACAAGGCTCTCTATGGACTGAAGCAAGCTCCGCGTACATGGTATGACACACTGTCCACTCATATTCTGAAAAATGGATTTCTGAGAGGAAACATTGACAAAACTCTATTTCTTTGTAGAGAAAAAGGTGAACTCATTCTAGTTCAAATTTATGTTGTTGATATTTTTTTTGATTCTACTAACAATCTTTTGTGCAAGAAATCTGAAAAAATCATGTCAGAAAAGTTCAAAATGAGCATGATGGGAGAACTGAACTTCTTCCTTGGGCTTCAGATTAAGCAATTTGACCATGGCATCTTCATCAATCAAGGGAAATATGTCAACGAGTTACTCCAAAAGTTCAACTTTTCAGACTCATCCCCGATGAAGACTCCCATTGTTCCAAAAACCAAGCTCACATCTGATCCTAACGGGAAAGCAGTTGATCTTCCCACGTTCAGGGGAATGATCAGATCATTGTTATATCTGACAGCTAGTCATCCTAACATAATGTTTTCCACATGCCTCTGTGCAAGATTTTAGGCGAATCCAAAGGTGTCACATCTGACAGCTGTTAGAAAGATTTTCAGATATCTGAAAGGTACACCTAAACTAGGGCTATGGTACTCCAGAGACTCCAGCTTTGATCTAATTGGATTTTCAGATTCAGACTATGTCGGATGTCAAATTGATAGGAAGAGCACAACTGGTGGTTGTCAGTTACTTGATGAAAAGTTAGTAAGTTGGCAAAGCAAAAAGAAAAACTCAATCTCCTTATCCACCGCTGAAGCTGAATACTTTTCAGCTGGGAGTTGTTGTGCACAAATACTATGAATACAACATCAGCTAGCTGACTATGGCATCTCATTTCAACGCACTCCCATATATTGTGATAACACTAGTGCTATTGCAATTTCAAATAATCCAGTGCTCCACTCTCACACAAAGCATATTGATGTTCGACATCATTTCATTCGAGATCACATTGCCAAAAATGAAATCGAGCTTCGCTTCATCTCTACTAAACATTAGCTCGATGACATTTTCACGAAAGCCTAGATGAACATAGGTTCAATTTACTAGTTGCAGAAATCATCTCTGAAGCGTAATCATGAGTAATTTTCTTTATAAACAACCGTAGATTTTCATTCCATGTTCATCTTCTGCAAAAATCAAAGAAAATCTTTCACTTTCTTGAAAACTCATGGAGTTTACCATTACGTTCGTCTTCTTTCCAGTTTGCTACGTGATCACAGTTCGCATTCCAGACGAAGGAATCGGGATTGATGTTGTAACATCCTGATTTTAGGCCTAGTCGTTACATAGGCCAAGGTACGTTTATACGTGATTAATGTTTGATTAATTGCTTGTTTAGCATTTAATTAATTGATTTTAATTAATGGAATTAATTAAAGTTAGTAAACTAATTAGAATGGATAATATGTATATATGTGTGTACGAATATATATATATATATTCATGTGTATGTGTGCATGGTTTTGGAGTCAAGGGAGGTTGACACCTCCTACTTCTTTATTTAAGAAACATTTATGTAAAGCAACATCTTATATGTTCCACTTTACAAAACCGACAGTGTGTGTGTACTATGTGTTCTTGAGAGAAAAGCAAGAAAAGTTGTAAACTAGAAAAGGTGAAAGCTAAGATTATTGGGTGTTAATTCAAAACAAAGGTATGATGATGTTCTTTGTTTGATTCTGATCTTATTGATATGCTTTTATCATGAAATACATGTGTATATAGTGAAACACCATGAAAGGAGCTTGAAGCTCCATACTTGACAAATGGGTTTTGTGTGAATTGGTGTTTTAATTGTTATTGTGTGTTCTTGATGTTAGATACAAGTTATAAGATGTTTATGTTGGAATATGCCCACTGATACACGTGTACTAGCATCACTACTGATGAGGTACGAGCCTATTGGGTCACACGCCAAGGGTAGATTCCGGCAGCACAACGCAAACATGAGAGAATATGAAATTAGGTTTTCTGGCGACCTTCACGGGCCATGAAGAGGTCGTGAGGAGAAACCCTCCATGAGCCTTCACCACCCGGACAAAGTAGTCGTGGGAGCAGTGCCTTCACGAGTGCTTCACGGCCCGTGAGAGCCCGTGAAGGCAGGCGCCATTGTTTTTATTGGACCACTCGTTGGCCCAATTAGAGTGTGCGGTGGAACCCGGCCTATGAGGCCTTCACGGGTGCTTCACGGCCCGTGAGAGCCCGTAAAGGCAGAAGTCAAAGTGTCACCTTTGTTTTATTTGACCTTTGTGATGGTCCAATGAGGGTGTGCCTAGTTGGCCGACCCTGGTGACTCCTTGACCATTTCCAGACTTTATAAAAGGGTTGGAACTCTCTCATTTGCTTCTCTTGCTTCATGCTCATTATATACACACATACATAGATGATTCTTGGTTCTAAGAGAGCAAGGTAGTGTATCAAGTGAAGGCAAGTTGTTCAAGTGTTGTGGCTGCTCCAGATTCACAAAGACGACGTGTGGTTCGTGTCTCGGGTCGTTAGCAAGACGGAATCTCGGCTACTTGGTGTGGACTATCAATAGAGGAGCTCGGTTTCGAGTTCTCGAAGATCTTCCTAGCTCGGTGGATAGCTCCAGCCTCGTGATGGTATAATTTCTCCTCCCTCTCGTTTCCTTTAGTTGCTATATTCGTTTGTAGTCACGATCCCCACTTGGTATCAGAGCCTAGGCTACAAAGGTATAGCACGAAAATGGCTCGAAAAACCGTTTTTGGAAGATTTTTTTTTCTGTCCAGCAGGTCTTCACGGGCCGTGAAGTGTTCTTCACGAGTCGTGAAGGCCACACGACCAGTGTTCGTAAGAGGTCTGGTCGTGGGAAGTGTTTTCAGGCTTCACGAGTTCTGATGACCCGTGACCGGTCGTGAAGCTCTTGGGCTTCACGAGCCGTGAGGGGTCGTGAAGGCACTCGTGAACAGTTTAGTCGTGAAACTTGGTTTTTAAGCTCACGAGCCCTTCTGACCCGTGATAGGTCGTGAGGCCCTTGGGCTTCACGAGCCGTGAGGGGTCGTGAAGGAGCTTCTGGGCAGTTTTTGTCCTTAAAAGAAAATTTCGTGGTTTTTCGGGTCATGGAGGAGTTTCTGTTTTTGGGCAGATTCCGTTTGGTTAACCCCTCGTAATATTTTGGTACAAATATGGGTATGTAAGGTATGGTCTTGGCATGAGATGCATACATGCATACACATATGTTGTGTATATATGAATATGGGTATAAAAGTTGGTTTTGTACCCTAATGCATACGTACAAGAATTTCCTTGTTGTGCCTTAAGTGTTTGTGTTGGAAATTCTTACCGAAATATTCTTTGGTCACGGTTTTGGCACACCGTGCTTTGTAGTTGTTGTTTGTTGCTTTTAGTTGGTAACCATCGCCCTAGACCTTGTGGTTTTGCCTTGTGGTTTGTTTGGTTGTTTGGATTTATTTGGTGACCTTGGTGTCACGTGTGATGTAATTAATTATTTATTTGTTCGGTTTGTAATTAATTATCGCGGCTTGCATGCCGTTTCATTTTATTCATATGTACTTGTACTAGATTGATAGGAAGCGCATGGCTTGCATGTCATTTCCTTTCTTTTGTGTACTTATGTTTTGAAGACCACAATCAAGAGTCAAGAGGAGACGTCTTGAAGACCTTGGGTCCGGTTAGTCCCGATGGAGGTAGCGGATTCAGTGGGAGCACTCCATGGTCTAGGTTTGTGTCCTTAGAAGACCTAGTCCTCCTGGCTTGGCTCGCGGGTAGGACGCTTAGTTTTTGGCATGGTTACCAACCTCTTTGTATGCGTGTGATGTGATTTATATTTCTTGCATGGTTGTTTATGTTTCCTCGCATGCTTGATAACTTTTCTAAGTTAATAAAATCACAAGAGTTTTTAAATTGGTTAACAAACTCTCGCGCGTAAACGATTAACAAGACAGTATAAACTTGGTATTTATATTTAAAGTGAAAATTGTTTTTGTCACTTACTTTGTTAATCAAATATTAAAACTTGGTTTTAATCTAGAAACAAAAGCCCGTTTCCTAAAACGTAAATCACGCACCATCCATAAGATGACACACCCGATTCTAGTGAAGCATGGGATAATTGTCGAGCTAAGCACGAGTTATTCCATGTGGATCTGTGTGGAAGGTGAGAGTGGCGACTTGGAGTTATTGGTTGTCGAGCTTAGCACGAGCCAATGATTGTCGAGTGTGCTACCATGTATCTTGTTGGACGATTTACAATTGCAAACTAAAATCCTTGTGTGATTGTCGAGCTAAGCACGAGTCAACCAAGAATTTTAATTTGGGATTGGTGTAAGTAGGGATCAAACATGCCAACCGACCCTTTTACGTCGTTGGATCCCGCAAGTGTCTAAGAGTTGCAATGGAGATTTCAATCGGTAAAGTAGTTACCGGCCTAAATAGCTTCATGAAGTAATCCGCGGTAAACCCGTCATGTAGTGGAGTAAAATATGGTTCTTAGCCCTTGTTAAGATAAACTGTTTTTCAAAAAACTTTATGGGTAATTATTTTAACGAGGATTATAGCAAACTAACTAAAACGTCTACTCTTGTTATTTATAGATGTCAAACCATAATAACACCACGTCAAACTATTCGCTTCGTATGTTCCTACATAGGGAGAAACTCACGGGAGTAAACTTCGTTGACTGGCTTAGGCAATTGAGAATTGTCCTTCGCTATGAGTCAAAGTTGCACATCCTTGAGGAACCTATTCCGGAACCACCTGCTAGCGACGCGACTTGGTCCGTCCGATACACGTATGAAAAGCGTGTTGAGGACACACACGATGTTGCCTGCCTCATGTTGTCAACTATGAGCTCGGAGTTGCAAAAACACTTTGAGCACATGAATGTGTACGATATGATGGACAAGTTGAAGGACATGTTCCAACAACAAGTTAGGGAGGAACACTATGAGTGTGTTAAAAACCTAGTCGGTTGTAGAATGCAGGAAGGTGGGAGTGTGAGTGCCCACGTCCTTAAGATGAAGGCGTACGTGGACCAAATGGAGAGACTAGGATTTCCCATGGGGAGGGATCTTGTTGTGGATATAGTACTCCAGTCCCTGCCCGCATCATATGATCAGTTTGTCATGAACTATCACATGCATGACATGGAGAAAACCTTAGGTGAATTGCATGGTATGTTGAAGACTGCGGAGTCTGACATGACCAAACATGAATCCACCTCTTCCATTCCTACCACGAGTTCTAGGGAACAAAAGAAAAAGAAGAAACCGACACGAAGGGAACATGTTGGAGTGTCCAAGCCTATTCCCCACATTGAATCTGAGGACAATGATTGTGTGCCTCAAGAAGAGATTCAAGAAAAAGTGGTTTGCTAGTTCTGTGGAAGATTTGGAGATTGGGGCCGTCACGCATGCCCATCGTGCCGAGAGGATATTAAACTTCTAAGGAAAGAGAGAGTTAATTTCCCCTCTCAAGGTACATTCATGATTCATTGCTAATTCTTCTATTTCGCTGGGTTGTTCACCCGAGCTAATTAACTCACGTTTGTCACAAATTTATTTTTGTTACAAAGTGTAGGTGCTAATTAAAAGAAGAAAGAAGAGCATGAAGAACCGGATCTCTAAAAGAGGAAACTTGGAAGATTGACCTCTAAAAGAGAATTGGGAGTTTTGATCTCGCCTATTCTTACCGGTTTATTTATTACTTTGTTTTGATGCCCTACGAGGCAAGTTGAGTTTTAATTATATGCTCATGAAGACGATGGATGAAATTTTGAATTTTGGATTTGTTGTAAACGATTTTCGCATTACTTATTCAATTTCTAAGTTTATTCATGTCATAGCTTATGTTCTATTTTGGCCTTCATGGCGCATCATTCTACATTTGATGACGATGAATTTATACTTGAAATTTGAATCTTGTTTTGAAAATATTTTTTTTTAGTTGATAAAAATCAAAATTGTCCATGTCACGGCATACATGCTACAAGTAATAAAAATCATGAATAATTGATTCTAAGTCCAAAGTAGTTTGGATAAGTTGTCTCTATATCATAATCTACTTAACCATATAAATAAGAAAAGTATCGCCTAGATCCATGTGGTTAGGATCTTGGAATGGTTTAACCTCGGGTTAAACATTTGATGCTAGTCTTATCTATTAGGGTAAGACGATTATGAAACCCTTCACGGTATGTGTGGGAGGGATACTAGCTTGTAAGATATTGATCACCTTTGGTGGATAATCCGTACAAGCATATCATTAAGAGAAACTTATTAAAGAATCAATAGGATAATATAGATAGGATACTTAGATCTAGTTGAGATACTAATACACCTTAAATCTATGACCACATTATGAATTGCGGGATTATCTCATAATTCATTCCTTAACATAAACACATTCGTTCATGGTGTCATGTTGTAGGAAACCGGATATTATTGAATATGATCTGGTACATAATGGGTCAAATACGTGTATTCGACTTGTTAGTATACACATTGAATGTGACGAGCCAAGTCCTTAATCTTAACCCAACTTGAAAGTCTATTTAGCACCTTCTTAGATATATTTTGAAAGAATTCTTTGCTTGTATATATCAAAGTTTGAATATTTTCAATCTACATTTAGTGGGAGATTGAAGAACTTAAATGGTGCTAATACATTTAAGTAGTTCTTATAGGTTTTAGATATTTAACCTTGTGAGAACAATGTTTTGTTGCTCTAGGAAGACAATAACTAAAACATTCCAGTGGAAGAACGCAAAACTTAAATGATAGACTTGATGTTGGTACTAGCATATGATCAAGTATCGGCATGAGAATGCCGGTTATCCTAACCATGAGTAATTACTTTCAAGGCTGATAGAAGTCATGTAGCCAAAGAGATATGGGTTCCTCACATCTAAGTGGCAATGACTTGATGGTGAGTTTTGTTCAAATCACCATCTATCGGAAAGCATAGTGGGCCCTGAGATCACTAAGGTTATGAGAAGTAATTAAACATAAGATGAAATCCATTTCAAGTATGCAGATACTTTACTTAATTCCATACCAAGGTGCAAACCTAGATGGTGTAAATGGAATTAACATGGATTGTATTGTAGACTACTTCAAATACCGACTAGGGGTAAAGGTTTCATAATGGTTATTGTGGAAACTTTTCCTAGTGGCTATGTTAAAGATCATTTGATACATGTTGCTATTGTTGCCTTCTTACGGCAATAAAGGATAGTACACGGATATACAAGACCGCGTTCCTTTATGGAACTTCGTATTGAGGAAGTGCTTACCACACTCTCCGAGGGTCTTAGATATCCGTAGTATCCAAATAAAGTCTACAAGTGTGCATAAGTCCTTTGGACTTATACTAACATCGTAAAAGTAAGATCTTTTCTTTCATGAGAAAATCAAAGTCATGAGTTTTCTAGAAGCATAGATAAGACTTTTACACATCTCAGGGCTAGTGGGAGCTTTCGTTGTATACCTAGAAGTATGTATCGATTGAAGATAATGTCCCATTGTTATGTGTTCTATGAACCTAAAATGGAGAATTATTGTTTCATGATAATACTTAGGAGATACAAATTTGGAAATTTTAAATTGCAAGAAATATTTGTATATGTTCTTGATGTTTGACGACAAGAAATAAGCCTTGGAGTAAGTTTTTACTCTAATACTAATTTCTAATAGGATAACTGTCAATCTTGATCGAAGTCTATGGTCCTACTTTGTGGTGTTGATTATTAATTAGAAAAGTTCTTGAGTATCATTGATCCTATTGTTAACTTTTGTGACAATGAGGATATGAGTACTTTAGCACTTTGTTATATATAATCTCTTTGACGGATACTTTGAATAGTAGTTTGGTCAAAAGATAGTTGTTAGTATAACAAGAATACAAATGGATGTTGCATGGCAAATCCATTGGATAAGCCGTTGTAATAATGACTAGTGATGTTTGACATACTAGGTCATGTAGCATTCATTATGCATATGATTTGGCATTGTTTTAGTAATTGATTGTTTTATATTAGCTTTGGGAACTGAGAGCAGTATTGTAACTTTTGATTGCTTTCGATATATAGTGGGGACTATATATACGCAGATGCGGTTACTTTCATTAGTCTTTATTGTGTTCCATCTTAGCATGTTTAACCACTTCCCTGAGTGCTTATGCATTCTAGATTTCCACAGTCAGTCATTCTTCAAGGGAAGGAAGTTTGAGTTAAGACTGAGGTTAGGGTTTGGTCATGCATTAATCAAGGATTGAATGCAAGTGACGCAAAACTAACATGTGCTTGAAATGAGTTTCAAGTGATTGGAAGACCCACACCTGAGTTCACTTCATGGATTATGGTCACAAGTGACTCGGGATGATAATATCATTTCATCCTTAGACCGGAGATACATGTGTATCCAAAGCATGAGTCTGCTTTATTTTGATTATTTTCAAACGTGGTTCATAACTGGCCACTATAAAGGGAGTTTTGAAATAAAATATGAAGCATGTGGCGGGGCTATGTAGTCAAAAGGATTTGTTCCTCTAGTTAGAGAGATATCCCTGGGCCCCTCGATGATTGGGCGCTGACACCAAAAATGGATGGCCGTGCTCAAGTTACAATGATTTTAGATCAGTTGCAAACTAGTTATTTTGGTCACCACCAATCTAGAATCAAGAAACAGAATCGTGAACGATCTGGAGATTGACATTTTTCCATGTCTCGTGTTCACACGGATATCGCGAACAAAGGGATGTTTATGATCACTTATCTATAGGCCCTTTTAGCCTTTCTAGGCTACCAGGATTTGTCGAGGATGACGTAACTCGTACCGACTTGGGGGCAAGTATGCTTTGCTAGAGCCGCTGCTTGTTTGTGGTGTTGGTAACGCTGTATCATGTGCAAGTGGGAGTCTGTTGGAATATGTCCACTGATACACGTGTACTAGCATCATTGCTGATGAGGTACGAGCCTATTGGGTCACACGCCAAGGGTAGATTCCGGCAGCACAACGCAAACATGAGAGAATATGAAATTAGGGTTTCTGGCGACCTTCACGGGCCGTGAAGAGGTCGTGAAGAGAAACCCTCCACGAGCCTTCACCACCCGGACAAAGTAGTCGTGGGAGTAGTGCCTTCACGAGTGCTTCACGGCCCGTGAGAGCCCGTGAAGGCAGGCGCCATTCTTTTTATTGGACCACTCGTTGGCCTAATTAGAGTGTGCGGTGGAACCCGGCCTATGAGGCCTTCACGGGTGCTTCACGGCCCGTGAGAGCCCGTGAAGGCAGAAGTCAAAGTGTCACCTTTGTTTTATTGGACCTTTGTGATGGTCCAATGAGGGTGTGCCTAGTTGGCCGACCCTGGTGACTCCATGACCATTTCCAGACTTTATAAAAGGGTTGGAACTCTCTCATTTGCTTCTCTTGCTTCATGCTCATTATATACACACATACATAGATGATTCTTGGTTCTAAGAGAGCAAGGTAGTGTATCAAGTAAAGGCAAGTTGTTCAAGTGTTGTGGCTGCTCCAGATTCACGAAGACGACATGTGGTTCGTGTCTCGGGTCGTTAGCAAGACGGAATCTCGGCTACTTGGTGTGGACTATCAATAGAGGAGCTCGGTTTCGAGTTCTCGAAGATCTTCCTAGCTCGGTGGATAGCTCCAGCCTCGTGATGGTATAATTTCTCCTCCCTCTCGTTTCCTTTAGTTGCTATATTCGTTTGTAGTCACGATCCCTACTTGGGGAATACTTGCATGTCGGTTTTGATACCCGAAAACCCTGGTTTTTGATATCGTTGCTTCCGCTGCGTACGGGTGTTGGCGTGCATGGATTTCCTACAGTTTATACATGTTTTAGAAGTGTTCATATTGGAATTCAAGTGTGTTAATCGGATTTGGAAAAGTTATGTCGGCTGGAAAATGAAGAAGATGATACAGATTCAGTCACGACGCGACACGTCATCTTGTGGAACGCGACGCGTTCCTGTTTATTGGCGGATTCTGGTGGAAATCCGATTAGAAATCCGATTGTTGAATCCGAACCCAAAATCCGATGATGGGAATCCGGAGGAGTGAAATCCGACCGTGGAAATCCGGAACTTGAAGTCCGGGACTTGAAATCCGACACTTGGGGTATTGGATTAGTGAAATCCGACATTTGGGTGCGACGCAAGGCGTCAGCTGTTTGGACGTGACGTGTCCGCGGTTTTGAGGATTTTCTTGTTTGTTTGCTTTGTTTAAAGCTATGGGTTATATGTTGTTACATATGTGAATCTTATATGTGATGATTGATTTAAAAGGATATAAATGTATGTGTTTGGTATATATTTATGAATCGGTTACTAATTTCAGTTTATTCTGATCTAAGAAAAGGACATAGCTCAGTAATATTAGACCACTGAGTGGGAGTTCAAGAACTCGAGGTGAGTGGATGTTTACTCACGGGTGATATTAGTTGTAACTGGTTTGGTTGCAACTGTAAGTGAATTGATGCATTGATAGACTGTTTGTCTAATAATTGATTAACTGAGTTATGTTAATTGATTGTTGCGCCTATTGTGAAGTCAGCTATTGGTTGGGCCTATTGGGATGGGTTTGTTTGCTAACGGCTAATCAGTATTGTGGTCTTTTGATGCATTCGTTGCAACTTAAGATAATACTGTGTGAGAATAGCAAATAGATTATCGGTAAACCTTTGCTTTGGCCGGCATTGGTTGTAGGTTCCTGTAGAACCGCCGGTCTTCTCGTGAGGCAAAGGGTTATTATGTGTTTACTGTTGTTGATATCATGCATTTACTTGCTAGTATATATGTGGTGGTTTACTTCCATTCACTTATCTTTGTGCTAATCCCCCATCTCTCACTACTTTTACAGGTGGCTGGTGAGTTCTGCGGTTTAGTTGTGAGGGGGTGTAGCCTGGGAAATAAATGACATGCACTCTGATTGGAATTGTGACGAGCCGTAGTTTTGTAATATTGTGTTTTAAACTGATTGGTTTTGTTAAACAGTGGTTAACTTCAGTTGTAAATACTTTTATGTTTTGGTAAACGCTTCCGCGGTGTTAATTAAAATGAAAATTTTATGGGTGAAAATACGGTGTTACAAGTTTGGTATCAGAGCCTTGGTTTGGCGATGTAGGCACAGTGGAAGTGTTACATTCCCAAATCTTGGCTCGAGTTGGGGGTCAATTATTCCTTGAGTGTGGGGATTAGGGTGAATGAGAGTATTGCTTGGGTGGTTAGTATGTGTTATACTAACGGTTTTAAACTAATCGGTTGGTGAGATGTTGTGATTGTTACAGAAAACAATGGCTGATAATGAGAACTCAAATGGTGCCCCTATTGTCCTAGCAACAGTGGAAACTCTATAGAGTGTTGGTACATCTGGTATAGCTGGAGATGAGAGAGATGAGTACATCTTTCAGCTTGAGGGTCAGTTACAAGATTTAATAAAGGAGTTGGATCAACAGAGACAAGATTTTGCGAGTCAACCACCGGTTGTTACAGTGGCTTCTACTATTCTTGAGATACCACCAATCTACCTGGCTAATACTATGTATACAGGGATGTCTTCTGCATCAATACCATTTCCACCAGTGTCTTAACCGATGTCTCAACCGTTCTACTACCCGATGTTTTCGCAAGGATCAATGCCATATCCTTTCATGGGATTTCCACCTGGTATGGGATTTAAACAACCGTGTACGTATAAAAAGTTCTTGGATTGTAAACCCGAGGAGTATCATGGTAGCACAGATCCAAATGTTACCCTGAATTGGTTGCGAGATATCTCTAGAATTCTGGATGCTTGCAATTGTGAAGAAGAAATGAGGGTTTGTTTTGCCACGAGGATGTTGAAAGGAAAAGCAATAGTATGATGGGATTCTATCACTACACATTTAACGAGAGCTCAGATGGATGCAATTACTTGGGATCAATTTCGAAATAAATTGTGTGAACAATATTGCAATGCTTTTGAGTTGAACAAGATAAGGTAGGAGTTCATGGAACTGCGTATGATGAAAAAGATGTCTGTGGATGAATTAATTGAGCTGTTCAATTCGATACTGAGATATGTGACTCATTGGGTGCCAGATGAACCTTCCTAGGTTCAACATTTCATTGGAGCATTACTTCCTGAGTACAGGAGCACAACTCGGTTGGCTGGATCGTTGTCCCAGGCTTTCACCTTGGCAAAGTCTGCTGAGGGGGACATACAGGTAAGAGATAAGCGAAATCGAGATGAGGCGGCTTTGTAGAAGCCAAGGTATGAACAGACTGGTAATCAGCAAAAGAGGAATTGGCAAGGAAACCAGTCACAAGGAAGTCAGAACAGTGAGATAACCACTGAGGGTTCTGATCAGAGACCGCAATGGTGTGGATGGTGTAGATCTACCCATTCTGGGCAGTGTACTACTCAGACCATGCGATGTATGCGTTGTGGAACGTTAGGGCATAAAGCTAGGGAATGTGGTTTTCCCCGATGTGTGTGCTGGAACTGTCAGAATAAGGGACATAGGGCTGGTGAGTGTCCTTCTGGGAGGAAGACTAGGACAGGGACTGGGGAAGAAGCGGTTGAGGGATCATCATCAACAGGGCAAAAGAGAAAGAACCCTACTGTGCGAGAGGGTGGAGTGTACAATATGATGGCTAGTGATAATGCCATCGCCGATGAAGATGAAACGGGTATGTTTTGATAAAACTTTATACATGTATGTGTGTGTTAATTAACTTTAAATTTAATTGTGGATATTTAATGCATAGTATGTGCTAAAATGTTTGAGTTTATTTCAGATGAGATTGATTCTCTAGAAATAGAACTAAGTGATAATAGATGATTTTTTATTATGAGTTACGTGTTATATATATCAAGAAATGGTATGATGATAAGTATGTGATACTTAATTTAAATGCTAAGTGAGCATGATATACCATAGAGATATATGTTTAGATTAATTGAATTGCATGATATAATGTGTATTGTAAGATTTATATACATTATGTGTTTATGTGAATTCAATTGTGCAAAGAAAGAAGACAGAGATGAATTGCTACAAGTCTGGGATGTGCAGTATTGTTCAGGTTAGAGGTGTGATGGAGATTATAAGTGGATGTATAATCTACTGAGTACAGTTGATTCATAAGGATGAATGATGATTTTAAACGAAGTTTGTGGTATGACGGGAAATCACATTTGTTGGTTTGAAATGTGATGCTATGCTTTGAGATTGGATGTATAGTGGATATCTTGTGTTAATTGAAATATCATGAGACGAAATTTTACCATGACTTGGAAGTTGCAGCTGATATAAGTGCAGTGATGCTATATTAACTGTAAGAGAAGACATGTGTGATTGACTTGGTCAATGCGAAATATATTGGATGACTAATTAGAAGAGGTTATTTGGAAGACTGAGACGGTGATCGGATTAAATCAGAGAAAATGATTGTGGAATTTGGTGTTACCTTGAAAGACGACGTGATGACAGATGTGTTAATCTGTGAAAGAGCTAGTGATGATGACATATTGTATATGCGAGTTGGAATTATCTCTAATTTAGTGGATGAAACAAGATTTTCTTTGGAAGAAAGTCTTGAAGGATGAAAAGGTTGACACCTTTGAGATCGAGAAAAAGAGAAGTGGATTACAATAACCTGAACTTATGGAGTGACAACTTGTGGATCTTGTGTGTGAAGATGCCTTTGCTTGGAAATGCCTATGCTTGGAGATGCCTATGCTAGGAAGTGCCTTTGCTAAAACTTTGGAGTTGAACTTTTACCTGGATTTATGAAATTAATTGCCAATGCTATATTGTGGAGTAATAACCTGAGGGTTGAGTACTGATGATGTACTATGAGAACAGAGATATTATGTGATATGAGGTTTGACATATGGAGTGCAAGTTGAAGTGGTATACCGGAAACTTATGTAACCTTGAGATATTTCAGATATTTGAGATATCTGAGAGGTGATGATGATAAGACGAGATGGAAATTGTATTTGACTTGATCAAATAAAGAGAAAGCAAAATATGTTATGAGTGGTTATTAACTATTTAGTATTTTACTATCAGTGAGATGGTATTTGTTGGATAGATGGATTTAATTGGATGTTTGAAAGGGATGATTTAAAGATATGATGATTCATATTTGATGGCTTGTGATGAAAAAATGGAGATTTGTTTAAACTTATGAAGAGTTTACAAACGAAGATTGAAACGAGAGTTGGACAATGTAACAGGATTTTCCTAATGGATAGCCAAAGGTGGGATTGAAACTCAATGATTCGTTGAACTCATATCTATTTTGATGGAGTGGGTGAACTAAATTCTGAAGATGGGATATCAGAATACTTTGTGTGAAGTTGTGAGATTGTGGTGATAATACTTCAACCTGTTGAATTGAAGTGATAAACGATATGTGTATGCTTTGGCATAACAGATGATAAATGATTGGAAGCTATTAGGATTTATGACTGAGTTAGACATAAATTCAGAGAATGCTTGAAGACAGGACTTATGAACTAACTGTTGGTTTGAGGATAAGCTGTAAAGCTTGTGTGATTATATTAGCAGTTGAAAGTGCGAGAGAGTTTATCTGGTTAAACTATCAGAAGAAGACATGAATATTTGACATCATGATTGATGTGTGTGCAGTGAGATTCTGAGGATGGAATCCTTTTAAGGAGGAAGGATTTGTAACATTCTGATTTTAGGCCTAGTCGTCACGTAGGCCAACGTACGTTTATACGTGATTAATGTTTGATTAATTTCTTGTTTAGCATTTAATTAAATGATTTTAACTAATGGAATTAATTAAAGTTATTAAACTAATTAGAATGGATAATATGTATATATGTGTGTGTACAAATATATATATATATATATATATATATATATATATTCATTTGTATGTGTGCATGGTTTTGGAATCAATGGAGGTTGACACCTCCTGCTTCTTTATCAATGTGTTCTTGAGAGAAAAGCAAGAAAAGTTGTAAACTAGAAAAGGTGAAAGCTAAGATTATTGGGTGTTAATTCAAAACAAAGTTATGATGATGTTCTTTGTTTGATTCTGATCTTATTGATATGCTTTTCTGAAGAAATACATGTGTATATAGTGAAACACCATGAAAGGAGCTTAAAGCTCCATACTTGACAAATGGGTTTTCTGTGAATTGGTGTTTTAATTGTTATTGATGTGTTCTTGATGTTAGATACATGTTATAAGATGTTTATACATGTTTTAGAAGTGTTCATATTGGAATTCAAGTGTGTTAATCGGATTTGGAAAAGTTATGTCGGCTGGAAAATGAAGAAGATGATACAGATTCAGTCGCGACGCGAAGCGTCATCTTATGGAACACGACGCGTTTCTGTTTATTGGCGGATTCTGGTGGAAATCCGATAAAAATCCGATTGTTGAATCCGGACCCAAAATCCGATGATGGGAATCCGGAGGAGTGAAATCCGACAGTGGAAATCCGGAACATGAAGTCCGGGACTTGAAATCCGACATTTGGGTGCGACGCGACGCGTCTGCGGTTTTGAGGATTTTCTTGTTTGTTTGCTTTGTTTAAAGCTATGGGTTATATGTTGTTACATATGTGAATCTTATATGTGATGATTGATTTAAAAGGATATAAATATATGTGTTTGGTATATATTTATGAATCGGTTACTGATTTCAGTTTATTCTGATCTCAGGAAAGTACAAGGCTTAGTAATATTAGACCACTCCGGAAAGTACAAGGCTCAGTAATATTAGACCACTGAGTGTGAGTTCGAGAACTCGAGATGAGTGGATGTTTACTCACGGGATATTAGTTGTAACTGGTTTGGTTGCAACTGTAAGTGAATTGATGCATGGATAGACTGTTTGTCTGCTAATTGATTAACTGTGTTATGTTAATTATTTGTTGCACCTATTGTGAAGTCAGCTATTGGCTAGGCATATTGGGCTGGGTTTGTTTGCTATCGGCTAATCAGTATTGTGGTCTTTTGATGCATTCGTTGCAACTTAAGATAATACTGTGTGAGAATAGCAAATAGACTATCGGTAAACCTTTGCTTTGGCCGGCATTGGTTGTAGGTTCCTGCAGAACCGCCGGTCTTCTCGTGAGGCAAAGGGTGATTATGTGTTTACTGTTGTTGATATCATGGGTTTACTTGCTAGTATATCTGTGGTGGTTTACTTTCATTCACTTAGCTTTGTGCTAATCCCCCATCTCTCACTACTTTTACAAGTGGCTGGTGAGTTCTGTGGTTTAGTTATGAGGGGGTGTAGCCTGGGGAATAATTGAAAAGCACTCTGATTGGAATTGTGACGAGCCGTAGTTTTGTAATATTGTGTTTTAAACTTATTGGTTTTGTTAAACAGTGGTTTAACTTCAGGTGTAAATACTTTTATGTTTTGGTAAACTCTTCCGCAGTGTTAATTAAAATGAAAATTTTATGGGTGAAAATATGGTGTTACAGATGTATCATCTTAAATATATATTTTATCTTAGGCATGGTTGTAATTTTCCTTTTTGGCAGTCTATGCAAATCATGATGGACATCATGTAATCATCTTTTGTTAATATAGCATTAGTAATATCCAAACTTAGTTCTTATTCTTGTTGGCATTATATTTTTTTTGCTTCCTTTATTTTTTTTGTGACATTAAAATTTCCGAAGCAAAATTTGGATTTTTTTTATCCTTTTGCCTTATGAAATTTTATCTCTTTACTAATTGTTTGTTGATGAAGATTGGTTGTTTCAAAGATTACTCCTGTTAAATGGTTTCACCAATAACAGTTTGACATCACAAAAGTTATCCTTGCGTAAATTACGCATCCACGCCCCTATTTTCACCCTAGAATTACTCAACCGTTCAGATTGCCTTCTTTTAAACCTCTTTAAAACCCCCAAATCGCCTTTTCAAGTTCTTTACCTGCAATTCATCTTCTCCGGCGATTTCTCTTTGTGAAAATTCGATAATCCTCTTTGTGCTTGATCCCATGGCTCCCAAGATTGCTACTACAAAGGTTACTCTACCCAGTGTTACTATTTATATACGCATGTATATTTATATATGTGTGTGCACGTTTATGTGTGATAAGAAAGTGTATGACACCTCCTACTTTTAAGATTGTATACGTGGGGGCTAGTAGAATTAAGCTTTCATTATCTCAAATTTAGAAAGGTGTGTATGTGTTTTGGGTATTTCCTCTGCCAACAGAGAAACCAAAGAGAAAGGAAAGAACAACAATCGGATCCCGTTATTTGTGATTTTCATTCAAGATTCAAGGTTAGATGTTAATGTTATCATGATTAAATGCTTAATTCTATGATTTCTGTTTGAAAAACATGGATTTAGAAAGAACACCATGGCCGATTTTGATGAAATATGTTTTTTTGGTAGGTTTCGTGTGTTTATATGATTTATGAGTTTAAATGATATTTTGGTGTATGAATATATGTTTAGAAGTGTTTAAACATGTTTTTGAAATAATTTGATGAATGCTATAAGTTCTGGGTTTTGAGTTATTATGAAGATATGAAGCTCACGGATTTGATGAAGAAGATGGCAAAACCGACACTTGAAAACCGAGAGATTGAAATCCGGAACTTCAATTCCGATGGAACCAAAATCCTATATCCAAAACCGAGACTAGAAATCCTATACTAGAATCCGATTTTTATATGTGAAATCCTACACTTGAGAAACCGATACTCTTGAATCCTAAATCCGAAACTTTAAAACCGGAAACCATGAAATCCGAATGATTGAATCAGACACTCAAAACCTATACCCAAATCCGATTAAGTCAAGTCCGATACTACTAGAATCAGAGTATTTGAAATCCGATAACCTCAAATCCGAGTGAAGTAAAATTCGAGACTGTGAGGTGTAACGTCCCAAAAAAATTTTATTTTTATATATACTAAATCATATGATTAAAAGTCTACGATAATTGAAACATTGTATGATACCAGTTACATCCCGGGTGAAAACCCATAAAAAATCTTAAGTTCAAGTACAATCATTTGGAATACATTAGAAAACTCATGAGAGTGAAAACGTTGCGGAAGCTTGCTAGGGATGAGCTCTCAAACACGAGCTGGAGCCCTACCGTGGTCATCACCTGAAAAGATGGTTAAACAACAACCGTAAGCACAAAGCTTAGCGAGTACTTTACTTACAGACCAAACAGTTCATCAAATGCATTCCCCGCACCCACTACCGTAGTACATGGTCTCAACATGCTCGTCTTATAGACGGTCTTATCAAATAACACATAACTAGGAACTCGCCCTCTGCCGCATCTCGGGTCTCACCCGTTTGATGCCTAAACCACATCACATCCTGCCATCATGTAACACATAACTAGGGACTCGCCCTCTACCGCATCTCGGGTCCCACCCGTTTGATGCCTAATCCGGGCCCCGCCCGCTATGACTCATCACAGGTCCCACCTTTAGATGAAGTCATCTGCCCCAGCCGACCACGAAGGCACGGTTGGTTACTACCATAACATCACAATGACACTTAACACCCAATCGCAATTAAGCACATACATTGCACAGTAAACATCTTGCATATCACTTATGTATTAAAGGAATTAAATTAAGTTAAGGTAACTCACATGTCTCAAAACTTATCTTCTGCTTGCACATCATCAGTCACATGCAAAGTCTATCTAAAACATACCCGACACCGAAGTGTTGGTCTACACATAGCATTCACGTATTCCACAATCATTAATCACTTTCTTAGGCACGTACCAAATCTATTTAATGTCTATTTAGAAATGTAAGTAAGAATACTCACCTATCTTGAAGTCTCAGTTTCTCGACCTTATCTCACTAGCTCACTGGTGATTACTTGCTAGTCAACCGTAACCTACAATAGGTCTAACAAATCAATACCGTGTACGAATCCCTCGTTCGTTTATCCCCGTAATACATTCGGGTTTCAGAAGGCATGTAACAATAAGAAATTCATTAAAGTCCATTAAGTCGGGGACGCGTCGCGTCCATCAAACCGACGCGTCGCGTCAAGGTAAAGTGTCGGATTCTCAACTCATAATGCAACCGTCGGATTTCCAACTCATGGAAACCATCGGATTTCACTTAAAACTGTCGGATTCTCAACCCCATGCATAAGTCGCATGGGTGTTCCGTGAGTTGCCCCATGCGACAGTCGCACCATGCGAAAGTTGCATGGGGTGTTTCTCCGAAGGTGAAAGTCGCATGACACTATACATAGCTAACTGAAAGTCGAATGGTTCATGTGTAAGTCGCATGGCTCATGAAAATCATATGAAAGTCGCATGAAATGCACACATAATCATCTAGAAGTCGCATGAAATCACATCCTGCATGAATACCCCATGCGACAGTCGCATGGCACCCCATGCGAAAGTCGCATGGACTATGCACTACTGCTAAAAGTCGCATGGAATCATACATAACCAACTGAAAGTCGCATGGAATGATACATCTATAAGTCGCATGAAACATGTATAAGTCGCATGAACTTATACCTACACAACTGAAAGTCGCATGGACCCCCTCCCTCCCCATGCGAAAGTCGCATGGGGTGAACTCATCCCTGTCAGCTCGTCATTTTTCATTTCACAGGCTCCATGGCCAAAATCAAACTCTTTCAAAACTTAACCAAATTACTTTATTATTGTTTCAAAATATTTCTCCATTTATTTAAAAACTTCCTTCAAGATTTAGACACATTTCATCAAGTATCAAAGATCATATCTCAAATTCTCTCTCACTAGTTCTTCATAAACCCACAACCTCAAAACCCAGATTAAAACTCATGCTAGCATCATCCAAACAAGATAAAACTGATAGCTAGACTACCACAATGAGATAGGAACCATTACCTGATGATTCTCTTGACAATTCCTTGAGTTTCCAGCTGATTCTTGAATCCTTCTTCCTCTGTTTCTCGTGGGTTTAAGCACACACCAACACACACTTCTCTCTCTCTCAATGGAACAGTAACACAACCTTCTGGGGGCTGTGCCCTAATTCTTCCATATATAACCTCCCTTAAAAGGCCTAAGCCAACTTTGAATCAATAAGCCCAATAATGCTTACTCCAATTGAATTATCCATCCTAGTCCATTAAGCCAATCATATATATATATATACATGTACTCAAGCCCAATTAAATTAACTAGTCCACTGTTAAATCCATAATCCAACACAAATATTATTTTCTCAATAAATATTCTTTTATTTATTTTCGAAGTTCGGGTATTACAACTCTCCCCCACTTAAACACGATTTCGTCCTCGAAATGTTTACTCGAACATGGTGGGGTAACACTTCTTCATTTCCTCTTCGGACTCCCACGTCCACTCTGAACCTTTGCGTTGCTCCCACTACACCTTCACAATTCTCACTTCTCTGTTACGTAGTCGTTTGACCTTTCTTTCGAGGATCGCAATCGATCTCTCGATGTAGTTCAATTTCTCATCTATGGTGATGTCCTCCAAAGGCACAAACGCCAACTTGTCGGCTAAACACTTTCTCGGGTGAGATACATGAAAGGTGTTGTGTATCTTCGATAACCCCTCGGGCAGCTCTAAACTATAGACCACCTTGCCCACTCCTGTAATAACTTAAACGGTCCGATGAACCTATGCTTCAACTCCCCACGCTTTTTGAATCTGATCACTCCTTTCTATGGAGATACTTTGAGAAACACATGGTCACCCACTTGGAATTCTAGTAACGATCTTCGCTTATCCGCATAGCTTTTCTGCCGGCTCTGAGCCGCTTTCAATCGTTCGCGAACTTGTCGCACGTACTCCATAGTTTTCTGAACTATCTCTGTGTTGCCAAGCCCCTTCTGTCCAACGTCACCCCAATAAATCGGGGTTCTACAATTTCCTACCGTACAGCACCTCGTATGGTGGTCTGTCGATACTCGCGTAGTTACTGTTGTTGTACGAAAACTCCGCTAAGGGTAACTACAAATTCCAGCTTCCCCGGAAGTCAATCCCACAAGCTCTTAGCATATCTTTCAGCGTTTGGAACGTCCGCTTACTTGGTCCATCAGTTTGGGGGTGATACGTTGTACTCAAGTTAACCCTTGTACCCCAAATCCTCATGAAACTTGCTCCAAAAACTGTATGTGAATCCTACATCCTTATCAAAAATGATTGTAACTGGCACTCCGTGTCTCGAGGCTATCTCCTACACATAAAAATCAGCCAATCTCTCTGTCGAGTTAGTTCCTCGTATGGGTATAAATGCGCGCTTTTGGTCAACCGACCCACCACAACCTAAATTGCGTCTAAATTTCAACTTGTGAGTTTCGTCTAGAGTGATATTTCGGACCTCTGTTGCCTTTGGTACCCCAAATCCACCCGTGACGGTCCATAGTCCACAACTATCCTTGATTGTGAATGCCAGTTGTTTCTTAATCCGCTCTGTTCTCTAGCTCTCTTCCTTGGTCACCTCGGTTTGAGTCGTCAAAATCGTCTTGAAAAGTGAAGTTGTGACCATCATTCTTAGGCATCTCACGTGAATTTTGCAACTGGCTCATCTCGCGACTCGGCGCGTCGTTCAAATTCTTCTGATCGGCGAAGTACTTCAAGCTCTTGTGACCTGGGTAGATGGTACACTTGACCCCGTATAAGTAATGTCTCTAGCACCTCCCGTAGGTGTTTCTCCAGCTCCGCCTCGGTCTTGGACTAAACGAGAATGTCCTCGATGGATATGATCACTGGCTTCTCAAGCATTGGCCTGAAAACCCGATGCATTAGACCCCCGAAAGTTGTTGGCGCGTTAGAGAGACCGAAGGGCATAATGACAAACTCGAAGTGCCCTTCGCGCGTGCGAAAGGCCGTCTTGGTTATATCCTCCTCTCGTACCTCGAGTTGATGATATCCCGACCACAAGTCCATCTTTGAGAAGAAGGCCCCTTCTTGCAGTTGGTCAAACAAGTCATCGATCCTTGTAGCGGATAACGATTCTTAATTATCACCTTATTGAGCTCGCAGTGGTCTATGCACATTCTGAAGGTTCCATCTTTCTTTTTCCCGAAATGGATCGGTGCTCCCCCACGGTGAGCGACTTGGGTGTATGAAACCCTAATTAAGCGGTTCCTGAAGCTGTGACATCAACTCTTGCATCTCTAGTGAGGCTAGTCTGTACGGTGCCGTGGCGATAGGTGCCACTCCTGGCACTAGGTCCATACTAAACTCCACCTGTCCATCTGGCAGGATCCCCAATAGTTCATCCGAAAGTACCTCTGGATAATCGCATACTACTGGTACATAGGAAACTAGTTCTTCTTCTCCAGCCTTGCGTCAACCACAGGAGATATGAAGGCCGTGCAACCCTTGCGTAGATACCTGGCCGCCTCAGTCACGGTGCAGCACGCCGTCAGTCCATTTTACCGTCTACCTTAGATGGAGATTTCTCCCCCACTTGGATTCTGAATCCATATGATACCCTGTTTGCACAAGATGTTGGCCTGGTGACGCCCCAGCCAATCCATTCTCACAATCACTTGGAATTCTCCCGTTAACACATAAGGGACATGTCGTCCTCTTTCTTAACGAACCACGTTGGTGCTCCACTTAACCACTTTGATACGAACTATACCTTCATTTCTTCTACACAGTGATATGTGTGAAGAGCTTCTTTCGTCTCATAGTTCTACTTTGTGCTCTTAATGGAATCTGGATTCCCCTTGAGAGCCGTTGGTTGACACGCAGGAAAATCTCTGCAGGTGCATCCCCTCTGTATCCGAATTGCTTCTGGAGTAGCAACTAAAGTAATAACTGCAGTCTCTCGTACGGACCGTAACGTGCTCAATTTATGATAATCATCTTTCGTATATCCTCCTTTATCTCAGTCATTATCTGAGGTAGCATCTCCCTCGGCTCCTTCATCCTGTCGGCAGTTACATGTGCAGCTATGACAGTTTCTAGCAGAAATCAGATTTCGGTTTCGCCTCGTGTCCACCGTCGATTAGAACTTCTCCCCCACTTGGGTTTGAACCCGTATGGTTCCTCGTTTGCATAATATACTGGCTTAGTAACGATAGAGCCAGTCCATTCCCACCGTTAATTGAAACTCCCGCGTAAGTCAGAATAAAGCCTATAGGAAGCTCGATATCACCTTCCTCAATCGTATTAACTCTAAATAGATCAATTATATTTACGGATTTATCATCTAGTGACTCCACCTCTCGAGGTGTTTCTGGTTTTATTGATACGTTAAAACTTTTACCACAAAATACCATGTTCCACTCTTGCCCGCCCTACTGCCAAATGGAAGTATAGGCAGCGCACCCCTCAACCGGTGGCTTCATCAACCATCTTAGTCATAACATACATCGGGTCCACATAATGTGTGGACTTTCAACATGCTTACTGCATAATCTGGAGCAGCCCTAGTCATACTAAGGCATCTTTACTCTACAGGCATACTATTGTCACGCTATCATTTACTTTAACAGGTGGGTTTCCAAAACCCGTTTCAGTTGGGATCATGGATCTGTTTCTTATATTCACCACACTTGATGTATAGACGATGCACTAATCAATAGGCAGCATTGTCATGCAGTCCTCGCTACTATATTAGTCCATATTCTGTATCACATGTCAAAACTTAGCTAGTAGGCAACCCTAGACTTTCTAAGGCACCCTGGCTATAGGCATTCTATCTCTACATGTACCCCTCACCGGATTCACAAGATTTCTTTGGATGCTGGTAGGTTCCCGTAAGTATCGTGTGCAACTAATAATATGGGCCCTATTATTACCAACACACTATACATACTGGATCCTAACATTACCCTTGAAAATCTCGATTCACTGGCTTGGGCCATGTATCATCTCTTTCGACAGCATCTGGTTCTCACATATAGTAATCATATAAAGGTTGTACAGCCTCTTCGCTACCCTTCTAAAGTAGCTTACTATCAGAAGTCACATAACTAGAATATAAGGTTTCACATTCAAGTCATCGTATCCTAGTTTAAGTACATCATGTATACACCTATGTATAACATTAATTCATATAAGTGATCGAATGTTTGATTCTACCCTACCCCAACATCAAACGAGAAGATGGGATAGGGCCAAATAATCCATTCTAAACCTATACGATTACCGTTATACATAGTACACAGTATTCATAATATACTTAAATATGGATATAGTCTTTAACACTTTCGACAGGCATCATGGATTCAATTACACAGTACCTTATCAAATCTCAGTTAACATAATCATCATATCATAGCTCATACCTTGTACTCGCGTGTGACCACCCGGACTAGCTCCAGCAGATAGCTCATCGTAATATTTAACACTTGAAAAGGTTTGAAACCGTTGTTTAAAATCCTTTAAGAACCAAGGTTTAAGTTCAAACACGCGGAAACGCATTCGAATCTTTTAAACCACGGCTCTGATACCAAGTTGTAACGTCCCAAAATTTTTATTTTTTTATATATACTAAATCATACGATTAAAAGTCTACGATAATTGAAACACTGTATGATACAAGTTACATCCCGGGTGAAAACCCATAAAAAATCTTAAGTTCAAGTACAATCATTTGGAAAACATTAGAAAACTCATGAGAGTGAAAAAGTTGCGGAAGCTTGCTAGGGATGAGCTATCAAACACGAGCTGGAGCCCCGCCATGGTCATCACCTGAAAAGATGGTTAAACAACAACCGTAAGCACAAAGCTTAGCGAGTACTTTACTTACAGACCAAACAGTTCATCAAATGCATTCCCCGCACCCACTACCGTAGTACATGGTCTCAACATACCCGTCTTATAGACGGTCTTATCAAATAACACATAACTAAGGACTCGCCCTCTGCCGCATCTCGGGTCTCACCCGTTTGATGCCTAAACCACATCACATCCTGCCATTATGTAACACATAACTAGGGACTCGCCCTCTGCCACATCTCGGGTCCCACCCGTTTGATGCCTAATCCGGGCCCCGCCCGCTATGACTCATCACAGGTCCCACCTTTAGATGAAGTCATCTGCCCCAGACGACCACGAAGGCACGGTTGGTTACTACCATAACATCACAATGACACTTAACAGCCAATCGCAATTAAGCACATACATTGCATAGTAAACATCTTGCATATGACTTATGTATGACAGCAATTAAAGTAAGTTAAGGTAACTCACATGTCTCATAACTTATTGTCTGCTTGCACATCATCAGTCACATGCAAAGTCTATCTAAAACATACCCGACACCGAAGTGTTGGTCTACACATAGCATTCACGTATTCCACAATCATTAATCACTTTCTTAGGCACGTACCAAATCTATTTAATGTCTATTTAGAAATGTAAGTAAGAATACTCACCTGTCTTGCCGTCTCAGTTTCTCGACCTTATCTCACTAGCTCACTGGTGATTACTTGCTAGTCAACCGTAACCTACAATAGGTCTAACAAATCAATACCGTGTACGAATCCCTCGTTCGTTTACCCCCGTAATACATTCGGGTTTCACAAGGCATGTAACAATAAGAAATGCATTAAAGTCCATTAAGTCGGGGACGCATCGCGTCCATCAAACCGACGCGTCGCGTCAAGGTAAAGTGTCGGATTCTCAACTCATAATGCAACCATCGGATTTCCAACTCATGGAAACCATCGGATTTCACTTAAAACTGTCGGATTCTCAACCCCATGCATAAGTCGCATGGGTGTTCCATGAGTTGCCCCATGCGACAGTCGCACCATGCGAAAGTCGCATGGGGTGTTTCTGCGAAGGTGAAAGTCGCATGACACTATACATAGCTAACTGAAAGTCGCATGGTTCATGTGTAAGTCGCATGGCTCTTGAAAATCATATGAAAGTCGCATGAAATGCACACATAATCATCTGGAAGTCGCATAAAATCACATCCAGCATGAATACCCCATGCGACAGTCGCATGGCACCCCATGTGAAAGTCGCATGGTCATTCTCCAAAGTCGCATGGACTATGCACTACTGCTAAAAGTCGCAGGGAATCATACATTACCAACTAAAAGTCGCATGGAATGATACATCTATAAGTCGCATGAAACATGTATAAGTCGCATGAACTTATACCTACACAACTGAAAGTCGCATGGACCCCTTCCCTCCCCATGCGAAAGTCGCATGGGGTGAACTCATCCCTGTCAGCTCGTCATTTTTCATTTCACAGGCTCCATGGCCAAAATCAAACTCTTTCAAAACTTAACCAAATTACTTTATTTTTGTTTCAAAACATTTCTCCATTTATTTAAAAACTTCCTTCAAGATTTAGACACATTTGATCAAGTATCAAAGATCATATATCAAATTATCTCTCACTAGTTCTTCATAAACCCACAAACTCAAAACCCAGATTAAAACTCATGCTAGCATCATCCAAACAAGATAAAATTGATAGCTAGACTACCACAATGAGATAGGAACCATTACCTGATGATTCTCTTGACAATTCCTTGAATTTCCAGCTGATTCTTGAATCCTTCTTCCTCTGTTTCTCGTGGGTTTATTCACACACCAACACACACTTCTCTCTCTCTCTATGCAAAAGTAACACAACGTTCTGGGGGTTGTGCCCTAATTCTTCCATATATACCTTCCCTTAAAAGGCCTAAGCCAACTTTGCATCAATAAGCCCAATAATGCTTACTCCAATTGAATTATCCATACTAGTCCATTAAGCCAATCATATATATATATATATATATATATACACACATGTACTCAAGCCCAATTAAATTAACTAGTCCACTGTTAAATCCATAATCCAACACAAATATTATTTTCTCAATAAATATTCTTTTATTTATTTTCGAAGTTCGGGTATTACATGAGGAAATCCGACACTGGGTAGCTGATTTCTAGAAATCCGACAGTATTGAAGAATCCGATACTTTTTGTTTGGAATTTGTATTTGTTTATTGTTTGTTATTGTTTGATGAATGATTTATAAATATCTGGATGAATATATTTTTGAGGTTGAGACTGATTTGGTTATTACTGTGTTTTCAGGCAATCCAAAAGCTCAGTAATATTAGACAACAGAGTACGTCCTGAATTAGAGGTGAGTGGACGTTAATCGCGGATGGTAAAAATTGCAGTTAATATTGTTGATGTAATGCATGATTGTGAATTGATTGAACTGCTGATTGTGTTATTGAATGTTGATATCTACTGCATGACTATTTAGTCGATACGCACTCTTAGGATGATTTTGAGTTGCGTTGGGAAGTCAGCTATACGTGGACTTGGGCTGGGCTCGTCTACTAGTTGGTTGAACAGTAGTAGCCCTTCTGTTGTAGGTTTTGCGCCGAACCGCCGGTCTTCTCAGGATATGTGATTACATGTTATGATCTTGATTGTGAATGTTTACATTTGATGTTTAGCCTCTACTCACTTAGCTTTGTGCTAATTCCCCTCAGTTGATGTTTTGTAGGTTCGTGTTTGTAGTTGAAGAAGGAAGAGTTGAACACACTCTGATACATGTTTTAAAAAGAGACGAGCTAGTTATTTGTAACACCAAACCATAGTAGATGATGTTGTTATCTTTTGAACAATGATTATATCTTTGTAAATATTGTTTTAATGTAATTAAGTTGTTTTAAAATTTGCTTTCACGGTGCAATTAAAAAAATGTCTTGTGATTTTTCCGGTGTTACAGTTTGGTATCAGAGCCTAGGTTTGGCGATGCATGCACGGCTAGAGTGTTACGTTCCCAAATCTTGGCTAGTGACGGGTCAACCATTCCTTCGGGGGAATTAGGGTGAGTTAGAGTTGTCTGTAGTAGTTAGTATTTTGGATACTAACGGTTTATGCTAATGAATTATGAGGTGATGTGATTGTAACAGATTATGGCTGACAGAGAGACTCCCATCCTACCTCCTGTGCCCAAGCTACAACAGAGGCACCAGTAATTGAAGACTTGAGTAATGTATACCAAGCTAAAACATCTGGGAAAGAACAAGAGGAAGACCAAAGTGAATACATCTTCAAACTGGAGAATGAGTTGACGGATCTTAGAACTAAAGTCCTTAACATGGAACAGAGATTGAATCAACCTGAGCCAACCCCAGTACCAACTGTGATTTCCACACAAGCAACCATACCACCAGTGTCAGCACCTTTACCACCAATGACTCAAATGATGCAACAACCATTCTTCTATCCGTATCCACAACCCGGAGGTTATCCATTTGCGTTTCCAGGATATAAACAACCGTGCACTTATAAGCAATTCCTTGACTGCAAACCTTCTGAGTACCGAGGGAGTTCTGATCCCAGTATCACCTTAAACTGGCTCAGGGAGATGGTAAAGGCACTGGATGCCTGTAATTGCGATAATAAACTTAAAGTGAAATATGCATCGAGGATGCTGAAGGGAGATGCCATGGTTTGGTGGGATTCGATTACCGGCCATTTCACAGAGCAGCAACAGGAGAGTATTAGCTGGAGTCAATTCCAGGAGAAATTTGCGAGCAGTACTGTGGTACTTTTGAGATTGCTAAGATTAAGAAAGAATTTATGGATCTGCAGATGACCGGAAACATGACTGTGGATCAATTAATCAAGCAATTCAACGAGAAAATGCGGTTTGCGAAGCATTGGGTACCTGATGAAGAGTCAAAGATTGCCCATTTCATTAGGGAACTACATCCTGATCTTCGTAGCGCCACCAGGTGGGCTACCACACAATCCCAGGCTTTCACTTTAGCCAAATCGGCTGAAGGGGATTAGATAGCAAAGAATAGGTTGAGTGGGGAAAGAATTTCCCAACAAAAATCGAGATTTGAACACTACAACACTCAACAAAGACAAGGAGGGCAGAGCAGTGGGAACCGACAGGGAAATCAAAGTACGATGTCTACTACAGGTGGGTCTGCTCAGAGGACACCTTGGTGCAACAGGTGCAAGTCCTATCAACACGGGCAGTGTACGCCCCAATCCATGAGGTGTGTGAAATGTGGCCACTTTGGCCATGACTTGAAGAATTGTAGACTGCCGAGGAGTGTCTAGAACTGTCAAAATGAGGGGATCGGGTTGGTGACTGCCCATTGAGCAAGAAAACAGGATCAGCGTTAGGAGGGGGAGGTGGTGGGGGATCATCTTCAGCCAGGTAGAAATGAAAGAACCCACCCACTGCCGAGGGTCGGGCATTTAGGATGACTGTGGATGATGCCACTAGCAAAGATGATGTTATAACCGGTATGTTTCTGATAAACTCTACTCCTGCTAGAGTGTTATTTGATTCAGGGGCAAATCGCTCCTTTGTATTTGTAGAATTTTGTGGTAGGTTAAACGTGCCTTTAACTGAACTTGCTACTGCTTTAGAGATAGAGGTAGCTGATGGTATGATGGTTCCGGTCACGACTGCTGTGGCTGGAGCCAAGATAGATATAGATGGTATTTGCTTTCCTGTTTATTTTCTTGTAATGCCATTATCTAGGTTCGATGTGGTGCTTGGGATGGATTGGCTGAGTCTGAATCAAGCCCGTATCAAGAGTCACAAGAAGTTGATTTCGTTTCCATTGGCTGATGGCACACGGGTAGTAGCAAGGGGTGAGAAGGCTGGGTCTGTAATTTCGATTATCTCGTGTTTAAAGGCTAAAAAGGCATTGGATAAAGGTTGCGAATCATACCTGGCATATGTGATTGATGGAAAGAAAGAGAAGCAAACATTGAACGACATCCGGGTGGTAACGGAATACCCGGAGGTGTTTCCAGAGGAATTACTAGGACTACCTCCAGTTCGAGAGGTAGAGTTCAAGATTGATCTGATTCCTGGTTCCCGACCAGTGGCAAAAGCACCGTACAGGTTGGCACCTTCAGAGATCCGGGAAATAATGACACTAATATATGATCTGTTAGACAAGGGCTTTATTCGTACAAGTTCATCTCCGTGGGGTGTGCCAGTGTTGTTTGTGAAGAAGAAGGATGGTACATTGCGAATGTGTATCGACTATCGTGAGCTAAATAAGAGAACAATAAAGAAGAAGTACCCACTCGCAAGAATTGACAATTTATTTGATCAACTACAGGGAGCTTTGTTCTTTTCTAAGATTGATTTGAGATCAGGGTATCACCAGGTGCGAGTTTCAGAAGAACATGTTTCAAAGACGGCCTTTCGTACGCGCTACGAGCACTACGAGTTCTTGGTTATGCCGTTCGGCATAACCAACGCACCTGCGATTTTTATGGATTTAATGAAGAGGGTCTGTCAACCATTCTTGGATAATTTTGTGATAGTTTTCATCAATGACATTCTGATATATTCAAAGACTGAAATGGAACACCAATAGCATTTGAGACAGATTCTGGAAACACTGAAGAAAGAGCGTCTATTTGCCAAGTTCTCAAAATGCGAATTTTGGTTGAGAGAAGTACAATTCTTGGGGCATGTTATTTGTAATGAAGGAGTGAAAGTGGATCCTTTAAAGGTAGAGGCAGTGATGAACTGGAATGCCCCAAAGACACCATCCGAGATCAAGAGTTTTCTAGGGTTAGCTGGATACTACCGCAGGTTCATTAAAGACTTCTCCAAGATTGCGGGTCCATTGACTAAGTTGACTCGAAAAGACGTGAAGTTTGTATGGGGCAGTGAACAAGACAAAGCCTTCCAGATGTTGAAACAATTGTTATGTCAGGCCCCTATTCTTGCATTGCCAAGTGGATCAGAGGATTTCATTGTCTATTGCGATGCGTCGTTTGCTGGATTAGGCTGTGTACTTATGCAGAGGGATCGGGTGATTGCGTATGCTTCAAGACAGTTAAAACCACATGAAAATAATTACCCGACACATGATTTGGAGCTGGCAGCAGTTGTTTTTGCCCTTAAGCTATGGAGACACTATCTGTATGGCACCAAGTGTGTGATTTATACCGACCATAAGAGCCTACAGTACGTATTTGCACAAAAAGAGTTGAACATGAGACAGAGACGATGTGTGGAATTAATAAAAGACTATGATTGCGAAATCAGATACCACCCAGGAAAAGCAAACATGGTGGCAGATGCCTTGAGCAGCAAGGGAGCGGGAAGTTCTATCCAGTTTATGCGTATGGAGATAGTATCTGATCTAGTGGATAGACTAAAGTCTGCACAGTTGGAAGCTCTGAAAGAAGAAAACTTGAAGAATGAATTGATGAAGAAACGTAAGGACGAACTTGCTGATGATTCTCATGGATTAAAAGTATACAAGGCTCGTGTGTGGGTGCCTATGCTTGGAGAATTGAGGAAGTTGATTTTGACAGAAGCCCACAAATCAAGACTATCAGTACACCCAGGAAGCACTAAAATGTATAACGATTTGAAAGTGCTTTACTGGTGGGCTACTATGAAGGCAGATGTGGCACAATTTGTGGAGTCATGCCATATTTGTGCGCAAGTGATTGTCAAAATCTAACATGCATAGGAATGTTCAAGCAATTCCGAAGTCTTGTGATGACTATGGCTGATTTTGCCACAATGGAATTCTCTAAACTCACTTCCCAACTCTCAACTCTGTCACAATTTGTACATTCCTTGTCCTCCAAAGTTGACAACATTCATGCTGTAAATCTTTCAGAAGCAGCAATCCGGCAGTTGCAGGATTTATTTGCTCCCTCCTTCTCTGGCGTCTCAAATGATATTTCGGCCCTTTCCAGATCAATAGAAGCTTCAGGAATCTCTACAGCTTCTAAGGGGGAGAAAGTTCGAAGACAGTCCAAAATCTATCAGATTATTCAAAAGAAAGCTATTGCTGATCAAATATTTCTCAAATGGCAAAGAAAATATTCAAGAGTTGATGCCATGCAGAGATTAGAAGATGAAGTGGCTCACCTCAAAGCCACTGAAGAGAATAAAAATAAAGCCTTGATAGATTTTGAGCTAGGCTTGCGAAAGTTGAAGAAGAAAAAGCCAAAGCTGAAGAAGCCAAGGCACATGCTGAGGGGGAGCTAAAACGACTCCTTGATCAAATGCAAGCTGAAGCTGAACTCTTCATATCATAATTAGATGGAGCTGAATGCCAGCAAATAATATGGGATGCTGAAGCCTCTCAGATCCCCATTCAATCAATTGCTCCATCCTCTAGTGGCCAACCAAGTCGTGCTAATAAAGGTAAAGGGAAAGCAATAATAAGTTCTCCGGATGATCTGATGAGTATGGGTACATATGATAAAGAAGACTTAAATGATGAAAATCTGAAAGCCAAAGAAAAGAGAGCGGCTGATGAACTTGGAAAACTAGCAGTAGAAAAGTTGACACTTGAAGAATTTGCTGCAAATAAAATTGATCTATCACCTCTGGAACACCAAAAACAGCTTCAGGACAAGATCGAAGCTGAAAACGCTATGCAAGAGAAGAAGAAAAAGTTCATGGATGCTAGACAGGAAGAGTGGATATGCTCTCAGCATCAAAGAATACATCCATAAAAGATCACTTCAGTAAGACTGAAGAAAGTCAAAAATGAAATTTTTCTGAATCTTCAGCGCATAAATAATCCTCTCTTTACTGTATATTCAGTCAAGCTCAGATATGATGTCACTGAAAGGGCTGAGATAATGGCTTGTCCTCAAAACACAAGCTGACTGATGAAGTTGAATTCGTTCAGAGAGAGATCACCAAAGTGATCGAATTTTACCAAGATGAAGTGAAGAAAAGGGGATCGGATGCTGAGGTCTTGCCTCAGAAGGATAGACCCTCAAGAACTAAAAAGTTGAAATTTCAGAGAAGGAAGATCACACATAAAAAGTCTCAGCAACAAATTTTGGAGCTGATATCTCTTGGAGAGCTTCCCAAATTCAAAGGCATTGACACTTCATTACCTCCTGGATTCATTCCTAAAGTGGGAAAAGTTCTATCTAATCCAAGGGGATTCTACTTTCTTGATGGAAACGATAAGATTCATTTTCAAAGAGTTTTAGAACTTATTAGGGCTAATATGCTTCATCTAAAATCTCTCAGATACTTCATAGATCCTAAAGATCCGACTGTCAAAGACATTCTGGATGAGTATATGAAACAAATGGAGCTCGAGACCCCAAGTGAGCATGTTCCTGATGAGTTCAAACCGATTATTTAGAAGAGTAATTTGTTTATTCTTTATTCTTTCCATTCTTTATTTCATTTTGTAAATAGTCATAGATTATAAACAAATAGGGGGAGATTCTTAGTCCTTTATTTGTATTTATTTCATTTCTGAAGGAGCTTTCGAAGAAAGAACCTGTAGGAGGATTCTTTATTCTTTATTCTTTTTGTAAACTGTTCTGACGCAACACATCTGAAGAAAGAAGCCTAAAGTTCATCTGAAAATTTAATCTGAAGTGAACGTCAACTGAAGTTAGTCTTCAGTTATCAAAGGGTCTTCTACACTGAAGACACGTCTGAGTACTAGAATCTTCCTGTTATGTAAAGTGCACGATCTGCTCATCTGATGGAGCTTGAAACGGCAATGTTGTTTTCTATTCCTAATTTTATGAAGAGCGGTACACGTGTAATTAATTTAGATGTTCAGGATTAGTTTACTTAGCCTATAAATACCTTCTCGTTGTTCGAGAATAGGTTAAGTGTTTGTACGCTAATTTGCATTCAAGTTTGTTCTTGATTAGTTTGTACTCGGTGCTCAAGTTTGTCCTTGTGCACTCTTTGAAGTCTGGTTATTAATATAATCTTACTTTGAAAACTTTCGTGTGTTCATTACTTTAAAACTATTTCCGCACTTTGATTTTAAATAATTGTTAGTTTTATACTTAATTGGGAAAAACAGCTAAACAACTTCGAGCTTGTCAGTTACGTGCCTATACACTTCGAGTTTGTTAGTTACAAACCAAATCCTTGAAAATCCGGAAACTGTTTTAAGTGAATAGACTTCGAGTGGATAAATTCCTATGAATTCGAAGTCCAAGTGCACTTCAAATACGAAGGCAATAGACTTCGAAAATAAAGTCTGTTCATACACTTCGAGCGCCTAATTTTCTTTCAAGCAGACTTCGAATTGCCTGAAATTCAAAGGTCACTTCGAGGGCCTAATTCTCTTTCAAGCAGACTTCGAATTCGAAGTCTGAAATATAAAGGTCACTTCGAGCTCCTTTTTTTGACATTCACTTCGAATTCGAAGCCAATACACTTTGAATTCGAAAAGTGTTGCACATGTTCACTTCGAGCACCGAATTCTTTGAAACCTTTATTTAACTTCGAACAAACCTTTAATCAGCTCCGAACACTTTCAACTTACTTTTGAACACTTCGAATTCGAACAAAATCACAATCCTACTTCTCGAGTTAACGGTCATTTCAAATCAAGTGTGTGTTTATCTCTTAAAAACTTTCATCATAAATCTCGTATATAACACTTGATTACAACCATGTTGCAAACCAAAGAAGAAGAAGTTATATAATTGAAGAAAGAGGTAGAAAATCTTTTTTTTTTGGGCAGAGTGTGCCAACAAACAGAAGAGTAGGGCAAATGATTTAGAACAAGAAAATGCAAAACTTACCCTACAACTTTCTGAATTGACTGAAAAACTTCACATGTCAGAAAGCAAATTTCAAAAGTTTGAGATTGAAGAATGTGCCAAGAGAAGAAATCTTGAGCAACAATTCTTGGATATTCAAAAAAAGTCAACTGTAGAAAGAATGAATTTTGAGACTATCAGAAATCAATTTGTGCTTAAAATTCAGAAATTGGAGCAAGACTTACAAAATTGTGTAGAAGAAAAGGTTACATCTTCTGATTCTGAAAAAGTTCAAAATTGTAAGTTTTCCAAAGGAAAGGAAATCAAGGTGGTTCCTGTAACAGTCCTTGCAGGCGAATCATCCAAAAGTTATATGCATCTAAACTCCAAATGCACTAAGGATCATTATTCTAGTTCCAAGTCATACACAGAGCAATTCATAAACAGAGTCATGCTTCGGAGAAAGCTTTGGAATGAAAGTAAAGATACTTTTGAAGGAATGAAAAAGAAAACTCTTCTTCAAAAGAATTGTGGTTATGTTTCTCATGCTACACCTCATCATGTTGCTTATCCATTTGCATGTGTTAGTCAAACAAGATCATTCTCGAATGCTAACATGAATGCACGTCTTCCCACCTTGCCAGAGCTTAAATATCCATGTGTGGTTCGCCCTGTCAAACATCTCTTAAGACTTTCTAAAGAGAAGATTTTCATAAAACCACATTATTTTTCACTGGGTGTTTATCATAAGAAGATATATGTTCAAAAGATCAAGGGAGAGCAAAGTAATGAAAAGATTTCAAGTCATTAATGAAAATTAAGAGCTTCATTCAGGGAGGAGTGTATTTTCCACTTGAAGAATAACTAGGATGCTAAAACTGAAGATTCCCTCAACAATCATATTATTTTCATGCTCAAGATCAACTGCTCCAGCAAAGAAGATATTTTTCATTTATTATGCTTTATCTATACAATGAACACAAAGGGGGAGATTGTTAGACCAAATGTTGTGTTCATTTTGTTTGTTTAGCTTTTGACATTAGTCATTGTAGAGGGTATGTTTAGTAAATACCTTATGGGTATATATACTTGTCTACATAGCCTAATTTAAGTGAGCATTTCATTATTCTATAAACGCGTGTGTATGTATTCTTAGTTCCCTCTCATCAATTCATACTACGATCATACATCATCATTATGGATTTGCTCTAATATCATTGTTAACTGTTAAAGATTGGGACAAACAAGTTTGCAGGGCCAGAGATTGTTCAATTAACTGCTGATAAGGTTGTTGTTGCTAGAGAGAAGTTGAAAGCTGCCAGGGATAAGCAGAAGATGTATGCTGATCCGCGACGTCGTCCGGTATCATTTGATGTGGGTGAGTTGGTGTATTTGAAAGTTTCTTCGTGGAAAGGTGTGATTCGTTTCGGCAAACGTGGGTGGTCCTTTCCACATTCTTCAGATAGTAAATGATCAGACGGTTACAAATTAAAATTAGTAGAAAATGTAATACCCGTATTTCTGTAAATTATAAAACATATATAAATGCAAGTTTAATTTAAAAGTAGAAAATTATGTGTTGTTGATATTACTTGAATGATACATGTTGTGTTTGTGTGTTATAAATTAAAATTAGTAATAAAATGAAAGATGCATGGAACTTGGGGGACCTAGGTGAAAATATATGCATACATATATTATACATATAAGAGTGTAACTCCAATAATTGGAGTTAGAGAAGTCTTAAAATTGCTAGAAACGTAAGGGAGAGAAAGAGAGGCTTCTAGAGGGCCTTGCAAGGAAAAGAATGAGGAAATCAAGAGAAAATTTGGTAGTTTTGGTGTGGGTTTCAATTTTGTCATCCTTAGGATTGGATTGAAGCAAGAAAGTAGCAATCAAGTTGGGGTTTGCAAATCAAGTAAGTTCTAAACTTATCTAGTGTTTGATTTTAAGTTATGGTTGTTGTTTGTAATGATCTTTGGTTGTTTATGTTGAAATTATGGCAAATGGGTCAAATTTTAGGTTAATTGTTGTAGTTAGGGTATTGATGATTAAAATGTTGTTAAGTGTTGGTGTTTTGTGGTTATGAAGTTGTTTTTGTAGAGTTTTAAGACTTTTGTTTGTTGATATGTTGTTTAGTGTTAAGAAAAAAAATGAGAATTTGGTGTAACACCCGCAAACCCGGGCTAACCGTTAGCAGGTTTGGCGGTATGTGTTTATGTGTTTATTTATGATTAACTTATATTATCTAATTATTATTTTTAAAGTTAAACTAAATTAATTAAAAGAAGTTAATTAATTAAAGTGTATGAATGTATGATAGCATGAATGTAAATATGTATGTACGTATGCATGTAGATAAGTATCTAGCAACACCTCATGTTTTGGTAAAATAAAGTAGTATGCGTACGTGTATGTATATATATCAAATTGACGAGTTAGTCACCTGTTCATATTTTGAAAAGAAAAAGGTGTGTGTGTGTATATCTTTCCTCTCGAAGAAGAAACCTTCAAAAGAAGAAAAATTGGATTTTAAAGGTGAAGAGTCTGTGACTGTTAAATCAAGATCAAGGTTAGTTTATGATACTTATTTGTTAATGAATATAATGCTATGCTCTTCTTGTAATTTACAAGCTTCAAAGTGAAACACCATGTGTGGTCTTTGAAGAAATTCGGTTAAATGGGTTTTGTTTGTTTTAGCGATTTAAGTGATTTAAAGATGTTTGTGATGCATGAATACATGTTTATGGATGTTTAGATATGTTTCTTGTAAGATTTGCTGAGTTTTGTAAATTTAGGAATATGTCCATGAATGTTTGAAGTTGGCGGTTTTTGTGTTGAAGAAGAAGATGATGAATCCTATTATGTTAAACCCGGTATTGTTAAATCCGGAACTCCTAAAATCCGGTATCCTTGAATCCGGTATTCTTGAAAACCGATACCCTTGAGAAACCATTACACATGAATCCGGTATTTCCCATAAACCGACACTCCAAATCCGATAACTTGGATTCCGACACTGTTAATCCGAGAACCAAAATTCGATACCAAAAATCCTACACTTGAAATCCAACTGTTGAGAATCCGATAACCCTAAATCCAGCGGATTCTCAAATCCGACACTTTGAATCAGATTTAATGTTGTTTGATTTAAATGTTATCTTATGAGATTTATGTTAGAGTTTATAAGAAAAGAGATATAAATATATGTGGACAGATATATTTATGAGTTCGAGACTGATTTTGTTGTTATTGTGTTTTCAGGCAATCCAAAGACTCAATAATATAAGATCTCTGAGTTACACGTCTGGAATCAAGAGGTGAGTGGATGTTAACTCACAGATGATAAAGTATATGATTGATATGGATGATGTGATGCATATGTTTGTGTCTAGCTAGACTGTTTAGTCTGATGATCTGCACATGTTTGTTCTTAGCTAGACTGTTTAGTCTGATGCTAAGTGTTTTATTGCTTGTTGCGTGTTAAATATTGTTTATATCTGTTGTGTGACTAATTGGCCGATACGTGCTCGAGGTATGATATCGAGTATCATTTAAGGAGTCAGGTATGCATGGAATTGGGCTGGGTCTCATCGCTATTGGTTGAGCAGTTGTAGACCCTCTCATGCATGCGTTGTATTGGAACGGATCTAACTATACCAATTGGCGGTGGGCTATCGGTAAACCTTTGATTTGGCCAGCATTGGTTGTAGGTTCTATGCCGAACTGCCGATCTTCTGGGTTATGTGATTACATGTTTTGCTATCGATTGTAGTTGCTTGCTATTGTGGTTTAAACTTCATCTCACTTAGCTTTGTGCTAATTGCCCTGAGTTGATGTTTTTGCAGGTTTGTGATTTTGTTGTGTTAGCAGAAGGAGAAGTTGACCCTGCTCTGATATTTATGTTTTAAAAAAATGAGCTAGTTGATTTTGTAACACCAAGACTGTGATTGTTGTGTTTAAGAACAGATGTTTTAATTTGTAAATATTTGTAATATATGAAAAGTATGTTTGTTTGATTAAGCTTTCGCAATGCAATTTTAAAAAATGGCTTTGGTTTTACGGTGTTACATTTGAAAGCTGCAACAAAGAAGGAGAAAACTGATCTGTGCAGACCTCGTCGCGACACAACATGTTGCGTGCAGTCAAGTGTTCTTTTTCCAGAATTTTTCTCGCGGCGAGAGACACCCTAAACCATCCAAAAACCATTGTTTGACCTCATTTGGCCATGTACTTGTTTGGGATTGATTCTAATGTTTCATAAGGGTTATATGAAGTCTTTTAGACCCGAAAAACGCGTTTAAGTTGAGTATTGAGTCAATGCTCTTGTAGAACCTTAATGTTTGGTTAACTTAACTAAGTTAACATTGTGTTGTGATCATAGGATATTTGTGCAAGTGATAGATAGCATTGATTTGGATTGGAAGTGATCCTCATCACTTCAAACAGGTGAGTTGTGCCCTGCGGATACACCAATAGCTTTTAAACTTGCAAGTCATCAAATGTTTCTTGTGTACTGTGTTTTATATATATATGGCATCAATGTGATTTGTATTTGTTTATTATCAGGTCAATGATAATGAGTCATGCATTAAGTATATGTTTTACCATATTTGAAAGCATGATATGCTATGTGATTGATTCTAGCAAGTTAGTGACCATATGTGTATAACTTGCTTGTGTTGTGATTGATCCTTGTGGTCCGGACCTATGCTTGTGGTTGGTGATTTGTACCATGATGATTCCTAACCATTGAGACGTGTATTGGTTCATGTGGCTTCGGCAATTGAGGGACCTCGATACACGGATGATTGAGGAATTGGTGAAAAGAGTGGAGGGGGATGATAGTACCCATTATGACCGTGTGGTTCAATGGGATGACAAGCCACCGAACCTAAGCAATACGAGTGGACTTAGGGAACAGGTCATTCACTCCTAATAACCGTTGTATGGTGGACTGCTTCGTGCTTCCCCCACCTTGACGGGAGATGTGGACATAACCCCACGAGGACTTGTTGACCATGGTTGGCCACTATGGAAGATACAAGCACAAGTGGACTTGTCCCCCACATCTTGTGCGATATGTAAAGTGTGCCATTTTGTTTTAAATGTGACGATGACTTGTTTATTTAATTAAACTATTTTGGTGCACTCACTAGCGTATGCTAAGAACTCTGTTGTATATGTTTTCGTATCCGCAGATAAATAGTAGCGTGGTGCCAGTGAGGCTGGTGGATGCTTGTGGGGAAGACGTGTTGCCTTGTAAATTGTTTGGAAATACATGACTATTTACCTATTTTGTTATTTGTAATTAATGGTCATGTATTCAAGTCAACAAGTAACACCAATTTTTGTATATCTGACACAATTTCTACATAATGATGTAAACAAATATCAAAACAATTTTGTTTTTGTTGAAAATTAAAAAGTTTAAATTTGTACCAAAATTCAAGGTGTTGAAATATATATATATATATATATATATATATATATTGAAAAGTATATTTGGGAACCATTTTTATTGCGAGAACCGCGAGAACCAATCTTAGCCGTTCAATTCTTTCTCCTTCAATTAGATTGTCCACCCATGAATTCCTTACATGTACCTTGCCACACTCAATCGCCCCACACTCTTCATCCATGAATTCCATTATCCAAAGTGAACAACTAAGATTGATTCTCGCAATAAAAACAGTTCTTAAATTAACCTTCTCATATATATATATATATATATGTGTGTGTGTGTGTGTGTTTGTTTTCAATGCTCAAGTCTTTAGTTAAAATCAAAATTGATAAACTAAGTTTAGTTTTCCTTTGATTGTTTAGAATGCTGTAAAGAATAGTTTGCTTCATATTGCATTTGACGAGCACAGGAAAGTTGATTATCAAATGTTGATAGCAATAAGTAGTTGTGGATACATTTTGTCGAGGGAAAAGAAGTTGAGGATCTAGAAAGCGTGAATCAAACTCGACGATACATGTTATGAGTGGGGATGTTTACCTATATAGCAAGTGAGAATGTTAATAATTAGAGTAGGGATTATTTTATGGTGTTGCTTTTCGATTTCTTATCTTGAAAAGAATGCCTATAGCAATGTTATGTGTTTATATATTTTTTGATTTATTTTTGAAAATTATATGATATATTTTATAATTTTGTAATTAATATGTAGTTTCCAATTTACATTCAATTTATATAAGTTATTGGCCGGTTATTTAAAACAGAGAAGATTGCAATTATTTACAATTCAACATATCCAAATGTGAGAGTTACTTTGTAATATTACCATATTTGAAAGTGTTTATATTGCAATTACTAAAATTTCCATTATCCAGATGCGGGTTTAGTTTGTTAGGAATGAGGGGTATAGATTGTTTCCTTATCTAAAAGGGTACTAATTGTAATCAAATCACTATGAATTTATGAATGTGTCCAGCCATGAGTTTGTTTTGTTAGATGTAAGGGGTATATTGGTATTTTTCAACTTACTTAAATTTTAAGATAGTCAAAAATGATAAATTCATTATAATGTAGTATATATATATATATATATATATAGTGAAAAGTTCATTTAAGAACCGTTTTTATTGCGAGAACCGCAAGAATCAATCTTAGTCGTCCAATTTCTCCTCCTTCAAATGGATTGCTCACCCATGAATTCCTTACATGCATCCTGCCACACCCAATCCCCCCACGCTCTTCATCTATGTATTCCATTATCCAAAATGAACGGCTAAGATTGGTTCTCGCGGTTCTCGCAATAAAAAGGGTTCTCAAATGAACCTTCCCCTATATATATAGGCAAAAGTTCAAACGAGAACTGTTTTTCGTACGAGAACCAATCTTAGCCGTTCAATTCACCGTCCTTCAATTGGATTGTCCACCCATGAATTCCTTACATGCACACTTCCACACTCAATCCTCTCACGCTCTTTATCCATGAATTCCATTATCCAAAATGAATGACCAAGATGGATGCTCGCAGTTCTCGTACAAAAAACAGTTCTCCTTTCAACCCTCCCATATATATATATAGGGGAAGGTTCAATTGAGAACCGTTTTTATTGCGAGAACCAATCCTAGCCGTTCATTTTGGGTAATGAAATTTATGGATGAAGAGCGTGAGAGGATTGGGTGTGGCAGGGTACATGTAAGGAATTCATGGGTAGGCAATCCAATTGAAGGAGTGGGAATTGGATGGCTAGGATTGGTTCTCGCGGTTCTCGTAATAAAAACGGTTCTTAGATGAACTTTTCACTATATATATATATATATATAGGCAAGAGTTCAAACGAGAACTATTTTTTGTAGGAGGACTGCGAGATACAATCTTAGCCGTCAAATTCCCCCTCCTTTAATTGGATTGCCTACCCATGAATTCCTTACATGCATCTTGTTACACTCAATCCCTCCACGCTCTTCATCCATGAATTCCACTTATCAATTGAACATCTAAGATTTGTTCTCGTAGTTCTCGTACGAAAAACAGTTCTCCTTTGAACTCTTCCCTATATATATATATATATATATATATAAGCAAAAGTTCAAACGAGAACTGTTTTTCATACGAGAACCGCGAGAACCAATCTTAGCCGTCCAATCCCCCTCCTTCAATTGGACTGCCCACCCATGAATTCCTTACATGCATCCTGCCACACTCAATCCCCCACGCTCTTCATCCATGAATTCCATTATCCAAAATTAACGGCCAAGATTGTTTCTCGCAGTTCTCGTACGAAAAACAGTTCTTGTTTGAACCTTCCCCTATATATATATATCTATATATATATATATATATATATCTATATATATATATATATGGGAAGGTTCATTTGAGAACCGTTTTTATTGCGAGAACCAATCTTAGCCGTTCATTTTGGATAATGGAATTGATGGATGGAGATCGTGGGGGGATTGGGTGTGGCAGGGTGTATGTAAGGAATTCATATGTGTGCAATCCAATAGAAGGAGGGGGAATTGGACTGCTAAGATTGGTTCTCGCAGTTCTCGCAATAAAAACAGTTCTTAAATGAACTTTTCACTATATATATATATATATATATATATATATATATATAGATAGGGGAGGGTTTTTATTTGAGAACCGTTTTTATTGCGAGAACCGCGAGAACCGTTTGTGGCCATTGATCATAATTAATCAAAGGTTAATATTAATTGTGACAAACATATAATTATTTAAAAACACAGCCGTCTTTTTCACTTTCCAAACATGTTGGAAGGGTATTTTAGGAAAATTGCCTAAATAAAGGGGGGACCACTTACTCCCACTTTTTTGAAACTAAAATATCTTCTAAACGTAAAGGTATTAAAATACGGAAATTATACCAAATTAACGAGAAACATATGATGTTTAATATGACATGCATATTGCTATATATTTTCAAAGAAACAAATTTTCATTTTGCCGGGTTTTTTTTTCAGCACAGCATTAAATATTTGCACATGTGCACATACCACTGTCTTTTTTTCGAGCACAGATGCATATAGGTTCACATGTGCAAATTACAATACGTGCACATGTGCATATACCACTGTCTTTTTTTCAGCACATATAGTAAAGTCACATATGCACGGTGCATATGTGCACAACCTATTCATATTACTAGATTTTGTTTTCGCACAGGTGCGTCTAGGTGCATATATGCACCGTGCACGTATGCATCTCGTGCATATATGCACATGAACATGTACACCTAGATGCATATGTGCACGTTAGGGTTATAAACCAACCAAACGTTCGGTGAACCGTTCGTGAATTGTTTGGTGGGAAGTTCGTTTATGTTCGTTCATTTAATAAACAAACGAACATGAACACGAACAAAGACCCTCGTTCGTTCATTTATGTTGCTAAACGTTTTTATCTATTTGTTTATGTTCGTTTCTATGTATGTATATATACGTGTGTGTGTGTATCGATATATATACCTACACACACTCTCTCTCACACACACACACATCTATATATACACGTAGTTAGTGTCTGTTTATATTTAATAATGGTTGGTTTGTATTGTATTTGTATATGTGTTCGTTTGTTTGTGTTCGTTTATGTTAATCTCAACGAAATATCCACCATTAATTTTCCAACCAAAACTAAATATCCACCATTAATTTTGTTTACATTAATCTCAACTATTAATCATTAAACCTTTCAATTCCTTCTTTCCTTTAACAAATTAATATCTCGATTACGACGAATTATATTATTTTTTCTAAAACATACATTTTAATTTTCTTTTAAGTAAAAGTGTATAAACAATATTACCACACTATTAAATAAAAACTTTCATGTGACATAAATTTTATGAATAATACTACGTAATTTAATTCAAATTTATGTAACATTCAAGCTTCATTTGTAAGCATCACTGCCTCATCCGTCCTCGGCACCACAAATATTTACCAACATCCTTCTTTGATCGTTACCGCTGCATTACGCGGGTACCCCACTAGTAAACACAAATATTCGTTCGTTTATCCGTTCATGTTAATTTTTTTGTTCGACTAAGTCAAACGAACGTACACGGACAAGTCGTTATTCGTGTTCGTTCGGTTCGTTTACAACTCTAATGCGTGTGCAACTCAAAGTTGGTTTAGTCAAACTTATTGTCAACTCAAAAAATTTTAACAAAAAAGATTGTAGGGTATGAGTACTAAATATATAACTCAAAAAATGTAAATCGTTGTGATTAATAAATAGAGAAAGAAGTAAAATGAAAAAACAAAAGGAAGAAATACAAAAAAAGTAATTCTTACAATTCTCCTCGTCGATCTACAACAAAAATATAAATGATTGTGATTAATAAATATAGAAGAATGTAAAGAAAAAAAATTTAAAAAAAGTGATTATTGTAATTTATAAAAAAGAAAAATAAATAAATAAATCAAGAAAAAAGGCTGCGCTGGAAAAATAAATTAATTAATTAAGAAAAATAAAGTGATTATTTTACTACAAAACCGGCGGCCATAATTAAAACGTAATAAAACAATGGTTCTCGCGGTATTAATTGAGACAAGGTATTAATTGATTGGTCCATAATGGTTTTCGCGATTCTCGTAATAAAAAGATCTCAAATAAACCTTTCAATATATATATATATATATATATATATATATATATATATATATATATATATTCTACCATTTAATAAAAGTGAAGTTTATATACGACTTTAATAATAATTATTAAACCATAAAATCCTTCTCCCTGACCTCCCTCTCTACCATTCGGTCAAACACCAAGTTAGATGTTTCGGATTTTTCGTTTGATCGAGAAATACAGACAATCCGAGTTCGTGATTTGTTTGTGTTAGTTCTTTTCCGGCTATAAGCATCTCATTGGTAATATCACGATTAGACTAATCTTAAGCAACCGAAGTAACATGTTTATTTTTATATTTATTCTTGTATGTATTAAGTTCATGAGATTAATACAGATCATTGCTTTGTGGGTTTTAAAGTGTTAATCTTTGTTTATTGTTTAAAACCGTTTCTGTTGGGTTGTATATAATAAAGTTACGAGTTTTATATACTAAACCATATAAAGATTTTTATTTGTTAAAACTCGTTTGATCCAATTTGTAATTCGCAAGTTTGTTTAACGGTTAAAGAATTGCTATACTTTTGGCCTAATAAACATAAACTAAACTCCATACCCAAACACCAGTTTCTTTCTTAGTCATGCCATGCATTTCCAATTGGTTTAAAACCAATTCATAGCTGATATTGATCAACTAATTTAACTTGACACACACACAATATATAAACAAAAAAAATAAAAGTCGGCTTTGTCAGCTCAGCTCAGCTCAGCTGTGGCTTGTAAATTAGTAAATATCAAATAGAGTTAATTTCATAGATGGTCCTTTAACTAACCACGAATTGCAAGTTTAGTCCTTTTTTTAAAAAAGTTGCAAACATCGTCCTTTAACTACCATTTTATTGTAGTTATAATCCTTTATAACGTTTTCTGTTAATTTGATTTGTTAAGTCACCTCATGTGCAAAGCACATGAGGGTAATTTAGTCTTTTTACTTTTTTTTAAATTTTAATTGAGTTTAAATGTATTAAATCATTTTAAAAGTAAAAAAATAAAAAAAAATCCCATCCTCTCTCTCTTTCTTAGTCTCAGCTCTTCTCTCAAACACACTCTCTTCAAAAAGGCAAAAACCATCCACCGGCCACTGCATTTCAGGCAACACCTTGCCGCCGCCATCATCGTCGGACGTAGCTTTCGTCGCCCACTGCAACACTCACCTTCGCCGCTATGATGCTTCTTCTTCTCTCGTTCTCTCTCTCTCTTTCTTCAATTTGTGGTTCAATCGATGATGAAGAGAGAGATGGTGTTTCAGATCTAAGTTTTTAGATATAAGTTTATGGTGAGTATGTGTTGCCAGATCTAAATATTGTCTTCCAAAATCTTCAAATCTCATTTATTTTTCAAGTTCTTGTTTCCTCTAGATCTTCAAAAAAAAAGTTTATTTCGAGTTTTTTGTACAAATCTGATGATGTTTATGGTTGTGGTCAGATGGTGGTGTTGGTGGTGGTCAGATGGTGTTGGTGGTGGTTCATGGTGGTTTCGTGATGGTGATGGTGACCTACAACAATTATTTCTATCTTTACAAATCAAAAACCCTTAATCCAAACAACATAAAATCACACACATAAATTTCATTTGATGTTGATGTTGATCTTGTTCATAATGTCCATGACAGTGAATATGAGAGAGTTGTAGAGAGAGAGAATAGGGAAGAAGAGAGGATGGTGTGTGAAGTCTAGGGAAAGAGGAAGAGTGTAAGACAAATCGTCAGAGAGAGAAAAGAGATTAAAAAAAAAGGGTTTTCTATTCTTTTTAAATAAAATATTATTTAAATGTAAAAAATTTGTTATAAATATCAAGAAAGTAAAAAGACAAAAATACCCTCACGTGTACTGCACATGAGGGGACTTAATGGAGTAAAGTAACAGATTCCGTTATAAAGGACCATGGTTGCAATAAAATGGTAGTTAAAGGACGATGCTAGCAACTTAAAAAAAAAAAAAAAGACTAAATTTACTATTATAAAACCATTTATAAAATTAACTCTATAAAATAAAATATGGATCCGGTCAAACGTACACACACGCATGGCCTTTTCTACAAGGACCCACGTTGTCCTCTCTTTGTTCAACCAACCAAATCAAGTACCAAGTCTTCCCCTAATAATTATAACAATAAAAATATAATCTTTCCTCTATATATACAGACATCAAAACCCACCCGATCATTCTTCCTCTGTTTTTTTCCATCGAAAAAGCGATTAAAATCTACAGGATTTCAAACTTGCCTACCGATGGGTAATTGCTGTTTGAAAGGATCAAGATCATCAACAATGGTGTGGGCTGAAACAGATGAAGAAAATGATCAATGGGTGTACTACTCTGACCCTAATCTTCAACAAAAACAGAGCTTTTTGAGTGATGAAAAGATCGAGAATCAATCAAATCCCTCTGTTTCTGAGAATGAAAAAAACAGAGAAGTGAAGATCATGTTGAGCAAAAAGGAGATGGAGGAATTGTTGGGAAAGGTGGGAGATCTTCATAGCATCCCTGTACATCAACTCTTGGACCGTTTGATTGATTCCAGGCATCGACAGGAGTCTGATAATCATCTTCTTCAAAAGCTGCCATGGAAGCCTAATTTACAGAGTATCCCAGAGGAAAAATAGAACACTTTTTTTCGTGTTGTTTTTGGTTTGGATTTGATGAATGTGTCTTGATTTGGATCTTTGTATATCTACGTAAATAATTTAATAATATAATTTATCATGATTTATTAGACTAATTTTGCTCTTTTAATCTCATTTGTTACATCGATTTAGCAGAAAATTTGATGATTAAAAACCGGTTTTAAAAAAATATCTATTATTTTTTCACTCATACTAAATTATATGGATGGTAATTTTTTTGGTCAAGAAACTCGACCCAACGTCAAAAAGTGATACGAACCGGTAACAGGTTTAAAACGGGTAGACATGAAATTGACACAAAAATTAATGGGTGGGTTAGGTTAACCTGACAATCCAAAAGTAACCCATATGATATAATCGGTTTAATAGTAAAACTGTAACATTAATACATTATTAATTTTTTTAATACATAAAATTTAAACTTTGAAAAAAATAATTGAGAATTTAAATAAGAGAGTAACATTATAGAACAATAAAATGCGTTAAGCAAAAGTATAGAGTCTTTAAACGTTAAAAACTAAAATAAACAATAAAAGATTTAAAGTTAAAACAATAATACATAATTTTGGTATTGGTTATTCTGACTATATGATTTTAGTACTTTAACATTTAATAATTTGATAGTTGGTACCTTAGTATTTTGGATTTGATTCATAATTTTTAACTTATTCCTTTGCTTGATGACTTTATTTATTAGTACTTAATACAATAATAATACAACAAATTGATTATCATATTAATTTATATAAGTTAAATAAAAAAGTAAAATCAAATGTCGAATCAAACCGAAACAAATACATAATTTAAAGTTTGTATACAATTGAAAGAAACATTGAATATTGAAGTTAGAAGACAAAGGAAAATCATTTTCGAAAATGGTACTGAAAATTTGAGACAAATATAGAGTTTAGAAAATAGATAAAGAAAATCGTAGTCGAAATGTAAAACTGTATTTGAAAACCGCAATTAAACTCGTTGACATTTGGTTGAAATGGGCTGATACAAACCCGACATGCGAAAAATGACACGACCCAAACTTGACACGAATATAAATGAATTAGGTAGACACGAAACTGACCCGAACCCAAACGACATAAAATCGATAACACGAACCCGACCCGAATTGATAGTCTTACTAAATTCTTCTACTTCATTTTTCTACCCATTAAATGATACACATAAAATCTTTTAATTCTCTTTCTTTTTTTATCACGTCTCTTGATTTTAATACATATTTTGATCTAGTGAGTAAGAAAATAAGTATGAAGGTTTAAGGCAAAAATTCAAACGAGAACTGTTTTTCGTACAAGAACCGCGAGAACTAATCTTAGCCGTCCAATTCCCCCTACTTCAATTGGATTGTCCACCCATGAATTCCTTACATGCACCCTGCAACACTTAATCCCCCACACTCTTCATCCATGAACTCCATTATCCAAAATGAACGGCCAAGATTGATTCTCGCAGTTCTCGTACGAAAAACAGTTCTCGTTTAAACATTCCCCGAAGGTTTAATAGCATTATATAAAACATTTGTTATAATTAATAGCAATGGGAGCACATTGATGATTTGTTTAGGTTGACAAAGTTGTGTATGGGTTTCTAGTAACAATACTTCTCATGACATATGAAAGGGAACACGACGTTGCATGGTATTGAATACTATTTTGTTTTGTTCCGATGTTTAATGTATTTTATATATTTTCCAACAACTGGGAGTTCTTTTGACTGCCATATTTGAAGGGTTCTTGCTATGTGTTTACTTTGAATGATGATAGAGATAGCTAACATAATGGTCTTTTTTTTTAAATGCAATTAACTAAGAGACTATACAACTTAGTTGCAGTCGATTTTAGACTTAATGTGGTTTAAGTCATTAAAAATTGTTTATTTTTTTATTTGTACAGAAATCATGACTTAACTCAAAAGGTTTTAGAGGTGTTATTTTCCATTTAAGTTAATTTATAGTCTTAAGGGACTAATTTTATCTTTTAGATCAATGACATCAATGATCCAGATTAAATCTTAAAAATTTAAACGGATTGACATTTTCGTAATTTTTCGTAATTCACATGTGATGCCTTTACAAATCACATGTGATTGAATATTAAAATTTTAGTATTATGTTTTTTAAATGAACTTTATTGAACACGACTCTATACGTTTATCTTTGTTGGTCATAAATTGAATTGTCCAAGTTTGTTCTTGACCCATTGCAATTCTTAAAGTTAGTTTCTCTTTGTGAAGTTTGTTCTTCACTAATTTTGAGTTTGTACACAATGAGTGTTAATTTTATAAATATAAACAAAAATAGAATGTATTCTTATGTTTTTATTATTCCGCGATTAGTATTTTACATTCGGTTTATTTTTGCATCTCTAGTTCAAGACAATCAATTGGTATGAGAGCACTGGTTAATTCTTAATAAATACCGATCTACTGAGATGTCGAATTCCGAAGTTCATGAAAATGGTTCTACTGCAAAGGTAGAATGTTGTATCTTGAAGACTTATATTATAACTATTAGTTCTAATTTTTTTTTTACAATACATCAGACCTAAAGTCCCTAGAAGAAAACTTCATGATTAATTATCAATACTAAAGATCGGCCATCTTGAAGACCTTCAGGTTGGCTCTGTGAACATGAATGATAGCAGTTTTAGAAGTCTTTCTGAAGTTAAACATGTCCCCACAATTACGTCACTATTGTCATTATCAACATGGTAGATTATATAATGCAAGTAGGCAAGTAGCGTAAATTGAAGTTGCTCTATTGATCAAATAATTCATCCTAAGGCTAGAAAATCCTAACATTACATGAAACTCAACCCAAATCAAACACGAACTAGGTCCACACAAACATGACAGGAAAATTAATTGGGTCAAGAATGGGTTGACCCGAAACCGGTCGATACGAACACGACACAAACACGATAACCCGTAGGTGACCTGTTTAACACGATTTTTTCTTATAAAAGTAAAAAATATTTCACTTAAAACTATTAGCAAGTTATAAGTAATAACTAATGACACATTAATGGAACCTCATGTTTGTAGACATATTGTTTCATACATGGAATACACTTTAACGATATATGTTATTTCAATGTCTATTTGAATCTCCTTTGTTATCTAATATTAAACATTTACACATATAATGTAAATGTTTTTCCTAGTTCCTTTTTAAAATAATAATAATAATTATTCTCAAATAAGAATAATTTTGTGGAAAAATGAAAATTTAAGAGCGAATGAAAATATAAAATGTGAGACAGTGAAAATTTGAATATGGAATTAGATGGAGGAATTGAAATTTATATTAATTGTTTTATATTTTTTATTCTTACGTAGGTAGTTAGGTACTAATACACAAACTTCATATTAAATTTATTTTATAAATTATTTATATTTTAGTTATTATACAACTATTTATATTTAAATAATCTACGTTTAAATTAGTTTTATATATTAAATACTTTTTTATATATATTATGACGTAGGTAGTTAGGTACTAATCATGAGATAAAATTGATTGTACGTCTTGATAACTTATTTGAACAAAATATAATTATGATTGATTTGATATTAATCCTTATTTACATATCCAAACCAAATGTGATTTTGATTAATCTAATTAAAACAAGTTTAATCATGATTTACTTAATATTGATCATGATTTATCTATTTAAGTAAAATATTATATTGATTTATTAGTGTTAACTATGACCGGCTTCTTTAAATAAATTGCAATGTATACAAACAAATATGACTTTGTTTTACTTATTTAACTATTGTTAATCATGATTGACTTATGTAAACAAACTGTGACATTTTTTTAACCAAACATGAGCTTGATTCACAAACATGAACTTTTTTGAACTTAAACTAAACATGTTTAAACAATGTTGACCAATGAGTTTTATTAAACTTCATTAAATATTAATGATACGTTTGACACCATATGATATGGATTAAACCATCTTAATCGTATTAAAGTCTAACGCTATATGATATGTGATTAGCCGCTAATTTTAACCTATGTTGAATACGTTGGACTTAAATAAAAATAACATGTTGTGATTTTTGTTCACCATATTTGACTTGTATTAATAGAGTTTGACTTAAATGATAACCAATTATTTACCTATCCAAACCAACTATGACTTAGATTGGTCAATTTTGACCAAGATTCTCTTATTTGAATTAACTATGCCCTTGTTTGACCAATATTGACAGTGATCAAGCACGACTCTAGATTTATCACTATGGACTGTGTGTCACCTATTTGAACTATGCATTACTTAGATTGACCTATTTTGACCTTGATTTATGATTTAAGCCATGCATGGTTGTGATAGACCAATATCGATCCAGATTGACCAATTTAAACCAAGTATGACTATAATTAACCAATGTGACAAAGTTTCATCTATCTGGTTCAAAAATTATTTTTATTGACTAATACTGACCAAGAGTCTCTTATTTAAATTAGCTATGTCTTTGATTTATAAGAAAGTGATGTACAACCATTACAAAAGTTTAGAAAAATTAATACGATAAAGTTTCACATGTATCTTTTTACCGAAAAATAAGGCAATACAAAAGTCGACCTGAAAATCAAGTTTTTTTTCCGAAAAACAACTCGATTTTTCTTTGAAAAATGGGTCGACACAAAAACACGAACATGAAGTAAGTGGCACGAACCTATCTAGACACGAAACTAAATTGGGTTAAAATGGGTCAACACGAAGATAACATGAAAAAACCGACATGAACCATTTAACATGCACAAGACCCGAATTGCCAGACCTTTTCGTCCCATTAACTTAATATGATCGCAACACTTGGATATGTTTGAATGGCTTGGATTGTTTGTTGGTCTAATGACCTTATTAGTTTGGATGTGATGAGACAAGATAAAGCTTAGAAAATAGTGCTGAAAATGTTCAAAGGGAATTATTTAAAGTCTGTCAAACTGACTACTCAGCTTAGCTCTAGAACAGAAACAAAGTTTCTAAGAATACTTTAGATAACTCAAATGACTTCTAAGTTGAGTATGAGTTTCTACGTGTATGTACATGTTAAAAACCGGAGATTAGTTCAAGGACTCAGCTTGATGAGTTTCAAGCTGAGCAACTCAACTCGACAGAAGAGTTAGTCTCAAAAACTCTAAACTATCTATTGTTGGATAATAAGATTCAAGATTGAATATTCAAGTTTCAAGAGGCAGGATTGAAGATCAAAATCATCCAAGTCATCTATCTGGATGTATAGATAAGTTAGTTTGAATTAACAAATTAGGATAAGTTTGAGTTTGTTAGTTTAGATGTTAATCCGTAGAATAGGTGGATGTGTAAACGTCCTAATATGCTTAGATGAACTTCCAAAGGCACGTTTTTTCATGAGTAACCTGATAAGTTCGGTATCCTATTTAGAGAGTTCATTTCTATTCTATGTTCATAAGTTAAACCAGCTGAACAAGATCTAGCAATTAGTTTGTTAGATAGGCTTGAAAGAGAGTTAAATTGTAATCAGTGAGTTAAATTAAGGTTTCATACTATTTTGTATTGAAAACTTGATTTATTAATAAAAATGTTTGATTTGATTTTGAGTTGTTCATTATTTCTTGAATTATGTATTCAAGTCTCCCTTTTACACTAATATATCAGTTTGTTGAATACCTTATGGACCAACAACTAGTATTAGAGTAGAGAATCTTTCATAAGTTGACGATCTAGATCCTGAGAAAAGAAGGTAATCATATTTATAACAAACAACTTTTCTCATATGGCTACAAAAGGTTGTCCCATATTTGATGGATCTGACTATCCTATGTGGAAGTTCATAGCTATGTTGTTCCTCACTAGAATGCATGTGGTGATCAATAATGCACCTATCATCCCATTATTTTGGCTCCTATTAGTCATAAGTCTCCTGGTAGTGCTAGAAAAGAAGTGAAGAAGCCAATGGCATCCTAGACTGAAGAAGATAAGAAGCTATACGCACTGGATGACCAGGATAGAAGTGTTTTGGAAAAGACTACAAAGGAGATGTGGGATACACTGAGTATTACATATGAGGGTACAAATTTAGTCAAGCAAAAAAAGAAGAATCATCTCAGCATATCATATGCTAACTTCTTCTCTAAGAAGGATGAAACCTTATCAGAAATATTCATAACGTTTCACTACTTGATTAATGATCTGCTAAGTGTAGGCATTAAGAAAGATGATGCTGAAGTATTAGTGAAGTTCATGGATGTGTTACCTGGATAATTTAATGAAGTGCTCATTGAACTTCAGGCTAGAGGAACTTTACCTATGTATAACCTTCAATCTATCTATGGCTATATGCTTAATCATCAATAGATCATGGACAAGAAAAAATATCTCAGCAACAGCTCAAAGACTCTTTGAGAAATTGATATGTACTAAATTATACATATTTATTATAATGGATTTCCCGCATTTTGGCACATTTATTACCAGATTTACGCGGTTTGATGCATAATATCATATAAATCTATTTTGTAGGCTCGGAATGATGACTTGATGATAAAAGAAGCTAAAATAGAAGAAAACTATTGAAGATATCAAGTCTCACGAGAAATTGTGCAGGGCACACCCTAGGGCATGCCCATGCCCCCAAAGCATGCCCCAGGCTGTGCCCCTCAAAACTTGGGCCTAGAGGTTGGGCCGTCACACCCTAGGCACGGGGGTACCTCATTTAAGAGGCACGACAGTGCCTCCAAAAGGCATGGCCGTGCCTTATCCTTTGAAGGCACGGTCGTGCCTCTTAAATGAGGTATCCCCGTGCCTAGGGTGTGACGGCCCAACCTCTGGGCCCATGTTTTGAGGGGCACGACCTGGGGCATGCTTTGGAGGCATGGGCATGCCCTACGGTGTGCCCTGCACAATTTCTCGCGATCAAGCAAAAGAGAGAAAAAGGCCAATATGGGTTTTGGCAGGATAAGACACAGGCCGTGTGGTTGAACACGGGCCGTGTCTAGCCCAACAGGCACGGGGAGTTTTGGCCCAAATCGAGGTTGTGCACTTTGGGCCGACACGGCCATGTAGATGAACACGGGGCGTGTTCAGCCTATTAGACACGGGGCGTCTTGGCCCATTTGAGGCTGTGGACTTTGGGCCGACATGGCCGTGTCGATGAACACGGGCCGTGTACGTTCACTGTAACAGCAGAATTAACAGTCTTAAACACTATGTTTAATGGGGTTTATGTCAATTTATTTGGTAGATTAAAGGTTACGGTTTTGGTGTTTTTGAACTGACTTGTAAGAGACTTATGTGTGTTAGTTCATGCTAATTTTCTCTCTAGTTGATTCTTCTTGGTGATCAAGTTTTGGTGCACAAGAGAGTGAGATATACATACTTTGGTTGTTGCTTTGGTGTCTAACACCAACTAACTAGCATTTGGGAATCAACACATCTTGGGGTGGACTACACTAGAGGAGTCCTTGGTTGGATTCTTGCGACTTGACAAGGGAGAGTTCCTTGTGCTTTGCATTGTGGTACAATTCTTCCTATCTTGTTTATTTGTTTTAGTTGCATGACCATGTTTAGATTTTGGTCCATGAGAAGTATTCGTTTGGTTTGCTTTGAAAGTTTGTTCTGTATTATGCTTCCGCTACTACTTGATTGTGCCAAACGAATACCTTGAGTGGTATCAGAGCCATATCTAACATGGCTTTGCACTAACGAGTCCAGAAAAACTGTATAATAAAAATTTATATAAGGAAATTGTTTTCTTACCATGGTTTTTCGGGAGGACTTTTGTTGGACTAATATTGATATATTTGTAGTCCTCATAATATTTTAGTTTTTATACTTATATATTTGTTGTAACTTGTCATGAAGTGTACACAAATATATACTTATAAATGTATATATGAATATGTGTTTCAAAATTGGTTTGGTACACTAATGCATATGTACAAGGATTGTCATTTTGTGCCTTTGATGTTATTGACAATCTTAACTAAAATATATATATATATATATATATATATTTGTATCATGGTTTTGTGTGGAACACCATGTTTCATTTTTGTTGCGTTTGGTTTGACTCTGTAACATGATATGCCCTTAGACCTATGTGTTGTGGTGGTTGGATTTTTGGTTTTTGGTGGCCTGCGTGCTGTATTGATGTAATAGTTATTTATTTATTTATTGGTGCGGCTTGCACGCCGTTTCTTTTATTCCGTTGTATAAATAGTGTAGGAATGCGACCTGCGTGTCGTTTAATATATTCTATGTATTTGTAAATAGTATAGAATTTGAACCGGAGATGTCAACGGGAGTCATGTTGATGACGTCTTGGCGAGAAGGAGTCAACACGCTATTGGAGGTGTTGGATTCAGTGGGAGCTCAACCAACGAGACATTACCTTGTCCTTAGGTTTTGACCTTGTTTTCCCCGTTGTGGCTCATGGGGAAAACGCATAGGATTTTTGCGCATGTTACCGAATTATATTTATTTGCGTGGTTGTATTTTATTTTCTATGCATGGTTTAGGATTCGCATGCTAGACAATTTTTCTTTAAAAATTAAATAAAATACAACGTTTGTTAAAATGGTTAACAATCTCGCGCGTATAGAATTGACAAAGAAAATATAAAGATGGTATTATATTTAAAAGTGCTTAAAGTCGTTTTGACACGTACTTTGTTAATTCACAAAAGGTTTGTATAAACCGGAAATAAAATCCTGTTTTTCAAAATGTAAATCATGCACCATCCGTAAGATGACACCACCCGAATCTAACGAAACAAGGATGATTGTCGAGCTAAGCACGAGTCATTCCTTGTGTAGTTGTGTGGAAGGTGAGTGGGGTAACTCGCATGATTGGTTGTCGAGCTAAGCACGAACCAATTAATGGTCTAGAGTGCCACTCGTGTGTCTTTTCGGACGATTTACAATTTTAGTATATAATTCTTGGTTAGTTGTCGAGCTTAGCACGAGCTAAACATAAAATTATATATTAAAATTGGTGTAAGTAAGGGATCAAACATGCCAACCGACATAATGGATGTCAACGGATCCCGCAAGTGTCTAAGAGTTGTAATATAGATTACAATTGGTAAAATGGTTGCCGGCCTAAATAGCTTTGCCACGTGATCCGCGGTAAACCCGTCACGGTGTGAGGTGAAATAAGGTTCTTAGCCCTTGTTGTAAATAATCATTTTTAAAACTATGGGTACTTATTTTAACAAGGATTTCCAAAGTAACTAAAACTACGTTGCTATTTTAGATGGCGTCTTCAAGCAACACCAACACCACCAACCATTTTTCGCTAAGAGTTTTCCTTGAGAAGGAGAAACTCAATGGAAACAACTTTTTGGATTGGTTTAGGCAACTCAAGCTTGTCTTACGCCAAGAAGGAAAGATGATTACCATAGAAGAGGCCCTACCCGAGGCTCCTGCTGCCAATGCCACTCGGGCTATCCGAGACGCTTATGAGAAGCGTGTCAAGGATACCGAGGAAATTACTTGCCTCATCTTAAGTACTATGATTCCTGAGCTCCAAAAGCAAATGGATCATTTAAGTGCTTTTGACTTGATCGCTCAGCTTAAGGAAATGTTCTAGCAGCAAGCGAGACAAGAGAGGTTTGAGTGTCTTAAGACGGTTCTTGGTAGCAAGATGTCCGATGGCAGGAATGTGAGTGCTCACGTGTTGAGCATGAAAGCAAACGTGGAGTGCATGGAACGGCTTGGATTTACCATAGGGAGGGAGCTAGCCATGGATTTAATCCTATGGTCCTTGCCCACCGCGTATGATCAATTCGTCATGAGTTATCATATGCATAGTATGGATAAATGCATCATGGAGATACATGGTATGCTTAAGACAACGGAGTCTAGCATAACCAAACACAAGCCCGCCGTTCCAAAGCCCGTTCTTGCTATAAGGAAAGGGAGAATCCAGAAGAAGAAGAAGAAGAAGTCCGCTTATACCTCTAAGGGTAAGGGGAAGGGGAAGGGGAAGGTTGGCGCTGCCAAGCCTAGCCCTGCTTCGGAGGGTAAAGGCAAGGGGAAGATGGATCCCCAAGCGAAAACTCCGGATGAAGCGGAATGCTTCTTCTGCGGGAAGAAGGGCCATTGGCTTCGTAACTGCCCGGGGTACCTAGAAAGTCTTAAGAAGCTTAAGGGGTTGAGCATCAGAGGAACTTCCGATTCAGGTACATACATGATTGAACTCCATCATACTTCTACATCTGGAAGTTGGGTATTAGATACCAGCTGTGGCACTCACATTTGTAATATTGTGCAGGTGCTAAAGGCAAGTAGGAGGATGGAGAATGGGGAGCTTGACTTGATAATGGGACACAAGGAGATTGTCCCGGTCAACGCTCGAGGAAAAGTTGAATTATCTTTTAATTCTGGTTTTTCTATATTATTATTGAACGTATGCTACTCGCCACTTGTGGCGAGGAATATTATTTCTTTTCACGCACTACATGACGATGGATTTGGTTTTACTTTTGATAATGGGGTTATTATATGTTTTAAAAATAATATTTGTTATTTCAAAGCTTATCCTTGTCGTGGTATTTATGAAGTAGATGCATATGTTAGTAATAATCAATCATGAATATTGATTCAACGTCTAAAATTGGTTTAGACAATCTGTCTTTGTGGCATGGTCTACTTGGCCATATAAACAAGACTCGTATCACCAAGCTCCAAGCGGTTGGGATCTTGGAATCATTTGACCATGTGTCAAATGAAGTATGCAAATCTTGTTTATTAAGCAAGATGACTAAAGCACCCTTTACCGGCGTGAATGAGAGGGGTAAAGACTTATTGGACATCATACATTCCGATGTGTGTGGTCCGTTTAAGCACATCACAAGAGACAATTCTAGATACTTCGTTACCTTTATAGATGATTATAGTAGGTACGGGTATGTCTACTTGGTTAGACAAAAGTCCGAGACCTTTGTGGTCTTTAAGACTTTTCAAAACGAAGTAGAGAATCAATTGGGCAAAAAGATTAAGATACTAAGATCCGATAGGGGTGGAGAGTATCTTAGTCAAGAGTTTCGTGATCATCTTAAGGGTTGTGGAATTATCTCACAACTTACACCTCCTAGGATGCCGCAATTAAATGGTGTCGCCGAGAGGAGAAACCGAACATTGTTAGATATGATTGTGTCTATGATGAGTCACACCCAAGTGCCTATAAGCTTTTGGGGATATGCTCTTGAAACGGCAAGAAGGATCCTTAATCTCGTACCAACGAAGAAGGTCGAGAAAACACCTTTCGAGATGTGGCATGGGAAGCCACCCGTTCTTGCCTATTTAAAGGTTTGGGGTATATGACACAACCTGAAGGTTTTGTACATCCAAAGCATCCTAATAGAGTGTGTAGACTAAAGAAGTCCTTTTATGGACTTAAACAAGCATCTCGTAGCTGGAATCTATGTTTTGACGAGATAATCAAAGAGTTTGGTTTTTCGAAAAGCGTAGATGAGCCATGTGTATACGTTAGGGCTAGTGGGAGCGCCGTTGTTTTCTTAGTATTATATGTGGATGATATCCTACTCATTGGAAAAGATATTCCAACCTTGTAAGGTGTTAAACTTGGCTTGGAAAATGTTTCTCAATGAAAGACTTAGGAGAAGCGACATATATTTTGGGTATCAAAATCTATAGAGATAGATCTAGAAAACTTCTTGGGTTGAGCCAAAGTACATACATTGACAAAGTCTTGAAGCGATTCAAGATGGAGGATTCTATGAAAGGAAATCTTCCTATGTCACATGGAGTGATATTGAGTAAGACTCAATGTCCTAATTCTCAAGAGGAACTAGAAGTAATGAAGCGAGTACCATATGCTTCGGCCGTGTGCTCGATCATGTACGCCATGTTATGTACCCGTCCTGATGTGTCATGCGCTTTGAGCTTGACTAGTAGATATCAGGGTAATCCAGGGCAAGCCCATTGGGTTGCGGTAAAGAACATTCTTAAGTATCTTAGGAGAACTAAAGAAATGTTCTTGATCTTTGGTGGTGAGAAAGAGCTCAAAGTAAAGGGTTACTCTGATGCTAGCTTCCAAACTGATAGGGATGACCGCTGATCACAGTCGGGGTTTGTGTTCCTATTAAATGGTGGAGCTATTACTTGGAGAAGTTCACAGCAAGACCCAGTAGTTGATTCTACTACAGAGTCAGAATACATTGCGGCAAGTGAAGCTGCTAAAGAGTCTGTGTGGATAAGGAAGTTCATCCGAGACCTTGGAGTGGTTCCGAGCATTTCCGACCCTATTGAGATCTTTTGTGACAATGAGGGTGTGGTAGCCTTAGCGAATGAACCAAGAGCTCACAAGAGAACGAGGCATATACCTCGAAAGTACCACTTGATCAGAGAGTTGGTTGAAAGTGGTGAAGCCGCTATTAGTAGGGTAACCTCGGAAGGCAATTTGGCCGATCCGTTTACTAAACCGTTGTCACAAGCTTCTCATGATTCTCACACTATGACAATAGGTGTTAGATTTACTCATGACTTGGTTTAGATTGAGTTTTAATTTATGATTGGACCATTTTGTATTTGGGAACGTTAAGCAGTAATGTTACTAATGTTTGTTTCGATTTATATAGTAGAGATCTATATATACGCATGTTGCGGTTACTTACATTTAGTGTTTATTGTGTTCTATCTTTGTATGTTTAATCTCTTCTCAAGGTTGTTTTACAATCTTTAAATCTCCACAATCGGTCAAAATTTGTGGGATGGAAGTATGAATTAAGATTGAGGTAAAGATTTGGTTTTGATAAACGTGATTCTTGCCTATACTTGAAAGGGGTTTCAAGTGATTGGAGACCCACACTCGTGTTTACTTCATGGTTTTAGTCATAAGTTACCCAAGATGATAATGTCGTTTCATCTTTAAACTAGAGATACATGTGATTCCAAAGCATAGGTTTGCTCTACTTTGGTTGTTTTCTAACGCGGTTCGTAACTGGTCGTAATAAGGGAGATGATTGGGTAGAGTATTATCTGTGTGGCGGGGCTATGTAGTCAATAGGAATTTGTTCCTCTATGAATAGAGAAGATATCCATGGGCCCCTCGATGATTGAGTGCTGACATTCATATACATGGCCGTGCTCAAGTTATATTGCTGACGGATCAATGTTACTTGGTTTGTTGGTCACCACTAATCTAGAATTAAGAAACATAATCGTGAACGATCTAAAGGTTGACTATATTCCATGCCTTGTGTTCACATAGGATATCGTGAACAAAGGGATGTACATGATCATTTATCTTTAGGACAATCATTTTATTATTGGGATCTTGTCAAGAGTGGCATACACTATACTTACTTGGGAGCATAGATGTCTTGCTAGAGGCCGCTCTATGTTTGTGTTATTTTTCGTAGTTGTGTCACATGCAAGTGGGAGTCTGTTGGTATATGCCCGTTGACACACACGAGTTAATAACTCTACTGATGAGGTATAGGCCTATTGGGTCACACGCCAAGTATTGATTTCGGAAACATGATCAAGCAAAAGAGAGAAAAAGGCCAAAATGGGTTTTGGCAGGATAAGACACAGGCCGTGTGGTTGAACATGGGCCGTGTCTAGCCCAACAGGCACGGGGCGTTTTGGACCAAATCGAGGCCGTGCACTTTGGGCCGACACGGCCGTGTAGATGAACACGGGGCGTGTTCAGCCTATTAGACACGGGGCGTCTTGGCCCATTTGAGGCCGTGGACTTTGGGCCGACACGGTCGTGTCGATGAACACGGGCCGTGTACGTTCACTGTAACAGCAGAATTAACAGTCTTAAACACTATGTTTAATGGTGTTTATGTCAATTTATTTTGCAGATTAAAGGTTACGGTTTGGGGGCTTTTGAACTGACTTGTAAGAGACTTATGTGTGTTAGTTCATGCTAATTTTCTCTCTAGTTGACATTCTTCTAGGTGATCAAGTTTTGGTGCACAAGAGAGTGAAATATACATACTTTGGTTGTTGCTTTGGTGTCTAACACCAACTCACTAGCATTTGGGAATCAACACATCTTGGGGTGGACTACACGAGGAGTCCTTGGTTGGATTCTCGCGACTTAACAAGAGAGAGTTCTTTGTGCTTTGCATTGTGGTAAAATTCTTCCTATCTTGTTTATTTGTTTTAGTTGCATAACCATGTTTAGATTTTGGTCCATGGGAAGTATTCGTTTGGTTTGCTTTGAAATTTTGTTCCATATTATGCTTCCGCTACTACTTGATTGTGCCAAACGAATACCTTCATATAAGTGTAGTGATGCTTAATTGAAGCAGAGATAAACATAAGCTTGATCATACATCAAATCTCCACCAAATAACATGAACATATGCAAATATCAAGAGGTCTTTGATTGGGTTGTAACATGGCTGTGGCTATGGTTAGGATAGAGGGAATATAAAGGTGGCTAAAACAGAATCCAGAAACCGAATTTAAAACCATCTAAGCTGCTATTATTGAGATTAAACAGAAACAATACAATATTTTTGCTGAAGAACACAGTTCACCGAGAAGAAGTGAAATCAGACTCAACCAAATGATGGCTAACACTTGGATAAGACTGACAAAAAACTGCAACTCAATGTATGACAGGCTTCAAAAATAGCCAAGGAAAAGCATGTCAAGCAACTGAAGTTCTCATTTTCTATTTTTTTTCTGATTTTTGATTTTTCAATTTTCAAACTCACTCGCACGCAACATAAACAGAACAAATCGAGGGACAAACGAACTTTCCATGTCCCGCTAATCGGTGCATGACCAACTGAAGGGTAGAATACAACTAAACGTAACTAAGCAGCTCAAACGGGTCAAATTGGCTTTGAAAACTTAAAAACAAAAATAAAACAAAAACATGGATCATAAGAGTGGTGAAATGAAAGGCTAAGGCTCAAATTGGCAACTAAGGGGAAAATGATATGAAAAATGGCTAAAAACAATAGCAAAAAGGCTAAAATGGGGTTTCCTAGTGCCTCTATCATGTAAATTCACACATTCAGTTCATGATCTTGAAATGCATGTTGTAAGCAAGTTCTGTCATCAAAGCAACAATCAGCATATATATGAGCAATTCCCTAAGCTAAATGAATAATGAAACGAAGTGTCGTGGCTCAAATGCTCAGGAATGCAAGTGTAGGTGTGGATGTGCAATTGAAGTCAGATAATCAACAAAACTCAAGCGATTTGTGAAAAGGCAGCTTCATGAAAGTTATTTGTGGTGCAATCCTCCTAATGTCACTTTACTTAACAATTTGTCATGCGAGAGGATCTAAAATTATCCAAAAGGATTCAATTTTGCGAAATTTTTTGGTTAAAATCCATTTTTAAGCTTTTATGCACGCAAAAGTATACAAAAGGACAAACGCAGCAAGAAAATGGCAAAATATAAATCCCTTCCCACACTTAAGGTGTACATTGTCTTCAATGTACGAAAAGATAAGCAATAACCATAATAGTGCAGGAGAAACGGAATCGAGAAACTCCCCTGTTTTATGAAGTTGACAGAACAAGCGATCCGTAATTCGTCCAAAATTCCTCAACAAAACGGCGTATCATAATATAATCGAGCAATTCAATCCAACGCCAATGGTTCCTCAAGCAAGGGACAAAAAGAACGGATTTGCACAAACAAAGCAACAAACAAAAACAAACAAACAGAAACACATAGATACCCGAATAATAATAATATAAAACATGGTTCGTACAAATATAATTACCAAAACCGTACAACCATGAAAGCTAGCCCAAAGCTAGACTAAAACAAACTACTACGAGGCATGTACACTATAAAAACAAAATCGGTACAACCTCAAGCTAAGCTATACATGTCCAAAATATACAAAATATGTGAGACGGGGCCATCAGACTAGGCCCCTCATGCGGGTGGCGGTGGTGGCGGGTCGTCCTGCTGCTGCTCTGGGGCTCCGAATGTTGGGGGTGGTGGGACCTGTAAATCCAGATGGTCAGCCACAGATATCATCACCTGAATCATCCAGTGCATCTGGGAAGATAAAATCTCGAGCCGGTCTGCTGGGGGAGGAGGAGACGGCGGGACCAAAGGGTCAACATGCTGCATGTGTGGGTCCCTACCTCTAGGCTGCTCCTCGGGCTGTACTTGCGGCCATGGCTGTTCGTGGCCGTCCAAAATATGATATCCTGCCTGAGACCTCTCGCGGATAATTGCCATGTGAAGTAACACAGCAGTGTCAATTGGCCTGGTGGTCAGATGCGCTGTCAAGGTCTCGATAGTGACGGCCGTGAGAATGTTGCCGTAGGACTCTGCTAGCCGGGTGATAAACAAACCTCCACTGATGCTACTGTTGGCTCTCTTGCCTGCGACGGTCTACAGATACAAGGCCAACTGATACGCCATGTTGCACGTGGCTGGGGCAGAGAAACTGTAGAGATAAAGCATGTCAGTCAAAGTAACCACCCCTGTACTCTCGCACCTCCCGTTGATGGAGTGCACGACCGCCCGGTGTAGAATATGCAGTAATGGATCGCTGTGCTCTTGGGGCTGTAAGCCCCCTCACCAATATGTGGCCAAAACAGGGCCAGTGACAGGCCCTGTGGAAAACCGATAATGGCCTCTCCGAATAGATTGGTGTGCAACTCCTCCCGAGTAAATAAGCCCATACAGACTTCAAAATTTGCGAGAGACAGCTCCCTCTACACACCACCAATCCTGAAAGTGATGGCTCGTGGGCTGGTGGCACTGGGTAGAGGGAGGTGGAACTGGTATGATGCGAGGAACTTAAAGCTGAGCTCCTAGAACATAGGCCTGATGATGCCGAAAAATCTCTCCCAGATAGGGCCTAGCATCTCCCTGGCCCGCACTGCCAGATGTAGTGCCTCTAGTGTGTCCCAGCAAAGAGTGCGAGGAGTCTTGAAATTCCTCTGGAAGAGGATCTCTAGTCATTCAAGACTCTGCTGGTCATCGAACAAATGCCACACGTGAACCTGCAGCCCGTCCTCTAAAGACGAAGATGACGGTGATGTGTGCTCGGGGTCAAATGGTGGAGATGGGAGTCTACGCTTGGAAGGTATTCGTTTGGCATAATCAAGAAGCAACGGAAGCATAATATAGAACAAAAATTTAAAGCCAAGCAAACGAATACTTCCATGGACCAAAATCTAACCATGAAATTGCAACTAAACAAATAAACAAGATAGAAAGAATTGTACCACAATGCAAAGCACAAATCTCTTGTCAAGTTGTGAGAATCCAACCAAGAATTCCTCCAATGAAGTCCACCCCAAGTTGTGTTGATTCCCAAATGCTAGTATGTTGGTGTTAGACACCAAAGCAACAATCAAGTGTATTTCTTGCTCTCTTGTGCACCAAAAAATGATCACCAAGAAGAAGAACAACTAAGAGAGAATATGAACATGAACTAACTCCTTGAACAACTCAAGGGACTATTCTCTGGCTCTAAAACCGTAGCCTCAATAAACCACACTTTTAATCCCATTAAAATGAGTGTTTAAGAGTGTTAATTCTCCTGTTACAGCGAACGTACACGGCCTGTGTTCATCAACACACAGGCCCAAAGTCCATTGCCTCATATGGGCCAAGACGGCTCGTGTCTAATAGGCTAGACACGGCCCGTGTTCAGCTACACGGCTGTTTCGGCCCAAACTACACGGCCTTGAATTGGGCCAAAATGCCCCGTGCCTGTTGGACTGGACACGGCCCATGTTCATCCACACGGCCCGTGTACCATCCTGCCAAAACCCATTTTGGCCTTCTCCTCTCTCTTGCTTTATCATGTTGCTGGAATCAATACTTGGTGTGTGACCCAATAGGCCTATACCTCATCGGTAGTGTTATTAACTCGTGTGTGTCAGCGGGTATATACCAACAGACTCAACAGGCCCAACAATACGCGTAGAACGCATGTTCGTGGGTCGTAGAATTGAAAACGGTTTAAAAACGTGAAAAACAGGGCAGGTACGACCGTGACACCATAGGGTACGGCCGGCCACGGCCTAGGGTACCCCCCGTTCCTTCAAAAGCACACCGGGTGCCTAACCCTAAGAGGCATGGTTGTACCTTTATGGGGCACGGGCATGCCTTTTGAAACTTAGGGTTTCTGATTACGAGAGGCACGGGCGTACCGTTTAAAGGTACGGCCGTGCCTTATGGCGATAGACAACAGAACGATAAACCCTTCGAGAAACCAACTTAAAACCCAATATCTAACAATCTAAAGCTGAAACTAATTATCTAGGAGTGTTCTAGGCATGAAATACATACCAGATGCGAGCTTGAACGAGTGAAAGCGCGAAGAAACGAGAGGAGGTGCGACAAATCGCCGGATTCGCGTCTGAGAAGAAAGAGAGAGATAAATTTTGTGTGCGTGTGTGGGTACGGGGGGGGGGGGTGCCCGGTCCTTTTGGTGGTCGTGACATAAAGCACGGGCGTACCCTTGTGGGGCACGGCCGTGCCTGACCCATTTGCAGAATTCTATTTTTTGTTTTAAACACAGCAGCCCATAAAATTTCAACCACACTTGTTTCAACAGTCTATAATCTCAATCAAATACCACTAAAGGCAGTTCAAATGCAGAAATCATAAATATATGAGTTCACGTACACTTTCCACGTGCAAACGTTAACACTACGCTTGCCACATTCCGCATTTGCAAGTGAATTTTTGAATTGGACATGTAAACAAGCTAAGCCTACTAAAACAAACTAGCAAATACAGAAATTCAAATGTCCTAGCATGAAAGTCAAGCATACACGCATAATCAAACAATTGACTAAGCATTTTCAAGAATTGACTTCTAAAGGACGCGGGATGCGTTTAGCACACGTAACAAGGTCTGCTGATTCAGAGTTTGACCTACTTGAGTTTCCAACTTTTCTAAAGCACAGGTCTGCTGATTCAAAGTTTCCTCTTGTGCTACCATTTTCTCTTCTATTTCACCAACAGATCTCATCACCAATTCTTCAAGATCAGGTTGGGGTTGCTCGTAACATGGGATTAAGTAAGGAAGGTTGGGTAGTCTATATGTGTATTGGTTAAATTAAGGATTCACCTGAATAACTACACTATTTTTCATCTGTTCTAAGGCTGCGTCAGCTTACTCTGCGCAGTGTTGTATTAACTCCTCTAGGATGGACTTTGGTTTTTCAGAGGGAGTTAGCTGGGGTTCGGTAGGTTGGTAATAAGAGTATGGTTTTATGTAGTCAAACCTACCAAAACACCTTGGACATCTACATGTTGTGCTGTAACTACATACATCTTGATAGGGATTTCCATTGGAAGGATCCTGATATAAAGACTGATTGTCTTGATGATCCATAAACCTGCAAAAGAAACAACAGAAACAAACAACCAGCAGACAGAGAGTACAAGAACAAAAACTTGATAGGGATTTCTTAGAATCACCGGTCCCCGGCAACGGCGCCAAAAACTTGACACGCGTGTACCGTCTGGGTATTTTAAGTGTAAATATTATAGAGTACACCCAGTGTTTTAAAAGTGGTTTTACCTTAAAAGTAGACTACACGTGTGATAGGCAAGTATCACCTATCCGTATATAGTATAGCTCTTTTGGTAAGACCGAGTATCGAACTCAGGGAACGGAGGCTCCTAATAATCAACTTTCACTATTATCTAGTCGACAACAAGGCAAGAAGCGAAAAAAACGAAAGACTGCAACTAAACAACTAAAAGCAAAGAAACAAAGAAAACACAGGAGCAATGCAATGGGAGGGAATTCAAAGCAGGAAGGTACTCATTCGGATTAGATACACTCTAGTCAAATGTATTAAAATACATAATCATGTGATACGGCTATATTGACTTATTAAGCACAGAGGATACGAAGTATACACGTTCCAATTAGTAATTCATCTATAGACACAACGAATTACACCAAACACATAAGCATAACTTTTTGATGTATAAGGCTTTTAAACTGGAAAATAATACTAAATACCTGATCATAGATGGAGATAAGATATCATGACTCAACCCGTGATTAGCCAAATCATAAGTATAACTTCTTGACGATTCAAACAACACACCAAGCATAAATGAGTATCACTTCTCATAGCATAAGGACACATACTTGGTTTAATATCCGAAGTCTCAAACCATCATCCACGAACCTCATCTAATGCCACAAATGCACGTACCAAGTCTAACTACACCAACATCCACCAACCTAGTGCCAATCTTAACATAACTTAAACTTGTTTAAATATACATACACTTGAAGATAAGCATTTCACACATAAAGTCAACCTAACATAAATGCATAAAACACTTACATGGGCTGGAAATAACATCAATACCACCAAATATAGTTGTCACTAATTTAAAACACAATATCATCCAAGTCAACAAAAGTCAAACCATCATAAATACATAATACAAACAACTAGAACATGTCTAATCCAAATGAATCAAAGTACACAACTCATAGTTCCTAAAAACAAACCCAAATTATACAAACAATCGGATTCAACATAATCAAAAAGGAGAGACTATACCAAACCCGAAATAGAGACAAAATGGGATGTACAATGAGTTACACACTCCCTTCTAAGCTTGAATCACCTCCAATGCATCAAGGAATCACCCTCCAATCATTTGAGATGAAAGGAGGAGCTTTAGAGCTGCTCCAGGCGAGAAAAAACGAACAAAAACCTAATACCCTCTGTTCTGCCGTCGAGCCTCTTTTTATCAGCTTCAAAGGATAAGGCATGGTCGTGCCTCTTAAATGAGGTACCCCCGTGCCTAGGGTGTTACGGCCCAACCTCTGGGCCCAAGTTTTGAGGGGCACGGTCGTGCCTTGGGCGTGCTTTGGGGGCATGGGCGTGCCCTAGGGTGTGCCCTGCACAATTTCTCGCGAGACTTGATATCTTCAACAGTTTTCTTCTATTTTAGCTTCTTTTTATCATCAAGTCATCATTCTGAGCCTACAAAACAGATTTATTTGATATTATGCATCAAACCTTGTAAATCTGCTAATAAATGTGCCAAAATGCGGGAAATCCATTATAATAAATATGTATAATTTAGTACATATCAGAAATATAGAAACTACACTATTTGAAGAAAAGAAGAAAAAAGTGGCCTAAAGCCTTAGTGGCTAACTATGAGTTTGACTTTGTTTCTGAAGCTGACAACTAACAGTCAGACTCAAGGTAGGATACAAATGATGTTCAATCCATCACTGTGAAAATGGCAATGCTAAAAGTTTAGAAGTGAAAGCATGGAAGAGGAAGATCTGACATAAAAGGAAAAGGAAAAAGTTCTTTTGATCCTATGAAAGCTGTGAGAGGGGAAAGGACCTTTTGAAAATTATACAAACCGATGTGTGTGGTCCTTTCAAGCATGTCACAAGAATACTACTAGATACTTCGTTACCTTCACGGATGATTATAGTAGTTATGGATATATCTATTTGATAAGGAATAAGCCTGAAACCTTTGAGGTGTCCAAGATGTTCCAAAATGAAGTTCAGAATTAATTGGGAACAAGGATCAAGATACCCTGATCAGATATAGATGGAGAGAATCTTAGTTTCGAGTATCAAACATCTTAGAGATTGTGGGATTATCTCATAACTAACACCTCCTAGGACTCGACAATTAAACGGGGTCGCCGAGAGGATGAACCAAACCTTGCTAGACATGGTCCGTTATATGCTGAGTCGCGCAGAGGTACCCTTAAAGTCGTACCAAAAAAGATAATTGAAACAAAACCTTATGAGTTGTGGCATAAGAGAAAACCCACTCTTACGTATCTGCGAGTATGGGAATTTCAAGCCTACGTGAGACATGAGGCGGATGACAAACTAGAACCCCGATCGGAGAGGTGTTAGATTATCGGTTATCCCTCCGCTGGTATTAGATATATTTTTTATAAACCCTCTAAGAACAAATTATTTGTTGCTCGAAGGGCGGTTTTCCTAGAAAGGGAATTAATATCCAATGTACCTAGAGGATAAGTGATATCGCCATATTTAGATATATATTTTATGCGATATCGTATTTATTTTTAACTTATATTGTTCATAAATGAGTCACAAGATACTTATTTTATTAAGGTGTTGCATTTTAGGTCAAATAGGCGGATGATAAGAATTTTTGAGCAAAAACCGAAGAAACGGAAGAAAATGAGAAAAGTTGTCAGCTCCCACACACCACCATTGTTTTGATCCTCACTCATACGAACTCAGATTGAGATGATTCAAGTGGCCAAGGAAACTAGACTAAGAGGGCTACGAAATAAATTTTATGGTCAATGCCTGAAAACGCATGGTCGTGGTGCGACAGAGCATTTTTCCTGACGCAAAAGTTGTTCAGATCCAAAAATGTCATGATTATCCAATGGTCGTGACGCGACAGAAACCCGGACGCGAGGCGACGTGTTGAAATATGAAATCTATAAATTCAGCCATATTTTTTACTTAGGAAACATATATGCGGTTCTAGGGATTCAATATGACGATAGAGAGCCTGCAGAAGTGATTTTTGAAGCTAGAAAGCGGATTTGGAGCTCAAGAATGAAGAATCAGAATTAACGAATCATCAGCTTTCATTTGGTTTGCTTTATTGTTTATGTTTAGAATTAATCTATGACTTCCATGTGTTCTTTTTTTCTGATTAAGGCTTAAATACAATAGTTTTTACTTAGATAAGATTACCTTCGTTTTATGGTTTTGATTGTAATGAATTGGATGAATTAATAGTTCTATATTTATCATATCTTGCTTGATCTAAGACCCATATGTGTTAAAGTTTCAAACTTTGTTATTTATTGACTGAGTTTACATAGGTTAGAGGACCAATCTATTTATGTATGCTTTTATCATGATTATCTAAGACCATTAGGTGATTATGACTAGTGATTTGCCAAATCCTAGGGTTAAGTGACAAAGTAGTTAGATTTAATGTGTGTGAACAATTGCATGTGATGATCATTATGTGTGATTGATTGATTGATTGAATGAATAATAAAAATCAATACTGATTAAGTCTTGCATGATTTGAAATTAATTGACTAATTATGATAGTATTTGATCCCATGATGATAAGATTAGTATTTTTCATGATTATAGGGTTAGAGTTTCTAACCAAGATATCTAACCAATCTAGGAATCGGTATATGATGAATAATATCCATTGCACTATCTTGAAATCAACCGTAAATAAGGGGTAATCGAATCTAAGTGAGAACACTTCTTTTCTTGATCATTCCCATTCCAAGCTCTCAGCTTTATCTTACTTTTGGATTGTTTTTTCGTTTGTCTAATTAATATTTTATCGCGCTCTTAAATTTAATCTCAATTTCCCTTGTTTACTCGCTTTCTTTAGGTTAATTAATAATTAAATCTTTTAAATCTGAAATAATACTTGTTCGCCAAGTGTTCGACACTTGGTATTACCAGAACTATACTACAATACGATTAAGTACACTTGCCTATTTGTGTTGTAGTTAGAATTTTGGTGATTCCAAATAATAAATATAAAACCTGATCTGATTCACGCACATCAGGTTTTCGGCGCTGTTGCCGGGGAACGGTTTTATTTTAGTTTATTTGCTTATATTGTTAGTTAGTCGATCCTTTCTACGAGAAAATTCTTAAAGAAAGTTACTTTTTTCTGTTTTGTTTTTTTTGTTCGCATAAAATACGATGCGTTTTATTTTTGAACGCGACGTTTGGTGCGGTAGCCTTCCGTGTTTCTTCTTGTGTTTCCTGTGCAGATATATGGATCCTCAATCAACTATAGGAGAAGTAGAGCCAAAAACTGAAACCGAGAAGTTGTTATGGAAATTCATACATAATCAAGCTACGAGTAATGAGTTGTTGAAAATTCAACTAGCTCAATAGCAAGCCCTCAATGAGCAAATTTAGAAAAATCAACAAGAGTCAATCCAAAAGTTGGAGAGGGAAGTTGAGAGTCTAACTCAACTCATTATTGAGGGACCTGTGGAGCAGTTGCAAGACAATAACAAAGAGTCCTATGAAGTTTTGAAACCAATTGAGAAAACATCAATTGTCAAGCCGTTGATAACTAGCCAAGAAGAATCTCTATTAGAGGAGCTAGATGTGACTCAGCGAATACCCATAACAAAACAACCACTTTGGGTGTCTATGCTTGGGGATGAGCCAAATTTAAAATCAAAAGAAGGAGGCAAGAATTTTGATAAAAGGGGAACAAACGAGGAAACAAAGAGGTCAGAAGGTAAAGTGGTACAATCTGCTGCGACATACATATGTAACTTACTTTATATCAGTACATATAAATATTACCACCCGCACTTCATTGCAAGTTTGGGATGGGGTGCCCTAATTCCTAGTAAATGAGGGCAGAGTCAAGCTAGAGACTCCGATAAAAAGAAGCGCTTCTCGAGAGGCAACCCGTGGCTAGTTTAGGTTTTATTTTTTATTTTATTTCTTCTTTATGTTCAAAACTTTGTGGGTGTGTTTACTAGAAACCCTCACGAGACTTCAACTCGTCCACTCAGGCTACTAAGGGGTTTAAAGGCTTGTTGCATACGTTAAACACAACCGTGATTCCTACGAAAGTGAGTTAGGTATTTTATTTTATTTTATTTTGTTTTTATTATATTATTAATAGGCTAATGGATACTCGAGTCTTTTATTTCTGTGATTGCATGTTGGAGCAATTTGCATTGCAAGGAGAGCCGCTATTATCAGCAAATATACATTTATTTCTTCGAGTGTGTGCTTATAATTCTGCGATATATTATTCACTCCGACCGCCATTCCAGAGATAACTAAGGGGAGTTCGTTTCTAATCTTTTTCTACCTTTATTTTGTTTTCTTTATGTACAATGGAGATATTCTACAATTTAAGTATGAGGTAGGGGGTTAAAAAAGATCTTTCGCTTGAGTTTTAGTCCTCGATTAAATTATTATTTTATTTGGGCTATAATTTTTAAAATTTTAATATCATTCTAGTATAGATTAATGGGTTAATTTCATATATACCCTTATTAAACATCAAAATATCTTATTTGTCCAGCTTAACTTATAAATATCTTATATACCTTTCTTAAGTTTTCAAAATATCTTATTTGTCCAAATTAACTTATAAATATCCTATATATCCTTCTTAAGCTTTCAAAATATCATATTTACCCAAATCACCATTTTTTATCAAATTTTAATCATTTTAAATGAATCATAATTATAAAATATAATTTAATGACTATTATAACTGAAACTCCCCAATTTCTAAAATATTATATTTGAAATAAAACCACATATGAGTATTAACATTTGAGAGTTCTACACAAAAGTGCAAGCGAAATTTTGATTGAAAACCTATTGTATCAAAAGATACACACATAAATATGACCATACGTTTACTACAAAAAGCTTGATGTTTACAAACTAGGCGTTAAGTATTTCAAAGTGTTTAAAAAATGTAGTCAAACCGAAGTTTTGCCCTTGACTTTGTTGAAACCTACAAAACATTTTAAAATTAGTATCTGATAAGCTACGAGAGCTTAGTGAGTAAATCAGACTAACAATCATATAAACACACGTATAAGATCATATATAAAGATACTACACGTATGTTAGGTAATCAATGCTAGCCTCTGGTTCTAGACCCAGGGCAGCAACATAGATCACAGTACTGTATCGCATCTGAGCCTTACTGCATATAGCAGCAAGCTGAACAACACATATGAATAATAATACATGGATAGTATTCTGATACGATAACACACATGATGTAAATATGAAGAGTAGTCTAGAAGACTCGCCTCGTAAACTGAAGTGTTATAATCTATTCCACAGATGATAAAGATTCACGTAAATGTCCAGAGCTAGTATCTACAACTATTATATTAATAAGGTATTAAACACATGCTGAAACAGATTTAGAAAACTGAACAAGACAAGGGCACTCCCATGCCCTACCACAGGCACGCCCGTGCCTGGCTAATGATCCGACTTTCCCATCTGACATATTGATCTGACATACGGATCCAACTTATAGCTTAAAAGTCGCACGACATAAAAGGTATGCTTGTGGTCCCCCAAGGCATGCCCGTACCTGGGTATGCCCGGACCTGAAGAACATATGGCGGTGACGGCCAAAAGGTACGCCTGTGCCTCCTTTACTCTGAACTAGAATGGTCGCCTGACTTGCTGTCCTCCGGCCAAAACCCCATAAAACACTTTATTTGATCAAATAAACTATACATGGGAGTTTCCTACATCCCCAAACAACTACAAACAACATAAAAAGAACAAGAAGCATACTTTGATCCTTAGAAACATGCTTTATCCATTTGAAGCTTGAAAACCCAAAAAGAAATCATACCTTGTTGATTCTAAGATGAAGATGATGATGATAGCTGTTTTTCCCGAATATGAATAAAACTAACTATGATTAAAATCAAAGTGCGGAAATAGTTTTAAAGTAACAAACGCACAAAAGTTTTCAAAGTAGGATTATATTAATAACCAAACTTCAAAGAGTGCACAAGAACAAACTTGAGCACCGAGTACAAACTAAATCAAGAACAAACTTGAATGCAAATTAGCGAACAAACGCTTAACCTTTTTCTCGTTAATCGAGCAAGTATTTATAGGCTAAGTAAACTAATCATGACCATCTAATTTATTTACAAGACAAACTTCAGATGACGTTCACTTCAGAACTAATCTTCAGATGAACTATGGGCTTCTTTCTTCAGATGTCGTCAGAACAGTTTACAAAAGAATGATATATTACACCTTCAGTCGCTTTCTTTGAAAGCTTCTTCAGGAATGGAATATTTACAAATAAAAGGACTAACAATCTCCCCCTATTTGTTTATAATCCATGACTATGTACATAATGAATAAAGAATGGAAAGAATAAAGAATAAAGAATTACTATTCTACATATCAGGTTTGAACTCTTCAGGAGAAGATTCCTTTGGAGCTTTGAGCTTCAACTGCTTCAAGTATTCCACCAAAATGTCTTTGACATTTGGATCTTTATTATCTATGAAGTATCGAAGAGATATCAGATGAAGCCAATCAGCCTTGGCAAAGTCTGAAACTCTCTGAAAATGAATCTTGTCATATGCATCAAGAAAATAAAATCCCCTCATATTTGAGAGAACTTTACCCACTTCTGGAATGAGACCAGGAGGCAACGTGGTGTCGAAGCCTTTGCAATTTGGAAGCTCTCCAATAGATATCAGCTCCAAAATTTGTTGCTGAGATTTCTTGAGAGTGAGCCTCCTTCTCTGAAACTTTAACTTTTCAGCTCGAGTGGGTTTCTCTTTATGTGGCATGACAGTTGCATCAACTCCCCTCTTCTTTACCTCTTCTTCATAATATTCAATTACCTTGTTGATTTCTCGTTGAATGAACTTAACATCATCAGTTTGCTTGCGTTTTGATAAACAAGCAAGTATTTTGTTCCATTCAGACACAACATAGTTGAGTTGAACATCCTTGACAGATTGAATGCTGAAGAGAGGAAGATTTTTGCGCTGAACCGTCAGGAGGGTTTCATTATTTACTTTCTTCAGCTTGATTGCAATGATTTTATCAGGATGCCGTATTTGATGTCGAGAGCGTAGCCACTTTTCTGCCTTTTGTTCCATGATTATTTTCTTCTCCTCAATTAAAGCTTTTTCGGCTTCAATGTTTGCATGAATATGTTTTTGAAGATCGAAAGGATCTAAATCAATTTTGTTAGCAGCAAGCTCTTCGAGTGCAACTTTTTCTGCTTCTATTCTGCCAAGTTCATCAGCCACTTTCAAGTCTTTTATTCTTGGATTTTCGTCATCTTAGTCACTTAAATCATATATACCTTTACTCATCTGATCATCCGAAGAGACTATCACCATTTTTCCTTTACCTTTGTCAGATTGGCTTGGCTGACCACTGGATGAAGGAACAGCTGATTGAATGGGCAGCTAAGAGGCTTTAGCTTCAGTAATTATTTGCTGACATTCAGCTCCATCAAGTTCTGATCTGAAGAGTTCAGCTTCAGCTTTTCTTTGATCAAGGAGACTTTTGAGCTCCCCCTCAGCAAGTGCTTTGGCTTCCTCAACTTTCGCTAATTTGGCCTCGAAGTCGATCAAGGCCTTTTTCTTGTCTTCTTCAGTGGCTTTTAGGTGTGCCACTTCTTCTTCCAATCTTTGTAGGTATTAAACACGTGAATACTCTTTATCCCATTTGATTATTTTCCGATCAGCGGCGGCCTTCCTTCTTATGATCTGACAGATTTTAGACTGTCTTCTTATTTTCTCTCCCTTAGAAGCTGCAGAGAATCCTGAAGCTTCTACCAAGTGATACAAGGCCGAAATCTCCCTTGAAAGTCCAGAGAAGGAGGGAGCAAACAAATCTTGCAACTGACGAGTTGCATTTTCAGAAAGATTGACAGCATGGATGTTGTCAACCTTGGAGGAAAGGGAATTTACAGTGGTGAAGAGAGTAGAGAGTTGAGTGTTTAGCTTGGAAAACTCAAGAGTGGCGGAATCAGCTATTGTTTTGATAAGATGGTGAAGGGTCTTGTACATCTCATGACGGATCAGATTCTTTCGATCAATGGTTTGGGTGAGGGTGGTGGACTCAGCTTTAAAAGACTCAACAAGGGATTTGAGTCCAGTTTCAAGCTTGGCTTGATTGTTGGCGACACACTAACCCTAAAAGGTATTGGACTTAACTGAATTAGAAACAAAAAGAACGAGTTCAGATATACTTTCTAAAGAGGAAGCAATGTCTATGGAAGGCTCAGAGGGTTGAGAATGTACAGACTTGGGGGATTGAAGAAAATCAAAAGCATCACTATTATCAAAAGGATTGACAGTTGTATCAGGAGAAGGAATATCAAACAAGGTGTTTAGGAGAGATGGGGAGGCCATAGCATCAGGAGGAGTGACTGATGCATCAGGGGCCTGAGGCTCATTTGCTTCAGTTACAGTCTAGTTTAAGACCGTGTCTTCATTAGCAAGAGGAATCTCGACTGAAGGAGGTTGAACTTTAGTGTCATTGATAAGGGAAGGTTGGGCATCACTGTCAGTTGGGTTGAAACTGATAAATCATCTGCCCTTATAGAATCCATAGTGTCAATGGGGTTTTGTGACATCAAGGGATTTGGGTGCAGTATCATCTTCAGGGTGAACTGAAGAATCATCAATTGGTTGGACCTCCGAAACTAGGGGTATTGTAGTTTCATCATTGGTGATAGGCTGAGCATCAGTGTCAGCCATTTTGGGTGCTGGCTCATCATGTGCTTGGTCAATATCCATAATGTCAGTTGGGTTTAGTGATACATTAAGGGATAGAGGGGGAAGTTCAGCAGAGACAGGAATGGATATTCCCTGTTCTGGTGGTACATGAGTTGCAGTGGGTTTGCTGGCAGACTCAATGATGGGTATAGAGGAAGTCTCGGCTGACTGGTGTTTGTCAGTGTCCTGAACTTGTGATAGTAGAAGTGGGACTTCAGGGACAGCTTGGTTATGAGCTGTCTTATCATCAGTCAGACTGGGTTTAGAGACTTTAAGCAAAGGAGATCTTACCTGAACAGCTTCTGCAGATTTTGATGAGCGAAGCTGAGTTTTGCGAAGAATCAGTGGGGTATCATCAGGTGAATCCTCACTTGAAGCATAGTGAGATATGATGGGATTGGAGGGCATGGTGGGTTTGTGGTGTTTAGAGAGTGATCTTAGCGGGTGAGTGGTAGTTGGTTTAGAGGTGGATTTGGGTATGGCTGAAGGGTGGGTGGATGGCTTAGATGTGGTGGTCATTAGCTTCCTTTTCTTTGTCTTTGATGGAGAGGACTAAGGGATTTGTGGTTTAGGTTTGGAAGGGTGGGTTATGTTGTAACACCGTAAAATCTAAGCTATTTTTTTAAAATTGCGCTGCGGAAGCTTTAATTAACTTTAAACATACAATCCATTCACAATCATAACAATCATTTACAAACAAAATATCTGTTCTTAAAATCCAATATGCTTAAGTCTGTGTTACAAAATAAACTGGCTCGTTTCATTTTAATCTTAGACATCAGAGTCAAGTCGACTTTTCCTTCCACAAGCACTCAAAAACACAAACCTGCAAAAAAAAGCAACAACTGTGGGGAATTAGCACAAAGCTAAGTGAGTAGAGGTTAAACCCAAAAGCAAACATCAAGCCAATATTAATCATGTAATCACAACTCTAAGAAGACCGGCGGTTCGGCGCAGAACCTACAACCAGTGCCGGCCAAAACAAGGGTTTACCGATAGCCCTCTACTGAATTGGCATAGTGAAATCCCACTCTGAAGCAACATATGCAACAGTAAGGCTACCACTGTTCAACCAACCAGTAAACGAGCCCAACCCAATTCCACCTATAGCTGACTTCTCAAACGCAACTCAAAATCATACTAAGAGTGCGTATCAAACAAATAGTCATGCAATAGACATCAATAATAATCACAATCAGTAGTTCAAATATCAAACCATCACATAAAATCATGCCTTACATCAGTAATATTTAAACACAATCTTTACCATTCGCATCCAACATCCACTCACCTTTCAAGTTCAGACGAAGCACTCAGAAGTCTAATGTTACTGAGCCTATGGATTGCCTGAAATAAAATAATAACCAATCAGTCTCCAATCTTATAAATATATCTGACATATATTTATACTTCATTCATAATATCAACAATCAATAAAAAATTAAAAATCCAAACACAAAGTATCGGATTTAAGAACTATCGGATTCTCTCTTTCGGATTCTTGAAAATCTGTAACCAAGGTATCGGATTTCCCAAAATCCGCGACTATTTAAGGATTTCACAACTGTAGGATTTAGGAATCCGATGGGTACCAATCTCTGTTGTCTTAATCGGATTTCAAGTTTCCAAAATCATAAGTATCGGATTTCACTAAGTCCGGGATTCCGGAATTGAGTATCAGATTTCATCATTCGGATTCTGACTTAGTCATTTTCTAAGTTCAGGATTTCATATCCAATTATAGTTTTCGGATTTGGGGTTGTCATAAACCAAATTTCGGATTCTAAGGTAATCGGATTTATACTTTCGGATTTCATAAGAATCGGTTTTTGTCACATTCGGTTTTCCTAACTTCCACAATCCGAGAGCTTCATAAATATCAAATCCGATAACTTCAACATATAATAATCCAAACCCAGATTTCATATAGATCCATAACCATCATTCCAGAAACATACATTAAACATTTCTAATACATTCTCATGCAATTAACCATATGAATCATATGAACATACAAAACTATCAAAATCGTATTCTTTCAAAAACCGATTATAATATTCTTAGCATGCAACCTTTAAAACTAATCATAAATCATATTTGCATCAGATAACATATTAAGAAGGATTATAACATGTAAATTCATAAACACCAATCTTTTAGATCTAGATTTAATAACACAATATGAATCCCGATTCTTTTCTTCTTCCTTTCTTCTTTCGGTTTACTTTACAAAAGAGAGCACACACACATACACACACTTTTCTTGTTTATAAAATAATGGGCAGATGAGTCCAACACATACACACAAAGTACATGCAAAATAGGTGGCACCTAAATCCCACATACACCCCCACGTGTAAACCCCACTAGACATGCATGCATACATACATACGGCTATAAATACATACATACATACTTTATTCAAATTTCAATTAATTAATTAATTAAACTAATTCACTTAGATAATCACCTAATTAAATTAAAACAATTAAATCACAATAAACACATACCGTAAACCCGCTAATCTACTAGCCCAGGTTTGCGGGTGTTACAAATCTCCCCTCCTTAAGAGGATTCCGTCCTCGGAATCCTTTCCGGCTGAAATTACTGGGGATACCTATCTTTCATTTCCGCCTCAGTCTCCCAGGTTAGATCAGAACCTAGACTGTGTTTTCATTTGACCAGTACCATAGTGAAAGTCCTTTATTGTGTAAAAGATGAGTAAACAAGAATACTTGAGGTAAAGATGATGAAGTTGATATGAACAAGTATGAACACTTTGTATGAACTTTGAAGAATCTCTCTTACTATTTCTTGTACGTGAATGCAGAGATTGATATTACAAAGAGTTACCTTGCAAACTAGGTTTGCAAGGCTTTAAATACTAATAGGCTCATGGGCCCTAAAGCCTTATGGCCCAATACCATCTATTAACTAGACTAACTAATACATATAAGAAAAGTGGGCCAAGCCCATATAATAAACTAATCTAGTTAAACATATTACAAACAAAAGAACACAAGGCTGACAAACTATTTAATATCTAACAATCTCCCCCTTTTGCTGCCTTGTGTTGAAGCAGGTAATTTTGATTTCATCTGCTCCTCTGACCCAGGAGTCTTTCCCAACCCCGGATGGCCTTTCTTTCCTGAATCTTGTCCTCCAACTGATATTCTATTCTGGTCATTTTTACCAATTCTGATTGATCAGGAAGGTGACGGTTTCTGAAGCATGTTCTATGGAATTTAGATATGCATCTTTGAAGCGTTCCGTCAGAATATGCACTGAGTTCTGAAAGTCGAAGTAATGTTTTCTCTCCGTTAATATTTGGCATTACGAATCCATCCGCTCCTTCGTAGTCTTCATCATATTCTTCTATAATAGTGTATTTTCTGTGTTTGTCTAGCTTTGAATGCTGTTGGTTAGGCCTTTGAAGATTTATTTTTGCAAGATCAGCCTCAGCACCAAGCTGTAAATCGTGGGTTCTGCACAGAATGATTTTCTTTCTCATAAAGTCTCTGACAACTTGGAGAGCCCTTTGTTCTTCTCGGGTCTTTTCAAGCTTGCAAGCCAGCTCATCTTCCATATGAGTTATGTCTCCCAAATTCAAGAATCTAAGCTCGACCTCGTGAAAGTGAACCATTTGATAGTTGAGGAAGTTACGCAAGTACACGAACTCAATCTTGACAATTGGATATTTGGAGGCCACTTGTTGTTTCTCACTTGTATGGAAGGTGGCGGCGAATCTGACGGCCTTTTCATGTTCTGCTGAGTTTAGCACATATAGATCGTCAACCTCTCTGACAACCTCTGAGAAGATACCCGGAATTCTTTCTTCAAGATACGGAGTATTTAACCATTGAGTGGGCCATCGAGGTTGGTCTTTAGCCAGAGCTTCTCTAGGCCTGATGTTTATGATGTTTGGCCTTTCTGCTATTACTCTCTCGTGAGTGGCCAAGGGCATGGGTCCTCCATGTAAGTTGCAGGTACCGGCCACTCACCCTCTTTCTGTTTAGACCCTTGAGGTTGCTGCTCACTTATAAGATCGATGGGCGCAATATTGAATTGCCCCTGTTCAGGTGGAAAGATGTCAAGCAGCTCCCTATTTACCGTTGTGAAGACTTTGCGGATGTTGATCAGTGGAGTCTCTTCTACTTCCTCTGTAATTGGCCTTTTGCCTTTGGATTTTTCTGTTGAGGATTCAGGAAGAGAGGATTCTAGCTCTTTTGAGTGTGTTTGGATTTGTGGGATTTGGATTGAAGGAATTTGGATTGTTGGGATGATTGTTGGGGTTTCTTGTCTTTCTACCTCTGACTCTGCCCCCTGACCTGCTTCAAATTCAAATTCTGCCATTGTAGGCTCAGTAGCAGGCTCAGTTTGTTGTTGTTTACCCCCACTCCCACTGCCGCTTTGACCATCTGACGGCGTTGACATTGGGGCGGCCTCAATTCGGAGTACTGTGCTTTGAGCCCCAATGAAACGCCACTGACGCTTCTCCCTCTCATGATGTCCTGGATCCTCAGGATCATCATGTCTACGCTTGCGTGTATCCGATTGAGCTTTACAGGACTCCTCCACGACTTCCAGCCTTTTGCTAATATTTGAGACGGTAGAGGTTAAGGCATTTAAGGCTTGTAGGACAGTATCTTGGAAGGTGGTGGAGCTGGAGGAGGAGGGCTGGGGTTGGTGTTGAAGTGCTGCTAGTATGGTTGATTGTTCGGGTGTAGGATTGGAAACACTGTTTAGTTTAGCATGAAGGAGGTCCTTGAGTTCATCGATTGAATAATCTCGCTCAATGACAGTAGGTGGGCGGTTTTCCAGGGCTCGGATTTGGGCTCTGAGGGAGTCGATTTCAGAGTGGAGTTGTGTGTTGACATACTCCCTTAGCCCAGAGTCAAGAGAAGAGAACTTAGAATTTAGGAAAGACCTAATTTCCGGTGTAACCCCGACCTCACCAAGAGGCTCGGTTGGCATAGGTCTTTTAGACCCGTGGCCCTGACGCAGTGTTGGCACAATTGTAGCACTGGAGGGACTTCCGCTGGATCCTCGCGTTACCTCTGTAGTAGAGGCCGCTACGGGCGTTCCGGCAACGTCACGTAGACGTGCTAATGCAGATTGCGTCCTAGCAAATGATTGAAAACCAGTTAAGGGTGGTGCTAGACTCAATGGTGCTCCGAAAGAAGATGTGGACGGGGGAGGCGGTCCACTGAATTCAAAGCCAGCAAACTCCGAACGAGTTGCTGACTGTGTATGTGATAGATCCCCGTGCAATGAAACTACTTCCATTTGAGTGGAAGCAGAGTAGCTGGTGGGGTGAGGTGCATGCACTGGTGGGATGCCAGTGTCTTTTTCAATACCAGCCGGAACAGTGTCCCGACCGGTAGTAGATGAGGCTTCCCGGCTTTCTTGGTCTGGGGTACCCTCACCCTCATCATTTTCTTTCACACTAGCACTATAACACACTACAACCTCTACTTCTTCGTCTTCTCTTTCCATTACCGGTACATCACCAAAGGTGGCAGATATGTCTGATAAATCATGATGGATGTCATCGGGGTGATCAGATACTTGTCGCGTTCCAGTGGATTCGACACGGACGGGAGAAGTTCGTGGACCAAGTGAAATAGATTGTCCTGAGGAGGAGGATTCGGTTTGAGTCCTTTCTGTGGAGGACTTATTCTCTGGTTCAGCATGGGTGGAGGCCTCCGAGTCACTGATTACAACTCCCTCGCTCTCTTGTATCTCTCCTCCCTCACCACTTCCACCACCCCTCTTTACAGATTCTTCTCTCCCAATCACAACCCTCCTCGGGGCACCCCTGCGCACCCGAGCCCTAATACCACTAGGACCCTCACCAGGTACTACTGCTCCTGGGGCAGGCACAACCGGCTCTGGTTGCGCCGAAAGAGCAACCCTATTAACCCTCATATACTCACGCACTACCTCACTTTCCTGATTCAGCGTTCGAAGAAGGGCAACTGGCACGGTCATGGCTACAACATCGGGAAGGTCTCTGATTCGTAGGAATCTGGCGATGCGTTGTACGTGGACTTGTGGGCTATTGAGTCGCCGAGGGATGGTGTGGTAGGTTTCCAGGTCTGTGGCAATGGAGATGGTCAGGAATCATTGAAAAGGTATAAAGGTTTTCTAGCGAGAGGTTTCCTTTTCCTTGACCATTCGGACGATCTCCTCAAATATGATGGTGGCGTAGTCCAAGTGGCGGTGGTAAGCAACACCGGCCAACAGTAGTAGGGAGTAGTAGGAGCCGCCATCGGTGCCTCGGTGAATACCAGTCAGGGTACAGGAGATAATAGTGGCTCGCGTCTGCCAGAGAGGCGCAAGATTTGTTCGTCTGAACTGATGAATTTGGTTCAATTCTCCCTGATATCCAAGACCTCTGATTAGGTCTAGTACCGCATCTACACTTGGATTTTCATCAAAGTCAGCTCTTCCTGGATAGTGATCAACAGCGGGTAGGTCCAATAGGTTTCTCAGTCGGACTGCAGAAAGAGTTGTGCGGATATTCTCAATACGACCCCGAAGGCACTTGTGTCCCAAGCGGGTGACACCCTCAGTAAAAGTGTACCATAGTTGCTGTAGATAGATTTCAGGTACATGGGTGGGTGAGGTGTTTGGGTTTTCAGTGATGGCTTGGCGGAGAGGATGGGCACGGATAATTTTAGTGATTATGGGGATTTTGGTATCGGTGGCTAGATCAAAATACATGTTGTTGCTCAGAGTTTCAAGCATCTCAGCAGCAGGGACTAGGCTTTCCTCGGGAAGGGGTTGATTAGCAGCCATCTGTCACAGATAAGATAGATCATATTAGCATAAGAGAAAAGACAGATATTTGCTGATTAACATGTGAACCAATGAATGAATATGTGTATTACAGTTTTATGCACATGTGAATGTTGGGTGTTGACTTTGACTTTGATTATGTAACTTATGAAATTTGAAGCAAGGCACAAAAATTTCTAAGTGTAGAAAGTCGGATAAGTTTAAGTTATGCGACAGTCGGATGAGGTGAAAGTCGCATGAGTATTAAGCTTGAAAGTCGCATGAAGGTTAACTTGACAGTTGGATGGACTAATTTCATCCGAAAGTCGCATGAATATAACAGTTATGTGAAAGTCTAATGGATTTGATTTCATACGAAAGTTGGATGAATTTGTTTAAGTTGAAATTTGGATAAACTTGTTTCACTTGAAAGTCGGATGAACATGTTTCACTTGAAAGTCGGATGAACATGTTTCACTTGAAAGTCGGATGAACATGTTTCACTTGAAAGTCGGATGAACATGTTTCATCCGAAAGTCAGATGAACATGTTTCATCCGAAAGTCGGATGAACTTGTTTCATCCGAAAGTCGGATGGGCCTGTTTCATCCGAAAGTCGGATGGGCCTGTTTCATCCGAAAGTCGGATGGGCCTGTTTTATCCGAAAGTCGGATGGCCTACAACTTGGTCTTTTCAGAGTTGTTTTATTTCAAGGTCGCATGGTGTAAACTTAGCCATTCGAAAGTCGCATAGACAAAACTTCATCCGAAAGTCGGATAGACCAATTTCATCCGACTGTCGGATGAAATTCCATTTCCTTCATCCGACTGTTAAGAACACCCAGCTTAGTTCATATTGAGTCCAAAGTGATTTTTGACATAAACTAAGTTCAGAGACTCAAAGTTGGTACCAAATGACTCGGAATTTAACCCCAAACAAGTTTGCACTCTCAAACAAGCCTAAACAATGCTATTTTATGCACATTTGAACTTGAAACTCTCTGTTCTTCAAAGCGAAGAACAGTGCCCAAAACCCAAACAATGGATTTACAAATAACTCGATTTTGTGTGACCTAGAACATGAAATTTGTGCCATTGTGTGCGCATACATTCAAGAATCACATTATATCAGTCAAACATTACAAACAACACCATTAATGGTGTTTTGATTCAAGAAACCCAGAGAAACCCACTGTTCGATAAACAGGGGTTGTTAAACCAAAAAGAAACGGATTTTGAATTTTAAACCATAGAATATTTACCCATTCTTGTTTCAATCCTCTTACCTTTCGGTTTTGTGTTGTTTAAACACAATAGATTTCACTCTAGGTGAGTTCGATCGAAAGCAGTTGAGAGGCAAGAAGACGAATAGTGTTTTTAGTTTTTTTTGAATTCTTGAAAGCGTGAAAGAAAAGGAACCGTCGGGTTGCCTATAAATAGAGCTATCCGATGGTCGGATGGATCGGGGCTTTGATCCGACTGTCGGATCGACCCGGTTTGGTCCAAACTAGATGTTTAGGCCCATGACTTAAATTGCAGCATTATTTAAGCCCAAAAGGTGATTTTCCTTCTTTTTGTGATTTTCATTATGGTTTTCAATTTCACCTTGACAAAAGTTATTATTATTTTTTTGTTATTCTTTTTGTGTTTTTTTTATTCCATTTTTGGTGACATAAACACAGACAACAAAATTAACATCTGACGAAGTATCATCTGTAAAGATGAATACTGCACATTTCTCCCCCTACACGAATGCACGGAAAACATTCGTGTTCACCAGTGAATCCGCAATGCTCCCCCTAGACAGGAGCACCTGTATAACTGCACGAGAAAATAGTTAATCTGATCAAGATATGAAAACAGTAGAGAATTAGAGTTTGAGATTAAGCATGCGGATCTTGGAAACCAGAAATGAGAATCGGGCTTCGTCCAGTGGTTTAGTGAACAGGTCAGCCAGCTGATGATCAGTGGGAACGTACTGGAGCTCAATCAGACCCTTTTCGACGTTGTCTTTCAAGAAGTGATACCTGATATCAATATGCTTGGTTTTGGAGTGATGGACAAGATTGCAGGAAATGGCAATGGCACTCTGAGAATCACACAACAGGGGAATCTTGGAGTAGGTAAGACCAAAGTCCCGTAGCTAAGTTCGCATCCACAGACTCTGACAGCAGAAACTTGCAGCTGCCACAAATTCAGCCTCGGCAGTTGATGTAGAAACACAGTTTTGCTTCTTTGAACTCCAGCAGACCAAACGATCGCCCAAGAAGTGTGCACTCCCTGACGTGCTTTTCCTGTCTAACATACACCCGGCATAATCCGAGTCGGAATACGCAAGCAGTTCAAATGATGAGTCGCGGGGATACCACAGACCAAGGTCTGGGGTCCCTTTCAGGTATTTGAGGATACGTTTCACGGCAAGTAAATGTGATTCTTTGGGATTTGCTTGAAAACGAGCACAGAGACATGTAGAAAACATTATATCCAGTCTACTAGCCGTGAGATACAGTAGAGAGCCGATCATACCCCGATAGGTTTTCAAATCGACTGCCTTTCCATGAGAATCAGCAGACAATTTGGTTTTAAAAGACATGGGGGTTGATTTGGACGAGCAGTCCGACATTTCATATTTTCTTAATAAATCGTTAATATATTTGGACTGATTTATGAAAATGCCATTGGAAATCTGTTTGACTTGTAAGCCGAGGAAGAAATTCATTTCTCCCATCATGCTTATTTCAAAATTGCTCGCCATTATATAATATCATCTACATATATCTGAACCAAGATATAGTCATCCCAATTTTCTTGGTGAAGAGTGTGGTGTCAATTCGTCCCTTCGAATATCCTTCACGAACCAGGTAGGCCGAGAGAACATCATACCAAGCCCGTGGAGCCTGTTTGAGTCCATAGAAGGCCTTATCAAGGATGTAAACGTCAGTCGGTCGTTTGGGATCAACAAAGCCTTCTGGTTGAGATACATAAACTTCCTCCTTAAGGATTCTATTCAGAAATGCCGTTTTGACATCCATCTGGTACACCTTGAAGTCCTTGTAAGGAGCATATGCGAGAAAAACTCGGATGGCTTCAATACGGGCAACAGGAGCAAAGGTTTCATCGTAGTCAATACCCTCCTGCTGGTTGTATCCTTTCGCTACTAGTCTGGCTTTGTTCCGAATTACCACACCGTCGGAATCTTTCTTATTCTTGAAGACCCATTTTGTGCCAATAATGGTCTTGTCGTGGGGTCGGGGCACCAGTCTCCAAACCTTTAACCGGTTAAACTGATCTAGCTCTTCTTGCACGGCAAGAATCCAGTCTGGGTCTTGTAGTGTGGCAGCTGTTCGTGTGGGTTCTAACAGACTAAGAAAGCTGGAGAACTGACACTCATTTGCTGTGGCAGATCTGGTCTGAACGCTGACATCTTTGTCTCCAATGATTTGCGTCTCTGGATGTGCAGCTGTCCATCTGGTGTTATGAGGAAGAGTGTTATCAGTGATTTCACGACTAACATCCTGGGGAAAGAATTCATCCAGACGTTGTTGAATGGATGGTTCACCCTCAGGAGTGGATCATTCTGGGAAGGACTGAGGAGTGCTATTTTCGTGATCCTCAGTGGCAGCATCGCTGACGGTATTTACTGTGGAGTTGGATGCAGTGTACCGGTCACCTAGAATAAGGAGTGGGTCGGCAGATGAAGTAACAGCCCTGGTTGTGGATGTGGTGGCACTTTGTTGCGTGAGTTCAAGGGATTCCTGAACAGCATCTGTGGGCCTATCAATAGGTACACTATTAGTTCCAGAATCATCAGTGTCTAAGAAATCAAAGATATACTTAAAATCAGAAGATTCATTAGCGTGTGTTATATTTGTTTCTTGTCGATTATGTCCCGGTCCTGAACTGATATGTCCAGAAACGATTGCAGGTGACTCAGGTGATAAAGATGTAGTGGTTAAAGTATCATCAAAAGTCACATTTATAATTTCAATCACAGCATTTGCTCGTTTGTTTAACACACGAAACGCTTTAGACTCTGAGGAATAACCAAGGAAAATTCCCTCATCAGCTTTGGGGTCAAACTTTCCCAGGTTAGCCTTCTCATTGAGAACAAAGCACCGATTACCAAACACGTGAAAGTGTTTAATATTGGGCACTCTGCCATTTGCAAGTTCATAAGGAGTTTTGTTAAAGCGACTGTGCAAAATTGTGCGGTTTTGTGTGTAGCACGCTGTGTTGACAGCTTTTGGCCAATAGGAAGGTGGCAAATCTGCATAGGACAGCATGGTTCGAGCTGCTTCTACAAACGTGCAATTTCTTCGTTCGACTACTCCATTTTGCTCTGGAGTGTATGCTGCAGAGAGCTGATGCATGATTCCCACGGATTCAAGAAAAGAATCCAAGACTTTGTTCTTGAATTCGGTGCCATTGTCGGTTCTAATGGTTCCAACCTTTCCTTGTGATTGATTCTGCACCTATTTGAGGAACGAGATGATTGTAGATGGAGCTTCATCCTTCGCCCTCAAGAACTTGACCCAAGTGTATCTCGAATAGTCATCAACTATCACGAGAATGTACTTCTTCCCATTACGAGACTGAACCCTCATCGGCCCGCACAAGTCCATGTGCAGCAGTTGGAGAGGAGCTTTTGTGCTGGACACCTGTTTGATTTTGTGAGATGCTAGTTTCATTTTCCCTCTCTCACAGTGCTCACAGAGGTGCTCTTTTTCAAACTTCAGTTTGGGCAATCCGCGAACCAGATCACCGTTGACCAATTTGTTGATATTCTTGAAGTTGAGGTGAGAGAGTTTGCGATGCCACATCCACGTCATTTCAAATGAGGCCTTGGACAGAAGACATACTGACTGTTTGCCTTCCAGATCTGCAAGATCAATGGTATACATATTTGACCTTCTGGACCCAGTCAGTACCACATCACCGTTTTCAGTCATAACTGAGCAAGTTTTGGCCTTGAAGTTAACTTCTAACCCCTTGTCACAAAATTTCCCAATACTGAATAAGTTGTGTCCCAACCCTTCTACATACGATACTTTGCTTATTTTTATATTTTCTTTGATAATGTCTCCAGTTCCCATTATTGGAGCCACGTGGTTGTTTCCAAACCGAACATTTCCCGAGTATTTTGGGACATAGTTCGTAAGGAGACTCTTTTCACCCGTCATATGCTTCGAGCAGCCGGAGTCCAAGTACCACCGGCTAGATATCTTCACATTAAAGACAAAAGTTGTTGAGTTACCCATTGTGTATTGGGTCCTTGACTGTTAGCAAAAACAACAGTATCACATGTAGTTTCAGTTAATGAGTTCGGTGTTAGAATGTTGGAAGTACAAACTTGTGACACCAATTGTGGTTGAGACGGTGATGGTATTATGCTTTCTTTGGATATTGCGGGGGAATTGGTTGTTCTGGAAGTGATGACAGATTGTTCAATAACCACGTGATGACAACCTTTTGGTAGTGAAACATCATCGTCGATGTATGCACTTGATTTCTTTGGGAGTCTTGCTTCGGTTGTTTCAGTTATCACTTTGATGGGTTTGTCTTGAACTGTAGGTTGTTTATGCTATTTGAATTGAGTTTGCTTACTCAAGTGATTTGTGACAGTTGGTTTGGCAGCATTTGGATTGGCGTGATTCCAGTTGTTGTGATATTTGTGATTTGGAGTCCATGAAGTGTGCCTATTGGTAGATTTTAATTCTGGATTTTGTTTCAAAGGCACACTTTTGTTACTTATTTGGAATTTTGCTTTTGTTGAGCGTTTCTTTCGCCAATAGGTAATTTTGTTACCTTGTTTGTTTATGAAGGAAGCTTGTTCATGAGTGGATTCAAAGGATTTATAGTTTAAATTCGGTTTGATCCCTCGTTTCTTTCTATCATCATCGTACACATATTTGAAAGTACAGTGACCTTCCATGCAACCATCACTCATGCAAAAGATTTCTGTTTTAACAGAATCAAGTGGAGTTCGAACAGGTTTCACATTTACTATTGACTAATCATTACAAAGTAACAAAGTTGTTTGTTTATTGAAAGTAGCTGGGTAAATCAAACACTCTTCGTCTTGTCTTTCTCCATCTTTCTCTTCTAGCTTCTTTCGCCATCCAAAAATCTGTTTGCTCTTGCTCTTCACATTTCCACCTAGAAGGACATTTGGGTTAGAAGTAGACATTTCCAAACTATCATTCTTAGGGCGAGAGCGTGTCGTTTGTTTCTTGATTAGCTTTGTTTTGGATTTGGATGGTTTCGATTATACTATTCTTTCGTGATAACGGAGTATCAATTATCTTGGCTTTTCCTTTAAAGAGATTGGATTCAATTGTTTGCATTCTGAAAAAATCATTCTCAAGTGTATTAAGTTTCTTATGAAGAGTGAATAATGATTTTTCTAATTTTCTGCATTGTTCACAGTTTTCACCAAGATTCATTGGGGGATACATCACTTGCATGTATGTCGAAATTTGAGCTTCCAGATGTTGAACATTCACCTTCTTGCACGTGTGGAAATGAGATTCTGGACGTGCTTATGGCAGCGGAGTTTTGTGAATTGGTATTTTCAGTGGCTAGGTGATTAATCAGGTTATGAAGAATGGCTTTTTCAAAGTCAAAGACAACGGATCTATGGACAAGCTCAAGTTCAACTAACTCAAGGTGTCGTTGTAGATCCATATGAGGAATGTAGAGGCGAGGCTCGGGTGGAGAATCTGAGATTGATGGTAATGACTCCATTTCTGTTTGGGAGTAGCTTCGGAAGTAGTCATCAAAGATTGTGGGTTTGAAGACTTTGGTTATGTACAACTGATTTAGGCTTTCGTAGTCGTATGAGGTTGAAGCTCTGTTCGTGATGCGTCTCTTGTGTTCCTTCTCGGCCAGTTCGTCGATTTGTCCAACGAACACCATTTGCTTGGTTAATCCCATATTCATGTATTCAAAATCGTACAATTGTTTAGCACTTATCTTGTCACTTATGTGAGGATTAACGTAACCTAAACCTTTGTATGTCCATTTAGAAAATTTAACATCCTTAGGTTTGTTCAGAAAAATGGTTTGTGTCGTTTGATCTCTTTTAATTAGTAGGTCTTCGAGATCTTTTATTTTTGAGTATAATTGACATCGTTCTTTTTGCAAAAACTTAAAATCTTCTTCAGCTGAGACTTTGGCCGCCTTTAAGTTATGAATTATTACCTCATTTTCACTTCTTAAGGTATTTAGTTCATTTTCTTTTGCGGTTAATTCTGTTTGAAGATTGTCTAAGTTAGACGTTGACCGATTCTTGATTCGGTGTTCCAACTTAGTGATTTTACGGTTTTGTCGTTCGATGTGTTCAACCAGTGTCTGAGCATACTCAATGTTTACCTTTCCAGAAACACCTACATCATCAGTGTGCGTTTCTTCAAATTCATCAGCCCCATCTGCTTCATTCTCATCCTCATCATCTAAGGAGACTATATCATGAGCCATCAAGCAAAAGTGAGCTTGATCAGTACCATCTTCGTCTGAATCATCTGTGTCGGTCAAAAATTGGTCTTCTTCAACAAGCATTGCTCTTCCACTCTCCTTTTTCTTTGTCAACCGTAGTTTGTTGCGGTAGTATTCGGCATCTTTGGTCTTGGGTTTTCTACAGTCTTTGATGAAATGCCCTGTTCTACCGCAGTTGTAGCATTTCTTTTCCTCTTCCTGAGGTTCTGCGGGTTTGTCTGTTTTTCTCTTCTCATCGGCTACCATTCCTTCACTTCTTCTAGATCCAGATGTGTACCGTTGTCGGTTGCTAGTCTTTCCGTACTTGTTTTGGAAAACTCTCGTAATCAATGACATAGCCTTCAGTACCGCATCCTTTTCTGACATCTCCATCTCTCCTTCTGAGGAGTCGGAGTCGATCACAACCTGCTTCCCTTTGCCGCCCCTTGATGATTCCCGCGGTCTCCTTTCAGCCACTAATGCAACCGGGTCAGACGGTTGCTTCATTGAAAGTTTGGTGAGAACCTCATCTTGAAACTGATTCAAGTCCTCATAAATCGAGTGGTGAGATACCGCCTTGAGATTCCGATTAACATGTTTATACAAGCGAACATGTTCACTCCATTCAGGACCAAGTGCATTGATCAAGTTAACATTTATATCTAGATCGGATCTCGTTACCCCATGATTTCTCATATCGTTCAACAATCTGCAGAAGCGACTGTAAGTGTCCTGCAGCAGTTCACCCTCCCTGGCCTTGAATTCCCGGAAGGTGTTAACAAGTTGTGTTTCTCTGATAAATGACCCTTGCTCAGTACCCTGAATTTGTTGTTTTACTTCGTCCCAAATTTCTTTGGCAGAAGTCAAACTGTCTATTTTTTAGTAGATTTCCGCGCATAGCCCTTGTTTCAAGTAATATTTTGCGTCTTTGTCGGCGCGTGCACGGTCTTTCTCTTCTGTAGTTAGTTCTGATGGGAGTTTCCGTTCCTTTCAGCAAGAACTGGTGGATTGTTTTCTGGAACAGCCTCGACAAATTTCTCAAAGATGGCATCACTGTTTAGAATGCTGTCTTTCATCATTTCACCATATTTTTCATTATGCTCTATGAAGTCCATAAACCTTCATTTCCATACATTATACTCATTTCTGAAAAGTACTGGAGGTTTAGTGTTTGTTCCTATGGCGAGGATTTCGTTGCTTGAACTCATCTTTACTTTGGATCTTTCTCCCTGAAATAGAATGGTTAGTGTGTGTGTGAGAAAACTTGTGAAGTTGGTTTAAGTGTTTGAGAATTGGGTGAAGTTGTCCAAGTGTGATTTGATGCGACTTTCGGATGGTCAGAAAGTCGGATGGACTGAGAGTTCTTGGATTTGTGTTTCTTTGACTGTCGAAGAGATTGATTGTTATCCGAAAGTCGGATGAACTTTTGGTCCGAAAGTAAGATGAAATTTCGAAGGTCGGATGAGCTTTAGGTGATCCAAAAGTTGGATGATGTTCCTAAGGTCGGATGAGCTTTAGGTGATCCGACTGTCGGATGAAGTTGGGTGTGATCCGAAAGTCGGATGAGCTTCGAGCCTAAAGGTCGGATGAGTTTTCAAAAGTAAGTTTGGATGATCTTTAGGAAAGTCGCACGACAGTCGGATGAGCCAAAGTCAGATGAGCCTAGAGTCGCACGACTGTCGGATGGATAATAATCCAAAACTTGCAGGTTTGTACTCTATTCGATAACAGACTGCTAATTTGCCCAAAACACACTAAAGAACTCACTAAACTTTTTTTTTTGACTTTTCCTTTTACTAGAAACACTTCCCTTTACTGATTTCAACCCAAAACAACAACAAATTTTTGAAAATTTGATGAAACATCCTGACGGATACGGAAAGGACCGATGAAACGGGGAGCCAACTTCCCACGTTGGCCGAAGCGAATTACACCTTTCCATGGAGAAACTTTCAAGTATACCGACTCTCCCACATCAAACTTTACTGGACGTCGTTTTGGATCAGCATACATTCTTTGTCTATCTTTAGTTGCTTTCAATTTATCTCTAGCTACAGCAACCTTATCCGCAGTCAACTGTACTATCTCGGGACCTGCAAACTGTTTCTCACCTGCCTCTAACCAACAAGTCGGAGTACGGCAGCGACGACCGTACAACATTTCATACGGAGGCATTCCAATACTGGAGTGATGAGAGTTATTATACGCAAATTCTACTAATGGCAGTTGTGAATCCCAAGATCCACCATACTCTAGTACACAAGCTCGCAACATATCCTCGAGTGTCTGTATGGTTCGTTCTGTCTGACCGTCTGTCTGAGGATGGTAGGCTGTACTCAAATTAACTCTAGTTCCCAATTCTCTTTGCAAACTCCTCTAGAAATTGGATACAAACCTTGAATCTCTATTAGACACAATTGAAAACGGTATACCATGCCTTGCAACGATCTCGTCTATGTATAGTTGTGCCAGTTTACCCAACGAAGCTGTCTCACAAGCAGCTAGAAAATGAGCACTCTTTGTCAAACGATCCACTATCACCCATATCATATCATGATTCCTCTGAGTTCGTGGTAGTTTCGTTACAAAATCCATTGTGATGTGCTCCCATTTCCACTCAGGAATCTCTAACTGCTTTAAAGACCCATAAGGCCTCTGATGTTCCGCTTTCACTTGTGCACAAATATGGCATGATTCCACAAAATGTGCCACATCTGCTTTCATTGTAGGCCACCAGTAAAGCACTTTTAGATCATTATACATTTTAGTGCTTCCTGGGTGTATGGACAATCTCGACTTGTGTGCTTCTGTCAAAATTAATTGTCTCAATTCTCCAAGCTTAGGCACCCATACGCGAGCTTTGAATGTTTTTAATCCATGAGAGTCATTATTCAATTCATCTTTTCTCTTTTTCATTAACTCAATCTTTAAATTTTCTTCTTTAAGGGCTTCTAACCGAGCAGACTTCAGTCTATCTATCAAATCAGATACTATTTCAATTCGCATAAACTGAATTGAGCTTCCATTCCCTTTTCGACTCAGGGCATCTGCCACAACATTCGCTTTTCCCGGGTGATATCTGATCTCGCAGTCATAATCTTTAATCAATTCTACCCAGCGTCTCTGTCTCATATTCAATTCCTTCTGAGTGAATACATACTGCAAGCTCTTATGATGTGTACAAATTACGCATTTGGTGCCATACAAGTAATGTCTACACAATTTGAGCGCAAATACTACTGCTGCTAGCTCCAAGTCGTGAGTCGGGTAGTTCTTTTCATGTAGTTTCAACTGTCTGGAAGCATAAGCAATCACCCAATCTCTCTGCATTAATACACACCCTAAGCCCGCCAATGACGCATCACAATATACTGTAAAATCTTCAGATCCACTTGGCAAAGCAAGAATTGGAGCTCGACACAACAGTTCTTTTAATATCTGGAAGGCCTTATCTTGTTCGTTACCCCACATAAACTTTACATCCTTTCGAGTTAACTTGGTTAATGGACCCGCAATCTTAGAAAAGTCCTTGATAAATCTGCGGTAGTATCCAGCCAATCCCAGAAAACTCTTTATCTCTGATGGTGTTCTTGGGGCTTTCCAACTCATCACTGCTTCTACCTTTGATGGATCTACTTTTACCCCTTCCTTACAAATAATATGCCCCAAAAACTGAACTTCTCTTAACCAGAACTCACATTTCGAGAACTTTGCATACAACTGTTCTTTCTTTAGAATTTCCAAGATCTGTCTCAAATGCTGCTCATGTTCTATCTCAGTCTTTGAGTAAATCAAAATGTCATCAATGAAGACAATCACAAACTCATCAAGAAATGGTCGACAGACTCTGTTCATGAGATCCATAAATATTGCTGGTGCGTTGGTTAGACCGAATGGCATAACCAGGAACTCATAATGACCATATCGTGTATGGAAAGTTGTCTTTGACACCTTCCTTTGACACCCTTACTTGATGGTAACCCAATCTTAAATCAATCTTCGAGAAGAAAGAAGCTCCCTTTAGTTGATGGAACAAATCATCAATTCTGGGTAGCGGGTACTTATTCTTTATCGTTCTCTTGTTCAATTCCCTGTAATCAATGCACATACGCAATGTACAATCTTTCTTCTTTACTAAAAACACTGGCGCACCCCACGGTGATGAACTTGGACGGAAAAACCCTTTATCTAACAAGTCTTGAATCTGTGTCATCATTTCTCGGATTTCTGAAGGTGCCAGTCTATACGGTGCTTTAGCCACTGGTCGGGACCCTGGAATCAAATCTATCTTGAACTCTACCTCTCTAACTGGAGGCAACCCAGGCAACTCTTCTGGAAACACCTCCGGGTATTCCGTTACCACCCGGATGTCTGTCATAGCTTGTTTTTCTTTCTTTCCATCAATCACATATGCTATAAACGATTCACAACCTTTACTTAGTGCTTTCTTTGCCTTTAAACATGAAATTATTGAAATTGCAGACCCGGCTTTCTCACCCCTTGCTATCACCCTTGTACCATCCGCTAATGGGAACAAGATTAACTTTTTGTGGAATTTTATACTTGCTTGATTCAGACTTAACCAATCCATACCCAATACAACATCAAAACCAGATAAAGGCATGACAAGAAAGTAAACAGGAAAACATACCCCATCAATATCAATTTTAGCTCTAGCCACAGCAGTCGTGACTGAAACCATCATGCCATCTGCTACTTCTATCTCTAGGGCATTAACAAGTTTAATAACAGGTATATTTAATCTACCAAAAAACTCCACAGACACAAACGAGCGGTTAGCTCCAGAATCAAATAATACTCTTACAGGGATAAAGTTAATCAGGAACATACCGGTTATGACATCATCAGTAGTGGTGGCATCCTCCACCGTCATTTTAAAAGCCCTACCCTCAGTAGTAGGTGGATTCTTTCTCTTCTGACCAGCTGAAGATGTTCCCCCAGCTGTCCCCGCCCCTGCTCCCGATCCAACTTTCTTTCCCACCGGGCACTCTCCCACTCTGTGCCCTTCTTTCTGGCAGTTCCAACAGACACTGCGTGGGAACCTACAATCTTTCAATTCATGGCCAAACTGACCACATTTAACACACCTTCTAGATTGGGGCGTACATTGCCCATTGTGATATGACTTGCACCGACTACATCACGGTGCCCTCTGTGTTGAACCACCAACATTTGACCTCCTACTATGGTCTCCCTGCTTATATCCACTTCCTTGCCCACCCTGCCTTTGTTGGGAATTATAATGATCAATCTTTGACTTTTGTTGGGCAATCTTTTCCCCATTCCACTTGTTCTTGGCTATTAAATCCCCTTATGCTATTTTATCCAAATTAAATGCTTGCGATAAGGTAGTAGCTCATCTAGTGGCGCTACGGAGATCAGGGTGCAGTGCTCCGACAAAGTGAGCAATTTTAGATTCTTTGTCTGGTACCCAGTGTTTCACAAATCTCATTTTCTGATTAAATTGCTTAATCAGATCATCCACTGTCATGTTCCCGGTCATTTGTAAGTCCATAAATTCTTTCTTGATTTTAGCAACCTCAAATGTGCCACGGTACTATTCACAAAGTTTCTCTTGGAATTGACTCCAAGTAATGCTCTCCTGTTGTTGTTCAGTGAAATGGCCAGTGATGGAATCCCACCAAACCATAGCATCACCTTTTAGCATCCTTGATGCATATTTCACCTTCAGTTCGTTCTCACAGTTACAAGCATCTAGTGCCTTTACCATTTCCCTCAGCCAATTCAGGGTTATGTTAGGGTCAGAACTTCCACTATATTCCGAAGGCTTACAGTCCAAGAATTGTTTGTATGTGCAAGGCTGCTTAAACCCAGGAAACGCAAAAGGGTAAGCTCCCTGTTGTGGATATGGATAGTAGAACGGTTGTTGCATTATCTGTATCACTAGTGGTAGGGGCATTGATAGTGGTGGTACGGTTGCCTGAGTAAAGATCGCAGCTGATACTGGAGGTTGTTCAGTTTGGGTCAATCTTTGTTCCAGGTTATTTAGCTTAGCTCTAAGATCCATTAGTTCATTCTCCAGTTTAAATATATATTCACTCTGATCTTCTTCCTGTTCTTGGCCAGATGGTCCTGCTCGGTTAGTAACATCCAATTCTTCTATCACTGGTGCCTCTACAGATGCTAGAGTAGCAGGAGGGAGGATGGTGGTCTCTCTTTCAACCATATCTGTTACAATCACATCATCTCACAACTTATTAGCATAAACTGTTAGTACTCAAAATACTAACTACTACCAACAATTCTAACTCACTCTAATTCCCCCTGAAGGAAAGCTTGACCTGTCACGAGCCAAGATTTGGGAATGCAAACACTCTAGTTGTGCCTGCATCGCCAAACCAAAGCTTTGATACCAAACTGTAACACCGTAAAATCTAAGCCATTTTTTTTAAATTGCGCTGCGGAAGCTTTAATTAACTTTAAACATACAATCCATTCACAATCATAACAATCATTTACAAACAAAATATCTGTTCTTAAAATCCAATATGCTTAAGTATGTGTTACAAAATAAACTGACTCGTTTCATTTTAAATCTTAGACATCAGAGTCAAGTCAACTTTTCCTTCCACAAAAACACAAACCTGCAAAAAAAGCAACAACTGTGGGGAATTAGCACAAAGCTAAGTGAGTAGAGGTTAAACCCAAAAGCAAACATCAAGCCAATATTAATTATGTAATCACAACTCTAAGAAGACCGGCGGTTCGGCAGAACCTACAACCAGTGCCAGCCAAAACAAAGGTTTACCGATATCCCTCTACTGAATTGGCACAGTGAAATCCCACTCTGAAGCAACATATGCAACAGTAAGGCTACCACTGTTCAACCAACCAGTAAACGAGCCCAGCCCAGCCCAATTCCACGTATAGCTGACTTCTCAAACGCAACTCAAAATCATACTAAGAGTGCGTATCAAACAAATAGTCATGCAATAGACATCAATAATAATCACAATCAATAGTTCCAATATCAAACCATCACATAAAATCATGCCTTACATCAGTAATATTTAAACACAATCTTTACCATTCGCATCCAACATCCACTCACCTTTCAAGTTCAGACGAAGCACTCAGAAGTCTAATGTTACTGAGCCTATGGATTGCCTGAAATAAAATAATAACCAATCAGTCTCCAATCTTATAAATATATCTGACATATATTTATACTTCATTCATAATATCAACAATCAATAAAAAATTAAAAATCCAAACACAAAGTATCGGATTTCAGAACTATCGGATTTTCTCTTTCGGATTCTTGAAAATCCGTAACTGTCGGATTTAGGAATCCGATGGGTTCAAATCTCTGTTGTCTTAATCGGATTTCAAGTTTCCAAAATCGTAAGTATCGGATTGCACTAAGTCCCGGATTCCGGAATTGAGTATTGGATTTCATGTGTCGGATTTAATCATTCGGATTCTAACTTAGTCATTTTCTAAGTTTAGGATTTCATATCCAATTATAGTATTCGGATTTGGGGTTGTCATAAACCAAGTTTCGGATTCTAAGGTAATCGGATTTATACTTTCGGATTTCATAAGAATCGGTTTTTTTCACAATCGGTTTTCCTAACTTCCACAATCCGAGAGCTTCATAAATATCGAATCCGATAACTTCAACATATAATAATCCAAACCCAGATTTCATATAGATCCATAACCATCATTCCAGAAACATACATTAAACATTTCTAATACGTTCTCATGCAATTAACCATACAAAACTATCAAAATCATATTCTTTCAAAAACCGATTGTAATATTCTTAGCATGCAACCTTCAATACTAATCATAAATCATATTTGCATCCGATAACATATTAAGAAGGATTATAACATGTAAATTCATAAACACCAACCTTTTAGATCTAGATTTAATAACACAATATGAATCCCGATTCTTTTCTTCTTCCTTTCTTCTTTCGGTTTACTTTACAAAAGAGAGCACACACACATACACACACTTTTCTTGTTTGTAAAATAATGGGCAGATGAGTCCAACACATACACACAAGGTACATGCAAAATAGGTGGCACCTAAATCCCACATACACCCCCACGTGTAAACCCCACTAGACATGTATGCATACATACATACGGCTATAAATACATACATACATACATACTTTATTCAAATTTCAATTAATTAATTAAACTAATTCACATAGATAATCACCTAATTAAATTAAAACAATTAAATCACAACAAATACATACCGTAAACCCGCTAATCTACTAGCCCTGGTTTGCGGGTGTTACATATGTAGTCTATTGAATGAACAAGTAATTGGGCTACTTTATGGTTGGGCTTATTAATTAAGGGAAATGGAATAAAGTGTGAAAGAATTAAGCCTCATGGGCTTAAAGCTAATGTCATTGTTGGGCCCAAGGCCTTGTGAGAAACAAGTATAAAAGGTGGATTAGGGTGCAACCTCCAAGGAAATACACTGTTGCATTGAGAGTTCTTGTGTGTGTGTCTGTGTGTGTAAACCCACAAGAAAGGCAAGGAGAAGGAACCAAGAATCATTTGGAAACTCAAGGAATTGGCAAAAGAATCATCAGGTAATGTTTCCTATTCCTCTATGATGTTGTAGGCATCGATTTTACCATGTTTGGATGATTATTAGGCTAGATAAGATCTGGGTTTTTGGGTTTATGAAGAACATAGTAAAGAATATGAACTAGGAGCTTTGATACTTGTGGTGTTGTGTTTAAATTTGGAAGAAAGTGCCTAAATGAATGAAGAAATGTTATGAAACAAAAATAGAGTGATTTGGTTGAGTTTTGAGAAGGTTGTGATTTTGAAAATGGAGTTTCAAGTTCTGGGTTTTCAAAAGATGAACTGGCAGAGAAGATGAAGGTCCATGCGACTTTCAGAAGGCCTCATGCGACCTTCAGAGGGTCTATGCGACCTTCAGATAGCCTCATGCGACTTTCAGCTTATCTGACAGTCCATGCGACTTTTGGTATAAGTCCATGCGACTTTCTGAGGCATAAGTGAAAGTCCATGTGACTTTCAGTTGGGAAATTAGGGTCATGCGACTTTCAGATGGGAAACTAGGGTCATGCGACTTTCGAATAGAAAGAGTGTAGGCCCATGCGACTTTCAGTTGGGAAGCTAGGGGCATGCGACTTTCAGATGGGTGTGGATGTCCATGCGACTTACAGTCCATGCGACTTTCAGATGGGTGTGGGTGTTCTATGCGACTTTCAACCTGAGTCCATGTGACTTTCAGTTTTTAGCCCCGACCTAGTGTGGTCTGACTTAGGGTCTGTAGTATACCCAAAACTAATCAGTGGAGATATCTGTATTGTAGGTCCTTGCGACTGGAATTGTGTTGGGGAGATAATCACTTCACCCTAATAATCAACTCTGCCTATCCTAAAACATAGAATTTGATGATAACCAAACCCTACATTCAGTATGACTTAGAAAGAATTCAAACATGTGTTTTTTGAATCAGTTTATGTAAAAATATGCTAAGTATGGAACCATCAGATGCGGAAAATAAGCCATCAGCTGAGCATCAGATCCTACTCAAAGTATCAGCCAAAGGATATCAGCCAAGGAGCATCAGATGAAGAATACAAGTAAAGAAGACCATCAGCTGAGGAAAATAGTCTATCAGCTGAGTAAAATTGTTGATCAGCTGAGGAAAATATTCCATCAGCTGAGTGAACAAATTGATCAGCTGAGTGAAAAAATTGATTAGCTGAGTGAAGAATTTGATCTGCGGAGTGCCTACTCTATCAACTGAGTGAACAATTGGATCAGCTGAGGCCCGGAGCATCAGCTAACTAAGTCTTCCTTTACACAAGTCATCTCCCCTTATAAACTGATGTATTTGATTGATCAGCTGAGCATTTTTGAACAACTGATCATACAAATACATGAGCTTATGTCCTCCTAAGTTTACTATTGATCAGCTGAGCATCTATATGATCAGCTGAGCAATATGTATCAACTGAGTCCTCGCAAAAAGTGATCAACTGATATATTTTGTCAACTGAGTAGTGAATATCAGAGTTCCTAGTACAATCTATTAGCTGAGTCGTGAAAAATGTCAAATCTACTCTATCTTTTCAGATTGTAAGTCATATGTAAAAAGCAGAACATGTGTTGTTCTATTATGCCTTAGATCTTTGTCTGTAAACGTAAAAATGCACTTTTTGGATCAAGTATGAGACAAAAAGGTTTGATCTTATCCTCTGGAAAAGGATAATGATACCTCAAATAGACGAAGATCTTGAAGATTTGTTCAAGCAACTAAGTATGGCTGGCAATCCCATATTTGGTAAAGTCAAATCAATCAGAAGCATGGTGTTGATTAAAAGTACAATCATGGAAAGGGAAAGATACTTCTACACGACAATAGATGTGGACTTTAATATTTTATATTGTGAACGGGTTGCACTTTTGCAGAAAAGTACAATTACTTTTATCAAAACATTTGATTAAAGTAACTTTACTTTTCACCCACTACCTTTACAATTAAAATATTATATTTCCACATCCTCTTTGTCTCTTACCTTCATGCAACCGGATCCACCAAGACTTCTATATATACTCATGCATGGTGGACATGCAAAAAATACAATACACAATACAACAAAGTAAAGTCTCTACTACACTAAAAGAAAATCTCATCAGTTGAGAAATTCGTAGAGTATAAGCATTGTGTAGAATCAAACTTGTTCATGTGTTGAACACTCTATATACATTAGTTTTAGAGTTAGCTTGTCTATGTGTTAGATAAATTGATTGCCACCTTTTATTGTACTTAGAATTTCCGCTTCTAGTACATGTAATTCTTGATTCATATCAATAAGAATTATATAAAAGTATATAAGTGTGTCTTTAATTTTAAAAGCTAAAGTTTGTATTCAACCCCCCCCCCTTCTACAAACATTGGTTGTTGCGTACTCAATCTGGGACTAACAACTGGTATTAGAGCAGGTTAGATAATCAATATCTAGATCTTTTTTGCTTACTCTACAACTGCTTCTACCCCTCTAAATATGGCCTCATCCGCAAACAATATAAATATCTCAAACACTGGGTCCATAACAAGATGTCCCATGTTTGATGCTGAAAATTTCTCCATGTGGAAAAGTAGAGCACATCTTTTCCTATCTACCCTTGATATCCAAATGCTTGAAATAGTCACCGATGGTCCTTATGTTCCAACATCAGTGTAATCTATCCCATCAGAATCTGAAGGTCAAACCTCTACAACTGAAAGAATCATAACCAAACCCATGCATCTGTGGACAGATGAGGATAAGAGGTTGGTTAGCCTAGATGTTAAGGCTAGATCAGCTCTTGTCTCTGCACTTCCTAATGAAATCTATCATTAAGTGCTTAACTGTTCTTCTGCTAAAGAGATGTTAGATACACTCATAGTTGCATATGAAGGGACTGAAGAGGTGAAGGAGAACAAGAAACTCCTCCTCAACAGAGAGTATGAATTCTTCTTTGCTCAGAAAGGTGAGAGTCTTACACAGACATACACCAGGTTCAACTGCCTAGTTAATGACTTGAAAAGGGCAGACATAACCAAGAGCAACTTTGTCTTGGTGAACAATTTTCTAGACTCCCTCCCTGAAACATGGGATCACTTTGTCACTGTTCTAAGACATAGTGAGAAGATTAAGGGAATGTCTCTGGTTGCTCTCTATGGTAACTTACTCAACCATGAGCAATCAGTCAAGCAAAGGAAGTTGTCATCCAAGGAGATGAAAGAGGTAGTGAAAGCTGCACCAACTGCCCTTGTATCAAGAGATACAAAGATGAGAAGCTTTGCAGCTATTGATTCTGGTTCTGATGAAGAAGGAGATGGAGAGGAGAGTGCTGGAGAAAGTGATGAGGAGGAGGATTGTGAGGAAAGTAATCTGGAGGAGTTGGTTGAAGGTGTAGCTATGTTGGTTAAGAAGTTCAAACCTTTCAAGAAGGGAAAGGGTGTCAAGAGGTTCAGCAAGAGGTATTCAAAGTTTGTCAAGCCCAAATCCACCTTTGATGCCTCCACAGCAGAGTGTTATAAGTGTGGCAAGATTGGCCACATAGCCAGTGACTGTAAGTCCAAATATAACACTGGTTCTTCATCTGTGCAAAAGCAGGAGGGCAAGATTGATTATGAAGCCAAGTATAAGAAACTCCTTGCTGTTGTCCTTGACAAGAAGAAGAAGAAGAAAGCCCAGGGCCAAGTTCTTGTTGCTGAAGAAGAAGATTGGGCAGAAGAAGATCTCTCCTCAGATGAAGATAAGGTGATATCTGTTCAGTTTTGCATGATGGCCAACAACAATGATGGTAGTTCCTTTGATGAAGACATGAAAAAGGCTGCTAAAGCTTGTTCAACTACCAACTGGGATCTTTCTTCTATGTATTAGGTTGCAAAATTTATTTACTATGATGATAATGAGAAGAATGCTATGTTTGATTACTTGTGTATTGATTACAGTCTGCTATTCAAAGGGAGAAGAAGCTAAAACTAGAAGTAGGATCACTAAAGGAAAAGTTAATTCTTAAGGATGAGGAACTTAATCAGATAACAATCTTAAATGATGAACTAGCTAATCAAAAGATACTTAATGAGATCTTAGTAAAAGAAACTAGTGAAGCAACCAAAAAGTTTAATGACCTCAAAAAAGTAGTAAAGTCTTGGTGTGTATCTGCGGAAAAGACCACTCAGTGTGTCAAGGAGCAGATACCTAAACAAGTTCAAGCTATTATTGGTGGAAATTACTCTAAGGCTGCTAACTATGTTGATTCTAGTAAGAACCTTAATATCTTAGACAAAGCTGACATCTTGCCACAGACCTTTCACAAGACTGTTAAAGGCAAAAGTGTGTTCACAAATAAGTTTGTTAGAAGTAAGAGTTCCCACTTAAAAGAATCAATTATTCCTTCTGTTGAATCATCCTCTAGTAAGATTTCAGAATGTAAAAATACTAATAACACAAAGTCAAAGGATGTGATTAAAGGAAAGGAATCATTAGTTGAGACCTCAGAGACATTATGCTGTCAAACCTTGAAAACAAATGGCTTAATTCTTAGCATTTCACAAACTGAAGAATCATTAGCTAATACTACTCCATCAACTGATAGGTTAGTAGATGATAAATGCTCAACTGATAACCTGTCAGTTGATCATAGCTCATCTTCTAAACAATCAGTTGATCTAGAAGTAATCAACTCTCTTTCAATAGAAGAAACTATGAGTAAAAAGAATGATGTTCACATTGTTCCCATTTCTGCCACTCCAAAGATTGGTCAAAAACTTTCCAAAAACAAAGATCAATCTAAGGTGCCTGTAAATAAAGAACTTAGAAATTTAGAGGATAAGCTTTATAAGCTGAATGGTCAAGTTAGTCAAATGATGACTGATAAGAAATCTCATAGGCTTTCAAACCATGTTGTTCAATGCTCCAAGGCCACAAAATCTCAAAAATGTTATAAATGTGGAAGCAAAGAGCATAAGGCATTTGAATGTTCTTTAGAAGGGAATTCAAGACAGCGGACTTGTGATGATGACATAGTCACTCCTCTCATACATAAGAAACTTGAGATGAAGTGGAAAGCTAGGTTCATTCCACAGGGATCCACTAAGTAGTGGATTCCTACTTGTGTCACTAACTCTTCTTTCATTCAAATCTGTGCAGGGTGTTGGTTCTTGGTTTCTTGATAGTGGATGTTCAAGAACCATGACATGTAACGAGGCTTTGCTCAGTAACTACAAGAAAGAGAAAGGTCCAAGGGTGACCTTTGGTGACAACAACCATGGGCAAACTAAAGGCTATGGTGAAATTCATAATGGGAACCTCAAGCTGTCAAAAGTTTCATATGTCAAAAGGCTGAAATATAATCTCATAAGCATAAGTCAATTGTGTGATGGAGATAATGAAGTCCACTTCACAAAGATAGGAGGCTCCATCATAAATAAAGAAGGTAATACAGTGGTCAGTGCCAAGAGAACCAAGGATGTGTATACACTTGACATGTCCTCTGGTAACCCTTCAAAGGAAACATGTTTGTACTCCAAGAATAATGAGGATACAAACTGGCTGTGGCACAAGAGGCTTTCCCACCTTAATTTCAAAAACATCAACAAGTTGAGCAAGGGTGAACTAGTGTCAGGACTACCTTCACTGACTTATCTTAAGCCTAAACCTTGCACTGCTTGTGAGAAGGGAAAACAGCATAAGACATCATTTCCATCCAAGTAAGCCTTCTCAATTACAGAACCTTTCTATATGTTGCACATGGATCTCTTTGATCCTGTTGCAACTGCTAGTATTGGTGGAAGTAAGTATGCTCTTGTATTGGTTGATGAATTCTCAAGGTATACTTGGGTTTTCTTTCTTAAAGCAAAGAGTGAGGCTGCTGAAGAGATTATTTGTTTTATCAAGAAGATGGAAGTGTTGAATGGCAATCTGGTGAGGAGTCTTAGAAGTGATCATGGAACTGAATTCAGAAATCAAACTCTGGAATCTTTCTGTGATGAGAAAGGGATATCTCAAAACTTTTCTGCTCCAAGAACCCCACAACAAAATGGTGTAGCTGAAAGAAGAAATAGAACATTGATTGAAGCTACCAGAACCATGTTGTGTGAAAGTGGGTTACCCTTTAATTTCTGGGCTGAGGCTATAAGTTGTGCATGTTTCACACAGAACAGGTCCCTTATTATCAAGAGGCACAACAAGACTCCATATGAAGTGCTCAAGGGAAGGAAGCCAAGCATCAACTTTCTGCATATCTTTGGTTGTCAATGTTTTATACTCAATCAAAAAGATCAATTGCAGAAGTTTGCTCCTAAAGCTGATGAAGGAGTGTTTGTAGGTTACTCTGTGATTTCTAAAGCATACAGAGTATACAACCTCAAAACCAAAGTCATAGAAGAATCCATCAATGTAAGTTTCAATGAAAATGACTTTGTTGCTTCTTGCTCCTCTAATCATGTTTCAGGTGAAGAATTTAATGATCTTATACAAACTGGAGAAGTTCCTTCAGAGCAAGTAGATCCCACTCCACCAGCTGCTCATGATGTAGATGAACCTGTTCCTATTCAAATTTTTAACCGTGTACAACCATCCTCATCCAATCCCATACCTCTACTGAATCATGTGGAAAATGACTCTACATCATTGGATTCCAATTCCAAATCACTCATTCCCTCTTCAGTAGAGATACGCACAGATTGCAATAATGAAGTTATATCAGCCACTCAAAATGAACTCATTTTTACTGCTGATAGCCAACATATAACTTCTTCTCCCTAAATCCAAATGAATCCCAATTCCCAAGAAATCCAAAAAGCCTTCAAAGACCTCAAGCACCATCCTCATAATTTGGTGATAGGCAACATAGATGATCCAGTTAGAACAAGATCAAAAGCTTGCAACATCTGCTTGTATTCTGGATTCATCTCAATGATTGAACCAACGAAGATTGATGAAGCTCTAAATGATCCCCACTGGGTGTCTGCCATGCAAGAGGAACTGGCAGAATTCAAAAGAAATAATGTATGGACTTTGGTACCCAAACCAAAGGATAAATCCATCATTGGAACAAAGTGGGTGTTCAGAAATAAGCTAGATGAAAATGGGCAAATCATCATAAACAAAGCAAGGCTAGTGACACAGGGGTACTGTCAAGAAGAAGGTATTGATTTTGATGAAACCTTTGCCCCTGTTGCAAGATTGGAAGCTATCAGACTATTCCTAGCCTATGCTGCCTTCAAAAGCTTCAAAGTGTTTCAAATGGATGTGAAGAGTGCATTTCTGAATGGAGATTTGAAAGAAGAGGTGTATGTCAAACAACCTCCTGGTTTTGAGGAGTCATGCTTACCTTATCATGTTTAATTTCTAAACAAAGCTTTATATGGTCTTAAGCAAGCTCCAAGAGCCTGGGATGATACCCTCTCTTCTTTTCTCATTAACAAAGGTTTTACAAGAGGATGCATTGATAGCACTTTATTTATTAGGAAGTGCAGATATATGTAGATGATATAATATTTAGGTCTACTAATTTGGAACTATGCAAAAAGTTTTCTAAACTCATGTGTGATAATTATCAGATGAGCATGATGGGTGAGTTAAACTATTTTCTTGTTTTGCAAATTAAACAAGAGGTTGATGGTATTTTCATTCATCAAACTAATTATGTCAAAGATTTACTCAAGAAGTTTGATTTTGAAAACTGTTCTTCAATGAAAACACCTATGTCTACTTCTATCAAGTTAGGAAAGGACACTGATGGCAAATCAGTGAACATTACTACTTATAGAGGAATGATTGGGGCACTTTTATGCCTCACTGCAAGTAGACTAGATATAATGTTTTCAACATGTCTCTGTGCAAGATATCAAGCTGATCCTAAAGAATCACATCTTGCTGCTGTTAAGAGAATATTCAGATATCTCAAAGGAACTCCTAATCTTGGTCTTTGGTACCCTAAAGACTCAGATTTTGAGTTAGTTGGATATTCTGATTCTGATTTTGCAGGATGCACATTAGACAGAAAAAGTACTTCAGGTGGTTGTCAACTTCTAGGAGGAAGATTGATTAGTTGTCTAGTAAGAAACATAATTCAGTGTCAACATCTACTGCAGAGGCATAATACATTGCTGCAGGAAGCTGTTGTGCTCAAATTTTGTGGTTACAAAATCAACTACTTGATTATGATATGAAATTTGAAGACAGCCCAATTCTATGTGACAATACAAGTGCAATCTCCATCTCAAATAATCTAGTCATGCATTAAAAAACAAAGCATATTGAAATCAGACATCATTTTCTCAGAGATAATGTGCAAAAGAAGAAGGTAACTTTGCACTACATCAACACTGATTTACAACTTGCAGACTTGTTCACAAAGCCATTAGATGAAGCAAGGTTCAATTTCCTAATATCCAAACTAGGTATGCTTAATTTTTAGTTTAGAATGGTGGTAATTTAGATTGTGTTAATTTATAAGTGTTGAAAATTATAAGATACTTATCTAAGCATATCTAAGTCTTACTTGATTTGTGTAAACTGAGTAACTATGCTCAGCTGATGCCTAACAGCTGATCAAATTTACTCAGCTGATCACTTTAAGATAAGGAAGACATGCTCAACTAAGTACTTTACTCAGCTGATACCCCAAATTCTCACTATCAGCTGATAGTTTTCCATCAGCTGATACCCATTAACTAATAGTTTTTCATCAGCTCATAACCCTCAGCTGATACACTCCTATGATCAGCTGATGATTCTACACTTAGAAATTTTTTCACTTTTTACTCTCATTTAATGCTTTTTAACCCTAGTTATTTACTCCGTTTGTCAGTTTTCATTTAATAGCTAATTAATTTGTTTTCCGTTAGATCTTTTGTTAGTATCTAACGATCTCTGTTAACTAACCTTCATAAATATCCCAATTTCTCTCTCATTCACCTTTACCTGTTCAAACTTTCCAAATTCCCTCTCTCTCTCTACAAAGAACTACCCTACCTTCTCTCTCGATACTTACTGTTCATCATCCCTACCAAATGGCCACCTATATTCCAGACCCAGCTGTTAACCCCGGTGAGAATGTTGCATCCAATCAACCGATGAATATAACTCCCAACAACATTCTGCTTTGCACCACCATCCCTGCCTCGCGAGAAAACCAAGGATATGAACCAATGGTCTAGTTCCTTCAAGCTCATCCACTGTTTGATAATCTCACAGCTGATCCTCACTACATATTCCCTACCATTATTGGTGAACTATGGTACACCGCAACCTATAACCTAAACAAAAACACCATTAAATGCACCCTAGCCCAAGGAAACTATAATCTCCGAATCACCGCTGAAACACCTCGTGAAGTCACTGGTATTCCTCACTTCCCACCTTACACCACTTTTCCATCCAGAGCAGAAGTTCAAACAGTTTTAGACACCATCGGCTACAATGAACCTGTGGTGTATGGTCAAGTCAAAGTCTCTGCTCTCGCTCATCCATGGAAGTATTTGACCAACGTGGTCATACGTTGCTTCGGTCCTAAATCTGGAAGCCATCATCTCATCAACCAAACCGAGCTTCTGGTGCTCTATGCCCTAGCCTTTGGGGTCAACATCGACTTTGCTCAAGTCACATTCTCTGATCTCATTGATAAAATCACTCAGAGCACAACCAAGAAATCATCGAGGTCGTAGGTGCCCTACATTCGATATTTAAGCCTGATAGCCATGAGGGAAATTGGAGAGGATCATTATGTGGGCTTAACAGAACATCTTGAGCATATTCCTGTCCCTGCCATGGGTGAAAAGATATTCCATTTCTTAAAGGCAAACAGAGGTCCTCCAATCACTGCCCAAATACAAGAGCTTATAGATGCTGCAAATGGTGATGAAAATGCTAATGATGATGAAAATGATGATGATGATAATGGTGATGATGATGCTGATGAAAGCCACACTGGTTTTAAGCATGATGATGATGATGCTGGTGATGGTGATGCTGGTGATTTTGCTCCTCCCAGTCCAATGGAGCTAAGTCCTCTTGGTGATGATGTTGATGCCTAAGAACAAGAGATCTTTGAGCAACTTCTGGAGCTCATTGACAGAAGTAGGCACATCATGACCCAAGGTATGGACAGTACTGATTCCACCTCTGAGGATATTCAAATGGTCGTCCCAACCTTTGATAGCCCATCCTCATCTCCAGTCAAAACACCACTCCAACAGCCAAGCTCTAGTGAACCTCCTGTGGTCAATAGTTCTACTCCTATCCGTAGCGCCATATATACAAGGTCACTAGAAGTGACTCATTATGAGCACTTTGAGAGAGTGCAATCCACACCTCTGACCTCAACTCCAATTACCCTTCCTCATGTTGAGGGGGAGCAATTGGATGTTGCAACCTTTGAGCCAGTGGATGTATCCTCACAACAGGATACATCTGTAAAAATGGGACTTAAACCGCTACCTGAGACAACCTCCCAACAGGTTGATCTCATTGAAAGACAGACCTCAACCCAAGGTCACACTGTGTCTATCCCTCAATTGAGTCAGCCTATCCATCTACATTCTCCCAACAGAATGTGGATCCAATAAGAGATTCCCTGTTATTGAGTGCATCCCACACTCAGTCCACTTACCTTGCACCTATCATTGATTCTCTTCTTACACATGCACAACCTTCCAATGCTAGTGGTACAAACCAACCACTTGCACAGGGCTCAACTCTCTTTCCCAATGAATTTGAGCTTATACAAGAAGGCTCAAATGAGGGAACACACACCTTACCCAAATTCTTTGAACCTTTATCCACCCCTTCCACCTCTACCCCATCTATATCTGCCTAAACCCCAAACCTTACACTTATCCAGACTATTAACCAAAACCTTGATCAACTAGCCCAAACCTTCCAAACCCAAACCTCTGCTCAATTGTCTAAACTTACCAAAGACATTGAGTCTCTCAAAACCCCACCCCAACCCTCCCTTGCACCCATTAACCTTACCCCAATCCTTACCAAAATAGACCATCTTTCTACCCTTCTTCCCTCTCAACCACAAATTCCCAGCCTACCTCAATCTACTATCTCTACCCTAAACCAAACCATCTCCAACCTCCTATCCCAACTCCAAACCCTATGCCCAATCAACCCAAACATTTCTGCACCCATTCCTGCACAACTACTCCCTATGCCTTCTTTTCTCAAAGGCATCCTTGATGACATAGAAACCTTAACAGAACAATCCAGAATGAGTCATCTCTCATTTTGGAAAGCCATTAAAGATCTCAAGGATGACCTCTCCCTTCAGCTCTCTAAAATTACCTCTACCCCTTCCTCAACCCATACCCATACCCCTGCCCCTACCTCATCCCATAAGCCTGCAGCAGGTGACTTCCCTCCTCCTTTTGATGATGCCAAAAAGGGGGAGAAATTCTCAAGTTCTTCAAGGGAGGATGATTCTGACTCAGAGGAAATTGATGCTGCCTATGCTGAAACTGCCTCAAAAATCATGCAGCAGGAAGCACCCAAAGCAACAGCTCCCTCACCTATTAGAAGAAAAGCACCTTCTGAGGGGGAGCAAAGGTTTCCCAAAAGGCTGAAAAGGATGGCAAACAGGCCAAAGCCTAAAAGAAAAGTTGCTGAGGGTTGCTCTCCACAAATCAACATAGAGTCTAATTCTGATGATGAGGATGACACTCCACTTTCTTACATCCTCAGAAGAAGAAGACAGAGCCCTAAGCCATCTGCTCCACCAGTCCAATCCACCCCATCAGTCCAAAAGGCTTCAACCTCTGCTCCTAAGGATAAAGGCAAACAAAAGATGACAGATGAGCAAGTTGAAGCAGATGATCAAATGAAAAGGGAGCTTGCTCTTAAAGAAAAGGAAGAAAGGGAGAATGCTCAAATGGCTCAAGCATTGGGTGTTTCAGTTGAAGAAATCTACCAAGCCAAAGAGCTAGCATATCAGCAAGAGCAAGAACAAAGTCAAAATCAAGCTGCTGCTCAACACAAATTGGCAAGGGAAAAATCTCAAGCTAAACTACTCAAAGCTAGATCCCATGCTGATGCCATCAAAACCCTCTTCAACCTTGATTTATCTGCTCCCATCAACCTAAGTCAACAAAGACTTCAACGCTTCAGAGAAAGAATCAATATTCTGAGAAACAGAACAGAACTAACTCCAATAACAAGAGCCACTGTCCATAAAGGTGATGGTGAACCCTACCTCAAAGCAATAAGACAGAACAACTTCAACAGCTGTGAAGTTGTATCCTATGAGAGGTGTCACATATATGGGTTCACAGAGTTAGTTGAGATCATGTACCTTCTCTTCAAATCCAAGTCAAAGCTCAAAGTTCAATTCATTCCGAAAATTCAGAATTGGATAGCTCTAGCTGTGTCACAAAGGGCCTTCACTCCAGATGACTATTACAGGCATGTGCACACAGTTGATAATATTCATAAGAAAGGCTCCAAGCCCTTCAAACCATTTGAGCTAAGAGAGGTACTACCCCAGCATGAATTCTTATCAGATTTTGAGGGTCTCAACACATCTTTTCCACTGAACATCACTCCTGAGTTGTACAAGTTTATAATTATGCCTATTGAAGGTATATTCTTTTTGGACAGAGCTGGCACATGGAGGTTCTTTAGATAGTCTGAAATCCTTAAAGCTAGCAAGAAGTTTCTATTTGGGATAAGGAAATCTACAAGAGGCAGAACTGGAAGTGAAAACTTTCAAGCCCTTGTTCAAGCCCAATGTGAAGTCTTAGCTGAAGCTGATCCCCATGCCAAAGATTTTGAAGTTAAAGAAGAACCATGGTGGGATGATTGAAGACTGATTCTAACTCAAAAGATTTTGTTGTTATTTAGTTGATTGTACATTATAGAATTGTTAGTTAGTAGTCTATCTATGTAATCACTTATGTACATTTCTTTATTCTGTTATTTCAAGTGATGTTTATGTATATCAGAAAATCAAAAGCATATAAAAACGGAAAAATGAAAAGATACCACAAAAACAGACAAAATGGTACAACACAGAAAAAGATTCCACAAAAACAGAACAAAATGGAACACTAGAAAATAAACCAAAAACAGAACAAGGTTCAAATAAAAAGAGCTACCAAAAACAGATAGCTAGGTAGCCAAATTCTTTCAGTATGACTTAGAAAGAATTCAAACATGTGTTGTTTGAATCAGTTTATGTAAAAATATGCTAAGTATGGAACCATCAGCTGAGGAAAACAAGCCATCAGCTGAGCATCGGATCCTACTCAAAGTATCAGCCAAAGGATATCAGCCAAGGAGCATCAGATGAAGAAATACAAGCCATGTGATGTATTTAGAATAAAATAAGGGCCCATATTATTATGAGCACATGATACATGTCAAGACTTGCCGGCATCATACGAACTCTTGTGAATCAGGTGAGGGGTACTTGTAGGACTGTAGTATGCCTGTAGAATAGGAGTGCCTTAGTGAGTAGGGCTACTTCAAACGAGGTGAACGGCATGCTAGAAATTGTATGTGGTGTGGATATAGACCGCAGTGTGAGCAGGATAGTATGATAAAGCCACCTACTTAATAGTGCGTTATCTATACTTCCAGAATGGTGAACACGAGGAGGAACCGCAATCTCATTGCTACTGCTGGAACTGGAACCAGCTATGGGCCCGAGGGCCTAGAGACCAGCGTCACTAGGGAGACAGACCCTCGCCAACAGCCTATACTGAACGAGGAGTATGAGGGTGCTAACCCGAGAATTGTGACACCGGAAAACGCGATCCCGGTTACTGATGAGGAAGAGACAGACAAAGAGGCTCTTCTAGCCGCCAAGGTGACGGCTGATGTGATGAAGGAGTTAAGGGAGATGTTGCCCCAGATTGTTACCGAGATCAAGGAGGATATGAGCAAGATGATGGATCAGAAGCTAAGTGTCCTATGGGTAGCTAGGGAGACTGCCACTCCAATTGTTACCCCGGCAGCAAACCAGACATATCAGAGTGGTAGCTACAGAGACTTCTCGGCTTGTCAGCCACCGATCTTTGAGGGGGTTATGGACCCCATTAAGAGTGCTCAGTGGATTTCTAAAGTGGAAGGAGCCTTTCACACTAGTCTATGCGCAGATGGGAGCAGAGTGTGGTTCGCGTCGAACCTTCTTAGAGGAGCAGCTAAGACTTGGTGGAATCTTTTGAGGCAGAGGAAGGGAGAGCTGATTTCTACCATGACATGGGATGAGTTCAAGGGATTGTTTAACGACCAGTTCGCCCCGAAAGTGAAAGGGAGAGGTTGATGAATGTGTTTCTGAAGCTGGAGCAGACTACCGAAATGGTGAATGAGATCACCGCCATCTTCAAGGAAAAGGTCTTGTTCTGCCCTGCCTATGTGGCGGATGAGAGTCTACAGATGCACCGTTATTCTCAAATGTTGAAGGAAGATATCCGTGAGTTCGTGACGATGGGTAGGTGCGCGAGTTTGGAGGAGATGATCGAGGTGGCTAGGAAGAGGGAGATGGATTTAGAACTGCGGGCTAAAAAGCGAACTGCAGGGCAAGCTGCAGTGGGTACTGAGCAAGGGAAAGCGCCGGAGAAAAGGTTCAAGGCTGGGAGTTCCCGACCCGTGGGAAAGGGGGATCACATGAAATGCCCCAAGTGTGGGAGAGGGCATGCGGGAGAGTGCCGCCTGGGGCAGATGAACTGTTACAAATGTGGAAGGCTGGGCCACGTGAGCAAGGACTGCCGGTCCAGCATGAGTGTTTGCTTCAGATGCAACCAACCGGGGCATTGTATGGCAAAATGCCCGGGAGCTGCTACAGGAGGTGGGAGGCCTGCTCAACAACCACCTTTGATGATCACAAACGGGGAAAAAGGGCAGGTGCCAAGGGCTCGAGACAGGGCCTTGCAAATGACAGTGGAGGAAGCGAAGGCAGAACCGGATGTGATTGTAGGTACTTTCATTGTTAACTCTATGCTTGCATTAGTGTTGTTTGACTCGGGTGCGAGTAAATCTTTTGTTTCTGCTTCGTTCTGTAAAAGTTTTAGCTTTTCACCGGTAAGGTTACAGACACCCTTAGAAGTAGAAATAGCAGACGAGAAAGCTGTCAATGTATTCGTTATTTATAAAGACAATGTAATAGAGATAGGAGAAGAGAAGTTCCCTATAGACCTTATACCGATTCAGATGAGGGAGTTCCAAGTGGTAGTAGGTATGGACTGGTTGGGTCGTCACCAAGCCAGTATTTTGTGCAAGCAAGGAGTCGTGCGGGTTCGAACCCTAAGTGGGGGAGAGATTCTAATCTACGGTGAGCATCACAAAGGGAGGACGACACTATGTACAGTGGTTAAGTATATTCATAAGGGGTACACAACATTTCTAGCACATGTAGTCGATAGCAAGCTGGAAAAGAGTAAGAGAAGCATTACGGATGTACCCGTGGTGCGTGAATTTCCCGAAGTGTTTCCAGAGGATCTCCCTGGGATTCCTCCCGACCGCCAGGTGGAGTTTAAAATCGACCTTGTGCCGGGTACCACGCCAATAGCGAAAGCTCCGTATCGACTAGCACCACTGGGTGGTGGTAGGAGTTGATGTCTCAGCTGCAAGAATTATTGAACAAAGGGTTTATCCGATCGAGTAGTTCGTCGTGGGGAGCACCGATCTTATTCGTCAAGAAGAAGAATGGCACGTTCCGTATGTGTATAGACTACCGCGAACTTAACAAAGTAACAATCAAGAACAAATACCCTCTACCTAGGATCGACGATTTATTCGATCAACTGCAAGGTGCAGCCTGGTTTTCAAAGATTGACCTACGCTCCGGATATCATCAGTTAAAGGTGAAGGAAGGAGATATCAAGAAAACGGCATTTAGGACAAGATACAGTCATTTCGAGTTTGTAGTGATGCCCTTCGGATTAACGAACGCACCAGCTGCGTTTATGGATTTAATGAACAGAATCTTCCGACCAATGTTAGATAAGTCGGTAATTGTGTTTATAGACGACATCTTGATCTACTCCAAGACAGAGAAGGAGCACGAAAATCACCTACGGATGATGCTACAGACTTTGAAGCGGGAAAGGCTTTATGCGAAGTTCTCCAAGTGCGAGTTTTGGTTACGGGAAGTGCAATTTCTAGGGCATGTAGTGAACCAAGAAGGTATTAAGGTGGATCCTACTAAGATCGACGTAGTGATGAAGTGGGAGGTGCTGAGGAGTCCTACCGAAATTCAAAGTTTCTTGGGATTGGCCGGGTATTATCGTAGATTCATACAAGACTTCTCTAAGATCGCAGTACCTTTGACAAAGATGACTAAGAAGAACGTGCGGTTCGTATGGGGTGAAGAGCAACAACGAGCATTTGAGATTCTGCGAGGGAAGTTATGCGACGCACCGATCCTAACCCTGCCTGAGGGAGTGGACGATATGGTGGTCTACTGCGACGCGTCACACGTGGGACTGAGATGCGTACTGATGTAACAAGGTAAGGTAATTGCGTATGCTTCGCAGCAGCTGAAACCGTATAAGTGAAACTATCCGACCCACTACTTGGAACTAGCTGCAGTTGTGTTTGCACTAAAGATATGGAGGCACTACTTATATGGGGTCAAATGCACTATCTACACCGACCACAAAAGCTTGAAATACTTCGCCGACCAGAAGAAACTGAACATGAGGCAGAGAAGATGGATCGATCTAGTCAAGGATTACGACTGCGAGATCCTCTATCACCCAGGGAAAGCCAACGTCGTGGCCGATGCCTTGAGTAGGAAGGCCAGTATTGTACTGCTACCAGCACAGTGTATGAGATTGACCGTGACGATGACATTGTTAGACTCTATTCGAGCCGCTCAACATGAGGCACTGAAAGATGAGAACCATAGATCGGAACGGATTAAGGGGCAGAAAGAACTATTCTCTGAGGATAGTCAAGGGTTGATGACACGTTTCGGACGTATCTGGGTACCAAAGCTCACTGACACGCGTGCTACACTGCTCCATGAGGCTCACAAATCAAAGTTTTCTATCCATCCAGGTTCGACTAAGATGTACCGAGACCTTAAGACATATTACTGGTGGCCGGGAATGAAGCGAGACGTAATGAAATACGTAGAAAAGTGTTTAACTTGCCTTCGAGTTAAGGCCGAGCATTAGAGGCCTCACGGAAAGCTGCAACCTTTAGAGATCCCGGTTTGGAAATGGGAACATATGACTATGGATTTGATCACTAAGCTACCGAAGACTCCAAGAAACTTTGATGCGATTTAGGTGATCGTCGACCGACTAACTAAGAGCGCTCACTTTATCCCGATCAAGGAAGCCTTTTCAGCAGAGAAAATGGCAGACGTGTACGTCAAGGAGGTAATATCGCGGCATGGAGTGCCGGTGACCATAGTATCGGATAGGGATGTACGCTTTACTTCAAGGTTTTGGCAAAAGTTTCATGAGGATTTGGGGACTTGGGTGAACCTTAGCATGGCTTATAACCCGCAGACTGACGGCCAAAGCAAAAGAACCATACAAACTCTAGAGGATATGCTACGAGCGTGTGTGATTGACTTCGGGGGAAGTTGGGATTCTTACCTACCGTTGGCAGAATTCTCCTACAACAACAACTATCACGCGAGTATCAGCATGCCTCTGTTCGAGATGTTGTATGGAAGGAGGTGTAGAACCCTCATCTGCTGGGGAGAAGTAGGTCAGAGAGAGCTCGGGAACACGGAAATTGTGCAGAAGACGTCGGAATACGTCCAACAAGTGCGGGAAAGGCTAAAAGCTTCGCAGAGCCGACAGAAAAGTTATGCTGATAAGAGACAGTCGCCACTAGAATTTCAAGTTGGAGATTTTGTGCTGTTAAATGTATCTCCGTGGAAGGGCGTAATCCAATTTCGGAAGCGAGGAAAACTGAACCCGAGATACATAGGGCCTTTCAAAGTGATTGCCAGGGTTGGGAAAGTAGCCTATCGGTTAGAGTTGCCAGACGAACTGTCTAGGATTCACAACACATTCCATGTGTCTCATCTTCGGAAGTGTTTAGCGGACGAGTCCACGTTCGTGTCATTGGAAGACATCACGGTGGACGAGAGATTGAATTATGTTGAGAGACCAGTGGCCATATTGGAACGAAAGATTAAGCAGCTACGCAACAAACAGATAGCGACGGTCAAGGTTCAGTTGGAGCACCGTAAGGGATCCGAGTGGACTTAGGAACCAGAGGATGAGATTAAGCAGAACTACCCCGGATTGTTCGAGTAGAGATTTTGAGAACGAAATTGTATTTAAGTGGGGGAGAGTTGTAATACCCTATTTCCATATATTAAATAAATGAATATTTTATTGGATGATGCGAGTTATATATATATATATATTGGAGTTGCTAATTATTTATGGAATTTAAGTTGTTTTGAATTGGTGGGTTATGTAGTCTATTGAATGAACAAGTAATTGGGCTACTTTATGGTTGGGCTTATTAATTAAGGGAAATGGAATAAAGTGTGAAAAAAATTAAGCCTCATGGGCTTAAAGCTAATGTCATTGTTGGGCCCAAGGCCTTGTGAGAAACAAGTATAAAAGGAGGATTAGGGTGCAGCCACCAAGGAAATACACTGTTGCATTGAGAGTTCTTGTGTATGTGTGTGTGTCTGTGTGTGTAAACCCACGAGAAAGGCAAGGAGAAGAAACCAAGAATCATTTGGAAACTCAAAGAATTGGCAAAAGAATCATCAGGTAATGTTTCATATTCCTCTATGATGTTGTAGGCATCGATTTTACCTTGTTTGGATGATTATTAGGCTAGATAAGATTTGGGTTTTTGGGGTTTTGGGTTTATGAAGAACATAGTAAAGAATATGAACTAGGAGCTTTGATACTTGTGGTGTTGTGTTTAAATTTGGAAGAAAGTGCCTAAATGAATGGAGAAATGTTTTGAAACAAAAATAGAGTGATTTGGTTGAGTTTTGAGAAGGTTGTGATTTTGAAAATGGAGTTTCAAGTTCTAGGTTTTCAAAAGATGAACTGGCAGAGAAGATGAAGGTCCATGCGACTTTCAGAAGGCCTCATGCGACCTTCAGAGGGTCCATGCGACCTTCAGATAGCCTCATGTGACTTTCAGCTTATCTGACAGCCCATGTGACTTTTGGTATAAGTCCATGCGACTTTTGGTATAAGTCCATGCGACTTTCTGAGGCATAAGTGAAAGTCAATGCGACTTTTAGTTGGGAAATTAGGGTCATGCAACTTTCAGATGGGAAACTAGGGTCATGCGACTTTTGGATAGAGAGAGTGTAGGCCCATGCGACTTTCAGTTGGGAAGCTAGGGGCATGCGACTTTCAGATGGGTGTGGATGTCCATGTGACTTTCAGATGGGTGTGGGTGTTCCATGCGACTTTCAGCCTGAGTCCATGCGACTTTCATTTGTTAGGCCCGACCTAGTGTGGTCTGACTTAGGGTCTGTAGTATACCCAAAACTAATCAGTGGAGATATCTGTATTGTAGGTCCTTGCGACTGGAATTGTTAACTTACAGCTTGTGAAACCTATTGCTTTTATCTGTGCTACAATCAGGTGAGTTACCCTAACTTATACATGATATTAGTGTGAAATGTATATGTTATATTTTATGTGATGCTTAATTGATGTGATTTATGTGAAGTGAAGGATTACGTTATATTGTGGTGAAAACGTAACTCGGGCACAGTCAGACATAGTGTGAAATCCTTCGTACGGCTTGGATAGTCAACTTTGACCCAAAGTGTGAAATCGTCGTCAGTGCACTGCGTCGGTAGTATGTGTTATGATATGTGATCATGGATTTGTGTTATGTTGTGACATGTACATGCCTAGTGTGGTGTGTAAGTTAGAGTGCTCGCTAAGCTTTATGCTTACTGTTGTTGGACTTATTCTTTTCAGGACCTGATCGTGGGGAGGCTCCAGCAATGTGAAGATGGCTCATCATTTGTTTAAATCATTTCCACTATTTCGATACTTAAACATTTTGCTAGAACAAAGTCTGTAATCTTATTTAAATACATTTAGCTACGGGTAGTTCCGGGTGCGGGACCTCGTATGATTTTGTTGAATGCATTTATATTACTATATTAAATTGTGTAAAAAAAATTTGGGACGTTACAACCGGTCCATACTGAACCCGGTAGGGAAGGAGATGGGAGTAGAACCGAAGCAGAATTGTATGCTTCAGGTGTTAACAGTGAGTAGATAACCAATGATACAAACCTTGGAAAAGGAATGTGTTGAGACCTAGTCCTTGCTGTTAGTGAGATCACAAGACTCTCCATGATAAGTTTAGCGAAGTCAATGTTATGACCATGGATAATGGCATAGGCCATTTTCAGAACAGCTTCATTGACTTGGTCAAGACCACCAGTTTTACTCGTCATACAGAAATTCAGATAAGCAATCAGACAGTTCCACTCCTTTAGAAGACGAGTGCAAACCATAGAGTTACCTTTGACCTTGTGCTCATCAGCATATTGAAAGAAGGAGAAGAGCAGCTTCTTAGCATTAGCAGTGAATGAGGTGAGTTCCCGGCGAGGAAGATGAAGAACAGATGCAAGAAACTCCGTGGTGATTTCAGCAAACTTGCTACCAGAGAGCATACTGAAGTGAATACTTTAGCCGGAGGTTTTGGGGTTGATGACTTCAGCGGTCATCCAGAACTCACAGAGGTGTTCTTCAATCATTTAAACCTTTACAGAAAGAGCAAAGTTCAATGGGTAGTTGCGAAGATAGGTCATAATTTGGTGAAGTGGTGAGGAAGATGAAGGGATAGCTAGGTCAGCGGCGAAGTTGTTGTCTTTGAAACAGATGGATTCCAGTGGGATTTTGGAGATAACATCAGACGGAAGGGTTACCTTTGCGGAGGCACTTTTAGGGGCCATTGATTCAAGCACAAGAGTTGATTTTTCTTTTGAATAAGGGAGATCGCTGGAGAAGATGAGTTGTAGGTAAAGAACTTGAAGAGGCGATATTGGGTTTTAAAGAGGTTTAAACTGAATCAATCTTGGCGGTTGACTAAATCTAGGGTGAAAATAAGCGCGTGAAGCCGGAAATTGCACAAAGATAACTTTTTGTGATGTCAAACAGTTATTGGGTAAACTAATTTAGCCAGTTATCTTGAAACTAGCTATACTTCAACAACACACCATTAGCAGAAAGATAAAAAATTTCACAATACAAAGGAACAAAAAAATCCAAACTTTGCATTTGAAATTTTTATCTAAATAAACAAAAGAAACGAAAAAAAGAAGAACACAATGCCAACAAGAATAATAGTTAAGCTTGGAAATTTCTAATACCATATCTGAACAAAAGATTACATGATGTTAATCATGAGTTACATGGACTGCCAAAAAAAATTACATCATGTTTATGATAACACAAATATTTGAGATGAAACTTCAATCCCAATCTCTTCATCGGGGATGCGTACAGTGATAACATAGCATACTGGGAAGAAAACAAAGGTAATTGTGAATTCCATGACTTGTTGAGAAAGTGAAAGATTTTCTTTGAATCGGTTTTTGATTTGCAGAAGATGAAAAAGGAAAGAAAATCTTTGGATGTTTATAAAGAAATTTACTCATGATTACGCTTCAGAGATGATTTGACAATCAGAGAGAGGCAGGGTAAAAGTAATTATTCAAGCTTAGGTATTAGGGTGGCTGGCATTAAATGTGACAAGAAAGAATGAACAGTAACAATCAAACTTAACTGAAATAGCTATATTGTTGAGGGATTTAGCATTCCTATTTCTGCAGTCAGTTGATTGAACCGGTGTTCATCTAAGGCTTTTGTGAATATGTCAGCCAGCTGATGTTCAGTGGAGATGAAACGAAGCTCAATTTCATTCTTGGCTATATGATCGTGGATAAAGTGATGGCGAACATCAATGTGCTTCATGCGAGAATGAAGCACTGGATTATTGGAGATGGCAATAGCACTTGTGTTATCACAATAGATGGGAGTGCGCTGAAAGGAGATGCCATAGTCAGCAAGCTGATGTTGCATCCATTAAACTTGTGCGCAACAACTCCTAGCTGAAATGTATTCAGCTTCAGCGGTGGATAGAGAAATGGAGTTATGTTTCTTGCTTTGCCAACTTACTAGTTTTCCACCTAGTAACTGACACCCACCGGTAGTACTCTTCCTATCAATCTGACATCCGGCATAGTCTGAATCTGAAAATCCAATTAACTCAAAGCCGGAGTCTCTGGAGTACCATAGCCCAAGTTCAGGAGTACCTTTCAGGTATCTGAAAATGCGACTGATAGCCGTCAGATGTGATTCTTTTGGGTTCGCCTGAAATCTTGCACATAGGCATGTGGAGAACATAATATCAGGGCGACTGGCCGTCAGATATAGTAAGGATCCGATCATCCCTCTGAAGGTAGAAAGATCAACAGATTTCCCATTCGGATCAGCTGTAAGCTTGGTCTTTGGAACAATGGGAGTCTTCATAGGGGAAGAGTCTGAAAAGTTGAATTTCTTGAGTAAGTCTTTGACGTATTTCCCTTGATTAATGAAGATACCTTGGTCATATTGCTTTATCTGAAGCCCAAGGAAGAAGTTCAGTTCTCCCATCATGCTCATTTTGTACTTTTCTGACATTATTTTCTCAAATTTCTCCCATCATGCCCAAGGAAGAAGTTCAGCTGTAAGCGATTTTCAGTAGAGCCAAATATAATATCATCAACATAAATCTGAACTAGAATGAGTTCACCTTTTTCTGTACACTGAAATAGAGTTTTATCGATGTTCCCTCTCTGAAATCCATTTTCAGAAGATGAGTGGACAAAGTATCATACCAGGCACGTGGAGCCTGTTTCAGTCCATAAAGTGCTTTTTCGAGCTTATAAACGTGGTGTGGAAACTTGGGATTTTCGAATCCAGGAGGTTGCTGAACAAATACATCTTCTTGGAGTTCCCCATTCAGAAAGGCGCTTTTGACGTCCATCTGAAAGACCTTGAATCCCTTGAAGGCTGCAAAGACTAAGAACATACGTATTGACTCCAAACGAGCAACAGGAGCAAACGTTTCATCATAATCTATCCCTTCCTCTTGACAATAGCCTTTTGCAACTAGTCTAGCTTTATTTCGCACAACTGACCCAGTTTTATCACGTTTGTTCCTGAAGACCCATTTTGTGCCAATAACGGACTTGTCTTCAGGTGGGTCAATCAGCGTCCACACTTTGTTCCTTTTAAATTCATTAAGCTCGTCTTGCATAGCGACTACCCAGTTTGGATCCTTCAGCGCTTCATCGACTTTCTTTGGCTCGACCTGTGATATAAATTCAGAGAACATGCAGAATGCAGACGTGGTTGCATTTCGGGTTTGCACACCAGTATTTGGATCACCAATTACATTAGTGATGGGATGAGCTCAAGTCCATTTTGTGACCCTTTGTGATTGATCCTGTTGTTCATCAGCAGAGGAATTGTTTGTTTCCAAGAGATCTTTAGTGACCTGATTCACATTAACAGAAACAATATTATTGTCAGTGTTTACCTCCTGAGAATAGTCATCCAAATCATCATTAAATGACTCTTGTAAAAGAGCATCAAATTCATCGGAAACAGCTTGATCAGTATGATTGGAGGTTGACTCTGCATTGAATTCATCAAAGGTAACATTTATTGTTACAACCATAGAGTTCTTTTTGGGAAGAAAAACTCGATATGCTTTAGAGATATCAGAATAGCCTAAGAACACTCCTTGTTCTCCTTTGGGATCAAACTTGCTTTTCTGATCTTTGGTGTTCAGGATGAAGCATGTACTTCCAAAGACTTTGAAGTATCCGACATTTGGTGACTTCAGATAAAGTAACTCATAGGGAGTTTTGTTGTGGCGCTTCACAATGATAGACCAGTTATGTGTATAACAAGCAGCATTAACAGCTTCAGCCCAGAAATGGCCTTTCAGAGATGCTTCAGCTAGCATCGTTCTGGCTGCTTCTATCAGGGTCCTATTTCTTCTTTCAGCAACCCCATTTTGCTGAGGGGTATATGGGGCTGAGAAGCTTTGGATGATGCCATTTTCATCACAAACGTCATGGAGGGTAGAGTTTCTGAACTCTGTCCCATGATCACTGCGAAGTTGTTTAACATGTGTGTCAAACTGTCTTTGAACACGACGAATAAAGCTCATCAGAACTTCAGCAGTATCACTTTTGTTACGCAAGAAGAATACCCATGTAAACCTGGTGTATTCATCAACTACAACTAGAGTATACTTTTTTCCACCCATGCTTGGAGAACTGACAGGACCAAAGAGATCCATATGTAAGAGATTAAAGGCGGAGTTAACTTGGTTGCAATGTTTTGATTTGAAACCCGACTTCTTTTGCTTTACTTTCTCACACGCATGACACAACTTATCTTTCTCAAACCGAACTGACGGTACACCTCTAGTAAGCTTAAGCTTAGAGAGTTTGCTGATGTTTTTGAAGTTGAGATGAGATAGCCTTTTGTGCCATAACCAGTTAACTTTTGAATCGGCTTCTGAAAAGAAGCAAGCATCTCTTTCAGAAGTGGCAGAGTTGAAATCGACAACATACATGTTACCCTGCCTTTTTGCTTGTAAGACCTCTTTTCCATTCTTGTTAAAGATTGAACCTTTGGTCTTCTTAAAATGCACTTCATAATCTGCATCACATAACTGACTGATGCTGATCAGGTTGTGTTCAAGTCCTGTCACATGGGCAACATTCTTGATGTTGATTGAGATAACCATAGCCATCAGTTTTTCCACATTTTCCTCCACCAAAAGTGACCTTGGGGCCATTTGCTTCTTGAACCCCATTCAGTAGGGACTTACATCCGGTCATATGCCTTGAGCATCCACTGTCAAGGTACCAAATGTTATGATGCTGACCGCCCTACACAAATAATCGAAAAGATTAGTTCTTTTGAAGAGCCCAAACTTTACTGGGCTCCAAGACACACTTCTTAGAAGAACAACTCGAGATCTTGTTTTCATTAGAACAAGAAGTAGCTTCATGACCTCTTACTCCACATTTATAACACTTACGAGTGGATTTAGAATTCTCTGCTTTAATCTTTTTGTTTTTCTTCTCTTTTTCACCGATTAATTTTAAAACTATGAAAAGAGAATCCTTAACTTCTTTGATTTTGGATACGGGCAAAGCAAAGGTTTCATCACTATTTTTGGTTTTGGAGAATTTTGAATTTTCAGCTTTGGATGGTAAGGTTTCAACTGATGATTCTTCAGTTGAAGAAATCATGGGAATAATAATGTCGTAGAAGACACTAGCTTTAGGAAGAAAGCTTGAGTTGGATGGCTCAGTTATTATGATTTTAGAAGATATTTCACCAACTGAATCAGTACAGATTTCAGTCACGACTATAGGTTGGGTTTCAGTTGGGGTTACAGACATAACTCCAGGAAGGGTTCCGGTAGGACTTGATGTGATGGGTATTTCAGTGATTGGTTCAGTAGTTTCATTGACAGGAGTATCATACTCAGTAGGAAGTTGAAGATTTCTACTTTCAGAATTTGTTCTTTCAGAAAAGCTAGGATTAACAACTTTAGATTTGGTAAATCTCTTTTTAAGTAGATTTTGATTTCCAATGTCATTAATACTTATGTCATTAAAAATCATTTCATCGACATTTTTACACTTTTTGCTGAAATCAGCAGCTTGTTTAATGTGTCCTATGCCCACTCTTTCTCTTTGAATTACCATCTGATGATTGATACTCTCAAATGCTAGTTTATTTGGACTCAACAAAAGATCAATAATCGACTGACGATCTTTCACTTTTTCGTTAGAGTCTTGCAAATCTATTTTCACATTCTTGAGTTCATTTGTTAAAAATTCGAGATGATTCTTTAAGGCATAAGACTCTTGAAGAAATTGCTCATTTTCTTTTTTGATGACATTTATATTAGAGGTGAGCTTGGTGATAGTTTTTTTAGATTTGTTTTGATTGTTATGTGCAATTGTCAGATCAGAACACAAATAAGCAAACATATCATCCTTCCCATTCATTGAATAATCTTTGAAATTTGATACCTTATACATCATGGTGGGGTTCCATCCTTCTGCTGAGCTAAGTTTCTCAGCTTCAGCCAGATCTTTGCTAAACTTGCTTTCAGTGGCCATCAAACACATTTCAGGATATGCAGTTCCAAGGATTTCTTCAGCCACCAGACATTTACCTCTGACTTCATTTTCCTCTTCTTCATCTGAAGATGTTTCAGAATCAGTCCAGCCCAGTTCATCAGCTATCATCGCCTTTTCCTTCTTCCTTTCATTTGAGGCTTTGAGAGCTTTATATTTCGCTTTATACTTATCAGCCTTAGAAGGAAACCCTTTCTTAGGATTTGAGGATGTTTCCTTCACATAGCAGTCGGCTGTATAATGACCAGGCTTCCCACACTTGAAGCATTCATTCTTAGACCCTTCAGATGAGCCCTTTTTCTCTGAAGAGAACTTCTTATCAAATCTTCTCTTCCCATCAGACTTGAACTTCTGAAACTTTTTGCAATTTTTCATGATGAAGGCTTTTTCGGTACCTTCATCATCAGACCTTTCCTCCTCCTCAGCTTCATAAACCAGAGGCTCATCATCAGAATCAGAGTCCTCAGTTTGTTTGTACTTGGCTCTTTGAGGATTTTCAGCAACAAGGGTCAGAGTTTTCTTGAAGGCCTTCTTTAGATCAGTTTTCTGAATGCGAGTCTGTTCATCATTCAGCAAGATTCCATATAACTTACGCATGTTCATGTCCCTGAGCATATTGTTGGTTCTCAGGATCATGCACATGGTGTCCCATTCAGATGGGAGGGAATCCAGAAATCTGTTTAGTATTTGGAATTGCTCTCTGATAACTCCAACTTCAGTCATGTCGTTCAGTAGACATGTGAACCTTGTGTAGACCTCAGTGAGAGACTCTGAGTCTTTAGCATAGAAACTTTCATACTTGCGTATGATGTTTGTCTTCTTGTTCTCACGAACTTCAACAGTTCCTTCGAACGATATGCAGATGCTCTCCCACATATCCTTTGCTGTTTTCAGATTACAAACAGTATGAAATATTTCGTTAGGTAATGCAATGACAATACTATTTCATATCTTAGCATCCAGACCCGCAAGCTTCTTCTCCTCCTCTGTCCATTGAGATCTTGGTTTAGGACGAGAGGGAATGGAAGTTTCAGCAGAACCAGTCTCCATGGAGATGGTTTGAGGAATATAAGGACCATCCTCCAAAACAACAAGTGAATTGCAGTCAAGGTTTTCTAAATACAAAAGCATTCTATTTTTCCAACTGGAAAAATGTTCGACTGAAAACTTTGGTGGTTTGGCAGAGGAGCCATTATCGATGTAATCAAACTTCGACATGTTGAACAGATCACTAATTTATAGATAAAATTAGAACCTTCTCTGATACCAATTGTTTTTCCCGAATATGAATAAAACTAACTATGATTAAAATCAAAGTGCGAAAATAGTTTTAAAGTAACGAACACACGAAAGTTTTCAAAGTAGGATTATATTAATAACCAAACTTCAAAGAGTGCACAAGAACAAACTTGAGCACCGAGTACAAACTAAATCAAGAACAAACTTGAATGCAAATTAGCGAACAAACGCTTAACCTTTTCTCGTTAATCGAGCAGGTATTTAAAGGCTAAGTAAACTAATCCTGACCATCTAATTTATTTACACGTGTACCGTTCTACACTTAATTAGGAACAGAAAACAAGATTGTCGTTTCGAGCTCCTTCAGAATGTGCAGATCGTGCACTTTACATAACAGGAAGATCCTGGTTATCAAATGTATCTTCAGTTGAGAAGACCCTTTGATGACTGAAGACAAACTTCAGCTGACGTTCACTTCAGAACTAATCTTCAGATGAACTACGGGCTTCTTTCTTCAGATGACATCAGAACAATTTACAAAAGAATGATATATTACACATCCAGTCGCTTTCTTCGAAAGCTTCTTCAGGAATGGAATATATACAAATAAAAGGACTAACAATAGCAGCTTGATACCACTGATTCTTGATCAAAATCGCAAGAAAGGAAGATGGACAATAGTTTTACTTATGCATATGGTTGTGTTTCTTTCTTTCTTTCTTTCTTTCAAGTTTTTTGACTTAGAAAGTCTATATATATATATATATACAAGTTTTCCATAATTGCATAATTGGTCCTTTGACTATTCAAGTTTTGTTTTGACGGTTTTGTCTCCTCTAGTTTATAACCACTTCTTATCACCTATATCACTTATAACACATATAACACCTTGTGCTTTTCTCGTATAACTAAATTTATAAATAAAATTATGGATGTTACAACTCTTCCCCACTTGAAATGATTTTGTCGCCGAAATCAACTACCGAAGAATTTTGGATAATTTCTCATCATTTCTTATTCAGGTTCTCATGTAAAATTTGATCCTTTCTGTACTTCCATTGGTCCTTGACCAGTCCAATCTGTTTATTGAATAGGTTCTTATCTTTTCTTTCCAATATTTCTATAGACTTTTCCACATAATATAGTTTCATTAGTATTAACATTTTCTAACAATACAATTGCAGACCCATCTGATAAACACTTTTTGAGATATAATACACTAACATGTGTTATGAATCTGTGACAACTCTTCTTGTATCTTTGGTCTATAAGCAACCTTTCTCACATGTGCAATAATTCTGAATAGTCCATTAAATCTTGGACTTAGTTTCCCTCTCTTTCTGTATCTAGTTACGTTTTTCCATAGTGACACTTTTAATGATACTTAGTCCCCCATTGAAAAATGAAGTGGTGATCTCTACTAATTTGTATAACCCTTCTGTCTACACTAGGCGGCTAACAATTTGTTTCATATCTTCTGAATCTGTTCTGTCGTTCGATGTACCATTTCTGTACTACCCATCTCTTTCTAACCCACATCACCCGATACACTGGAATTTGGCATTCATATCATACAAATTTCATACGTTGGCATCCCGATGCTGGACTGGTATATATTATAATATGAAATTTTGTCAAAAGGAAATATGTACCTCAGTTTTCCTCTGAATCAATAACACACTTCTGAAACATGCTTTCTAATGTCTATACATTTCTTTCATTTTGATTATACTAAGATGAAGCTTAATTCCCAATTTTAAATGAAATTTGTTCCATACCCTGGATGTGAATTTGATATCTCTTTCTGATTCATTAAAAACCGATATACTATTTCAAGACACATTCTCTTTCTCATATACATCTATTAAACATTCTAAAAATAAGTCTCTCTAATGGAAACATAATATACACTTTTAATTAATCTGTCTACAATCCCCCATATCACATTATAACCTCGTAGGGTTTTGGATAATTTGGTATTCAGGTTTATGGTAATATCTTCTCATTTCTAGACTGGTGTCTTCACAGATAATAACTTATCATATGGTTTCTGACGTTTAACTTTCATTTGTACCCACTTAAAAACATTATCCACTTATCAGACAACATCTTGTTTTACATCTATCTCACGACTGTCTTTAATCGGATTAATTCCTTGTCCTTTTTATCCATTCTTTATTATACTTTTCACTTTGATTACTTTTGACTGAGTTGTTCTCATCACATTTTGAATAAAAGCATTGTAACTATCATTTTGATGACTAATTCCACATAAGTATTGTTTCTGATTTTCTGTTCAAAATGTCGGCTATAACATTAGTCTTACCCGACTAATATAATATTCCACTCGTAGTTATTCAATAGTTCTAACCAGTGTTTCTGTCGTCTTAAAAGGTTTTCTGATCCACGAAATTTTTCAAACTCTTCTGATTTAGTGTAGACGATACACTTCACATTACAATAACAATATCTCTATATTTGAAGTAATAAAACCATTGCTGCTAGTTCTAAGTCATAAGTTAGGTAAGCATTTTTATGCGGTTTTAACTGTCTAGAAGTGCAAGCAATAACTATTCCCCTCTGTATCAATACACAACCCAAACCACTGTACAATCATCACAAAATACTATCATTTCTCCAATTACTTCAGGTAGCGCAAAAACTGTCGCTTCATAAAATTTCTATTAATAATCCCACAAAATTGCTGATTACTGTTGGGTTCTCTAGTAGCTCCTACTACATCACGCCTTTAATTCACCATCAATGCACATATATAAAGCCAACTCTTCACAGTTGTATACACATATAACATATCTGTTCTAAACAAATTATGTACTCGCATATGATTATTACATAATACATAATCAGTTAAATTGCTAGTGTACTCACCAAGCTGCAAGCCTCCAGTTTGACAATTTTCAAAACCATTGTTCAAGTCCAGACTGTGTATTACACACATCCAAATCCCTCAAACCGTGGCTCTGATACCAAGTTAAAACACCCCAGTTTTTAAAATAAGATATTTGAAATAAAACCACATATGAGGATTCACATTTGAGAGTTCTACACAAAAGCGGAAGTGAAATTTTGATTGAAAACTTGTTGTATCAAAAGATACACACATAAATATGACCATACGTTTAGTACAAAAAGCTTGATGTTTACAAACCAGGCGTTAAGTATTTCAAAGTGTTTATAAAATGTAGTCAAACCGAAGCTTTGCCCTTGAGTTTGCTGAAACCTGCAAAACATTTTTAAAATAGTATATGATAAGCTACAAGAGCATAGTAAGTAAACCAGACTAACAATCATATAAACACACGTATAAGATCATATATAAAGATACCACACATATGTCAGGTAATCAATGCTAGCCTCTGGTTCTAGACCTAGGGCAGCAACATAGGTCACAGTACTGTACCACATCTAAGCCTTACTACACATAGCAGCAAGCTGAACAACACATATGAATAATAATACATGGATAGTATTCTGATACGATAACACACATGTTGTAAATATGAAGAGTAATCTAAAAGACTCACCTCGTAAACTGAAGTGTTATAATCTATTCCACAGATGATAAATATTCACGTAAATGTCCAGAGCTAGTCTCTACAACTATAATATTAATAAGGTATTAAACACATGCTAAAACTGATTCTAGAAAACTGAAAAAGACAAAGGCACGCCCGTGCCTGGGTAATGATCCGACTTTCCCATCCGACATATTGATCCAACATAATGATCCAACTTATAGCTTAAAAGTCACATGACATAAAAGGTACGCCCGTGGTCCCCCAGGGCACGCCCGTAACCAGGTACGCTCGGACCTGAAGAACATATGGCTTGACTTGATGTCCTCCGGCCAAAAACCCAGAAAAACACTTTATTTGATCAAGCAAACTATACATGGGAGTTTCCTACATCCCCAAACAACTACAAACAACATAAAAAGAACCGGAAACATACTTTGATCTTGATCAAAATTGCAAGAAAGGAAGATGGACAGTAGTTTTACGTATGCATATGGTTGTATTTCTTTCTTTCAAGTTCTTTGACTTAGAAAGTCGATATATATATATACAAGTTTTCCATAATTTCATAATTGGTCCTTAACTATTCAAGTTTTGTTTTGACGGTTTTGGCCCCTCTAGTTTATAACCACTTCTTATCACCTATATCACTTATAACACATATAACACCTTATGCTTTTCTCGTATAACTAAATTTATAATTAAAATTCTTGATATTACAATACCCCTCTTTTAAATCTATTTGTAAAACATCACCTATACCCTTACTACTCATTTTTAGCCAAGTTATATATATATATATATATATATATATATACACACACACACACACACACATACGATTCTATTAATTAATTTGAATGATCAAGTACAGTTTATGCATGTGTGTGTATATATATATATATATATATCATGTAATTAACACACCAATCAAGATACCTACACACTTAAGAAAAGCCTTATTATTTTAATCAATTCTAATTTCTTAAAACAAAAGAATATATACGCATTAATCTTACTCGATCATCCTAATTAATTAATAGAATCATGTGTTTATATATATATATGTATATATATATAGGGGAGGGTTCATGCGAGAAGTGTTTTTTTTGCGAGAAGTGCGAGAAACAATTTCAACCATTGATTGGTTTTTCATCTTGTGGTTCAAATTAATTATGATTAATATTTTTATTTAATTAAAAAGGGTAAATTAGTAAACAAAATTTTTTCTCTCTCCTCCCTCAAATTAATTTTTCTCAGATTTTTAGATTTTACTTATACTTTATTATAAGTACCATGTTCACTGCTGAACACAACCAACGATTTACAAATGTTTTGTTATGTATAGTATTCATTAGTGATCAAATCCACACTCTACAGTTATCAAAGCCATTAATAAAATTTTAAATCGTATAATTCAAAGTTCACTAATGATTACATGCATAAATACCAAATGTTTGAAAGTTCTTTTTCCGGTATTCATTAATGAACCATAGACAATTTTAAAATGTTGATATTATGATTAGAGAAAAGTAACAACTAATAATTATATTCAACAATGGATAGAAAAATTTAACAAATTACAACATTAACCGGTATTTCTATATTCACTAATGAACAATACATAGACAATCTAAATCAAAATATCACATTAACTAAGTTTCTATATTCACTAATAAACAATATAATCATAGCAAAAATCCACCCTCCAATAATAACAAACATCAACTCATATTTCTTTGAAAAAACATCTAACCAAAAAAAATAAAAATAAAAAGAAAGAAATATAGAATTGCAATACTAGCGGCGATGCATAGGGTGTGTTGTATGAAGCCTTTTTCCATGTTTAGGGGTCAAAAACCATTATCAGCACCAAAAAAACAAATAATTGGTACCATAAAGAAAAAAATTAAAAACAGAAAGAGATGTTGATTGATTAACAAATATGTGGCGGGGAGACGCCGGGGAAGATTTGGTGCAAACCATTCAAGTAGACGGTGGTCAGCGATTGGATGTGGAGGTGTTGATAATTAAGATGCATGGCGGTAGCGGTGCCTCTTCTACTCAACGGCGACAATGGCTATTGCGCGCCTCATCTTCTAAATGATACCGCCATAGATCGATGATCGTGATGAGGCTATGATGTACTTATTAGTTCACTGTGTAACACCGTAAAATCACAAGCCATTTTTTTAATTACGCTGCAGAAGCTTTTAAACAAACAAACCATCAAAAACACATTTGTACTCATTTATAACAACAAATCTTCAAAACCCATTATCAACTTTCTTTCAAACTTCAAAAATGGTGTAATAACATAAATTCATGCTTTTTAATATCTAAACATACCAACATGTATTATAACAAGCTACAATTACTTCCTCACCTTCCTTTTGAATTAAAACTCACAAGATCTTGACTTTAGGATTTCAAGTTTTTAAGCTTTTCTTCACATACGGTTTTGCTTTCAAAAACACACACTTACACCTTGAACACTTTTAAAATATGAACAGAAAATTGAACACGTACACATATCTTTGTATGATAAGCAAGCAGGAGGTGGCAAGAGGAAATCCTATTCTTTTTATATTAACTCATACATACATACATACATACCAACATACATGCATACACACTTGAACTTTCTTTTCCTTTTAATTCCACTAGTAACATAAATATATTATTTTCACATTAATTAATTTTATTTAATACTTAATAAACACATAATCAAATAAGGCAAACCAATCACGTACCGCCAACCCGCTAATCTCCTAGCCCAGGGTTGCGGGTGTTACAAATCTCCCCTCCTTAAGAGGATTCCGTCCTCGGAATCCTTTCCGGCTCAAACAATTGAGGGTATCTATCCTTCATTTCCGCCTCAGTCTCCCACGTCAAATCAGAACCTAAACTGTGTTTCTACTTGACCAATACCATCGGTATCTGCTTCTTTCGGAGCTTGGTCACTTTGCGATCTAACAGTTCAACGGGTTCCTCAATCAATCTCTTCTTTGAATCTACTTTCAGTTCGTGTACTGGGAGAATCTGACTCTCGTCTTCAACTTTACGTTTTCTCAAACAGCAGACATTGAATGTGTCATGAATACCTGCAAGCTCTGCTGGGAGATCCAATGTAACAGTCTGGTCGTTTACAATCTGACAAATTCTAAAAGAACCAATGTAACGGGGAGCTAACTTCCCGCGTTTGCCAAATCGAATCACGCCCTTCCACGTAGAGACCTTCAAATATACTAACTCCCCTACATCAAATGATACTGGACGACGCCATGGATCCGCATACATTTTCTGTCTATCTCTGGCCGCTTTCAACTTCTCTCTGGCTATAGCAACCTTGTCAGCCGTCATCTGAACAATCTCAGGCCCTGCAAATTGTTTCTCACCAGCCTCTAACCAACACGTTGGAGTACGGCAGCGACGACCGTACAACATTTCATACGGAGGAATTCTAATAATGGAGTGGTAAGAATTATTATACGCAAACTCTATCAATGGCAGGTGCGAATCCCAAGATCCACCATACTCAATTACACAGGCATGTAACATATTTTCGAGTGTCTGTATGGTTCGTTCAGTTTGACCGTCAATCTGTGGATGATAAGCAGTACTCAAATTAATTATCATCCCCAACTCTCTGTGTAGACTCCTCCAGAAGTTAGAAACAAACCAGGAGTCTCTGTCAGATACTATCGACGATGGTATACCATGCCTCGCAACAATCTCATCAATGTACAACTGCGCAAACTTGCTAAGAGAAGCCGTCTCACAAGTAGCAAGAAAATGGGCACTCTTCGTCAGTCAATCCACGATCACCCAAATCAAATCCTGATTCCTCTGAGTTCGCGGAAGTTTAGTCAAGAAATCCATCGTTATATGTTCCCACTTCCACTCAGGAATTTCCAACTGTATTAAGGATCCGTAGGGCTTCTGATGCTCTGCTTTCACTTGAGCACAGATATGGCATGACTCCACAAAATGATCCACATCTGCCTTCATAGTAGGCCACCAGTGAAGCACTTTCAAATCGTGGTACATTTTAGTGCTTCCTGGGTGTACGGACAATCTCGACTTGTATGCTTCAATTAAAATCAACTTTCTCAATTCTCCAAGCATAGGCACCCACACACGAGTCTTATACATTTTCAATCCGCGAGAATCATCACTAAGCTCATCCTTACGTTTCTTCATCAGTTCATTCTTCAAGTTCTCCTCTTTCAGAGCTTCTAACTGTGCAGACTTTATTCTATCCACTAAATCAGATACAATCTCCATACGCATGAATTTATTGGAACCTCCCGCTCCCTTACGGCTCAGGGCATCTCCTACTACATTCGCTTTTCCAGGGTGGTATCTAATCTCGCAATCATAGTCTTTTATCAGCTCCACCCATCATCTTTGTCTCATGTTCAATTCTTTCTGTGTAAACACATACTGAAGACTCTTATGATCAGTACAAATCACGCACTTGGTGCCATACAAGTAATGTCTCCACAGTTTTAGGGAAAATACGACAGCTGCCAGTTCTAGATCATGAGTCGGGTAATTCTTTTCATGTGGTTTCAACTGTCTTGGCATACGCGATCACCCGATCCCTCTGCATAAGCACACATCCCAATCCCGCAAACGACGCATCGCAATAAACAGTAAAATCATCCGTTCCACTTGGCAATGCAAGAATGGGAGCCTGGCACAACAACTGCTTCAAAGTCTGGAAAGCCTTGTCTTGTTCACTACCCCAAACAAACTTCATATCTTTTCGAGTTAACTTAGTCAACGGACCCGCAATCTTCGAGAAATCCTTGATAAACCTGCGGTAGTATCCCGCCAAACCCAGAAAACTCTTGATCTCATACGGTGTCTTTGGAGCATTCCAGTTCATCACAGCTTCCACTTTCGAATGGTCTACTTTCACTCCTTCATTACATATAACATGCCCCAAGAATTGAACTTCCCTCAATCAGAACTCGCACTTTGAGAACTTACAAACAGATGTTCTTTCTTCAGAGTTTCCAAAACTTGTCTCAAATGCTGTTCGTGCTCCTGTTCAGTCTTTGAATAAATTAGAATATCATCAATAAAAACTATCACAAAATCATCTAAGAATGGTCGACAGACCCTGTTCATCAGATCCATAAAAATCGCAGGTGCATTGGTTAAGCCGAACGGCATAACCAAGAACTCATAATGCCCGTACCGCGTACGAAAGGCCGTCTTCAACACATCTTCCTCAGATACTCGTACCTGATGATATCCCGATCTCAAATCAATCTTAGAAAAGAACGAAGCTCCTTGCAGTTGATCAAACTGTAACACCCTGATTTTCAGTACAAATTTAAACTTTTTCAATCCTCAATTTAAAACACATTTTTCAAATAATTGCGGAAGCATTTTCAGTTTCTGTAAATATTTCAACAATTAACATTTTCAATAATTATAATCCAAAACATTGGGTGTTACCACAGTCAATCTCACGACCATGAACATAGGGTAGGAAATCCAAGATTACCGGAAATAGCAATCCAAGCAAAGCTATGCCCAAGGCATCTACCCGCCTCAACAAGGCCACTATACAACCTGCGGATACAAAACATTTTTACACAATGTTAGCTATAAACATAGCTAGTGAGTACAACCAAAAACATTAGTTTTATCAAAACCAAGTCATCCTTTTTCACTTTTGAAAACGTAAGTTTGGCAATCAAAATCCTTTTAAAATCACATATATTAGCACATAAGGATGCGGCTCTGTCCATTGGGCCACAATGTATCCACGTGGTAGCTAGACACGGTCAACACGTGCCCACATGGGGGATAACCACATCACCCCGTGTAATACCCGAACTTCGAAAATAAATAAAAGAATAGTTTATTGAGGAAATGATATTGTGTTGGGTTATGGATTTAATTTTGGACTAAATTTAATTAATTGGGCTTGAATAAATGGTTGGTTAAATGGACTAATGCAAATAGTTGTGTGGATTAGGTTTATTGGGCCATGTTGAAGTAAGTAGGCTTAGGCCCTATTGAAAGATATATAAATTGAAGATTAGGGCACAGCCCCCAAAATGCTTGTTACTGTTGCATTAGGAGAGAAAGTAGTATGTGTTGTGTGTGTGTGTGCTAAGACCCACGAAGAACAAGGAAGAAGGAGTCAAGATTCATCTGTGGAATCAAGAATTGTTAAAAGAATCATCAGGTAATGTTTCCTACCTCACTATGATGTGGTAGGTATCAATTTTAGCTTGTTTGAATGATGCTAGCGTGAATTAGCATCTGGGTTTTTGGAGCATTGGGTTTATGAAGAAGAAGAGAAAAGAATTTGAGATTTGAGCCTTAATACTTGATGAAATGTACTTAAATCTTGAAGGAAGTGTTTAAATGAGTGGAGAAATGTTTTGAAACAAAAATAAAGTGATTTTGTCAAGTTTTGAAAGAGTTTGATTTTGGCTATGGAGTTTTGAAACTAGAACTGACAGGGAAGATGATGGTCCGACTTTTGTTATCTGAAAGTCGCATGGGGGTAGTGGAAAGTCGCATAGTGCATTCTACAAGTCACATGAAGTTTTGAAAGTCGCATGGGGTCATGCGACTGTCGCATAGGTCATGCGACTGTCGCATGAGGGGTCTTGAAAGTCGCATGAAGTTCTAAAAGTCGCATGGGGTCATGCGACTGTCGCATAGGTCATGCGACTGTCGCATGAGGGGTCTTGAAAGTCGCATATGTTGCCTGTAAGTCGCATGATGATCCGTAAGTCGGCTAGGGTGGTGTGGTTTGGTCCGGAGGTCGCATGAAGAGTCCGTCCGACTCTCGCATGGGTCGCGCGACGCAACGCGTCAAACCCTTAAACGCGACGAGTTCGGGCAAGGGTCCGAATTATGTTGTGTAGTTTTGAGTGCGTGTGTTTATGCAAGTCACATGGATTGGCCTATGTATGGAACCTAAGGTCTGGCTTGGGGGCCTTATTAGTGCACAGAATGTATGGGAGACCGATACCCGGTATTAATTTGATTAAGGCATGTTGTAGGTAAGTGCTAACGAGTAGCCACAAGTGGATTCTTAAACTAGAACAGTGCGATGAGAGCTGCGGACAGGTGAGTATTCTTACTTACATTTCTAAATAGACATTAAATACATTTGATACGTGCCTAAGAAAGTGATTAATGCTTGTAGAATACGTGAATGCTATGTGTAGACCAACACTTCGGTGTCGGGTATGTTTTAGATAGACTTTGCATGTGACTGATGATGTGTACGCAGACGATAAGTTATGAGACATGTGAGTTACCTGAACTTACGTTAATTCCTGTAATACGTAAGTGATATGCAAGATGTTTACTGTGCAATGTATGTGCTTAATTGCGATTGGCTGTTAAGTGTTATCGTGATGTCATGATAGTAACCAACCGTGCCTTCATGGTCGTTTAGGGCAGATGACTTCATCTAAAGGTGGGACATGTGAAGAGTCATAGCGGGCGGGGCCCGGATTAGGCATCAAACGGGTGGGACCCGAGATGCGGCAGAGGGGAAGTCCCTAGTTATGTGTTACATGATAACAGGATGTGATTATGGTTTAGGCATCAAACGGGTGGGACTCGAGATGCGGCAGAGGGCAAGTCCCTAGTTATGTGTTATTTGATGAGAGCGTCTAACAGGCGGGTATGTGGAGACCACTTACTACGGTAGTGGGTACGAAGAATGTGTTTGATGAACTGTTTGGTTTGTAAGTAAAGTACTCGCTAAGCTTTGTGCTTATGGTTGTTGTCTAACCATCTTTTCAGGTAATGACCACGGTGGGGCTCCAGCTCGTGTTTGATAGCTCATCCTAGCAAGCTTCCGCAACGTTTTCACTCTCATGAGTTTTCTAATGTAATCCAAAATGATTGTACTTGAACTTGAGATTTTTTTACGGGTTTTCACCCGGGGTGTAATTGGTATTATACAGTGTTTCAGTTATTGTAGACTTTTAATAGTATGATTCAGTAAAAAAAAATTGGGACGTTACAACTTGGTATCAGAGCCTAGGTTTAAGAGATTCGAACACGTTTCCGCGTGTTTGAACTTAAACCTTGGTTCGTAAAGGATTTTAAACAACGGTTTCAAAACCTTTTCAAGTGTTAAATATTACGATGAGCTATCTGTTGGAGCTAGTCCGGGTGGTTACACATGAGTACAAGGTATGAGCTATGATATGATGACTATGTTAACTGAGCTTTGATAAGGTACTGTGTAATTGAATCCATGATGTCTGTCGAAAGTGTTAAAGACTATATCCATGTTTAAGTATATTATGAATACCGTGTACTATGTATAACGGTAACCATATAGGTTTAGAATGGATTATTTAGCCCTATCTCATGTTCTCGTCTAATGTTGGGGTAGGGTAGAATCAAACACTCGACCACATATATGAATTAACGTTATACATAGATGTATACATAATATGCTTAAACTAGGATATAGTGACTTGAATGTGAAACCTTATATGCTAGTTTATGTGACTTCTGATAGTAAGCTACTTTAGAAGGGTAGCGAAGAGGCCGTACAACCTTTATATGATTGCTATATGTGAGAACCAGATGTTGTAGAAAGAGATGATACATGGCCCAAGCCAGTGAATCGGGATTTTCAAGGGTAACGTTTGGATCCGGTATGTATAGTGTGTTGGTAATAGTATGGCCCATATTACTAGTTGCACACGATACTTACGGGAACCTACCAGCATCCAAGGGAATATTGTGAATCCGGTGAAGGGTACTTGTAGAGATAGAATGCCTATATCTAGGGTGCCTTAGAAAGTCTAGGGTTGCCTGCTAGCTAAGTTTTGACATGTGATACAGGATATGAGCTTATATATAGTAGTGAGGACTGTATGGCAATGCCGCCTATTGATTAGTGCATTGTCTATACATCCAGTGGGGTGAAAAAAAACGGATCCGTGAAACGGGTTTTGGAAACCAACCTATTGAAGTAAATGATAGTGTGACAATAGTATGCCTGTAGAGTAGAGATGCCTTAGTATGACTAGGCTGCTCCAGATTATGCGGTAAGCATGTTGAAGTCCACACATTATGTGGACGCGATGTACGTTATGATTAAGATATTGAGGAAGCCACCGGTTTAGGGGTGTGCTGCGTATACTTCAATTGATAGTAGAGCGGACAAGAGTGAAACATGGTAGTATGCGGTAAAAGTTCTAACGTATCAGTAAAAACCAGAAACACCTCCAGAGGTGAAGATTAGCAGATGAAACATCCATAAAAAAATTATTTGATATACTTAGAACCAATGTAATAAAGGAAGGTGAGATCAAACTTCCTATAGACTTTATTCCGATTTGTGCGGGAGTTCTATTGATGGGAGGATGGACTGGCTCCGTCGTCACTAAGCTAGTATATTATGCAAACGAGGAACCGTGCAGGTTCAAACCCCAAGTGGGGAAGAAATTCTAATCGACGGTGGACCCGAGGCGAAACCGCAATTCAATTTCTATTAGAAGCTGTTATAGCTGCTAAAGTAACAGCCTACGGGATGAAGGAACTGAGGGAGATGCTACCACAGATGATGAATGGTATAGAGGAGGATATATGAAAGATAACTACCATAAATTGAACAGGTTTTGGTTCGTACGAGAGACTGTAGCTACTACTTCAATTGTTACTCCAGAAACAAATCAGATACAGAAGGGTTGCGCCTACATAGATTTTTCTGCATGTCAACCAACGGCCTTCGAGGGGAATCCAGATTCCAGTAAGAGCACAAAGTAGACCTATGAGGTGGAAGAGCTTTCCACACATATCACTGTGTAGATAGATGTAAAGTATGGTTTGTATCGAGCTGTTAAGTGGAGCACCAACGTGATTCGTTAAGAAGAAGGATGGCATATCCCTTATGTGTTAGTGAGAGAATTCCAAGTGGTTGTGAGAATGGATTGGCTGGGGCGTTACTAAGCCAACATCTTCTGCAAACAGGGTATTATACGGATTTAGAATCCAAGTGGGAGAGAGATCTCCATCTAAGGTAGACGGCAAAATGGATTGACGGCATGCTACGCCGTGGCTGAGGCGGCGAGGTATCTACGCAAGGGCTGCACGGCCTTCATAGCTCATGTGGTTGACGCAAGGCTGGAGAAGAAGAAATTGACAGTTTTCAATATACCAGCGGTATGAGATTATCCGGAGGTGCTTTCGGAGGAACTACCGGGGATCCCGCCAGACAGACGGGTGGAGTTCAGTATGGACCTAGTGCCGGGAGTGGCACCTATCGCCAAGGTACCATACCGGCTAGCATCACCAGAGATGCAAGAGCTGATGTCACAACTTCAGGAACCGCTTGATGAGGGCTTCATACACCCAAGTAGCTCACCATGGGGGAGCACCGATCCATTTCGGGAAAAAGAAAGATGGAACCTTCAGAATGTGCATAGACTACCGCGAGCTCAATAAGGTGATAATTAAGAATCGTTATCCGCTACCAAGGATCGATGACTTGTTTGACCAACTGCAAGGAGCGGCATGTTTCTCAAAGATGGACTTGTGGTAGGGATATGATCAACTCGAGGTACGAGAAGAAGATATAGCCAAGACGGCCTTTCGCACACGCTATGGGCACTTCGAGTTTGTTATTATGCCCTTTGGTCTCACTAACGCGCCAATAGTTTTCATGGGACTAATGAATCGGGTTTGCAGGCCGAGGCTGGAGAAGCCAGTAATCATATTCATCAATGACATTCTAGTTTAGTCCAAGACCGGGGCGGAGCTTGAGGAACACCTATGGGAGGTGCTGGAGACATTATTTATACGTGGTCAAGTGCACCATCTACCCAGGTCACAAGAGCTTGAGGTACTTCGCCGATCTGAAGAAATTGAACAATGCGCCAGTGGGAACGGATAGACTTAGTCAAGGATTATGATTGGGAGATCTTATATCATCCAAGAAAGGCCAACGTGGTGGCAGATGCGCGGAGTCGCAAGACGAGCCAGTGGCAGATTCACGTGGGATGCCTAAGAATGATGGTCATGATTTCACCTTACGGGACGATTTGGACGACTCAAACCGAGGCGACCAAGGAAGAGAACCAGAAAACATAGCGGATTAAGAGACAACTGGCATTCATGATCTATGATAATCGTGGATTGTGGATCCATTACAGGTGGATTTAATGTACCAAAGGCTACGGAGGTCCGAAATATCACTCTAAACGAAGCTCACAAGTCTATATTTCAACGCAATTTAGGTTGTGGTGGATTGATTGACCAAAAGCGCGCATTCATACCCATACGAGGAACTAGCTCGATAGAGAAATTGGCTGATTTTTATGTGAAGGAGGTAATCTCGAGACATAGAGTGCCGGTTACCATTATATCCGATAGGGATGTACGATTCACATCCAGATTGTTCGAGCAAATTTCATGAGGATTTGGGAGCGAGGGTGAACTTGAGTACGGCGTATCACCCCCAAACCGATGGACAAGATGAACGAACCATCCAAACGCTGGAAGATATGCTGCGAGCTTGTGCGATAGACTTCGGTGGAAGCGGGGATTTGTATTTACCCCTAGCAGAATTTTCATAAAGCGACAACTACCACGCGACAATCGGCATGCCACCGTACGAGATGTTGTATGGTAGAAAATGTAGAACCCCATCTGTTGGGGTGAGGTTGGACAGAAAGAGCTTGGTAACACGGAAATAGTATAGAAAACCTCCGAGGACGTACAATGAGTTCGCGAACGACTTTAAGCAGCTCAAAGCCGGCAAAAGAGCTATGCAGATAAGCGGAAATCGTTACTGAAATTCCAAGTTGGTGATCTTGTACTGCTAAAGGTATCTCCGTGGAAAGGAGTAATACGATTCAGAAAGAGAGGAAAGCGGACCCCAAGATTTATCGGGCCTTTCAAAGTTATCACAAGATTTGGCAAAGTGGCTTACCGTTGGGAGCTACCTAAGGAGTTATCGAAGACACTCAACGCGTTCCATGTATATCACCCGAGAAAGTGTTTAGCCAACGAGTCAGCGTTTGTGCCATTGGAGGACATCACCATAGATGAGAAATTGAACTACATCAAGAGACCGATTGCGATCCTCGAAGGAAAGATCAAACGACTATGCAACAGAGAAGTGGGAATGGTAAGGGTGCAATGGGAGCACCGCAAGGATTCAGAATAGACGTGGGACTCATCAATGTACAACTGCGCAAACTTGCTAAGAGAAGCCGTCTCACAAGTAGCCAGAAAATGGGCACTCTTCGTCAGTCAATCCACGATCACCCAAATCATATCGTGATTCCTCTGAGTTCGCGGAAGTTTAGTCAAGAAATCCATCGTTATATGTTCCCACTTCCACTCAGGAATTTCCAACTGTATTAAGGATCCGTACGGCTTCTGATGCTCTGCTTTCACTTGAGCACGGATATGGCATGACTCCACAAAATGATCCACATCTGCCTTCATAGTAGGCCACCAGTGAAGCACTTTCAAATCGTGGTACATTTTAGTGCTTCCTGGGTGTACGGACAATATCGACTTGTGTGCTTCAGTTAAAATCAACTTTCTCAATTCTCCAAGCATAGGCACCCACACACGAGTCTTATACATTTTCAATCCGCGAGAATCATCAGTAAGCTCATCCTTACGTTTCTTCATCAGTTCATTCTTCAAGTTCTCCTCTTTCAGAGCTTCTAACTGTGCAGACTTTATTCTATCCACTAAATCAGATACAATCTCCATACGCATGAATTTATTGGAACCTCCCGCTCCCTTACGGCTCAGGGCATCTCCTACTACATTCGCTTTTCCAGGGTGGTATCTAATCTCGCAATCATAGTCTTTTATCAGCTCCACCCATCGTCTTTGTCTCATGTTCAATTCTTTCTGTGTAAACACATACTGAAGACTCTTATGATCAGTACAAATCACGCACTTGGTGCCATACAAGTAATGTCTCCACAGTTTTAGGGAAAATACGACAGCTGCCAGTTCTAGATCATGAGTCGGGTAATTCTTTTCATGTGGTTTCAACTGTCTTGGCATACGCGATCACCCGATCCCTCTGCATAAGCACACATCCCAATCCCGCAAACGACGCATCGCAATAAACAGTAAAATCATCCGTTCCACTTGGCAATGCAAGAATGGGAGCCTGGCACAACAACTGCTTCAAAGTCTGGAAAGCCTTGTCTTGTTCACTACCCCAAACAAACTTCATATCTTTTCGAGTTAACTTAGTCAACGGACCCGCAATCTTCGAGAAATCCTTGATAAACCTGCGGTAGTATCCCGCCAAACCCAGAAAACTCTTGATCTCATACGGTGTCTTTGGAGCATTCCAGTTCATCACAGCTTCCACTTTCGAATGGTCTACTTTCACTCCTTCATTACATATAACATGCCCCAAGAATTGAACTTCCCTCAATCAGAACTCGCACTTTGAGAACTTACAAACAGATGTTCTTTCTTCAGAGTTTCCAAAACTTGTCTCAAATGCTGTTCGTGCTCCTGTTCAGTCTTTGAATAAATTAGAATATCATCAATAAAAACTATCACAAAATCATCTAAGAATGGTCGACAGACCCTGTTCATCAGATCCATAAAAATCGCAGGTGCATTGGTTAAGCCGAACGGCATAACCAAGAACTCATAATGCCCGTACCGCGTACGAAAGGCCGTCTTCAACACATCTTCCTCAGATACTCGTACCTGATGATATCCCGATCTCAAATCAATCTTAGAAAAGAACGAAGCTCCTTGCAGTTGATCAAACTGTAACACCCTGATTTTCAGTACAAATTTAAACTTTTTCAATCCTCAATTTAAAACACATTTTTCAAATAATTGCGGAAGCATTTTCAGTTTCTGTAAATATTTCAACAATTAACATTTTCAATAATTATAATCCAAAACATTGGGTGTTACCACAGTCAATCTCACGACCATGAACATAGGGTAGGAAATCCAAGATTACCGGAAATAGCAATCCAAGCAAAGCTATGCCCAAGGCATCTACCCGCCTCAACAAGGCCACTATACAACCTGCGGATACAAAACATTTTTACACAATGTTAGCTATAAACATAGCTAGTGAGTACAACCAAAAACATTAGTTTTATCAAAACCAAGTCATCCTTTTTCACTTTTGAAAACGTAAGTTTGGCAATCAAAATCCTTTTAAAATCACATATATTAGCACATAAGGATGCGGCTCTGTCCATTGGGCCACAATGTATCCACGTGGTAGCTAGACACGGTCAACACGTGCCCACATGGGGGATAACCACATCACCCCGTGTAATACCCGAACTTCGAAAATAAATAAAAGAATAGTTTATTGAGGAAATGATATTGTGTTGGGTTATGGATTTAATTTTGGACTAAATTTAATTAATTGGGCTTGAATAAATGGTTGGTTAAATGGACTAATGCAAATAGTTGTGTGGATTAGGTTTATTGGGCCATGTTGAAGTAAGTAGGCTTAGGCCCTATTGAAAGATATATAAATTGAAGATTAGGGCACAGCCCCCAAAATGCTTGTTACTGTTGCATTAGGAGAGAAAGTAGTATGTGTTGTGTGTGTGTGTGCTAAGACCCACGAAGAACAAGGAAGAAGGAGTCAAGATTCATCTGTGGAATCAAGAATTGTTAAAAGAATCATCAGGTAATGTTTCCTACCTCACTATGATGTGGTAGGTATCAATTTTAGCTTGTTTGAATGATGCTAGCGTGAATTAGCATCTGGGTTTTTGGAGCATTGGGTTTATGAAGAAGAAGAGAAAAGAATTTGAGATTTGAGCCTTAATACTTGATGAAATGTACTTAAATCTTGAAGGAAGTGTTTAAATGAGTGGAGAAATGTTTTGAAACAAAAATAAAGTGATTTTGTCAAGTTTTGAAAGAGTTTGATTTTGGCTATGGAGTTTTGAAACTAGAACTGACAGGGAAGATGATGGTCCGACTTTTGTTATCTGAAAGTCGCATGGGGGTAGTGGAAAGTCGCATAGTGCATTCTACAAGTCACATGAAGTTTTGAAAGTCGCATGGGGTCATGCGACTGTCGCATAGGTCATGCGACTGTCGCATGAGGGGTCTTGAAAGTCGCATGAAGTTCTAAAAGTCGCATGGGGTCATGCGACTGTCGCATGAGGGGTCTTGAAAGTTCATGTGTTGCCTGTAAGTCGCATGATGATCCGTAAGTCGCATGGGGTGGTGTGGTTTGGTCCGGAGGTCGCATGAAGAGTCCGTCCGACTCTCGCATGGGTCACGCGACGCGACGCGTCAAACCCTTAAACGCGACGCGTTCGGGCAAGGGTCCGAATTATGTTGTGTAGTTTTGAGTGTTTGTGTTTATATAAGTCACATGGATTGGCCTATGTATGGAACCTTAGGTCTGGCTTGGGGGCCTTATTAGTGCACAGAATGTATGGGAGACTGATACCCGGTATTAATTTGATTAAGGCATGTTGTAGGTAAGTGCTAACGAGTAGCCACAAGTGGATTCTTAAACTAGAACAGTGCGACGAGAGCTGCGGACAGGTGAGTATTCTTACTTACATTTCTAAATAGACATTAAATACATTTGATACGTGCCTAAGAAAGTGATTAATGCTTGTAGAATACGTGAATGCTATGTGTAGACCAACACTTCGGTGTCGGGTATGTTTTAGATAGCCTTTGCATGTGATTGATGATGTGTAAGCAGACGATAAGTTATGAGACATGTGAGTTACCTGAACTTACGTTAATTCCTGTAATACGTAAGTGATATGCAAGATGTTTACTGTGCAATGTATGTGCTTAATTGCGATTGGCTGTTAAGTGTTATCGTGATGTCATGATAGTAACCAACCGTGCCTTCATGGTCGTTTAGGGCAGATGACTTCATCTAAAGGTGGGACATGTGAAGAGTCATAGCGGGCGGGGCCCGGATTAGGCATCAAACGGGTGGGACCCGAGATGCGGCAGAGGGCAAGTCCCTAGTTATGTGTTACATGATAGCAGGATGTGATTATGGTTTAGGCATCAAACGGGTGGGACTCGAGATGCGGTAGAGGGCAAGTCCCTAGTTATGTGTTATTTGATGAGACCGTCTAACAGGCGGGTATGTCGAGACCACTTACTACGGTAGTGGGTACAAAGAATGTGTTTGATGAACTGTTTGGTTTGTAAGTAAAGTACTCGCTATGTGCTTACGGTTGTTGTTTAACCATCTTTTCAGGTAATGACCACGGCGGGGCTCCAGCTCGTGTTTGATAGCTCATCCCAGCAAGCTTCCGCAACGTTTTCACTATCATGAGTTTTCTAATGTAATCCAAAATCATTGTACTTGAACTTGAGATTTTTACGGTTTTCACCCGGGGTGTAATTGGTATTATACAGTGTTTTAGTTATTGTAGACTTTTAATAGTATGATTTAGTAAAAAAAATGGGACGTTACACCCTGTCAAGGTGGGGGATGCACTAAGCAGTCCACCATACAACGGTTATCTGGAGTGTAAGCCCTATTCACCAAATTCACACGTGTTGTCCCGGGTTCGGTGGCTCGTCAGCCCAGTAAACCCACACGGTCATGATGGCCTACTGACATACCCCTCCACTCTCTACACCGATCCCTCAGCTAACCGTACCTCGCGGTTCCCAAATCGCCAAAGCCAAAGGAACCTCTGTGTACGTCTCAATGACTAGGAACCCTATGGTACAGAGTTATATCACACAGTGGTCCGGACCGAAGCACATATACCCCGAAGGGTCACATAAACACATACCCAGAAGGGTCACATAGGCACATACCCCGAAGGGTCACATAATCACTTACCCCGAAGGGTCATAAATCACTTGCCATCAAGGCCAAATATTACACGCCATAAGGCCACAAATACCAAAACCATATTTGGCATCTCAATGCCTAAAAACATCTTTAGTGAAAACATGAGTTTCATTAAGTCAAAACCATGTCTTTTGTTTCAAAATCAAAGTCCACTCCAACATTGAGTATAATGTTTCTAAACCATTAATTTAAGCATAACATAAACATAGACCATCTCCAAAATGGAGCAATGGCCTTACTTTGAAAATTATCATTAAAACACTTTCACATTAAATCCACAATTTCCAGTTTCTTTGAATCCAAGAGCTTCACAAAGCATTTGTAGTTCATAAAACCATATTATAAAATAATACATGGTTTCCATGTTCTTGGAGTTCCAAAAGCCTCATAAACATTTGCAGATCATATAACCCGCATTTATAAAACAAATGCATAGTTTTCACATTCAGAAGTTCAAAAGGTCATAAAAAATCTCAAATCATTTAATTCATGTTACAAAACAATTTCATAATCCACATACTTTGAATCATCAAGATTCATCAAACAATTGTCAAACAATCAAAACACATAAGTGATGACTTGAAAAAACTTTAACAATTTTGGGTATCCACAGGGTGTACTCACATGAGGGTGTGATGTGGATCACAACCCCATCTAAACCATAGCTCAAACTCTTGATCACAAGCCTATGATCATAAAACACAAGGTTAACTAACATAAGTTAACCCAAAACAAGGTTCCTAGACTCAATTCTAGACTTTGACACCTTTTCGGGTCTAAAAAGACTCCATTTATCCCTCATAAAACCTTAGAATCAATCCCCAAACAAGTATATAGTCAAATGGGGTCAAAAACATGAGTTTTGGGTGGTTCAGGGTGCCTCGCGCCGCGAGAAAGGGAGGTCGCGCTGTGAGAAAATATCTGGAAAAACATCAAGTTCTGGCCGACATGGCTCGCGCCGTGACCCACATGGCCCGCGCCGCGAGCCCGCGTGCATAGTGTTCTGCAGCTTGTTTTTTAACATCAATCCGACCAAAATCCGATTTTTACCAATTCCAACTTACATTTAACATACCAAAGACTCATTTAGCACTTCATAACAATAAAACATACATAATTTTGATCATCAAAACCCTAACTTCAACAATAACCCCAAATTTGACCCATTTGCCAAATCTTTCAAAATAACCAACCATAAATCATCATAAACAACAACCAATACTAAAATCAAACACAAGTTCAAGCTTAGACTTACTTGATTTGCAAATCCCAACTTGATTACTTTCTTCTAGCTTCAAAATCCCGAGCTTAGATGAAGAAATTAGAGTCCAAACACTACCAACCTTGATTCCAAGCTCACAAGCCACCAATTTGTCTTTGATTCTTCTTCTTCTCCTTGATCTAACACTCTAGAACTATCTCTCTCTCTAACCCACGATTGTCTGGAGAAGAAATGACTCAAATTGAGTCAATATTTCTAGACTCTTCTCTTTTATAACACCAACTTCCATATACAACCTTTAACTTTCAAAACTTAACACCTAAAACCCTTCAAGTTTCACCCATTGCACATCCTTACACTTTAACTCATGGCATTTACCTCACTAGTAAAAAGAGCTTTAGTCCATTGTACCTTGTGCTTTGCTATTAGTACTTTATGACAAATATCATTAATTAACTAAAATCCCACTTAAAATAATTATTTTCCAACTATATCAAGATATACCATAGCTTCTTTTATAAATAAGAATTACAATTTCTTTTGAACAATTTAAGCATCTTATTAATCAACATAAGGCCATATTAAAATTTTGGAATATTACAATTCCTCCCTCCTTAAAAAGATTCCGTCCTCGGAATCGAATCAGTACACGAACTCACATTATAAACATATCTTTTACTATGATCCTAAATAAGATCACATATACAGCTATCGGTATGACCGTTTTCATAATCCTTTAACCTTTCTTTATATAAAGCCATCCAATTTCTCAACTAGATTCAATTGAAAGTATTCCACTTTCTCAAACAGTAAGACAATTACAAGAAAGCTTGGGCAAACAACCCACACATGAACATAAATGTTCCTCGTAAGTGCTTTCCCAATAATTGGAGTAACATGAAAGTGTTTATTCATAACCCCATGTCATGATTTCACACCTTCTCATAATCATAATTCTATATCAGAAGAAAACTTACCCAACTGTTTGGGGAAGTAAAATTACAAGTATCACAAATAAAGTCACTCATTAGCATTAGGCCATCATTGACCTAAGTCATACCATCTCTCTGCAAAGGTCTTATCAACCTTCACACATAACCAAAAGTATATAAACTATCCTCTGTTTCAGAAAATTTTAACGGTATGTAATTACCCGTTACACTATGGCACTTCACACAACTTAGATATTCAAATCATCATACCTTACTTCAATAGCTATACTTGCCATCAACATCAATAGCTAATGCACACGTTTAAATCTTTGCCCAATACTAGCACAATACCAAGGAAAGGTTCACCAGAACAGTATACATTAATCACGAAAACACATAATTCATTACAAACCTTAAGGCTCAAATTGACCCATCAGTCAAAAATGACACAATTATCGTCCTTAAGACATTCGCGATGGTAAGCACCCACTCTACTCAAAGATCTTAATCCCGCAAGGCCCTTGTCGGGCACCTCTAAGTCACCGCAAAAAGTCCAAAACATCGTTTGGTGTAAAAGACCTACAATAAATCTATTAGGACTATAACCTTGCGACTCCAAACTTGGGTCACAACTTATGCCATGCCCGGATAAAACAGTTCTCATAATCAAAAATCTTGACCAACTAGAGCTAACAGCATTACCGCATGCTCCTGATGGTCATATACCCAGTCACCTCTTGCGGCCTAAAGGCCCACGCTATATCAAACAAAATATAACCCAATTACTTGTCACAAGGACGCCTATCATCAAAATAGAAGGGTCTTAACTCTATCTCATTGCCTGAGGACATGCCTCAATTCATGCGCAGGAGCTTCACTTTCGGGTTCAACTCCACTAATTTCTAAATTTCTTTTCGGTATCCAAAGACATAAACAGAGGGAATCACCCTTAGGCATCAAACCACATGTTATTCTTTAGTAACACAAACAAAACCGATTCATCTTAAATAATCATATTTGATTGTGGTGGCCATAACCATTAAGTTCTAAAGGTTCTCCTTCTCAGATAAAGGTCTATAAACTTTTCATTACAATGTCATCTATTATCCTTATGATCTTAATATACCTCACTTTCATAAAACATCATGGTCTTTGAGCAGACTATAACTAAACGTAGTCATCAAGAAACTCTTTTCAACATTACCCGAAACGGGCTACTTAATCAACTTATCAACTTCTAAATTATTAACACTTATCGCAGTTCTAATGAACTTACAATCATTTCATTTCCACAATTTGGGTTTAACTGATACATAAGCTCACATCAAATTATAATTCAAAATTTTCATGCCACAAGACTGACCTTGTAATTGGTCCATCCTCATAAGAGGCTTAACATACTAACAATTATCTTTCCTTTATATAACTCTCTAAGTCATCAAAGGAAAGAAACTCAGTCACGCATATTCTAAAGTGAACACATCACTAATCAATAACATCACAATCTTAACTTCAGAAAAGTCTCAACCACTAGAGAGTTAAAATCTCTAAGATTAATTAACAACGTAATCGCAAGGTTACTCAATGTACAACCTTACTCAAACATTTTATTACATTATCTCAATCCTAAGATACCATTGGAATTACCCAACTGACTTTATACTTTTTATCTCCTTTAAGCACCTATCAGGTGCTAAGAGCGGTTTATCGCTTTCAATCAAAACTTAAGAGCTTATGTAACTAAGAGATTTCCAATTCAACCTTAATCATTCTACATCACATCTCAATGTGAGACTCATTAGATCTCAAGATCCATAAACGATTTCAGTGAGAAGTCCAACTCAATTGGACTAACCCGCACTATAACAAAGGTGACACAAGGTCTATTATTTTATCACAGAAGCTACGATTCAAAAAAAGAGTTTCTTGCTTCCTTTGAGAAACACACAAACACTATTTCGCTTATAACATAATTCATCAAAGTAAGTCTACCATACAAGGAACAATAACTTTAGTTCCATTCACAATTTAACCAATAATCTCAGTAAGGTTCATCCTTAAATAAGGCATCAATTCTCAATTCAACACATAGGAGGACACTAATAGATAACTCTATCAATAATCCATTAATGATCCGAACCCGCACCCGCAGTCGCATAAAGGGTTCATTCTATGGACTAAATCATATTTTATATCACTACACATAGGTGCTTCCCTCCTTGAACCAAGGATAATTGGCCCTTTTTTGATCTAACTCCGTTCTACGAAGTTCATCACTTGCTCACCTTATTAATTAAGGCATACTAAACAAAACTTCTAATATCATAATCTCATGTTTCTATTGGCGAAACTAATCTTAATCAAGACTTAGTTTCTCATTCTAGTGCTCAAAGTGCCTCATAAACAATCTCAAATCATTTAATTCATGTTACAAAACAATTTCATAATCCACATACTTTGAATCATCAAGATTCATCAAACAATTGCCAAACAATCAAAACACATAAGTGATGACTTGAAAAAACTTTAACAATTTTGGGTATCCGCAGGGTGTACTCACCTGAGGGTGTGATATGGATCACAACCCCATCTAAACCATAGCTCAAACTCTTGATCACAAGCCTATGATCATAAAACACAAGGTTAACTAACATAAGTTAACCCAAAACAAGGTTCCTAGACTCAATTCTAGACTTTGACACCTTTTCGGGTCTAAAAAGACTCCATTTATCCCTCATAAAACCTTAGAATCAATCCCCAAACAAGTATATAGTCAAATGGGGTCAAAAACATGAGTTTTGGGTGGTTCTAGGTGCCTCGCGCCGCGAGAAAGGGAGGTCGCGCTGTGAGAAAATATCTGGAAAAACATCAAGTTCTGGCCGACATGGCTCGCGCCGTGACCCACATGGCCCGCGCCGCGAGCCCGCGTGCACAGTGTTCTGCAGCTTGTTTTTTAACATCAATCCGACCAAAATCCGATTTTTACCAATTCCAACTTACATTTAACATACCAAAGACTCATTTAGCACTTCATAACAACAAAACATCAACACTCTACATAATTTTGATCATCAAAACCCTAACTTCAACAATAACCCCAAATTTGACCCATTTGCCAAATCTTTCAAAATATCCAACCATAAATCATCATAAACAACAACCAATACTAAAATCAAACACAAGTTCAAGCTTAGACTTACTTGATTTAGAAATCCCAACTTGATTACTTTCTTCTAGCTTCAAAATCCCGAGCTTAGATGAAGAAATTAGAGTCCAAACACTACCAACCTTGATTCCAAGCTCACAATCCACCAATTTGTCTTTGATTCTTCTTCTTCTCCTTGATCTAACACTCTAGAACTATCTCTCTGTCTAACCCACGATTTTCTGGAGAAGAAATGACTCAAATTGAGTCAATATTTCTAGACTCTTCTCTTTTATAACTCCAACTTCCATATACAACCTTTAACTTTCAAAACTTAACACCTAAAACCCTTCAAGTTTCACCCATTGCACATCCTTACACTTTAACTCATGGCATTTACCTCACTAGTAAAAAGAGCTTTAGTCCATTGTACCTTGTGCTTTGCTATTAGTATTTTATGAAAAATATCATTAATTAATAAAATCCCACTTAAAATAATTATTTTCCAATTATATCAAGATATACCATAGCTTCTTTTATAAATAAGAATTACAATTTATTTTGAACAATTTAAGCATCTTATTAATCAACATAAGGCCATATTAAAATTTTGGAAAATTACAAGAACAAATCATCGATTCTCGGCAATGGATACTTGTTCTTTAGTGTTCTCTTATTCAATTCACGGTAGTCGATACACATACGCAACGTACCGTCTTTCTTCTTTACAAACAATACCGGTGCTCCCCATGGGGATGTACTTGGACGAATAAACCCTTTATCTAGCAGATCTTGAATCTGCGTCATCATCTCCCGAATCTCTGAAGGTGCCAACCTGTATGGAGCCTTCGCTAGTGGTCTAGAACCAGGTATTAAATCTATTTTGAATTCCACTTCACGAACCGGAGGCAATCCTGGCAACTCTTCTAGAAACACTTTCGGGTATTCCGTTACCACCCGGATATCAGACATTGCTTGTTTCTCTTTCTTCCTGTCAATCACATATGCCAAATAAGATTCACACCCCTTACCCAATGCCTTCTTTGCTTTCAAACACGAAATCATAGGAATCACTGATCCAGCCTTCTCTCCCCTTGCTATTACCCGGGAACCATCAGCTAGTGGAAACGAGATCAACTTCTTGTGACACTTGATACTGGCTTGATTCAGACTCAGCCAATCCATCCCAAGCACCACATCAAACCCAGATAATGGCATAACAAGAAAATAAACAGGAAAACACACGCCATCTATATCAATTTTAGCTCTAGCCACAGCAGTCGTGACCGGAACCATCATACCATCAGCTACTTCTATCTCTAAAGCAGTAGCAAGTTCAATCACAGGCACATTTAGTTTATCACAGAATTCCACAGAAACAAAGGAGCGATTTGCTCCTGAATCAAACAATACTCTAGCAGGAGTAGAGTTTATTAGAAACATACCCGTGATCACGTCGTCAGTGGTGGTGGCATCATCCACCGTCATCTTAAACGCCCGACCCTCAGCAGTGGGTGGGTTCTTTCGTTTCTGACCCGCTGAAGACGACCCTCCAGCTCCTCCTCCCCCAGACCCTGACCCTGTCTTTTTGCTCATCGGGCAATCACCAACACGGTGCCCCTCCCTCTGGCAATTCCAGCATACACTCCTCGGGAACCTGCGGTTCTTTAAATCATGGCCAAACTGGCCACAGTTCACACATCTCCTCGTTTGGGCCATACACTGCCCATTATGATAAGATTTGCACCTGCTACACCAAGGTGCCCGTTGCGTAGACCCACCCGAAGTAGGTCTTCTATTCTGATCTCCCTGCCTACCACCGCTGCTCTGCTCTCCTTGTCTCTGTTGAGCATTATAGTGTTTAAACCTCGATTTTTGTTGGGAAAGTTTCTCCCCGCTCAACTTGTTTCTCGCAACAATGTCCCCTTCAACCAATTTGGCCAAAGTGAAAGCCTGGGACAGTGTGGTAGCCCACCTGGTGGCACCTCGGTAATCTGGGTGTAGTGCCCCCACCAAATGGGCAATCTTTGATTCTTCGTCGGGTACCCAGTGCTTGGCAAATCTCATCTTTTCATTAAATTGTTTTATCAGCTGATCCACAGTCATGTTCCCCGTCATCTGTAGATCCATAAACTCCTTTTTAATCTTGGCCATCTCAAAACTTCCACGGTATTGTTCACATAACTTCTCCTGGAATTGACTCCAGGTGATGCTTCCCTGCTGTTGTTCAGTAAAGTGGCCGGTAATGGAATCCCACCAAACCAACGCATCTCCTCTTAACATTCTTGACGCATATTTAACCTTTAATTCATCCTCGCAATTACAGGCATCAAGTGCCTTTGACATCTCCCTCAACCAATTCAATGTTGCATTGGGATCAGAACTCCCATGATACTCAGATGGTTTTCAATCCAAAAATTGCTTGTAGGTGCAGGGTTGTTTATATCCAGGGAACGCAAACGGATATGCTCCTGGTTGTGGATATGGATAGAAGAAAGGTTGATGCATCATTTGAGTCATTGGTTACAGCGGTGCTGTAACTGGTGCGGTTGTTGCCTGGGTAAGAATCACAGTTGGCACAGGGGTTGGTTCTAGTTGCTGTTGTTGTTGTTGCTGTTCCATCCTTTGAACTTTATCTCGGAGTTCAACCAACTCGTTTTCCAGTTGGTAGACATAATCACTATGCTCCTCTTCACGAGCTTGACCCGATGTTCCCGCAGTAGCTGGGTTACTCAAGTATTTAGTCTTGGAGCTTCAGTTGCAGCTTGGGTCGTAGGAGGAAGGATTGGAGTATCTCTATCAGCCATTATCTGTTACAATCACATCACCTCATAACTCATTAGCATAAACCGTTAGTATCCAAAATACTAACTACAACCGACAACTCTAACTCACTCTAATTCCCCCGAAGGAAAGCTTGACCCGTCACGATCCAAGATTTGGGAATGCAACACTCTAGCCGTACATGCATCGCCAAACCTAGGCTCTGATACCAAACTGTAACACCGTAAAATCACAAGCCATTTTTTTAATTACGCTGCGGAAGCTTTTAAACAAACAAACCATCAAAAACACATTTGTACTCATTTATTACAACAAATCTTCAAAACCCATTATCAACTTTCTTTCAAACTTCAAAAATGGTGTAACAACATAAATTCATGCTTTTTAATATCTAAACATACCAACATGTATTATAACAAGCTACAATTAATTCCTCACCTTCCTTTTGAATTAAAACTCACAAGATCTTGACTTTAGGATTTCAAGTTTTGAAGCTTTTCTTCACATATGGTTTTGCTTTCAAAAACACACACTTACACCTTGAACACTTTTGAAATATGAACAGAAACTGAACACGTACACATATCTTTGTATGATAAGCAAGCAGGAGGTGGCAAGAGGAAATCCTATTCTTTTTATTTTAACTCATACATACATACATACATTCATACCAACATACATGCATACACACTTTAACTTTCTTTTCCTTTTAATTCCACCAGTAACATAAATATATTATTTTCACATTAATTAATTTTATTTAATACTTAATAAACACATAATCAAATAAGGCAAACCAATCACGTACCGCCAACCCGCTAATCTCCTAGCCCAGGGTTGTGGGTGTTACACACTGTACGTTGAAGCACCCTAGATTGGCGCATAAGATCGGCGATAGTCTTGAAACCAGAGCAAGGAATGAGAAGGAGAGAGATCTGTTTACTGATGAACCATCTTTACCAACCGTAAAACTTGAGAACGAGGCGGAGAGAAATGGACCAGTAGCGGCGGAGGAGCCCAGCCTCACATGCCTCATTCACGGTGTACAGGTGCAATGATGAACTGGTATCTTCTCCGGTGGCAGCGACCATGGAGCCAAAAAAAGGGTGTGGGGGTGGAAGTGGTGGCGGTGATGGTGGAATCGTAAGGGTTAGAAGTCGACAGCTCTTGGTATGGAAAAAGAGATATGGGAGGTGAACTAGGGTTTTAAGAAAAAAGAGATGGTTGGGTTTGTTACGTAATTAAGGAAAAAGTTTTTTTATTAAATACACTTTAGAGTAGAATGTCCATTTTACCCCTTTGTTCTTTAGTTTATTCTCCTTAAAAGTTTATTTAATTACAAAAATGCCATGATACATCTTAGCGATAGAATAAATCATCTAATGGTTGGAAACGTTTCTCACACTTTTCGCAAAAAAAGTATTTCTCGCATGAACCATCCTCTCTCTCTCTATATATATATATATATATATATATAAAAGGGTTCAAACGAGAGCTGTTTTCGTACGAGAACCGCGAGAATCAATCTCGGCCATTCATTTTGGATAATGGAATTCATGGATGAAGAGCGGAGGGATTGAGTGTGGCAGGGTGCATATAAGGAATTCATGGGTGGGCAATCCAGTTGAAGGAGAGAATTGGACGGCTAAGATTAGTTCTCGCGGTTCTCGTACGAAAAACAGTTTTGTAATATCTGTTCCCGATTATTATTATTATTATTATTATTAGTAATAAAGGTGTTGTTAGTGTTATTATTATTTAGTTATTAAGACTCGAATTTTATTTTGTGGTTGTGTAGAATGGACTCAAGTATGATATCCCAATTTTAATAGTTCTTGAATCTAGGTGGGGTTGGGTTTGCAATTATTGCTAAAAGGCCTTGGGAGTTGAGGAACTAATTAAGGAAACTAAAGAGGCTAAACCCTAGACCAAGCCCGGCCACCATCACGTTAGTTCTTGAGCAAACCATATGTGCGTTTGGTGGTTTACGACCGAGAGCAGGGGGAGAGAAATCAGGACCGAATCCTCGTCGTTTCTTGAAGCAACAACCGATTATTATCACCAGGTTAGTTCTCTATACACCCTTGATAGAAATGTTTAGATTTGATGGTCTTTTGAAAAGCTAAGATCGAACTTTGGGGGCTGTCGATGCACAAGAACAGAAAAAAAGGGGGCAATTTAATGATGAAAGACATGTTATAAATTGCAGTAAATCATCTAGATTATGTGAGGATGATATAGGATCACGTTTTGTGTGGAATTATTGAGTTTTTGGTATCATCTTTCATGGGTTCTAAGGGCTGTCGAGTTGCAGGCAGAAAAAAAAAACGAGAACAAAGACCTTGTTTTGATGATGATAAACTAAGTATAAATTCAATTAATTGATAGTGTTCAACCTATGCGAGTCTAGGAGACCATAGAAACAAGAATCATTAAAAAAGACTGTGTTTTTGTAGCATTTTGTTGAGTTCTAAGAGTTGCTGAGAGCAGGTTAAAAACCGAGCAAAAACATGACTTTTGACTATGAAAAACTCGATGGAAATCCAATTAATCGATAGTTCTTGATCTATACAAGTTTAGGAACCCATAGGAACAAGACCTATACAAAATGATTATGTATGGATCAAGTTGGAAATTCAAGTAATGGTTATGGTGAGTGTTCTTCGCTGAAACAAAAAAAAAGAGGATGCTGGATTGCTAATTGGCCAGTAGTTAGATTGCAAATCACCTAATTATACTATAATATGCAATTGCAATTTTGGGGTTGGGCCTTACGCTGGGAATTTCATAATGGGCTTGAGGCACAAATCATTAATTAAAAGCAATGTATTGATCACAAATCAAATGGAAATTCTAATTAGGAATTTATCTCACTTGCATAATCAGTTAGGTAGTAGCCATTAACCAAAAGCTTGATGTTGTAGTAAATTGATGGGCTGGGTAAGTGTTGAATTACATAGTACTTATAAGTATTGAATTACAAATTTGTTGGTTAATACAATAACAAATTAGTTAGTTTACATGGATTACAAATTGGTTATGTTATGATGAATCACAAATCAAGCATGAGGCATTGAATTGCAAGTTGGTTGTTAGACATACCAATCACAAACTAGGCAAATGTTCTTGAATCGCAGATCGGGCCTTGTGGCCTAATCGCAAAATAAGTTTAGTGATGGGATCGCAGAATAGGCCAATTGGGCCGAGTTGCAAATTGGGCTTAATTATTTGAATCACAAATTGTTTATTAGTATGAGATTACGAGGGCTTATGTGTTGTAACCGTAAATATAGGTGTTTGCTGGTAATTGACTTAATCTTTGGATACTCGTGATGTGTGTTGTAGTTATCACTTAGACTACGAATCAGTTGAGTTTCAATAAGTCTTATCTTATGATGTATTTGTATATATATGATGTTTGTATATCTATGTGATGTTTGTTTTTACGTGAATGTGTTATTTGATGATACATGTTTACTTGTATATTCGATAACCGAGAGGGGGTTATCTAATGTCTATGGCATTAAGGTCGAGTGGACCAACTTGATGGATGTCTTTAGCCATCGTGGCCGAGTGGGTCTGGCCAAGGGGGCCTTACGTGCAGATATGTGATGCTATGTGATCATCATTAGGTATGGGTGATGCGTTGCTCACTAAGCTTATAGCTTACCCGTTGTTTAATTCTTTTCAGGACTGTCGGGCATGGCACTAGCATGACAGCGAATTGAAGATCTCTGATTTAATATTTATTTAAACATTTATTTTAAAGTTTCCGCCACGAAACTTAATACTTATTTATTTGGGATGAATGTAATGACAATATTATTATTTATTTATTTATTCGAATGAATATTTATGGTGAATTTTATTATTTAAAAAAAAGTTTGGGGCGTTATAAGTTCTCGTTTGAACTTTTGCCTATATATATTTTACTCCTATATAATGCATCTACCACCTAAAAAACTTTTAATTATAAGAAAAGCAAATTTACTAAACTGCCCCTCCTTAATACCTCTTCTTTACCCCTCTTTTAAATCCACAATTAATGAATTTAAACAAATAAATATTGAAAACATAACCGACAATTAATGAATTTAAACCAATACTTATAACTGAATTATTTCTAACCATATATTTTTATTAATTAACTTTTGATTTATGAGATCACCAAACTTATAACTGAATTAAGTGTAATCATATATTTTTAATATTAACTTTTGATTCATGAGATCGCCTAAATTCCTGTTTTCAATAAATCAAATTCAAGAGTGTTGGTCCCAAAGAGGGTAAATAAGCAACCGATACAGTGTAGAAGGGGGGTTGAATACACTTTAAAACAAATCAAATGTATATTCAATAACCAAATAGAATGATTACAACTATTGCTTTCTAATCAAATCAACTGGATGATTTGATATTACACTGATTATAAACTCAACTCTCTCTAAACGCTCTTGAATCACAAACTAATTGATGATCAAACTTCTTGCTAAAACTGATTAACAAGAACTCCTGAAAACTCTGTTGAACTTTGAACTCACAAAGTTATCGCAACACACGCGTATCAAGTATCACGAACACACGTACGCTTTGCAACTTATGCAGTTTCGCAACTTATGCAGTCGTCTCTCTGTTTGGTGTTTTGAAACCCATAAGAAGGTTTATACTTATACTTGATATATCTACGAACAATTCGCAGTTTAAAGATAGAACTTATCTTTTCTTTAAAATCGTAACAAACTCCTTAATTAGAACATATCTAACTAATTCCGTTTGAGATCTTTATCCAACTGATAGATAATTTAAATTAGGTTTAGATTTCCTAATTTAAATGTCATAGATATGGAGAGTTTATAACAGAATTTAGAACTTACTTAAATTCTTGAACTAACTTCTGACGCTGAGCTGACTCACTCAGTCTTGACCTTGTCAAGCTAAGTTCTTGAATCTTGGGTTCTTGAATCTTCAAGTCTTCACTCTTAAAACCTATCTCAGGTTAGAAGTCACTGAGCTATCTAGTACTTACATAGAAAACTCTATATCTGTTTATACGCTGACTACTCAGCCTAAGCTGACTAGTCAGTCTATAACAGACTTACATAATTCCTAACTCTTAACCTATCATCTATACATAGCTATAATCTGTCTCATCAAATCTAACTATTCTAAACATGGGACTAACAATCTCCCCCTATTTGATGATGACAAAATATTAAATCAAAGTAGGTATAGGTTAAAAGATTATGTTGAACTACTCTGGAACTGACCAAAGTTAGTTCCTGAAATAAGTATTGAACTGATCTGTACTTATTTACCATATCTTGAACTTACAAGATGTTTATGTTACAAATCTATTATAAGAATTGTATTCTAAGTATTTGGATATACAACTACTTAGATACTGAACTTATCAGAATTAATTTAAGTTCTGAACTTACAAAACTTATACTACTGAACATATCAGTTTATAATTGAACATATCAATTCTCAGCTTGAACTTACAAAGCTGTTTGTTTGAACATACCAAACATAATATAAAACAGTTGAACATATCAAACTTGAATTTGTATTAATGAACATATCATTTACATTGTAGCTTGATCATTATGATTAGCTTATGCATAGTTAGTGCTTACAAAATTAAAGAACTTATCTAGTTATCAACAGGATCTCCAGCTTCTAACCACATATCATAACATTTAAGTTCCCAAATGGCTGCTTTCTTGATAGCATAATTCATAATCTCTTCACCTTCTGGCAGCTCTCTCATTTCAGTTTTCCTTGATCTGACTTCTTTGTTGAGACAATATCCGAATATTGAGTTCTGATTTGAGTCATCACATAGAATTCTCAAGTACAGAATCAACTCCAGATTTGCCAAATGAAGATCTGCTATTCTCAAGAAGCACTGATTACCTTCCACATCCAAGTACAGAAATCCTTCCAAAGGCTGAGTGATAAACGTATTTTCTTTGAATTCAACTCCCTCTGGAACTTGTATACTGATATTTCGTTCGGCTCGCTGGGTTGCTGCTCTGACTCTTGCAGCTCTATTTCTGTTAAGGAAGGTATCAATCTCATTAGCTGGAATTTCTCCTAATTGATCAATTCTTATAAAGAGAGTCTTGAGCACATCAACTATCTCTTGTCTGATTTGACTCTTTTTCATTCGTTTGATAGTTGTGGCTACAATCTTCAACTCTGAGAACCCCAACTTGTACAGACATCTCATATTTAGACCAATTTCTTGTTTGTTGTCTAGTACAAAGTTGATTATTACCAATTCTCCTTTTCTACTCAGTGTAATTGATTCAATCTTGTGATTAAAATGTGTTCTTTTATAGCAATACCTTAAATCAGCATCTGAGTAGGGAATTGGGGCAGCTCTAGGTCCAGAGTAGTCAGCTTCAGCTTCAGATCTGGCAGCCTCAGCTTTAGCCTTTTCTCTTTGAAGTTCAGCTTATTTTTGCTGCTCTTTCATCTCCTCCACCGTCATGCCCAGTTCTTTAGCCATTTCTTGTAACATTTGCTCAGCAAGCATGTCACTGGTTTTCTGTGCTGCATCAGCTTCATCACTTGAGTCAGATTCATGTGCAACTAGTTGAGACTTACCTTGTTGCTCTGGCTCAAGCTCAACAATGATGACCTTTCTTCTCTTTGCTAGAGGCATAGCACTTCTTTTCTTTCTTTTTACCATCTCAAACACCTTACTCTTCCTTGTATCTATTTGTGAAGTTGGAACTGACCCAGCTTCAACAAATTTTGACAATCCAGCTTGAGGAAGGTTGGTGTGAGCAGCTTCAGATGTTTCTTCATGTGAAGTTTCTGGTTGAGCTTGTGAAGTTGTAATAATTTGGACTGTTAGAGCCTATTGTTGGGAAGGCTGATCTATAGTGCTCATAAACTAATCATGAGCTTCAATTTGTATTTCCTCTGTATGCTCCCCCTCAACCTTATCATCATCTTTATTTGATTCTTCCTCCCCCTTTTTTGTCATCATCAACAGGGGAGGGTCTGAATTTAAGCACGAAGCTTTCCAAGTTGGCTACTGAAGTTGAAAGATCATGAAGTTTTCGCATCAACTTGGCTTTATCATTTTTCCTTTTCTTGTGCAGGAGCTCAAACTGAGATTGTAAATATTCCATAATGACTTGAGCATCAGCGGTCATCAGCTTGGGCTCCTCAGGTCTTCTTTTCTCCTCAAAGTCCTCCTGTCCGGTGGAGTAGTGTAATTCCACCGTAGGAGTGGCTGTTTAGTGTTCCTCAATAGGTGAGTATGTGGGCCCCATATCCAAAGGTTGTTTCTGACCTATGGAATCATGGGGGCCAGAATGGGGACCCTGTAAACCTTCCTGGTGTATGAAAGGTTCATTGACAGGTCGTGCGAGAGTGTGTAAGAATAAAAGAGAAGAATGACCAATGTCGTGAGGTATGGTAGTGGGTTGAGCTAGGCTTAGTGGTGAGGAGGGGGTATTTGACCCTGGGGATTGGTCAGTATTTCAATGTTACCTTCATGGGGCTGTGAAGGCACAGAAGTAGGCTCTCCCATGGCACTAGTAGATATGGGCTGAGTAGACACCATACCCGGTATAGGCTTAAAGGTTGAACTGAGCCTAGAGGTTGGCACCTTAAGGGAAGGTGTCTCCCCCTCAGCACCTGCCGGTGGAGGTATCAATGTGATATCAGCTCCAGAGTCCATTTGAGGTGAAGGACCACTTTTGGCAGTTTTTCTTGTATAGGTGTAGGATATATCCTTGGTAGCAGTGGGCTGACCAAGGTTGGCTGTAGATTGTAAGAAAGATGGAGATGTTTGAGGTGGGGGAGAGGGGTTAGACTGAGTAGGGCTTGACTCGGTCTTATCTCCTAATTTTGGAGGTGAAGAAGTAAAAGAGAGAGAAGGAGATAAGGGATGCGAAGGTATACCTGCTGCACCTAGCAGTGGAGACTCAGAGCTAGGAAACAGACTCCTTTGCTCAGAACTAGAAGTGGTAGATTTCCATAGGATGCGCGGTCGGAGCTGAGTCCTTTGAGGTTCAGCTTTAGAGGACTCAGCGTCAGAATCATCTACACCATCTCTCTCCTCCTCATCATTTGCACGTTCTTCAGCTTCACTTGACTCTGAGGTCGGAAGCTGTGTATACACCCTCATCTGAGCACTCATTGTAGGGTGCTCGGGGAAAATATCATGGGCGAACATTCTGTAGCTGAGAATAGGAGTAGGGGTTGACTCATATTGGGCAATATATCTTCTACCCAACCTGTCCTCGATCACCATGGATATAAATCGTACGAAGGGCACAATGGTGTCCCTTATGTTCTTGGTCACCAATGACTTGAAAGCCTCAAAGATCAACTCAGCGTAATCCAAGCGTCGATCATAAAATATGTTATATAACATTTGCCTTTCAAAGTCATTAACATTATCCAGGCCACCCACCTTGTATCCAAGGGAACGAACCACAGTGGATACCATAAGTCCCCATTCAGTATGGAAAACGGATTTTCTTATAACTCCAATAACTTGAGGATGACCCATTAAAGGTAAAACACTTCGTGATGTTTCCCTAGAAACTGTCGCCTCATACTGATTATGAATCGGAAGATGAAGAATTCGACGGAGACAATTTGCATCGACTTCTATCGCCACTTGTCCACTTAGGACTATACCCCGTATGACTGATTGAGTTGCATCTAGTTTACATGTGTAACAGAATTCCGTGAGAAGTTGAGGGATAAGCACAGCAGGACCACGAAGAAATGCATGTGCCAGGGGTCCTTTGCGAATGTAGGAGACCCACTCCTCATATCCCCTGCCAATTTTGGACTTTGGAATGGCGATACAGGCGATGACTTTGTTTTGTTTGTAGACGGGGAGTGTGTTGTTGAAATTGCCACCACGGATCATTTGGTCAGTTAGATTAAGAGTATAACCCTCCATTTAAATCGAACTTATCGTATTGGAGTGTACGTAGCAGTAGTAGGGTTTTGCACTGAGCAATGAACTCTGCACACAGCAAGGTTAGGGTTTAAGAGAATAGAGAAGAAGATAGAGGATTTGTAAAAGTAAATGAGATACGGTAAAGAGTCTCTCTATTTATACCTTTTCAATGTGAAAGAAAAGTTACCGTTATCGGAGGGTAATAAATATGACCGTTACTGTAAAAACGTCTACGCAGTTTGTTACAACGGCTATATTTATTGTAACTTACCCAAACGCACACTGTTATATTGAACCGGATTCTAACAGGATTAATGATATTTTATGATAAAAATATATCAAAAAAAATTTCTAAATGACTTACGTTTATTTACAGGACACACCGAAAATATTTTGGACTTACCATCAGTTAGGACTAACCTGGATATGTGGAACTGACCACGCTTTAGAACGGAGTACTCAGCTTAGATGGAGCACTCAACTCTGATTGAGCACTCAGCTCAGATTGAGCACTCAGCTCAGATGGAGCACTCAGCTCAGATTGACACTTAGTCGAGTGTAGCACTTAGCAAAAAGTAAACAGAGATAAAGAATGGAACATACCAATTAAGGGTTGAGAATGCCAAGTTTGCCAAGTAGAGTTGTAAATCTTGTGCCTTCAATTGGTTTAGTGAAGATATTTGCAAGCTGATCTTCAGTCTTAATGAAGACTAACTCTATCTTTTCCTTTTCTACAATATCTCTGATGAAGTGATGTCGTATCTCAATGTGCTTGGTTCTTGAGTGAAACACTGGGTTGTGTGTAATGGCAATAGCACTTTGATTGTCACAAAATATGGGAGTCTTTGAATAATACAAGTCAAAGTCCTTAAGTTGATGTTGCCTCCACAGTATTTGATCACAACAGCTCCCTGCAGCCACATACTCAGCTTCAGCTGTGGAAATTGCCATTGAGTTTTGTTTCTTGCTTGTCCAGCTAACTAATTTTCCACCCAAAAGTTGACATCCTCCAGTAGTACTCTTTCAATCAAGACCACATCCTGCGAAGTCTGAATCTGAGTACCCCATCAGCTCAAATCCTGATCCTTTGGGATACCACAAACCTAAATTTGGTGTTCCCTTCAGATATTTGAGTATTCTTTTAACAGCTAGCAAATGTGATTTCCTTTGAATCAGCCTGATATCGTGCACAAACACATGTAGCAAACATTATATCAGGTCTGCTTGCTGTTAAATAGAGTAATGAACCTATCATTCCTCTATATGTAGTCTGACATACATATTTTCCATCAATGTCCTTGTGTAGCTTGACATTGTGTAACATTGGAGACTTTGCTGGATGGCTTGAGTCTAATCCATATTTCTTAATCAGATCAAAAACATACTTGCTCTGATTAATAAATATACCATCTTCTTTCTGATAAATTTGAAGTCCCAAAAAGTAAGTCATCTCACCCATCATGCTCATTATGTATTGATTAGACATTATCTTATATAACCAATGACACAGACCTTGGTTTGTTGAACCAAAGATAATGTCATCCACATAGATTTGAACCAGAATGACATGTCCTCTGCTCTTTCTTATGAATAGAGTTTTGTCAATACTTCCTCTAACAAAATCATTTGAGAGCAAATAAGTGGACAGTGTATCATACTAGGCTCTTGGAGCTTGCTTGAGTCCATATAGAGCCTTGTCTAACTTATAGACTTAATCTGAATGTTTAGAATCAATAAAATCAGGGGGTTGTGTCACATAGACCTCCTCCTGCAGTGCTTCATTTAGGAATGCACTTTTAACATCCATTTGATACACTTTAAAGTTTCTGAAGGCTGCATAGGCTAGAAACAACCTTATAGCTTCAATCCTTGCAACAGGGGCAAAGGTCTCATCATAATCAATACCTTCTTCTTGTCGATACCCATGAGCTACTAGCCTTGCCTTGTTTATAATCACTACTCCATCCTTGTCCATTTTGTTTCTATTAACCCACTTAGTGCCTATAATTGTTTTTCCTTTGGGGGCAAGGACAAGGGTCCAATCCTTATTTCTTTGAAATTCTGTCAGCTCCTCTTGCATAGCCTCAATCCAATCTTCATCTTTTAAAGCCTCTTCAGTCATCTTTGGTTCCATTTGAGATAGAAAACTAGAGTAGGCAACATAGTTTGCATTTGCCTTAGATCTAGTTAACACACCATCTTCAATGTTCCCAATGATATCATCAAGAGGATGATCTTTTAATACTTTGAAGGTTGTAGTGGGAGACAGAGGTTCTGGGTCTGAGTCTGAGCTTGGGCAGTGTCTCTCAGGCTGAATAGGACTTACTTCTTGTGTCTGAGTAGGAATTGAAAGATCACTTAGATCTTCAATCTGACATGTACCTGATGATTCACCGAGACTCTCAGGCTGATTATCTTCAATATTGATGGTTTCTTTTGATGATGCATCTTTGTCAGATTTACCACCATCATCATCATCAGAATCATCCATAACATACATGGTATTTGATGTGAGATCTTCGTTGCTCCTCTCAAGCTCACTCAGACTAACTGGGTCAGCTTGAGCTCTGTCGGATTCATCAATACTTGTTTCATCAAATGTAACATGTACTGACTCTTCAATTACCTTTCTTTTAAGATTAAAAATTCTGTAAGCTTTGGAGATTGAAGAATATCCAACAAATATACCTTGATCAGCTTTGGGTTCCAACTTATGGAGCTGATCTATTTGGTTTAGCACATAGCATGTTGAACAAAAAATGTGGAAGTATCCAATGTTGGGTTTTCTACCATGATACATCTCATAAGGTGTCTTACCATGTCTTTTAACTATTATAGATCTATTCTGGGTATATCAGGCTGTACTTACAGCTTCTACCCAGAAGCTCAGCTTGAGCTTTGCTTCACATAACATGGTTCTAGCAGCTTCAATTAAGGTTCTATTTCTCCTTTCAGCGACTCCATTTTGTTGTGGAGTTCTTACAAATGAGAAATTCTGGATAATTCCTTTTTCTTCACAAAATCCTTCAAGAGTTGAGTTCCTAAACTCAGTCCCATGATCACTTCTGAGCTGTTTAAGAGACTTACCCTTTTGCAACTCTTCTTGTGTTATGAAGCTGATTAACTCATATGCAGCTTCACTTTTGTCTTTTAAGAAGACCACCCAAGTGAATCTTGTGAACTCATCAACAATCACTAGAGTATACTTTTTACCACTTAGGCTTGAGGTGCTAATAGGTCCAAATAAGTCTAAATGCAACATATGCAATGGTTCTGTAATTGAAAAATTCTGTTTGGACTTGAAGGATCCCTTATGATGTTTTCCCATTTCACAAGCTGAGCAGAGTTTGTCTTTAGCAAATGTGATCTTAGGCAGACCCGAGACTAACTCTTTGCTAGACAATTTGTTAATATATTTGAAATTTAGATGTGATAGTTTCTTGTGCCATAACCAACTCAGCTTAGGAGTTGAGTCAGAATACAAACAGGTTTCAGTTAAAGGATCTGCGGAGCTAAGATCTAACAAATAGATATCTCTCTCTCTTTTTGCCATTAGTATTGGTTTTCCCTTCTTATCATAAATTGTTCCTGCATGCTTTCTGAAGGTGACTTCATAATCCTCATCACACAATTGACTGATACTTATCAGATTGTGTTTAAGGCCTTCAACATATGCTACCTTCTTGAAAGTGACTGTTCCAGCAGTTATCTTTCCATAACCTTTAGTCCTTCCTTGAGAATTATCCCCAAATGTCACCTTGGGTCCTTCATTGTTTTGGAATTCACTTAGAATCCCTTTGCTTCCTGTCATGTACCTTGAGCATCCACTGTCTAGGTACCACTTGTAGGAGCCTTGCACATGATTAACTAAACATATTAGTTTCTTTTTGGAACCCACTGTTTGGTGGGTTCTGAGGATGAGCACTTAGCTAATCCTTTAGAGTCTGACTGATCAGCTTGAACAGATTCTGAGTCTGTTTTGGACTGATCATCCTCTACTTTTTCAGGTCTAAGATTGGTACTTACACAATCTTTGGCCTCATGACCTCTATCACCACACTTATAGCATTTTCTTCTAAAGATGGGTGTTTGGGTGATTTCTTTGAGTTTTCCAACATTAAATTTGGATTCAGTTTTAGGGTCATAAGATGTGGATAACCTTTCAATCCTTTTAGACAGTTTGTCTACTTGATTTTCTCTGACTTTGACTTACCTTTGTCAGCTTTATGGTTACCCTTATTTGGTGAAGTCTGACTTACAGACAACTTCATGTTCTTAAACATCCTTTCATATTTGGCTTGAGAGTTATGTCTTTTTGAGTTGATGTGAGTTATTCTGTCAAAGACAGTTGTTCTCACAGGATTGTAATCCAATCTTTTGAAAACTGACTTACAGTTTCTGTTGGATCTGGAACCTTCAGCTTGATGGTTTGTATGAATAACCTGGGGACTTTGGGTTGGTCTCACAAACTTATTGGTTTTGACCTATTTTCCATCCTTGTTCCTTAAAAATGTTTTTGGGAGTATATCATCTGATTTCATAGTTTTATCTACAAGACTGACTTGTTCTTCGATGATTTCATCAGCAGCAGTACTATAATCTCCCCCTAGCACTGCTTTTACTTGATTTGGTATCTGCTGGTTGATACATTTTTCTGCTTCCCTTGATGACTTACACCAAGATTCACAGATCTTTCTTAGATTATCAGCTTGTTCTTTTGATTCACAGTATCCTATTGAGGTAAGAAACATTACCTGATGATTCTTGTAGTAATTCTTTGAGTTTCCCAAATGATTCTTGCACTTCCTTCCTTGTTTCTCGTGGGGTTTAAACACACACACAAACAACACTAAACTTTCTCTCAATGTAACAGTAATACTTCTTTGAAAGGTATTGGGGGCTGTGCCCTGATCTTATATATATATATATATATATATATATATATATATATATCCAAAAAGGCCTAAGCCCACATTTACTCATAGATTGGGTCCAAGAACATAATTCAATAATACACAATAGTCTAGCCCATTTTCTATTTCATTCATTCAAGCCCAAACATGTACACATATATACTTAACCCAATAGAACTTAATTTGTCCAATATAATTTCACAACTCAACCCAATATTATTTTTCTCAACAAAATATTCTTTTTATTTATTTCAAGAGTTCGGGTATTACAACTCTCCCCCACTTAAACACGATTTCGTCCTCGAAATCTTCACTCGAACATTGCGGGGTAGTTCTTTTTCATTTCTTCCTCGGACTCCCACTTCCATTCTGAACCTTTACGGTGTTCCCACTGCAACTTTACCATTCTCACTTCCCGGTTGCATAGCCGTTTGATTTTTCTTTCAAGGATCGCAACCGGTCTCTCGATGTAGTTCAGTCTTTCATCTACAATGATATCCTCCACTGGTACAAACGCCGACTCGTCGGCCAAACACTTCCTTAGATTAGATATATGGAAGGTGTTGTGTATTATTTTATAGCTCCTCAGGTAGCTCCAGACGGTAAGCCACCTTACCAACTCTTGCTATGACCTTGAAAGGACCAATAAACCTCGGGTTCAATTTCCCACGCTTTCTGAATCGTATCACTCCTTTCCATGGAGATACCTTCAGTAATACATAATCACCAACTTGAAATTCTAGCACGGATCTCCGTTTATCCGCATAGCTCTTTTTCCGGCTCTGAGCCGCTTTAAGTCGTTCACGGACCTGTTGCACATGTTCTGAGGTTCTCTGCACTATTTCCGTGTTGCCAAGTTCCTTCTGTCCAACCTCACCCCAACAGATAGGGGTTCTACATTTCCTACCGTACAACATCTCGTACGGTGGCATACCAATACTCGCGTGGTAACTATTGTTATACAAAAATTCCGCTAGGGGTAAGTACAAATCCAAGCTTCCCCTGAAATCAATTACACACGCTCGTAACATGTCGTCAAATGTTTGGATCGTCCGTTCACTTTGCCCGTTAGTTTAAGGGTGATACGCCGTACTCAAGTTCACCCTCGTTCCCAAATCGTCAGGAAATTTGTTCCAAAATCTGGATGTGAATCGCACATCGCTATCCGATATAATGGTCACCGGCACTCCGTGCCTCGAAACTATCTCTTTCACATAGATGTCCGCCAATCTCTCGGCCGAACTCGTCTCTCGGATCGGTATGAAGTGAGCGCTTTTTGTTAACCAATCAACCACTACCCAAATTGCATCTTAGTTCCTTGGTGTTTTCGGTAGTTTCGCTATCAGATCCATCGTTATGTGCTCCCATGTCTATACGGGTATCTCTAGCGGTTGCAATTTACCATGCGGTCGTTGGTGCTTCGCTTTCACTCGTAGGCATAATAATTGGAATTATGAAACATTGCATTCTAACTCAATTACATAATAATTGGAACTATGAAACATTACACACACATATACATACATATATATAATCAGCAACTTCATGATTCAGTCATGAGACAAAACTCTTACAACAAACTGAAACACAAATAACTCAAAGTTAGCAATTTAATTCTTAATTTTAAAGTGACTCTCACAAAAAATCTTCACAAACTCATATTATCGTCATCTTGCAAAGAATCTTCACAAGTATATATATATACTTGGATAAATACGAGTAGTAAGAGTATAGATGATGTTTTATAAATATATTTAAAAGAGTGGTATAATTGTCATTGAATCATATTTTTTAATTATAATTCATTTAAAATGATTAAAAATTGATAAAAAAGGTGATTTGGGCAAATATGATATTTCGAAAGCTTAAGAAGGGTATATAGGATATTTATAAGCTAAGTTGGGCAAATAAAATATTTTGAAAACTTAAGAAGGGTATATAAGATATTTATAAGTTAAGCTTGACAAATAAGATATTTTGATTTTTAATAAGGGTATATATGAAATTAACCCTAGATTAATTATTAGCTAAAACTGTTAATTTGTTTGATTGGTAAACAAATTCAGAGGTTATATTTAGCTTTTATGCATAGTATTTGTGACTTTTTGCCAATCTTTAAAATTTCTATTTATAGTAACCAATTTTTAATTTTTAAATAATTACATAAAATAAAACGGTTTGGCCATTTTTGAGTCTAAGCTTGACAAAAATAGGTTGGGTTTGAATTTTTAAAAAATATATAAAAGAGCTAGAAAACATATATAAGTCAATAAGTGGCCTTTGAAACTCGAATTAGTAAACACTGAGGGGTGTTCTACACTTAATCTTGTAAATCCAACTAGTTTGAGATCGGTTGAGTTGAATATTCGCTATACGGGTTTCATTGAAAGTCATGGACTTATAAAAAGCACTGAAAAGATTAAAAGCATATGTGAAATTAAGTTGGAAAATCTGCAATAAGTCTTGGAGTCATGAGATTTCTTAAAGAGTAGATTAACCATATTAAGAATAAATATAATTCAGAAATTAAGGCTTGATTATTTATAAAAAGTGAAAGTATTTAAGAGGTGATAAGTTAAGGAGGATTATAACACAAGTTTGTGTATAATTCTAGGTATAACTAATGTCTTAGTTTTAATCAACCATACTTACACTTGTAAGTGATACTTAATTTTTTAAAAGAATGGTGTTATTTATTTGAGTTTTATAGCCTGGATAAAGTTATGATTTGCTTAGTGACAAGCAAATTTCAAGTGTGGGTATTTTGATATCGCCATATTTAGATATATATTTTATACGATATTGTATTTATTTTTAACTTGTATTGTTTGTAAATGAGTCACAAGATACTTCTTAAATTAAGTTGTTGAATTTTAGATCAAAAAGGCGGATGATAAGAAGTTTTGAGCAAAAACCGAAGTAACGGAAGAAAATGAGAAAAGTTTTCAGCTTCAGCTCCGACACACCTTCATTGTTTTGATCATATCTCACTCATACGAACTCAGATTGAGGTGATTAAAGTGGCCACGGAAACTAGACTCAGAGGGTTACAAAGTCAATTTTATGGTCAATGCCTAAAAATGCATGGTCGCGTTGCGATGGAGCATTTGTTGAGACGTGATAGCTATCTAGATCCAAAAATGACGTGAATTATCCAGTGGTCGCGACACGACGTGTCAGAAACGTAAAATCTATAAATTTAGCTCTATTTTTGACTTAGGAAACATATATTTGGTTCTAGGGATTCAATATTGTTGGAGCATGTCCACTGATACACGTACGCCAATATCACTACCGATGAAGCATCCACCTATTGAGTCACACACAGGGGATTGATCTCGACAACGATTGTAACACCGTAAAATCATAAGCCATTTTTTTAAACACGCTGCGGAAGCTTAATCACAAATATTTACATAAAACTATTGGGGAGATAATCACTTCACCTTAATAATCAACTCTACCTATTTTAAAACATAGAATTTGATGATAACTAAGCCCTACATTCAGTATGACTTAGTATTCAAACATGTGTAGTTTGAATCAGATTTGTAAAATTATGCTAAGTATGGAATCATCCGCTGAGAAGCAGCCCTACTCAGAGCATCAGCCGAAGGACATCAACTGAGGAACATCAGGATGAAGAATCAAGTATAGAAGACCATCAGCTCAGGAAAATCAAGTATCAGCTGAGAGAAGAAATTTGATCAGCTGAGCGTTTACCTCATCAACTGAGTAAAGCACTTTGATCAGCTAAGTGATTCATAATCATCAGCCGAGTGAAAATGGATAAGCTGAGGCTCGAGCATCAGTAGGACTACCACTGTTCAACCACGAGCCCAACCCGATTCCACGTATAGCTGATTTCTCAAGCGCAACTCGATATCATCCCTCGAGCACATATCGGGCAAATAAACATGCGACATATATAATCAAACAATAATCACAGCCAACAATTAGACTCAACAGTCTACCAATCATAAACGCATGCATCACATCAATCATATCAACCATAATCTTTAACATCCGCGAGTTAACATCCACTCACCTCGTGATCTCAGATGTGAAACTCAGATATCTTATATCACTCAGTATTTGTGTTTCCTGAAAACATAGTAACAACGAAATCAATCTCGAATATATAAATATATCTGCCCACATATATTTATATCTCAATTTCTCATAAACACTAAGACTAATCCTCATAAGATTGTAAATGTAACATACAATAACAAAGAATCAACAAACAAAAGCACTTTCTGAAAAACCGAGGACGCGTCGCGTTCAAAAATATGATGCGTTGCGTCGCCTAATTGTCGGATTACAAGTCTATTTGAATTCATGGTTTCGGATTTCAAGCCCCGGATTTCATCTCGGATTCGGAGTGTCGGATTCTTAGGTTGTCGTATTCACAAAGGTCGGATTTAGGGTATCCGGATTTCAAATGTCGGATTCTTGGTCTCAGATTTAATAAATCCGTCGTATTCTCGGGAACGCGTCACGTCCTTCCATTGGGCACGTCGCGTCGCGTCAATAATTGTATCATCTTCTCGAAATTCTAGCCGACATAAAATTTACAAAATCGCATTTTAATATCTGAATTCAATACCAAACACTTCTAAAACATGTACAAACCTCATAGAACATGTATAAAAATATCATAATCATCTCAAATGATATTAAAACATCAAAATACACAAAACCCATTTAATAAGTATTGAGTTTCAAGCTCCATCAATGGTGTTTTCTCATGTGTTCATAGATTTCAACAGAAAAATACATCAATATGATTCTTAAAATACTATAATCACATACTAACCTTCACTTTGACTTATCAATCAACAAATTCTTCAATCCAAATTTCAAGTTTGAAAGCTTTTGAAGGTTTCTTCAATGAGAGGTTTTCTAAACACACACTTACACCTTTACACTTTTGAAAATTATGAGCAGAGGATTCTCATGCCAATACACACGTACACATTATTTCATATTACCAAAGCAGGAGGTGTTGCTATGTCATCTTATCCATATCCATGCATATATACATAATCATATTAACATACATACATACTTAACACATATATTAATATCTTCAGTAATACTACTATTAAATTAATTAATTAACCCTTGAATTTATTAACTTAATAATATTAATTAACTCATAAAATCATATAATTAAATTTACGCAAATAAACACGTACCGCTAACCCGCAATTCGACTAGCCTGGGTTTGCGGGTGTTACAAATCTCCCATTCTTAAGAGGATTCCGTCCTCGGAATCCCTTCTCCCTCAAAAAACTGAGGGTTTCGATCTCTCATATCTATTCATTCTCTCAAGTCAAATTAGAACCTAAACTGTCCTTCCACTTGACTAATACCATCGGGATCTGCTTCTTGCGGAGCTTGGTCACTTTACGATCCAATAGTTCAATAGGTTCCTCTACCAATCTTTTCTTTGAATCCACCTTCAAATCATGCACTCGGAGAATCTGGCTCTCATCTTCAACTTTACATTTCCGCAGATAACAAACATTGAATGTATCATGAATACCTGCTAACTCTGCTAGAAGATCCAATGTAACCGTGAGATCATTCACTACATGCGAATGCGGAAAGGACCAATAAAACGGGGAGCTAACTTTCCTCGTTTTCCAAAATGAATTACACCTTTCCATGGCGAAACCTTTAAGTACACAAGCTCACCTACATCAAACGATACCGGACGATATCGCGGATCTGCATACATCTTCTGTCTATCCCTGGTAGCTTTCAACTTGTCTCTGGCGATAGCAACCTTATCAGTAGTTAACTGAACAATCTCTGGACCTGCAAACTGTTTCTCACCAGCCTTTAACCAACAAGTCGGAGTACGGCAGCGATACCCTTACAACATTTCATACGGAGGCATTCCAATACTGGAGTGGTAAGAATTATTATACGCAAATTCTATCAACGGCATGTGCGAATCCCAAGATCCACCATACTCAATTACATAGGCACGTAACATATCTTCGAGTGTCTGTATAGTTCGTTCATATTGACCATCAGTCTGGGGATGATAAGTTGTACTCAAATTAATCATCGTCCCCAACTCTCTCTGTAAACTTTTCCAGAAGTTAGAAACAAACCCGGAGTCTCTGTCAGATACAATAGATAACGGTATGCCATGTCTCGAAACGATCTCGTCAATATACAGTTGTGCCAACTTACTCAGTGATGCTGTCTCACATGTAGCTAAGAAATGAGCACTCTTCGTTTATCGATCCATAATCACCCATATCATGTCGTGGTTCAAACATGTGTTGTTTGAATCAGATTTGTAAAATTATGCTAAGTATGGAATCATCAGCTGAGATGCAGCCCTACTCAGAGCATCAGCCGAAGGACATCAACTGAGGAACATCAGGATGAAGAATCAAGTATAGAAGACAAAAGCACTTTGAAGCTAAGTGATTCATAATCATCAGCCGAGTGAAAATGGATAAGCTGAGGCTCGAGCATCAGCTAAGTAAGTCTTTCAAGGCACAAATCTTCATCACACATAACCTGATATATTTAAATGTTCAGCTGAGCATACTTGGTCAACTTGTCATATCCATACATGAGCTTATGCTTTCCTGAGTATAACTATTGATCAACTGAGCATTTATATGATCAGCTGAGCAATATGTATCAGCTGAGCCTTTGCAAAAATGATCAACTGATCAACTCTGTGAAATGAGTAGTATAATTTAAAAAGTTCTTAGTACATTCTGTTAACTGAGTCGAGCAAAATGTCAAATCTGCTCTTCCTTTCACATTGTAAGTTTAATATGTAAAAGGGAGAACATCTGTTGTTCAATTATGCCTTTAGATCTTTGTTTTTGAAAGTATAAAGTACTTTTTGGATCAAGTACGAGACAAAAAATATTGATCTTATCCTCTAGAAAAGGATAAAGATACCTCAAAAAATGAAGATCCCGAAGATTTGTTTCAACAACCATGGTTGGCAATTCCATACTTGGTAAAGTCAAGTCGAGAAGAAGCATAACAGTTTTTTAAAGTACAAGCATGGAAAGAGAATGACAAAAGGTATAGGATTTAATATTTTATATTGTGAGTGGGTTGCACTTTTTCAGAAAAGTACATTTACTTTTATCAAACACTTGATTAAAGTAACTTTACTTTTCACCCGGTATCTTTACAATTAAAATATTATTTTCCCATGCACTCTTTTTCTCCTTCCTCTATGCCAACCGGATGTCTCGTTGCTTCTATAAATATCCATGCATTGTGGACATGCAAAAACATCTTCTTCTACACAACACAATAGCAATCTCATTAGTTGAGAATATTCATAGAGTTTCGTAATTGTGTAGAACCAAACTTGTTTATGTATTGTACACTCTTAAGCATTAGTTGTTCTAGAGTTAGCTTGTCTATGTGTTAGACAAAAATTGCCATCTTTTATTGTACTTAGAATTTCCGCGTCTAGTATATGTAATTCTTGATTCATCATCAATACGAATTATATAAAAGTATCAAGGTGTGTCTTTAAATTTTTAAAAGCTAAAGTTTGTGTTAAACCCCCCCCCCCCTTCTACAAACATTCGTTGTTGTGTACTCAATTTAGGACTAACAACTAGTATCAGAGCAGGTTAGATAATTCATACCTAAATCTGTTTTGCTTACTCTACAACTGCTTCTACCCCTCTCATAATGGCCTCATCCTCAAACAACATGAATATCTCAAACACTGGGTCTTTAATGAGATGTCCCATGTTTGTTGCTAAAAGTTTTCTCCATGTGGAAAAGTAGAGCACATCTCTTTCTGTCTACTCTTGATATCCAAATGCTTGAAATTGTAACTGAGGGTCCTTATGTTCCAACATCTATTCTATCTATCCCATCAGAATCAGAAGGTCAAACCTCCACAACTGAAAGAATTATTACCAAACCCATACATCTGTGGACATATTGTAACACCGGAAAACCAATGCCATTTTGTTTAAATGTGTTACGGAATCTTAATTAAACAAAATTTACATACAGTACAAATATTTACAAACATCATCCAAAAATATCAGTTCGCAAACGATACACATTCAACTTGGTGTTACAAAATATTCTGGCTCGTTTCCTTTTTAAAATACAAAGCATATCATAGCAGGGTCGAGCTTTCCTTCTACAAACACCAACAACTCACAAACCTGCAAAAGCATCAACTGAGGCGAATTAGCAAAAAGCTAAGTGAGAAGAAGTTAATCGCAAAGGAAAACATCAACAATCGATAGAAAAGCATGTAACCACACAATCAAGAAGACCGGCGGTTCGGCGCAGAACCTACAACCAATGCCGGCCAAAACAAAGGTTTACCGATAGCCCTCTGCTGAATTGGCATAGTGAAATTCCCCGATGACATAACGCATGCATCAGTAGGACTACCACTGTTCAACCACGAGCCCAACCCAATTCCACGTATAGCTGACTTCTCAAGCGCAACTCGATATCATCCCTCGAGCACATATCGGCCAAATAAACATGCAACATATATAATCAAACAATAATCACAACCAACAATCAGACTCAACAGTCTACCAATCACAAACGCATGCATCACATCAATCATATCAACCATAATCTTTAAATCCGCGAGTTAACATCCACTCACCTCGTGATCTCAGATGTGAAACTCAGATATCTTATATCCCCGAGTCTTTGTGTTTCCTGAAAACATAGTAACAACGAAATCAATCTCGGATATATAAATATATCTACCCACATATATTTATATCTCAATTTCTCATAAACACTAAGACTAATCCTCATAAGATTGTAAATGTAACATACAATAACAAAGAATCAACAAACAAAAGCACTTTCTGAAAAACCGAGGACGCGTCGCGTTCAAAAATATGATGCGTTGCGTCGCCTGATTGTCGGATTACAAGTCTATTTGAATTCATGGTTTCGGATTTCAAGCCCCGGATTTCATCTCGGATTCTGAGTGTCGGATTCTTAGGTTGTCGTATTCACAAAGGTCGGATTTAGGGTATCCGGATTTCAAATGTCGGATTCTTGGTCTCAGATTTAATAAATCCGTCGTATTCTCGGGAATGCGTCACGTCCTTCCATTGGGCACGTCGCGTCGCGTCAATAATTGTATCATCTTCTCAAAATTCTAGCCGACATAAAATTTACAAAATCGCATTTCAACATCTGAATTCAATACCAAACACTTCTAAAACATGTACAAACCTCATAGAACATGTATAAAAATATCATAATCATCTCAAATGATATTAAAACATCAAAATACACAAAACCCATTTAATAAGTATTGAGTTTCAAGCTCCATCAATGGTGTTTTCTCATGTGTTCATAGATTTCAACAGAAAAATACATCAATATGATTCTTAAAATACTATAATCACATACTAACCTTCACTTTGACTTATCAATCAACAAATTCTTCAATCCAAATTTCAAGTTTGAAAGCTTTTGAAGGTTTCTTCAATGAGAGGTTTTCTAAACACACACTTACACCTTTACACTTTTGAAAATTATGAGCAGAGGATTCTCATGCCAATACACACGTACACATTATTTCATATTACCAAAGCAGGAGGTGTTGCTATGTCATCTTATCCATATCCATGCATATATACATAATCATATTAACATACATACATACTTAACACATATATTAATATCTTCAGTAATACTACTATTAAATTAATTAATTAACCCTTGAATTTATTAACTTAATAATATTAATTAACTCATAAAATCATATAATTAAATTTACGCAAATAAACACGTACCGCTAACCCGCAATTCGACTAGCCTGGGTTTGCGGGTGTTACAAATCTCCCATTCTTAAGAGGATTCCGTCCTCGGAATCCCTTCTCCCTCAAAAAACTGAGGGTTTCGATCTCTCATATCTATTCATTCTCTCAAGTCAAATTAGAACCTAAACTGTCCTTCCACTTGACTAATACCATCGGGATCTGCTTCTTGCGGAGCTTGGTCACTTTACGATCCAATAGTTCAATAGGTTCCTCTACCAATCTTTTCTTTGAATCCACCTTCAAATCATGCACTCGGAGAATCTGGCTCTCATCTTCAACTTTACATTTCCGCAGATAACAAACATTGAATGTATCATGAATACCTGCTAACTCTGCTAGAAGATCCAATGTAACCGTGAGATCATTCACTACATGCGAATGCGGAAAGGACCAATAAAACGGGGAGCTAACTTTCCTCGTTTGCCAAAATGAATTACACCTTTCCATGGCGAAACCTTTAAGTACACAAGCTCACCTACATCAAACGATACCGGACGATATCGCGGATCTGCATACATCTTCTGTCTATCCCTGGCAGCTTTCAACTTGTCTCTGGCGATAACAACCTTATCAGTAGTTAACTGAACAATCTCTGGACCTGCAAACTGTTTCTCACCAGCCTTTAACCAACAAGTCGGAGTACGGCAGCGATACCCGTACAACATTTCATACGGAGGCATTCCAATACTGGAGTGGTAAGAATTATTATACGCAAATTCTATCAACGGCATGTGCGAATCCCAAGATCCACCATACTCAATTACATAGGCACGTAACATATCTTCGAGTGTCTTATAGTTCGTTCAGTTTGACCATCAGTTTGGGGATGATAAGTTGTACTCAAATTAATCATCGTCCTCAACTCTCTCTGTAAACTTCTCCAGAAGTTTGAAACAAACCCGGAGTCTTTGTCAGATACAATAGATAACGGTATGCCATGTCTCGAAACGATCTCGTCAATATACAGTTGTGCCAACTTACTCAGCGATGTTGTCTCATATGTAGCTAAGAAATGAGAACTCTTCGTTAATCGATCCATAATCACCCATATCATGTCGTGGTTCTTCGGAGTACGTGGAAGTTTTGTTACAAAATCCATCGTTATATGTTCCCACTTCCACTCGGGGATCTCTAACTGCTTCAAGAATCAGTATGGCTTCTGATGTTATGCTTTTACTTGTGCACATATATGACAAGATTCTATGAAATGTGCCACATCTGCCTTCATTGTTGGCCACCAGTAAAGCACTTTCAGATCATTATACATTTTGGTGCGTTGTGGGTGTACTGATAGTCTCGACTTATGTGCTTCTGTTAAAATTAACTTTCTCAATTCTCCAAGCATAGACACCCAAACATGAGTTTTGTATATTTTCAATCCACGAGAATCGTCATTCAGTTCCTCTTTCCGTTTCTTCATTAACACAATTTTCAAATTTTCTTCTTTTAAGGTTTCCAACTGTGCAGATTTTAGTCTATCCACTAAATCTGATTTTATCTTCATACGCATGAATTGGATAGGACTTCCAGCTCCTTTACGACTTAAGGCATCCGCCACCACGTTTACCTTTCGCGGATGGTGTCTGATTTCGCAAGCATAATCTTTAATCAGCTCCACCCATCACCTCTGTCTCATGTTCAATTCTTTCTGTGTAAACACATACTGTAGACTTTTATGATCAGTGCAGATTATGCATTTAATACCATACAAATAATGTCTCCACAGATTTAGCACAAATACAACAGTTGCTAACTCCAAGTCGTGAGTCGGGTTATTCTTTTCATGAGGTTTTAATTGTCTTGAAGCATACGCAATCACTCGATCTCTCTGCATTAACACACATCCCAATCCAGCAACCGACGCATCACAATACAAAATAAAATCATCTGATCCACTTGGCAAAGCAAGGATGGGAGCCTAGCATAACAACTGCTTCAATGTTTGAAAAGCTCTATCTTGATTATCACTCCACACAAACTTCACATCTTTACGAGTCAACTTGGTCAACGGACCAGCAATCTTGGAGAAATCCTTGATAAATCTGCGATAATACCCAAAACTCTTTGGAATGTCCCAACCAATCCAATAACAAAGAATCAACAAACAAAAGCACATTCTGAAAAACCGAGGACGCGTCGCGTCCAACAATATGACCCGTTGCGCCGGCTGATTGTCAGATTTCAAGTCTATTGGAATTCATGGTTTCAGATTTCAAGCCCCGGATTTCATCTCGGATTTTGAGTGTCGGATTCTTGGGTTGTCGTATTCACAAAGGTCGGATTTAGGGTATCCGGATTTCAATGTCGGATTCTTGGTCTCAGATTTAAGAAATCTATCGTATTCTCGGGAACGCGTCGCGTCCTTCTACTGGACGTGTCGCGTCCCGTCAATAATTGTATCATCTTCTCCAAATTCCAGCCGATATAAAATTTACAAAATCGCATTTCAACATCTGAATTCAATACCAAACACTTCTAAATCATGTACAAACCTCATAGAACGTGTATAAAATATCATAATAATCTCAAATCACATTAAAACATCAAAATACACAAAACCCATTTAATAAGTATTGAGTTTCAAGCTCCATCAATGGTGTTTTCTCATGTGTTCATGGATTTTTAACAGAAAAACACATCAATATGATTCTAAACATACTACAATCACATACTAACCTTCACTTTGACTTATCAATCAACAAATTCTTCAATCCAAATTTTAAGTTTGAAAGCTTTTGAAGGTTTCTTTAATGAGAGGTTTTCTAAACACACAGTTACACCTTTACACTTTTGAAAATTATGAGTAGAGGATTCTCATGCCAATATGCACGTACACATTATTTCATATTACCAAAGCAGGAGGTGTTGCTATGCCATCTTATCCATATCCATACATATATACATAATCATATTAACATACATACATACTTAACGCATATATTCATATCTTCAGTAATACTACCATTAAATTAATTAATCAACCCTTGAATTAATTAACTTAATAATATTAATTAACTCATAAAATCATATAATTAAATTTACGCAAATAAACACGTACAGCTAACCCGCTATTCGACTAGCCCGGGTTTGCGGGTGTTACACATATGAAGATAATAGGTTGGTTAGTGTAACACCACTTCCGAAAACAGCAACTTTTCATGACAAATCAGGTTTAGCAGCGGAGAATTTTCTTTTAAAAAGTAACAACTGATATTTACATTGTCATCTTTCAAAACATACACCGGTGTTACCTAACACAGGAACCGACCATTGTATCAAATTACATTACAACATAATAAAGTGTTCCAACCCACAAGGGTTATTCACATCCAAAAGCCACCCGCCTCACAGGACTTCTAGTCTTTACCTAAAAAGGGGCAACATAGCACCATTAGCTAACACTTAGCTAGTGAGTACATACTATTCATAAGCATCAATACAGTAAGTCATGCATCATACATTAACAATCATTGCTAGCTTAAAACATAGCGGTGTGCTGACAAGATCAGTAAGAGTCATCTCTTGCAGGGTAATCAATCCCGCTCAACAACTCAGACCGGGGAATTAGACACTACCAACCGCGCTGGTGGGGGAGCGTAAAGCAGTCCACCAAACATCATTTACAGAGCCAGAGGGTCCACAGCTAATCCAACTACAACCGGCTGATCACCACTCACGTTAAGGCACGGCGGTTCTGCTGAACCTAGGATCTGGGATGCCTCCGAAATCACCGTGAAATCCCGAAGTACTCATGAGATCCAGTCAAAACAGACTGACCTTAACCATGCTTCAAATAGTCTGCAGACAGTGCAGATACACATACATACATATGATCCCACAAGGATCCATCATCTTACATGCAGTATCATTCAGTTATCTAATCATACATATAATCATGTACTAACTAAGCGGTTCCAGTCTGGACCCGCTGGCATGCACCTAATACATATCTTAATCATAAAGTGAACCATACACTTACCTCCTTATGCATACCTGCAAAAGCAAGTTAGACATACATAAAACATTCACATAGTCATCTAGCATGCAAGCCTTACTCTACCGAGTCTCATGAAAACAGGTACTCACCTGAGTAGTTTACAATGTACAAGTATTTGGTTTTGACTTCACAAATACTACAAGTTCACCTAAAATATTATCATACATTAATCATCTATACAATAAAAGACTACAAAACAGATATATGAACATAACTTTGGACTTACCACAAATCCGCCAAAACTGTCGGATTTGGGAAATCCGATGGTTCCTGCGGATTTGGGAAAATCCGACACCCACACATGAAATCCGACATTCATCTATCGGATTCCAACACTTGGGAAATCCAACATGCACACGAAATCTGACACTTGCGGATTCTGACACATAGAAGGAAATCCGATACTTGTAATCCGATAAATCATATGGAATCCGATACTTGCGGATTCCGATACTTAGAAGCAAATCCGACACACATAAAATCCGATAGCTACGAAATCCGACACTATCGGATTCTGACACTTACGGATTTTACCAAACATGCGGATTTCAACAACCATCGGATTCCGACACCTTCATAGGTCTCAGAATCCGATACTTTCATATCTGAAATTCTGACAACTTCATTCATCATCTTAACAACTTCATACTTGTTAGTTTCACGCCCAGAATATCTTAGAACCTCATGTTCTACTTGTATAAACATCTTAAACACCCCAAATCCAAACAAGAACACCAACTATGCAAAACCCACTTAGAAAGTATGTTTTCATGTTCTTCAAGGTGTTCTTGCATGAATTTGTGTTTCTTACACTAATAACATGTATTAAATCATCAAGCATGCTTAAACCAATACCACTAACCTTCTGTGAATTAGCAACCGAGAGTTCTTCCTTTTTCTTCTTCAAAATCCGAGAGTAGAGAGAGAGAAGTGTGTGTTTATTATTTTCACTAGCTTTGCCTTTTTCTTTGTAAGTCAAACTATACACACACACATCTACATATACACACATATTCCAGAGGCGGTTTGCCTCTGGATTTACTTTCTTTTCCTTTATTTAATTTAGTACATATATACTTAATATATACATACATACGTACATACTTAACACACAAATATACATAAAACACATAAACATACATGTATTCACTTAACTTAACAAGTACATACAAATAAATACTTCTTATTACATTAACTACATACACGTACGTACAATTTACAACTAGGCCCAAGTTTAGGATGTTACAAATCTACCCCCCTTAAGAGGATTCCGTCCTCGGAATCCTCTTAGTGATAAACAGGTGAGGGTACCTTGCCTTCATTTCGTCCTCAACTTCCCAAGTCAGGTTTGGACCTAGGTTGTGTTTCCACTTTACAAGGACTAGCTTGATCATCTTCTTGCGTAGTTTCTTGACCTTCGTGTCAAGAATTTCAATAGGTTCTTCAACTAGTCGCTTAGAAGAGTCAACTTGCAACTCCTGCAGTGCAATGATTTGCTCCTCTTCAACGTCGCACTTGCATAAGTAGCACACGTTAAAGGTGTCGTGAATACCAGATAGCTCAGGCGGCAGCTCTAGAGTCACCGTCTGATCATTGACTTTATGTACAATTCTGAATGGGCCAATGAAACGTTGACTTAGCTTCCCCTTGCGCCCAAAACGAATGACGCCCTTCCAAGGAGAAACCTTCAAGAACACGCGATCACCAACTTCAAATGTAGCGGGAAGACGCTTAGGATCCGCATACATCTTCTGTCTGTCTCGAGCTTCTTTCAGCTTTTCAAGAACCACATTCAGTTTATCAGAAGTTATCTGAACAATCTCAGGTCCAGTGAACTGCTTCTCACTAGGCTCCAACCAACAGGTTGGAGTGCGACATCGTCTTCCATAAAGCATTTCGTATGATGGCATTCCAATGCTGGAATGATATGAATTGTTATAAGAAAATTTAATCAATGGGAGATGAGAATCCCATGATCCACCAAACTTGAGTACACACGCACGAAGCATATCTTCTAACGTTTAGATCGTACGTTTAGATTGGCCATCAGTTTGCGGATGGTAGGCAGTGCTCAGATGAACACGAGTGCGAAGTTCGCGTTGCAGACTTTGCTAGAAATTCGAGACAAATTGAGCGTCATGATCAGAAACAATCGAACAAGGAAGACCGTGACGTGACACAATCTCATCGATATACAGTTGAGCTAAACAGGTCAGCGAAGTAGACTCGTTTGTAGACAAGAAATGAGCACTTTTAGTCAACCGGTCAACAATGACCCAGATCATATCCTGCCCTCTGAACGTCTTCGGTAGCTTCGTCACGAAATCCATCGTGATGTTATCGCACTTCCACTCCGGAATATCCAGCTGCTGTAGATTATCATAAGGTCTCTTGTGTTCCGTCTTCACTTGCGCGCATATCTGCCATCTCTCCACAAATGAAGCGATGTCTTTCTTGAGAGTCGGCCACCAGTACAACATCTTTAGGTCATGGTACATTTTTGTAATTCCCGGATGGACGGATAATTTGGACTTATGGGCTTCTTGTAGAATCAGCTCGCGGTTACCTCCAACAAGAGGTACCCAAATCCTGGATTGAAAAGTCTTCAACCCACGATTATCTTCATTCAGCTAATCCTTTAACTTCTTCATCGTCTCAGCTTTAAGATTCTCTTCTTGCAATGTTATATGCTGAGCTTCCTTCAACTTAGCAACCAAGTCTGGCACTATCATGATCCTCATAAACTTTGCTTCTTCTATTGGTCCTTTACGGCTTAAAGCGTCTGCTACGACATTGGATTTACTAGGATAGTAACGGATCTCACAATCATAGTCTTTTATTAACTCCAACCATCGGCGTTGCCGCATGTTGAGTTCTTTCTGGGAAAAGACATACTGCAGACTTTTGTGATCAGTGCAAATCACACACTTTGTGCCATAAAGGTAATGCCTCCACAGCTTCAATGCAAACACAACAGCAGCAAGCTCCTGATCATGGGTTGGGTAGTTCCGTTCGTGTGATTTCAACTGCCTAGAAGCGTAGGCAATCACTTTATCACGTTACATTAGGACGCAACCCAAACCCGCATAAGAGGCATTACAATACACTTTAAAGTCTTCCAAACCCTCAGGTAAAGTAAGGACTGGAGCTTCACATAACAATCGCTTCAGGGTTTGAAAAGCTTCCTCTTGAGCTTCCGACCAGACAAACGTTACATCCTTACGAGTCAGTTTGGTTAACAGACCCGCAAGCTTCGAGAAATCGCAGATAAACCGCCTATAGTAGCCAACTAAGCCAAGGAAACTTTTAATTTTAGAAGGAGTTTGAGGAACCCCCCAATTCATCACAGCCTCCACCTTAGCTGGATCTACTTTGACACCATCTTGACATATAACATGGCCAAGGAAATGAACTTTCCTAAGCCAGAATTCACACTTGGACAACTTGGCGTATAATTGTTCTCGTTTTAGAGTTTCGAGAACCTGACGAAGATGAAGCTCGTGATCAGCTTCTGTCTTCGAGTAAACAAGAATATCATCCATAAAAACAATCACGGATCTATCAAGAAATGGACGACAAACGCGATTCATTAGATCCATGAAGACGGCAGGGGCATTGGTTAACCCGAACGGCATAACTAGAAATTCGTAATGACCGTAACGAGTTCGGAACACAGTCTTTGGAATATCTTCTTCGTGAACTCGTACTTGATGGTACCCCGACCGGAGATCAATCTTAGAGAAGCATGTAGCTCCTTGCAATTGATCAAAGAGATCATCGATTCGAGGAAGTGGATACTTATTCTTTACAGTTCGCTTGTTAAGCTCCCTGTAATCTATGCACATACGCATCGTTCCATCCTTCTTCTTCACGAATAATACAGGAGCTCCCCACGGCGAGGAACTCGAACGAATAAAACCTTTGTCTAGCAACTCCTGAATTTGAGTCATCATCTCTCTTATTTCAGAAGGTGCAAGACGATACGGAGATCGAGCCACATGTGTAGCTCCTAGAATAAGCTCTATCTTGAATTCAACGTCTCTGATTGGAGGCAAACCCGGAAGTTCTTCAGGGAATACCTCAGGGTAGTCAGACACTACCCGAATATCACGAACTGGTCGTTTCTCCATTGTAGCATCAATAACATATGCTAGATAAGAGTCACAACCTTTAGAAATCGACTTCTAAGCTTTAATCATGGAGACAATGGGAATATCAGAATCTCGTGGTTTTCCACGAGCAACAACATAAGATCCATCAGAAAGAGGGATCTTCATCATCTTTTTGGAACAGAGAATCTCAGCATCGCACTTGCTGAGCCAATCCATCCCGATTACGTTATCAAAGCCCGCAATAGGCATAATGAAGAAAGAAATAGGGATACTACTCCCGTTAATGTAAATCACAACTATAGGAACTTTATCTGAAACAGAGACTACTTTGCCGTCAGCAACCTCTACTCTGAGCGGCTCAGTTAACGGAACGACAGGTAATTGCAATCTTCTACGACATGCCACAGATACAAAGGAGTAGGTAGCTCCATAGTCAAATAAAACACAAGCAGGGATATAATTAATAAGAAAAGTACCCGTGATGACATCCCCCGCTGCTTTAGCCTCATCCGCCGTCATTTGAAATGCCCTCCCCTTTGCGCGAGGCGCATCCTCTCTCTTCTGGCCCCTTGAGGACCCCTTGGTTCTAGCACTTTGTCTGTCTGGGCAGTCGGTCATCTTTTGCCCAGGCTTGTGGCACCGATAACAGACATCTTCTTTGAAACCACGCTCGGCACTAGCGTGGCTCTTCTGCCCGCACCTCCAACATCGTCTGGTAGCACTCGAACACTCACCAGAATGGTAAGTATGACACCGAGAACACCAAGGAGTGTCAGGTCTTGGCTTCTTGGAAGTCTCAGTCTTCCCGCCTGTAGAGGATTGCCCTTTGGAAGGACCCGATTTGTCAGACGGCTGAAACTTTCTCTTTGACCCCCCACTGGCAGATTCACCCTTGCAATATATACGGTCTCCCTCCAATTGTCGGGCTATTTAAAAAGCCCGATCCAGACTAGCAGCTGCACGTACATGAGGGCGAAACTCCAATGGCAGAGTTGCCACAAACCTCCTTATCTTGGTGGTCTCATCAGGAATGATGTGATGTGTTCTTCTATCGGTTTATTCTCTTTATGGAGATCAGTAAACTTCCTCTTCATTCTTTCCATGTCGTACTCGGTACAATACTTCTTCAACAACTTCTTAGAAAACTGTTCCCAAGAGAGAGCACTCAACACCTCCTTAATGACAGAGGCCTTCACAATGTCCCACCAGAAAATGGCGCGACCTTTCAGCATACGTACTGCGTACTTCATATAGTACTCCGGTTCACACTCGCACGACTCAAATGTTTGCTCCATTTCATGGAGCCACTGAATAATAACGGTGGGGTTATCACTCCCCTCAAACGTTGGAGGCTTGCAGGACAGAAACTTCTTGTATGAACAAGTCTTGCGGGGCTTGTTCAATGTAGCCTACAATAAGAGTTCTTTAGCAACTCATAGCTCTTCCTCCAAACATCTGATATATACAGCCTGATCTGGCTCAGGCTTACCACCTCCAACATTATGCTGAGATCTTTCATCCTCAGCCTGATGAGGCATATGAGAAGCCTCATCTTCCATCTATTTTAACGCTTGCTCAGTATTGCCACGTCCGGCAGACATTTTATATCAACTTTCTATATGACAGAGAAAGAGCAGTTAATACTCCATCTCACTTACTTATCTTACTAACAAGTCATCTTACAATAATAGCATACATATAACACTCTCACTCAATCCCCCACATAGGAACACTTATTTATGGTCGGGCCCGAGTTTGAGATCGAATACTCTTACAAGTACCCAATTCACTCAAACTTAGGCTTTGATACCTAATTGAAACACCGCTTCCGAAAACAGCAACTTTTCATGACAAATCTGGTTTAGCAGCGGAAATTTTTCTTTTAAAAAGTAACAACTGATATTTACATTGTCATCTTTCAAAACATACACCGGTGTTACCTAACACAGGAACCGACCATTGTATCAAATTACATTACAACATAATAAAGTGTTCCAACCCACAAGGGTTATTCACATCCAAAAGCCACCCGCCTTACAGGACTTCTAGTCTTTACCTAAAAAGGGGCAACATAGCACCATTAGCTAACACTTAGCTAGTGAGTACATACTATTCATAAGCATCAATACAATATGTCATGCTGTAACACCCAAGGTTCGAAAATTCTTATATTTAATAATTAAATACGAAGTGATATACTCATGTTATAAGTTACCATTATGAGATTAGATGTGCTTTTAAAACTAGAGGGGTTAAAACCGCCAAAATATAAGTAGTACAAGTCTAAGGACCAATTGTGCTATTAGACTATATTTATATATATATATATAGGGTAGAGATCAAGTAAAAAGAAAATTAAAGTAAAAAGGGTAAAAAGGATGATTATTTTATCATTTTTCGGTATATATATCAACTGATAATCGTTAATTCATCATCTTTATTGATTAAAACTAGTTCTTCATCAATTTCTTTTTGATGAATCCAACATATTCATCACTTTTTAGATGAAAGTATTTTGTTCATCAACAAATTATTCCAAAATTTTGTTTTCAAAATCTGTATTTGAAATCAAAAAGAAATTGATGAAGAACTAGTTTTAATCAATAAAGATGATGAACTAACGATTATCAGTTGATATATATACCGAAAAATGATCAAATAATCAACCCTTTTACACTTTTTACTTTAATTTTCTTTTTATTTGATCTCATCCCTATATATATATATATATATATATATATATGAACAACTTTGACCTTCTTGAGTCAAAGTATCACAAATCTCTTGCAACCAAAAACACAACAGCTTTCTTTGATCTATGGTGATTCTAAGAGCCAAAACATAGCTACAACTTCAGATCTATAGCATCTAATCTAACCTTGCTTGTTAAGGTATGAATAAACTCTTGTTCTTGAGGTTTTGTGAGTTTAAATACATGATTCTATGGTGAATCATGTTAGAAGTGTTTATAAATCATTGGATTATGTTCCTTTATCATAAGGGGTGTAGGAAAACACTCCTAGCATATTTTCCTTGAGTTTTTACGAATTTATAGTGAAAATCTGACACTTTTTGGATGAACTATCGGAAAGTCTGTTAGATACACGGCCCGTGTAGTATGAACTTGCGGATTATGAACTGTCGGATTGTCAAAGGCGGTCACAAGGCCATGTAGGGTTACATGCTCGTGTAGAACATGAGGTACACGGCCCATGTACAGAACACAGCCCGTGTAGTAGGACTAGATGACACTGGCCATGTAGCCAGCATAGGTCGTGTATTATGAGGGACACGGCCCGTGTAGGCCCTATTTCATATCAGTATTCAAGTGTTGTGACACTTTATTATATAATTCATATAGGACGGTGATTGAATTACTTATCTGAGTTATCGTTACCTGTGGATCGTTACATATCATAAATATCATAAGGTGAGTCTTCTAGACTATTAAACATATCTACAACATGTACGCTATCATAACAGATAATAACATGTAATGTTATTCATATATGTATATATACCAAACTGCTATGTGCAGTAAGGTTCAAAGGTGATACAGTACTGTTACAAAGGTGGTTGTCTTGGGTCTAGAACCAGTGGTTAGCAATGATTATCTGACATACGTGTATTATCTTTATATGATTCTATACGTGTGATTATATGTTATTAGTTTGGAATACTCACTAAGCTCTCGTAGCTTATCAGATACTGCTTTTAATTTTTTGCAGGACGCGGCAAGGATAAGGGCAAGGCTCCTGTTTGATTACTTTTTAGGTTAATCTTGTGAAACAATTTTAACATCCAGTTCTGTAAATATTCAACTTTTAAAGTACACTAAATATGTATTCTTGTATATATCTTTTGGCAGTACCTTGGTTTTATAGTAAAATGCTTCCGCGTATGTTTTAAACTAAATGTGCATTTTATAAATGAATTTTATGTACTTTTGTGGTTCTTTTTAAATTTGGGGTGTTACAACTGTTGGTTCTATGTGCACAAGACACAAATTAATACGATATTACTGATAATAAATAAACCCATAGGGTCACATTTACAATCAATGGACACCAATTACATATTTGAATATGATTTAAATATGTTTCCAACTCATTATATATATAAGGTATATATGCATTGTTGCCTATTATTATTTATGTGAAATAATAATATCACTCTTATATATTGATATAAGGTAATGCATATCAAATACATAAATATAAACATATGATTTTATATATATGTATGAATATATATATATATATATGTATATATGTATAAATATATATTTGTTACAAGTAAATTGTTATTAGTAACAATTATATAAATGTATGTATATCCTTGTTACAAGTAAAGAGTTACTAGTAACAATCAAGTATGTATATAAATACATGTACATGTATTTTATACTTAGTATGACATATTTAGTATACTCTTTTATATACATTGAAAGAAAACTAGAAATTCACACATTAATCCTTCAAAGGGGCCATGTATTGCTTCTTGATTGGAATTGACCAAGGCATGGACATGTACACCAAGTGAAGAAGCAAAGGAAAGAGGGGCCCTCCCCCCCCCCTCACCATTTTCGGCCGAAAATGGCCTTGGGGAGGGGCCTCCCTCTTAGCTTTTGTTTCTTGGTGCTTTTAAGTCTCCATGCATGGTTTTGTGTTACTAGTTCATGCTACCACCTTTCCTTCTGTTCTTAGAAAAGTTCTAAGTGTTTTCATACTTGAAAACATCCTTACTTTATAGTATTGGTGTTCTTCAAGTGAGCAAAGTGTGATACTAGGATACATACTCATATACATACATAGTAAGTTTAAGAAGAACAACAAGAGGTTGTTGCTTGCTTGCTTGAATTTCAAGGGTTGGAGAGACTAGCATCTTGGAGGTGTTGGACTCATTGATTTGTGGATACCTTGGAGGAAGTCTCTACTTGGCTTCTCATTGATCAACCACTTCACCAACGGTTTTATCACGCTACAAAGGTTGTAGTTCTAAACACCCTATTGTTGTTTTGTTTCTTAAGGCTTGCATATGTATCATTGGTGGGGAGTTTTAAAAGGTTTAAAATTGTTGTTCATGCTTCCGTTGCTAAAATATATTTTGAAAAACCGAACAAACCCCAACAGTGGTATCAGAGCCACTTATGTATAGTTTTAAGAAACTTTATGTTGATATATATATTTGTTTGAGTGTATGTTGTGCATAACAAGCCATAGAGCTTTTGTTATGTGTTGGAAATTCGATTTGGTTGTAAAATTATTCTTTCATTTGGTATGTAATAATAATTTTAGTTTTGTTTCATCTTGTTGTATTTTGTAAGTAGTAGAATAGTTTAGACTAGTTTACTTTTATAAAAATGTAACAAGATGAAGAAATGACCAAGTTGGGGTTTTCAAGTGTGGTGGAGTCAACCATGAAGGCTTGGAATCATTTGCATCACAAGGAGTTGTTTTGGCAAGTGGGAGCTTCAAATTCATCACAAGAGTAATATTTGGTCCTTAGTTATGACTTGGTATTTTTGTATGGCTCACAAAAATACCACTTAGGATAAATGGCTTGGTTATGCACTTATACATGTTATTTGTGTGTGTGTTTATGTTTATATTATTATGCATGGTTGAAAATAGGATTTTTGCATGCTAGATAATATTTTTGACATAATATAAATCACACAATGGGAGTTTGGTATTTTAAGTTGACAGAACATAAGATGTAAAATGAATTTTATATAAAAAGAGTTTTGTAAAGATTAAAATTCATTATGTCAATATATATATATATATATACGAGTTTTATAAAATAGAGATTTTAAAACTCAACCAAACTCCATTCAAGCTTAATAATAAAATGGTTTTATTACAAGCTAAAATTGGTCGTATTCGCGCGCTCCAAACTACACACGTTAATATAGGATATTAATACTAGTTTAAAATTGAACGCGTTGAGAGTTCGTAAAATATGAATTTTAAGAATACTCAAGACCAATATATATATATATATGTAATATGATTTTATCAAAACGTGGACTTATTATTGTGTGCATGCAATACTAGTCACACGACTCGTTTTGTTTTATTTAATAAATATACAAAACGGTAAAAGCCCTTTTTCAAAATGTAAGTCTATGCCATCCCATTTTAAGACACTCGCTTGTTGCAACGACACTCACGTGGAGAGAGCATTAGCCAAACGCGTGGATTGTTTTTGTAACAACCGAGGTGCTTTTCCGCGAATTCCATGAACGTCTTGGGCCGGAAATTCACCGTCTTGAAATAGCACGACTTAATCGGAATCTTATTACGGAGAGAGCATTAGCCAAATGTATGGAAGCCCGAGGCATAGATGGGATCAAACATGCCAAAATTGACAATCGTTGTCTAGGATCCCATAAAGATCTAGGAATTACATACGAGATGTAATTGGTAAACGTTACCTACCTTGTTGTTTTAACTTGATGGAGAGAGCATTAGCCAAACATTCAAGGTTAAGTTCAACTTGGATCCTAGCCTTTAAAAATTAAAGAATTTTATAATTCTAAAGGGTATTAATTATTAAAGGATTAAATATCGAAAATACTAAATTGAACTTTGTTAATTTTGTAGATGGCCCCTAACTTAACTACGCCCGTTAACAACTTATCTCTTCGTTCAATCTTAGAGAAAGAAAAACTCAATGGTACAAATTTCTTAGACTGGTATCGTAACTTGAGAATCGTTCTTAAGCACAAAAAGAAATTTTATGTACTTGAGGATCCCGTCCTTGACGAACCTCCATTGACTGCGGCCAAAGCCTTTAGGGATGCTTGGGTGAAGCATTCCGACGACTAGGTCGAAGTTGCATGCCTCATGCTTGCTACCATGTCTCCGAATCTTCAAAAGAACCTTGAGGAGCATGGAGCATATGAGATGCTTCGCCAGCTTAAGGAAATGTTCCAAAAGAAAGCGAAGCAAGAACGCTTTAAGGTCACTCGAGCCTTCCATGCATGCAAGATGGAGGAAGGTCAATCCGTTAGCGACTATGTGCTAAAGATGAAAGGATACATTGACCAGCTTGCTAGGCTTGGATCTCCCATTACCAACGAGTTTGCACAGGATATGATCCTTAACTCGTTGACCAAAGCCTATGATCAATTTGTCATGAATTATAACATGAAAAATTGGGAGAAATCTGTCTCAGAGTTGCATGGGATGCTTAAAACTGCTGAGAGTAAGATTCCAAGCAAAACACCTCAAGTCTTGATGATTCAAGAAGGGAAAATCAAGAAGAAAAAGAAAAACAACTCAAAAGGGAAAGGCAAAGCGAAGGCAAAGGGAAAGGACAAAGGCAAGCAAGTTGCCAAGGCTCCTACACCCAAGACGGCGGGAAAGGTTCCCAAGAATGACCCGTGCTTTGAATGCGAGGTGGTAGGACATTGGAGGTGTAATTGTCCAACCTACCTTGTGGAGTTGAAAAAGAAGAAGGCTGGTGAGGCTAGCACTTCAGGTATATATATGATTGAAATGTATACTTTTTCTATTAATTCCTGGGTATTTGATACCGGTTGTGGAACTCACATTTGTAACAATGTGCAGGGGTTGAGAAAAAGTAAGTTGCTGAAGTCAGGCGATTTGGATCTCCACGTGGGCAATGGAGGAAATGTTGCTGTTGAAGCCCTTAGAACTTTTGAATTATTATTACCAAATGGCCTGTACTTAATATTAAACAATTGTTGTTATGTACCTAGTTTAAGTAGGAATATTATTTCAGTAGCTCGGTTAAGAGAATCTGGATTCACTTTTGGTTTCGTTGATGATGACATTCGTGCCTTCAAAAACGACATTTTGTATTTTGAGGCTCGCCCTCTTAATGGAATATATGACGTTAATCTTAAAAGATCTCTTGATGATAATTCTATATATACCACTAGCACCAAAGGACCTAAGCATGACTTAAGTCAAACATACCTATGGCACTGTCGACTTGGTCATATAAACAAGAAACGTGTAACATCCGAAAACCCGGCCTAGTAGTAGGCGGGCTAATGGTAAGTTGAACTGTGGTTAATTATGTATAATTAAAGATGTGTTACGTGAATAAACGAGTATGTGAAGTCGTATGTGTTTATGAGTAAATAAGATTGAGTTTGATAAGAGAATTATAGAAAATACCACGATCGTATGTTAAGATTAAATGATCGAGAAAGATTACTTGTTTGACAGTAAGTGGACATAATAAATGGTATTATGATAATGTATAATTAATTGGTGATTAATTGTCATATGGTATATGCTAGAAGAGTTAAGTATGTATGTAAGAGGTTATGTATGTATGTATGTATGGATATATGTTAGTATGGATGTATGTGTGTGGGGTGATGACACCTCAAAAGTGAGAAGTCTACACGTGTGTGTATATGTGTATTTTGAAAGAAGAAAAGAAAAAGAAAAGATAGGTGGGTGTGTGTGCATGTGTATTGTCTGGAAAAGAAGAACAGAAGAAAACAAAGAAGAAGAAAATTGGAAATTTCAAAAGAAGAGATTTTGTGATTCTTAAATCCGAAATAAAGGTTAGTTAGGATCATTACGTGTTACTGATGATTTGGTTGTGTTTTTTATTGTGTTTTTATGTATTTAGAGCTTGAACACCATTGCTGAGTTTTAAGAAAAATGGTTGAAATGGGTTTTGAAGATTTTGTTGAATTGATTTGTTAAAAATATGTTTTTGATGTTATATGTTCATGATATATGGTATTTATGAGTTGAGATTGGAGAAATATAAAGTTAGAATTGAATTATGTGTGTTTTGGTGGCTGGAAATCCGATTTTATGGAAGAAGGAATTCTTGGTGAAGCATGTAGCGGCGCTACGATTAATAGTCGCGGCGCGACGTTCATAAATCCGAAGGTGGAATCGGTTTGTTGGAAAATCCGAGAGTTGTAATCCGTAAGCACGAAATCCGACATTTCAAATCCGAAAAGCATGAATCCGAGTCCTAAATCCGATTGTGTAATCCGAGAACTCAAATCCGTAGCTCAAATCCGCAACTGAAATCCGGATTTTGAAATCCAACAGTGTCGCGGCGCGACACTAAGGGTGTCACGGCGTGATGAGGCTCATTTCAGAATTTTTGGTTATTTTGTTTATGTTTCGTTTGGGAAAAGTTGTATTATTAATTATATGATTTAATCAAGTTTTTTACATGGTTATGAGATATAAATATATGTTGAGAGATATATTTATATATATTCTAGACTGATTCGGTTGTTGCTGTGTTTTCAAGCAAACCACAAACTCGGTGATATTAGACAACTGAGCACGCGTGATACGAGGACTGAGGTGAGTGGAAGTTTACTCACGGGTGGTTACATTGGTAACATTATTGAATGATTGAAAGATTGTTTGTTTGCAAAGATTGCTTGTTGATTTGAATATGAGATATTAGATTGATGAGTTTGTTATGCAAAGATATATTGATTGTCATACCAAGATAGTCTGTTAAGTCTGCTATATGCTAAATGAGAATTACATGTTCATATATGTTATATGTAAAAGAGATTTGATTGTGATTGGAGGAGTAATTGGATTGTTCGAGAACCGACTTCTATGTTACGGGTCGGAAGAGATCAGCTTCTGTGTAAGAGCTGGTTGGGGTCAGCTGTTGATGCTAGAGCTGGGCTCGCTTGTGGTTGGTTGAACGGTAGTAGCTCCTCTATTGCATTTGTTGCTCAGAGGGGAGTTTACTGTGCCAATCGGCAGGGAGCAATCGGTAAACCTTTGCTTTGGCCAACTTTGGTTGTAGGTTCGGCAGAACCGCCGGTCCTCGGGATGGAAGAGATTGTTGAATTGACGGCTTGCTTGAGGATTGATGTTCAGAGGTTCCATTGGGAACAGTGATTGTTATGTGCTTGTCTGTAGCTTCCATTCACTTAGCTTTGTGCTAATCCCCCACGGTTGATTGCTTTTTGCAGGTTTATGTGAGTAGCTGTTTAGCTTTGTTTGTGGAAAGGGGAATTTGACCAATACTCTGATATTGTGTTTTGAGAAGAGACGAGCCACGTTTTATAATTTTTGTAACAAAAACGAATGTTGTGATTTTTAAAGTACTTTGTACTTATGATGTTTATGTTAAATGAAATTAAGTATATGCTTCCGCAGCGTTTCAAAAAAATGGCTTGAGTTTTACGGTGTTACAAAACGCATTGCAAAACTTCAAAAGGATGGAATTTTAAAATCAAACGATTCTAGCTCATTTAAAGTTTGCGAATCATGTTTATATGGGAAGATGACTAAGGCTCCTTTCTCCGGTTCAAGTGAAAGAGCCAAAGATCTATTAGGAATCATACATACGGATGTATGCGGTCCTTTTAGATCAATGTCTAGGGATGGTGATAGATACTTCGTTACATTCACCGATGATTATAGTAGATTTGGTTATGTTTATTTGATGAAACATAAACATGAAACATTTGAAATGTTCTAGTTGTTTCAAAACGAAGTACAAAATCAACTCAACAAAACAATCAAGGCCCTTCGTTCCGATCGAGGTGGCGAGTACTTAAGCCAAGAGTTTATGGATCATCTTAGTAATTGTGGGATTATCTCACAACTTACTCCTCCTAGAATACCACAACATAATGGTGTATCTGAAAGGAGGAACCAAGCTCTACTAGATATGGCTCGGTCTATGATGAGCCGAAGTACTCTACCCTCGTCCTTTTGGAGATATGCTTTATTAACTGCTGCGCGCATATTGAATATGGTTCCAACCGAGAAGGTAGATAAGACACCATATGAGATGTGGTATGGAAAGGTTCCAAACTTATCTTACTTGGAAGTCTGGGGTTGTGAGGCTCATGTACGATAAGAATCTTTAAGCGAACTCGATCCTAGATCTATCAAATGTAATTTTGTGGGATATCCTAAAGATTCATTAGGATATTATTTCTACAACCCAGCTGAGAACAAAGTGTTTGTTTCTAGGCATGCCACTTTCTTAGAAAAGGAGTTTCATTCGAAAGAGGCAAGTGGGAGCAATGTAGACCTTGAAGAAATTCAAGAACCACAAAATACAAGTCAGGTTGGCACTAGCACTCAACAAACGGTTGTTGAACCTGAACAATTGGTTGTTCAAGAACCTACTGAAACATAAAGTGTTCGTAGATCTGGTAGACCTCGTCAAGAACCCGAGAGATACGGATTTCTCCTGTCCAATGATGAGATTTTCTTGGTAGACCCTTCTGAGCCTACTAACTACCAAGATGCTATATCGGATCCGGAATCCGATAAATGGCTTGATGCCATGAACACTGAGATGCAGTCCATGTATGAAAATCAAGTATGGGACTTGGTTGATCTTCCTCCCAATAGTAAGACTGTAGGGAGCAAGTGGGTCTTCAAGAAGAAGACAGCCATGGATGGAAATGTACACACATTTAAGGCAAGGCTAGTGGCGAAAGGTTTCACTGAAACTCATGGTATTGACTATGATGAAACTTTCTCTCCGGTAGCCATGATTAAATCTATTAGAATACTTATTGCCATAGCTGCATATTATGACTATGAGATATGGCAAATGGATGTCAAAACGACTTTTCTAAATGCACACTTAAGTGAAGATGTCTATATGGTTCAGCCCGAAGGTTTTGTAGATCCTAAGTATCCTAACAAGGTGTGCAAGCTTAAAAGATCCATTTATGGACTAAATCAAGCATCTCGAAGTTGGAATCTTCGATTTGATGAGAAAATCAAAGAGTTTGGTTTTATCAAATCAGAAGATGAACTGTGTGTTTACAAGAAAACTAGTGGGAGCGTAGTAGCATTCCTTGTCTTGTATGTTGATGACATACTACTCATTGGAAACGACATCTCGACCTTGCAAGACATCAAATCTTGGCTTGGGAAGTGTTTCTAAATGAAAGACTTGGGAGAAGCCGCCTACATTCTTGGAATAAAGATCTATAGGGATAGATCTAGGTGTGTTATTGGCCTAAGTCAAAGTGCATATATTGACAAAATCTTGAAACGATTCAAGATGGAGAATTCTAAGAGAGGATTCTTGCCAATGGCACAAGGCACGGTTTTGAGTAAAGCTCAAAGCCCTAGCACTAGAGAAGAGCTAGATAGAATGAGTGAGATCCCATATGCTTCTGCAATTGGATCCATCATGTATGCCATGTTATGCACTAGGTCAGATGTCTCGTATGCTTTGAGCATGACGAGCAGATACCAGCAAAACCCAGGAGATAGCCATTGGATGGCAATCAAGAACATTTTAAAATACTTGAGAAGAACCAAAGACATGTTCTTGATCTATGGGGGTTTGGAAGAAGATCTTTGTGTAAAGTGTTACACATATGCTAGTTTCCAAACGGATCAAGATGATTCTCCATCACAATCGCGCTATTTATTCGTTATGAATGGAGGCGCGGTTGCTTGGAAAAGTTCTAAGCAAAGTGTAGTTGCAGAATCCACTACAGAATTTGAATACATTGCTGCTTCTGAGGCTGGACAAGAAGCTGCATGGATGAAGAAGTTCATTGTTGACCTTGGGGTAGTAACAAGCATTCAAGACCCTTAGAGATATTTTGTGATAATGAAGGTGCTATTGCCCAGGAAAAAGAACCTAGATCACACACCAATCACATCCTCAGGCGTTTCCAGTACATACGGGATATAGTGGATAGAGGAGATGTGTGTATTCGCAAAGTTCATATAGATCAGAATCTTGCAGATCCTTTTACGAAACTTCTTGCCTCGACTAAGCATGAGTCTCATACTAGGGAAATAGGTCTTCGCTTTGCAAGGGATTGGATTTGAATTGTAATTTAGTATTTGGATATTTTGGAACATTATGACAATATCTATTTTATCTGAATGATGTATGGGATATGATCACTTCATTAATATTTATTGTGTTCTTTATTAGCATCTTTAAATCCATGAATAATTCTTTATTCTAAAACGTCCATAGTCGGTTATAACGATGGGAATAGTTATGAATTAAGACTAATGTGAATCTGTTGGTTGACTTACATTCGTGATGAAAGTAGGCAAAAGGGTTTGCAACCAAATTCACTAATGTTTGTTAGGGAACGAACATTGGACATGACCCGCTCTTAAGATCGCTTCATGGATCAGTGTCATAAGTAAATCTTGAGAAAAAGGTGGTATCTTTGTATCCTTAGACCTGAGACACATATTGGGACTCGAGTATGAGGAGTATCATGCTTTAATGTGGTTAAACGCTATCTTTAACCGGGTAGTTATAAAGGCCATTATTAGGTATGATATGAGTCTTATAAGAGACGTATGTGGTCAAGATGGAATTTGTTTCTCTCATTTAATTGGGAGTATAATATCTCTGGGCCCTAAAACAAGTTGAACATTATATGAGAATTGATGACGATCCATGTCTCATGTTCAACGAGATGTTAAAACAAAGGGATAATTGATGACTTACCTATAACAACGATTTGTAGCTAGTGAGTTAATTTCATTGGTGAAAGTGTTGATCAACACACTTTATTTATTATTAGGGGCAATGGGATGTTGCTAGACGTTCTTACCATTGTCTATATCGGCTTAAGTTGTAACTTGTGCAAGTGGGAGATTGTTGGTTCTATGTGCACAAGACATAAATTAATACGATATTACTGATAATAAATAAACCTATAGGGTAACACATTTACAATCAATGGACACCAATTACATATTTGAATATGATTTAAATATGTTTCCAACTCATTATATATATATAAGTATATATGCATTGTTGCCAATTATTATTTATGTGAAATAATAATATCACTCTTATATATTGATATAAGGTAATGCATATCAAATACATAAATATAAACATATGATTTTATATATATGTATGAATATATATATATATATGTATATATGTATAAATATATATTTGTTACAAGTAAATTGTTACTAGTAACAATTATATAAATGTATGTATATCCTTGTTACAAGTAAAGGGTTACTAGTAACAATCAAGTATGTATATAAAATACATGTAGATGTATTTTATACTTAGTATGACATATCTAGTATACTCTTTTATATAAATTAAAAGAAAACTAGAAATTCACACATTAATCCTTCAAAGGGGCCATGTATTGCTTCTTGATTGGAATTGACCAAGGCATGGACATGTACACCAAGTGAAGAAGCAAAGGAAAGAGGGGCCCTCCCCCCCTCACCATTTTCAGCCGAAAATGGCCTTGGGGAGGGGCCTCCCTCTTGGCTTTTGTTTCTTGAAAACCGTACAAACCCCAACAACAAGTTGGTATCAGAGCCACGGTTTGAGGGATCTGGATTATGTGAAGCACAATCTGGACTTGAACCATGGTTTTGAAAATTTTTGTCAAACTGGAGGCTTGCTACTTGCAGCTTAATGAGTATACTAACAATTGTTATCTATTATGTGTGTTACATGAGGATTATAAATGAATAGTTGAGTAGTTAAGGATTGATATGTTATATGCAGAATCCTTATGAACTACATGATTATGTTACATTGCATAGATGATACTTGGCCTAAGCCTGTGAATCGAGACTTTTTGTGATAAAGTTAAGATCGAACATGTGTAGTGTGTTCTATTTAACATAGGGCCCATATTATTATAAACACATGATACGTGTTGGAACTTAATAGAATCATGAAGATTCTTGTGAATTGGGTGAGGGGTACTTGTAAGAAGATAGTATACCTGAGAATATAAGTATAACTAGAATGCCTTAGTATGCTCAGAAATACTTTGGAATAAGAGATAAGGTATACTGAATTGATAGATACATGAGTACATTATTGTTAGAGGATGTTGTGATAGAGCTACCTATTTACCTTAACGCTTTATCTATACTATCAGGATGGTTAATACAAGAGGATCTCGCGCAGCAAATAGGCCTGAGGGTGGTCCTAGTCGTAGACCCGAAGGTGTAGAAACCAGTGTCACTGGTGAACAGGTTCCTGTTAGAGCCTAACCGAATGTGAATGAAGGAGCCCCTAATCTCAATGAGAGGGTGGTAGAAACTACAGTACAAGAGACAGTTTCTAGGGAGATTGGCAAGGCTTTAGAGCAAAGTATTCCTTTTATCTTCACACAAGTGGTAGAACAAATGAAAGATGAGAATCGAGATATGATCAGGCAGGAATTCGCAACAAGGTTTGCTGCGGGTGGTGAAGGATTTAATCCTCAACCACAAGTCATTATTCGTGATGCTCCAAAGGTGTGTTCGTTCAGAGATTTTTCAACATGTCAACCCCCGTTGTTCCATGGGTCTACGGATCCAGTTATAAGTCACAGGTGGATCTCTGAAATAGAGGGTGCATTCCATACATGTTCTGGTGCACCTGAGTTCAAAATAAGATACGCGACCAATTAGATGCACGGTGCGGCAAAGGATTGGTGGGATATGGGGATCAAACAGAGGGGTTATGCCGGGATTGAAGCTATGACCTAGGAAGAATTCAAAGAGTTGGTTATTGAACAGTTTGTTCCTCAATCCGAGATAGATAGGATTGTGGATGAATTTCATAGGTTGAAACAGACGACAGGGACGGTTCTTGAGATCAATGCAAAATTCTTGGAACAAGCACTTTTTTGTCCAGATTATGTGGCGAATGAGAAAATGAAGATGTACCGGTACATGATGGTACTCAAACCCAATATACGAGAATTTATTGATGCAAGTAAACACCAGACAGTAAAGTCCATGATGGACGTAGCCAGAGCGAGGGAGTTAGAGTTAGAGAGGCAAGACAAAGAGAAGAAGTCTGTGGAGAAAGCTGCACCCGTTTATAAGAAACAAAAGGTTGAACAGTTTGAGAAGAAAGGGGTTTAGAAAACCTACCCAGTTTGTCCAACTTGCAAGAAACATCACCTGGGGGAATGCTGATATGGTCTTCCCACGTGTTATAAGTGTGGGAAATCGGGTCATGCAGGGAAAGATTGTAGAACACCACTGCGTGTATGTTTTAACTGCTATCAGCCTGGCCATCAGAAGTCAGAGTGCCCGAAATTATAGTCAAATGCACCATCTGCAGGATTCAAACCTACTCGAGCCTTACCTCCACCTGGAAGCTCAGGAACAAAAGAAGTAAAAAGAGAGGATGCTCAGAAACCCAAAGGGAGAGCATTTCAGCTTACAGCTGAGGAAGCTAAAACCGAACCTGACGTAGTTACAGGTACATATCTTGTCAACAATTTGCCTGCTCTTGTGCTATTTGATTCTGGTGCAAGTAAATCCTTCGTATTTGTTTCTTTCCGCAAGAATTTCAATCATATATGTGAAAAGCTAGATTCTCCTCTTGAAGTTGAAATAGCTGATGATAAATCTGTAATTGTATCAGATGTGTATAAACATAATGTGCTAGAAATAGATACAGTTAGATTTCCTATAGAACTTATACCCATGACTTTGAGAGAATTCCAAGTAGTAGTTGGAATGGATTGGTTAGGCTATAACCAGACTACCATTATGTGTGGGCAAAAAGTGATACGAGTTTGTACCCCAAGTGGGGAAGAACTATCTATATGTGGTGATATCAGAAAGGGAAAATCATATGTGTGTTCGGTGTCCAAAGCTCGAAAATATTTGGAGCATGGGTATACAACTTTCTTAGCTCATGTGATAGATACAATATTAGAAAAGAGTCAAGCGAGTCTCGAGGATGTGAAAACAGTATGTAAGTATCCTTATGTCTTTCCTGAAGACTTACCTGGGGTACCGCCAGATAGACAAGTTGAATTCAGAATCGATTTAGTACCGGGAGCTTCGCCAGTTGCAAGGGCTCCGTACAGACTTGCTCCACCAGAGATGCAGGAAGTAATGAAGCAACTTCAGGAACTGCTAGACAAAGGGTTTATTAGACCCAGTAGTTCACCCTGGGGTGCTCCAATTCTTTTTGTCAAAAAGAAGGATGGTACTTTTCGTATGTGCATTGATTACCGTGAACTTAATAAAGTGACCATCAAGAACAAATATCCTTTACCTAGAATAGACGACTTGTTCGATCAGTTACAAGGAGCATCGTGGTTCTCAAAAATCGATTTAAGGTCGGGGTATCATTAGTTAAAGAGCAAGAAGGAAGATACTCCTAAAACCGCGTTCAGAACTCGTTACGTGCATTTTGAGTTTGTGGCGATGCCATATGGTATTACAAATGCACCAGCAGCATTTATGGATCTGATGAACAGAGTTTGTAGACCAATGCTAGACAAATCGGTGATTGTGTTTATTGACGATATCCTTATTTATTCAAAGAATCCGGTGGCTCATGAGAAACATCTCAAGGATGTTTTGGAAACTTTGAGGAGGGAACGATTGTATGCCAAATTCTCTAAATGTGAATTTTGGATTCAGGAAGTGCAATTTTTGGGCCATCTAATTAATCAAAGTGGAATCAAAGTGGATCCTGTGAAGGTAGATGCTGTGATGAAATGGGAACCACCAAAGAACCCTACGGAGATTCGAAGTTTTCTAGGATTGGCAGGTTATTACAGGAGGTTTATTCAGAATTTTTCAAAAACTGCCGTTCCTTTGACTCAACTGATGAAAAAGAATGTTGAATTTGTGTGAGGAAGTGAGCAACAGTCTGCCTTCTCAACTCTCAAAAAGAAGTTATATGAGGCACCCGTTCTTGCATTACCTGAAGGGGTTGAAAATATGGTGGTATTTTGTGATGCTTCATATCGTGGATTGGGTTGTGTATTGATGCAGAAAGGTAGAGTTATTACTTATTCTTCACGGCAGTTGAAGCCACATGAAGGTAATTACCCAACACATGATTTGGAGTAGCAGCGGTGGTGTTTGCACTTAAGATTTGGAGACACTATCTATATGGTGTGCGATTCGCTATTTACACTGATCATGAAAGTTTGAAATATTTCAAGGATCAGAAGAGTCTCAACATGAGAAAAAGGCGTTGGTTGGAATTATTAAAAGATTATGATTGTGATATTCTTTATCATCCAGGAAAAGCAAATGTGGTAGTTGACGCTTTAAGCAGAAAGTCAGGAACAGTTCTAGTGAAGAATCAAACTTTAAAGATGACTGTTACTACGCCTATTATTGATGTGATACGAACGGCTCTGCTTGAAGCAATCAAAGATAAAAATCATAACTCTGAGGGAATAAAAGGGCAGGTGGCCTATTTTACTAAAGACAGTCGTGATATTTGGACCCGTTATGGTCGTATTTGGGTACCGATTCATGGTGACACACGTCAGACACTTCTTAGTGAAGCTCATAAATCTAGATTTTCTATTCATCCAGGAGCTACAAAATTGTATAAGGATCTAGAAGTTGATTATTGGTGGCCAGGCATGAAACGTGATGTAGCAAAGTATGTGGAAAAGTGCCTTACGTGCTTACAAGTGAAAGTTGAACACCAGAAACCTCACGGGAAGTTACAACCCTTAGAAATTCCAGTTTAGAAATGGGAAAACATTACAATAGACCTGATTACCAAATTACCCAAAACCCTACGTGGTTATGATGCAATATGGGTAATTGTAGACAGGTTAACTAAAAGTGCTCATTTTATTCCCATCAAGGAGAATTATCCTTCAGAAAGATTGGCAGATATATATGTGAAAGAGATTGTGACTCGTCATGGCGTGCCAGTTTCTATTGTATCAGACAGAGACACAAGACTTACTTCTAGGTTCTGGAGCAAGTTTCACGAAGATCTCGGAACTAAACTACATCTCAGCACATCATATCATCCTCAGACTGATGGTCAGAGTGAAAGAACTATTCAAACCTTGAAGGACATGCTGCGGGCATGTGTTATAGATTTTGGAGGGAGCTGGGATTCTTATTTACCCATAGCAGAGTTTTCATACAACAACAACTATCATTCCAGTATTGGGATGCCACCGTATGAAATGTTATATGGTAGGAAGTGCAGAACTCTGGTATGCTGGGGTGAAGTGGGTCAGAAAGAATTGGGTAGCACAGAAGTGGTACAGCAAACCACTGAACAGATACAGCTCATCAGAAATAGATTGCTTACTGCCCAAAGTAGACAAAAGAGTTATGCGGATAAACGTAGATCACCACTTGAGTTTCATGTGGGAGATTATGTGTTGTTAAAAGTGTCGCCGTGGAAAGGCGTGATCAGATTCAAAAAGATAGGGAAACTCGGTCCAAGGTTTATTGGACTATTCAAAATTATTGCACGTGTGGGAAAGGTTACATACATATTTAGAATTGCCAGATGAATTGTCTCAGATTCATAATACCTTCCATGTTTCACACCTCAGAAAATGTCTAGCAGACGAGTCAGCAATTGTACCGTTGGAAGATGTTACTATTGATGCTAAACTGAACTATGTGGAGCAACCTATAGCTATATTGGAGAAAAAGATCAAGACTCTACGTAATAAACAGATTGGGTTGGTTAAGGTTCAATGGAAACACAGAAAGGGCTCAGACTTTACATGGGAGCCAGAACAGGAGATGATGCATAACTATCCAGAACTCTTCAACAGCTAATTTCGAGGACAAAATCATTTCAAGTGGGGAAGAGTTGTAACACCCAAGGTTCGAATATTCTTATATTTAATAATTAAAGAGGAAGTGATACACTCGTGCTATAAGTTACCGTTATGAGATTAGATGTGCTTTTAAAACTAGAGGGGTTAAAACCGCCAAAATATAAGTAGTACAAGTCTAAGGACCAATTGTGCTATTAGACCATACTTATATATATATATATATATATATGAACAACTTTGACCTTCTTGAGTCAAAGTATCACAAATCTCTTGCAACCAAAAACACAGCAGCTTTCTTTGATCTCTGGTGATTCTAAGAGCCAAAACACAGCTACAACTTCAGATCTATAGCATCTAATCTAACCTTGCTTGTTAAGGTATGAATAAACTCTTGTTCTTGATGTTTTGTGAGTTTAAATACATGATTCTATGGTAAATCATGTTAGAAGTGTTTATAAATCATTGGATTATGTTCCTTTATCATAACGGGCGTAGGAAAACTGGCCATGTAGCCAGCATAGTTCGTGTATTATGAGGGACACGGCCCGTGTAGTAGGACTAGATGACACTGGCCATGTAGCCAGCATAGTTCGTGTATTATGAGGGACACGGCCCGTGTAGAGATACACGGCCCGTGTAGGCCCTATTTCATATCAGTATTCAAGTGTTGTGACACTTTATTATATAATTCATATAGGACGGTGATTGAATTACTTATCTAAGTTATCGTTACCTGTGGATCATTACATATCATAAATATCACAAGGTGAGTCTTTTAGACTATTAAACATATATGCGGCATGTATGCTATCATAACAGATAATAACATGTAATGTTATTCATATGTGTATATATACCAAACTGCTATGTGCAGTAAGGTTTAAAGGTGATACAGTACTATTACAAAGGTGGCTGCCCTGGGTCTAGAACCAGTGGTTAGCAATGATTATTTGACATACGTGTATTATCTTTATATGATTCTATACGTGTGCTTGTATGTTATTAGTTTGGAATACTCACTAAGCTCTCATAGCTTATCAGATACTGCTTTTTAATCTTTTGTTGGACGCGGTAAGGATAAGGGCAAGGCTCTTGTTTGACTACTTTTTGGGAAAATCTTTTGAAACAATTTTAACGCCCAAGTCTGTAAATATTCAACTTTTCAAGTACACTAAGTATGTATCTTGTATTCAACTTTTAAAGTACACTAAGTATGTATCTTGTATATATCTTTTGGCAGTACCTTGGTTTTATAGTAAAATGCTTCCGCGTACGTTTTAAACTAAATGTGCATTTTATAAATGAATTTTATGTACTATTGTGGTTCTTTTTAAATTTGGGGCATTACACATGTATCATACATAAACAATCATTGCTAGCTTAAAACATAGTGGTGTGCTGACAAGATCAGTAAGAGTCATGTCTTGCAGGGTAATCAATCCCGCTCAACAACTCAGACCGGGGAATCAGACATGACCAACCGCGCTAGTGGGGGAGCGTAAAGCAGTCCACCAAACATCGTTCACAGAGCCAGAGGCTCCACAGGTAATCCAGCTACAACCGGCGGATCACCACTCACGTTAAGGCACGGCGGTTCTGCATAACCTAGGATCTGGGATGCCTCCCGAATCACCATGAAATCCCGAAGTACTCATGGGATCCAGTTACAACAGACTGACCTTAACCATGCTTCAAATAGTCTGAAGACAGTGCACATACACATACATACATATGATCCCACAGGGATCCATCATCTTACGTGCAGTATCATTCAGTTATCTAATCATACATATAATCATGTACTAACTAAGCGGTTCCAGTCTGGACCCACTGGCATGCACCTAATACATATCTTAATCATAAAGTAAACCATACACTTACCTCCTTGAGCATACCTGCAAAAGCAAGTTAGACATACATAAAACATTCACATAGTCATCTAGCATGCAAGCCTTACTCTACTGAGTCTCATGAAAGCAGGTACTCAACTGAGTAGTTTACAACATATAGGTATTTGGTTTTGACTTCACAAATACTACAAGTTCACCTAAATTATTATCATACATTAATCATCTATAGAATACAAGACTACAAAATAGATATATGAACTTAACTTTGGACTTACCACAAATCTACCAAAACTGTCGGATTTGGGAAATCCGATGGTTCCTGCGGATTTGGGAAAATCCGACACCCACACATGAAATCCGACATTCATCTATCGGATTCAAACACTTGGGAAATCCAACATGCACACGAAATCCGACACTTGCGGATTCTGACACATAGAAGGAAATCCGATACTTGTAATCCGATAAATCATATGGAATCCGATACTTGCGGATTCCGATACTTAGAAGAAAATCCGACACACATAAAATCCAATAGATACGAAATCCGATACTGTCGGATTCCGACACTTGCGGATTTTACCAAACATGCGGATTTCAACAACCATCGGATTCCGACACCTTCATAAATATCGGAATCCGATACCTTCATATCTGAAATTCCGACAACTTCATTCATCATCTTAACAACTTCATACTTGTTAGTTTCACGCCCAGAACATCTTAGAACCTCATGTTCTACTTGTATAAACATCTTAAACACCCCAAATCTAAACAAGAACACCAACTATGCAAAACCCACTTAGAAAGTAAGTTTTCATGTTCTTCAAGGCGTTCTTGCATGAATTTGTGTTTCTAACACTAACAACATGTATTAAATCATCTAAAATGCTTAAACCAATACCATTAACCTTCTGTGAATTAGCAACCGAGAGTTCTTCCTTTTTCTTCTTCAAAATCCGAGAGCAGAGAGAGAGAAGTGTGTGTTTGTCATTTTCACTAGCTTTGACTTTTTCTTTGTAAGTCAAACTCTACACACACACATCTACATATACACACATATTCCAGAGGCGGTTTGCCTATGGATTTACTTTCTTTTCCTTTATTTAATTTAGTACATATATACTTAATATATACATACATACGTACATACTTAACACACAAATATACATAAAACACATAAACATACATGTATTCACTTAACTTAACAAGTACATACAAATAAATACTTCTTATTACATTAACTACATACACGTATGTACAATTTACAACTAGGCCCAAGTTGAGGATGTTACAGTTAGCCTTGATGTTAAGGCTAGATCAGCTCTTGTCTCTACACTACCAAATGAAATCTATCATCAATTGCTTAACTGTACTTCTACCAAAGCAAAGTTAGATATACTTACAGTTGCATATGAAGGGACTGAAGAGGTGAAAGAGAACAAGAAGTTCTTCCTGAACAGAGAGTATGAATTCTTCTTTGCTTATAAAGGTAAGAGTCTAACTTAGATATACAGCAGGTTCAACTGCCTTGTGAATGTTTTAAAAAGGGCAGACATATCTAAGAGCAACTTTGTCTTGGTGAATAAGTTTCAAGACTCCCTCCCTGAAACATGTGATCACTTTGTCACTGTTTTAAGGCATAGTGAAAAGATTAAGGGACTATTTCTGGTTGCTCTCTATGGTAACTTACTCAATCATGAGCAATCAGTCAAGCAAAGGAAGTTGTCCTTCAAGGAGATGAAAGAGGTTGTGAAAGTTGCACCAACTGACCTTGTATCAAGAGATACAAAGATGAGAAGCTTTGCAACTATTGACTCTGGTTCTGATGTAGAAGAAGATGAAGGAGAGAGTGTTGGAGAAGGTGAAGAGGAGAAAGGTGATGAGGAGAGAAGTGTGGAAGATCTTGAAAGAGTGGTTGAGGAAGTAACTATGTTGGTTAGGAAGTTTAAACTATTCAGGAAGGGAAAAGGGTGGCAAGAGGTTCAGCAAGAGGCTATCAAAGTTTGTCAAGAACAAATCCAACTAAACTTTTAATGCCTCCATAGGAGAGTGTACAAGTGTGGCAAGATTGGCCACATAGCCAGTGACTATAAGTCCAAAGGTAATACTGGTTCTTCATTTGTGCCAAAGCAGGAGGGAAAAATAGACTATGAAGCCAAGTACAAGAAACTCCTTGCTGTTGTCCTTGACAAGAAGAACAAGAAGAAAGCACAGGGCCAAGTTCTGCTAGCTGAAGAAGAAGATTGGGTAGAAGAGGATCTCTCATCGGATGAAGATGATGTGATCTCTACTTAATTCTACATGATGGCCAACAATGAAGATGATAGTTAATTCCTTTGATGAAGACATGAAAAAGGCTGCTAAAGTTTGTTCAACTACCAACTGGGATCCTTCTTCAATGTATCAGGTTGGCAAGTTTATTAACTATAATGTTAATAAAAAGAATGCTATATTTGATTACTTGTGTATTAACTTCCAATTTGCTATTCAAAGAGAGAAGAAGCTAAAAATAGAAGTAGAATCACTAAAAGAAAAATTAACTCTTAAAGATGAAGAACTTAAGCAGATAACAATTTTAAATGATGAACTAGCTAATCAAAAGATACTTAATGAGATCTTAGTAAAAGAAAGTAGTGAAGCAACCAAAAAGTTCAATGACCTCCAAAAGATAGTCAAATCTTGGTGTATTTCTGCTAAAAAGACCACTCAGTGTGTCAATGAGCAAATACCTAAACAAGTTCAAGCTATTATTGATAGAAATTACTCTAAGGCTGCTAACTGTGTTGATTCTAGTAAGAACCTTATTATCTTAGACAAGGCTGACATTTTGCCACAAACTTTTCACAAGACTGTTAAATGCAAAAATGTGTTCACAAATAAATTTGTTAGAAGCAAAAGTTTCCATGTGAAAGAGTCAATTATTCCTTCCGTTGAATCATCTTCTATAAAGATTTCAGAATGTAAAAATACTAAGAATATAAGGTCAAAAGATACGAGTAAAAGAGAGGAATCATTAGTTGAGACCAAAGAGACATTATGTTGTCAAACCTTGAAAACATATAACTTAAATCTTAGTTTTTCAAAAACTGAAAAATCATTAGCTAATTCTTCTGTATCAACCAATTTGTTAGTAGATGATAAGTTGTAATACCCGCTTTCAAGTTAACACATTTGGTGTACTATTAATGTTACAATTTATACTTAATACCAATATTTTTGCCATTAGGATTGTATTGGACTTTAATTATTTTGGGCTTTCAATTGAGTTATTTTTATTGGGCCAATGAGTAAACAATTATATATATATATATATATATATATATATATATATAGTAACGGGATCGTATGCGAACATATCAAATCGTTCGCAGAGTTCCGAACGCACCAAAATTGCAAAAATAATGCACCAAAGTCAAATAATGTGTGCTGTTATTTATTTGTTATATTATTATTATTATTTATTTGTTATTTATTATTATTATTATTATTATTATTATTATTATTATTATTATTATTTATGTGTGTAAAGATGAGATACAGTGTTTTTAGACAAGATACAGTGATTTTATAATAGATGCAGTGAATTTTAGACAAGATGTATTGGTTCTTAAATGAGAATCCACTAATTAATTCACGCATGATGGACTAGTTTTAAGAGAACTCGATGTTTTTTAGATATTATGCAATGATTTTAAGTTGGATGCAGTGATTTTATAGACTAGATGCATCTAAAAAACACTGCATCTAGTCTATAAAATCACTGCATCCAACTTAAAATCACTGCATAATATCTAAAAAACATCGAGTTTTAAGAGAAATCCATGTTTTTAGACAAGATGCATCGTTTCTTAATGAGAATCCACCGATTAATTCACGCATGATGGACTAGTTTTAAAAGAAATCCATGTTTTTTAGATAAGATGTATTGATTTAAAGTTTGATGCGGTGATTTTGTAGACAAGATGCAGAGTTTCTAACGTTCCTATTTTAAGATTGTTCCTATTAGATCCTCAAACTATTATAAAGAATAAATTATCAAACTATTTAACATGTATTATTGAGAAATTAAGTTAAGAGCTAAGAATTTCAAACAAATAAAAACATCACCATGGAAGAATCTCATAAAGTGGGAGAAATTGAAAGAAGTAAATAACAAATTAAAACCAATATTAAAACAAAATATTGGTGTGAGACTGTGATTGAGATCATGAATTTCAAGAATGGCGGCTAACTTCAAAAGTGAAATTAAGTGTTCGCAAGTTCGCATTTATATAGCTGTTCGCAACGGATCCTTTCCCTATATATATATATATATATATATATACATATATATATATATATATATATATATATATATTACGCTAGAAGGATAAGTTGGGCCGAAGCCTACCTGTGTACCTCCACTATTATATAGTCGACGACGGGAATCAGGAACGTGAGTCTGTGTGTGTGCGACGGAGAACTTGAAGGAAGGGCAAGCATTCTCGGGACATTCGATCATCGGTTGGAGAGATTTTTGAGCAGGTAACGTTTCGGAGTCTTGCGAGTAACCTTATTTTACCTTCGGTTGGTTCTGTCGAGTCCTTTCTGGCTATCCAATAGCCGTTCGAGAGTATTGAGGACTGAATCAAAATCGAACCGTGATCTCACGAGTGGTAACAAAGATCCAATTAACTTTCAGGGATTTGTTGTTTAATTATTAGGGATCTAACAAGAATAATATAATGATTTTAATCAGATTTCTTTTTGAAAAGGCTTGGGGATTTACATGTTCGATAGCGTGTGTGGGTAGGTTCGATGTTCAGATTCTGCAATTCAAGGATTTTATTTGAAAAACAAAGTGTAGCTGGGAACCGTAGCCTTATTTTAATCATAAATGAATTGTGGTTTGAAGAAGTAAATGCAGGACTAAGATTTTAATCAAGTTTGAGTTACTAGACATGTGTAGAATTCTTTGAAAAGTCAAGGTTATAATTAATAATCAGATTTAGAGTCTTAAGTTGGGATCATTTGATTCAACGATGATTTAATGGGATTCCTTAGATTGTAACATCCCAAAAAAAGATTTTCATAATAATTTTTTTCCAATTGTTAATTGTTTGTTACAACGGAAGCGAGTAAAATATAACATTGTTTGACTGGCAATTGAATTAAAAACATAAAACACTACTGTCGCTGTCATCATGCCGTAGCCTTGCCCTTGTCCAATCTCGAAGAACCTGAAACATACCATGAAAGGGTAAGCACGAAGCTTAGTGAATCACCACTATCCTTACCCTTTTTGTAGGACTCACATCCTGCCACCTTGTAATACCTAACTAGGGACTCGCCCTCTGCCGCATCTCGGGTCCCACCCATTTGATGCCTATACTGGGCCTCACCCACTATGACTCATCACAGGTCCCACCTTTAGATGAAGTCATATGCCCCGACCGACCACGAAGGCACGGTTGGTTACTAGCATTTCACAACGATAACACATAATAACTTATCACCTTTTAGCACATACTAGGCAATGATAAACATCATGCATACTACTTACACATTACGGGAAATAAAGTAAGTTAGGGTAACTCACCTGAGTGACGACACAGTAAAGTTAGAAATATTCCTAGACACTGCCTTGACTAACGGATCCTAATAATAAACCTACAACACAGCTGCTGAGTTAGGCCAAGTAGTAGCCTCCATGTCACACGAGTTAAAAGTCGCATGGAATCTAAAGTCGCAAGGTACCTAAGGTCGCATAGTTCCTTAAGTCGCATGGTTCCTTAAGTCGCAGGATACCTAAGGTCGCATGGTTTCTTAAGTCGCATGATACCTAAAGTCGCATGGTTCCTTAAGTCGCATGAACACAAAAAGTCGCATGGCCCTAAGTCGCATGAGTATAAGTGTCGCATGAACAATGAGTCGCATGGCCCTAAGTCGCATGAGTATAAGTGTCGCATGAACAATGAGTCGCATGAACACAATAAGTCACATGGCCCTAAGTCGCATGAGTATAAGTGTTACATGAGTATAAGTGTCGCATGACACATCTCCCTGACAGGCCAAAACCCAATGACGCACAATCCCATTTTAAATTTCTGAAATCTTTCAAAACTTAACCAATTCATGCCATTTTTGTTCCAAAAGCTCCCTAACAGCAAATTAACAATTCCTTTTGAAGATAAACAATTACCATTCGATTTTCAAGCCTAAAATCTCATTTTTGTTTCTCAAATGGTGTTTTACTAAAAACCCAAGAACAGGGGATAAATCCTAACTAAAACCCTTCTTTAAACAACTTGAATTTGCTCAACTTCTCACAAAAGATAAGATACAAGTATTAGAACCATTACCTGATGATTGCTCGATGGTTTGGCTCAAAAGCTTTGCCTAGCCTTCTTCCTCCTTCTTCTTGGTATGAATACACGGACACCCACTTTCTCTCTCAAGGTTTGGAATAAAGAAGAAGATGAATGGAACAGTAATAGGTTCTTGGAGTCCGATAAAGTGAGTATCGAATTTCATGGTTTGAATGTGTCGGATTTCATGAATCCGACAGAACCATCGGGTTTCCCAAATACGACAGTTCTGGCGGATTTGTGTTAAGTCCAAAGTTGAGTGTTTATTTTGTAAGTCTTGTATGCACATGTGAATGATTACTGCAATTATGATATTCTAGGTGAACATGTTGTATTTGTGCAGTCAAAACCGAATACCTGTGCGTAGTAAACTGCTCATGTGAGTGTCTGCTTTCATGAGACTCAGTAGAGTAAGGCTTACATGCTAAATGACTATGTGAATGTATTATGTATGACTAACTTTCTTTTGCAGGTATGCTTAAGGAGGTAAGTTATGTATTGCATGATGTTACGAAATAATATTAGGTGCATGCCAGTGGGTCCAGACTGGAACCACTTAGTTAATATATGATGCTATGATTTCCCTTTTCAGGTAAAGATTAGATGTCCTGCGAGGCAGGTAGCTTTTGGGATGTACATTGCCCCTTGTGGGTGGAACACTTGTTAAATTATAATGTTGTAATGTAAATAGATACTATGGTCGGTTCCTGTACTTGGTAACACCAACGTTATTTAGAGAAGTTGTTAATGTAAATAACAATTTGTTGTTCAAAAAGAAAAATTTATGCTGCTAAAATCTGATTTGTCATTAAAGTAACTGTTTTCAGAAGCGGTGTTACAATTAGGTATCAGAGCCTAAGTTTGAGTGAATTGAGTACTTGAAAGAGTATTTGATCTCAAACTCGGGCCCGGCCATAAAGAAGTGTTCCTATGCGGGAGGTTGAGTGAGAGTGTTATATATATGCTAGTAGTATGTGATGACCTGTTAGTAAGTTAAGTAAGTGAGATAGAGTATTAACTGTTCTTTCTCTGTCATATAGAAAGTGGATATAAGATGTCTGCCGAACGTGGCCATACAGAACAAGCTATTAAAGAAATGGAGAATGAGGCTTCTCATATGCCTCATCAGGCTGAGGACGAAAGATCTCAGCATAATGTCGGTGGTGGCAGACCTGAGCCAGATCAGGCTGCCTATATTAGGTGATTGGAGGAAGAGCTACTTGTGAGAAAAGAGCTTTTATTGCAAGCTACACTGAACAAGCCTCGCAAGACTTGTTCATACAAGACATTTCTATCTTGCAAGCCTCCGAAATTCCAGGGGAGTGATAACCCCACAGTTACTATACAGTGGCTCCGAAAAATGGAGAAAGTATATGAATCATGTGAATGTGAACCGGAGTATTGCGTGAAATACGCAGTACATATGTTAAAGGGCTGTGCCATCTTCTGGTGGGATACAGTGAAAGCCTCTGTTAGCAAGGAGGTACTGAGTGCTCTCTCTTGGGAGCAATTTTCTGAAAAGGTGCTGAAGAAATATTGCACCGAGTATGACCTAGAGCGGATGGAGAGGGAATTTACTGATCTCCAAAAAGGGGATAAGCCGATTTAAGAACACATAACCTTGTTTACAGATAAAATGAGATTTGTTCCCCATCTGATCCCGGATGAGACCACCAAGATAAGGCGGTTTGTGGCAACTCTGCCACTAGAATTTCGCCCTCACGTACGGGCTGCTGCTAGTCTTGATCGGGCTTTTGAAATAGGCCGACAATTGGAGGGAGACCGCCTATACTACAAGGGAGAATCTGCCGGTGTAGGGTCAAAGAAGAAATTTCAACCGTCTAACAAACTGGGTCCTTCCAAAGGACAATCCTCTACAGGCGGGAAGACTAATTCCTCAAAGAAGCCGAGGCCTGATTCTCGTTGGTGTTCTCAATGTCGTACTTACCATTCTGGTGAGTATTCTAACTCTACCAGACGGTGCTGGAGGTGCGGGCAGAAGGGCCACGCTACTACTGAGTGTGGTTTCAAAGAAGACGTATGTTATCGGTGCCACAAGCCCGGGCACAAGCTGACAGACTGCCCGGAAAGATAGAGTGCAGGAGCAAAGGGGTCTTCTTCTTCTAGAGGCTCGAAAAGAGATGACGCGCCCCGCGCAAAAGGCAGGGCTTTCCAAATGACAGCAGACGAGGCCAAGGCAGCAGGGGATGTTATCATTGGTACTTTTGTTATCAACTATATCCCTGTTTGTGTTTTATTTGATTCTGGAGCTACCTACTCCTTTGTATCTGTGGCGTGTCGTAGAAGATTACAGTTACCTGTTGTTCCCTTAACTGAGCCGCTCAGAGTAGAGGTCGCTGACGGCAAAGTAGTCTCTGTTACATAGAAAGTCCCGATAGCTGTGATTTATATTGACAGGAGTAGTATCCCAATTTCATTCTTTATTATGCCTATTGCGGGCTTTGATGTAGTGATCGGGACGGATTGGCTCAGTAAGCGTGATGCTTAGATTATCTGTTCCATAAAGATGATCAAGATCCCTCTCTTTGATGGATCTTATGCTATTGCACGTGGAGAACGACGGGAGTCTGATATTCCCATTGTCTCCATGATTAACACCATCTTGACATATAACATGACCAGTTCGTGATATTCGGGTGGTGTCTAACTACCCTGAGGTATTCCCTGAAGAACTTCCGGGTTTGCCTCCAATTCGTGATGTTAAATTCAAGATAGAGCTTATTCCAGGAGCTACACCCGTGGCTCGTTCTCCGTATCGTCTTGCTCCTTCTGAAATAAGAGAGATGATGACTCAAATTCAAGAGTTGCTCGACAAAGGTTTCATTCGTTCGAGTTCCTCACCGTGGGGAGCTCCTGTATTATTGGTGAAGAAGAAGGACGGAACAATGCGAATGTGCATAGATTACAGGGAGCTTAACAAGAGAATTGTAAAGAATAAGTATACGCTTCCTCAAATAGATGATCTTTTTGATCAATTGCAGGGGGCTACATGCTTCTCTAAGATTGATCTCCGGTTGGGGTATCACCAAGCACGAGTTCATGAAGAAGATGTTCCGAAGACCGCATTCCGAACTCGTTATGGTCATTCCGAGTTTCTGGTTATGCCATTCGGCTTAATCAATGCCCCAGCCGTCTTCATGGATCTGATGAATCGGATTTGTCGCCCGTTTCTGGATAGATCCGTGATTGTGTTTATTGATGGTATCCTTGTTTACTCAAAGACGGAAGCTGATCACGAGCTTCATCTTCGTCAGGTTCTCGAGACTCTAAAGCAAGAACAATTGTACGCCAAGTTGTCCAAGTGTGAATTCTGGCTTAGGGAAGTTAATTTCCTGGGCCATGTTATATGTCAAGATGGTGTTAAAGTAGATCCAGCTAAGGTGGAGGTTGTGATGAATTTGGGGGTTCCCCGAACTCCTTTCGAAGTTAAAAGCTTTCTTGGCTTGGCTGGCTACTATCGGTGGTTTATCCGCGATTTCTCGAAGCTTGCGGGTCCGTTGACCAAACAGACTCGCAAGGATGTGGCGTTTGTCTGGTCTGAAGCTCAGGAGGAAGCTTTTCAGACCTTGAAAAGATTGCTATGTGAAGCTCCGGTCCTTACTCTGTGTGAGGGTTCGGAGGACTTTACAGTATATTGTGACGCCTCACGAAGATGTACCACGACCTGAAGATGCTATACTGGTGGCCAACTCTGAAGAAAGACATCGTCTCATTTGTGGAGAGATGTCAGATCTGCGCACAAGTGAAGACGGAGCACCAGAGACCTTATGGTAATCTACAACAACTGGATATTCCGGAGTGAAAATGGGATAATATCACCATGGATTTCGTGACAAAACTACCGAGGACGTCCAGAGGGCACGACATGATGTGGGTTATTGTGGATCGACTGACGAAAAGTGCTAATTTCTTGGCAACGAACGAGTATGCTTTGCTGACCCGTTTAGCCTAGTTGTATATCGATGATATTGTGTTGCGTCACGGTCTTCCCTGTTCGATTGCATCGGATTGTGACTTTTGGTTTGTTTCAAATTTCTGGCGGAGTCTGCACCGCGAACTTGGCACTCGTGTTCATCTGAGCACTGCCTATCATCCGTAGACTGATGGCCAATCTGAGCGTACGATCCAGACGTTAGAAGATATGCTTCATGCCTGTGTACTCGAATTTGGTGGATCATGGGATTCTCATTTCCCATTGATTGAATTTGCTTATAACAATTCATATCATTCCAGCATTGGAATGCCACCATACGAGATGCTCTATGGAAGATGATGTCGCATTCCGACCTGTTGGTTGGAGCCTAGTGAGAAGCAGTTCGCTGGACCTGAGATTGTCCAGATTACTTCTGACAAAATGAATGTGGCTCTTGGAAAGCTGAAAGCAACTCGGGATCGACAGAAGATGTATGTGGATCCAAAGCGTCATCCCGCTACATTTGAAGTCGGTGATCGCGTGTTCTTAAAGGTTTCTCCTTGGAAGACCGTCATTTGTTTCGGGCGCAAGGGGAAGCTAAGTCCACGTTTCATTGGGCCATTCAGAATCGTATGCAAGGTGAATGATTAGACGGTGACTCTAGAGCTGCCGCCTGAGTTAGCTTGAATCCATGACACCTTTAACGTGTGCTACTTACGCAAGTGCCACGTTGAGGAAGAATAGATTATTCCTTTGCAGGAATTGAAAGTTGACTCTTCCAAGCGAATAGTTGAAGAACCTGTTGAGATTCTTGACATGAAGGTCAAGAAGCTGCGCAAGAAGATGATCAAACTAGTCCTTGTGATGTGGAAGTACAACCTAGGTCCAAACCTGACTTGGGAAGTTAAGGACGAGATGAAGAAAAGGTACCCTCACCTGTTTATCACTGAGTACGGAATCCTCTTAAGGGGGTAGATTTGTAACATCCTCAACTTGGGCCTAGTTGTAAATAGTACGTACGTATGTATAATCAATGTAATAGGGATATTTTATTTGTAAATACTTTTTAAGTTATGAGAATATAAGTATATGTTTAAGTATGTGTTTATGTGTACGTACGTATATGTATGTATATTAAGTGTGTATGTATTAGTTAGTAATTAATTAAAGAATAAGTAAAACTCCAAGTAAAGTAAGAGGCGACCGCCTCTGGAATTAGAAATATATGTATGTGTGTATGTTGCTTATTGACTTTACAAGTCAAAGATAGCAAACAAGAAAAAGACACATTTCTCTCGTCTCTCTTCTCTTTCTCGCTCTCTCGGATTTCTGGGGAAGGAACAAGAAGAACACAGCTTGATTGTTAATCCATAAAAAGGTTAGCAACATAGAATCGAGTGTGTTAGAAGATTACATGTATGTTAGAATCACAAAATCATGCAAGAACATGCAAAAGCTTACTTTAAAGTGGGTTTTGGTATATTTGGTGTTCTTATATGAGTTGATGTGTTTAAATTGGTTGTATGCATGGAGAATGATGTCCTAAGATGTTCTGGGCTTAAAACCAACAAAAATGAAGTTGTTTAGATGACCAAATGAAGTTATCGGAATTTCAGTTGATGAAGTTGTCGGATTCCGAGTTGATGATGTTGTCGGAATCCGCAAGTATCGAAAACCGAAGGAATTGTCAGAATCCGATAGAAGTGTCGGATTCCGCAAGCTTGTCGGATTTCATGTTTTGGATTTCCTTTTGTGTGGAATCCGCAAGTTGTCGGATTCCCTAAATCCGCAAGTTGTCGGATTTCCAAAGTTCCGGGTTCTAAGTATCGGAATCCGATAGTATCGGATTTCATTGTAAGTATCGGCTTTCCATATGCCGGATTTCTTTCTATGTACCGGAATCCGTAAGTGTCAGATTTCGTATGCATAATGGAATTCCTAAGTGTTGGAATCCGATAAAGTGAGTATCAGATTTCATGGTGTGAATGTGTCGGATTTCAAGAATCCGACAGAACCATCGGATTTCCCAAATCCGACACTTCTGGCGGATTTGTGTTAAGTCCAAAGTTGAGTATTTATTTTGTAAGACTTGTATGCACATGTGAATGATTAATGCAAGTATGATATGCTAGGTGAACTTGTTGTATTTGTGGAGTCAAAACCGAATACCTGTGCGTAGTAAACTGCTCAGGTGAGTGTCTGCTTTCATGAGACTCGGTAGAGTAAGGCTTGCATACTAAATGACTATGTGAATGTATTATGTAAGACTAACTTTCTTTTGGAGGTATGCTCAAGGAGGTAAGTTATGTATTGCATGATGTTACGAAATAATATTATGTGCATGCCAATATGATTTCCCTTTTCAGGTAAAGATTAGATGTCCTGCGAGGCGGGTAGCTTTTGGGATGTACATTGCCCCTCGTGGGTGGAACACTTGTTAAATTATAATGTTGTAATGTAAATAGATACTATGGCCGGTTCTTGTACTTGGTAAGACCAACGTTATTTAGAGAAGTTGTTAATGTAAATAACAGTTTGTTGTTCAAAAAGAAAAATTTCCGCTGCTAAAATCTGGTTTGTAATTAAAGTAACTGTTTTCAGAAGCGGTGTTACACCACCGGTTTGTCTACGTAATTCAGCTTGTCATCTACCACAATTTCCTCCATAGGTACGAATGTCGACTCGTCAGCTAGGCACTTAAGTGTGACACGTGGAAGGTGGTATGAATCCTTGATAGTTCCTCGGGTGGTTCAAGTCTGTATTCTACCTTCCCCACTCGTGCCACTACCTTGAAGGATCCGATAAGTCTTGGGCTCGACTTCCCTCGCTTCCTGAAACGGATGACTCCCTTCCAAGGCGAAACCTTGAGTAGTACGAAGTCCCCAACTTGAAATTATAGTTCCGAGCGACGGTTATCCGCGTAACTCTTCTGTCTACTCTGCGTCGCACGTAGCCTTTCGCGAATTTTCTGAATGTTCTCTGTCATTTTCTGTACCACTTCCGTACTCTCGAGCTCCCTCTGCCCCACCTCAGCCCAAAAAATAGGGGTTCTACAACGTCTTCCGTACAACATCTCGTATGGAGGCATCCCTATACTTGCGTGGAAGCTGTTATTATAGGAAAATTCTGCTAATGGAAGGTAAATATCCCAGCTGCCCCCGAAGTCTAACACACATGCCCACAGCATGTCCTCTAAGGTTTGTATCGTCCGCTCACTCTAACTGTTCGTTTGTGGATGATAAGTTGTACTAAAGTGCAACCTCGTGCCCAAATCACTATGAAACTTCCCCCAGAATCTAGCTGTGAATCTCATATCCCTGTCAGACACCACTGAGGCTGGCACCCCATGCCTCGAGATCACCTCTTTGATAAATACACCTGCCATCTTTTCTGACGAGTACATCTCACGGATCGGGATGAAGTGTGCACTTTTCGTCAATCTGTCTACAATGACCCATATAGCGTCATAACCTCTTCGGGTTCGGGGCAACTTGGTTATTAAATCCATTGTGATATGCTCCCACTTCCACTCTGTTATTTCTACAGGCTGAACCTTTCCATGGGATCTTTGGTGCTCGGCCTTAACTCGAAGGCATGTTAAACATCCTTCTACATACTTTGCTATAGAACGCTTCATCCTCGGCCACCAATAATCAGATTTCAAATCTTGGTACATCGTCGTAGCCCCTAGATGAATTGAGAATTTGGACTTATGAGCCTCGTCGAGCAGCGTAGATCTTGCGTCCCCCATACTAGGTACCCAGATCCGTCCATGCCGGGTAAGCAAATCCCGACTATCTTTCACGAGCTTAGTTGCTTGTCCCTTAATCCGTTCTATGTTCTGGTTCTCGATCCTGATTGCCTCCTCCTGAGCTGACCTTATTAAGTCAAATAAGGAGGTTGCTATAACTTTTCCTCTTTGCATTAACACGCACCCCAAACCACAATGAGAAGCGTCGTAATAAACCACAAGATCCTCCATTCCCTCGGGTATTGTTAACACTGGTGCTTCACATATTTTGTTACGTAGGGTCTCTCAAATGCCTTCTGTTGTTCAGTTCCCTAAATAAAACTAACATTTTTCTTAGTCAGCTTAGTTAGAGGCACTGCAATTCTTGAAAAATCTTGGATAAATCTCCGGTAGTACCCCACTAGGCCCAAAAAGCTCCAAATCTTAGTCGGACTCTTAGGCCATTCCCAATTCATGAGTACCTCGATCTTAGCCGGATCCACCTTTATGCCATTCTCGTTCATGAGATGACCTAAGAACTGTACTTCCCGTAACCAAACTTCGCATTTCGAGAACTTATCATAGAGCTTCTCCCACTTTAGCATCTCCAAAACTTGCCGTAAGTGTTGCTCGTGCTCCTTTTGTGTCCTCGAATAGACTAAGATGTCTTCGATAAATACTATGACCGACTTGTCGAGCATCGGTCTGCATACCCTGTTCATAAGATCCATAAACGTTGTTGGAGCGTTGGTTAATCCGAACGGCATGGCCACGAACTCGTAATGGCCATACCGTGTTTTGAACGCCGTCTTAGCAACATCTTCTTCTCGTACGTTCAACTGATGGTACCCGGAACGAAGGTCGATCTTCGAAAACCATGTAGCTCCCTGAAGTTGATCGAATAAATCGTTGATTCTCGGTAGCGGGTATCTGTTCTTTACGATAACCTTATTTAGTTCGCGGTAGTGAATGCACATCCTGAAAGACCCATCCTTCTTCTTGACGAAGAGTATAGGCGCACCCCAAGGCGAACTACTTGGTCTAATGCAACCCTTGTCTAATAGTTCTTGAAGTTGACTCATCAATTCCCTTATCTCGGGCAGAGCTAGTCGGTAGGGTGTTTTAGCTATCGGCTCGGCTCCGGGTACTAGGTCGATCCTGAATTCTACTTGACGGTCGGGAGGTACACTTGGCAGATCCTTCGGAAATACTTCAACGAAATCTTTGACTACTGGCACATCTGTCACTTCTAACGCGCCGTTCTCCTTCTTACTGTCGAGTACATAGGCTAGGAAAGCGGTGCTCCGTGATGGAGGTACTTCCCTGCTTTGGTTACTGTGCATAATGCCGCTCCCTCTTTCCGGTGTTCCCCCCCTGACGACGATCTCTCCACCACTAGGAGTCTGAATCCTAACTTTCCTCTGATTACACACAATGGTGGCTTGATGACGACCCAACCAATCCATCCCCACGATAACGTGGAATTCCCTCATAGCAATCGGTATAAGGTCGATAGCAAACTTCTCACCCTTTAGTTCTATTACACTACTCTTATATACAGTAGACACGCTTAAGGCCTTGTCATCAGCTATTTCTACTTCAACGGGTACTTCTAGTTTCACAGGTGCTTGGTTGAGATTTTTGCAAAATGTAAAAGAAACAAACGACCTACTCGCGCCAGAATCAAATAAAACAAGTGCAGGTACTGAGTTTACGAGGTGAATACCTGTGACCACATCGGGTTCCACTTTGGCTTCTTCTGCGGTTAGCTGGAAGGCTCGCCCCCTTCCCCGAGTCACCTCACTCTTCTTACCTTGACCTCCTTCAGTAATCCTTACGGTTGCAGGTGCGGCAGCTTTCACTTCTCCTTTGCTCAGCTGGGGACACTCCGACCTCAGGTGGCCGGGCAAATAATAGTTGAAGCAGACCTTTGCTCCCCCTTGCAATCTCGGCTCAGGTGGCCCGGTTGGCCACACTTGAAACACCCTGTTGATCCCAACTTACACTCCCCTACATGGTTCCTTCCGCATTTCTGGCACCAAGGCGGTTCCTTTCTTCCTCCATGCTTGGGCACCATAAACTTAAACTTCTTGTTAGACCCTACCGCCGGCTCAACCTTCCTCTTGCTCTGCCTTTCTTGTTCTTGCTTTTCCAGTTCGATTTCTCGGGCCCTGGCGGCCCCCGTCATCTGCTCTAAAGTTTGGTATTTCGAAGAATCCACAAACTCACGAATTTCAGTCTTCAACACCCCCATATACCTGAACATTTTCATCTTCTCATTAGCCACGTATTCGGGGCAAAAGCGGTACCTTGCAAGGAACAGTTCGTTCAATTCCGTAATGGTTTCAATAGTTTTCTTCATGGCAAGGGACTCGCTAGTGATCTTCTCAACCTCAATTTGCGGTGTGAACTTTTCTGTGAACATCTCTTTAAAACTCTCCCAAGTAGCATCAACCAGCGTTTCGCCCTTCTATAACAACAGTGACCACCAGTCCTTTGCTGCTGCTCGCAACAAGTTAACGGCGAAGAGGACCTTATGATCTGCCGGATAGTAGCTAGTACGGAAAGTAGATTCAACCTCGGCTATCCAACGGGTACTCAGGACTGGGTAGGTTTTCCTTCAAATACAGGCGGGTTGCAAGCCGCAAAGTCACGTTAGGTGCACCCGCCTTGGTTAGCCCCCAAGTTCTCGGGGCGGCGGTTAGCTTCCTAAGCAACCAACTCTCTTCTTACTGTCTCTGTAACCATCTTTTCCATCTTCTCAGCCATTTGCTCGAACATGTTAGGGAGGATTTTCTCCAAGGCCCTCCCTATCGTTGCTACTAGTCCATCATCCATGGGAGGATCCACGGTTCCACCCCCGGCGGCTACTACGGGTATTTCCGGCTGGCGCCTTAGATCAGTCTCGGCCGGGTAACTTGCAACCTACTAGTCCTGGGGTACATTGGCGGGACCCCCCGCTAGTGGGTTTGGATTCCTTCTTGTGTTAACCATTCTGAAGTATAGATAACGCACTGTAAGTTAGGTAGGCGTTACCGCATATAACTTCCTAACGTATACATTACTTCTGCACACTTAGCTCTTCTATTAGCAACCCTACGTGCTCTAAGGCCACCCTAGCTACGTACACGTCATAACATACAAGTAACCCCTCACCAGATTCACAAGATTCCCCATGATTCTGTCAAGCTCTGATGTGTACCATGTATCTGTAACAATATAGGCCTTCATATTATTACCGACACACTATACATACCATATCTTAGCATCACCACTAGGTCTCTTGATTCCTGGGCTTGGGTTTTGCATCAATAAGGTTTTAAGCATATAGGCTTCACGTATAAGTTATTATGTATAGGTCGTTACATCTATACCATATCACCAACAATCTAATTTAATATGAACACGATGTTGTTTCTTTCAATCTATACTCCTCGTTTTATGCATTGTTTAAGGTGTTCACACTACACTGAATGTTGCTATTTTATGTTCATAATTATAAGAATGACAATCACAATTCATAACTCACCCAAACAATAAGTGCTTACCAGGACCTTCGGTTCCAGCTGACAATGCATTTCAAAATGGTTTAGGAAATTTGTTTAGTTTGAAAATCTCATTTTGAACCAAGGTTTAAGTCCAAACACACCACTCACGCGCTTGAATCACTTAAACCGAGCCTCTGATACCAAGTTGTAACATCCCAAATTTTTTTTCATAATAATTTAATAAATACCAGCCATTACCTAAATCAACTGTTACAAGTGTAGCATCACCAATGTTAATTGTTTGTTACAACGGAAGCGAGTAAAATATAACATTGTTTGACTGGCAATTGAATTAAAAGCATAAAATACTACAGTTTGATGCCCTCTGCCGCATCTCGGGTCCCACCCGTTTGATGCCTAAACCGGGCCTCGCCCGCTATGACTCGTCATAGGTTCCACTTTTAGATGAAGCCATCTTCCCCGACAGACCAAGAAGGCACGGTTGGTAACTAGCATTTCACAACGATAACATAACTTATCACATTTAAGCACATACTAGGCAATGATAAACATCATGCATACCACTTACACATTGCGGGGAATAAAGTAAGTTAGGGTAGCTCAGCTGAGTGACGACACAGTAAAGTCAGAAATATTCCTCGACAGTGCCTTTGTTGGAACATTATGGTGACTTTGACAAAAAGAGTTTTAGCAGCGCAAGAAAGGTTTTATCACCACAATGTAAAACTAGGGTACAATTTGCACAATCAAATTAGCAACAAACAAAGAGGAAAGAAAGAAGGGTTATACCTTTGGAGTTCAAGGCATGTAGAAGCTCCTTCTTTTGACACTGCAAGAACCTTATTGCGATATGGTGCTAGCCGTAAGCCTCCGGGAACTCGGGCAGAACTTCCTTCGTTAATGTAAACCATCAATTTGTCTACTAGTATCACTGTTAGGATTTTTCAGTACCAAAAGCGTAGCCTAATGACTCCTATAAAAGGCACGCCCGTGCTGGCCCTTTGGGCTCAGACTCAAACTAGCCTACTAAGAGAGTCACCGGTTAGGCAGACACAGTCGTGACCCATAAGGCACGCCCGTGCCTCCCACTAGAGGTACGCCCATGCCAATAGTGGCACACCCCCGAGAGGTACGCCCCGTGCCATATCAGGCACGGCCGTGCCTCGCCATTTGGTTCTTTTTCCCATCGTTCCTGCGAGGTGATCGCTGATATTCTAGCCGTATGACCAGAAGGCCCTTGCGTCACAGGCCGTGTTACTGGTTCACCAATGCTAGCGGGCATATATCCAACAAACTCCCACTTGCACATGGTATGGTGCATTTCAGTGACAATGACAATGAGCGGCATCTAGCAATGCATCATTGCCCCCAGTTAAGCATAGGGTATCTCTTATGGAGACGATAGCTGAAACCACATAATTGTGTAACAGTCCTATTATTGTCCTGTTGTTACCGACGTCCATTTGAACACGAGTCATGGCAAAGTCAACTCCAGATCGTTCAATTGTTTTTCTCGATTAAGATTCGTGGTAAACAAATATAACAGAGTACGATCAAATCTAGTCTTAGCATGGCCATGCATTTAATATTAGCACGGAATCATCGAGTGGCCTACGAACATTACTCTTATCAATGATAAGAGAAATAAATCTCATTGACTACATCACACTTATCTATTTCATCATATCACTCCCAACATTCCCTTTATAGCAGCCATTTACGGACCACGTTTGGGAGATATAAAAGAGTAATAGAATCATAGCAAGTAAGCATGTATCTCAGGTCAGAGGACAAATACTTGGATTTGTGTTTGACATAGTCATGAAACAATATCCAAGTTTGGTCACCTCCAATACTTAGTACCAGCTCAAGTATTCGTGAGTTTAGTTGCAGCTTAATCAACTAACACCATCACAACAATCTTAATTCAATTCTTCCTTCCCAAGTAACGAATGATTGATTGTGGAGAGTTTAAAGTTTATCAATGCAACTCATGGAAGTGTTTTAAACATGCAAAAGATTTTCAATCTATTGTTAATTAATGTAATTTGCTCTAAGTATCCATTCATAAAATAATAATTACATTAAGTCCGACAATAATAAAAAATAAACTACTCAGGAAGACATAAAACTATTACATCAAGCCAATGGCATGTCTAATCTAAGACCATAAGACCTTGAATGGGTCTCATGCTTGGCCTGAGAAAGTGGCTTGGTGAAAGGATCCGCCAAATTTGCGTCCGTGTGAACTTTGCTTATTATCACATCACCACTAGCAACGGAGTCTCTGATGTAGTGACACTTTCTGAGTATATGTCTCGTACATCTATGTGATCGGGGCTCTTTAGCAAGAAAAATGGCCCCTTCATTATCACAAAAGATCTTAGTGGGTGCTTCAATACTTGGAACAACTCCCAGATCTTTGATGAATTTCTTCATCCTGACCGCCTCTTTCACAGCATCGCTTGCCGCAATATACTCAAATTCAGTTGTAGAGTCAGCTACGGTCTCTTGCTTGGAGCTTTTCCAGCTTACCTCTCCCCCATTCAGTAGGAATACAAATCCCGATTGAGAACGTGAGTCATCCCTATCGGTTTGGAAGCTAGCATCAGTATAACCGGTTACCCGAAGCTCTTTCTCTCCTCCAAACACCAAGAACATTTCTTTAGTCCTCCTCAGATACTTCAGAATGTTCTTCACTGCTATCCAATGAGCTTTACCAGGTAGACTGATATCTGCTCGTTATGCTCAAAGCACACGATACATCAGGTCTCGTACATAGCATGGCATACATAATTGATCCTACAGCCAATGCATATGGGATCCTATTCATTTCTTCTAGTTCTTCAGGAGAACTAGGACATTGAGCCCTACTTAGTGTCATGCCATGTTGCATAGGAATGAATCCTTTCTTGGATTCTTCCATCCTGAATCTTTTCAGGACTTTGTCTATGTACGTGCTCTGGCTGAGCCCTATTAGGCGCTTGGACCTATCTCGATAGATCTTTATGCCCAATATATACGACGCCTCTCCCATGTCTTTTATAGAGAAACATGTTCTCAACCAAGCCTTAACATTCTTAAGTGTTGGAACATCGTTTCCTATGAGTAGTATGTCATCGACATATAAGACTAGGAATGTAGTGTTGCTCCCACTAGCCTTGACATATACGCATGGTTCATCTTCGCTTTTGTTAAAACCAAAAGTTTTAACCTTCTCATCAAAGCGATGATTCCATCTACGAGATGCTTGCTTTAGTCCATAAATGGACTTCTGCAGCTTGCACACCTTATCAGGATGGTGTGGATGCTTAAAACCTTCAGGTTGTGCCATATACATATCCTCATTAAGCTTTCCATTGAGGAATGATGTTTTAACATCCATCTGCCAGATCTCATAGTCATAGTATGCAACTATTGCTAAGAGAATCCTGATTGACTTTATCATCGCCACTAGGGAGAAGGTTTCCTCATAATCAACACCATGAGTTTGAGTGAAACCCTTAGCAACCAGTCATGCCTTAAAGGTGTGAACATTTCCATGCATATCGGTCTTCTTCTTGAAGATCCATTTACACCCAACGGTTTTACAACCTGGTGTAGGATCAACTAAGTCCCAGACTTCGTTATACTGCATGGATTGCATCTCGCTGTCCATTGCCTCCTTCCATTTAGCGGACTCTGCACCTCGCTGTCCATTGCCTCCTTCCATTTGTAGGTTCATCAGAATCTACCAATTCATCATTTCCAGAGACGAATAACCCAAATCTCTCCGGTTCTTGACGAATCCTACCAGACCTGCGTGCAGCAGATGGTACAACGTCAGATTCCTCAGCTTCCATCGGCTGAGGCTCGCTAGTGTCAACATCAGGTTCCATGTTAGTTGTCTCTTGAATTTCTTCAAGGTCAACTCGGTTCCCACTGTCCTCTTTGGATAACATGTTCCTTTTTAAAAAGACAGCCCCTCGAGACACAAACACTTTGTTCTCGGAAGGCTTATAGAATATGTATCCATATGAGGACGCCGGGTATCCGAGGAATAGACACTACTCATATCTAGACTCTAGCTTGTTTTTTTCCCATCGTTCCTGCAAGGTGATCACTGGTATTCTTGCCGTGTGACCAGAAGGCCCTTGCGTCACCGGCCGTGTTACTAGTTCACCAATGCCAGCAGACATATATCCAACAGCCTTGACTAACGGATCCTGATGGTAAACCTACAACACAGCTGCTGATTCAGGCCAAGTACTAGCCTCCATGTCACACGAGTTAAAAGTCGCATGGAACCTAAAGTCGCATGGTACCTAAGGTCGCATGGTTCCTTAAGTAGCATGATACCTAAAGTCGCATGGTTTAATAGTCGCAGGATACCTAAGGTCGCATGGTTCCTTAAGTCGCATGATACCTAAAGTCGCATGGTTCCTTAAGTCGCATGAACACAATAAGTCGCATGGCCCTAAGTCGCATGAGTATAAGTGTCGCATGAACAATGAGTCACATGGCCCTAAGTCGCATGAGTATAAGTGTCGCATGAACAATGAGTCGCATGAACACAATAAGTCTCATGGCCCTAGGTCGCATGAGTATAAGTGTCGCATGACACATCTCCTTGACAGGCCAAAACCCAATGACGCACAGTCCCATTTTAAATTTCTGAAATCTTTCAAAACTTAACCAATTCATGCCATTTTTGTTCCAAAAGCTCCCTAACAGCAAATAAACAATTCCTTTTGAAGATAAACAATTACCATCTCGATTTTCAGACCTAAAATCTCATTTTTGTTTCTCAAATGGTGTTTTACTAAAAACCCAAGAACAGGGGATAAATCCTAACTAAAACCCTTCTTTAAACAACTTGAATTTGCACAACTTCTCACAAAAGATAAGATACAAGTATTAGAACCATTACCTGATGATTCCTCGATGGTTTGGCTCAAAAGCTTTGCCTTGCCTTCTTCCTCCTTCTTCTTTGTATGAATACACGCACACCCACTTTCTTTCTTAAGGTTTGGAATAAAGAAGAAGATGAATGGAAGAGTAATAGGTTATCGGAGGCTGTGCCGTGATCATATATATATACATGCTCTAGGTTGGGCCAAGCCCACTCTTTAATTCTTTTTGGGCCATCCTTAGTTCATCAAGAAAATGAGACTAATCCCTAAGCCCAACACCCAAGTATATTCATACATACAATAATATAAAAAGTGAGGAAATATAATAATAATAATAATACTCAACTCGTGATCTATATATATTTACGACAATAATCGAAATTGCGAATTTTAAAAATGATAATTCAGGATTCCGAAAAACAGACATTACATAGATTCATGAAGTGGGTTTTTGTATATTATTATTGCGAGTTATTAAAGACGGTAACCAGGTATGAAGACGAATTGAAAACTCTAGGGTTGAGTTCCCACATAGGATTCCCATTTAGAAACTGCTTTGGCTTGATTGAAAACTCGAGAGTTCAAGTAAGTTGAAAACTGAGGCTTTCAATTGAATTGAAAACTAGGTTTTCAATTGAGTTGAAAACTGGTGTTTTCAATTGAGTTAAAAACCGAGATTTTCCACTAAACTGAAAACATATGTTTCCAACAAGTTGGCCTAGACCCATTCGAATTGAGTTCGGGTTAGGTCGAGAGTTTCGTAGTGGGTTATGGGAGTGAATTATATAAATAAATGGAATATACTTGGGTTATATTAATCCTCAAAAATAAAAATAAAAACTGGGACGTTACATAAATGCTCAGCTGATAGCCTGTCAGCTGATCATAGCTCATTTTCTAAACACTTAGTTGATCATGAAGTTATCAACTCTGTTTCAAAGAAGAAACTATGAGTAAAAAGAATGATGTTCACATTGTTCCCAAATCTATCTCTCCAAAGATTCATAAAAAACATTCCAAATCCAAAGATCAATCCATGGTGGTTGTAAACAATGACCTAAGAAATTTACAGGATCAGCTTCATAAGCTGAGTGGTCAAGTTGGTCAGCTGATGACCTATAGTCACCAGAAGACTGATAAGAAAACTCACAGACATTTAAATAATGTTGTTCAATGCTCCAAGGCCACTAAATCTCAAAAATGTTACAAATGTGGAAGCAAAGAGCATAAGGCATTTGAATGTTCTTTAGAGGGGAATTCAAGACAGCGGACTTGTGATGATAACATGGCTACTCCTATTGTTCATAAACAACCTGAGATGAAGTGGAAAGCTAGGTGCATTCCACAGGGATCCACTAATTAGTGGATTTCTACTTGTGTTACTAACTCTTCTTTCATTCAAATTTGTGCAGAGTGTTTGTTCATGGTTTCTCTAGAACCATGACAGTGGATGCTCTAGAACCATGACAGGCAACAAAACTTTGCTCAGTAACTACAAGAAAGAGAAAGGTCCAAGAGTGACTTTTGGTGACAACAATCATTGGCAAACCAAAGGCTACGGTGAACTTCATAATGGGAACCTCAAATTTTCTGAAGTATCATATGTTAAGGGACTGAAATATAATCTCATAAGCATAAGTCAATTGTACGATGGAGATAATGAAGTTCACTTCACCAAGACAAGGGGTTCCATAATAGATAAAGAAGGTAATATAGTATTCAGTGCCAAGAGAATCAAGGATGTGTACACTCTTGACATGTCCCTCTGCTGACCCTTCAAAGGAAACATGTTTATACTCCAAAACTATTGAGGATACAAACTGGCTATGGCACAAAAGGCTTTCCCACCTTAATTTCAAAAACATTAACAAGTTGTGCAAAGGTGAAATAGTGTCAGGACTACCTTCTATGAATTTTTCTAAGACTAAACCTTGCACTGCTTGTGAGAAGGGAAAGCAACACAAAAGATCATTTCAATCCAAACAAGCCTTCTCCATTAAAGAACCTTTCTATATGTTGCACATGGATCTATTTGGTCATGTTGTAACTGCTAGCATTGGTGGAAGTAAGTATGCTCTTGTATTGGTTGTTGAATTCGCAAGATACACTTGGGTTTTCTTTCTTAAACCAAAGAGTGAGGATGCTAAAGAGATCATCTGCTTTATCAAGAAGATGGAAGCGATGAATGACAATCTGGTAAGGAGTCTTAGAAGTGATCATGGAACTGAGTTCAGAAATCAAACTCTGGAAACTTTTTGTGATGAGAAAGGGATATCTCAAAACTTCTCTGCTCCAAGAACCCTACAACAAAATGGTGTAGCAGAAAGAAGAAACAAAACATTAATTAAAGCTGCTAGAACCATGTTGTGTGAAAGTGGGTTACCTTTCAATTTATCGGCTGAGACTGTAAGTTGTGCATGCATCACATAGAACAAATCCCTAATTGTCAAGAGGCACAACAAAACTCCATATGAAGTGCTCAAGGGATGGGAGGCCAAACATCAGTTTTCTGCACATATTTGGTTGTCAATGCTTCATCCTCTATCAAAAGGTTTTGTTCTGTTTTGTGCATCAGGTTTTCTAAACTCATGTCTGATAACTATCAGATGAGCATGATGGGCGAATTAAACTATTTTATTGGTTTACAAATTAAACAAGAGGATGATGGTAGTTTCATACATCAAACAAAATACATCAAAGAATTACTCAAAAAGTTTGATTTTGAAAATTGTTTTTCAATGAAAACACCTATGTCAACTGCTCTTAAGCTAGGAAAGGACACTCATGAAAAATCAATGAACATTACTACTTATAGAGGAATGATTGGATCACCTTTGCAGATATCAAGCAGATATCAAGCAGATCCTAAGAAATCTCATCTTGCTGCTGTTAAAAGGATATTAAGATATGTCAAAGGAACTCCTAATCTTGATCTTTGGTACCCCAAAGACTCAGATTTTGAGTTAGTTGGATATTCTGATTCTAATTTTACAGGATGCACATTAGATAGAAAAAGTACTTTACGAGGATGTCAACTTCTATGTGGATGATTAATCAGTTGGTCTAGCAAGAAACGGAATTCAGTATCAACCTATATTGCAGAAGTAGAATACATTGCTGCAGGGAGTTGTTGTGCTCAAATTCTATGGTTGCAAATTTAATTACTTGACTATGATGTGAAGTTTGAAGACACCCCAATTCTGTGTGATAATACAAGTGCAATCTCCATCTCAAATAATCCAGTCATGCATTAAAAAACAAAGCATATTGAAATCAGACATCATTTCTTAAGAGATCATGTGTGTAGAAGAAGAAAGTAACCCTGCTCTACATCAACATTGATTTACAACTTGCAGATCTGTTCACCAAACCATTGGATGAAGCAATGTTCAATTTCCTAATATCCAAACTAGGTATGCTTAATTTCTAGATTAGATTAGTAGTAGTTGTTTTTCTGTCAATTGATAAGTGTTGAATCCAATGATTTACTTATCTAAGCATCTTTAAGCCTTACTGATACTGAGAAAGTTAAGTGGATTTGCTCAGCTGATATCCATCAAGTAATCAAAACACTCAGTTGATCACACTCGGGCAAGGAAGATATGCTCAACTAAGTAACCCTAGCAGCTGATGTAACTCAAATTTAATCTATCAGCTGATTCCTTTCCATCAGCTGATGTCTCTCAACTGATATTTTTCAATGATCAGCTGATGAATCAACACTTGTTCAGTTTCTCTTACTTTTGCTCAGTTAATGATTTTTAAGCCTAGGTATTTACTTTGTCTGTCAGATTTCATTTAATAACTTATTAATGTGTTTTCTGTTAGAATTTTTTCTGTATTTAACGATCTCTATTATCCACTACTTCGTAAATACCCCATTCCTTCTCTCATGCACCTTTACATGTTCAAATTTCTCAAAACTTCTCTCTAACTAAAAAGCTTTAACCTAGTATTCTTCTTGCCATTTCTCCACAAACCCTACTGTTCATCATCCCTACCAAAATGGGCACCTATATTCCTGATCCTGAAGTCACTCCCGGTGAGAATGTTGCTCAAAACCAACCAATGAAAATCACGTCAAACAACATTCTACTTTTTACCTTGATCCCCGTCCCCAGAATAAACCAGGGATACGAACCAATGGTTGAGTTCCTCCTAGCTCATCCACTTTTTGAAAGCCTTACTACAGATCCTCACTACATATTTCCAAGTATCATCGGAGAGATATGGTACTCTGCCAACTACAATATTCATGAAAGCTCAATCAACAATACCATGGCGCGAGGAGGTTGCCATTTTCGAATCACTGTTGAAACCCTCCAATAAGTTCTCATTATACCCAACTTCGCTCCCTTCACCGCATTTCCATCCAGAGCTCAAATACAAATGGCACTTCCCACTATAGGCTACAATGAGCCTATGGTGCATGGTCAAATAAAAGTCTTGCTCTTGCTCGCCTATGAAAATACCTTGCCATTGTTGTCATCAGATGCCTTGGTCCAAAATCTGCACTTAATCAACGAAACTGAGTTCCTTATAATATATGCCCTAGTCCATGGGATCAACATCGACTTCGCTCAGGTCATCTTCTCTGACCTTATTGATAAAATCACTCAGAGTACTAACAAAAAGTCTTCGAGGTCTCAAGTACCCTACATAAGGCTTTTGAGTTTGATTGCCATGAAAGAAATTAGAGAGGATGGCTATGTAAGCCTTAATGATCATTTGGACAACATTCCTATTCCTGCAATGGGCGAAAAAGTATTCCACTTCTTGAGAGAAGATAGGGGTCCTGCCATCACTCCACAAATGTAGGAGTTGATCAATGCTGCTGCTGAGGCAAATGTTGATGATGGTAATGATGATAACAATGATGGTGATAATTCTGATGGTGGTGGTGATGACAATAATGATGATAATGATGATGATAATGATGGCAATGCTGGATTTGCTCCTCTTAGTCCATTTGTAACAAGTCCCCTTGATGATGTTGATTTAATGGATCAACCTGAGCCTGAGATATCTGATCAACTGCTTAAACTCATTGATAGAAGTAGGCATATTCAATCTCAAGGTATGGAAGATTCTGACTCCACCTTAGAGGACGTTCAAATGGTAGTCCCAACCTTTGATAGCCCATCCTATACTCTAGTCCTTACACCTACTCACAAGCCAAGCTCTAGTGAACCTCCAATGGTCACTAGTTATACTCCTATCCTTAGCCCCCAAAATATAAGGTCTAAAGAGGTTGCTCGTATTGAGCCCCTTGAGGTAGTAACATCTACACCTCTGACCTCAACTCCACTTAGCCCTCCTCATGTTGAGGGGGAGCAACTGGATGTTGTTAACCTTGAGCCAGTGGATACATCCTCACAACAGGGTGTATCTATAAAAATGGGACTTAAACCGCAATCTGAGACATCCTCTCAAAGGACGATCTCATTGAAAGATAGACCTTAACCAAGGTCACACTATGTCAACCCCTATATTGAGTCAGCCATTGCATCTATATTCTCCCAACGGAATGTAGATCCAATAAGGGATACCCTACTACTGAGTGCATCCCACACTCACTCCACTTTTCTTGCACCTATTGTCAATTCTATTCTTACACAAGCACAACCTGTCAATGCCAGTGGTACAAACCAACCATTGGTACAGGGCTCAAATCTCCTTACCAATGAATTTGAGCTTATACACCAAAGCTCAAATGAGGGGACCCAAACCTTACCCAACTTTACCGAACCATTACCTACCTCTTCCTCTTCTCAAACCTCCACCTCTACTTCACATACCTCTAACCTTCTATTTATCCAAACCCTCCAAAACATCAACCAAAAATTAGACCACCTTACCCAAACCTTCACTACCTTTCAAACCCAAACAGATACTCGACTATCTAAGCTAGCCAACGACATAGAGTAACTTAAATTCCCCACCCAAACTTCCCCTATACCAACTCCTACCACTGACCTTTCTACCATTTTTTCCCAACTTGACAAATTCCTCACACATATTTCCTCTCAACTACTTACTCCCATATTACCCCAATCTACCCTTTTTTCCTTAAGCCAAACCATCTCCAACCTTCTTACCCAACTCCAAACCCTTAAACCTGTCAACCCTAATATTTTTGTAGTTATCCCTGAAGAGCTACTAACCATGCCTTCCTTTCTTAAAGGCATCATTGATGATATAGAAACCCTTACTGACCAAAGCCATATGAGTCATTTCTCATTATGGAAAGCCATTAAAGATCTCAAGGATGACCTCACCTTAAATTCTCCAAACCCTCTACCACCACTCCTTCCTTTACCCATACACCCACCCTGCCCCTACCCCTACCCCATCTCCTAAACCTACTTTAGGTGACTTCCCTCCCCATTTTGTTGATGCCAAAAGGGGGAGAATTCTCCAAGTTTAAAATCAAGGGAGGATGATCCTTCTACAACAAAGGATGTTGATGCTGCCGATACTGAAACTGCCACAAAAATCTTGTAGCAGGAAGCACTTCATGCAACAGCTTCCCCAGCTTCTAAAAGAAAGGCATCTGCTGAGGGGGAGCAAAGATTTCCAAAGAGATTTAAAACATCTCAAAAAGGCCAAAATCTAAGAAAAAGAAGGTTGCTAAAGGTTGCTCTCCCATAATTAACATTCAGTCTAATTCTGATAATGAGGATGACACACCATATTCTGATATCCTTAGAAGAAGAAGATAGAGTCCAAAACCTTCCCCTGCTCCATCAATCAAATCAACTCTACCTGACCAAGTTCCTTCAACCTCTACTCTAAAAGACAAAAGCAAAAGGTTTTGTCATCATCAAATAAGGCGAGATTGTTGGGGAGATAATCACTTTACCTTAATAATCAAATCTGCCTATTTTAAAACATAGAATTTGATGATAACCAAATCCTATATTCAGTATGGCTTAGAAAATATTCAAACGTGTGTTTTTTAAATTAGATTTGTAAAATTATGCTAAGTATAGAATCATCAGCTGAGAAGTAGCCCCTACTCAGAGCATCAGCCGAAGGACATCAACTGAGGAACATCAGGATGAAGAATCAAGTATAGAAGACCATCAGTTGAGCAAAGCACTTTGATCAGCTGAGTGATTCACAACCATCAGCTGAGTGAAAATGGATAAGCTGAGGCCCTGAGCATCAGCTAAGTAAGTCTTTTAAAGCACAAATCTTCATCTTATATAAACTGATATATTTAAATGATTAATTGAGCATACTTGGTCAACTGATCATATCAATACATGAGCTTATGCTTTCCTAAGTATAACTATTGATGAACTGAGCATTTATAGGATTAGCTGAACAATATGTATCAAATGAGCCTTTGCAAAAATGATCAACTGATCAACTCTGTGAACTGAGTAGTATAATTTAAAAAGTTTTTAGTACATTTTGTTAGCTGAGTCAAGCAAAATGTCAAATCTACTCTTCCTTTTAGATTATAAATTTCATATGTAAAAGGCAGAACATGTGTTGTTCTATTATGCCTTTTGGATGCCCGTCTTTTGTTCATATTCCTGCGCAGTTAAGAGAGAAAGGATGATTCTTTCACTTTTCAACCCACCCTTACTAGCTTTTGCTTTCAGCCTTTCTTTCAGATGGGACAGAAAGGCATCGACTCCTATCATAGCTCTTTTAGGATTGGCTACGACAAACGTAAACCATTTCTTACTTCCAAACCCTAGCTGTGTTGATATCTGGCAGTTCACTACGCGCCGAATGCCGGCGGCCGCTTAACTGTTCGAGTGCAATGATCCCGCTAGGTGGTGCCCCTCTGGATTATTGTTGACTCAACACTGATTTCGTGCTCAGATCTTTGTTTGTAAAAGTTTAAAGCACTTTTTGGATCAAGTACAAGACAAAAAGGATTGATCTTATCCGCTGGAAAAGGAGAAAGTTACCTCAAAAGATAAAGATCCCGAAGATTTTTTTCAACAACTAAGTGTGGCTGGCAATTCTATAATTGGTAAAGTCAAGTCTAGAAGAAGCATGACAGTTGTTTAAAGTACAAACATGGAAAGAGAAAGACAGTCTACAAGGCAAAAGGTATGGGATTTAATATTTTATATTGTGAGTGGGTTGCACTTTTTCAGAAAATTACATTTACTTTTATCAAACACTTGATTAAAGTAAATTTACGTTTCACACACTATCTTTACAATTAATATATTATTTTCCCATGCACTCTTTGTCTCCTTCCTCTATGCCAACCGGATGTCTCATTGCTTCTATAAATATCCATGCATGGTGGACATGAAAAAAATCTTCTTCTACACAACACAATAGCAATCTCATTAGTTGAGAATATTCGTAGAGTTTAGCAATTGTGTAGAACCTAACTTGAATCCCGTCCCATTCAAACAACTGAGGGTAACGACCCTTTATATTAGTCTCAGTCTCCCAGGTTAAATCAGAACCCAAATTATGTTTCCGCTTGACCAACACCATAGGAATCTGCTTTTTGAGAAGCTTGGTCACTGCTTTTTGAGAAGCTTGGTCACTTTTTGATCCAAAAGTTTCACGGGTTCTTCTAGAAGTCTTTTCTTTGAATCCACTTTCAAATCATGCACTAGGAGAATCTGATTCTTATATTCTACTTCACATTTTCACAGATAACACACGTTGAACGTGACTGTCTTATCGTTCACTACTTGCCGTATACGGAAAGGACCAATAAAACGAGGAGCTAGTTTCCCACACTTGACAACACGGATAATTCCTTTTCATGGTGAGACTTTTAAGTACACCAGCTCACCCACCACAAATGATAGAGGTCGAAGACGTGAATCTACATACATTTTCTGCTTATCTCTATGTTAGGACTTATTTCTGTTTGTAGGCCTTGTGCAACTATCTTAATTATCTTGCTATTATTGCTTTGTTGGTTTAGTTCATCTTGTGTAAGGGCTTAGCCCATTTAATATTAATTGTCTAGTCCATTAGTATGTAATAGACTAGCCCAAATGTTAGATTAGTGAAATCCATCATGAAAGCCCATGAGGCTTGAGGCCCATATGCCTACTTGTATTTAAACCCTTGCAAACCTAGTTTGCAAGGTAACCTTTGCATTTCTCAAATTAATAGAAACAAACACATCTGTGTTTTCTCTCTAGCAAAGTGTTCTTCTTGTGGTCATACATTGTTCTTCATATCTTATACACAAGAATCATCAGATTACTCATATTTAATCTAATCTTTGGACCATCACTCTAGCAACTTTCAACTTTTCTCTAGCAATAGAAACCTTATCCGCAGTTAAATGAACAATCTTTGGACCCGCAAACTGCTTCTCACCAGCCTCTAACCAACAAGTCGGGGTACGGCAATGACGACCATATAACATTTCATATGGAGGTATCCCAATACTTGAGTGGTAAGAATTATTATATGAAAATTCAACCCATGGCAGGTGTGAATCCCAAGAGCCACCAAACTTAATTACACAGGCACGTAACATATCTTTAAGTGTGTGTATGGTTCGTTCAGTCTGACCATCGGTCTGGGGATGATAAGCAATACTCAAGTTAATTCTCTTCCTCAATTCTCTTTGCAAATTTCTCCTGAAGTTAGAAACAAATCTAGAGTCTCTGTCAGATACAATAGATAACGGTATGCCATGTCTCGAAACAATCTCATCAATATACGATTGTGCCAGTCTGTTCAGAGACGCCGTTTCACAAGTAGGAAGAAAGTGAGCATTCTTTGTTAAACAATCCACAATAACCCATATCATATCGTGATTCTTTTGAGTGCGCGGAAGTTTCGTTACAAAATTCATCGTAATGTGCTCCCACTTCCACTAAGGGATCTCCAGCTGTTTTAACGATCCATATGGCTTTTGTTGTTCTGCTTTTACTTGTGCACATACATCACAGGATTCAACAAAACGTGCCACGTCTGCCTTCATTGTTGGCCACCAGTATAGCACTTTCAAGTTGTTATACATTATGGTGCTTCCTGGGCGTACTGATAGTGTAGATTTGTGTGCTTCCGTTAAGATCAACTTCCTCAGTTTCCCAAGCATAGGCACCCAAACACGAGACTTGAACATTTTCAAACCACGCGAGTCATTAGTTAGTTCTTCTATTCTTTTCTTCATCAGTTCTGCTTTCATATTTTCTTCCTTCAAATCTTCCATTTGAGCGGATTTCAGTCTATCCACTAAATCTGATACTATCCCCATTCACATAAATTGGATATGATTTCCAGATCCTTTACGACTTAAGGCATCTGCCACCACATTTTCCTTTCCAGGATGGTATCTTATCTCGCAATTATAATCATTAATTAGCTCCAGCTATCGCCTTTGCCTCCTATTCAATTCCTTCCGGGTAAACACATACTGTAGGCTTTTGTGATCGGTATAAATCACGCATTTGGTACCGTATAGATAATGTCTCCACAATTTGAGCGCAAAAACAACAACTGATAGTTCTAAGTCGTGAGTGGGGAAATTCTTTTCATGCAGTTTTAATTGACGTGAAGCATACGAAATCACCCGATCTCTTTGCATTAAAATGCATCCCAAACCAGCAAACGATGCATCACAGTACATAATAAAATCATTAGAACCATATGGGAAAGCAAAGATAGGAGCTTGACATAATAACTTCTTCAAAGTCTAAAAAGCACTGTCCTGATCATTACCCCATACAAACTGAACCTCTTTACGAGTCAACTTGGTAAACGGACCGACAATGTTGAAGAAATCTTTTATAAATTTGTGGTAGTACTTGGCTAACCCAATGCAACTCTTTATCTCTAAGGGTGTCTTTAGAGCGTTCTAGTTCATAGCTGCCTCAACCTTAAAAGGATCAACTTTCACTCCTTCAATGCAAATCACGTGCCCCAAGAACTAGACTTCTCTCAACCAGAATGCACAATTTGAGAACTTTGCATACAAATGTTCTTTCTTTAAAGTTTCCAAAACCTGTCTCCAATGCATTTCATGCTCTGACTTAGTCCTTGAGTAGATAAGAATATCATCGATGAAGAAAATCACAAATTCATCCAAAAATGGTCGACAGACTCTTCATCAGATACACGCACTTGATGATAGACATCTTCATCAGGGGTGCAAAAAGCTGTCTTGGACACATCTTCATCAGATACACGCACTTGATGATAGACAAATCTCAAATCTATTTTAGAAAAGAATGAAGCACCATGTAGCTGATCGAACAAGTCATCAATTATGGGCAACGAATACTTATTATTTATTCTCTTCTTATATAACTCATAGTAGTTAATACACATACGCAACGTACCGTCTTTCTTCTTTACAAATAAAACTGGTGCACCCCACGGAGATGAATTTGGATGGATAAAACCTTTATCTAACAAATCGTGGATCTGTGTCATCGTCTCTCAAATTTCTGAAGGTGCCAATCGATACGGAGATTTCGCCACCGGTCGAGACCGAGGGATTAAATCAATCTTGAATTCTACCTCACGAATTGGAGGCAACCCTGACAATTCATCTGGAAACACATCTAGGTATTCTGTTACCACCCGAATGTCATTCACGTTCTGCTTTTCCTTCTTTCCATCGATAACATAAGCCATGTAAGATTCACATCCCTGGCAACCCTAGCAATTCATTTGGAAACACATCTAGGTACTCTGTTACCACCCGAATGTCATTCACGTTCTGCTTTTCCTTATTTCCATCGATAACCTAAGCCATGTAAGATTCACATCCCTTATCTAACGCCTTTCTAGCCTTTAAACATGAAATTATCGGAAAGACAGACCCAGTTTTCTCACCTCTTGCCACAACATTGTGACCCATGAGCGAGAGGAAATGATATTAACTTATTGTGGCATTTAATACTAGCTTGATTCAAGCTAAACCAATCCATACCAAGAACTACTTTGAACCCAGATAGAGGCATAAAAAGAAAATAAACAGGAAAGCATGCACCATTTATATCAATTTTAGCTCTAGGCACAGCAGTCGTGACCGGAACCATCATACCACCTGCTACTTCTATTTTTAAGGAATCATTAAGCATAGAAACATGCATGCTCAGTTTAGCGCAAAATTCCACAAAGATAAATGAGCGATTAGCTCCTGAATCAAATAATACTCTAGCAGGAGTAGAGTATATTAGAAACATACCCGTGATAACATCATCTGTTGTGGTGGCATTATCCACCATCATTTTGAAAGCCCTACCCTCAGGCGTGGGAGGGTTCTTTCTCTTTTGACCCGTAGCTGAAGACGATCCCCTACCTATTCCTGCTATTGACCCAGAACCCGTCTTTTTATCAACACGGCACTCACCTGCCCGGTGCCCCTCCTTCTAGAAATTCTAGCACATGTTGCGTGGAAGCCAACATTCCTTAAGATCATGCCTAAACTAGCAATACTTGACACAGCGCACCAAGGTGCCCGTTGACTTGACCTACCGGTCGTAGGCCTTCGATTATGATTATTCGGTTTCTGACTGCTCTGCCCTCCCTGTCTCTGCTGATTGTCATACTGTTCGAACTTTGATTTCTGCTGAGAAATCCTATCCCTACTCAGATTGTCTCTCGCTTTGATATCCCCTTCAACTGATTTGGCAAAAGTGAAAGCCTGGGATAACGTACTGGCCAACCGGGTAGCACTACGATAGTTAGGGAGCAAAGCTCGCACAAAATGTTGGATTTGGGATGCCTCATCAGGCACCCATTGCTTCACGAATCTCAATCTTTTATTGAACTATCGAATTAAGTCGTCAACTAACATATTTCCAGCCATCTGCAGATCCATAAATTCCTTCTTAATCCTGGAAATTTCAAAAGTACTACAGTATTGCTCACAGAGTTTCTCTTGAAATTGATCCCACGTGATGTTCTCTTGTTGTTGTTTGGTAAAATGACCTGTGAGAGAATCCCACCAAATCATCGCATCTCCTTTCAACATCCTCGTTGCAAATTTCATCTTCAATTCTTCCTCGCAATTACAGGTTTCCAACGCCTTAACCATCTCTCGCAACCAATTAAGAGTAATGTTAAGGTCAGAACTTCCTCGGTATTTTGTTGGCTTGCAATCCAGAAATTGTTTGTACATGCATGGTTGTTTGTATCCGGGATACACAAAAGGAAAAGTTCCTTGCGATGTAAATGGGTAAAAAATGGTTGTTGCATAAGTTGTGATACCGAAGGTAGAGGTGCTTTCATTGGTAAAGTTGTTGATTGGGTTGTAATCACAGTGGGAATCTGAATTGGTTCAGTCTGTGTCTGCCTCTGCTACTCTAGGTTATGAACAATGTTTTGAAGTTACAATAGTTCATTCTCAAGTTTATAGGTGTATTCACTCTGGTCTTCTTCATGCTCATGACCTTCCTACTAAACCAAGTAGTATCCAAATTCTTAATTATTGGTGCTTCTGTAGTTGCTTGGGTCTAAGGAGGAAGAATGGGGATCTCTCTATCAGCCATATCTGTAACAATCACATCATCTCACAATTCATTAGAATAACACATTAGTACACAAAATACTAACTACCATAAAGCATCTCCAATCACTCTAATGCCCCCAAAGGAAAGTTTGACCCAACACGAGCCAAGATTTGGGAATGCAACACTCTAGCCGTGCTTGCATCACCAATCCAAGGCTTGGATACCAAGCTATAACACCGTAAAATCCTAAGCCGTTTTTTTAAACACGTTGCAGAAGCTTAATCACAAATATTTACATAAAACTCACAACCGGAAATAAAGTTTACAAACTACTACCACTTGTTTGTGTTACAAAAGATATATAAAGTATGGCTCGTTTTTAATCTTAAAAACAAATATCGGAGTGGAGGGTCAAACTTTCCTTTTACAAACAACTCTAAACACGCGAACCTGCAAAAACAATTCAACGGTGGGGAATTAGCACAAAGCTAAGTGAGAGGAAGCTAAACACAAAAGCAAGCATCATTAATCATATCAAAGTATGTAATCAAATAATCCAGAAGAGTGGCGGTTCGGCGCAGAACCTACAACCAATGCCGGCCAAAGCAAAGGTTTACCGATAGCCCACCGCCAATTGGCACAGTTAGATCCCCTCCGATACAATGCATGCACGAGAGGGTCTACAACCGCTCAACCAATAGCGATAAGGCCCAGCCCAATTCCACGCATAACTGACTTCTCAAACGATACTCGATATCATACCTCGAGTAAATATCGGCCAAATAATCACACAACTGATGTATTCAAAAAACAACAAGCATCTAACTCAACAGTCTTGCAATTACAAACACAGGCATCACATCAATTATCTCAATCATAACCATTACCATCTGTGAGTTAACATCTACCCACCTCTTCTTTCTTGAATTCCACACTCAGAAGTTTATATCACTGACCTTTGGTATTGCCTGAAAACACAGCAACACCAAAATTAGTTTCCAATTCAGAAATATATATACCCACATATATATATATATATATATATATCAAAATACTCATGTTTGATCCACGTAACATAAACACTTATAATACACTCCAAAAGATCCAACAAACAAAGCTCTATATCCTGAAAATTTATGGACGCGTCACGTCCAACAAACAAACACGTCGCGTCGGGCTTCGAGCATCCTCCTTCGAGTGGAGGCTTCGAGTGTAGCCTTCGAATGGGGCTTCGAATGAAGACTTCGACCGGACCCCCTTCGAACACATAGACTTCGAGTGCCTCATACTTCGAACGGAGCCTTCGAATTCGAAGGGGAACACGGCACATTCCTTCATTGGACGCGTCGCGTTCCATGAATTCCAGTCCAGACCTGCAACTTTTCGTCATCTTCTAGCTCCATCCAATTTCGAATCATATATATTCAAAGCTTGAAAATGACTTCTAACACATCTAAACCCACAATAACTTCAAATAACATGTATGCATGTATCAAGGACACATCAAATCCAATTAAAACACCAAAACAAACAAAACCATTTTACAAGTTTACGCTTCAAGTTCATCAATGGTGATTCCACATGTATAATCATATAACCCAGTAAAAATTTCATCAATCTAATCACAATCATGTAGGAATCAAAATCTAACCTTTAGTTGGAATTTATCAATACAAGATCTTCGAATCCCACTTTCAAGTTACTAGCCTTTTAGAGGTTTGAAGCAAGTGAAGGTATTTGTTTGGCATTTTTCAAGCGTGATATATAATTCAAAATTCAAAAGAAACCAAAAAAATACTTCCTAATGGACCAAGCTCTACACATGGTATTGCAACTAAAGGACCCCTCTAGTGTAGTCCATCCGAAGCTTACTTGATTCCCCAATGCTAGTAGTTTGATGTTGCCACCAAAACAACCACCCAAGTGCAAGTTATGCACTTTGTTGCTTCAAAACTTGAACACAAAGTGTATCAACAAACTAGAGAGAAAATATGTGAAGAACCAAAGTTGTCTAACTCAAAATTGCAGCCAAATAGACTCATGTTCGGAACATATGAAACTCCCAAATAACTCAATATTAATCCCATTAAAATGAGTATTAAGGACTGTTGATTCTGCAGTTACAACGTATGGGCACGCCCGTGCCATATATGGCCGTGCCCGTGCCAGTACGCCCCGTACCTGTTGGATTAGACACGCTCATGCCTCACATGGCACGGTCGTGCCTCATCCTCCCAAAACCCATTTTGTCCCTTTTCTCTCTTTTGCTTGATCGTGTTGCCGGAATCAATACTTGGTGTGTGACCCAATAGGCCTATACCTTATTAGCAGTGCTATTAACTCGTGTGTGTCAGCGGGCATATACCAACAGACTCCCACTTGCACGTGACACGACTACCAAAATAACACAAACATAGAGCGGCCTCTAGCAAGACATCTATGCTCCAAAGTCAGTATAGGGTATGCTACTCTTGACAAGATCTCAATCATAAAATGATTGTCCTAAAGATAAATGATCTTGTACATCCCTTTGTTCGCGATATCCTATGTGAACACAAGGCATTGAATAAAGTCAACCTTCAGATCGTTCACAATTATGTTTCTAGATTCTAGATTAGTGGTGACCAACAAACCAAGTAACATTGATCCATCATCAATATAACTTGAGCACGGCCATGCATATGAACGTCAGCACTCAATCAGCGAGGGGCCCATGGATATCTTCTCTATACATAGAGGAACAAATTCCTATTGACTACATAGTCCCGCCATATAGATAACACTCTACCCAATCATCTCCCTTATAATAACTAGTTACGGACTGCGTTAGAAAACAATCAAAGCAAAGTAAACCTATGCTTTGGAATCACATGTATCTTTAGTTTAAGGATGAAAAGACATTATCATCCCGAGTTACTTATGACTAAAACCATGAAGTATACTCAGGTGTGGGTCCTCCAATCACTTGAAACCCTTTTCAAGTATAGGCAAGAATCATGTTTATCAAAACCAATTCTTTACCTCAATCTTAATTCATACTTCCTTCCCACCAAGTATGACCGATTTTGGACATTTAAATATTGTAAAACAATCTTGGGAAGAGGTTAAACATGCAAAGATGGAAGGCAATAAGGACTAAATAAAAATAACCGCAACATGCGTATATATAGATCTCTACTATATAAATTAAAACAAACATAAGTAACATTACTGCTTAATGTTCTTAAATACAAAATGATCCAAACATAAACTAAAACTCAATCTAAAACAAGTCATGAGCAAATCTAACACCTATTGCCATAGTGTGAGAATTATGAGAAGCTTGTGACAACAGTTTAGTAAACGGATCGGCCAAATTTCTTTCCGAGGTTACCCTACTAATAGTGACTTCACCACTTTCAACCATCTCTCTGATCAAGTGGTACTTTCGAGGTATATGCCTCGTTCTCTTGTGAGCTCTTAGTTCCTTTGCTAAGGCTACCACACCCTCATTGTCACAGAAGATCTCAATAGGGTCGGAGATGCTTGGAACTACTCCAAGGTCTCGGATGAACTTCCTTATCCACATAGCTTCTTTCGCAGCTTCACTTGCTGCAATATATTCTGACTCTGTAATAGAATCAACTACTGTGTCTTGCTTTGAACTGCTCCAAGTAATAGCTCCACCATTTAATAGGAACACAAACCCCGATTGTGATCAGCAGTCATCCCTATCAGTTTGGTAGCTAGCATCAAAGTAACCCTTTACTCTAAGCTCTTCCTCACCACCAAAGATGAAGAACTTTTCTTTAGCTCTCCTAAGAAACTTCAGAATGTTCTTTAGCGTAACCCAATGGGCTTGCCCTGGGTTGCCCTGATATATACTAGTCATGCTCAAAGCGCATGAAACATCAGGACGAGTATATATCATGGCGTACATGATCGAGCCCACGGCCGAAGCATATGGTACTCGCTTCATTACTTCTAGTTCCTCTTTAGAACTAGGACATTGAGTCTTACTCAATATCACTCCATGTGACATAAGGAGATTTTCTTTCTTGGAATCCTCCATCTAGAATCGCTTCAAGACTTTGTCAATGTATGTACTTTGGGTAAACCCAAGAAGTTTTCTAGATCTATCCTTATAGATTTTGATACCCAGAATATATGCCGCATCTTCTAAGTCTTTCATTGAGAAACACTTTCCAAGCCAAGTCTTAACACCTTGCAAGGTTGGAATATCTTTTCAAATGAGTAGGATATCATCCACATATAAGACTAAGAAAACAACGTGGCGCTCCCACTAGCCCTAACATATACACATGGGTCATCTACGCTTTTCGAAAAACCAAAGTCGTTGATTTTCTCGTCAAAGCCTAGATTCCAGCTACGAGATGCTTGTTTAAGTCCATAAATGGACTTCTTTTGTCTACACACTCTATTAGGATGCTTTGGATGTACAAAACCCTCAGGTTGCGTCATATACACATCTTCGGAAAGCTTCCCATTAAGGAAGAAGGTTTTGACATTCATTTGCCATATTTCATAATCATGAAATGCGGCAATTGCCAAAAGTATCCTAATAGATTTCAACATGGCCACTGGAGAAAAGGTTTCATCATAGTCGACGCCATGTATCTGGGTGAAACCTTTAGCCACAAGTCGGGCTTTGAATGTGTTAACTTTTCCATCCATGTCGGTGTTCTTCTTAAAGACTCATTTACACCCTCTTGGTTTACAACCGGGTGTAGGATCAACCAGTTCCCAAACCTGGTTATCCGCCATGGATTGCATCTCATTATCCATATTCTCTTTCCATTTAGTTGACTCGTGTCCTGCTAACACGTCCTGATAGTTAGTGGGGTCATTATGATCCACCAATAGTTCGTCGCCCTCAGATATGAGAAGCCCAAATCTCTTTGGCTCATGGCGAACTCTTCCAGATCTACGAAGATGTAATGGATGTATGTTAGTCTCTGCATTTTCATGCTCAGACTCAACCTCACAAGGTTGTTGGCTAGTGCCAATGTCAAGCCTTTCATCCATTGACCATTGACCTTCTTCACGGTCAATCTTTTTTCCTCATTGCTGATTGGATACTAATTCTCTTTCTAAACAGACCGCCCTTCAAGCAACAAATACTTTGTTCTCGGATGGTTTATAGAATACGTATCCAATACCCGCAGCTGGATATCCGATGAAATAACACTTTTCGGATCGGGGCTCTAATTTGTCATCAACCTCACGTCTCACGTAGGCTAGACAACCCCAAACCTTTAGATAGGTAAGAACGGGAGGTTTCCCATGCCACATCTCGAAAGGTGTTTTCTCGACCTTCTTCGTTGGTATGAGATTAAGGATCCTTGTTGCAGTTTCAAGAGCATATCCCTAAAAGCTTATAGGTACTTGGGTGTGACTCATCATAGACCGGACCATATCTAACAATGTTCGGTTCCTCCTCTCAGAGACACCATTTAATTGCGGTGTCCTAGGAGGTGTAAGTTGTGAGATAATCCCACAACTCTTAAGATGATCACAAAACTCTTGACTAAGATACTCACCACCTCTATCGGATCTAAGTATCTTAATCTTTTTGCCCAATTGATTCTCTACTTCGTTTTGGAAAATCTTAAAGACCTTAAAGGTCTCGGACTTTTGTCTAACCAAGTAGACATACCCATACCTACTATAATCATCTATAAAGGTAATGAAGTATCTAGAATTGTCTCTTGTATGTGCTTAAATAGACCACACACATCGGAATGTATGATGTCTAATAAGTCTTTACCCCTCTCATTCACGCCGGTAAAGGGTGCTTTAGTCATCTTGCCTAATAAACAAGATTCGCATACTTCATTCGACTCATGCTTGAATGATTCCAAGATCCCAGCCGCTTAGAGCTTGGCGATACGAGTCTTGTTTATATGGCCAAGTCGACCATGCAACAAAGACAATTTGTCTAAACCATTTTTAAACATTGAATCAATATTCATGATTGTTTGATTATTATTAATGTATGCATCTACTTCATAAATACCACGACAAGGATAAGCTTTGAAACAGCAAATACTATTTTTAAAACATGAAATAATTCCATTGTCAAAGGAAAAACCAAACCCATCGTCATGTAGTGCATGAAAAGAAATAATATTCCTCACCACAAGAGGCGAGTAGCATACATTCAATAATAATATGGAAAAACCGGAATTAAAAGATAATTCAACTTCTCCTTGAGCTTTGACCGGGACAATCTCCTTGTTTCCCATTATCAAGTCACGCACTCCATTCTCCATCCTCCTACTTGCCTTTAGCACCTACACAATGTTACAAACGTGAGTGCCACAACCGGTATCTAATAACAAACTTCTAGATGTAGAAGTATGATGGAGTTCAATTATGTATGTACCTGAGTTGGAAGTTCCGCCGATGCTTAACCCCTTGAGTTTCTTAAGTCCTTCTAGGTACCCCGGGCATTTACGGCGCCATTAACCCTTATTCCCGTAGAAGAAACTATTGGAGATCTGCCCACTGACACACGTATGCCGGTATCACTGCTAATGAAGCGCGAGCCTATTGGGTCACACGCCAAGGATTGATCCCGACAGCTTTATGTGGATGGAGAAAGTCAAAGAATCAAAAGTGTTTTGATTCGGGGATTCACGACCGTGAAGGGTGCTCCACGGGTCGTGAAGCAGGCTGCCCTAACGATTGTTCGACGGCCGCCGCGCGTTGTGATGCCTTTGTGCTCCACAGCCCGTGACGAGGTCGTGAGGGGTCGTGAAGGAGATGCCCTCACGAGTCTCGATCGGGCGGTACGGCTCGTGGAGTTCTAAGTCCCCTCGTGGCGCACTTAGGCTTCACGACCCGTGAGAGCCCGTGAGGGGTCGTGAAGAGGGTAGCTACAGTGACAGTTGTGTTTTATTGACCATTTGATGGTCCAATCAATTGACATGCAAGATGGCCAAGTTTTGACTCCTAATTTGGTCATTTGAGGCTGTAAGATGCATAGAACATATGACATCATTTTTCTCTTCACTTGAAGCTCTCTCTTGGTGCAATAGTAAGACATACATACACTAAGATAATCTTGAGTGTTCATGTGAGGCGTTCATGGCGCAAGAGGAGATCTACATGAGCTGTTCCAGATGATGGAGTCATGGTGGACGTTCATCTATGGATTGCTAATACAATGGGATCAAGCATACTTGGTGTGGACTTGCAATGGAGAAGAAAGCCCTTTGTTTTCTTCGTGTTCATCCCAATCCACATGAGAAGCTCGAATTCCAGCCATGGTAAGGAGGTACTTTCTACTCCTTCTTCTTGTTCTTTAGTTGCAATTTGCTTTGTACTGTGTTCCACCATTGGAACTAGTTGTGGGCTTTGTGTGTGCTTTCATTTTATGTCTTGCATGCTACTTTCTTGTTTGCATCCGCTGCGTTTGTGCCCACCACGAGTTCCAACAGTGGTATCAGAGCCATCTCTACAAAGAAATTGCACTTTGATGGCTTGAAAACCGAAAATGGACATTCTGTCCAGAAGAGCTTCACGGGTCGTGGAGATTTTGGCTTCACGGGCCGTGAAGTCTACACGAGTGGCTTCATGGGGTGTCGCTCGTGAAAGGTTTTGACTGTGTCAGAGTCGTGGAGCTCATGGGCTTCACGGGCCGTGAGGGCCCGTGAAGGCTTCTGGGCCGTGAAGGTCTCTTGAACAGTGTTTTTATCCTTGTTTATAAAAGAAATAAATTTTCGGTTTTAGCACCTTTCGATTCTGTTTTTCCAGAATCTGTCCTTTTGTTTGGACACTCGAAAAGCCCCGTTTATGTGTCTTGATTCATATATTTATATGTATTGGGTGGTTTTGGCATAAAATGCACACATGCATATACTTATATTGTGTATATATGAATATGTGTTCTCAAAGTGTTTGGGATACTAATGCATATGTACAAGGATTGTTCCTTTTGTGCCTTGAGTGCTTTGCTTGTTTGAACAATCTTAATTGAGATACATTTTGCATGGTTTTGTTGTGGCACACCATGTTTTGTTTGTGGTTGTTGTTTTGTCCGGTAACGCCTTGCCCGTTAGACCTATGTGTTGGTTGTTTGGTTGTTTATTTATGTATTCATTCATTTGGTGACTTTTAGTCACAATGGTTTGTAATAATATTTAATTTGGTTTGTAGATTTGTAAATTTATTTATGGCTTGCATGCCATTGCTTTCCTTTGTACTTGTTTTAAGTAGCATAGAATAGCAATCACGGCTTGCACGCCGTTTCTTTTCAAATTGTTTGTAATTGTGAAAAGAAGACCGAAGACAACAATCGAGAGTCGTGGGAAAGACGTCTCGGCTATATTGGATCTGGTGGATCATTTGGAGATGACGGATTTAGTGGGAGCACTTCCGGCGAGGCCATTTGGTTGTGTCCTTAGTTTGGCCTTGCTCTCTCCGTTTGGCTCATGGGGAGGGTGCATAGGGTTTAGGGGCGTGTTACCGGATATTTGCTTTGTGCGTGGTTGTGATTTATTTTGTTATTTTCTTGCGTGGTTGTTAGGATCTTCGCATGCTAGAAAACTTTTCAAAATAATAAAATCACAAGAGTTGTTAAATTGTTTAACAAACCCCGCACGCTCACGATTAACAAATAAATATAAATTGGTTTATATTAAAGTGAAAATGCGTTTTGTCACTTGTTTGTTAATCAACTTGAAAAGAGGTTTTTTAAACCGGAAAGACAAAAGTCCCGTTTTTCTCAAACGTAAATCACACACCACCTGTAAGATGACACCACCCGAATCTAGTGATGCATTGGATGATTGTCGAGCTAAGCACGAGTTGTTCCATGTGGATCTGTGTGGAAGGTGAGTGTGGCGACTTGAAATTATTGGTTGTCGAGCTAAGCAGGAGCCAATGATTGTCAAGGTTGTCACCGTGTATCTTGACGGACGATTTACAATTCCAACTTAATACGCCTTGGTAATTGTCGTGCCTATACCGAGTTTCCAAAGCGGCTTAACGAGGAATAGGTGTGAGAAGGGATCAAACATGCCAAATCGACACTATGAGTGTTGATGGATCCCGCAAGTGTCTAAGAGTTGTAATCTCGGATTGCAATTGGTAAAGCGTTTACCGGCCTAAATAACTTCATGAAATGATCCGCGGCAAACCCGTCATGTAGTGAAGTGAAATAAGTCTCTTAGCCCTTGTTAAGATAATTGTTTTTCTTAAAACTAAATGGGTAATTATCATAACGAGGATTGTATCAAACTAACTAAAACGTGTATTCTTATATCTTTAATTGGCAAACGTTAACGACACCGCTTCAACTTAAAACTCCGTTCGTTCCTAAAGAAGGTGAGACTCACCTATGTGGACTTCGTGGACTAGGATTGGTTGTTGAGGATTGTCTTCCACCATGAGTCAAAGTTGCATATTTTAGAGAAATCCCTTCTAGAGCCAAAATGCTTCCAACGCGACCTAGACCTCTATATGCATGTAAAAGTGCATCGTGGTCTTGATGGGTTGAAGGATGCATGAAGGCGGGAAAATTAGTGTCCATATCCTTGAGTTAGAGAGGTACGTGGACCTAAAGGAGAGGCATGGATTCGCCATAGGGAGGGAACTTGTGGTGAATGAAAATTCTCCAAAGTCCCTGCCCACGTGATATAAATAGTTCATTATGAACTATCACATGCACAATATGGAGAAGTCCTTGATAAAGCATTATGGCATGTTATGGACTGCTAAGTCCTGCATGGCCAAAGTATGGCTTGCCTCACCAACTCCCCCTAACATTATAAAGGAACAAGAAACCGAGAAGAAGAAATTGACCTCAAGTGGAAAGTTTGGTTTTACCAAACCTACCATATATGTGAAGTCAGAGGGCAATGAGATTGTGCCTCAAGATATGACTCCATAAGGGGTAATTTGCTATTTCTGCGGAAAGATTGGAAAATTGGCGCCACCACCACTGCTCTATGAGCCTGAAATAGCTAAAATCACTTATGAGTAAGAGAAATTAGCTCCTTGACTTCAGGAACATTCATGATCAAACTCCATTGCTCTTCTACTTCTAAAGGCTAGGTTTTAAACGCTAACAATAACGCTCACGTTTGTCACTAATTTGTTTGTCACAAAGTGAAGGTGTTAAAAGAGAAGTAGGCGGATGAGGCATGGAGAGTTGGAATTCTAAAAGGGAAACATAGTTGTTGGCCCTATTGAGAGGATTGGAAGTTTGTATCTTGCCTTTCCTTCCAGCTATTCTATTACTTTATTGGATGTATGTTTATGCCATGTGTGGCTAGAAACATTATATCTAAACGCCTTTGTTGACGATGGATATTACTTTGACTTTTGAAATTAGTGGTGATTTATTTCAAAGTTTATCCATGTCGTGGCATTTAAAGTAAGCTTTTGCTTAAGGAGTAATAGAACGATCATAAATGTACTAATAAGTTATCCTTATGTAGAAGTCGATTTAGCTATATAAACAAGACTTGCTTCACCAAGACCCGTGAGGTTTAGGAACTTGGAACCCTTTGACCATGGGTCAAATGTTGAATACATATCTTGTTTATTAGGTTAAATGACTTAAACATCCTTCACTTGAGTAAGTAAGAGGATTGAAAGCTTGTTGGATTTCGTTCACACTTTTAGTGTGTTGACCGTTCAAGAAAACATTAAGGAGTAACTTTAGATACCTTGTTACCTTTACCGGTGATGGTAGAAGGGATGGTATGTCTATTTTAATGGACTGGTTTTTGAAACCTTAGAGGTATTCAAAACTCACCATAACGAGGTAGATGAAAGAGAGGGCAATGCAACTATGATACTCGGATCTAGTTAAGATGCTGAGTACCTTAGTTTTATATTATGTGACTATCATAAGAATTATGGGATTGTCTCACAACTCATTCCTCTTAAGACACATTGTTACATGTGGTCATCTAAAGGAGGAACCGGACATTTTGTTATGGTCCGACAAGTGATAGGTTACACTTTTATGTCCAAAATTGTTTTTGGGTCATTCTCCAAATGGTGGGCATGAGTTCTAAATCTTATAAACAACAAAGATGGTCAAGTAAACGCCTTAGATGATATGACGAAATGGACAAATCCTTGTTTGTCTATTCCAAAGTCAGGATTGTCTAGCCTACGTTTAGACGTGAGGTGGAGGAACCCAGGATCTAGAGGTATTTACTCCATTAGGTACTCTACTAAGACCATGGAATATTTGTCTTGACAAACCTTGTGAGAACTTGTAAGTTGGTCAAAGGTAGAGTCTCTAAAGATATTAATATCCATGGATGCCAGTGAGAGTAAAGTAAACCTTGAATGGTAGAACCTGATGTTGACACTAGAATCCAATCAGAAATGATTGAAACTCAGCATGGCAATGCTGGAGAACCTGGCATAAAATCATTACCTCTTGGTAGAAGTTGTCATAAGACTAGAAAGATATAACTCGTTATATCTGAGGAAGACAACTTAATGATGATTCATGATGAATGCGTCAACTACCGGAAAGCGTAGTGGGCTTGGAGTCCGCTAGGAGAAAGGAGGAAATGATAAGATGAGATGCTATCCATGACGGATATCCAAGGTTTCGACTTGATTGATCCTACACCTGGGTGTGAACCCGCGAGGTATGATTGGTTATTTGAGGAAATAGACCAAACATGGATAAGTTTGTAGACTACTTCAAATACCGACTGGTAGGAATGGTTTCACGATGATTGACCATGAGGAAGGTATCATCTAGAAACATTCTCCCGGTGGTTATGTTGAAGTCCACACGGATACTTATTTTATAAGTGCCTTTTAGGCTATATTGGATAGAAGTGAAGACTACATTGCTTAATAGGAATTTCTGAGGAAATGCTCACAACATTTTCGAGGGTCTTTTACTATCAGTAAGTATCCTAATGAAATCTACAAACCCTAAGTAGTCCACTTGTGGACTTATGTTGCCATCTCAATATTAGAATCTTTGCATCGATATGAAAATCATTTGTTTGAGTTTTCAAATAGCAATGATGAAACATGGAAGAATGCCAGAGCTAGTGGGAGCATTTTGTAATCCTATTTTAAATATGTCTAGTACATACATCGTGTTGGAGATAATATCCTGATTTTACTTGAAAAAGCTTAAATCAAGAATTATGCATCCATAACGATTATAGGATATACAAAACCTATGGAAGGAGTTAAAGAAATATCGAAATATGTTCTTGTTGATCTATAGTAAGAAGCAACATAGAATAAGTTGTTATTCAAATGCTTGCTTATATACTTCTTAGGATAACTGCCGATCTTTATCAGGAGTCGTGATCCTACTAAATATGGTGTTAAAAAGTATGCTTCTCAAAGCATCGCTGACTCTATTGGGATCTTATGAGACAATGAGAGTACGATGGCTTATGAAAGATAACCTTTATCTCAAGCATCCTTGATCTTATTGAGTTCTGATGAATCAATGAAGGTGCGATAGCTTGACAAAAGACCGTTATCTCACCAACGCACACTTTTGAGTGATTGGTTGAGGTAGAGATATGGTCATCTTACGAATACATACGGATAGCATGGTGGCGGATCCGTTTTTCTAAAGCCGTAGTTGCAAGATAGTGATGATTGTCATACTAGTGCTTGCAAAGACTTGGCTTGATTTTGTTTTAGTTGAAATTTTGATATGCTGATTTGGGAACGTTAAGAAACATTGTGCTTCTGCTAGTATCAATTATTAAATGGGGATTTGTTAATACGCGTGTAGCGGGTACTCTCAGTTGCCTTTATTGTGTTCCATCTTAGCATGTTTACCACTTCCCTGAATGTTTTACATTCTAAATGTCCACAGTCAGTCACTCTTCGTCGGAAGGAAGTTTGAACAAAGACTAAGGGAAAGGGTTGGTCGTGTATTCAATGGTGATTGGATACAAGAGACGCAACCCTTTACCTATATTGGAAAAGAGTTTCAAGTGATTGGATGACCTACACGAGTGGCTTCATGGGGTGTCGCTCGTGAAAGGTTTTGACTGTGTCAGAGTCGTGGAGCTCATGGGCTTCACGGGGCGTGAGGGCCCGTGAAGGCTTCTGGGCCGTGAAGGTCTCGTGAACAGTGTTTTTATCCTTGTTTATAAAAGAAATAAATTTTCGGTTTTAGCACCTTGCGATTCTGTTTTTCCAGAATCTGTCCTTTTGTTTAGACACTTGAAAAGCCCCGTTTATGTGTCTTGATTCATATTTTTATATGTATTGGGTGGTTTTGGCATAAAATGCACACATGCATATACTTATATTGTGTATATATGAATATGTGTTCTCAAAGTGTTTGGGATACTAATGCATATGTACAAGGATTGTTCCTTTTGTGCCTTGAGTGCTTTGCTTGTTTGAACAATCTTAATTGAGATACATTTTGCATGGTTTTGTTGTGGCACACCATGTTTTGTTTGTGGTTGTTGTTTTTTCCGGTAACGCCTTGCCCGTTAGACCTATGTGTTGGTTGTTTGGTTGTTTATTTATGTATTCATTCATTTGGTGACTTTTAGTCATAATGGTTTGTAATAATATTTAATTTGGTTTGTAGATTTGTAAATTTATTTATGGCTTGCATGCCATTGCTTTCCTTTGTACTTGTTGTAAGTAGCTTAGAATAGCAATCACGGCTTGCACGCCGTTTCTTTTCAAATTGTTTGTAATTGTGAAAAGAAGACCGAAGACAACCATCGAGAGTCGTGGGAGAGACGTCTCGGCTATATTGGATCTGGTGGATCATTTGGAGATGACGGATTTAGTGGGAGCACTTCCGGCGAGGCCATTTGGTTGTGTCCTTAGTTTGGCCTTGCTCTCTCCGTTTGGCTCACGGGGAGGGCGCATAGGGTTTAGGGGCGTGTTACCGGATATTTGCTTTGTGCGTGGTTGTGATTTATTTTGTTATTTTCTTGCGTGGTTATTAGGATCTTTGCATGCTAGAAAACTTTTCAAAATAATAAAATCACAAGAGTTGTTAAATTGTTTAACAAACCCCGCGCGCTCACGATTAACAAATAAATATAAATTGGTTTATATTAAAGTGAAAAATGCGTTTTGTCACTTGTTTGTTAATCAACTTGAAAAGAGGTTTTTTAAACCGGAAAGACAAAACTCCTGTTTTTCTCAAACGTAAATCACACGCCACCCGTAAGATGACACCACCCGAATCTAGTGATGCATGGGATGATTGTCGAGCTAAGCACGAGTTGTTCCATGTGGATCTGTGTGGAAGGTGAGTGTGGCGACTTGAAATTATTGGTTGTCGAGCTAAGCAGGAGCCAATGATTGTCAAGGTTGTCACCGTGTATCTTGACGGACGATTTACAATTCCAACTTAATACGCCTTGGTAATTGTCGTGTCTATACCGAGTTTCCAAAGCGGCTTAACGAGGAATAGGTGTGAGAAGGGATCAAACATGCCAAATCGACGCTATGAGTGTTGATGGATCCCGCAAGTGTCTAAGAGTTGTAATCTCGGATTGCAATTGGTAAAGCGTTTACCGGCCTAAATAACTTCATGAAATGATCCGCGGCAAACCCGTCATGTAGTGAAGTGAAATAAGTCTCTTAGCCCTTGTTAAGATAATTTTTTTTCTTAAAACTAAATGGGTAATTATCGTAACGAGGATTGTATCGAAACTAACTAAAACGTGTATTCTTATATCTTTAATTGGCAAATGTTAACGACACCGCTTCAACTTAAAACTCCGTTCGTTCCTAAAGAAGGTGAGACTCACCAATGTGGACTTCGTGGACTAGGATTGGTTGTTGAGGATTGTCTTCCACCATGAGTCAAATTTTCACATTTTAGAGAAATCCCTTCTGGAGCCAAAATGCTACCAACGCGACCTAGACCTCTATATGCATGTAAAAGTGCATCGTGGTCTTGATCGGTTGAAGGATGCATGAAGGCGGGAAAATTAGTGTCCTTATCCTTGAGTTAGAGAGGTACGTAGACCTAAAGGAGAGGCATGGATTCGCCATAGGGAGGGAACTTGTGGTGAATGAAAATTCTCCAAAGTCCCTGCCCACGTGATGTAAATAGTTCATTATGAACTATCACATGCATAATATGGAGAAGTCCTTGATAAAGCATTATGGCATGTTATGGACTGCTAAGTCCTGCATGGCCAAAGTATGACTTGCCTCACCAACTCCCCCTAACATTATAAAGGAACAAGAAACCGAGAAGAAGAAATTGACCTCAAGTGGAAAATTTGGTTTACCAAACCTACCATATATGTGAGGTCAGAGGGCAATGAGATTGTGCCTCAAGATATGACTCCACAAGGGGTAATTTGCTACTTCCGCGGAAAGATTGGAAAATTGGCGCCACCACGACTGCCCTATGAGCCTGAAAGAGCTAAAATCACTTATGAGTAAGAGAAATTAGCTCCTTGACTTCAGGAACATTCATGATCAAACTCCATTGCTCTTCTACTTCTAAAGGCTAGGTTTTAAACGCTAGCTATAACGCTCACGTTTGTCACTAATTTGTTTGTCACAAAGTGAAGGTGTTAAAAGAGAAGTAGGCGGATGAGGCATGGAGAGTTGGAATTCTAAAAGGGAAACATAGTTGTTGTCCCTATTGAGAGGATTGGAAGTTTGTATCTTGCCTTTCCTTCCAGCTATTCTATTACTTTATTGGATGTATGTTTATGCCATGTGTGGCTAGAAACATTATATCTATTACTTTTTAGGTTAAATGACTTAAACATCCTTCACTTGAGTAAGTGAGAGGATTGAAAGCTTGTTGGATTTCGTTCACACTTTTAGTGTGTTGACCGTTCAAGCAAACATTAAGGAGTAACTTTAGATACCTTGTTACCTTTACCGGTGATGGTAGAAGGGATGGTATGTCTATTTTAATGGACTAGTTTTTAAAACCTTAGAGGTATTCTAAACTCACCATAACGAGGTAGATGAAAGAGAGGGCAATGCAACTATGATACTCGGATCTAGTTAAGATGCTGAGTACCTTAGTTTTATATTATGTGACTATCATAAGAATTATGGGATTGTCTCACAATTCATTCCTCTTAAGACACATTGTTACATGTGGTCATCTAAAGGAGGAACCGGACATTTTGTTATGGTCCGACAAGTGATAGGTTACACTTTTATGTCCAAAATTGTTTTTGGGTCATTCTCCAAATGGTGGGCATGAGTTCTAAATCTTATAAACAACAAAGATGGTCAAGTAAACGCCTTAGAGGATATGACGAAAAGGAGAAATCCTTGTTTGTCTATTCCAAAGTCTGGATTGTCTAGCCTACGTTTAGACGTGAGGTGGAGGAACCCAGGATCTAGAGGTATTTACTCCATTAGGTACTCTACTAAGACCATGGGATATTTGTCTTGACAAACCTTGTGAGAACTTGTAAGTTGCTCAAAGGTAGAGTCTCTAAAGATATTAATATCCATGGATGCCAGTGAGAGTAAAGTATACCTTGAATGGTAGAACCTGATGTTGACACTAGAATCCAATCAGAAATGATTGAAACTCAGCATGGCAATGCTGGAGAACCTGGCATAAAATCATTACCTCTTGGTAGAAGTTGTCATAAGACTAGAAAGATATAACTCGTTATATCTGAGGAAGACAACTTAATGATGATTCATGATGAATGCGTCAACTACCGGAAAGCGTAGTGGGCTTGGAGTCCGCTAGGAGAAAGGAGGAAATGATAAGATGAGATGCTATCCATGACGGATATCCAAGGTTTCGACTTGATTGATCCTACACCTGGGTGTGAACCCGCAAGGTGTGTTTGGTTATTTGAGGAAATAGACCAAACATGGATAAGTTTGTAGACTACTTCAAATACCGACTGGTAGGAATGGTTTCACGATGATTGACCATGAGGAAGGTATCATCTAGAAACATTCTCCCGGTGGTTATGTTGAAGTACACACAGATACTTATTTTATAAGTGCCTTTTAGGCTATATTGGATAGAAGTGAAGACTACATTCCTTAATAGGAATTTCTGAGGAAATGCTCACAACATTTTCGAGGGTCTTTTACTATCAATAAGTATCCTAATGAAATCTACAAACCCTAAGTAGTCCACTTGTGGACTTATGTTGCCATCTCAATATTAGAATCTTTGCATTGATATGAAAATCATTTGTTTGAGTTTTCAAATAGCAATGATGAAACATGGAAGAATGCCAGAGCTAGTGGGAGCATTCTGTAATCCTATTTTAAATATGTCTAGTACATACATCGTGTTGGAGATAATATCCTGATTTTACTTGAAAAAGCTTAAATCAAGAATTATGCATCCATAACGATTATAGGATATACAAAACCTATGGAAGGAGTTAAAGAAATATCGAAATATGTTCTTGTTGATCTATAGTATGAAGCAACATAGAATAAGTTGTTAGTCAAATGCTTGCTTATATACTTCTTAGGATAACTGCCGATCTTTATCGGGGTTCATGATCCTACTAAATATGGTGTTAATAAGTGTGCTTCTCAAAGCATCGCTGACTCTATTGGGATCTTATGAGACAATGAGAGTACGATGGCTTATGAAAGATAACCTTTATCTCAAGCATCCTTTATCTTATTGAGTTCTGATGAATCAATGAAGGTGCGATAGCTTGACAAAAGACCGTTATCTCACCAATGCACACTTTTGAGTGATTGGTTGAGGTAGAGATATGGTCATCTTACGAATACACACGGATAGCATGGTGGCGGATCCGTTTTTCTAAAGCCGTAGTTGCAAGATAGTGATGATTGTCATATTAGTGCTTGCAAAGACTTGGCTTGAGTTTGTTTTAGTTGAAATTTTGATATGCTGATTTTGGGAACGTTAAGCAACATTGTGCTTCTGCTAGTATCGATTATCAAATGGGGATTTGTTAATACGCGTGTAGCGGGTACTCTCAGTTGCCTTTATTGTGTTCCATCTTAGCATGTTTACCACTTCCCTGAATGTTTTACATTCTAAATGTCCACAGTCAGTCACTCTTTGCCGGAAGGAAGTTTGAACGAAGACTGAGGGAAAGGGTTGGTCGTGTATTCAATGGTGATTGGATACAAGAGACGTAACACTTTACCTATATTGGAAAAGAGTTTCAAGTGATTGGATGACCCACACCTGAGTGTATTTCATGGTACATGTCAAGAGTAACTCAGGATGATAATATCATTTCGTCCTTAGACCGGAGATACATGTGTTTCCAAGACATTGGTCTGCCTTGTTCTGATTGCTTTCAAACGCAGTCCGTAACTGGTTGCTATAAAGGAGGCTTTTGGGCAAAGTATTGCCAATGTAATGGGGCAATGTAATCGAAGGAATTTGTTCCTCTGCTTAGAGAGATATCCCTGGGCCCCTCGATGATTGGGCGCTGACACCAAAATGCACGGCCATCTTCTTGCTTGCAATGATAGTTGATCAGTTGCAACTTGCATATTTTGGTCACCACCAATCTTGATCGAGAAACATAATCGTGAACGATCGGAGAATGACTTTATACCATGTCTCGTGTTCACCCGGATATCGCGAACAATAGGATGATTGATCACTTATCTATAGGACCTTTTCAAACCCGTTTGGATTGTGATTAGGTACTTGTCAGGGATGACATACCTCGTGTTGATTTAGGGGCAGGGATGTCTTGCTAGAGGCCGCTCCCTGTCTGTGATGCATATGGGTACGGTATGTCATGTGCAAGTGGGAGTTTGTTGGAGATCTGCTCACTGACACACGTATGCCGGTATCACTGCTAATGAAGCGCGAACCTATTGGGTCACACGCCAAGGATTGATCCCGACAGCTTTATGTGGATGGAGAAAGTCAAAGAATCAAAATTGTTTTGATTCGGGGCTTCACGACCGTGAAGGGTGCTCCACGGGTCGTGCCGCATCCTGTTAGATTAGACACGCCCGTGCCTCACATGGCACGGTCGTGCCGCATCCTGCCAAAACCAATTTTGGCCATTTTCTCTCTTTTGCTTGATCGTGTTGCCGGAATCAATACTTGGTGTGTGACGCAACAGCAAGTTCACACACACATACACTTTCAAATTACTATCAAAGTGAGGATGTGATTCCTCATGCAAGAGTATCCATAATGTTAGGTGAGTACATGTGCCCACATATAATTCCATTTAACTAAGCATGAGGTGGTATTTTACTAAATATCTAATGCATACACTTGTCCATTTAAAACACCTTACATACATACGTACATGCTTACATATATACACTGAAATATATATATATATATATAATTAATTAACTTCATTGTCATGAAATTAACAATTAACTTAATATAATCACATAATTATATTAAAGCACACATAATCACACACCATTTACCCGCAGACTACTAGCCCAAGTTTACGGGTGTTACAACAACCAAAGTGGAGGGGCTAAAAGGAATCATTTGTGTTTGAGTTCCAAATTATAGTTAGCCAGGGAGACTTCTTGGCGTGAAGATGTGTCATAATGCATGCAGCTTTTTGCTTTTTTCCTCCAACCTCCACCAATGCATGTTTATCCTAATGATGAGTCTTTGTCCAGTCTTTAGGAACTGGAGAGACATCTTAGGGTATTTAAAAGGACCATGCATCAGCTTCTAAACAACTCTTTAACATTCTAACACGCATTCACACTTAGGCTATCTTGAGAGAGAAAGAGAAGTGTTCCTGAGGTGTTCTTTGTTTATTCTTGGAGGAGTTATGGTAGGAACTTGATGGTTGTTGTTCTTGAGTTGATTTCAAGTCTTTGAAGATCACCAAAAGCTAGCTAGTACAAGGAGATCATACAAACTCGGGGTGGACTTGCAATAGAGGGAACTTTGATTTGGCTTTCTACATCTATCCTTAAAAATCATTTTCTCCAGCTCCAAGTTGAAGGGTATAACTTCTATTCTCTTGTTTTTCTTGTTGCATTACTTGTATGTAAAGCTTGGTCCATGTGGTGGGTTTTAATGGCATATTGGTTCTTTGTAACTTAGTTCTTTTCTTGGATTCTTATTCTTTTGCTTCCATTGTGTGCCATGCTAAAACCTTATCAGTGGTATCAGAGCCACCTCTACATGATTTTTGCACTTGGTGCCCTGAAAACCTTAAAATCGTTTTTTTGCACTTGGCACACCAAAATCCATTTTTCAGTATTTAAATTTCAAATCTGTTTTGGTTTTTCGGTTTTGGCCTTTGTTGTTTGTTTATGGATTTTTCCAATTGCTAGATATCTTGTGATGATCTTGTTGCCTTTTATCTTGGTTTGTATAATTACATGTAGATTATGATTTTGGCATGAAATGCATAATTGCATATGCTTATATGATGTATATATGAATATGTTTCACTAACAATGGTTTGGTGTCACTAATGCATATGTACATGGGATTATTTTGGTGTGCCATGAGTTTCTAAAATAATCTTAACCAAGATAAAAATAGTTGCATGGTTTTGTGGCACACCATGCTAGTATGCTTTGTTTTGTTGTTTAGATAACAAGTTTTGGTAACCATTTTGCCCTAGACCTTTGGTTGGGATGTTTGGTTGCTTGTTTTGAGCTCAAGAAATACATAGATATGTTCTTGATGTTTGACGACTAGAGTAGGTTTGAGTAAGTATTTACTCTAATATGAGTTTCTATTAGGATAACTGTCGATCTTGATCGAAGTTTATGATCCTACCTTGTGGTGTTAATTGTTGGTTCTTAAGTATCACTTACCCTATTGGGGCTTTTGCAACAATGAGGGTGTGATTACTTTATCACTTTAAAATCATGATATCTTTGACAGACACTTTAAGAGTGGTATGGTCAAAAGAGATTTAAGTAAATGACAAAAGTACACGTGGATGTTGTGCTACAAATACACTAGTTAAGCCATTTGTATTGTAACACCGCTTTCACAAACAGTGAATTTAGTAAAATTCAAGTTTTAAATATGTCTGTGTCCATTTGAGAATAAGATACTTCTATAATAAGCAACGAAAATTTAAACCAAGGTTTGACATCATATATTTAGAACTCAAAATTCCAAAAGCAAGTTCTCTAGTGTTACTCTAACCAACGACCGACCATATCAAAATATCATAGCATACAATAAGTGTTCCTCCAAAACGTATGTACAACCAAAAGCAGGCGACCCAATCTCACCGGGCCACCTAATCTTTATCTATAAAAAGGATCAACATGGCAACATTTTCTATAAATAGCTAGTGAGTACAAACTTATCACAAGTATCAACAAAGCGAGCCACATAATACAGGAACAAGCAATCAATGCTATCCTATCGCATAGTGGAGTGCTGACAAGATCGGTAAGACTCATATCTTGCAGGATAGCCAGTCTGTGACATTCGGCAACAAATTTCCCAGGTTAGCCATTAGAAATTTGTATTTTAAGCCTAGTATGACTAAAAATATTATTTATGATTTAAATACATCCATAATAATATTAGATTTCATAGAAATCCCGCCTATAAGGTTAGAACCTTCCGGAGCTCGAAAAATCGAATTATTACGAGTCAAGAATTACAAATCAGGTACAATAATAAAAATAATATCAATAAAAATAATTAAATAAATCATAATAAATATAAATAAGTTAAAATATAAAACATATAAAAATAAACTCATAAAAGTAATAAAAAAACTTTGTAATTAAAAGATTTAAACAAAATCAACAATTATACAATTTATTTAAACAAATTACACTTAATTATTTAAAAAAATAAATAAATAAAAGAAACCCCCCCCCCCCCACGGCCAGCCAAGGCACCCTACCACCCCCCCCCCCTCAAATTTCTCTTGCCTCCTTCTCTTCCCAAGAATCACCACTTGATCTCCCACATGCTCTATATAAGCCTCCTACTACTCTTCATCATTTCCTTTTCCACCACACGCCATCTCTTCTCTTTTCTCTCTTTTTCTTTTACTAACAAACATCTCCCAAGAACATCCAAGTCTTGTTCATCTTTTGAAGATCAAATACATAATCAAAGAAAAGAGTTGGTATGATGATCATAACACACTCATCTCTACTCTTCTACATTTCTTCTTTTCTTCTTTCTTCTTTTTTTTATTTTTATTTATTTTCTTTGATGATCATCTTATTTCTTTTATATATATATCTATAATCATCTAAATATAAACATCCTACCAATGTTGTAAGGAGCACATGAAATGTGCATCATCCTACCATTGTTGTATGGAACTTAATCAACTAAAAATCAAGAAAATAAGACTTTGATCATGCATGTGTTTCATCTTAACGAATTTTGTAAGGAACACATAAAATGTGTATCATCCTACCATTGTTATAAGAACACATGGATTATCAAAGCTTATACTCATACAAGATGATTAATCATGAATATAAACATGCCATATTAAAGTTATGACCCATAAGCAAAAAGAATAACAATCTGGCAGATTCTGATGCTAGAACTCCCCGCTTGTTTTTGTTATATCTGGAGTTCTAGTTATCAAAATCAGTTGATTCTTTTTCCTAATCTTAGTTTAAAGTGTTACCTTTCATTTAAACCTGGATTCACTAATTTTCATGAACTTTTGATCCTTCAAAAATATTTAAAAAGACCCATATGTTGAATCTGGAAATCTGGCAGATTTAGAAGGGTACACTTTAAAAGCGTGTAACTTACTCATTCTTGGGTCAAAATACGTCTAGTTTTTTTTAAAAGTTTCATACTTGAACCATGGTTAATTCCCATTTTGAATCAAGTAATAACGAGGTCGTATGGGCCCTAAGCAGACGTTTTGGTAATAACATGTCATCCAGACACTGATCAGTAGACATCCTATACACTTTTAATTATTAAAAATACTAAACATGGATTATAAATTCCTATATTTTTACTGGACATTCTAGAAACATTTATTAAGATTATATTAAAATATCAAGCCTTAATATAACTCCTAAATACAGTTTTTAATTTTTAAAGTTCAACTTAAAGAACTAAAAATTCCAGTGAACACTTACGATTTATGGAAAAATAGAGACAACCTTTAACTATTTAATAAATAAGTTAACAACAAATAAATAATACAAAATAATAAATAAAATAAGTCTAATAGAGCTACATACCTCTTATATTAGGAAAGGAGCTTCGGTAGGAACAAGAAATCCTTACGAGTGAACACATTTGCATACCGAGTGAGTATCATAGCCCCTTTTTACCGTATTTCATATTATTTTGGGGTGAAAGCATGTGTATACGTTTCATAAAAAGTTTATTGCCTATCTTCTTATTTATTTCAAATATTATTTTGAGCACTTATGGTATTATTCTTTGATGTGCTTGGGTGATCGTTGTAAGGCCCTTTCGTTGGACAATATTCCTTAACTCCGCTAGTGAGCCGATGGTATTAGTAAGTAGCGCTATTTGGAGATTCCGACGTCTCCTATTTATGGTTGACGAACTATAGATGTACTTTACCACTACTAACGTCATTTAATATAGGCGTTAGGTTTATCATGGGTAATTGGTTGTCGGCTAGGTTGGATAATGGCTCAAGCAATAATCATCATAGTATATTACTACCATGTGCAACGTATTGGGCAATATAATACATCTTCTATCATTATTTCATACTTGGATTTTATTCAAAAACTTCCACCAATTATTTAAACTTTTCTCATTTAAAAGATATTTTATGCATATATTAAAAACCTATGAACTCACCAACTCTAGTAGTTGACCCTTTTCTTTTACCCATGCTTTCAGGTGATCGTCGTTAGGTACCTTATGCATACAAACATGATGTGTGGCATCTTCATCTTCATCGTCACGTTTTATAAAAACAATATCTATTTTATTTTCGCATCGTACAAGACAATGTCATTTAATTTTTATTCGATTATGTAACTTTTATTTATGCTTTACCTGAACTACTTATTTTTGTTAAGTCAATATAATGGTTATTGTCTATTTACCTTATTTTTGTGACACCTCGTGTTTCCGCTTTAGCGGGGTGTGACAGATTTGGTATCAGAGCCTAAGGTTATAGAGAATGTTGTTTTCCTTATGGGGGGAAAACAACAACTATGACCAAAGGTATATAAAAATAATTTTCAAAATAATTTTGTTTAAAATGCATCAAGTGTATTGATAATATAATTAAGCTGAGTACCACATTGTTATACCTCAATTAGACAAAGCTTGATCACCTATGTCTAATTTAGCTATGTACGATATGGCACTTAGGTTAGTTATAATAAAAATATACTTAGAAACAAAATTTTATTTATTTTCTTTCTAGATCATGATCATTGTGTGTGCGCATGAGCATAACATTCATGTATAGACAATTTAAGTTATGAATTTAGTAAATAAGTCTATTCAAACCTTGCAGATCATGTCAAGCGAAAGTGAACCTACCGAGAACGGCCAAAGATCTTCCACCGATAGTAACCAATCCCCACAATACCAGCTGCCTGAAGGGTTCTTAGAACCCGTACGTAGACCCGTAAGGATCTTTGACATTCCCTCCTCCCAACCAAACCAAAACCCAAACCCCGGAACAACCGGGTCTCGGGTTAGACAAACTGCCCGAAAAAGGGTGGCCATTCCAGTACGAGCAACCGTAGCACCACCCCAGCCTACCGTGGGAGAACCTTCCCGGCAGGTGAACGAGCCGGTAAGAGCCCCCGTCCTTACGGGAATCCCGATGATACCTTCATCCGGGATGACCGACGAGGAAAAGAGTAGATTCCACCACATGTCTCTGGAGCTATATAACATGAGAGGCATGTTAGATTACCAAACCTACAGGGTTAGTTCGTGCTTAGACATGGCGGACCTTAACCACCATCACGCAATGCAAGCCTTAGAGGCGGCTCAAGAAGCCCGAAGACTAATTAGGCTAGTGCATACATGCCTAGTTTCAGGGGTTGTGTTGATGATTTTAGTAGCTTACATTGGATTTGGGCGCTAGAGGGGTTGGAGTGGATTTACTTTGGGTTTTAATGTCTTTTTTTTGTTATTTATGAACGAAACATCCTATGTTGGTTTAAAGGATGTATTATTGTATGATTATTATTAACACTCTATTAATATATATGGCATCTTTTAAAGAGACGATTTTGGTAATTATTTTGTGCCAAGTGAATGAATGATTATTTAATTAAATCTCGTACTATTAGTCATATTTAATGCCATGAATGAATTAAACACGTTACACGTAGAGTAGTATGATAAAACTGATTAGATTGAGTAACTAAAAATCGTCGTGTGATTATGCTCTAGAACGATGCCTCTACGAAGAGCAAACCCCGAGTTAGATCAACTTGTCATGGAACAAGTGATTGCAACATTACCCAACATAGTTAGCCAAGTTGCTGCTGGGCTTCAAACAAACCAAGGAGCACCAACCCAACCCAAGATTGCAACTACAAAACCTTTAGGGCTTGCAACCCTAAAGAATTCTTTGGAACGGAAGGAGGTGTGGGTCTACTAAACTGGATTGAAAGCATGGAATCAGTCCTTAGCATCAGTAAATGTACGGAAGCAAACAAGGTGGAGTTTGCAGCATGTCTTCTGCAAGGGCGAGCCATATCGTGGTGGAATATCCAAGTGCAAACGCTTGGAAGAAATGCCGCGCACCAACTCACCTGGGATGCATTCCTTAGACTATTAAGGGACGAATTTTGCTCGAAAAGTGAAATTCAAAAGCTAGAAGCCGAGCTGTGGAATCATGAAATGATCGGGGACGACATCAACTCCTACACCACCCGATTGCATGATTTGGCCAAGCTGGTGCCGCACTTGGTGACCCCGGAAGAAAACCGTATCGATAGATACATTTGGGGTCTAGCCCCTGAGATCCGGGAAAATGTCACAGCTGCAAACCCCAACACCATCCAAAGTGCGGTAAATCTTGCTACAAGACTTACCCACAATGCCATCCGTTCGGGATCGCTTGGGAGCGACAAGGACAAGGGTAAGAGGAAGCTTGAGGAGGTGCCAAGGAAGACATCCGGTGGAGAAGCTGCGAGGACTCACAAAAGGGCTAGAAACTTCGGAGCTCAGACGCAAGCAGCCGATAAAGGATGGAGATCCTACCCCAAATGTGACAAGTGCCACAAACACCACGAAGGGAAGTGCATGGTGTGCTTTAGGTGTAAGCGGCTAGGACACCTCAGCAAAACTTGCCGAGTAAAGCCATGCTTTAAGTGCGGAAGTCTGGAGCACCATGGCACCGTCTGCTCGCGGCCAACTCAAGGGTCTAATTATAATCAAGCACGTCCTGTAAGCCAAAGTAACCAAGGAAATCAAGCACGAGGTAGGGTGTTTGAGATTGGAGCAAATGAAGCTAGACAAAACCCTGATGTCGTTACACGTACGTTTCCTCTAAACGGTTATTACACATCAGTACTATTTGATTCAGGGGCCGATAAAAGCTTCATATCATTATGATTTAAGTTAAGGCTAAATCTAAAAACCATAGAAATGAAAGAGCCTTACACCATTGAATTTGCTAACAGTCAGAAAACTAGCGTTAAGGACATAATCCCTGGTTGTACCTTGGGCTTAGCCGATAAAACATATACCATAGATTTAATCCCACTTGAAATGGGAAGTTTCGACATAGTTGTTGGGATGGATTGGCTTTCTACCCAACGAGCGGAAATCTGTTGCTTCGAAAAGATCGTCCAAATTCCGACGCCTGATGGTGAGACACTTAATGTGTATGGAGAAAAATCCGGAAGGGATTTCAAGATAATCTCGTCCATCAAGATGAGAAAATGCTTAAGGAAAGGAAACGAGGCATTCCTAGCACATATAATCAATAAGAAAACCTGTGAGAAAAACATTCAAGAATTCCCGTTGTGCGAGACTTTCTTGAAGTATTTCCGGAAGATTTGCCAGGATTACCCCCGAATCGGCAAGTCGAATTCCGTATCGATCTAGTCCCTGGAGCGGCTCCCGTGGAGAAAGCACCATATCGACTCGCCCCATCAGAATTGCAAGAGCTATCGGCACAACTACAAGAATTACTCGACAAAGGTTTCATTCAACCAAGTTCATCCCCTTGGGGAGCCCCAGTTCTTTTCGTCAAAAAGAAGGACGGGTCGCTACGAATGTGTATCGACTATCGGGAACTCAACAAGTTAACTATCAAGAACCGATACCCTCTCCCTCGAATCGATGATCTGTTCGACAAAATTGAAGGCGCCAAATATTTTTCAAAAATCGATCTTCGCTCAGGATATCACCAATTGAGAGTTCGCGAAGAAGACGTCCCCAAGACCGCCTTTAGAACCCGCTATGGACATTATGAGTTCTTAGTTATGCCTTTTGGGTTGACTAACGCTCCAGCAGTATTTATGGACTTAATGAATAGGGTCTGTAGACCATATTCAGATAAGTTTGCTATAGTGTTCATAGACGACATTCTCATCTATTCGCGAAGCAAGGAAGATCATGAGCAGCATTTGAAATTAATCTTAACACTACTCAAGGACCAGAAGTTGTATGCCAAATTCTCCAAGTGTGAATTTTGGATCCGAGAAGTACACTTCCTTGGTCACGTACTTAATTCAAACGGAATTCATGTCGATCCAGCAAAGATCGAAGCAATCAAAAAGTGGGAAGCACCAAAGACGCCAACTGAGATTCGACAATTTCTGGGTTTGGCAGGATATTATAGGCGATTCATCAAAAACTTTTCACGCGTGGCTCAACCATTAACGACTCTGACTCAGAAGGATAAGAAATTCATTTGGGGAGATAAGCAAGAAGAAGCCTTTCAAACCTTAAAGCAGAAGCTATGCAACGCACCTATCTTGTCATTGCCAGCTGGAACAGAAAACTTTGTGGTCTATTGCGACGCATCACACCAAGGGTTGGGATGTGTTTTAATGCAAAAAGACAAAGTTATCGCCTACGCTTCGAGACAATTGAAGGTTCATGAGAAAAACTACACTACTCATGATTTGGAGCTAGGAGCGGTAGTGTTTGCACTCAAAATATGGAGACACTACTTTTATGGCACCAAGTGTACCGTCTACACTGACCATAAGGGTCTCCAGCATATTTTTGATCAAAAGATGCTCAATATGAGACAAAGGCGATGGGTAGAACTACTCAATGATTATGATTGCGAAATCAAATATCACCCAGGCAAGGCCAATGTGGTAGCCGACGCGTTGAGTAGGAAGGAAAGAGTAAAACCAATGAGAGTACGAGCATTAGGAGCTGTTGTGCAAACAAGTCTGAAAGGAAGGATCCTTGAAGCTCAGGAGCAAGCATTAAAAGCAGAAAATCTAAAAGAGGAAACCCTCCATCATTTAGAGCACAGGTTCGAGATTGGAACTGATGGAGTATGTTACTTCGAAAAGAAGGTTTGGATACCCAAGGTGAATAACATAAGGTTAACGATATTGGATGAGGCACATAAGTCTAAGTATTCTATTCATCCCGGACACGATAACATGTAAAAGGATTTGAAGGAATACTATTGGTGGCCCGGAATGAAGAAGGATGTCGCCCTATACGTGGGGAAATGTTTGACTTGTGTAAGAGTTAAGGCAGAACACCAGAAACCCTCTGGATTACTGCAGCAACCCGAAATCCCGGAATGGAAATGGGAACAAATAACTATGGATTTTGTGACTAAGTTACCCCGATCCGCAAAAGGGTACGATTCCATCTGGGTAGTAGTAGACCGGCTTACAAAGTCAGCACATTTCCTAGCCATTCGTGAAGATTACAAGATGGAAAAGCTGGCACGAATCTACATCAATGAGATCGTCATGCGTCATGGAGTGCCCATCTCTATCATCTCGGATAGGGATAGTCGCTTCACTTCCTGATTTTGGCAATCACTTCACAAAGCATTGGGAACGCGAGTCAATTTAAGCACCTCTTACCACCCCCAAACAGACGGACAATCAGAAAGGACTATTCAAATGCTGGAAGATATGTTACGTGCTTGTGTGTTAGATTTTGGTGGGAGCTGGGACTCGCATTTGCCACTGGTTGAATTTTCATACAATAATAGTTATCACACAAGTATCCAGTGTGCACCCTATGAAGCATTGTACGGACGCAAATGTAGATCCCCGCTCAGCTAGTTGGAAATCGGAGACCGACAATTGTCCAGACCCGACGTCGTGCAGGAAACCACTGATAAGATAAAGATTATCAGGGAAAGGCTCAAAACCGCTAGGGACCGACAAAAGAGCTACGCCGACAATCGCAGGAAACCCCTAGAGTTTCAAGTTGGCGATAAAGTTCTACTAAAGATATCACCTTGGAAAGGGATAGTGCGTTTTGGTAAAAGAACAAGTTAAGTCCCGGGTACATTGGGCCATTCGAGATAATCTAAAGGATTGGACCGGTAGCCTACAAGCTAAAACTGCCACAAGAACTGAGCGCCATCCATGACACGTTCCATGTGTCGAATTTAAAGAAATGCCAAACGGATGAAACCTTAGTATTACCCTTAAAAGATGTGCAAGTTGATGACCGGTTGCACTTTGTAGAAGAATCAATCAAAATCCTTGACCGGGAGGTCAAAAGACTAAGGAGAAGCAGGATCCCCATCTTAAAAATTCGTTGGAACTCAAGGCACGGGCCTGAATACACTTGGAAGCGAGAGGATTATATGAAACTCAAATATCCGCACCTCTTCGCCAAAAAGCAAGTCCAGGACGTCAACGATTAATTTCGGGACGAAATTCTTTTAATCAGGGGAGACTGTGACATTCGGCAACAAATTTCCCAGGTTAGCCATTAGAAATTTGTATTTTAAGCCTAGTATGACTAAAAATATTATTTATGATTTAAATACATCCATAATAATATTAGATTTCATAGAAATCCCGCCTATAAGGTTAGAACCTTCCGGAGCTCGAAAAATCGAATTATTACGAGTTAAGAATTACAAATCAGGTACAATAATAAAAATAATATCAATAAAAATAATTAAATAAATCATAATAAATATAAATAAGTTAAAATATAAAACATATAAAAATAAACTCACAAAAGTAATAAAAAAACTTGTAATTAAAAGATTTAAACAAAATCAATAATTATATAATTTATTTAAACAAATTACACTTAATTATTCAAAAAAATAAATAAATAAAAGAAACCCCCCCCCCCCCCACGGCCAGCCAAGGCACCCTACCACCCCCCCCCCCTCAAATTTCTCTTGCCTCCTTCTCTTCCCAAGAATCACCACTTGATCTCCCACATGCTCTATATAAGCCTCCTACTACTCTTCATCATTTCCTTTTCCACCACACTCCATCTCTTCTCTTTTCTCTCTTTTTCTTTTACTAACAAACATCTCCCAAGAACATCCAAGTCTTGTTCATCTTTTGAAGATCAAATACATAATCAAAGAAAAGAGTTGGTATGATGATCATAACACACTCATCTCTACTCTTCTACATTTCTTCTTTTCTTCTTTCTTCTTTTTTTTATTTTTATTTATTTTCTTTGATGATCATCTTATTTCTTTTATATATATATCTATAATCATCTAAATATAAACATCCTACCAATGTTGTAAGGAGCACATGAAATGTGCATCATCCTACCATTGTTGTATGGAACTTAATCAACTAAAAATCAAGAAAATAAGACTATGATCATGCATGTGTTTCATCTTAACAAATGTTGTAAGGAACACATAAAATGTGTATCATCCTACCATTGTTGTAAGAACACATGGATTATCAAAGCTTATACTCATACAAGATGATTGATCATGAATATAAACATGCCATATTAAAGTTATGACCCATAAGCAAAAAGAATAACAATCTGGCAGATTCTGATGCTAGAACTCCCCAATTGTTTTTGTTATATCTGGAGTTCTAGATATCAAACTCAGTTTATTCTTTTTTCTAATCTTAGTTTAATGTGTTACCTTTCATTTAAACCTGGATTCACTAATTTTCATGAACGTTTGATCCTTCAAACATATTTAAAAAGACCCATATGTTGAATCTGGAAATCTGGCAGATTTAGAAGGGTACACTTTAAACGCGTGTAAGTTACTCATTCTTGGGTCAAAATACGTCTAGTTTTTTTTAAAAGTTTTATCCTTGAACCATGGTTAATTCCCATTTTGAATCAAGTAATTAAGCGGTCGTATGAGCCCTAAGCAAACGTTTTAGTAACAACCTGTCATCCAGACACTGATCAGTGGACATCCTATACACTTTTAATTATTAAAAATACTCAACATGGATTATAAATTCCTATATTTTTACTGGACATTCTAGAAATGTGTATTAAGTTTATATTAAAATATCAAGCTTAATATGTCTCCTAAATTACAGTTTTTAATTTTTAAAGTTCAACTTAAAGAACTGAAAATTCCAGTGAACACTTACGATTTATGGAAAAATAGAGACAACCTTTAACTATTTAATAAATAAGTTAACAACAAATAAATAATACAACATAATAAATAAAATAAGTCTAATAGAGCTACATACCTCTTATATTAGGAAAGGAGCTTCGGTAAGAACAAGAAATCCTTACGAGTGAACACATTTGCATACCGAGTGAGTATCATAGCCCCTTTTTACCGTATTTCATATTATTTTGGGGTGAAAGCATGTGTATACGTTTCATGAAAAGTTTATTGAATATCTTCTTATTTATTTCAAATATTATTTTGAGCACTTATGGTATTATTCTTTGATGTGCTTGGGTGATCGTTGTAAGGCCCTTTCGTTGGACATTATTCCTTAACTCCGCTAGCGAGCCGATGGTATTAGTAAGTAGCGCTATTTGGAGATTCCGACGTCTCCCATTTATGGTTGACGAACTATAGATGTACTTTACCACTACTAACGTCATTTAATATAGGCGTTAGGTTTATCATGGGCAATTGGTTGTCGGCTAGGTTGGATAATGGCTCAAGCAATAATCATCATAGTATATTACTACCATGTGCAACGTATTGGGCAATATAATACATCTTCTATCATTATTTCATACTTGGATTTTATTCAAAAACTTCCACCAATTATTTAAACTTTTCTCATTTAAAAGATATTTTGTGCATATATTAAAAACCTATGAACTCACCAACTCTAGTAGTTGACCCTTTTCTTTTATCCGTGCTTTCAGGTGATCGTCGTTAGGTACCATATGCATACAAACATGATGTGTGGCATCTTCATCTTCATCATCACGTTTTATAAAAACAATATCTATTTTATTTTCGCATCATACAAGACAATGTCATTTAATTTTTATTCGATTATGTAACTTTTATTTATGTTTTACCCGAACTACTTATTTCTGTTAAGTCAATATAATGGTTATTGTCTATTTACGTTGTGCGATGATATCTGGAGCTGTGACACCTCGTGTTTCCGCTTTAGTGGGGTGTGACACAGTCCAATTCAACGACCCAAACTAGGGAATCAGACACAACCATCTGCGCTGGTGGGGGAGCATATAATTGTCCACCAAGCATCGTTATGAAGCCATTGGCTCCTTTGGGCTTAGCGATTAGGTGGAAACCCCAACTCGTTAAGGAATAGTGGTCCTGTAGAACCTACGACTCGGCATGGTTCCTCGAGTCCCCATTGATCCCGAATTATGACCCAAGGTCCCCCGAGATCCAGCCATCGGCTGACCTTAAACTACATAGCAACTCGAGGTCCACGGCCAATTCACACACACATAGCTGATCCAATCAGGATCAATCAATAGGCATGCATATCAACAATTTCAACAAGACGGTTCTAGTCTAGATCCTATCGCATGCATGCATCTCATAATCAACAAGTATTCAACATGGCATATCATATCTTGTGTACATGTATATGAGCATACATATATCATATCAAATCAACAAGGTAATGTTCAAACCTTCATCTCTATGTATTTCTGAATTAAAATTTACAACATATATCTTACTATAATAATTAGTTATTCAAGTTAGTCAACTAGGAATCAAATCCCCCTTTATGGAGACATAAGTAAGAAGGTACTCACCTACAGAGCTATAATAAGCAAATATAATGCTCCGGCTCTTCTACTTCGTCAGGTTCACCAAAAACATTGTTACTTACGTTAGAAGTTTACACACTTGAAGTATTACTACAAGAATTCGAGTAGGAATCTGCTAGTGACACCTTAAGTCCAATTACGAGGCCACCTAGACTTCCTAAACGTGAAAAAACAAAAGTTAAACAAGCTGTTTGCTGTTGCTGCAAAACATCCCCTTGTGTCCACAATACTTCATGCTTGCACCCGTAAGCATTGTAATTAACAACACCGCTTGCGGCCACAAGGAACATCCTTGCACCCGCAAGCATAGGTCGGACAACTAAGTCAGGTCAACCCTTGCGGCTGTAAGGAACACTCCTTGCGCCCGCAAGCATACTTTAAACCACCTATTCGAACCCACCCTTGGGGCCGCAAGGACTACCCCTTGCAACTTCAAGCATACCTGTTTCAAAACAGGTCGGACGACAGTCCCTTATTCCAACTATTTTCAATTCAAACTCCTTCAAACTAGTTTCTAATCATTTTCTAGTGTTTATACATCATAGGGGTATGCATATGAGTCTAAAAACATTCACTTCATCATTTCTTACAAATCACACAAGATTTTAGGATTAATTTAGTCATTTGACCCATTTAAATCAACTTCAATGAATTCAACCAAAATCACCATTTCAATCTCTGTTTTGTGTTACAATCTATACATAAGAATAGTAGGAACTAATTGAGGTGTCAAATTTCAGCTCTTGAAGTCAATTCAAGCTTGACCCATTTTGACCTACAAAATAAAAAGATGAAGAGCATGGAGATGAACACTCATAAGTAAGAGGAAGAAGATGAAGATGGAACTAGAAGCTGATATAAACACTTGGATTTAGCACAAGGATGTTACCGGCAAGATCTCTTCATTCCAAGAACAGGAGAAGGTAAGCAATGAAGTGTCTATGTATGTACATGTATGCGTGGTGTATTTGGCTAGACCGACTTTGGGGTTTAAACATATTCACAATAGGTATTTTGTTCCCCTTTTCAATTTACAACTTAAGCTTCGTTTACCCGTTTCAACTAACGGGGATATTTTCGCAATCCTTATTTAGAACTGTTCATTAATTTATTTATTCCATTTATAATACTACAAATTTTATAATTTCATCTAATAACTAAAATATACATATTTTATTAATTACTTAAATTACACACACATATCTATTACATATGGCTAGGCCCGTTTCGAGGATGTTACAAATCTAACAAGTGAGGGTATCGTGTCTTATTTCGTTCTCCGTTTCCCAAGTTAGGTTTGGACCTAACAGGTGTTTCCATTTTATGAGCACCAGCTTGACCATCTTCTTACGCAACTTCTTAATCTTCGTGTCAAGTATTTCAAAAGGTTCTTCTACGAGTTGTTTGGAAGAGTCAACCTTTAGTTCTTGCAATGGAAGGATTTTATCTTCTTCAACGTTACACTTACGCAGATAGCACACAAGTATTATGAATACCAGCAAGTTCAGGTGGCAACTTAAGTGACACCGTCTGATCATTGACTTTTTGAACAACTTTGAACGGTCCAATAAAACGCGGACTGAACTTGCCTTTTCGTCCAAAGTGAATAACGCCCTTCCAAGGGGAAACTACTAAGAATACTCGATCGCCTACATTAAATGTAACGGGTCGGCGTTTAGGATCCGCATACATCTTTTGTCGGTCATAAGCAGCTTTCAGCTTCTCAAGAGCCACATTAACCTTGTCTTACGTAATCTGGACAATTTTGGGTCCGGTAAATTGCTTCTCACCAGGTTCTAGCCAACAAGTTGGAGTGCGACAATGCCTCTCGTAGAGCATTTTGTAAGGTGGGACTCCAATGCTAGAAATATAAGAATTGTTATAAGCAAATTCAATCAATGGGAGATGAGAAATTAGAAACAAATATACGGTCACGATCAGAAACAATAGAACAAGGCAAACCTTGACGTGACACAATTTCATCGATTTAAAGTTGAGCTAAACAAGTCAACGATGCAGACTCATTCGTGGCTAAGAAATGAGCACTTTTGGTCAAACGGTCAACAATGTCCCAAATCATGTCGTGTCCTCTAAACGTTTTCGACAATTTTGTCACGAAATCCATTGTAATGTGATCCCATTTCCATTTAGGAATTTCAAGTTGTTGCAAATTGTCGTAAGGCCTTTGATGTTCCGTCTTGACTTTCGCGCAAGTTTCACACCTTTCCACAAATGAAGCGATGTCTCTTTTAAGAGTAGGCCACCAATACAACGTATTCAAGTCATTGTACATGTTTGTGATTCATGGATGAATAGACAGTTTGGACTTATGAGCTTCTTGGAATACTAACTCACGGTTACCTCCAACAAGTGGCACCCAAATTCGTGATTGAAAGTTTTCAACCCATGACTATCTTCACCAAGTTGATCTCTCAACTTCTTCATCATTTCAGCTTTCAGGTTGTCTTCCTGTAATGCCATGTGATGTGCTTCTTTTAATCTTGCAATTATATTTGGAACCACCATAAGCTTCCTAAACTTAGCTTCTGCTGATGATCCTTTACGACTCAAGGCATCCGCTACAACATTGGCTTTACCAGGATGGTAATGGATTTCACAATCATAGTCTTTAATTAACTCAAGCCAGCGACGGTGCCTTACATTGACTTCTTTCTGGGTAAAGACATATTGTAAACTCTTGTGATCAGTGCAAACTACATACTTCGTGCTATAAAGATAATGCCTCCACAATTTCCAGGCAAACACCATAGCAGCAAGATCTAGGTCATGAGTTGGGTAGTTCTTTCATGCGATTTTAATTACCAAGAAGTAGAGGCAATTACTTTATCACGTTGCACCAAAACACAACCCAATCCTACGTAAAAGGCATCACAATAAACGATAAAATCTTCTGAACCATTAGGCAAGGTAAGGATCGAAGCTTCACCTAACAATCGATTCAAGGATAGGAAAGCTTTCTCTTGAGCTTTAGACCACACAAAAGCTACATCATTTTGAGTTAATTTGGTCAAAGGACCCACAAGCTTAGAGAAATCGCAAATAAACCGCCGATAGTAGCCATCTAAGCCGAATAAACTCTTGATCTCAGAAGGAATTCGGGGAACTCCCAAATTCATCATAGCTTCAACCTTATCTAGATCTAATTTAACACATTCCTTTAAAATTACATGGATGAGGAAATGTACTTCTCGAAGCCAGAATTCGCATTTAGAAAGTTTAGCATACAGTTGCTCCTGTTTGAGGATCTCTAGAACATGACAAAGATGTAGTTCATGGTCAGCTTCAGTCTTCAAATAAACAAGAATATCATCGATAAACACAATCACAGATCTACCAAGAAATGGACGACAAAGATGATTCATAAGATCGAAGAAAATGGTAGGGGCATTGGTTAAGCCGAATGACATCACCAATAATTCATAATGTCCATATCGGGTTCGAAAAGCAGTCATCGGAATATCTTCCTCATGAACCCGTACTTGATGGTACCCCGACCGGGGATCAATTTTAGAAAAATAGGTTACTCCTTGCAATTGATCAAAAAGATCGTCTATGCGTGAAAGAGGATATTTGTTCTTCATAGTTTGCTTATTAAGCTCCCTGTAATCAACACACATATGCATAGTTCCGTCCTTCTTCTTGAAAAATAGAACTGGAGCTCCCAAGGAGAAGAACTCTGGTGAATAAACCCTTTTTCATGTAATTCTTGGATCTGAGTCATCATCTTGCGAATCACAGAAGAAGCAAGACGATAAGGAGATCTAGCCACTGGTGTGGAACAAGATCGATTCAATATTCAACATCCCTAACCGGAGGTAAGCCGGGTAGTTCATCAGGAAACACCTGAGGGTAATCAGACACTACCCTCATACCTTTGATTTGTCGTTTCTCCATCTTGGCATCAATCACACATGCTAAGTAGGAGGCACAACCTTTCGCAATAGATTTCCAAGCACTAATAACAGAAATGACAGGAATGTCAGACTCCCATCTCTCTCCTCGAGCTACTTCATATGACCCGTTGGGTTGAGGAATTTTAATCAAATCTTTAGAACAGAGAATATCAGCATTTTGATTGCTAAGCCAATCCATTCCAATCACCTCATCAAACCCCGTAATAAGCATAATAAAAAACAAAATAGGGAAACTGTTCCCATTAATAACGACAAGTAAGGGAACACTATCAGTAACAGAAACTACTTTACCACTAGCGATCTCTACTTTAAGTGGATCATTTAATGTGGAAATAGGCAATTGCGGCTTATTACGACAAGACACAGAGACAAAAGAATAAGTAGCTCCTAAGTCAAATAATACACATACAGGGGTATAATTAATAAGGAATGTACCGGTGTTCACCTCCCTAGCCGCCTTTGCCTCCTCCCCCTTCATCTGAAACACCTTTCCTTTTGCACGAGGGGCATATTCTCTCCTCTACCCCAATGAAGACCCTCCTGTTCCTATACTTTATCTTTCAGGGCAATCAACCATTCTGTGCCTGGGCTTGTGACACCGGTAACAAACATTCTTCTTGTATCTACATTTAGCAATAACGTGCCCTTTCTACCCACACCTCAAGCACCTTCTAGTTGCTTTGGAACAATCACGAGAATGATAAGTATGACACGGAGAGCACCAACGAGTATCAGGCTTTGGTTTCTTAGAAGTATTATATCTTCAACCTGCAGAGGATTGTCCTTTCAAAGAACTCGATTTGAAAGATGGCTAAAACTTTCTTGTATAACCCACTGACACACACAAGTTGGCATCATGGCGGATCAAGCAAGGGCCTATTGGGTTACACACCAAGTATCGATTCCGACATCACAGATGATCAAATGAGAGAGAAAACCAGAAACTAGTTTTGGTGGGCTCTATGAGGTATGGTCGTGCCCTACGGACAGGCACGAGCCCAAGTTGGGAGTGACTTGGGCGTGGCCTGTGGCTCGGTACACCCATGCCTCGTGGAAACACGCCCGTGCCCAGTGCCTAGTGGACAGGCACGAGCCCAAGTCAGGCATGACTTGGGCGTGACCTTTTGGGCTGGCACGACCGTGCCTTATGGAGGCACGGCCGTGCCCTGTGTAGTAACAACCTCTTTAATCAATTTTCAAAGCTGGTTATTATGGTATTTATGGTCATAATTCTAGTAACTGGGCCTAACATTATTATGGACGTTTTTAGTTCAAATTTGAGCTCTATATAAGCCACAAGAAGCTTTGTTGTTTGGTTGCTTGAACTTTGATTTACTAGAATACACATATTGCATTACATATACTCTCTAATAGACAAAAGGTATACAAGGCTTTGATACTTTTGTGTTTGATTCATTGTGGTGTTTAGATTGGCTAATCTAAAACTCTAGCAAGTGGGAGTTGATAACAACTTGGTGTGGACTTCACTAGTGGTGTACAAGTTAGTACACGAACCTTCCAAAGTTCAATCTCAACTGCAAGAAGGAGTTAGCATCAAGGGTATGATACTACCTCTTCTTCTCTTTCTTTTTGTTGCTTTGTCATGCCTAGAGTTTTGGTCCATTTGGTAGGTATTGCGTGGTCAAAATTGAAAACTATTTTTCTACCTTTTTTGTTCCCACTGTGGTTTTGGACCAAGAAAACCCAACAGTGGTATCAGAGCCATATCTAACATGGCTTTGCACATTTGGAGTTAAACCGGAATTTTACGATTTCGGTCGAAAATTGGTTTTCCGGCGATCGGGCACGGCCATACCTCTAGGGGTACGGGCGGTGGCAGTGGCTTGAGCACGTTCGTACCAGTGGGGGTACGGGCCGTGCCGGCATAATCCTTTAAACGTTTAAAACTATTTAAAGTGTAAACTGACAAAAGGGCAAGGACACCCGTACCCTTTAAGGTACGCCCGTGCCTTCTGGTTTTGGTCAGATTTTGTTTTTGAACCAGTATGTTTAAAATCCAGTTTTGTTGGTTTTGGACTAGTCTTGGTTCTGGATATCCCCACTATATTCTGATTCCTAATTCTATATGATTTGTATGGCTTGGCATGAAGTCCATAAAAACATATATTTTTAGGTGTATGTATGAATATGTAATTTTAAAGGTGTATTAAAATTACTAATGCATATGTACAAGGATTGCTTGTTGTGCCTTAAATGTTGTTTTGCAATCTTGATCAAAATATATTTGTTTGACATGGTTTTGTGGCACACCATTGTTTTTCATTTGGTTGTGTTTGGTTGTGGTTTCCCGGTAACTTGATATGCCCTTAACCTTTGTGTTGATTGTGATGATTGGTTTTGGTTTGGCCTGCGTGCCGTATGGTTGTAATATTTATATTTTGGTGCGACTTGCATGTGGTTTATTTAATATCTTTGTACTTGTAATAGTTTATTAGGATCGCAACTTGCATGTCATTTTCTTATTATTATGTACTCGTACATAGTTTATTTTAAAAAATATATATATTGCATCAAACCAATCGGGAGACATGGTGTTGGCGTCTTGACGAGTCTATTCCGGGAGATTTGCCGGTGTGGAGGCACTATCGTGACGGAGCATTTCTTGTTGTCCCTAGATGACTTTGTTTTCCCCGTTTTGGCTCACGGGAAAACTGTATAGGATTTGAGCATGTTACCAGGATTTGTTTATTTTATATGCGTTGTTGTTTTTATATTATTTCTTGCATAGATTTCTAGGATTCGCATGCTAGAATTTTTTTTGAAAAATATATAAAAACAAAGAGATTTATAAATGAGTTTATATTTCTTCGCGCATAAGAATTGACAATATTAATATAAATTGTGATTATATTAAAAGTGGTCGAAAAGTGTTTTTGTCTATTAAATTGTTAATTCGCAAAATTGTTAAAATATTCTTTTAACCAGAAAAACAAAAACCCGTTTTCCAAAGTAACTCACGTGTCATCCGTAAGACTACACCACCCAAATCTCACGAAACTTAGATGATTGTCGGGCATTAACACGAGTCATTCCTTGTGGAGTTGTGTTGAAGGTGAGTGTGGCAACTCGCAATATTGGTTTTCGAGCTTAAGCACAAACCAATGATTGGGCTAGAGTACCAACGTGTGTCTTGACGGACGACTTACGAATTCTTTTATGACGCTTAAATGATGTCGATCTTTAGCTGAATCATTTAAGAATAATAAAAGGATTGGTGTAAGAAGGTGTTAAACATGCCTTAGACATTTGATGTCAAAAAGGATCCCGCAAGGATCTAAGAGTTGCAATGGTTGCAATCGGTAAAATGGTTACCAGCCTAAATGACTTATTTCGTGATCTGTGGTAAACCCGTCACGAGATAAAGTGAAATATGGTTCTTAGCATTGTTTAAATAATTGGTTTTATAATTATTGGGTAATTATTTCTACAAGGATTTGACAACTAAAATTGGTACTCTAATTTTGTAGATGGCATCCAACAACGCTTCTACATCATCAAACTCAATTTCCCTAAAATTGTTCCTTGAAAAGGCCAAACTCGATGGCCAAAACTTCATCAACTGGTTCATGAAACTAAGGATAGCCCTTAGGTGTGAGCAGAAAATGTGGGCCATCGAGGAGCCTCTAACGGAAGCACCGGCAGCGAGTGCGACTAGGGCAGTCCGAGACGCGCATTATAAGCGCGTCAAGGAAACAAATGAAGTAGCTTTGCATCATGCTCTCTTCAATGATTCCCGAGCTTCAAAATCAAATGGAACATCTAGGGCCGTATGATATGCTCAACCAGCTGAAGGAAATGTTACAATAGCAGGCTCAGCTTGAGTGCTTCGAATGCCTAAAGTCCTTATTCGACTGCCACATGCAGGAGGGCGGAAATGTGAGCGTTCAAGTGCAAGATGAAAGCATTGGTTGATCACTTGGAGAGGTTGGGATTCCCATTAGGGATGGAGTTAGTGGTGGATGTGATCTTCTGTTCCCTGCCCAGTTCCTTTTCACAATTCGTGTGGAACTATCATGTCCATGGCATGGACAAATCCATAATGGAGCTTCACGGAATGTTGAAGACCGTGAGTCTGACATGTCCAAGAAGCCCTTCTCGTCCAAATCCGTTTTAGCTATCCAGGGAGGTGGAACCAAAAGGAAAGGTGCTCTCCCCTCTAAAGGAAAGGGGAAGGAGAAGGTTGCAAAACCTAACCCAATTCTGGCCCAAAAAGGAAAGGGGAAAGCCGTGATGGTTCCACCGGCCGAGGACCCTACGGAAGCCGAGTGCTTCCACTACTGGCGGCGTTCTTACCCAAAGTACCTCTAGGAGCTTAAGAGGGTAAAACCGAAGGAAACTGGTAACTGAGGTATGTTTATCATTGAACTCCACAACACCACTACTTCTAACGGTTGGGTACTTGATACCAGTTGTGGCACTCATATTTGTAATAATGTGCAGGTGTTAAAAAGAAGCAGGTGTCAGGATCGAATATAACCAAAATCAATAACAAGAATTATCTTTTGAATTTAAATCAGAGTTGTATAAAAGACAATATTTGAGTTTGATCACAATCAACTAAGAAGTTGCGGAATCACACTTAATTGATTAATAAAAGTTTTAATCACAAGAACAATTTAATCAATTCAAAGAATAACTTCGAAACAGACGATGTTTATTAATAATCAAGGATGATTACAATATTCACCTACACCTTCAATCTAACTCTTTTGTTAGACGAAGAACACACTTTGTTCTTAGGTTTCAAAGAAACTTGGAGGCTAATACACTTTCTGAAAACTATAAACAATACGAACGAGTGTAAAATCTAACAGAGTTGAATTAAAAAACTATCGATTCTAACAAAATATTCTAAACAAGGTATTTATAAACTCTTGATCTTCCTTGAATAGTTGAAGTTTGGATAATCTTCTATCTTGCGAGATAATCTTGATAATCTTCCAATCTTGATAAGATATCCTTCAAATCCACAAAGATAGTAGTTTCCATGAATAGCTCAACATAAACTGTTTGTTGAATAAATAGTTCTGAGTTTCTTCTAACAGTCTTCTCTTCAATGTCTTCTAATAGTTATTATGATCGAACTAACAGTTCTAAGCTTTTTTGTACTAGCAGTTGTAACACTCACAGCAACTGTTAGTCACAACTGTTTTCACATACCAATGTAACAGTTTGCACCTGTTTTCTCAAAAATTTCTCTAACAGTTTTGCCTTCGCACGTCCAACAGTTTTAAATCACTTAGCCAATTTCCCAACAATCTCCCCCTAACTTAAGGTATTGAACAATATACTTAAGTTTTTTTATAGGGTTCAACCACAGAAAAATTAACATAAGCAAATAACACATAAAGTATGCAAAGTCAAACTGTTTCAATCAAAACATACAGAAAGAAGATTATACTTTCTTTGATTGTAGAAATTCCAACCTTTCTTTGAGCCTCTGAAGGAGATTTTCTTTAACTTTAGCAGGGCCAAAGAACTTTGCTTTCATCAAATATAAGAGCTTTGTTTTGTTGTGCTCTATGAATTCAATATCAAACCATTGAGTTATTGAATTTCCCATCACCATGTGATAAGTCTTTGACTTAGCATACACCTTGACAGTACTTATTGGGAATGCCTCCTCAGCTATCAGCATCGGCATTACTTTTAGAGGATCATATATACTCGTTAAATGCCTTATTAGCACTCTGATTTCAATTCCAGCAGCTTCTCCATAGTGACTTAGACCATATTCATACATTTCTTGCACATCTCATCTCGTCACACTTTCCATTAATTGTAAGAAGCTTGCATAGCTTTCAATGGGTTCATGTTCTCTTACAATTGTTACCCCTTGCTTCCCTATTTCAATCCTTAACAATTCAAATCTCCACTCAGTGATGTGGGATTTTTGACCTAATTGAACTTCCACTAGCTTTTCCAATTTCTGTTCAACCTCCACTCTGAGTCTATCTTGTAATATGGTTTGAACCATACCAGCTGTAGCTTTTTCTTCAGATTTTTGAACTGTTTGGGATTATTGAGACTGTTGAGGTTGAGTTGTTTGCTTTTTCTTTTCAACTGTCGGCTTGGAAGGTGGAACTTCTTTCTTCCTTTCAATTCTTTTTCTTTTCACTCCCTTATCATCCTTCTTTGCCTTTTCTTCGTCATTTATCTCCTTTGTGATTTCAGCTGCCATCTTTTGAGCTAATTCTAGATCTCTTTGTTCTTGTTGCTCAATCTCAGCATTCAGCCTTTGTGCTAGCTCATGATCATGCTCTTCTTGTTGTTCTTTTGAAAGTTTTAGCTTGGGAATATTTACAACAACTTCCTTTCCCTTACCTAGCACAGGAGGCATCTTTTCACCTTTCTTTGATTCAGAAATTGCAATGCCATTGAACCCTGGCTTAGGTGCAATTGGATCCATCTTTGAAACTTTTCTATGTAGCCACCCATCATCAATCTTTTGAGCCATTTTGAATGTACTGATGTTAAGAGTTTGAGTTCCCACTGCAATCAAATGGTCTTACTTTACTTTAGACCATGTTTTGAAAACATCTGTTGTTGGATAATCTCCAGACATGATCATCCTATTTATCAACACTCTATCAACTTCAGATAATTTATCTTCATCTGTTTGAGCACTTGCAGCTGTTTGTAGTTGATCTGGAGCAACTGTTGTTTGTGGAGTTGCAACTGTTAGATTATCTAGTGCAGCTGTTTGTGTTGATTGCACACTCTTCACTTGCTCCTTTATGATTGCCTTCTCCCCTTTTTGATTGTAACTGTTTGAGGAGGAATGGCATGAATCTATTTAAACATTTGATCATGGGCTTGAAGAACATCTATAGCCTTCTTGAGAGTAGTTGACAAGACTTTGATTTGGTTGTCTTGCTTGATGATAAGCTCATTATGCTTGGCAAGAAGCTTGTCTTGTAGGGTGTTCCTCTTTTTGAGATAGAGGAAGGCAGCAAGAAATGGTACAAATTCAGGATTCATCAATGCCTTTTGTTTCATACTTGCCTCAATGTCAGCAAGTGTTGCCACCTCAAACATATCATCGGCAGATATAACTGGTGGGTCACTCCTAGAAGTTCCCTCACCAGTACCCCTTTGTTCTTGGTACTGGGGATTTCCAAAAAACTGTTTGACCAGCTTTTGTTGCCATGGTTGAGGTCTTACTTATGTTGACACTGCCCTGCTCACCCCTTGCGGATGAAACAGTAGTGTCAGCCTCAAGAACAACATGATCACTCTCCCTTGGAGTGCTTGGGAGACAGCACGGTGGGTTCCCTTTGGATATTCTACACAGGTGAATGCACCTGTGTAGGGCTTACAGTTGGGGATATTGGGACTGTGGTGGAAGGAGCACCAACAGTTCTCTTCCTCTTTTTGAATGTTATAAGAGAGGGGGCTTGTGTTGTAGCTTGAGAAATGGTAGCAGAGGGGGATATTTGAGTATCGTGGGCTGTGGGTTCTAGAGTTAGTGGTGTAGCAATAATTTGGGCTTCATGCTCAACTCTGGCATCTTTGTTTCTTGAAAGAAACTCCACCATTTCAGAGAGTGGTGGAGTGATGGCACTAGAAAAATTCTTGCCATTGATCAACAATTTGCTCAATGTGGAGGCCACATGAGTAGAGCGAATCAGGACCCTCTTGTGAGTTTGAAGATTTGGCAATAAAGAGTTTAAACAAGTTTGCACAAATCGGGGGTACATCAAAAAGAGACCATATTTGGTCCCAAGATGTTTTACCATACCATTAAAGATTAATTTAGAAAAGTTGAAGAAACGATTGTTGGCCAAACAGATTAAGGCCAGAGTAATGTTGCTTCCAAACTCGTTCCATCCAGTTCTTTTGGGGCTGCGACATTGTTGTAAAGTATGAATCAAAAATTTCCAGCGGGCACAAAATTGCCCTTTGTAGAAGGTACCCTTTCCCCTAGGGTCCTCATACCCCAGCTTAACCAACTCCTCGTGCAAGAATTCCAAGGAGACTGAATCAGAATACTCACCCTCATGATCATCAAAGTGAAGGTGTTCGTGAATGCTATTCTCAGAGAATGAAACATCAAGATTATAAACATTTGAAGTGATCCATTGCACTCCATCTACTTCAGTGAGTGTAGCATTTTTCCAGAATTGATCGAGATGGGAAGTATAGATGGTTGGATTGGTGGTGAGAGCAGTGTTGAGGTTTGACAGCGTAAGGTAGTCGATCATTTTATGAAAGACATGCAACTCAGCTGGTTTGGAGAGGAAGGCTAGCATGTTGTGTTCTTTGACAAACAGAAGGGGAGCCATGGCGATTTTGAAGAGAAAGTCTAGGGTTTAGCGTTCGATTGAAGTTTAGTAAGCGTAATGAAAACTGCGAGGAGGGAATGGCTTATATATGTAATGCATATTAAATGCAATTCAAAATGCCTCGGAATATCTTCAAAGACTAAAATACCCTTGACTAACAGTTGAAGGAAGATTTAGAGCTAACAGTTGAAAACTGTTTGGTTAATTATCTTCAACTGTAACACTCCCCCTTAACTAATTAGGCAGCTTGCCTAACAGTTGTGACACCTATGTACTAACAGTTGGAAACTGTTAGTTGCAATTTGCACTGTAGATCCCTGAACACTTACATAAACAGTTGTAAGACTTATGACTAACAATTTCAAACTGTTAGTGTGAAAACACAAAAACACAGAAAGATAAGCTATCAAACCATTATTCTAAGTTAATCGTTCCAATATTTGAGATTAGAAAGTTAAATCTGCTCACATCAAATGCTTTAGTGAACAGATCAGCTAACTGATAATCAGTATGAACTTTTAAAACTTGGATTAACTTTTTCTCATTACAGTCTCTGATGAAGTGAAACCTGATCTCTATGTTCTTTGTTTTTGAATGCTTCACATGATTGTTAAAAATGCTGATAGCACTTGTGTTATCAACATAGATAGGAGTATTCAAGAGAGTCATACCATAATCCAGAAGCTGATTCTGGATCCACAATACTTGTAAATAGCAACTTGATGCAGCAATATATTCAGCATCAACTGTTGAAGTTGAAACTGTTGTTTGTTTCTTGCACTGCCACGATACCAACCTTGAGCCAAAAAATTGACATCCTCCAGAAGTTGATTTCCTATCCACATTGGCTCTACCATAGTCACTATTAGAGTATGCCACCAATTCAAATGGTGAATCCTTAGGATACCAAAGACCTAGTTTTTGTTGGCCTTTGTGGTACCTAAAGATCCTCTTTACAGCAAATAGATGTGACATCTTGGGATTGCATTGAAATCTGGCACAAACACACACAACAAACATTATATCTAGTCTAGAAGCAGTTAAGTACATTAATGAACCTATCATAGACCTATACAAGTGTATGTCACATCCTCCCCCTCAGGATCTGCTACCAACTGTTTGTGTGTTTCCATTAGAGTACTTGCCAGCTTTACATCTTGATAGCCAAACTTGTCCAGAATGTCTTTGACATACTTTGACTGACTGAGAAAAATACCAGATGGCTTTTGCTTTACCTGTAATCCCAAGAAGAATGTAAGTTCTCCTATGGAATTAAGCAAAGTATTCACACCATAATCCACTTACACCTTCTCGGTTTGCACCTTGGTATGGAATTAAGCAAAGTATTCACATACTTAAAGTGAATTTCATCTCATGATTAATTACTTCTCATAACCTTAGCGAACTCAGGGCCCACTATGCTTTCCGATAGATGGTGATTTGAACAATACTCACCATCAAGTCATTGCCACTTTAGATATGAGGAACTCATATCTCCTTGGCTACATGACTTCTATCAGCCTTGAAAGTAATTAGTCATGGTCAGGATAACCGGCATTCTCATGCCGATATTTGATCAAATGCTAGTGCCAACATCAAGTCTTTCATTTAAGTTGCACGTTCTTCCACTAGAATGCTTTAGTTATTATCTTCCTTTCGAGCAACAAAACATTGTTCTCGTAAGGTCAAATATCTAAAACCTATAAGAACCTTTTAAATGTATTAGCACCATTTAAGTCTTTCAATCTCCCACCAGATGTAGATTGAAAATCTCCAAACTTTGATATATATATATATATATATAGAAGCAAAGAACTGTTTCAAGATATATCTCATAAGGTGCTAAATAGACTTTCAAGTTGGATTAAGATTAAGGACTTGGCTCGTCACATTCAATGTGTATACCAACAAGTGAAACACACATATTTGACCCAGTTCATTTTCAACAATATCTGGTTTCCTTCAACGTGATACCATGTACAAATGTGTCTATGTTAAGGAATGAATTGTGAGATAATCCCGCAACTCATAATGTGGTCATTGATATAGATTTAAGGTATCTTAGCATCTCAATTAGACCTAAGCATCCTATCTATATGTCATAATTGATTCTTTTAATTAGTTTCTCTTTGTTATGTGCTTGTACGGATTATCCACCAAAAGTGATCAATATCTTACAAGCTAGCATCCCTCTCATATATACCGTGAAGGGATTCATAATCATCTTACCCTAATAGATAAGATTAGCATCAAATGTTTAACCCGAGGTTAAAATAGTCCAAGATCCTAACCACATGGATCTAGGTGATACCTATCTCATTTACATGGTTAAGTAGATTATGACAAAGAGCCGACTAATCGAAACTATTTTGGACTTAGAATGAATCATTCATGATTAATTATTAATTGTAACATGTATGTCTTGACATGGATAATTTTAATTTCTATCAATCAACAAATATTTTTCTAAAACAAGATTCAAATTTCAAGTTTGAATTCATCGTCATCAAATGTAGAATGATGCGCCTTGAAGGCCAAAATAAAACATAAGCTATGACATGAACAAACTTCGAAATCGAATAAGCAATGCGAAGAAAAAAAATCTTTTACAACCCAAAATTCAAAATCTCATCCATCGTATTCATGAACATAATGAAAGCTCAACTTGCCTCGCAAGGCATCAAAAACAAAGTAATAATGAAACCGGTAAGAATAGGTTAGATCAAAACTCCCAATTCTCTTGTAGATGTCAATCTTCCGAGTTACCTCTTTTAGAGATCCGGTTCTTCATGCTCTTGGTTCTTCTTTTAAATGGTACCTACACCTTGTAACAAAATTAATTTGTGACAAACGTGAGTTAATTAGCTCGGGTGAACAACCCAGCGCAATAGAAGAATTAGCAATGAATCATGAATGTACCTTGAGAGGGGAAATTAACTCTCTCTTTCCTTAGAATTTTAATATCCTCTCGGCACGATGGGCAAGCGTGACGGCCCCAATCTCCAAATCTTCCACAGAAGTAGCAAACCACTTTTTCTTGAATCTCTTCTTGAGGCACACAATCATTGTCCTTAGATTCAACATGGGGAATAGGCTTGGACACTCCAACCTTTTCCTTTCGTTTCGGTTTCTTCTTCTTTTTCTTTAGTTCCCTAGAACTCGTGGTAGGAATGGAAGAGGTGGATGCATGTTTGGCCATGTCAGACTCTGCAATCTTCAACATACCATGCAATTCACCTAAGGTTTTCTCCATGTCATGCATGTGATAGTTCCTGACAAACTGATCATATGATGCGGGCAGGGACTGGAGTACTATATCCACAGCAAGCTCCATCCCCATGGGAAAACCCAATCTCTCCATTTGGTCCACATATGCCTACATCTTAAGGACGTGGGCACTCACACTCCTACCTTCCTGCATTCTACAACCGACTAGGTTTTTAACATACTCATAGTGTTCCTAACTTGTTGTTGGAACATGTCCTTCAACTTGTTCATAATATCGTGCACACTCATGTGCTCAAAGTGCTTTTGCAACTCTGAGCTCATAGTTGACAACATGAGGCAGGCAACATCGTGTATGTCCTCAACACGCTTTTCATACGTGTATCGGACGGACCAAGTCGCGTCGCTAGCAGGTGGTTCCAGAAGAGGTTCCTCAAGGATGTGCAACTTTGACTCATAGCGAAGGACAATTCTCAATTGCCTAAGCCAGTCAACGAAGTTCACTCCCGTGAGTTTCTCCCTATGTAGGAACATACGAAGTGAATTGTTTGACGTGGTGTTATTATCGTTTGACATCTATAAATAACAAGAATACATGTTTTAGTTGGTTTGATATAATCCTCGTTAAAATAATTACCCATAAAGTTTTAGAAAAACAATTTATCTTAACAAGGGCTAAGAACCATATTTTACTCCACTACATGACGGGTTTACCGCGGATCACTTCATGAAGCTATTTAGGCCGGTAACCATTTTACCGATTGCAATCTCCATTGAAACTCTTAGACACTTGCGGGATCCAATGACATAAAAGGGTCGGTTGGCATGTTTGATCCATACTTACACCAATCCCAAATTAAAATTCTTGGTTGACTCGTGCTTAGCTCGACAATCACACAAGGATTTTAGTTTGCAATTGTAAATCGTCCAACAAGATACACGGCAGCAAACTCGACAATCATTGGCTCGTGCTAAGCTCGACAACCAACAACTCCAAGTCGCCACTCTCACCTTCCACACAGATCCGCATGGAATAACTCGTGCTTAGCTCGACAATTATCCCATGCTTCACTAGAATCGGGTGTGTCATCTTATGGATGGTGCGTGATTTACATTAATAGGAAACGAGCTTTTGTTTCTTGATTAAAACCAAGTTTTAATATTTGATTAACAATGTAAGTGACAAAAACGATTTTCACTTTAAATATAAATACCAAGTTTATATTGTCTTGTTAATCGTGTACGCGCGAGAGTTTGTTAACCAATTTAAAAACTCTTGTGATTTTATTAACTTAGAAAAGTTATCAAGCATGCGAAGAAACATAAACAACCACGCAAGAAAAAAAAATAAACCACATCACACGCATACAAAGAGGTTGGTAACCATGCCAAAAACCTATGCGTCCTACCCGCGAGCCAAGCCGGGAGGTCTAGGTCTACTAAGGACACAAACCTAGACCATGGAGTGCTCCTACTGAATCCGCTACTTCCATCGGGACTAACCGGACCCCAAGGTCTTCAAGACGTCTTCTCTTGACTTTTGATTGTGGTCTTCAAAACACAAGTACACAAAAGAAAGGAAATGGAATGCAAGCCACGCGCTTCCTATCAATCTAGTACAAGTACATATGGATAAATGAAACGGAATGTAAGCCGCGATAATTAATTACAAACCGAACGAATAAATAATTAATTACATCACATGTGACACCAAGGTCACCAAATAAATCCAAACAACCAAACAAACGACAAGGCACAACCACAAGGTCTAGGGCGATGGTTACCAACTAAAAGCAACAAACAACAACTACAAAGCACGGTGTGCCAAAACCGTGATGAAAGGAATATTTCGGTAAGAATTTCCAACACAAACACTCAAGGTACAACAAGGAAATTCTTGTACAGATGCATTAGGGCACAAAACCAACTTTTATACCCATATTCATATATACACAACATATGTGTATGCATGTATGCATCTCATGCCAAGACCATACCATACATACCTATATTTGTACCAAAATATTACGAGGGGTTAACTAAACGGAATCTGCCAGAAAACCAGAAACACCTCCATGACCCGAAAAACCACGAAAATTTTCTTTTAAGGACAAAAACTGCCCAGAAGTTCCTTCACACCCCCTCACGGCTCGTGAAACCCAAGGGCCTCACGACCGATCACGTACGCAAGGAATCCATGCACGCCAACACCCATATGCAGCGGAAGCAACGACATAAAAAACCGGGGTTTTCGGGTATTTAAACCGACATGCATGTACTCCCTAAGTGGGGATCGTGACTACAAACAAATATAGCAACAAGAACAAACGAGAGGGAGGAGAAATTATACCATCACGGGGCTGGAGCTATCCACCGAGCTAGGAAGATCTTCGTGAACCCGAAACCGAGCTCCTCTATTGATATTCCACAACAAGTGAGCGAGATTCCATCCTGCTATTGACCCGACACACGAACCACACAACGTCCTCGTGCTTCTAGAACAGCTACAACCGTATGGAACTTGCCTTCACTTAATACACCAAACTTAACTCACCATGTAAGGTTCAAGTACCAAATATATATATGTATATTGTAAGTAGAAGCAAGAGTTTTTAAACAAGAGAGCAAGAAATGGCCTTATATAAAGTCTGGAAGAAGCTCCAAGGCCACCAGGGTCAGCCACATTAGCTTGCAATAATTGGACCAACACAAAGGTCCAATAAACACAAAGTGTCACTTTGACTTCTGCCTTCACGGGCTCTCACGGGCCGTGAAGCCCTCGTGAAGGCCTCATAGGCCGGGTTCCACCGCTCACTCTCATTGGGCCATCAAGTGGTCCAATAAAAGCATGGCGCCTGCCTTCACGGGCTCTCACAGGCCGTGAAGCACTCGTGAAGGCACTGCTCCCACGACTACTTGTCCGGGTGGTGAAGGCTCGTGGAGGGTTCCTCTTCACGACCTCTTGACGGCCTGTGAAGGCCGCCAGAAACCCTAATTTCATATTCTCTCTTGTTTGGGTTGTGCTGCCGGAATCTACCCTTGGTGTGTGACCCAATAGGCCCATACCTCATCAACAGTGATGCTAGTACACGTGTATCAGTGGGCATATTCCAACAACTATAGCATCCGAAAACCCTGCCTAGTTGTGGGCAGGTCAATGGTAAGTTGAAGTGTGTTGGAATATGGGTAATTAAGAGTAATTATGAAATTAAATGAATAATTGATATCATGTGAATTTATGTTTGGATAAGATTGAGTTTGGTACGAGTGTTGTAGAAAATACCTCGATTGTGTGTTAAGTTAATTAGTCCAGGAAGAATAATCATTTGGAAGTATTTAAAAAAGATAAATAATACAATATTATTTAAAATAAAGTAAATGAGAAATTATTCATATAAAGTTATGTCTGGAAATTTTAATATGCAAATGTGTATGTATGAGAGTATATATGTATGAATGTATGAGATCATGTATGTATGTATGTATGGAAGTGCACGTGTGTATGTATGGATATATATACTTGGACTTTTAGTTGAAGATTGGCTGGTGAAAGAGTGTGTGTGTGTGTGTGTGTGTGTGTGTTTCTTTGAGAGGAAGAAAGGAAGAACTAGAACTTGAAATATCAAAGTGGAAATTTGGTGGTTGATAAATCAAACCAAAGGTTAGCTTATTATCCTTACATGTTATTGATTATCTGGTTATGTTTCTTGTAGTGATTTATGGGTTTGTATGAGAAACACCATTGTTGGAGCTTAAAAGCTCAAAACTTGTGTTGCGGGTATTTTTGGATGATGAATTTTAATTAGATTTGATGAGTTTATAATGCTTTTATATGTGTAATATGAAGTTTAAGCATGTTTTGAATGAGTTCTACTAAGTTTCCATGATTGTAAATGGTGATTTTTAGAAGTTAAAGTCGGCTGAGTTATGAAGAAGAAGATGAAATGATGCAGAGACGGTCGCGACGCTACACGTCCAAATGGGGGACGCGACGCATCCTTTGAAAACCGATAAAATATTAGCCGACATTTGAGAAATCCGACTCTTTGAAACCGACATGTTGAAATCTGACATTTGAGAATTCGAGACCTCAAATCCGACACTTGAAATACCGGAATGTTGTTGAAATCCGATGGATGGAATCCAACACTTTTGGGCGACACGACGCGTCGGTATAGTGGACGCGACGCGTCCGAGCAATTTCCAGAATTTGAAGTTTTGTTCTGGATTTGATGATGTAGCATGTTATATATTTATTCTCGAGCAAACGCGATTGCGGACTGAGGTGAGTGGAAGTTTACACATGGGTGGTAATGTTATGATTTGCTTGTTTTAAAGAATTTTTGATATATGATGATGGATTGTCATTCTTGATATGCGATTATATACTGTTGAGTATATTGTTGAGTCTGATATGAGAAGAGGCATAGTTTAGTATAATATTCTATGATAGACTGTTAGTCTGAGAATTGTTGATCAAGAGTTATATGTTTGTATACGTGATATATGTGGTAGAGTTTTGTTTGCGTTCGTGATTGGATGTGTATATGGGATTGTTTGAGAACCAACTGTTGTTGTAACGGGTTGGAAGTGATCAACTTCTGTGAAAGGGCTGGTTGGGTCAGCTGCTGTTGAAAGAGCTGGGCTCGTCTGCGGTTGGTTGAACATTGGTAGTCCTCTTGATGCATACATTGTATTAGGGAGGAATTTCACTGTGCCGATCGGCAGAGGGCTATCGGTGAACGTTTTCTTTGGCCCGCACTGGTTTTGGTTCGGCAGAACCGCTGGTCCTCAGGCTTTGAGAGATTGTTGAATTGACGGATTGTTGGTGATTGTTGCTCAGAAGTTCAGTTGTGAATTGTTGTTGTTGATAGCTTGTTTGTTGCTTCCATTCACTTAGCTTAGTGCTAATTCCCCACGGTTGATTGCTTTTTGCACGTTTTTTGTGATTTGCTGTTTAGCTGTGTTTGTGGGAAGGGGAATTTGACCAACGCTCTGATATTGTAGTTTGATAAGAGACGAGCCGTGTTTTATAAATCTTTTGCAACACAAGTGATGTTGTATTTTGTAAATAATACTTTGTTCTTTATGGGTGTTTGTTTAAATGAAATTTAGAAAATGCTTCCGCGGCGATTTAAAAAAAAATTGGCTTGAGATTTCGGTGTTACTGTCACGCTCAATCTTGATCGAGAAACATAATCGTGAATGATCTTGAGTATGACATTTAACCATGTCTCGTGTTCATACGAATATCGCAGCAAAGGGATGTTTGATCACTTATCTATAGGGCCATTTCATACAATGTTTAAGATTAGGCATTTGTCAAGGATGACAAAACCTTGGTTGACTTGGGGAAAAGATGCCTTGCTAGAAGCCGCTCTTTATCTGTGGCATTTCGGGTACGGTGTGTCATGTGTAAGTGGGAATCTGTTGGAGTATGCCCACTGATACACGTACGCCAACATCACTACCAATAAAGCATAGGCCTATTGGGTCACACACTTGGGATTGATCTCGACCAAAAACAAAGTGGAGGGGATAAAAGGAATCATTTATGTTTAAGTTCCAAATTATAGTTGGCCAGGGAGACTTCACAGAGTGAACACCTTGGAGTTCACGGCGTGAAGATGTGTCAGAATGCATGAAACTTTTTGCTTTTTGCCTCCAACCTCCACTAATGAATGTTTATCCTAATGATAAGTCTTTGGACGGTCTTTGGGACTAGAGGGACATCTTAGGGTCTTTAAAAGGACCATGCATCAGCTCCTAATCAACTATTGAACATTCTAACACACATACACACTTAAGCTATCTTGAGAGAGAAAAAGAAGTGTTCTTGAGGTGTTTTTTGTTTATTCTTGGAGGAGTTATGGTAGGAACTTGATGGTTGCTATTCTTGAGGTGATTTCAAGTCTTTGTATATCACCAAAAGCTTGCCAGTACAAGGAGATCACACAAACTCACGGTAGACTTGCAATAGAGGGAAGCTTGATTTGGATTTCAACATCCATCCATCAAACTCGTTTTCTCCAGCTCCAAGTTGAAGGGTATAACTTCTTTTCTATTGTTTTTCTTGTTGCATTACTTGCATGTAGAGCTTGGTCCATGTGGTGGGTTTTAATGGCATATTGGTTCTTTGTAACTTTATTCTTTTATAGGATTCTTGTTCTTTTGCTTCTGTTGCGTGCCATGCTAAAACCCCAAAAAAATATGATGATAGAGAGCCTCTAGAAGTGATTCTCGAAGCCTGAGAGCGGAGTTCGAGCTCAAGACTGGAGAATTAGAATTAACGGATCATCGGCTTTCATTCGGTTTGCTTTATTGTCTATGTTTAGCATTCATCTATGACTTCCAGGTGTTATTTTGTTCTAATTATGGCTTAAGTACCATGTTTTTTACTTAGATGATATTACCTTTGTTTTATGGTTTGATTTTAATGAATTAGATGAACTAATAGTTTTATATTTATCATATCTTGCTTGATCTATGACCCATATGTGTTAAAGTTTCAAACGTTGTTATTTATTGACTGAGTTTACATAGGTTTGAGGACCAATCTATTTATGTATGCTTTTATCATGATTATCTAAGACCATTAGGTGATTGTGACAACTGATTGACTAAATCCTATGGTTAAGTGACAAAGTAGATAGCTTTAATGTGTGTGAACAATAGGATGTGATGATCATTATGTGTGATTGATTGATTGAATGAAAAATAACAATCAATATTGATTAAGCCTTGCATGATTCAAAATTAATTGACTAATTATGATAGTATTTGATCTCATGACCATATGATTAGTATTTTTCATGATTATAGGGTTAGAGTTTCTGACCAAAATATCTAACCAATCAAGGAATCGGTATATGATGAATAATATCCATTACACTATCTGAAATCAACCATAAATAAGGGGTAATCGAATCTAAGTGAGAACACTTCTTTTCTTGATCATTCTCATTCCAAGCCCTTAACTTTATGTTACTTTTGTATTTTTTTCTCTTTTGAGTAATTAATATTTTATCGCACTCTTAAATTTATTCTCAATTTCCCCTATTTACTCGCTTTCTTGAGACTAATTAATAATTGAATCTCTTAAATTTGAAACCATACTTGTTGGAATCTGCCTACTGACACACGTAGGCCGGTAACACTGTCGATGAAGTGTGAGACTATTAGGTCACAGGCCAAGTTTCAACTCTAACAACTTGCTATAAGAGGAAAGGGTCAAAATGGTCAAATTTATTCTGACCTGAGCTTCACGACCGTGAAGGATACTCCACGGGTCTTGAAGCAGATCGTGTACACGTGTCCTATCATGGCCGTATAGTTTGTGAAACCCTAGGGCTTCACGACCCTACACGGCTCGTGAGGAGGTCGTGAAGCAAGGTGCCCTCACGATTCTTATTCCGTGCAGCATGGCTCGTGGAGGATTAATGGCCGGTCGTGGCGCATTTATCCTTCACGGCCCGTGAGAGCCCGTGAGGATGTCGTGAAGGTAGAATTCCAAGTGACACTTGTGTTTTATTGGACCATTTTAGTTGGTCCAATGAGAGGAGTCCACTTGGTCTGACCCCAACTTCATCTGGACTAGTGAGGGTCTTTAAAAGCACTCTTCCTTGTTTATTTGGAGCTCTTGCTTGAATTAATCTTACACATACAATACACTAGTGAGTACCATCAAGTTAGAGTGTTACAAGACCTTTGTATCATTGGTGTTCTTGAGGCTGTTCTAGAATTCTTACAACAAGGTCGGTTTGAATTTGGACTTGCTAGTACAAGGGAGCTTGAAGTTTTGCTTGGTGTGGACTACAAGAGTGTTTGAAGCTACTTGTTTCAAGATTGTCATTCCATCTTTGTTCCATCCAAGTTATTTGTTCTTCAAGGGTATAATTTCTTTCTCTCCTTTCTTCTCTTTTGGTTCTATGTTTGTTTTGCAAGATTCCACTATAACATCCAGAATTTTGTTTATAAGTTAAAGCGAGAAATGTACAAAGTGATATATGAGTTATAAAAGTATATATGTGATAAGATGTGGTTATAAACTAGAGGGGCTAAAACTGTCAAAACAGAACTTGGATAGTTAAGGGACCAATTGTGCAATTATGGAATCTTGTATGTATATATATTGACTTGTAAAGTCAAAGACTTACAAATTCAAATACAAATACATAGCAGATACATATGAACATAGATGCTCTTCCTTCATCTTGGAATTTTGATCAAGAAAACAACAACTTTAGCATCATTGGATCATCATCTTCATCTTAGGATCAAAAGGGTATGTTTTGTTTGATTGAAAAAGGTGTTAATATGGGTCAAATAATGGATTTAAGGATCAAAGAAGGTTTCTTGTTGTTATTTGGTTGTTATAAGTTGGTTTGGGGTGTAGGACAACACCCCTACAGAGTTAGAATCATTTATATTGAGTTTTTGAGGTATTTTGGCCGCAAATAACGTGTACAGTCGGTGAACTGCTGCTGTAAGTTGAAGGACACGGGCATGCCCCTCAAGATCAAACAGTGACCTAGGGCGTACCTTAGGAGGCACAGGCGTGACTCATAGGGTACAGGGGTGCCCTATTCTAGAAAGGCCTAGAGTGCGCCTTGTGACCACGGGGGTACCTTGTATAAGGCATGGGTGTGACTAGTGCCTTGTTCAGTTATTAAGCTCAACAGTAACATGTGTTTGATATATATATTTGACATTAATATATGTAGAGACTTGTCATTGGCGTGTGCACTAAATTATTATCAATGTGGACTGTTATACAACATTACTAATTATAAGGTGAGTCTTCTAGACTATTCTTCATATTTACACTATGTGTGTTATCATATCAGAACATTATACATGTATTATTCATATGTGTTGTTAAGCATGATGCTACGTGAAGTAAGGCTCATATGTGGTACAGTACTATGACCTATGTTGTTTCACTAGGTCTAGAACCAGAGGCTGGCATTGATTACCTGACATACGTGTGGTATCTTTATATGATCTTATATATATGTTTATATGATTGGCGGTCTGATTTACTCAGTAAGCTCTCGTAGCTTATTAGATACTATTTTTAAAATGTTTTGCACGTTTCAGCAAAGACAAGGGAAAAGCTTCGGTTTGACTATATTTTTACAAACTCTTGGAAATAATTAATGCCTGGTTTGTAAACATCAAGCTTTTGGTACTAAACATATGATTTTATTTATGTGTGTATCTTTTGACACAACAGGTTTTCAAACAAATTATGTGTCCACTCTTGTGTAAAACTCTCATATGTGCATACTCATATGTGGTTTTATTTCAAATATCAATTTTAGAAATTGGGGTGTTACAACTTGGTATTTGAGCCACGGTGTGAGGGATCTGGATGTGTGTAATACACAGTCTGGACTTGTGAACCATGGTTTTGAAAATTGTCATACTGGAGGCTTCTAGCTTGGTGAGTATACTAGCAATTATGCTCATTATGTATTATGTGAGTATTTTATGCAAGTACATGATGTGGTTAGAGCAGTTATGTTATATGTGTACTACTGTTAAGAGTTAGCTTTATATGTGCATTAATGATGAATTAAATTGTTATATGAATATGTGAAAGCATGATGTACAGATTTTGAACCAAGCTTGTGAAATCAAGTACCGAGTGGTGAAAGTTATAAATTGGTATTCATTATGTGATATAATTCATTGGTGATGCATGGCCTAAGCCTGTGAATCGGGACTTTTTGTGATAAAGTTAAGATTGAACGTGTATAGTGTGTTTAGAGTAATATAAGGTCCCATATTATTACAAACACATGATACATGTTGGAACTTAATGAAATCATGAGGAATCTTGTGAATAGGGCGAGGGGTACTTGTAAAGGTGGTACACCTAGGAATATATATATATATATATATATATATATATATATATATATATATATATAGAATTTCTTAGCAAGTATAGAAATACTTTGGATCTGATGATAGGTGTACTGATATGTTGGATGTACTAGCAACTGTTTGTTATAGAGGATAGTGTGGTAAAGCTACCTATTGCCTTAATGCTTTATCTATACTACCAGGATGGTAAACACAGGAGGTTCAAGAGTAATGAATAACCCTAAGGATGGTTCTAGTCGTAAACCCAAAGGGATAGAAACTAGTATCACAAGTGAATGTATTCCTATAAAGAGATAGTGTGACGGGGGTGTGAAAGCCCAGATTTAAAATTGTTAAGTATCAAAATCTGCACTTGGAGAATCCAGTGTTGGAAAACTTAGTAAAGTGATGGAGTAGAGTATATGTCATATAACATTGCATAAGTTGTGGAACAGATGAAGAAGCAGAACAACAAAGTGATCAGAGAAGAGCTAGTATCAAGACTAACTATGAAAGGTGAAAGGGTTAATTATTAACCCCAAGTTATTATTTTGAAGTATCAAAGGGTTGTACATTCAAGGATTTTCCGCGTGTCAACCATCAATGTACTACATGTTATCAAATTGATTGATAGTCATAAGTAGATTTCAAAGATCGAGAGTGCATTTCATATATGTACATATGCACCTGAGAATAAAGTGAAATATGCAATAGATCAGATGAGAAGTGCCACAAAAGATTATTGCGATACAAAAGAATTACAGACAAATTGAAAGCATGATGTGAAAGGAGTTTAAACACATTACAGTTGCGCAGTTTGTGCCACAGTCAGAGATAGACAAAAATATGGATGAATTCCACAAGTAGAACAGACACTAGAGAAAATTCAAGAAATCAATGTTAAGTTTCAAAAGAACGCATATTTTGTTCAGATTATGTTGTCAGTGAAAAGATAAAACTGTACAGATATATGATAGCGTTCCAGTCTAGCATATGAGAATTTATAGACGCTTGTAAACACTAACACGTGAAATCCATAATGGATGCAGCCAGAGTTAGAGAGACAGAAAAGAAAGGAAACCAATAGAGGAAGTTATACCGGTGTTTAAGAAAATGATGCAAAAGATCTACCTGATCTACCCAGCATACAAAAAATGTCGATTGGGGGAAAACAAGTTTGATTCACTAACATGTTTTAAATAGGGAAACCATGTCATATGAGTAAAAATTATGGGAACCCAAGAAAGTGAATGAGAAGAATATATCAATAACCAAAAGTGGGAGCTTTCCAGACTACGACCGAAGAAGCTAGAATAGAATCAAGTATGGTTACAGAAAGATCAGATGTGTATAAGCATAAAGTGATAGAAAAGGATGTTATTAAATTCCTTGGTGAATTTATACCTATGAATGTGAGGGAGTTCCAAGTAGTGATTGGAAGAGACTGGTTAGGTTGTAACCAGACTACAGTATAGTGTGAACATAAAGTGTTATGATTTCGTATCCTAAGTGGGAGAGAACTAATTATATGTGTTAATATCAAACCGGGAAGTCATATGTGTGGTTATATTCTAAAATTAGGAATTCTCCTCAGCATGGGTACATTGCTTTCTTAGTTTATGTTATAAATATTAAATTGGAATAGGAAACAAATAAGTTTAAAAGATTTGAAAGTAGTGTGTCAAAAGCTAGTCATGGGATAGATGACTAAAGAGTCATCAAACTTGGGTTATTGGTTTAAGAACTTCTGTAAGTGCAATTAGAAGTTAATCTTGAACCCTCTTATGGTGAGTTACTAGTCTAAATTAAGAGGTCTAGTGATAAGAGTTGATTTAGTTTTGATTTAGAAAAATTGAATAAATGGTATATGATCATTGGATAGGTGCATTCAAACTATGACTAAAGCTTGAGCCTAAATGAGAGTATTGGTTGCTCTTATAGAAAGAAAGATGAAGGGATTATTATAGGATTGATACCGTTAATCAAGTTAATTGATCCTGGTTAATATCTTAGTATAAGTTGTGGTAATGCTTAAGCCTATGAGTTGATTCGATTCCGAGGACGGAATCTTTTTAAGGAGGGAGGAATTGTAATATTCCAAACTTTACAACACTATCTATTATGTTTAATAAGGCATTTTTATATATGGTTAAGACAATTATGGTATATTAAAGATGATTTGGAAATTTATTGTTTTAAGTATGATTTTAGTTATTTAATAACATTAGCCCAGGAAGTACTAATGGTAATGCACAAAGTGCAAATGGTTAAAGCTTTAAACAATTGATATTCTAGATGTTATATTTTAAGAGTTATATGTAAATTGAATGAAACATTAAGGGTTAAAAGTGGCAATTTTGGAACTCAAGGGGCTGAAAGAGGAAAAGTGAGTTATAAATATCTTCATTTGACTCAATTGAGTCAAATGAGAGTCTTTTATGTCTGGAAGAATCGAGAGAAAGAGGGAGAGAGGAAGACTTTGGAAGAGAAAGAAGAAATCAAAGGAAGTTGGGTGGTTTAGGTGATTAAATCCAAGACTTGCGATGTTTGCTCTCCATCTTCTTCCTCCTTGAGCTTGGAATTGAGCAAAGTAAGTAACTAGCCAAGTGAGTGTTGGAATCAAGTAAGTCTCAACTTAAATTCGTGTTTGATTTGAGTAATACATGTTGTTTATGGTGAAATTTAGTTGAAAATGTGATAATGTTAGGAAATGGGTCAATTTTGGGGTTTAATGATGAAATTAGGGTTTGAATCATCAAGATTATATTATTTGTTGATGTTATAGTGTTTTGTGGTGTTTTTGGCTTTTGGGTCGATTGAACACAAGAAACAAGCACAAAGTTACTGTATATGCTAGCTCGCGGCGCGAGCTAGGGAGGTCGCGGCGTGAGGTTGCGTTTCTACACAAGGTGTTTTTCCAGTGAAATCTTCGCAGCGCGAGCATTGGTGCTTCATGGCACAAGGCACCATGAAACTTCTAAAATCATGTTTTTGACCCTCTTTTGACCTAGTGATTGGGGTTTGTTTCCATTGGTTTAGAGGGATTATATGGAGTCTTTTAAGACCCGAAAGAGTGTCTAAGGCTAGAATTAAGTTTTAGAGATTTTGTTTTCCGGTTAACTTTGGTAAGTAAACCTTGTGTTTCGTGATCATAGGTTTATGATTGAGTATTTGAGCTTGGGTTTGGATGGGGTTGTGATCCTCATCACACCCTCAGGTGAGTACACCCTGCGGATACTCAGTTTTTGTTAAAGTTACAAGTCATCATGATTGTGTTTTAAATGTTTGTCAAATGTTTGATAAAAATGTTGAATCAAAGGATGTGGAATATGGATTTGTTTTATAATATGTTTTCTAAGATTGGCAAATTCTTATGAAGCTTCTGAATTTAAAGAATGTGGAAATTTATGAATTTGCTATATGATGCGTTTTAAGAAAAGACGGTTTTCAAAATAACACCATTGCTCCATTTTGGAGATGGTCTATGCTAATGTTATGACTTGCTTGATGATTTTGAAACATGTTACTCAATATAGAAGTGAGCTTTGATTTCACAATATAAAATATGGTTTCGAGTTAATGAAAAATCATGTTTTCACTTTGTGTGTATTTTGGGTATTGAGATGCCAAATGTGGTTTTGTTTGTTGAGCATTTATGCTCAAGAGAGATGATTGTGACACTTATGTGTTGATTGATAAGCTTGATTGCTTGAGATAGTTGGCCTTTATGGCATGTGATTTACGTGACCCTTTGGGGTATGTGTTTTTGTCCGGACCACTGTGTGATATGAACTCTGTACCATAAGGTTCCTAGCCATTGAGACGTGTACAGATTCATGTGGCTTCGGCAATTAAGGAACCGCGATACACGGGTGGTTGAGGGATCAGTGCACAGAGTGGAAGGGTATGTCAATACCCATTATGATCGTGTGGGTTCACTGGGCTAACGAGCCACCGAACCTAAGCAACACGAGTAGACTTGGGGAACAGGGCTTACACTCCAGATAACCGTTGTATGGTGGACTGCTTCGTGCTTCCCCCACCTTGACGGGGTGATGTGGTTATCCCCCATGTGGGCACGTGTTGACCGTGGCTAGCTACCACGTGGAGACATTGTGGCCCAATGGACAAACCCGCATCCTTATGTGCTTATGTGTGTATTTTTAAAGTATGTTTAATGCCAAACTCATGTTTTCAAAGAGATGATGACTTGGTTTTGAAAAGACAAATGATTTTTTTGGTTGTACTCACTAGCTATGTTTATAGCTAACACCGTGTATAAAATTGTTTTGTATCCGCAGGATGTCTAGTGGCCTTGGTGAGGCAGGTAGATGCCTTGGGCATAACTTTGTTGCATTTCCGGTAATCTTGGGTTTCCTATACTTTTGTTGATGGTCGTGAGATTAACTGTGGTAACACCCAAAAGGTTTTGAGTTACATTTAATGATAAAGTTTACTGTTAAAATGTACTGTATTTTGTTGAAATACTTAAAGAGAATCACAATGCTTCCGCAGTAAGTTAGAGAGATTTGAATAAAACATGTTTTAAATTGGCATTTGAGAAAGTTTAAATTTGGACTGAAAATCATGGTGTTACAGATGGCATCCTCCATTTGTCTCTTAGTAACATGCTCCTTTGCAAGCTTTGCAACCTTTAAAGTAGCAGTCTTTTTCAGTGGTTGGATTGGAAACGGTTGTGGTTGTACTGGATGTTCTCCGGTTAGAGCTTTCACGTACATGAACTTCTTAGGCCTGATTGTTGCATGGTTTGGCCTCATTGGAATCTCATCGTTCTGGTCCATTGCAAATTGGACCATCATGGGTAAAAACCTTTGATACCGCAGATATCTGCCTTTGGTGCGTTTCAGATCTGAGAAATTGCCCTCCACCGACTGCATAAGATCAAGAAATAGAAGAGTGGGATAGTCAATGTGCAAATGATTTGCAGCAGCATATAACAGTTTGATATGGTTGGAGTTTGGATACTCATAGCCAATGTGTTTTGGTGTGAGGCACCACTGCAGGATGGTTAAATTGTATAGTACAGCGGGTGCACATTTGCTCTTTTAAAGTGGGATCGCATTTGGAAATTCCTAGCGTAGCCCATGGCTCCTATCCCTTGTAAGGAGGTGGATTCATCAGACATTCCTAGAAATCTGTGAATGGTGGCCTGCTTCTAGCAGTTGGAAGCCTGAGGATTTCCCTCAAACGGCTAGCTGTAATATTTAGAATGAAGTGGTCAACATCACCATGGATCGACATACGGCCAGTGTTAGGGTTTTTATGTGTATGAGCCGTATGCTAGAACTGCTGGACATAAAGTTCTCGGACATGAGTCCCAAAAGTGGATGGATCAAAGGTAAGAGCGGACACAAAGGATTTCAGTGATGATTGGAAAGTTAGGGTTTCGGAAGTTATCAAGATTGACAAAATGGTTGTTATCATGAGTAATAATGGAAAGGAATTGATCAGAGGTAAGGATTTGGTCATCTGGGTTGTGGCTTTGCTTAGCTGTCAAAGAACGGAATGAGACAGAGTCAGCTTCCATAGCCATCTGTAAGAACAACAACCAGGTTAGAAAAGTGTACTATAGTAAGATAAACCTCTGTAAAATGTGATGCACTGACTTTCAAAGTCAATCATCCAAGTCTGAAAAATGTGGACACATTTTGACATCAGAATGTTGACAAGAGGTCAAACTTGAAAAATAGTCAAACGCTTGTTGAAGAATTGTATAACTCCAAAAAACCTCCATTGACAAAGTGGTATTTTTGGAGAACAAAAATGTTTGGGTAAAAAATGGAATCAAACCCCAATCTTCATCCACTCGAATAACACGAAGAACACTTTTCAAATATTTCGAGATTTTATTCAATGAAAACATGATCTAAGTGTCTCTAAGTCCCTTCGCAAACCATTTGAGCATTAACAACAACATTTGATTGTCGAACAAGGTGTGTGAAGTGCTCGGAAGTGTCTTCCGAGTTGCACAGTACAAAGAGCATTTTTGAGCATTTCAACTTGATTTAAACATGATTTGTTACTTATTTAATGTACACCTTGAGTAAACGTACAAACTTAACACAAACGAAGAAAATTTTGGCATCAAGTTGGATCAATAATTCGAATATGAGTAACCTGTATTTTCAAATTCAAATTTCTTTCAGAAAACGTGAAGAACATATGACTATGAAACCCTATTTATAGTTTGAGGATGTAACAGCTCGAAAATTAGAAGATGCACTCGAAGTCTAAATAATTTCGAAGGCAAAAGCGCGCTCGAAGTGGTCTTGTGTCCACTGTTTAGACTTTGAAGTCTAAAGGCTTCGAATTTAATGTGTGAAGACTTCGAATTCGAAGTGTGATTGTTTCAAGTTCGAAAGTTTACTGTTTGAGCACGCTCGAAGTGTATTAAGAAACAACTGTTTCGTGTTCGAAGTGCACTGACTTCGATTATGAAATTGGAAACGCGCTCGACGTATAAAGGAAATTGAGGATTCGGTGTTCGAAGTCAATTAACTTCGAATGCGAAAGCAAGAAAGGCGCTCGAAGCCTTCTTGTGCTTGTATATTTTGAATGCGTAGTTGACTTTCAAATTCGAAGTTGTGAATTCGATGTTTTGAACTCCAAGTTTTGAATTCAAAGTCTCGTGTGAATTTGAGGATTTTTTTTATCTTCCAAGACTATGCATTAGCCATTTTGAATTCGAAGGACATGGTTCGAATACGAAGTGTACTTCAAAAATTATTCAACATGAAAATCTTTTTGTTCTTTTCTTTTATCAATAAAAATTCAAATATTTTTGGATTTTTAAAATTTAAACATATAAAAATACATATTTTTGGTATTTTCATCATTTTGTAAATGATTTTGATATTTTCCTCACTTTGTGATTGTTTTTGGTATTTTTCTCCCCCTACAAGCATGCGTAGCTTGTACGTATGAATGACACGCCCCCTCATATTATGCTCTAATTCTGCAAAATGAACAAACATGGTGAAATATCCACTCAAAACAAATGACAAATTGTCAGACTTTATAATTCAACATGTCGAGTTTGAATACTAGCTCATTAAAATGAGTATCGTCTAATGGTTTAGTAAACAAACCAGCCAGTTGATCTTCAGTCTTAACATATTCTAGCTCTATCAGACCTTTTTCCACATTATCTTTAATGAAATGATACCGTATGTCAATGTGTTTGGTTTTTGAGTGGTAATCTGGATTGCATGAGATGGCTATGGCAGACTGTGAATCACACAACAATGGGATCTTCTCATAGTGTAGACCAAAGTCAGATAGTTGAGTCCTTACCACAAACTCTAACAGCAACCCATTGCAGCAGCAACATATTCAGCCTCAGCCGTTGAAATGGATTCAAAGTTTTGTTTCTTAGAAGCCCAGCATACTAACCTATCTCCCAGAAAGTGTGCACTACCAAAGGTGCGTTTTCTGTCTAGCATGCAACCAGCATAGTCTGCATCTGAATAGGCATAAAGTTGTAAATTTGAATCCCTTGGATACCATAGACCTAGATTAGGAGTACCCTTGAGATATTTGAAATTTCATTTCACTACCAACAGATGTGATTCCTTTGGATTAGTCTGGAATCTAGCACATAGGCATGTAGAGAACATGATATCTGGCCTACTAGCCGTCAGATACAGTAATGAGCCTATCATACCCCGGTATATTTTTAAATCAGCTGCTTTTCCCTCAAGATCAGCAGACAGTTTTGTTTTTTAAGAGAAAGGAGTTGACAGTGATGAACAACTGAGCATGTCATACTTTTTCAACAAGTCTTTAATGTACGTAGATTGATTTATAAAAATTCCATGACTCAGCTGTTTCACTTGTAATCCGAGAAAGAAATTCATCTCTCCCATCATACTCACTTGAAAACGGTTTTGCATTGTTAGTGCAAACTCATCACTGTACTTAGGGTTTGTAGAACCAAAGATGATGTCATCCACATAAATCTATACTAAGATTAGATCCTTTCCTTTGATTTTTGTGAACAGAGTGGTGTCGATTTTTCTTTTGCTCTATCCCTCACTCAGCAGATATTCAGACAGGACATCATACCAAACTCTCGGGGCTTGTTTTAGTCCATATAAGGATTTGTCTAGAATATACACATGATGCGGGAGTTTGAGATTGACAAATCCTCCTGGTTGAGATACATATACTTCTCTTTGAGTATACCATTAAGGAATGCAGTCTTAACGTCCATCTGGAAAACCTTAAAGCCTTTATGAGTAGCATAGGATAAAAAAAATTCGAATAGCTTCTATCCTAGCTACAGGAGCGAATGTTTCATCGTAGTATACCCCCTTCTGTTGGTTGTACCCTTTAGCAACTAGCCTAGCTTTATTCCTTACCACTATTCCATCCGAATCCCGTTTGTTTTTAAAAATCCATGATGTGCTAAATTCGTACAAGCTTTAAATTTATAAAAACAATATATATTTTAATTACAAACACAATAGGCAAGTGTACCCAATTGTGTAGCGGTATAGAACATAAGTACGGGTGTCGAACTCACGGGGAACGAGTATGATTTTAGTATAACTAAACTAATTATCAAACTAATATTAAACTATAAAGCAGTAAACATGAGGAATTTGCAATTATTAGTAGCAAGTAACAAGTCCAACCTAGATCCTAGAATCACCAGAAACTCAGATTGAAAAGCTAAGAAAGCAAGAAGTCGAATAAACGATGTCTAAAGTGGCTAGAGATTAGCGGGTTAGCGGTATGTGATTACTTGAAACTAATTTGATTATGTGATAATTGAACATTATTGATTGGTTATTACTTAAAATAAAAGTATTTGTATGTATGTGAGCATGTTTGTATGTATGTGTATAGAGGTATACGCATGCACAAAAAGGGGGGTACACCTCCTGCTTGGTTTTCTTCAAATGTGTATACGTGTGTGTTTATGACAAAGGTGAAGGATAATTAGTTATTATTTACCTAAAATTAAGAAAGTGGAAGTGTGTGTTTATGTGAAACGCTCTGCCGAAGAACAAGAGAAGAAAAGGAATCGGTTTTGAAGATTTTGTGTGTTTTAATTCGAAAAGGTTTGTTATGATTCTCAGATAATTGAAGTATGTTATGATTATGTGTTCTACCATGATTTATAAGTATAAAGGTGAAACACCATGATCGGTTTTTGAAAGAAACATGATTTTATGGGTTTCTATTGTTCTTGTGATATATGAACTTGTGGTAGGTTATAATTCATTAATATGTGTTTTAACATGCGTTTGGTATGTTTTGATGAATGTGATGAGTTCTGGGTTTAGCCATTGATGATGATATGAAGTTGTCGGATTGTACTATTGAAGAAGATGATGAAATCCGGTTGATGTTGAAAACCGATAGAGCCAAAACCGATACAAGTGAAATCCGAATACCCAAAATCCGATGGAAGTCAAATCCAACACTTGAAGGGTTTTGGTTGAAATCCGATATGGTGAAATCTGATGCAATGGTGAAATCCGACACCAAGAATCCGGTATTAATGGAATCCGGTATTGATGAAATCCGATCAACCTTAAATCTGATGTTAAAAATCCGATGGTGGATTCTGATATTTTGATATCCGATGAGTTTGAATCTGGTAGTATGGAAATCCGACACTATGTATCGGATTTCCTCAAATCCGACAGTTTTAACGGATTTACTTGGAATCCGATAGTTCTGATGGTTTCTTTGATGTTTTATGTAAATATACATGTTAATGTGATATTATTTTATAGTTTATGACTAAAGAAGATATAAATTTATGTTTAATATATATATAAATTGAATGTTAATTTCAGTTTGTTGTGTTCCCAGGAATTACGAAGACTCAGTAATATTAGACAACTGAGCAAACGGGATCGAGGACTGAGGTGAGTGGAAGTGTACTCATGAGTGGTGATGGTGGTAACATTATGATTACATGATTTGAGATATAGATTTGCCAAGATAGACTGTTTGGCCTAATTTGCCATGATAAACTGATTAGTTTGATTTACTACGATAGACTGTGTTGACTGATATTTGGTGGTAGTTGATTTTTGCTTGTTGTTTGAGATCTCTTGGTTTGTTGTGCAACCTGTGCACATGTATAATGATATGTACACGTGGTGAGAACTGTACGTATGGTTAACGATATGCGTACATGGTTGGAGGTCAGCTATCGTATGTAATTGGGCTGGGCTATCTGCTATTGGTTGCACAGTTTTTGATCTTTTATGCATTTGTTATAACAGAAGGGGTTAACTGTACCAAGTAGCAAATAGCTATCGGTAAACCTTTGCTTTGGCCCGCATCGGTTGCAGGTTTTGCAGAACCGCCGTTTCTCTAGAGGTTGGATTGGTTTGTGATGATTGTTTGATTTGTTTGAGATCTGTTTTCTTGAGCAGTTGGTGATTGTTGTGCTGGTTTTTGTTGGTTGTTTGTTTGTAGCTTCCATTCACTTAGCTTTGTGCTAATTCCCCTCGGTCGATTGCTTTTTGCAGGTTTGGCTATTTAGCCTTGTTTGTGGGAAAGGGAAATTTGACCAATGCTCTAATATTGTGTTTTGAGAAGAGACGAGCCGTGTTTTATGAATATTTTGTAACACAACTTGATGTAATGCTTATGAACAGTACTTTGTACTTTGTGGGTGTTTGTTTCAATTAAATCAGAAAACGCTTCCGCAGCGGTTTTAAAAAAATGTCTTGAGAATTTACGGTGTCACAAGTTGGTATCAGAGCCTTGGTTTGGCGATGTAGGAATTGCTAGAGTGTTGCATTCCCAAATCTTGGCTCGTGTTGGGTCAAACTTTCCTTGGGGGAATTAGAGTGAATTGGTGAAGCTGTGTGTTAGTTAGTATGTTATGTACTAACGGTTTATCTAATAAGATTGTGGGATGATGTGATTGTATAGATATGGCTGGCAGAGATACCCCTGCTGATCCTCCTGTGACCCAAACTGTGGTTGAGACTTCAATAATTGATATTGTGGATACGACGAATCGTGTGGGTACTTCAGGTTATGAACAGGAAAATGATCGAGAGGAATATATTCACAAGTTAGAGAATGAACTTCAGGAACTTAGAGATATAGTTTATGGCATCGGAAAAGAGAGGATTAATCAGAGTGTGTCATCATCGATACCAACAACTGCTACTACTCGATCTACTACCTTGCCGGTTACCGTTCCGCTTCCTCCAGTAACGCAATTGACTCAACCGTTATTTTTCAACGCTCTTACCTTACAGGGAGATTATCCTTTTGGATATCCGGGATTTAAACAGCCTTGCACGTACAAACAATTTTTGGATTGTAAACCAACGAAATATCATAGGAGTACTGATCCGAATGTAACTTTGAATTGGTTGCGAGAAATGGTAAAGGCTCTTGATGCGTGCAATTGCGAGGATGAATTTAGAGTTAAATTTGCGACTCGTATGCTTAAAGGTGATGCGATGGTATGGTGGGATTCATTAACCGGGCATTTTATCGAGGAACAACAGGAGAGTATCACATGGAATCAATTCCAAGAAAAGTTGAGCGAGCAATATTGCAACTCATTCGAGATTGCGAAAATTAAGAAAGAATTTATGGATTTGAAGATGACAAGAAACATGACGGTAGACGATTTGATTAAACAATTCAATGAGAGATTGCGATTTGTGAAGCGGTGGGTGCCTGATGAGGCATCAAAGATACAACATTTTGTGGGAGCTTTACTTCCAAAATATCGAAGTACTACCAGATGGGCGAATACATTATCACAAGCGTTTACTTTAGCTAAGTCGGCTGAGGGTGATGGAAAGGCAAGAGATAAAATGATTTGGGAACATATTTTGCAGAAGAAGTTTAAATTTGAACATGTTAATGATCAACAAAGATAGAGTGGGCAGAGTGGCTAGAAACAGAAGAATCGAAATAAGAGACTTATGACAGGCGGGTCTAAACAAAGTTCGCAATGGTGCCGCCGGTGTAGATTTGTTCATACGGGGCCTTGCACACCCCAGACTTTGCATTGCATTCGATGTGGATTGTTTGGACATGAGATCAAGGAATGTGGTTTCCCTCGGAGTGTGTGTTGGAATTGTCAGAAAGAGGGTCATCGTACGGGTGAATGTACTGAGGAAAGGAATATAGGGTCGGGGTCAGGAGTGGATGCAGGTGGGGGATCCTCGTCAATAGATGGACGAAAGAGAAAGAACCCTTCTGTGCTAAAGGGTAGAACTTTTGATATAATGACTGACGATGATGCTAATATCGAAGAATGATGTAACGGGTATGTTTTGATAACTTTTATATTTGTACCTATGTTTATTAACTTTAGAGTTAATTATTGATGGTTGATGCCTATATGTGCTAAGTATGTATGCTTATTTCTGAAAGAGGATGATTCTTTAGAAATAGAGATAGATGATATATATTATCCGAAACAGGAAATTATTTGATATTTATGTCAGAAAATGATATGATGGTACTGTTGGATTATGCCCACTAACACACACACGAGTTGGTATCATGGCTGATGAAGCAAGGGCATATTGGGGCACACGCCAAGTATCGATTCCGGCATCACGGATGGTCGAGTGAGAGAGAAAACCAGAAACTGGTTCTGGTGGGCTGAAGCACGCCCGTGCCTCTATGAGGTATGGCCGTGCCCTACGGGCAGGCACGAGCCCAAGTCGGGCGTGAATTGGGCGTGGTCTGTGGCTAGGTACGCCCGTGCCTCTAGGAGGCACGCACGTGCCCTGTGCCCAATGGACAGGCACGAGCCCAATTCAGGCGTGACTTGGGCGTGGCCTTTTGGGCTGGCACGCCCGTGTCTCGTGAGGCACGATCGTGCCCCGTGCAGTAACAGTCTTCTTAAACAGCTTTCAAGGTTGTTTATGAAGAAGATAATGGTGTTTTAATTGGTAACCGATTGAGTATCAATGCATGCACTATTTTATTCTCTTTTGTGGAGTCTATACAAGGTGGTGCATGATTCCATTGTGAGGTTGCTAGCTCTTGAAGAATATACAAACACATATTGCACACTTCTCTCTCTAAAACACATAAGGTAGTGAAGGCTTTGGTTCTTTGTGTGTTAGATCATTTGTGGTGTTTGGGTTGGCACACCTAACACTCTAGCAAGTGGGAGACGATCACATCTTGGCGTGGACTACGATAGAGGTGTATACGTTAGTACACGTACTTCCAAACTCCAAATTTGATTGACTAAGGAAGATAGCTTCAAGGGTATGAGTCTATTCCTTCTTGTATTTATTTTGTTGCTTATCCATGTTTAGAGTTTTGGTCCATATGGTGGGCACATTCGTGGTCAAAATTTGAAACTTATTCTCTACTCGTTTTGCTTCCGCTGTGATTTTAGACCATGAAAACCCAACTGTGGTATTAGAGCCATCTCTAACATGGCTTTGCACTTTTGGAGTTAAACCGGATTTTTTAAGTTTTCTGCCAAAAATAGTTTTCTGGTAACCGGGCACGGTCGTTCCTCTAGGGGTATGGGCCGTGCCAGCGACCGGGGCACGGGCGTACCAGAGGGGGTACGGGTCGTGCCGGCAGAATTCGTGAATTGTTTAAAATTGTTTAAACTGTACACTGACAAAAGGACAGGCACACCCGTACCCTCTTGGGTACGCCCGTGCCTCCTGGTTTTTTGGTCAGAATTTGTTTTTGAAACAATATGTTTAAATATATTAAAATCCGGATTTTGGACTAGTCTTGATTCTATTGATCCCCACTATATTTTGGTTCCTAATTCTATATGTTTTGTGTGACCTTGCATGAAGTTCACAAAAACATATATTTTTAGGTGTATATATGAATATGCAATTTTAAAGGTGTATTAAAATTGCTAATGCATATGTACAAGAATTGCTTGTTGTGCCTTAAGTGTTGTTTTGCAATCTTGATCAAAATATATATATTTGTTGGACATGGTTTTGTGGCACACCATTGCTTTCGTTTGGTTGTGTTCGTTGTGGTAGCCCGGTAACTTGTTTTGCCCATAGCCTTTGTGATGTGTATGGTTGGTTTTGGTTTTGGCCTGCGTGCCGTATTGTTGTAATATTTATATTTGGTGCGACTTGCATGTCGTTTATTTGAATCTTTGTACTCGTATTAGATTATTAGGATCGCGACTTGCATGTCGTTTTCTTATTATTATGTACTCGTACTTAGATTATTTCAAATATGTAAATATTGCATCAAACCAACCGGGAGACACGGTGTTGGCGTCTTGACGAACCAAATCCGGGAGATTCGCCGGTGTGGAGATCGTGACGGAGCATCCCTTGGTGTTGTCCCTAGATTGACTATGTTTTCCCCATTTTGGATCACGGGGAAAAACACTTAGGATTTGGGCATTTTGCCGGGTCTTTATTTATATTTATGCGTGGTTGTTTTATATTTGAATTTTTTAGGATTTGCATGCTAGAGAATTTTTGAAAAATATATAAAACAATGAGATTTATAAATGAGTTTATATTTCTACACGCATAAGAATTGGCAACATTAATATAAAAGGTGTTTATATTAAACGGTGATTAAAAAGGAGTTTTTGTCACTTAAAATTGCTAATTCGCAAAGTTTTTAAAATATTATTTTAACCGGGAAAAACAAAAACCCGTTTTTCGAAAAGTAAGTCACGCGCCATCCGTAAGACGACACCACCCAAATCTAACGAAACTTGGATGATTGTCGAGCATTAGCACGAGTCATGCCTTGTGGAGTTGTGTGGAAGGTGAGTGTGGCAACCCGCAATATCGGTAGGCGAGCTTAAGCACGAACCAATGATTGGGCTAGGGTACCAACGTGTGTCTTAACGGGCGACTTTCAAATTCTTTTGTGACGCTTAAATGATGTCAATCTCTAGTCGAGTCATTTAAGAATATTAAAAGGATTGGTGCATGAAAGGATCAAACATGCCTTAGACATTTTATTTCAAAAAGGATCCCGCAAGGATCTAAGAGTTGCAATGGTTGCAATCGGTAAATTGTCTACTGGACTAAATAACTTATTTCTTGATCCACGGTAAACCCGTCACGAGATAGAGTGAAATACGGTTCTTAGCCTTGTTCAAATAATTGAGTTTTATAACTATTGGGTAATTATTTCTACAAGGATTTGACAACTAAAATTGGTACTCTAATTTTGTAGATGGCATCCAACAACGCTTCTACATCATCATCGAACTCAATTTCCCTAAAATTGTTCCTCAAAAAGGCCAAACTCGATGGCCAAAACTTTATGGATTTGTTCATGCAACTAAGGATAGCCCTTAGGTATGAACAAAAGATGTGGGCCATCGAGGAGCCTTTGCCGGAAGCGCCTGCGGCTAGTGCGACTATGGCGGTCCAAGACGCGTATGATAAGCGCGTCAAGGAAACGAACGAAGTGGCTTGCATTATGCTCTCATCAATGATTCCTGAGCTTCAAAAGCAAATGGAACATTTAGGGGCATATGACATGCTTAACCAGTTGAAGGAAATGTTCCAACAGTAGGCTAAGCTAGAGCGCTTCGAGTGTCTAAAGTCCCTTTTCGACTACCATATGCAGGAGGGCGGAAATGTGAGTGTTCACGTGCTTAAGATGAAAGCATTGGTTGATCGCTTGGAGAGGTTGGGATTCCCGTTAGGGAGGGAGTTGGCGGTGGATGTGATCCTCCGTTCTCTTCCTAGTTCCTTCTCACAATTTGTGTGGAACAATCATGTCCATGGCATGCACAAGTCCTTAATGGAGCTTCACGGAATGTTGAAGACCGTCGAGTCTGACATGTCCAAGAAGCCCTACTCGTCCAAACCCGTCCTAGCTATCCAGGGAGGTGGAACCAAAAGGAAAGGCGCTCCCCGCTCCAAGGGAAAGGGGAAGGTTACAAAACCTAACCCGAGTCCGGCCCCGAAGAGCAAGGGGAAAGCCGTGATGGTTCCACCGGCCGAGGACCCTGCGGAAGCCCAGTGCTTTCACTGCAAGGAAAAGGGGCATTGGCAGCGTTCATGCCCAAAGTACCTTGAGGAGCTCAAGCGGGTAAAACTGAAGGGAGCGGGTAACTCAGGTACGTTTATGATTGAACTCCACAATACCGCTACTTCTAATGGCTGGGTACTTGATACCGGTTGTGGCACTCATATTTGTAATAATGTGCAGGTGCTAAAAAGAAGTAGGGCGCTGGGTGCTGGAGAGCTTGACCTGATCATGGGAAACAAGGATGTGGTTCCCGTGGAGCGGATAGGGAGCGTTGATCTCGCCTTTCCTTTAGGACTTGCTATTACCTTGTTAAATGTTTGTTTTTCACCCTGCGTGGCACGAAACATTATCTCCTTTCACGCTTTGTTTAACGATGGTTATGAGTTTAATTTTGATAGTGGAATTATTTCTTGTTTGAGAGATGATGTTCATTACTTTAAAGCTTATCCATGTCGTGGGATTTATGAAACAAGTGTGTGTTTGGATGGTAATAAATCAATCATGAACATTAATTCTAAGTCCAAAGGTGTATCGGACAAGTTGTCTTTGTTGCATAGTCATCTTGGCCATATAAACAAGAAACGTATCGCCAAACTCCAAGTGGATGGGATTTTGGAATCGTTTGATCACGGCTCAAGCGATGTATGCAATTCTTGTTTATTAGGCAAAATGACTAAAGCACCCTTCACCGGCGTTAGTGAAAGGGGCAAAGACTTGTTGGACATTCTTCACACGGGATGTGTGTGGTCCGTTCAAATCTGCTACAAGAAACAACTGTAGGTACTTCGTTACTTTTACTGATGATTTTAGTAGGTATGTTTATGTTTATTTGATTAAGCATAAGTCTGAAACCTTTGAGGGGTTTAAGACATACCAAAACGAAGTGCAGAATCAATTGGGCAAGCGGATTAAGATTCTCAGATCCGATAGGGGTGGTGAGTATCTTAGTACTGAGTTTCTTGATCATCTTAGGGGTTGTGGAATTATTTCACAACTTACTCCACCCAGGACACCGCAATTAAATAGGGTCGCTAAGAGAAGGAATTGAACTTTATTGGATATGGTTCGGCCAATGATGAGTCGTACAAAGCTACCCGCAAGTTTTTTGGGGTTATGCTTTGGAAACCGCTGCTACGACCTTAAACCTTGTACCAACAAAGAAGGTTGCAAGTATACCGTTCGAGATGTGGCATGGAAGGGTTCCTTCGCTAGCCTATCTCAAGGTCTGGGGTTGTAAAGCTTACGTGAGACGTGAAGCTCAAGACAAACTTGAACCCAAAGCCGAGAAGTGTATTTTCATTGGCTACCCAGCTGGTTCTATGGGATATTTGTTTTACAAACCTTCGTAGAACAAGGTGTTTGTTTTAAAACAACACTGCGGAAGCGAATTAAATACCAAAAGTATTTACAACTGTACATAAACCATAGTTTACAAAACCATCTAGTTTAAATATCAGTATTACAAAACACTGCTCATCACAAATAACACATCAGAGTCCTAGGTGATTACTCCCCAAGCTAACCACTCTCAGCCGAGCCGATGACTTACCAAAACCTGTAAAAAGAGTGACAGGTGGGGGATTAGCACAAAGCTAAGTGAATGGAGTACGAGCACAACAGATATATCAACCAGAACCGCATGATATCAACAACAACAGATATCAGATAATCTTATCCCGAGAAGGCCGGCGGCTGCAGGAACCTACAACCAATGCCGGCCAAAGCAAAGGTTTACCGATAGTTCATTTGCTATTCTCACACATAATTACCTTAAGTTCCAACTTATGCACAACAAGTTAGAAGAAACACCCATTACGTAAACACATAATCTTGCAATCCAAAAGATTAACAAATAAAAGCTTAAGGACAATTTCACACGCGTCGCGTCGCCACCATCCAACGCATCGCGTCGCGATGCTTCCTCGAGCACCCACTTCGAATTGCAGAACACTTCGAGCGGCCCATTTCGAATTCGAAACCCAACGCGTCGCGTCGCGACCTTCGAACCCGTCGCGTCGGCACAAGCCTTCGAGCAGCTTTCCTCCGAATGCGAAGTCCTCTTCGAACAAAATCCTTCGAGCTCGAACACCAAGATCGCGCCGCGACCTATACTGGTGTCTCGCCGCGAACGTTTAATTTCCAGAATCATCTTTATCTTCTTCAACGTATAATACTCAAAACTCCATAACCATAATATGCAGTTTATACATAAAACTCTAGAAATCAATTTCTAATATTTCTAAACACATTTAAACATCATTTAGCATGTCAAGAAACATCAAGAACATGTTAAAAACATTAAATTCATCAACTCAAACAAAACCCATCAAACAAGGTTTCTTCAAGAACTCATCCATGGTGATGTTTATAAAAACCCAGCAACTAGCATGTTAAGCATGATTTCATGATTTCAAAAACAAATAAAGAACCATACTAACCTTTACTTAGAATTTAACACCTTCAAAATCCAACTTTCAAGTTTGATAACTTTTCTTTGCATCTCTCAAAGACACACACAAACACCTTTTCTCCAGGAAATAAATGAGGAGGTGAAGAACTAGAGTCTGGCTTATCAAATTAAGTTACACAAGTTTCCAAGCAATCTAAAAGGTGGCAATTCCTTAGACTTCGCATACCCACAATCATGCATGCGAACACAAACACACACACACACACACACATATATATATATATATATATATTTATATATATATTCAATAGCTTTAATTAATCATTTAATTAAAACCATTTACTTAACAAATACTTGATAAACACTTAATCAAATGTAATCACGTATAAACGTACCGAAGCCTATGAAATTACTAGGCCCAATCTCAAGATGTTACACATCGTTGGTCGGTAAGGCTTGTGCCTCAACACACATCGATACATGATAGACGGCTACTAGAATATATTTATTTCCACGGGAAGAAGGAAAAGGTCCCACGAAATCGATACCCCACACATCAAATAGTTCACACACTTGAATACTGTGTTGTGGCATCTCATTCGGTGCAGAGATATTTCCTGCACGTTGGTACCCATCACATTCCTTAACAAGGCTTTGTGCATCCTTGAAAATGGTAGGCCAAAAGAATCCGGCTTCAGATACCCTCTTTGTGGTGTAGGCCGCACCGTGGTGTCCCCCGGTCGGTCCACTGTGGCAATCCCTCAGTATTTTCCTCGCCTCTTCTCCCGACACACATCTTCAAATAATGTTGTCCGCACAGTGACGAAAAAGATATGGATCATCCCAATAGTAATATTAAACATCAACGATGAATGTCTACTTTTGCTGATGTGACATTCCTTTCAGGAAGATACCCGCGGCTAGATAGTTCACAAAGTCAGCATACCAGGGCGTAGTCTGACTTACGTGCATTAGATATTCGTCTGGAAAATCATCCCCAATGTTTGCTTCGTGCAGCTTCTCTAATTCGGGATTCTTTAGATGTGACAAGTGATCAGCAGCGACGTTCTCTGCTCCTTTTTATCTTTGATTTCTATATCGAACTCTTGAAGTAGCAGAATCCACCGAATAAGTCTCGACTTGGATTCCTGTTTGTCGATTAAAAGTTTCAGAGTAGAGTGGTGGTGAACATGACGGTTTTAGACAAGATAAGGTATGATCGGAATTTATCGAAAGCGAAAACTATGGCAAGTAATTCCTTTTCTATTGTGGTGTAGTTTTCCTGCGCTGGATTTAGAGTTTTGCTCGCATAGTGGATTGGCTTAAAACGGTTGTTGACTCTCTAACCATAATATGCAGTTTATACTCAAAACTCCATAACCATAATATGCAGTTTATACATAAAACTCTCGAAATCAATTTCTAATATTTCTAAACACATATAAACATCATTTAGCATGACAAGAAACATCAAGAACATGTTAAAAACATCAAAGGCATCAACTCAAACAAAACCCATCAAACAAGGTTTCTTCAAGAACTCATCCATGGTGATGTTTATCAAAACCCAACAACTTGCATGTTAATCATGATTTCATGATTTCAAAACAAACAAAGAACCATACTAACCTTTAGAATTTAACACCTTCAAAATCCAACTTTCAAGTTTGATAACTTTTCTTTGCTTTTCTCTCAAAGACACACACAAACACCTTTTCTCCAGGAAATAAATGAGGAGGTGAAGAACTAGAGTCTAGCTTATCCAACTAAGTTGCACAAGTTTCCAAGCAATCTAAAAGGTGGCAATTCCTTAGACTTCGCATACCCACAATCATGCATGTGAACACACACATACACACACACATATATATTTATATATATATATATATTCAATATCTTTAATTAATCATTTAATTAAAACCATTTAATTAACAAATACTTGATAAACACTTAATCAAATATAATCACATATAAACGTACCGAAGCCTACGAAATTACTAGGCCCAATCTCAGGATGTTACAAATCCTCCCTCTTTAAAAAGGATTCCGTCCTCAGAATCTATTCATTTCCAAATAATTGAGGGTAACGAACCTTCATATCCTTCTCAGTTTCCCACGTCAAGTCTGAACCCAAACTATGCCTCCATTTAACTAGAATCATCAGAATCTGTTTCTTACGCAGTTTAGTCACTTTCCGATCTAGTAGTTCAATGGGTTCTTCCACTAACTTTTTGCTTGAATCCACTTTAAGATCTTGTAAAGGAAGGATCTGACTTTCATCCTCCATTCTACATTTCCATAAGTAACAAACGTTGAAGGTATTGTGAATACCTGACAATTCTGCTGGAAGATCAAGAGTAACCGTCTGATCATTAACCACCCGTTGGACACGAAACGGCCCAATATAAGGAGGAGCTAGCTTTCCCCTCTTTCCGAAACAGATAACCCCCTTCCAAGGCGAAACTTTCAAATAAACCAATTCACCCTCAACAAAAGTAACAGATGTACGACGTGGATCAACATACATCTTTTGTCGATCCCTCCAGCTTTCAACTTTTCTTGCGCAATAGCCACTTTATCTGCGGTGATCTGCACAATATCAGGCCCTGCATACTATTTCTCACCTACCTCTAACCAACACGTAGGAGTACGGCAGCGACGCCTATATAACATCTCATAAGGTGGCATACCGATACTCAAATGGTAGGAATTGTTATACGCGAATTCAATCAACGGCAGGTGGGAATCCCAAGAACCTCCATATTCCAACACACATGCACGTAGCATATCCTCAAGTGTCTGAATAGTTCGTTCAGATTGCCCGTCTGTCTGAGGATGGTAAGCTGTACTTAGATTAACACGTGTACCCAACTCCCGCTATAAACTGTTCCAGAAATTAGACACAAACCTGGAGTCTCTATCCGATACGATCGAAAGCGGTATACCATGTCGGGAAACAACTTCATCAATATACAACTGAGCCAACTTACTGAGTGATGCCGTCTCACTGGTAGCCAAGAAGTGAGCACTCTTGGTCAATCTATCCACGATCACCCAAATCAAATCGTGATTCCTCTACGTACGTTGAAGTTTGGTTACGAAATCCATCGTTAAGTGTTCCCACTTCCATTCTGGAATCTGCAACAGTTTCAATGATCCATAGGGTTTCTGGTGCTCTGCCTTAACCTGTGCATAAATATGGCAAGACTCCACAAGCTGTGCGACGTCTGTCTTCATTGTAGGCCACCAGTAAAGCACCTTTAGATCGTTATACATTTTCGTGCTACCTGGATGAACAGATAGTCTAGATTTATGTGCCTCAGTCAAAATCAAATTCCGAAGACCTCCAAGCAAAGGCACCCAAACACGAGATTGATAAATCTTCAATCCCCTACAATCATCAGTTTGATCATTCTTCTTCTTAATCATAATCTCAGACTCCAAATTTCCATCCTTTAAGGCTTCCAACTGAGCATCCTTCAACATATCAATCAAGTCAGAGACTATTTCAATTCGCATAAATTTGATATGTTCACTGACTCCCTTGCGAATCAAAGCATCGGCTACCACGTTGGCTTTTCCTGGATGATAACGAATCTCGCAATCATAATCTTTAACAAGCTCCAGCCATCGTCTCTGTCGCATATTGAGTTCTTTCTGTGAAAATACATACTGTAGGTTTTTGTGATCCGTACAAATGACGCACTTTGTACCGTAAAGATAATGTCTCCATAACTTTAACGCAAAAACCAGAGCTGCCACTTCTAGATCATGGGTTGGATAGTTCTTCTCATTAGGTTTCAACTGACGAGAAGCATAGGCAATAACTCTATCCCGTTGCATCAAAACACAACCCAAACCTGCCAATGACGCGTCACAGTAAACAATGAAGTCATCTGACCCATCCGGTAGAGCAAGAATAGGAGCCTGACATAAGAGTCGTTCCAGCGTCTCAAAAGCCCTTTCCTGTTCATCATTCCACTTAAATGGAACCTCCTTGCGAGTCAACTTAGTCATGGGATTCGCAATTTTAGAAAAATCTTTGATAAACCGTCTGTAATAACCTGCCAATCCCAAGAAGCGTTTAATTTCAGAAGGCGACTTCGTAGCCTCCCAATTCATCACTACTTCTATCTTTGCCGGATCGAACTTGACTCCATAACTGCAAATGACATGCCCCGGAAAGTGAACTTCTCGCATCCATAAGTCACACTTTGAATATTTGGCATACAATTTGCTCCCGCTTCAGAGTTTCTAGAACCTGTCTCAAATGTATCTAATGATCAGCTTCGGATTTAGAATAAACCATAATATCGTCAATAAATACTATTACAGATTTATCCAAAAACGGTCAACAAACCCGATTCATCAAATCCATAAATACTGCAGGTGCATTAGTCAAACTAAACGGCATGACTAAGGGGGTGTTTGGTTAGAGGGATTTTGTGGGATTTCATGGGAATTGGATTCTAATTCTTAGGAATTCCAATGTTTGGATTACAATGGAATTGGAATTTGAGGGATTCAAAATCCTTTATTCAAGGGAATGTAAAATCCTTTGATAATAGGTGGGAATCGGGAATCTGGCATTTTACCATTAACCCCTCGCCTATATCTGATCTCAAACCACAGACACAACAAACACCCAAAAATCGCCTTCTTCGTCCTCTGGCCTTCATGACGCCATTCGAGTCCCGGGCGTTCAAGTCGCCGGCCGTTCGAGTCGGTCGTCGAGGTCCCTCGTCGTGTCGCCGGTAAAGCTCCCTTTGTGTTGTCGGCCATCGTCCCTGAACGTTCAAGTCGCATACCTCCGCCTTCGTCGTTGATGTCGCCATCGTCGGAGTCGTCGTCGCCGTCGTAGAGTCTCCGTCACCGTAGTTGGAGTCATTGTCACCGTCTTTGGAGTCGCCGCCTTCTTCCGTCGATTCCCGTCTATCGAGAGTCGCCGTCTTTCGCCGTCTTCCTCCGCCTTCATCGCTGACTGAGCTGCCGCCGTTGCCGGTAAGTTCTCTCTCTCTGTATATATATATATACACACACGCACATATATCCCCATCAGAATCCTTGTAGGATGTTGAAAATCAGCAACAATCAAAATCAGAAACAATTTGTGGGTAGCTCGTAGCAATTAACATTGCAACTGATTTGTAGGTTCCTCGTAGCAATTAACCAAGCTTAACCATTTACATATGATTTGTAAACTAACTGTGCAACTCATTAAATCGTAGCAATTAAACAACTGGTTCATATTACATCAGATTGTTTTCGATTTGTAAATCGTAGCAATTAAACAACAGATTTGTAACAAGTTGATGTTAATTACATATTTGTAAATAAGTTGCAATCGATGTTTCTGATTTGTAAACAACTTATTTGTTGCAATTAACATTATAGAAAAACAAGAAGGGTAAACATGTCATTTTCCAATACTGAAATCAAATTTCTCTACATTGTCTACGAACCAAACAGAATTTAGAATTGGATTCCAATTCCATTTCCTGCCAACCAAACAGATTGCAGATTCAAATTCCAATTCCTGGCAGATTCCAATTCCTTCAGAAACTTTCTGCGAACCAAATGCCACCTAAGAATTCATAATGGCCATACCGGGTACGGAAAGCAGTTTTAGCAACATCTTCGTCCGAAACTCGTACCTCCTGATAACCTGATCTCAAATCGATCTTAGAGAAATAAGAAGCACCCTGCAACTGATAAAATAAATCATCGATTCTAGGCAGAGGGTATTTATTCTTTACCGTACTCTTGTTTAGTTCTCTGTAATCAATACACATTCGTAGAGTAACATTCGTAGAGTACCATCCTTCTTTTTCACAAATAAGACTGGTGCACCCCACGGTGAAGAACTCGGACGAATAAATCCCTAATCCAACAAATCCTAAATCTGTGTCATCATCTCCCTAATCTCAGAAGGAGCCAATCTGTAAGGAGTTCTTGCCACTAGATTAGAACCTGGTATCAAATCAATCTTGTACTCCACCTCTCGAATGGGAGGTAGCTCAGGTAACTCATCCGGAAACACTTCAGGAAATTTAGTTACTACTCGTACATTAGTAACTTCCCTCTTCTCCTTTCTAGCATCAATAGCATATGCTAGAAAACATTCGCATCCCTTACTCAAGGATTTCTTAGCATTTAACATGGATATGATAGGAAATGTAGACTTATTTCTTTCTCCTCGAGCCACCACGTGTGACCCATCAAACAACAAAAAAAAATCAGCTTCCTATGACATTTAATACTTGCTCTGTGCTTACTCAACCAATCCATTCCCAAAACCATATCAAAACCCTCCAAAGGCATAAGTAAGAATGACACTGGGAAGCACTTATCATCAATATCTATTTTAGCCCCAGTCACAGAAGTTGTAACAGGAACTATCTTACCATATGCTACTTCTATTTCAAGCGGTACAGAAATAACAGTAGTAGGCAATTTCAATTTATCACAAAAAGCCACAGAAATAGAGGGGTGATTCGCTCCAGAATAAAATAGCACACGTGCAGGTACGGAGTTTATTAAAGACATACTGGTGATAACTTCATCTGTGGCAGTAGCATTGTCTACTGTCATACGGAACGCCCTACCCTTCGGTGTCGGAGGATTCTTTCGTTTCTGCGCCCCTGACGATGATCCCCCAACCTCCCCTGCCCCTATCCCCGTCCCGGCTCTCCTCCCTGTAGGGCAATCACCAGCCCTATGCCCTTCCTTTAAACAGTTCTAGCAGACATTATGAGGGAACCTACACTCTTTTGCCTCGTGCCCATGTGTTCCACAACGCATGGTTTGAGCAGTACACTGCCCAGTGTGTGTGGATCTACATCGGGTACACCATTCGGATTTTACATTCGTACCCCCCCGTGGTCGGCTTCCGACTCTGGTTTCCGTGAGATGGACTACCCTGCCATTTCTTCTTTTGTTGACCACCTGCCTGGTCATACTTTGGCTTCTACAAAGCTGCCTCATCTTTATTCTGCTTATCTCTGGCTTGAATGTCCCCCTCGGCAGATTTTGCCAAGGTGAAGGCCTGGGACAATGATCCAGCCAAGCGTGTAGTACTCCTGTACTCCGGCAATAATGCTCCTATGAAATGTGAACCTGAGAAGGTCCTAGGTTCATCAGGCACCCACTGAGTCACAAACCTTAGTTTCGCATTAAATTGCTCGATTAACTCATCCACTGAGTCATTTGCAACTCCATGAATTCTTGCCTTATTTTGTTCAACTCAAAGGCATTGCAATACTGATCGCATAGTTTGTTTCAAAATTGATCCCACGTTATCGCATCCATCTGAGCTCTCGATAGATGTGTGGTAATGTAATTCCTCCAAACCATCGCCTTTCCCTTGAGCATCCTTGTTGCAAAACACACTCTCATTTCATCCTCACAGTTGCAAGCATCCAAAATTCTCGCAGTATCTCGCAACCAATTTAAAGTGATATTAGGATCCGTGCTGCCATGGAATTCGTCAGGTTTACAATCCATGAATTGCTTGTAGGTGCATGGCTGTCTGTACCCCATGTTGGGCGGAAATCCCATGTATGGATAAGAGTAAAATCCCTGTGGAAATAACGGGTAAAAGAACGGTTGTGACGTAGGTTGAGACATCGGTGGTAACGGTACAGATACCGGAGGAATCTCAGCCAAAATAGTGATTGCTGGAAAGATTGGTGGTATCTCGGGTGCAGTTGAAATCATAGTAGTAACCGGTGTGAGTTGCAGGAACTTGTCTTTGTTGCTCCAGTTCCTTTCTCAAGTCTCGTAGTTGACCCTCAAGCTGCAAGATGTATTCATCTCTCTCATCTCCAGATGTACCAGATGTACCAGCATTCTGTAGTGTTTCCACTGTAGTAGACGGGACTTCAGCAGTAGACGGGACAGTAGGGTCACCGGTTGAGTAATCACGTCTAGCCATTGTTTTCTGTAACAATCACATCACCTCACGATTTATTAGATAAATTTAATAGTACATAACATACTAAACTCCACCACACTCCAATTCACCCCAATCCAGCACCCAAGGAGTAATCGACCTACAACGAGCCAAGATTTGGGAATGTAACACTTCCACTGTGCCTACATCGCCAAACCAAGGCTCTGATACCAAACTTGTAACATCGTATTTTCAACCCAAAAAAAAATTAATTTTTTAAAATAACACTACGGAATCGAATTAAATACCAAAAGTATTTACAACTGTACATAAACCATAGTTTATAAAACCATCTAGTTTAAATATCAATATTACAAAACACGGCTCATCACAAATAACACATCAGAGTCCTAGGTGAGTACTCCCCAAGCTAACCACGCTCAGCCGAGCCGCTGACTTACCGAAACCTGTAAAAAGAGTGAGAGGTGGGGGATTAGCGCAAAGCTAGGTGAATGGAGTACAACCACAACAGATATAACAGCCAGAACCGCATGATATAAACAACAACCAATGCCGAGAAGACCGGCGGTTCTGCAGGAACCTACAACCAATGCCGACCAAATTAATGAATAATAACACTTTATCTCCCGGTTCGAAATTCTTGTTTCCACGCAGTCGTGCGTCATGCCACTTTTTGGTGCGATCTTTGTAAATTAATGAACTCTCATACGCCTCGTTACGTAATTCATCGAGTTCGTTAAGTTGCATCAACCGGTTGTCACGCGTACCCTCCATATCTAGATTGCAAGTCTTCAACGGCAGTATGCTTTATGTTCTATTTCCACTGGCAGGTAACACGCTTTTCCATATACTAACCTAAAGGGTGAACTACCTATAGTTGTTTTAAAAGCAGTCCTAAGGGCCCAAAGTGCATCATCTAGCTTATCTGACCTTTCCTTCCTATTCCCGTTGACCACCCTTTCTAAGACTCGTTTAATCGCACGGTTGGTTAGCTCGGTTTGCCTACTCATTTGAGGATGGTAAGTTGTTGGAAAACTATGGTTGACACGATATTTCTATAACACTTTTTCCATTTGAGAATTCGCGAAGTGGGTGCCCCTATCACTTATGAGAGCTTTACGAACGCCAAACCGAGAGAATAGTTTTCTTAAGAATTTCACGACGACAAGTGCATCGTGTAACACCGTATTTTCAACCCAAAAAAAGCATTTTTTAAAACAATACTACGGAAGCGAATTAAATACCAAAAGTATTTACAACTGTACATAAACCATAGTTTACAAAACCATCTAGTTTAAATATCAGTATTACAAAACACGGCTCGTCACAAATAGCACATCAGAGTCCTAAGTGATTACTCCCTAAGCTAACCACTCTCAGCCGAGCCGATGACTTACCAAAACCTGTAAAAAGAGTGAGAGGTGGGGGATTTGCACAAAGCTAGGTGAATGGAGTACAACCACAACAGATATATCAGCCAGAACCGCATGATATCAACAACAACAGATATCAGATAATCTTATCCCGAGAAGGTCGGCGGTTTTGCAGGAACCTACAACCAATGTCGGCCAAAGCAAAGGTTTACTGATAGTTCATTTGCTATTCTCACACAGTATTACCTTAAGTTGCAACAAATGCATCACAACATCCCAATACTGATTAGCCAATAGCAAACAAACCCAGCCCATGGCCAAGCCGAGACTGACTTCACAAATCATGTATACATATCACCGATGAAACAATTAATTAACAATCAATAGTTAATCAATTATCAGATACACAATCTATCCATGCGTTAAACCAATAATAGTTGCAATCTAACCAGTTACAACTAATACTATCCGTGAGTAAACATCCACTCACCTCGAGTTAATGAACTCCCACTCAGTGATCTTATGTTACTGAGCCTTGTATGTTCCTGAGAACACAACAAACTGAAATTAGTATCCAGTTTATAAATATATATCAAAACATATATTTATATACATTCCAACTTATGCACAACAAGTTAGAAACATCCATTACGTAAACACATAATCTTGCAATCCAAAAGATTAACAAATAAAAGCTTAAGGACAATTTCACACACGTCGCTTCGCGACCATCCAACGCGTCGCGTCGCGATGCTTCCTCGAGCATTATGCCACTTCGAATTGCAATACACTTCGAGCGGCCATTTCGAATTCGAAACCCAACGCGTCGCGTCGCTACAAGCCTTCGAGCGGCTTTCCTCCGAATGCGAAGTCCTCTTCGAACAAAATCCTTCGAACTCGAACACCAAGATCGCGCCGCGACCTATACAGGTGTCACGCCGCGAAACTTTAATTTCCAGAATCATCTTTATCTTCCTCAACGTATAATACTCAAAACTCCATAACCATAATATGCAGTTTATACATAAAACTCTCGAAATCAATTTCTAATATTTCTAAACACATATAAACATCATTTAGCATGTCAAGAAACATCATGAACATGTTAAAAACATCAAAGCCATTAACTCAAACAAATAAAGAACCATACTAACCTTTAGAATTTAACACCTTCAAAATCCAACTTTCAAGTTTGATAACTTTTCTTTGCTTTTCTCTCAAAGACACACACAAACACCTTTTCTCCAAGAAATAAATGAGGAGGTGAAGAACTAGAGTCTGGCTTATCCAATTAAGTTACACAAGTTTCCAAGCAATCTAAAAGGTGGCAATTCCTTAGACTTCGCATACCCACAATCATGAACGCGAGCACACACACACATATATATATATATATATATACATTCAATAGCTTTAATTAATCATTTAATTAAAACCATTTAATTAACAAATACTTCATAAACACTTAATCAAATATAATTACGTATAAACGTACCAAAGCCTACGAAACTACTAGGCTCAATCTTAGGATCTTACACATCGTTGGTGGGTAAGGCTTGTGCCTCAACACACATCGATACATAATCAACGGCTACTAGAATGTATTTATTTCCACGGGAAGAAGGAAAAGGTCCCACGAAATCGATACCCCACACATCAAATAGTTCACACACTTGAATACTGTGTTGTGGCATCTCATTCGGTGTAGAGATATTTCCTGCACGTTGGCACGCATCACATTCCTTAACTGGGCTTTATGCATCCTAGAAAATGGTAGGCCAAAAGAATCCGGCTTCAAATACCTTCTTTGTGGTGTAGGCCGCACCGTGGTGTCCCCCGATCGGTCCACTATGGCAATCCCTCAGTATTTTCCTCGCCTCTTCTCCCGACACACATCTTTAAATAATGTTGTCCGCACATTGACGAAAAAGATATGGATCATCCCAATAGTAATATTTCACATCAACGATGAATGTCTCCTTTTGCTGATGTGACATTCCTTTCACGAAGATACCCGCGGCTAGATAGTTCACAAAGTCATCATACCAGGGCGTAGTCTAACTTACCTGCATTAGATATTAGTCTGGAAAATCATCCCCAATGTTAGCTTCGTGCAGCTCCTCTAATTCGGGATTCTTCGGATGTGACAAGTGATCAGTAGCGACGTTCTCTGCTCCTTTCTTATCTTTGATTTCTATATCGAACTCTTGAAGTAGCAGAATCGACCGAATAAGTCTCGGCTTGGATTCCTGTATGTCGAATTGAAATTTCAGAGCAGAGTGGTCGGTGAACACGACGGTTTTAGATAAGATAAGATACGATCGGAATTTATCGAAAGAGAAAACTTTGGCAAGTAATTCCTTTTCTATTGTTGTGTAGTTTTCCTGTGCTGGATTTAGAGTGTTGCTCGCATAGTAGATTGGCTGAAAACGGTTGTTGACTCTTTGACCTAGCACCGCCTAAATCCTATCATGTTAAAAATTGTTGCAACTTTAATATATATAATGATAGATAATAGCTTTGTACAAAAAGGCAACACTGTTCATATATATATATATACATATATATAACTTTGTCTTATTCATAAAACTTAAATAAGAAACCTGGTGATGACACGTGATATTAAGAGTAAGGGCAAAACTGAAAAAAAAATTACAAATCAATACACACACCCCTCTCTCATTCAACATCCAAACTTCCATTTAAAAAAAAAAATCATACTAAACATCCAAATGGTCATAATATATTCATGTTTAAGAATTTTAGCAAATATATATATATATATATATATATATATATATATATATATATATATTATTAGATTCGGTTTTTTATCCTCTTTAATTCAAGACCAAGAATGAAAATTTTCTATTTTTTTTACGTAAATGCAAATTGTTTGACGAAAATGCAAATGCTGCCGAGAATGAAAAAAAATGTTAACAAAAATACAAATCATTAGATGAAAATGCAACCGACATAAAAGAAGAAAACAAAAATTCAAATAACCGAAAGTACAAATAATATTAAGTCATTAATATGCAAATAACCCAATGATTTGCATTTTGGTTATCATTTTTCATTTTCGGGAGGTAGAGCCAGAAAGAGGATTTTCATATTTACCCTCAATTATACAGTTACCATATATAATTTTCATATAATTTACAAAATTACCACTTTCAAATCACAACCATTAATTTAGATTATCTAATGGCCCAGATTTGTTTTTTAGGTTTTATAATTAATACTAGGTTCTATATATATATATATATATATATATATATATATATATATATATATATATGTGATGTGTAGTAAATGTCTAATTCGACTTATATAAATAAAGTGATTCCATATATTACAATAAAAAGGAACTATTGTATTATTTTTTTAGTATCCGTACTTTGCAATATGATTTAAAGTCGTAAATAGATGTGATCTGTTTAGTAACCATATTTGATTTTTTAATTTGCTTTTACCAAATAATATAGATTGTTATATGTTACTATATATAATAAGGTACAAAAAACATTCGTAATAAACTTAAATACCAAAAATTTTAAAAATATATTTACTAAAACAGAAAAAGAAAGAAAAGACTTTGAGACTTTTCTAATTTTTCATCATAAGATCTAGTATTAATCAAATTACTAACGATTATAATAATGATAACCATACAAAACTAAATGTGAAAAAGACTTTGTAAAAGAAAAACAAATAAAGGGATGGAAAAAAAAAGAAAGCTAGAAACAAAATAAAAAATGAAAAGATGCTCTTGAAGTCGAACTCATAGTCATTGAGATTGTAGAAGACATCAATTGCCAATCCGTCTAAATGCTATCTTGTTAATAATTGTTGGAACTTTAATATATATAATGATAGATAATAGCTTTGTAGAAAATCAGGGGTGGACCTAAGGCTTTGCCTGTGGTGGCACTGGACACCAGTCAATTTTGTCTGCGTAGTGTAAATTTCGATTTTTTCGAGGCAGTGATACCACATATTTCAAATCTTACGTCCAGTGCTACCACTCATTCCAAATCGTTGGTCCGCCCCTATAGAAAAAGACAACACTGTTCATAATTCTTACCTTTTGTTATATATATATATGTATGTATAACTTTGTCTTATTCATAAAATTTAAAGAACAAATCTGGTGATGACACGTGGCATTAAGAGTAAAGGCAAAACTGAAAAAACAATAACAAATTAATACACACGCCCCTCTCTCATTCAACCTTTAAACTTCCATTTTAAAAACAAATTCTACTAAACATTCAAATGGTCATAATATATTCATGTTTAAGAATTTTAGCATAAAAAAATACCAGTAGATTCAGTTTTTATCCTCTTTAATTCAAGACCAAGATTGAAAAGTTTTCTAATTTTCTTTTTACGAAAATGCAAATCGTTTGACGAAAATGCAAATTCTGCCGAGAATGAAAAAAAACAGTTAACAAAAATGCAAATATTTTGACGAAAATGCAACCGACATAAAAGAAGAAAACAAAAATGCAAATAAACGAAAGTACAAATAATATTAAGTCATTAACATGCAAATAACCCAATGATTTGCATTTTGGTTATCATTTTGCATTTTCGGGAGGTGGAGCCAGAAAGAGGATTTTCATATTTGCCCTCAATTATACGGTTACCTTATATAATTTTCATATAATTTACAAAATTGCCAATTTCAAATCGCAATCATTAATTTAGATGATCCAATTGCCTAGATTTGTTTTTTAGGTTCTATACTTAATACTAGGTTCTATATTGATCCTATATATATATATACATATATATATATATGACGTGTAGTAAACGTCTAATTCGACTTATATAAATAAAGTGATTCCATATATTACAATAAAAAGGAACTATTGTTTTAATTTTTTAGTATTCGTACTTTGCAATATGATTTAAAGTTGTAAATAGATGTGATCTGTTTAGTAACCATATTTGATTTTTTAATTCGCTTTTACCAAATAATATAGATTGTTATATGTTACTATATATAATAAGGTGCAAAAAACATTCGTAATAAACTTAAATACTAAAAATTTTAAAAATATATTTACTAAAACTGAAAAAGAAAGAAAAAACTTTGAGACTTTTCTAATTTTTCATTATAAGATCTAGTATTAATCAAATTACTAATGATTATAATAATGATAACCATACAAAACTAAATGTGAAAAAGACTTTGTAAAAGAAAATACAAATAAAGGGATGGAAACAAAAAAGAAAGCTAGAAACAAAAAAAAAAAAAGATGCTCCTTAAGTTGAACTCACAGTCATTGAGATTGTAGAAGACATCAATTGCCAATCCGCCAAAATGCTATCTTGTTAATAATTGTTGCAACTTTGATATATATAATGATAGATAATAGCTTTGTAGAAAAACAGGGGCGGACCTAAGGCTTTGCCTGTGGTGGCACGAGACACCAGTCAATTTTGTCTGCGTAGTGTAAATTTCGATTTTTTGTAGTGTAAATTTCAATTTTTTCGAGGCAGTGCTACCACACATTTCAAATCTTACGTCCAGTGCTATCACTAATTCCAAATCCTTGGTCCGCCCCTGTAGAAAAAGACAACACCGTTCATAATTCTTACCTTTTGTTATATATATATATATATATATATGTATATGTATAACTTTGTCTTATTCATAAAAATTAAAGAAGAAATCTGGTGATGACACGTGGCACTAAGAGTAAAGGCAAAACTGAAAAAACAATTACAAATTAATACACACGCCCCTCTCTCATTCAACCTCTAAACTTCCATTTTAAAAACAAATTCTACTAAACATTCAAATGGTCATAATATATTCATGTTTAAGAATTTTAGCATAAAAAAATACTGCCGAGAATGAAAAAAAAACAGTTAACTAAAATGCAAATATTTTGACGAAAATGCAACCGACATAAAAAAAGAAAACAAAAATGCAAATAACCGAAAGTACAAATAATATTAAGTCATTAACATGCAAATAACCCAATGATTTGCATTTTGGATATCATTTTGCATTTTCGGGAGGTGGAGCCAGAAAGAGGATTTCCATATTTGCCCTCAATTATACGGTTACCTTATATAATTTTCATATAATTACAACATTGCCAATTTCAAATCGCAATCATTAATTTAGATGATCCAATTGCCCAGATTTATTCTTTATGTTCTATAATTAAGACTAAGTTCTATATTGATCATATATATATATATATATATATTTATGTGACGTGTAGTAAATGTCTAATTCGACTTATATAAATAAAGTGATTCCATATATTATAATAAAAAGGAACTATTGTATTATTTTTTTAGTATCCGTACTTTGCTATATGATTTAAAGCTGTAAATAGATGTGATCTGTTTGTTAACCATATTTGATTTTTTTAATTCGCTTTTACCAAATAATATAGATTGTTATATGTTACTATGTATAATAAGGTGCAAAAAACATTTGTAATAAGCTTAAATACTAAAAATTTTAAAAATATATTTATTAAAACAGAAAAAGAAAGAAAAAACTTTAAGACTTTTCTAATTTTTCATCATAAGATTTAGTATTAATCAAATTAATAATGATTATAATAATGATAACCATAAAAAACAAAGTGTGAAGAAGACTTTGTAAAAGAAAAAACAAATAAAGGGATGGACACAAACAAGAAGGCTAGAAACAAAATAAAAAAAAAAGAAAAGATGCTCTTGAAGTCGAACTCACGGTCATTGAGATTGTAGAAGATATCAATTGCCAATCCGCCTAAATGCTATCTTGTTAATAGTTGTTGCAACTTTAATATATACAATGATAGATAATAGCTTTGTAGAAAAAGACAACACTATTCATAATTCTTACATTTTGTAATATATATATATATATATATATATATATAACTTTGTCTTATAAAACAAACCTTAAAGAACAAACCTGGTGATAACACATGACATTAAGAGTAAGGGTAAAACTGAAAAAAGAATTACAAATTAATACACACGCCCCTCTCTCTCATTCAACCTTCAAACTTCTATTTAAAAAAAAATTATACTAAACATCCAAATGGTCATAATATATTCATGTTTAAGAATTTTAGCAAAAAAAAATACCATTAGATTCAGTTTTTTATCCTCTTTAATTCAATACCAAGATTGAAAAGTTTTCTAATTTTGTTTTTAGAAATATTCAAATTGTTTGACGAAAAGGCAAATGCTGCCGAGAATGAAAATAAACAGTTAACAAAAAAGCAAATAATTTGACGAAAATGCAACCGACATAAAAGAAGAAAACAAAAATGCGAATAACCAAAAATGCAAATAATATTAAGTCATTAACATGCAAATAACCTAATGATTTGCATTTTGGTTATCATTTTGCATTTTCGGGAGGTGGAGCCAGAAAGAGGATTTCCATATTTGCCCTCAATTATACGGTTACCTTATATAATTTTCATATAATTACAACATTGCCAATTTCAAATCGCAATCATTAATTTAGATGATCCAATTGCCCAGATTTATTCTTTATGTTCTATAATTAAGACTAAGTTCTATATTGATCATATATATATATATATATATATATATGTGACGTGTAGTAAATGTCTAATTCGACTTATATAAATAAAGTGATTCCATATATTACAATAAAAAGGAACTATTGTATTATTTTTTTAGTATCCGTACTTTGCTATATGATTTAAAGCTGTAAATAGATGCGATCTGTTTGTTAACCATATTTGATTTTTTTAATTCGCTTTTACCAAATAATATAGATTGTTATATGTTACTATGTATAATAAGGTGCAAAAAACATTCGTAATAAACTTAAATACTAAAAATTTTAAAAATATATTTATTAAAACAGAAAAAGAAAGAAAAAACTTTAAGACTTTTCTAATTTTTCATCATAAGATTTAGTATTAATCAAATTAATAATGATTATAATAATGATAACCATAAAAAACAAAGTGTGTAGAAGACTTTGTAAAAGAAAAAACAAATAAAGGGATGGACACAAACAAGAAGGCTAGAAACAAAAAAAAAAAAAGAAAAGATGCTCTTGAAGTCGAACTCACGGTCATTGAGATTGTAGAAGATATCAATTGCCAATCCGCCTAAATGCTATCTTGTTAATAGTTGTTGCAACTTTAATATATACAATGATAGATAATAGCTTTGTAGAAAAAGACAACACTATTCATAATTCTTACATTTTGTAATATATATATATATATATATATATATATATATATATATATATATATAACTTTGTCTTAAAAAACAAACCTTAAAGAACAAACCTGGTGATAATACGTGGCATTAAGAGTAAGTGTAAAACTGAAAAAAGAATTACAAATTAATACACACGCCCCTCTCTCTCATTCAACCTCCAAACTTCTATTTAAAAAAAAAATTATACTAAACATCCAAATGGTCATAATATATTCATGTTTAAGAATTTTAGCAAAAAAAAATACCATTAGATTCAGTTTTTTATCCTCTTTAATTCAATACCAAGATTGAAAAGTTTTCTAATTTTGTTTTTAGAAATATTCAAATTGTTTGACGAAAAGGCAAATGCTGCCGAGAATGAAAATAAACAGTTAACAAAAAAGCAAATAATTTGACGAAAATGCAACCGACATAAAAGAAGAAAATAAAAATGCGAATAACCAAAAATGCAAATAATATTAAGTCATTAACATGCAAATAACCTAATGATTTGCATTTTGGTTATCATTTTTCATTTTCGGGAGGTGGAGCCAGAAAGAGGATTTCCATATTTGCCCTTAAGTATACAGTTACCTTATATATTTTTCATATAATTTACAAAATTGCCACTTTCACATCGCAACCATTAATTTAGATGATTCAATGACTCAGATTTGTTCTTTAGGTTCTATAATTAAGACTAAGTTCTATATTGATCATATATATATATATATATATATACATATTATGTGACGTGTAGTAAACGTCTAATTCGACTTATATAAATAACATGATTCCATATATTACAATAAAAAGGAACTATTGTATTATTTTTTTATCTGTACTTTGCTATATGATTTAATGTTGTGAATATTGTTATATGTTACTATATATAATAAGGTGCAAAAAACATTCGTAATAAACATAAATACTAAAAATTTTAAAAATATATTTATTAAAACAGAAAAAGAAATAAAAAACTTTGAGACTTTTCTAAGTTTTTTATCATAAGATTTAGTATTAATCAAATTAATAACGATTATAATAATGATAACTATAAAAAACAAAGTGTGAAAAACACTTTGTAAAAGAAAAAACAAATAAAGGGATGGAAACAAAAAAGAAGGATAAAACAAAATAAAAAAAAGAAAAGATGTTCCTGAAGTCGAACTTACAGTCATTGAGATTGTAGAAGACATCAATTGTCAATCCGCCTAAATCCTATCATGTTAATAATTGTTGCAACTTTAATATATATAATGATAGATAATAGCTTTGTAGAAAAAGACAACACTGTTCATAATTCTTACCTTTTGTTATATATATATATATATATATATATATATATAACTTTGTCTTATTCATAAAACTTAAAGAACAAACTTTGTGATGACACGTGTCATTAAGAGTAAGGCAAAACTGAAAAAAGAATTACAAATTAATACACATGCCCCTCTCTCTCATTTAACCTCTAAACTTGCATTAAAAAAATCCTACTAAACATCCAAATCGTCATAATATATTCATGTTTAAGAATTTTAGCAAAAAAAAATACCATAATATTATGTTTTTTATTCTCTTTAATTCAAGACCAAGATTGAAAAGTCTTCTAATTTTTTTTACTAAAATACAAATTGTTTGACGAAAATGCAAAAAATGCCGAGAATGAAAAAAAATACAGTTAACAAAAATGCAAATCATTTGACGAAAATGCAACCGACATAAAAGAAGAAAACAAAAATTCAAATAACCGAAAATGCAAATAATATTATCATTTTGCATTTTCGAGAGGTGGTGCCAGAAAAAGGATTTCCATATTTACCCTCAATTATACAGTTACTTTATATAATTTTCATATAATTTACAAAATTGCCTATTTCAAATCGCAGCCATTAATTTAGATGATCCAATGACTCAGATTTATTATTTAGGTTCTAAAATTAAGACTAAGTTCTATATTGATCATATATATATATATATATATATATATTTTATGTGACGTGTAGTAAACGTCTAATTCGACTTATATAAATAAAGTGACTCCATATATTACAATAAAAAGGAACTATTGTATTATTTTTTTAGTATCCGTACTTTGCAATATGATTTAAATTTGTAAATAGATGCGGTCTGTTTATTAACCATATTTGATTTTTTAATTCGCTTTTACCAAATAATATAGATTGTTATATGTTACTGTATATAATAAGGTCCAAAAACATTGGTAATAAACTTAAATACTAAAATTTTTATAAATATATCTATTAAAACAGAAAAAGAAAGAAAAAACTGAGACTTTTCTAATTTTTCATCATAAGATTTAGTATTAATCAAATTAATAATGATTATAATAATGATAACCATAAAAAACAAAGTGTGAAGAAGACTTTGTAAAAGAAAAAACAAATAAAGGGATGGAAACAAAAAAGAAGGCTAGAAAACAAAAAAAAAAGAAAAGAAAAGATGCTCCTGAAGTCATACTCACAGTCATTGGGCCCGTACCTGGATTACCTAGGGCATACCTGTTGGGGCCAGCACGGGCGTGCCTCGTGAAAGAACTCACAAAGTGTATGTAATGCACCAATTGACAAAGAGTGTAGAATGCACAAAGAAGACTTCTAATATAGGCATTCTCTCTGTTCAAAGAGCCTAGAGTTGGAGCTAAATGGCACACTATCATTGGACCAACAAAATGGTCCAACCAAATAAAAGTGTCACTTAGAATTCTGCCTTCACGGGCTCTCACGGGCCGTGAAGGATAAATGCCCCACGACCGGCCATTAATCCTCCACGAACCGTGCCGCGCTGTGCAAGAATTGTGAGGGTTGTGCCTTCACGACCTCCTTCACGGGCCGTGTAGGGTCGTGAAGCCCTAGGGTTTCACGAACCATGCGGCCCACGACAGGACTCATGGACACGAGCTGCTTCACGACCCGTGGAGCATCCTTCACGGTCGTGAAGCCTAGGTCAAGTGGAATTTGACCATTTTGACTCTTTCCTCTTATAGTAGGTTGTCGAGATTGAAACTTGGCGTGTGACCCAATAGGCCCGTGCTTCATTGGCAGTGATGCCGGCGTACGTGTGTTAGTGGGCAGATTCCAACAAACTCCCACTTGCACATGACATACCGTACCCATGGGCACCACAGACAGGGAGTGGCCTCTAGCAAGGCATCCCTGCCCCTAACTAAACACGGGGTATGTCATCCCTGACAAGTACCAAGTCAAAACTAAAAGAGTTTGACATGGTCCTATAGATAAGTGATCAATTATCCTATTGTTCGCGATATCCAAGTGAACACTAGAAATGGTACAAAGTCATTCTCCGATCGTTCCCGATTATGTTTCTCGATCAAGATTGGTGGTGACCAAAAAGGTGAGTTGCAACTGATCAACAATCATTGCAAGCTCGAGCATGACCATGCATTTTTGGTGTCAGCGTCCAATCATCGAGGGGCCCAGGGATATCTCTCTAAACAGAGGAACAATTTCTTTCGACTACATTTCCTCCAATACAATGGCAATACTTTACCCAAATACATCCTTTATAATAGCCAGTTACGGACTACGTTTGAAAGCAGTCAGAATAAAGCAAACGAAAATAGTGAAACACATGCATCTCTGGTCTGAGGATAAAAGATATTATCATCCTGATTTACTCTTGACATGTACCATGAAGTAAGATCAGGTGTGGGTTGTCCAATCACTTGAAACTCTTTTCAAGTATAGGCGAAATATTGCGTCCCTTGTATTCAATCCCATTGAACACTATGACCAATCATTTCCCTCGATCTTCGTTCATACTTCCTTCCAAGAAGAATGACCGATCGTGGACTATTTAGAATGTAAAACATTCAAGGAAGTGATAAAACATGCAAAGTTGGAACACAATAATGATTTAAAGAAAGTATTCGCTACACGCGTATAATTAAATCTCCATTTAATAATCAATACATTCAAAAATACAATATTGCTTAATGTTCCCAATAACATAGTAAATACATCGAAAACAATAACCAATATACAACTCAAACCAAGTCACTAGCAAATCTAATCCCAATAGCACGTGTGTGGGCATCGTGCTTAGCTTATGACAACGGTTTAGTGAACGGATCCGCCAAATTGCTATCCGTGTGTACTTTGCTGATGATGATGTCTCCATTCTCGACCACGTCCCAGATAAAATGATATTTCCGCGGAATGTGTCTCATGCACCGATGAGACCTCAGTTCCTTTGCTAAAGCAACGGCACCCTCGTTGTCACAGAAGATCTCAACAGGGTCGCTGATGCTTGGAACCACTCCCAGATCAAGCAGAAATTTCCTCATCCATACGACCTCCTTAGCAGCTTCACTGGCCGCAATATATTCTGACTCGGTAGTGGAATCGGCCACGGTGTCTTGCTTGGAGGTCCTCCAGGATATTGCACCACCATTTAATAGGAACACGAACCCCGATTGTGATCGGCAGTCATCCCTATCGGTTTGGAAGCTTGCGTCAGAGTAACCCTTTACTCTTAGCTCTTCCTCACCTCCGTACACTAAGAACATCTCCTTAGTCCTCCGAAGATACTTGAGAATGCTCTTCACCTCCGTCGAATGAGCTTCGCCAGCGTTGGCTTGATATCTACTCGTCATGCTCAAGGCACACGTCACATCAGGCCTCGTACATAGCATGGCGTACATGATCGAGCCCACAGCCGAATCATATGGCACTCGCTTCATTACTTCCTGTTCCTCTTGGGAACTAGGGGATTGAGTCTTACTCAATACCAAACCGTATGACATAGGAATGAACCCCTTCTTGGAGTCTTCCATCCTAAAACGCTTTAGGACTTTGTCAACATATGTACTTTGGCTAAGCCCAATTAGCCTCTTGGATCTATCTCTATAGATTTTGATCCCAAGAATATAAGTCACATCTCATAGATCCTTCATTGAAAAAACACAACTATGCTCCCACTAGTCCTGACATATACGCATGGCTCATCCTTGCTTTTCGAAAAGCCAAACTCTTTGACTTTCTCATCAAAACACAGGTTCCAACTGCGCGATGCTTGCTTAAGTCCATAAATGGACTTCTTAAGCTTGCAGACCTTATCCGGATGCTTGGCATGTACAAAACCCTCGGGTTGAGTCATATAGACCTCCTAGCTAAGTGTCCCATTTAGGAACGCGGTTTTTACATCCATTTTCCAAATCTCATAATCATGAAATGCGGCAATTGCCATAAGTATCCGGATAGACTTCAACATAGCCACCGGGGAGAAGGTTTCATCATAGTCTACACCATGAGTTTGCGTGAAACCCTAAGCCACCAGTCGGGCTTTGAAGGTGTCTACCTCTCCAACTATGCCGGTCTTTTTCTTAAAGACCCATTTGCACCCTATGGGTCTACACCCGGGTACCGGATCTACCAAATCCCAGACTTGGTTATCCGACATAGATTGCATCTCGGACTCCATAGCCTCTTTCCACCTAGCGGACTTAGGATCCATCACGGCGTTCCCATAAGATGATGGTTTATCATGATCCACCACTAGGTCGCAACCCTCAGACATGAGAAACCCATATCTCTCTGGCTCATTGCGACTCCTACCGGATCTCCTAAGAGGTAAAGGATCCGTTGCAAGTTCTCCAACAGCGCTGTGATGAGAATCATCTTGTGAACTAGCGCCAACTTCAGGTTGGTCATTGGAAGGTTCTTGAATTTCTTCAAGATCAACCTTTCTCCCACTAGCGTCTTTGGATAGCATCTCCATTTCAAGGAAGACGGCCCTCCGAGCAACAAATACCTTGTTCTCGGAAGGTTTGTAAAACAAATATCCATAGACCTGGCAGGATATCCAATGAACAAACACCTCTCGGCTCGGGGTTCCAATTTGTCCTTCACCTCACGTCTCACGTAGGCAGGACAACCCCAAACCTTTAGATATGAAAGCGATGGAACCTTTCCATGCCATATCTCAAAGGGTGTCTTCTTGACCTTCTTAGTTGGTACAAGGTTAAGGATTCTAACGGCCGTTTCAAATGCATAGCCCCAAAAGCTAATGGGTACATCTGTACGACTCATCATACACCGGACCAAATCCAACAATGTCCGGTTCCTCCTCTCGGCGACACCATTTAATTGTGGTGTCCTAGGAGGTGTCAATTGCGAAACAATTCCACAATCTTTTAGATAGTCACGGAATTCCAAACATAGATACTCACCACCACGATCCGATGTGAGCATCTTAATTCGTTTACCCAATTGGTTCTCAATTTCGTTTTTGAAAGTCTTGAAAACCTCAAAGGTTTCCGACTTTTGCCTCACCAAGTAGACATACCTATACCTACTAAAATCATTGGTAAAGGTTACGAAGTACCTTTAGTTATCCCTAGTGATATGCTTGAACGGACCACACACATAGGTGTGAACGATATCCAACAAGTCTTTGCCTCTCTCACAAACGCCGGTGAAGGGTGCTTTGGTCATTTTGCCCAACAAGCAAGATTCGCATACATCATCCGTCCCATGGTCAAATGATTCCAAGATCCCATCCGCTTGGAGCTTGGCGATGCGTTTCTTGTTTATGTGTCCCAAACGACCATGCCATAAAGATAACTTATCCAAATCACATTTGGATTTAGAACCAACATTCATGACTGATCTATTACTTTGCAAGCACACGCTTTTCTCATATATGCCACGACATGGATGTGCTTTAAAATAAAATAAATCATTCTTAAAGCATGAAATAATTCCATTAGAGAAATTAAAATTGAATCCATCGTCAAAAAGTGCATAAAATGATAAAATGTTTCTTGCCACGTAGGGCGAATAAGATACATTTAATAAAGTAATAAATAAGCCGGATGGAAAGGCGAGATCCATACTCCCTATCTTCTCAACCGGGACAACCGCCTTGTTTCCCATGATGAGATCCAAATCCCCATCAACCAAGTCCCTACTTCTTCTTAGTACCTGCACATTATTAACTATGTGAGTACCACACCCGGTCTCCAAGGCCCAAGCGTTAGAAGTAGAAGTGTTATGGAGTTCAATCATATACATACCGGAGGCACCTTGTCCCTTGGCGCGTAGCCTCTTGAGCTCCTCCGTGTACTTGGGGCAACTACGCCGGTAGTGTCCCTTCTCCCCGCAGAAGAAGCAGGTAGCCTCTTCCGGTGAGGGGGCTATAGGTGAGGGTTCCTTCCCCTTCGGCTCCGGCGCCGGGAGTGGTTTGTGCTTGGGTGTTGCCACCTTCGCCTTCCCCTTCCCTTTGCCCTTAGAGCATGAAGCGGGCCGCTTCCTCTTAGAACCACCCTCATGGATGGCTAGGACGGGTGCGGAGGTCGATGCCTTTGCCTTGGCCATGTTAGACTCGGCGGTCTTCAACATGTCGTGCAACTCCATCAAGGACTTGTCTATGTTGTGTATATGGTAGTTCACAATGAACCGACCATATGCTTGAGTTAAAGATTGGAGGATAATATCCGTAGCCAACTCTTTCCCCATAGGAAATCCCAACCTCTCGAGCTGGTCCACATATTGCTTCATGCGAAGCACGTGGGAGCTCACGTTCCCGCCTTCCTGCGTCCGGCACCCTATAAAGGCCTTGACACACTCGTAGAGTTCTTGCCTCGCTTGCTGTTGGAACATTTCCTTTAACTGCGAGATCATGTCAAACGCACCAACGTCCTCGAATTGCTTTTGCAACTCGGAACTCATGGTCGTTAACATGAGGCAAGTCACCTCATTGGTGTCTTTAAGGCGCTTCTCATAAGCATCCTTAATGGCCCGCGTAGCGGTGGTAGCAGGAGCCTCCGGAAGAGGTTCCTCTAGGACATACAACTTGCTTTCATAGCGCAAGACAATTCTCAATTGCTTATGCCAATTCATAAAGTTTACGCCTATGAGTTTCTCTTTCTCCAAAAATGGACGGAGTGACATGTGTGTCGCAGTGTTGCTTGTAGATGCCATCTAAAAGAAGGCAAAGCACACAAAAAGGTTAGTTTGACATATTTTAATCCTTGTTACATAATTACCCAATAGTTTAACACTTAAATTTAACAAGGGCTAAGAACCCAACATAACTTCACTACATGACGGGTTTACTGCGGATCACTTCGTGAAGGTATTTCGGCCTGTAAACGCTTTACCAATTGCAATCCGTGATTACAACTCTTAGGCACTTGCGGGATCCATCGGTACTCATAGCACCGGTTTGGCATGTTTGATCCCTTCCCACACCGATTCCTCATTAAACCGCTTTGATAACTCGGTATAGGCACGACAATTATCAAGGCGTATTAAATTCGAACTGCAAATCGTCCAACAAGATACACGATGACGCCCTTGACAATACTTGGCTCGTGCTAAGCTCGACAACCAAAAATTTCAAGACGCAACACGCACCTTCCACACAAGTCCACATGGAATAACTCGTGCTAAGCTCGACAATTGTCCCATGCTTCATTAGATTTGGGTGGTGTCATCTTTTGGATGGCGTGTGATTTACGTTTTTAAGAAAAACGAGACTTTTGTTTTTCCGGTTAAAAACCTCTTTTTGTTTTGATTAACAAATAAGTGACAAAACGCATTTTTCACCAATTGAACATAAACACTTTATATTCATTTGTTAATCATGTGAGCGAGCGGGGTTTGTTAACCGAGGAACTAAGTCTACTAAGGACAAAGAATCCAAGACTTGGTGGCGTGCTCCCACTCGATCCCGCGCTCCGGATCCGAGATAGCCGAGACGTCTCCCAAGACTCCCGTTGGTGCCTTCGGTCTTCTCTTCAAAATACAAACATAATTTAAAGAGAAATGGCATGCAAGGCACACAATCTATTCTAAGCTAATTTACAAATTACAAAGAAGAAATACTTTGGCGTGCAAGCCACAAATAAATAAATTATTACAAACCGGATTAAATAAATTATTACAAACCGGATTAAATAAATTATTACAAACCAAATGTGGTACAAACCACCAAATGAATGAACAACAAATAAAGCAACCAAACAACCACACAAAGGTCTAGGCTCAAACCAGTGCTCACAAAACGAAACAACCACAAAGCATGGTGTGCCACACCAAACCATGCACAAAACAATATCCCAATTAAGTTTATTCAAAAACTAAAGGCACAAGAATAAACCTTGTACATATGGATTAGGATTCTAAACACTTTGAAATCCATATTCATATATACACAATATACATGTATGCATGTGTGCATTTTATGCCAAAACCACCCAATACATACATATATAAGAATTAGGATATTATGGGGCTTAAACTTCAAGGCTAAAAAAAAGCCTAAAATGATTCTGGAAACACCAAAACCATGTATTAAAATCCATTTCAAGTTTTCTTTTCCAAAAAGACCAAAAACAACCTGTTCACGACGCCTTCACGAGCTACTGCTCTTCACGGGCCCTCACGGGCAGTGAAGACAGTATGCTCAATGACTCGTGAAACAGATTAAAAACCTTTCACGACCACCATCCCATGAGACAGGTCGTGTGCCCTTCACGACCCGTGAAGCAAGCTCCACGGCCCGTGAAGACCTTCTGGACAGAATGTCCAAAATCGAAAATATGGATTTTCAAGCCACAAAGGTGCATGCCTCTTACAAGTATGGCTCTCATACCACTGTTGGGATTCCATGGGGATCAAGGCACACAACGGAAGCAACTAAAAACACACAAAACGATCGCATGAAGTCCCAATGGTAGTGAAAACTTGTAAGAACAAACATGCAACCAAGAACAAGCACAAAGAGAAGAAGGGAAACGAATCATACCCTTGAAGACTTTGATAATAATCTGGAACAAATGGAACTTGGGATGTATACTTGAAACAAATGGCTCCAAGCCCTAAAGCAAGTCCACACCAAGAAAGTCTTAAACCTCTTTGTACTAACAAACCAAAGAAGCACCAACACTTGATGATCTTCTTCTGGAATAGCCCTAGAATCACTTGTGCACTAACCACTAACACTTGTTCTTGCTCTCTCTCTTAATGGAAGAACTCACAAAGTGTATGTAATGCACCAATTGACCAAGAGTGTAGAATGCACAAAGAAGACTTCTAATATAGGCATTCTCTCTATTCAAAGAGCCTAGAGTCGGAGCTAAATGGCACACTATCATTGGACCAACAAAATGGTCCAACCAAATACAAGTGTCACTTAGAATTCTGCCTTAACGACTTCTTCACGGGCCGTGAAGGATAAATGTGCCACGACTGGCCATTAATCCTCCATGAGCCGTGTTACGCTGTGCAAGAACCGTGTGGGTTGTGCCTTCACGACCTCCTTCACGGGCCGTGTAGGGTCGTGAAGCCCTAGGGTTTCACGAACCATGCGGCCCATGACAGGACTCGTGGACACGAGCTACTTCACGACCCGTGGAGCATCCTTCACGGTCGTGAAGCCTAGGTCAGGTGGAATTTGACCATTTTGACTCTTTCCTCTTATAGGAGGTTGTCGAGATTGAAACTTGGCGTGTGACCCAATAGGCCCGCGCTTCATTGGCAGTGATGCCGGCCTACGTGTGTCAGTGAGTAGATTCCAACATATATTAATCTAGTAAAGTAATAAAATAGCTAGATAGAATGGCGAGATCAAAACTCCCAATCCTCTCAATCGAGACAACGTCCAAGTTTCCCAATCTTGAGCTCTAGCTCTCAATGCTTTATCAGCTACTTCTTTCGTTTAACACCTACACTTTGTAACAAAACAATTTTGCAACAAACGTGAGTGTTATAGACAACATTTCAATAAATCTAGGTAAGAAGTAGAAAAGCAATGGAGCTAATCATGAATGTACCTGATGACGAGGAGCTATTCCCTTGCCTCATAGGAAGCTTTAACTCCTTCGAACACTTAAGACAAGCGTGGCGGCGCCAATCTCCATATTTACCGCAGAAATAGCAAACTTCTCCCTTAGGAGTCGTATTCTCTTTCTCGGTTTTACGCTCTTCAAATAACCGGGTGGGAACGAACTTGCGTTTGGCCACGTTAGACTCGAAAGTCTTAAGCATGCCATGCAACTCGTCTAAGGATTCTACCATTTTGTCATTTTGATAGTTTTTGATAAACTCATCATAAGACACGGGCAGGGATTGGAGAATCATATTCACCGTAAGCTCCCTCCCAATGGGAAATCCTAGTATTTCCATTTGGTCAATGTATGCCTTCATACGAAGCACATAAACACTAACCTTCCCACCTTCCTGCATCCGCCAACTAACAAGGGCCTTGACACACATAAAGAGTTCCTCTTTAATCTGATGTTGGAAAATGTCCTTCAACCGATTAACCATGTCATACTCACTCATATGCCCGGGTTGCTTTCGCAGCTCGCAGCTTATAGTCGATAACATGAAAGACGAAACATCTTTTGCGTCCTCAATACGCTTTTTGAAGGCGTATCTAGTGGCCCAACTTGTGTTGGTAGCATGTGGTTTCGGAAGAGGTTCCTCGACGATGTGCAACTTAGATTCATGGCAAAGGACAATTCGCAATTGCCTATACCAATCCACAAAGTTCACACCTACGAGTTTCTCCTTTTCTAGGAACAAACGGAGAGATAAATTCGGTGTTGCATTGTTAACGTTGGTCATCTACAATTTTAGAGTACACATTTTAGTGAATTTAGATATAATCCTTGTATAAATAATTACCCAAATAGTTTTCAAAACCAATTATTTAAACAAGGCTAGAAACCATATTTCACTTTACCTTATGACGGGTTTACCGCGGATCACAAAGCAAAGCTATTTAGGCCGGTAACCATTTTACCGATTGCAAACACTTTGCAACTTCTAGATCCTTGCGGGATCCATTGAAAATCAAAATGTCTTTTGGCATGTTTGATCCCTTCTCGCACCAATTCTAACTTGATCCCCTTAAATGACTCGACTAGAGCTCGACGCCACCTAAGTGTCACAAAAAGAATTGTAAACCGCCCGTCAAGACACACGGTGGAACTCTCGCCAATAATTGGCTCGTGCTAAGCTCGACAACCAATATTGCGAGTTACCACACTCACCTTCTACAAAGTTCCACTCGGCATGACTCGTGTTAAAGCTCGACAATCATCCAAATTTCAATAGAGTCGGGTGGTGTAGTCTTACGGATGGCGCGTGATTTACATTTTAAAAACATGATTTTGTTTTTCCTGTTAAAACAATTTTAACCCATTTTAAGAATTAACAAATCAAGTGATAAATACAATTTTTATCCACTTATAATATAATACAAATTTATATTATCTTGTTAATTCTATATGTGCGGAAAGAAATATAAACCAATTTTATAAATCTTTGTGTTTTATATATTTTGGAAAAATTATCTAGCATATGATATCCTACATATCCATGCAAAATAATAAATATATAAAACAACCATGCATACACAATAGTTCGGTAACATGCCCAAATCCTATGCGTTTTCCCCGTGAGCCATATGAGGAAAACAAGGTTAACTAAGGAATCCAAGATCCAAAGCACCTAGCCTGGTGTGCTCCCACTGAAGCCGGCATCTCCAAAAGGCAATCTGGACTCCACTTTGTCGAGACATCAACGCCGTGATTTCCGTTGGTGTATTACATACAACATCAACTTCTATACTATTTTACAAATACATAGAAGGAGAAATGGCATGCAAGCCACAATCCTATGCTACTAATACAAGTAGAAAGGAATAAATAAACAACATGCAAGCCGCACCAAATAATAATTATAAAAATTACAACAATATGGCACGCAGGCCACCAAAACCAAATAAACCAAATACCACAACACATAGGTCTAAAGGGCATCTAGTTACCGAACCACAACCAAAGACAACCAAAGCAAAACCATGGAGTGCCACAAAACCATGTCAAACATATTTTGATTAAGATTGCCAACAAAACACCCAAGGCACAAAAAGCAATCCTTGTACATATGCATTAGTAATTTTAATGCACCTTTAAAATTACATATTCATATATACACCTTTAAATATATATATTTTTATGTACTTCATGCCAAGCCATACAAAATATATAAATTCAAGGAATCAAAATATAGTGGGGAAAACTAGACCAAAGACTAGTCCAACCAACAAATCCGGAATTTAAATATAATTTTAAACATGTTTCAAAACCAGTTTCTGGCCCAAAATGCGAAAGGCACGAGCGTACCCCCTAAGGGTACGGGCGTGCCCGTCCATTTCCAGCTTACAGTTTAAACAATTTAAGCCTTAAAACAATTCTACTGGCACAGCTCGTACCCCCACTGGTACGGCCGTGCCCCGGCCTCCTGCATGCCCCGTACCCCAAGAGGTACGGCCGTGCCCGGTCACAGAAAATATACCATACAAAATATATAACATCCTTGTTGTTGATGTAGGTTTCAAATGCACGAACACAACAAAGTGTTCCTCTACCAGTATCCACACCAAGTGTGATTGACCCCCACGTGCTAGCTATGCTTGGACGCCGCCAAGAGCTCCACCGACTTGAGTTTAACACCACTTGAAGATTGATGTGCCAATCTATCTTCAAGTGTGTTATATTGAGAGAAAGATATGAATCAATTTAGTATTGCATGTTCGTATGTCTTGTTATGTTGTTCAAAGTAGCTAACCAAATCACCACAACAGGTTAGAGATCTTATAGACCACCTAAATATGTCCATAAGTCGTTCATAACAGCCATTGGTCTTTAATAGCAATAAACCACCATTAAAATAGTCTTAAAAAGCTAGTTAATTAGGCTGTTAGCATGAGGCACGACCGTGCCAGCCCACGGGCCGACCCAAGTCACGCCATACCTCCACGAGGCACGCCCGTGCCGGCCCCAACGGGTACGCCCTAGGCACGTCGGCCTTGGGCCCGTACCTGGCATAGGGAACGCCCGTACCTTCTCAAGGCACGACCGTGCCCGGCCTAACCAAAACCCATTTTGGTATTTTCTCTCTCTCTTGTTCAAAGGTGTTGCCGGAATCAATACTTGGCGTGTGACCCAATAGGCCTATGCTTCATCGGCAGTGATACCAACTCGTGTGTGTCAGTGGACATATTCCAACAGTTGGCACAATTGTATATTGACGAGATTGTATCGAGGCATGGTATACCATTATCAATTGTGTCTGATCGGGACTCTTGGTTTTTTTATAACTTCTGGAGGAGTTTACAGAGAGAATTGGGGACGAGGATTAACTTGACTACTTCTTATCATCCCCAGACTGACGGTCAAAATGAACGAACCATACAGACACTCGAAGATATGTTACGTGCCTGTGTGATTGAGTATGGTGGATCTTGGGATTCACACCTGCCATTGATAGAGTTTGCGTATAATAATTCTTAGCACTCCAATATTGGAATACCTCCGTATGAAATGTTGTACGACCGTCACTCCCGTACTCCGACTTTTTGGTTAGAGGCTGGTGAGAAACATTTTGCAGGGCTTGAGATTGTTTAGTTAACTGCTGATAAGATTGCTATCGCCAGAGAGAAGTTGAAAGCTACAAGGGATAGACAAAAGATGTATGCAGATCCGCGATGTCGTCCGATATCATTTGATGTAGGTAAGCTTGTGTACTTAAAAGTTTCTCCATGGAAAGGTGTGATTCGTTCCGGCAAGCGTGTGAAGTTAGCTCCCCGTTTTATTGGTCCTTTCCGCATTCGACAGGTAGTGAATGAACAGACGGTTACATTGGATCTTCCGGCAGAGCTTGCAGGTATTTATGATACGTTTAATATTTGTTATCTACGAAAATGTAAGGTTGAAGATGAAAGTCAGATTCTCCCAGTACATGATTTGAAAGTAGATTCAAATAAGAGATTAGTAGAAGAACCTATTGAACTATTGGATCGTAAGGTGACCAAGCCCCGCAAGAAGCAGATTCCGACGGTGTTGGTCAAGTGGAAGCACAACTTAGGATCTGATTTGACTTGGGAGACTGCGACTAACATGAGAGACCTATACCCTCATTTGTTTGAAGGAGAAGGGATTCCGAGGACGGAATCCTCTTAAGGAGGGGAAATTTGTAACACCTGCAAACCCGGGCTAGTCGATTAGCGGGTTAGCGGTACATGATTATTTGTGTTAATTTGACTATGTGGTTATTTAGAGTTAATTAATTAACTAATTTAAATATATATATATATATATATATGCTACTGGAAGTTGTATGTTTTGTATGTATGTATGCATAAATATTTATAAGATGACATGGCAACACCTCATGCTTTGAAGTTGAAGAAAATATGTGTACGTGTATGTATATGAATATGGCAAGTTTATCACCAGCTCATAATTTCAAAGTAAAAAGGTGAAGTGTGTGTTTTGTGTTTAGAAAACTCTCTGTTGACAAAAGCTAAGAACAAGTAAACTTGAAAATTGGATTGAATAAGTTTTTGGATGATAAATCAAAGTGAAGGTTGGTATATGATTATAGCATGTTTAGAATGATATTGATGTGTTTTTATGTTGAAATCTCCGAACACATGAAAAACCACCATTAATGGAGCTTGAAGCTCAATACTTGTTAAGTGGGTTTTGAGTATTTTGATGTTTTAATGATATTTGAGATGATTAAGATGTTTGTATACATGTTCTATGTAGTTTGTCCATGTTTTAGAAGTGTTTGGGATGAAATACAAATGTTAAAATAATATTTTGTAAGTTTTATGCCGGCTAGAATTTGGAGAAGATGATACAGAGATTGACGTGACGCGTTAAGTGGAGGGACGCGACACGTCCCCCTAAATCCGGCATATTGAGAAATCCGAAGTCATGAATTCCGACACCCTAAATCCAAGACTCCGAAATCCAACCCTTGAATTCCGACACTAAGAGTCCGACATTCTAAATCCGACAACCATGAATCCGGGACTTGAAATCTGATTCTCAAGACCGACAGACTTGAAATCTGACAACTGCACTCGACGCGACGCATCAGATTCTTGGACGTGGCGCGTCCCCTGTTTTTCAGGATATGCTTTTGTTTGTTGAATCTTTGATGATTGTTTTTTATATACTATCTTAAGAGGAGAGTATTTATGAGAAATAAATATATGTGGGCATATATATTTATATATCCGAGACTGATTTTGTTGTTACTGTGTTTTTAGGAAACACAAAGACTCAGTGATATTAGATATCTGAGTTTCACGTATGAAATCACGAGGTGAGTGGATGTTAACTCGTGGATGGTAAAGATCGTGGTTGATATGATTTATGCGATGCATCCATTTGTGATTGATAGACTGTTGAGTCTGATTGATTGGTTGTGATTGTTGATTGATTATATTTGTTGCATGATTAATTGGCCGATACGCACTCTTTGGATGATATCGAGTTGCGTTTGAGAAGTCAGCTATACGTGGAATTGGGCTGGGCTCGTTTACTGGTTGGTTGAACAGTAATACCCGAACTTCAAAAAATAAATAAAAGAATATTTATTGAGAAAATGATAGATTATATTGGATTGTGAAATGTATTAAAGAGTTTATGGGCTTGAATGGATGAATGAATAATGGACTATTTATATATATGTTATTGGATTAGTTATGTGTATTATTATATTTAAGTTCTTGGGCCCAATCAATAGGAATGTGGGCTTAGGCCTTTTGAGATCTATATATATATATATATATATATAGAAGATTAGGGCACAACCCCCAACATTCTTTCAAACACTGTTACATTGAGAGAGAGTAGTGTGTGTTTGTGAGTGTGCTTAAACCCACGATAAAGCAAGGAAAAAGAGACAAAAATCATCAGGAAACTTGAAGAATTGTTGCAAGAATCATCAGGTAATGTTTCTTACCTCATTATGATACTATAGGTATCAAATTTATCTTGTTTAGATGATGATAGCATGATTTTAGAATCTGGGTTTTTGGGTTCTGGGTTTAAGAAGAACCAGAGAAAAAGAAATGTAGATAGGAGTTTGAAAACTTGTTGGAATGTGTTTAAATATTGAAAGAGGTGTTAAATGAAAGGAGAAATGTTTTGAAACAAAAATGATGTGATTTGGTTGAGTTTTGAACGAACGTGATTTTGGCCATGTAGCCTGAAAGTTAAAAATGGTGAACTGGTAGGGATAAAGTTCATCCCATGCGACTTTTGATAAGTGTCGTGCGACTCTTTGTTGGGAGTCATGCGACTCTTGGTTTTAGCCTATGCGACCTTTGAAACTTTGTACCATGCGACTTTCCCTTCCAAACCTCAATGCGACTTTCGCATGGTTACCACCCTATGTTCATGCGACTTTCACTTTGTAAAACATATCCATGCGACCATCATTGAAACACCCCATCTGACTTTCTCTTCTAAGCCTTCATGCGACTTTCGCACCATGCCTTCATGCGACTTTTGCACTTAGAACCATCATGCGACTTTTGCCATGAACCTTAACACCATGCGACTTATGGAACCCTCATGCGACTTTCAATTGATATTTTATGATTCATGGGACTTACACTTGATTGTGTTTCATGCGACTTATGCATTTTGATGTTGAAATCCGATAGTTACAATCCGTTAAGGTCAAAATCTGAGAGCTGAGAATCCGAATAAGTTGAAATCCGATAAGTCTGAAATCCGGGTATGAAATCCGACAGTTAAATCCGGATCTGTGAAATCCGACACTTTTTCACTCGATGCGACGCGTCCCCGACTAAATGGACTTTAATGCAATTCTTATTTTTACATTCCGTGTGAAACCCGAATGTATTACGGGGGTACACAAACGAGGGTTTTGTACACGGTATTGATTGTTAGACCTAGTGTAGGTAACGGTTGATCAGCAAGTAACCACAAGTGTACTAGTAAGCTAAGACCGTGAGATTTAACGGCAAGACAGGTGAGTATTCTTACTTACTATCTAGACCCTATGATGGGTGTGTTAAATGTGCTATATTCTATATGATTGTTGAATGATAAACTGATGAACTTAGATTGATGAATTGAGGAACTGTTAATGTGTCATGCTATGCTATTGATTAGACTGTTCACTTTGGTGACGAGAATGTTGGACCGTTCACTTCAGTGACGGGAATGATTGGGACCATGCACTTCGGTGGTGGGAATGATTGGACCATTCACTTTGGTGACGGGAATGACTAGACCGCTCACTTCGGTGACGGGAATGTGGGACCGACTAATACGGTAGCGGGAATGTGGGACCGACTACTACGGTAGCAGGAATGAAAGATGTAACATGAATGTAAAGCAATTGATGTGTTGTCATATGGTTGATTTTAAGTAAGTGTACTCGCTAAGCTTCGTGCTTACGGTTGTTGTTTAACCTTCTTTTCAGATGATGGCCACGGCGGGGCTCCAGCACGCGGTCGATAGCTCATATTTCCACAAGCTTCCGCAGTGTTTTAAACTATTTTGTTTTAAAGATGTATTCTAAACAATTACATTGGAATTCAAGCTTTTACGGGTTATAGCCCGGGGTTGTATTTGAAGTAGTACAATATTTTAGTTATGACAGATTGTGAATTGTATGTTTGGTAAATATTTAATTGCAAAAAAAAAAATTGGGACGTTACAACTTGGCATCAGAGCCTTGGTTTAAGAGATTCGAATACGTTTCCGCGTGTTTGAATTTAAACCTTCGTTCGTGAAAGATTTTAGACAAAGTTTGAAACATTTTCAATGTTAAATGTTACAATGAGCAAGCTGGAGCTAGTCCGAGTGGCCACACGTGAGTACAAGGTATCAGTTTATGATATGATGATCATGATTAACTGATATGTTGAAATTATGATACACTAACTATGATGACTGAGATAGAATGACATGATAATGGTTACGTGACGACTAATTATGTGTTTGATGAGATGATTGATACATGGCTCAAGCCAGTGAATCGGGATTCCTAGTGATAATGACTAGATCCAATACGTGTAGCGTGTTTGTAATAATAGGGCCCATATTATTATTTGCACACGAAACTTATTGAAACTTGTCAGAATCCGGGGAATCTTGTGAATCCGGTGATGGGTACTTGTAGAGATAAGATGCCTGTAGCTAGGGTGCCTTAGAATGACTAGGGTTGCATGATAGCTGTACTTATGACATGAAATACGTGAAACATGAACTGATAAAGTAATGAGGACTGTATGGCAATGCCGCCTGTTAATTTAGTGCATTGTCTATACATCTAGTATCGTGACTATGAGAAATCGATCTGTGATACCGACGGGTTTTGAAAACCCACCCGATGGAGAGAACGCAAGTGTGATGGGAGAGAGTGACTCCCGTGCACAACCTATCTTGAACCAAATTGAAAATGTAACTCCGGAGAATGTGGTGCCGGAAGATGTAATGGATGATGATGAATTCATGAATGAGGCTATGACTGAGTTGGTGACTACTGTGGTTACCAACACACTGAAGGAGCTGTTGCCCAAGATCATGGAAGATCTGAAATAGGATATGGGCATGATGATGGATCAAAAGCTGGGAGCCCTATGGGCTGCAAAGGAGGCTACCGCGGCTGTTGTGGTCGCTCAACCGGTAGCACAAGCTACGAATCAAGTGATCCCCAGAGGAACTTTCTAGGATTTCTCGGCGTGTCAGCCGCATGTGTTTGATGGAGTAACGGACCCGGTGCGGAGCACCAGATGGGTCTCGGCAATAGAGGGAGCTTTCTATACCAGCCGATGTGCTGAGGAGTCAAAAGTGTGGTTCGCTTCTAATTTTCTGAGGGGAGCGGCCAAGGACTGGTGGAATCTACTGAGGAAGATGAAAGACTAAGCTATCACCAGATTGAAGTGGGAAGAGTTCACGAAATTGTTCTATGAAGAGTACGCTCCCAAGGTTGAAGTGGAGCGAGTGATGGATGAGTTTATGAAACTTAAGTAGACCACTGAGACGGTCAATCAGATAACCGCGACCTTCAAGGAGAAACTACTGTACTGTCCGGCCTATGCAAATGATGAGAGACTGCAGATACACAGGTATACGCAGATGCTGAGGGAGGATATTCAGGAGTTTGTTTCGAACGGCCAGTATGCTACACTGGACCAGTTGATTGAGGGAGCGAGAAAAAGGGAGTTGTATCTGATGGAAAGAAACAAGAAGAGGTCCGCGGAGCGGACCGCACTGGGAGGAAATGCAAACAAGCAACCGTTTAAGAAGCCTAATACTGGAAACTTCAAGCCCGCCGTTCGAAATTCGGGGGCAAGATGTGGGAAGTGTGGGAAGGGGCACGCTGGGGAGTGCCGAGCTGGAACCATTAACTGCTTTGTGTGTGGAAAGAGTGGACACTACAGGAAGGATTGTAGGGTTCACTTGAATGTGTGTTTTAAATGCAACAAGCCGGGGCACCACATTGCCGAGTGCCCGGAAGCTACGGGAGGAAGCGGGAGACCTGCTTGGCAACCACCGCTCCGGATCACATACAGGGATAAGGGAAAGAAGCCCGAGGTTTCGAAGCCTCGGGGACGGGCGTTCCAGATGACCGTGGAGGATGCAAAGAAAGAGCCCGATGTAATTGCAGGTACATTTATTGTTAACTCTCTACCTGCACTTGTATTATTTGATTCCGGGGCGAGTAAGTCCTTTGTATCTACCACTTTCTGTAATCTGTTTGTAATAGAACCGGTGAAGTTAGAAACACCGTTAGAAGTAGAGATAGCCGATGATAAGGCTTTGCGTGTTACCACAATCTATAGGGGTAATGTAATAGTGATGGATGATGTACCATTTACTATAGATCTGCTACCGACTCCGATGAGAGAGTTCTAAGTAATAGTGGGAATGGATTGGCTGGGGCGCCGCCAGACCTACATCTTGTGCAAACAGGGGATCATACGGACTCAGAATCCAAGTGGGGGAGAAATCTCCATCTACGGCAAACGACAGAATGGATTGACGGTGTGCTGCACTGTGGCTAAAGCGGCAAAGTATCTACGTATGGGCTGCACGGCCTTCATAGCTCACGTGATCGACTCGAGGATGGAAAAGAAGAAACTGACAGTTTCAGATGTACCAGTGGTATGTGAGTACCCGGAAGTATTTCCGGAGGAATTGCCGGGGATTCCGCCAGACAGACAAGTGGAGTTCCGCATAGACTTAGTGCCGGGGGTGGCACCTATCGCGTAGGTGCCGTACAGCGTAGCGCCGCCAGAAATGCAAGAAATGATGTCACAACTACAGGAACTACTTGATAAGGGCTTCATAAGCCCAAGTAGCTCACCGTGGGGAGCACCGATCCTTTTCGTGAAAAAGAAGGATGGAACCTTCAGGATGTGTATAGATTATCGCGAACTCAACAAGGTGACAATTAAGAATCCTTATCCGCTGCCAAGGATCGATGACTTGTTTGACCAACTGCAAGGAGCGGCTTGTTTTTCCAAAATAGACTTGCGATCGGGATTTTATTCAACTCAAGGTCCGGGAGGAGGATATAGCCAAAACGGCTTTTTGCACACGCTATGGGCACTTCGAGTTCGTCGTCATGCCTTTTGGTCTTACGAACGCGCCGGCAGCATTCATGGATTTGATGAACCGAGTCTGCAGACCAATGCTTGATAAGTCCGTGATCATATTTATCGACGACATCCTGGTATATTCGAAGACGGAGGCCGAGCACGAGCTACACCTGCGGGAAGTACTCGAAACCTTAAAGAAAGAGAAGCTGTACGCAAAGTTTTCCAAGTGCGAGTCCTGGTTGCAAGAAGTTCAGTTTCTCGGGCACCTGGTTAACCGAGAAGGAATCAAAGTCGACCCCGCCAAGATCGAGGCTGTAATGAAATGGGAAACACTGAAGAGTCCTACGGAGATTCGAAGTTTTTTGGGATTGGCCGGCTACTACAGGAGGTTCATTAAAGATTTCTCGAAGATAGCAGTGCCATTAACCAAGCTGACAAAGAAGAGTGTCCGTTTCGACTGGGGAGAAAAGCAACAAGAAGCATTCGAGACCCTTTGGGGAAAGTTGTGTGAGGCCCCGATACTGGCCTTACCGGAGGGAATGGAGGATTTAGTAGTCTATTGCGATGCATCCTATCTGGGACTTGACTGTGTGTTGATGCAAAGAGGGAAGGTGATTGCCTACGCTTCACGGTAACTGAAACCGCATGAATGCAACTACCCAACTCATGACTTGGAGTTAGCCGCTGTGGTGTTCACGCTCAAGTTATGGAGACACTATTTGTACGGAGTTAAATGTACCATTTATACATATCACAAAAGTTTAAAGTATTTCGTTGTTCAAAAGAATCTGAACATGCGCCAGCGTAGATGGCTAGACCTAGTCAAGGACTACGATTGCGAGATCTTGTATCATCCGGGAAAGGCTAACGTTGTAGCAGACGCTCTAAGCTGTAAGGCAAACCATGAATAGTTGAACGTGAAATGTTTAAGGATGACGGTTACGACTTCGCTGTTTGAGTCGTTTTCAGCTGCCCAACGTGAAGCGGCCAAAGAAGAGAGTCAGAAAATCGAGAGGGTAAAGGGCCAGATGGCATTAATGGTTAAAGATAGCCGTGGGTTGTGGACCCGATACGGACGAATTTGGTTACCCAAGATCACTGAAGTCCGGAATCTCATTCTTGATGAAGCGCACAAGTCGAAATTTTCCATACATCCAGGAGCCACGAAGATGTACAGAGATCTACTATTGGTGGCCAGGAATGAAGCGAGATGTGGCAAAGTATGTGGAAAAGTGCCTTACGTGTCTACGAGTGAAAGCTGAGCACCAGCGGCCACACGGTAAACTGCAATCGCTGGAGATACCCGTATGGAAATGGGAGCATATCACCATGGATCTAATAACGAAACTACCGAAAACACCAAGGAATTACGATGAAATGTGGGTAGTGGTGGATCGGTTAACAAAAAGAGCACACTTCATACCGATTCGAGAAGCCAGTTCGGCTGAGAGATTGGCGGATATTTATGTGAAAGAGATAGTTCGAGGCACGGAGTGCCGGTGACCATTATATCTGACTGGGATGTACGATTCACATCCAGTTTTTGGAATAAGTTTCATGAGGATTTGGGAACAAGGGTGAACTTGAGTACGGCATATCACCCTTAAACTGACGGGCAAAGTGAACGAACTATCCAAACACTGGAGTACATGTTGCGACCGTGTATAATTTATTTCGGGGGAAGCTGGGATTTGTACTTACCCCTAGTAGAATTTTCATATAACAATAGCTGCCACGCGAGCATTGGTACGCCACCGTACGAGATGTTGTACGGTAGGAAGTGTAGAATCCCGATCTGTTGGGGTGAGGTTGGACAGAAAGAGCTTGGCAACACGGAAATAGTGCAAAGGACCTCGGAGTATGTGCAACAAGTCCGGGAACGGTTTAAAGCGGCTCAGAGCCGACAGAAAAGCTATGCGGATAAACGGAGATCAGTACTAGAATTTCAAGTTGGTGATTATGTGTTACTTAAAGTATCTCCGTGGAAAGGAATGATACGATTCAGAAAGCGTGGAAAACTGAACCCAATATTTATTGGACCTTTCAAAGTTATAGCAAGAGTTGGTAATGTAGCTTACCGTTTGGAGCTACCCGAAGAATTGAAAAAGATACACAACACCTTCCATGTATCTCATCTAAGGAAGTGTTTGGCCGATGAGTCGGCATTTGTACCATTGGAGGATGTTACTGTGGATGAAAGATTGAATTACATTGAGAGACCGGTTGCGATCCTCGAAAGAAAGACCAAACGGCTACGCAACCGGGAAGTGGGAATGGTAAAGGTGTAGTGGGAGCACCGTAAAGGTTCAGAGTGGACGTGGGAGTCCGAGGAAGAAATGAAAAAGAACTACCCCGCAATGTTCGAGTGAAGATTTCGAGGACGAAATCGTGTTTAAGTAGGGGAGAGTTGTAATACCCGACCTTTGAAAAATAAATAAAAGAATATTTATTGAGAAAATGATAGATTATATTGGATTGTGAAATGTATTAAAGAGTTTATGGGCTTGAATGGATGAATGAATAATGGACTATTTATATATATGTTATTGGATTAGTTATGTGTATTATTATATTTAAGTTCTTGGGCCCAATCAATAGGAATGTGGGCTTAGGCCTTTTGAGAGAGACATATATATATATATATATATATATATATAAGATTAGGGCACAACCTCCAACATTCTTTCAAACACTGTTACATTGAGAGAGAGTAGTGTGTGTTTGTGGGTGTGCTTAAACCCACGAGAAAGCAAGGAAAAAGAGTCAAGAATCATCAGGAAACTTTAAGAATTGTTGCAAGAATCATTAGGTAATGTTTCTTACCGCATTATGATACTATAGGTATCAATTTTATCCTGTTTAGATGATGATAGCATGATTTTAGAATCTGGGTTTTTTGTTCTGGGTTTAAGAAGAACCAGAGAAAAAGAAATGTAGATAGGAGTTTGAAAACTTGTTGGAATGTGTTTAAATCTTGAAAGAGGTGTTTAAATGAATGGAGAAATGTTTTGAAACAAAAATGATGTGATTTGGTTGAGTTTTGAAAGAACGTGATTTTGGCCATGGAGCCTGAAAGTTGAAAATGGTGAACTGGTAGGGATGAAGTTCATCCCATGCGACTTTTGATAAGTGTCGTGCGACTCTTTGCTGGGAGTCATGCGACTATTGGTTTTAGCCTATGCGACCTTTGAAACTTTGTACCATGCGACTTTCCCTTCCAAACCTCCATGCGACTTTCGCATGGTTACCACCCTATGTTCATGCGACTTTCACTTTGTAAAACATATCCATGCGACCTTCATTGAAACACCCCATCCGACTTTCCCTTCTAAGCCTTCATGTGACTTTCGCACCATGTGACTGTCGCATGGAGCCTTCATGCGAATTTGCACTTAGAACCTTCATGCGACTTTTGCCTTGAACCTTAAAACCATGCGACTTATGGAACCCTCATGCGACTTTCAATTGATAACTTATGATTCATGGGACTTACACTTGATTGTGTTTCATGCGACTTATGCATTTTGATGTTGAAATCCGATAGTTAAAATCCGATAAGGTCAAAATCCGAGAGTTGAGAATCCGAATAAGTTGAAATCCGATAAGTCTGAAATCCGGATATGAAATCCGACTGTTAAATCCGGATCTGTGAAATCCGACACTTTTTCACTCGACGTGACGCGTCGGTTTGTTGGACGCAACGCGTCCCCGACTAAATGGACTTTAATGCAATTCTTATTGTTACTTGCCGTGTGAAACCCGAATGTATTACGGGGGTACACAAACGAGGGATTTGTACACGGTATTGATTGTTAGACCTATTGTAGGTAACGGTTGATCAGCAAGTAACCACTAGTGTACTAGTAAGCTGAGACCGTGAGATTTAACTGCAAGATAGGTGAGTATTCTTACTTACTATCTACACCCTATGATGGGTGTGTTAAATGTGCTATATGCTATATGATTGTTGAATGATAAACTAATTGATGAATTGTTAATATGTCATGCTATGCTATTGATCAGACCGTTCACTTCGGTGACGAGGATGTTGGACCATTCACTTCGGTGACGGGAATGATGGGACCGTACACTTCGGTGACGGGAATGATTGGACCGTTCACTTCGGTGATGGGAATGATTGGGACCGTGCACTTCGGTGGCGGGAATGATTGGACCGTTCACTTCGGTGACGGGAATGACTAGACCGCTCACTTCGGTGACGGGAATGTGGGACCGACTACTACGGTAGCGGGAATGTGGGACCGACTACTACGGTAGCGGGAATGAAAGATGTAACATGAATGTAAAGCAATTGATGTGTTGTCATATGGTTGATTGTAAGTAAGTGTACTCGCTAAGATTCGTGCTTACGGTTGTTGTTTAACCTTCTTAGCTTTGTGTTAATTCAGTAGAGGGCTATCAGTAAACCTTTGCTTTGCCGACATTGGTTGTAGGTTCTGCACCGAACCGCCGGTCTTCTTGGTTGTGTGGTTACATGTTTGATATTGATTGTTGATGTTTGCCTTTGTGTTTAGCTTCTGCTCACTTATCTTTGTGTTAATTCCCCTTAGTTGATGCTTTTGCAGGTTTGTGAGTGTTGGTGTTTGTAGAAGGAAAGCTCGACCCTACTCTGATATGTTTTAAAATTTAAAAAGGAAACAAGTCAGTTTATTATGTAACACCAAGACATATGATTTTGTTTTTTGTGAACAGATGTTTGTGGTTTGTAAATATTTGTATTATATGTAAAGTTCGTTTGTTTAATTAAGCTTCTGCAACGCGGTTTTTAAAAAAAATTGCTTTGGTTTTCCAGTGTTAGATAACGATCCGAATATTGTAATAATATTATTATCGAGAAATAAAATATTATTTTCGAAATTTAACTTGTTAATAATAATAATGGAATATTATTATTTAAAAAATAAAAGAAAAGAAAACAAAAACAAAATCTGGAAAATTCAAGGTCGCGATGTAACACTAGAAAATCTTAAGCCAGTTTTTTTTAATCGCTCTGCGGAAACTTTGTACAAACATAATTTCATAAAGTACTTTAACATCCGCAAACCTGGGCTAGTTGGTTAGCGGGTAAGCGGTTCGCGATTTTGGGTTGTTTGCAATTAATTGATTATGTGGTTAGTTGAATAACTATTGATTGAATTGAAAATACATATTTATGAAAATATATAATTGTCTTACTGGAATAAAAAGGAAAGAAAGGAAAAGTTATGTGTAGTATGTCATGTATGTATGTGTAAGTATGTATGGTTGCATGGATGTATGTTGGACGCCTCATGCTTTGGATTGAATAAAAGTGAAAGTATGAATACGTGTGTTTCATTTCACCAGCACATAGTGAGTGTGAAAGTGTGTGTGTGTTGGCTAAACCACCTTTGAAGAAAGCTAGAAAAAACAAGAAACTTGGATTTTCAAGAAGAAGAATTGGTGATTCATAATTCAAACTGAAGATTGGTATGTGTTCATATGATGTTATGGATTGTTATGATATGTTTATATGTTGAAATACATGCTAGAATGAAGAACTACCATGATAGGAGCTTAAAGCTCAAAACTTGATTTATGGGTTTTAATGGATAAGGAGTTTTAATTGGATTTCATAAGTTATACATGTTTATTGTGATGTTACATGAAGTTTCCTATGTATTAGAAGTGTTTTTGATGGAGAAAATGGAAGTTGAAAATGAAATGTTATGTGGAGTATGGCTGGAAATCCGACAGTTCATGAGGAAGAAAACGGGATCGCGACGCGACACCCCGAAATCCGGGTCCCTTGAGAATCCGATAGAAGCAAATCCGGAACCCTGAAATCCGCAACCCGAAATCCGATTCCGGAAATCCGGAACCCAAATCCAATTAGCGTCGCGGCGCGACGCTAGAGCTTGTCGCGGCGCGACAGGCTAATTTTAAAGGTTTTGTGTATTTTTGCTATGTATTCGTGTGGGATGTGATGGGTTATTGTTTATATGATTATTGTATGTTGTTTATAAGTTATATAGAGATATAAATATATATTGTGAATATATATTTATCTGAGATTGACTTCGGTTTGTTGTGTTCTCAGGAATTGCAAAGACTCAGTGATATTAGACAACTGAGCAGACGGGAATGTGGACTGAGGTGAGTGGAAGTGTACTCACGAGTGGTGATGGCGGTAACATTTGTGGTTACATGTATTGAGATATTGTTATGATTTGGATTTGCATCTTAGACTGTTTAGTCTAAGTTGACATGACAGACTGTTTAGTCTGAGTTGCCTTGCTAGACTGTTTAGTGTGAGTTGCCTTGCTAGATTGTTTAGTCTGAGTTGCCTTGCTAGACTGTTTAGTCTGAGATGCTTTGATAGACTGTTTTGTCTGAGATGCTTTGATAGAATGTTTAGTCTAAGATGCCATGCTAGACTGAATAAATCCAAGATGCAATGATGAACTGTTTAAGTTGAATTGCCAGTATGGAATGTGTTATTTGGTATGTGTGTGATAGACTGTGTAAATGTGATTCATTGATTGTTGCTTGTTGATTGGGATTGTTTGGATTGTTGCGTGGCCAGTGTACATGGTTAATTATATGTGCACGTGGCGAGACCTGTACGTATGGTTAATTATATGCGTACATGGTTGGGGTCAGCTATCGCATGTTTTGGGCTGGGCTATCTGCTATTGGTTGCACAGTTCTAGACTTTCTATGCATATGTTGCAGTAGAAGGGGCTTTAACAGTACCAAGTAGCAAATAGCTAACGGTAAACCTTTGCTTTGGCCCTCATCAGTTGCAGGTTCTGCAGAACCGCCGTTCCTCTACAGATCGGATTGGTTTATGATTGATTGTTTGATATGTTGAGATCGGTTTGCTTGTGCAATTGGTGATTGCTTGCGCTTGTTGTTTGAGGATGCTTGTTTGTAGCTTCCATTCACTTAGCTTTGTGCTTATTCCCCTCAGTTGATTGTTTTTTGCAGGCCTGGCTATTTAGCTTTGTTTGTGGGGAAGGGAAATTTGACCAATGCTCTAATATTATGTTTTGAGAAGAGACGAGCCACATTGTAAATATTTTGTAACACAACTTGACGTGATGTTTGTAAAAAGTACTTTGTACGTTGTATTTGATTAAATGAAATCAGTTAACGCTTCCACAACGATTTAAAAAAAATGGCTTGAGAATTTACGGTGTTACAAGTTGGTATCAGAGCCTAGGTTTGGCGATGCAGGCACAGCTAGAGTGTTGCATTCCCAAATCATGGCTCGTGTTGGGTCAAACTTTCCTTGGGGGAATTAGAGTGAATTGGTGAAGCTGTTTGTTAGTTAGTATGTTATGTACTAATGGTTTATCTAATGAGATTGTGAGATGATGTGATTGTACAGATAAGGCTGACAGAGATACCCCTGCTGATCCTCCTGTGACCCAATCGGTGGTTGAAACTTCAGTGATTGATATTGTGGATATGACGAATCGTGTGGGTACTTCAGGTTATGAACAGGAAATTGATCAAGAGGCATATATTCGTAAGTTAGAGGATGAACTTCGGGAACTTAGAGATGTAGTTCGTGATATTGGAAGAGAGAGGATTAATCCGAATATGACATCACAGATACCAACAACTCTTGTTACCCAATCTACTACTTTACCGGTTACTGCTCCGTTTCCTCCGGTAACGCAAGTGACGCAACCGTTATTTTTCAATCCTTCCACCTTACAGGGAGATTATCCTTTTGGATACCCGAGATTTAAGCAACCTTGTTCGTATAAACAATTTTTGGAATGTAAACCATCTAGATATCATGGAAGTACTGATCCGATAGAGACTTTAAATTGGTTGTGGGAGATGGTAAGAACTCTTGATGCATGCAATTGCGAGGATGAATCCAGAGTTAAATTTGCGACTCGTATGCTTAAAGGTGATGCGATGGTACGGTGGGATTCATTAACTGGGCATTTTACTGAAGCACAACAGGAAAGTATTACTTGGAATCAATTTCAAGAGACATGATGGTAGACGATTTAATTAAACAATTCAATGAGAGGTTGCGATTTGTGAAACAGTAGGTGCTAGATGAGGCAACAAAGATACAACATTTTGTGGGAGCCTTGCTTCCAGAATATCGAAGTACTACTAGATGGGCATGTACCTTATCAAAAGCGTTTACTCTAGCAAAGTCGGCTGAAGGTGATGGAAAGGCAAGGGATAAAATGAATAGAGAGTGTATCTTGCAGCATAAATCAATGATTGGACGTGTTAGTGAACCACAAAGACAAAGTGGATAGGTTGGGCAGAGTGGCCAAAAACAGAAGAATAGAAATAAGAAATCTAAGGTAAGTATACCTAAACAGAGTTCGTTATGGTGCCGCCGGTGTAGATTTGTTCATACGGGGCCTTGCACACCCCAGACTTTACGTTGCATCCGATGTGGATTGTTCGGACATGAGATCAAGGAATGTGGTTTCTCTCGAGGTGTGTGTTGGAATTGTCAGAAAGAGGGTCATCATACAAATGATTGTACAGAGGCAAGGAAAATGGGGTCGGGGTCAGGAGTGGATGCAGGTGGGGGATCCTCGTCAGCAGTTGGACGAAAGAGAAAGAATCCTTCTGTGCCAGAGGGTAGAATTTTTTATACGATGAATGACGACGATGTTGATATCAGCGATGATATGACGGGTACGTTTTGATAACTCTTATATTTGTACGTATGTTTATTAACTTCAGAGTTAATTGTTGATTCCTATGAGTGTTAAGTGTATGTGTTTACTTCTGAAAGAGCATGATTCTTATGAAGTAAAGATAATTAATAATATATTATTGTGAAAGTATCTGGTATTAATGTCAGGAAATAATGTGATAATGCATATGTGATATATGAAGTAATGTGAATTGGGTATGATTGCATGCTATGCAATGTGTTGTAAAGATTATTTTAGAAATGATATTTGCTTAGGTGCATAAGAATGTTGTGTTTGTATATGTATATATATGTGTTTATGTGTTATGTGAAAAAAATGAGGGGAAGAGAATTAATTGTTGAGGTTGGGGAGAAGTTGGTGTTAACCAAGAGATGTTTTGATGAAGATGTAATTGAGATTATGAACTATTGATATTAATTTTACTGGGTAAAGATAATTGATGATGATGAATGATGAATCTGAAGAGATTAAGGTATGTTGAGATATGAAAACTGCTGGATCAATAAATGATGTTATGCTATGGGATTAAAAGAATGATTTATGTCTTATAGTAAAGATTTTGAGAAGAATGATTTAACCTATGACTTGAAGATTGTACATGATATGTTTGTACTGACTATGTGAAGAGTATTGATTGTAAAGAATGATATGTGTGATTGACATGAATATTAAAAGAAGAAGCAAATACTTGTATACAGATGAATTGAATATATATGATAGAGACAGAGTTCAGAATGAATAGAAGAATGTGAACGAGGGATTGTAATATTATCTGGGAAGGATAATTGTTAGTAGACATGTGAAAATACGAGAGAGTTTATGATGATAACACTGGAGTTATGTGAATTGAAGTATACGCGATTTGATGAATGGAAATTGAAATTGCCTTTACTGGAAATTGATGACTTGAATAAATAAAAATTGATGAGTATAAGAAAGAGATTGATTGTTACAGAGTGAGCAAATCTAAAATGTACAGAATTGTTTTAGTAAAAGATGTGATTGATGTCTAATTACAAGAAGTTATGTATCTGAAAGAATTGACTAAATAACAGTGGTTATTTGTGAACTGAAGACATATGTGATTTGATGAATGATGTAATGGCCTAAACATGTGGAATGAAGACTTGTGAAACTTTAAACATGAATTGCCTTTGCTAGGAAAGTGCCTTTGCTTGGAATTGGAAATTTAAATCGAACAGAACTTATGAAACTAGATTGCCAGTACACTTGGAAGGGCTAAATGATATAATGCCATATCGAGTATTTAATTGATGAATTACTAAAGGAGTGAACATGATATAGAAGTTATGTATGAGTCAATGCATAGTATTAGAAATTTATGAACTGTGGAGATGATTTCATATTCCAAAATGATGGAAGTAAGCTGTGATGAAGTTTATATATATGATTTACCTTACATGATGGAGTCTGAATATGTATATTACGGGTAATTGCCAGTGAGATGGCATTATTGAGAAGGATTGCGTACTGACGAGATAATTTGAAATATTAGAATGATTGTGAAAGAAAGTTACGATGGAGTTGACGCTCGATTTATTATATGAAAAGGAATTTGGATATATCACGAGTGATTATTGATCAGTAAGAAGCGCTTGTATTATATCACCAGTAAGATATCCTTGGTTGGGAAAATTATATTGACAAGATGATTTGAAGATATGATGATTTATATGTTGAGACTGTTGATGAAAGATTGAGATGCAGTTACAGGAATTGAGACGTGAAATGAACAGTATGACTGAATCCTTGTAGATAGTGCAGTAGAAGAGTTGTGCAGATATGTGTGAATGAACTTGTGTATGTAATGGATTTTGATATTTCGTGGAATTCATAAACAATTGATTAGATTGACGGGATGTGAATTGTATCAAGTGGATGTTAACATGTCAATGATGAGTTGATATATGAATATTGGAGTAATATACCGACATGTCTGTTGGAAGTAAGAAGAAAGTGATATGTGAGTACTCTACATGACAGACAGTGAATGAAAAGTACGTGAAATTTGTTTATTAAGATAAACAGGGTACTATGAGTGAGTATTCAAGAAATGCGTTGACCTTGATTGTATGCCTGAATGTGAAAGAAAATGAGTTGAAAGACAAACTAATTGAATCTATGAGTTACGTGTTGAGTTGAATGTGGAACTGGAGAAGAGGTTTGAAGGATAAATTGATAAAGAGTTGATGATTGTAAACCGAGAAACACAGGTAGAAAAGATGTAGGTGGCTGGTAGTAAGATGAAAATATGTATGAGTTACAATTGAATTGACAATCAGTGATGAATGAATACAAAGCGTGGAGAATTCGTTTGATGTGTGCTATAGGATTCCGAGGACGTAATCCCCTAAAGGAGGGAAGATTTGTAACATCCACAAACCCGGGCTAGTTGATTAGCAGGTAAGCGGTACGAGATTTTGGGTTGTTTGCAATTAATTGATTATGTTGTTAGTTGAATAACTATTGATTGAATTGAAAATACATATTTATGAAAATATATAATTGTGTTACTAGAATAAAAAGTAAAGAAAGGAAAAGTTATGTCTAGTATGTCATGTATGTATGTGTAAGTAAGTATGTATGGTTGCATGGATGTATGCTGGACACCTCCTACTTGGATTGAATAAAAGTGAAAGTATGAATACGTGTGTTTCATTTCACCAGCACATAGTGAGTGTGAAAGTGTGTGTGTGTTTGCTAAACCACGTTTGAAGAAAGCTAGAAAAAACAAGAAACTTGGATTTTCAAGAAGAATTGGTGATTCATAATTCAAACTGAAGATTGGTATGTGTTCATATGATGTTATGGATTGTTATGATATGTTTATATGTTGAAATACATGCTAGAATGAAGAACTACCATGATAGGAGCTTAAAGCTCAAAACTTGATTTTTGGGTTTTGATGGATAATGAGTTTTAATTGGAATTGATAAGTTATACATGTTAATTGTGATGTTACATGAAGTTTCCTACGTATTAGAAGTGTTTTTGATGGAGAAAATGGAAGTTGAAAATGAAATGTTATGTGGAGTATGGCTGGAAATCCGACAGTTCATGAGGAAGAAAACACGACCGCGACGCGACACCCCGAAATCCGGGTCCCTTGAGAATCAGATAGAAGCAAATCCGGAACCCTGAAATCCGCTACCCGAAATCCGATTCTGGAAATCTGGAACCCAAATCCGAGTAGCGTCGCGGCGCGACGCAAGAGCTTGTCGCGGCGTGACAGGCCAATTTTAAGGGTTTTGTGTATTTTAGCTATGTATTCGTGTGGGATGTGATGGGTTATTGTTTATATGATTATTGTATGTTGTTTATAAGTTATATAGAGATATACATATATATTGTGAATATATATATATCAGAGATTGACTTTGGTTTGTTGTGTTCTCAGGAATTGCAAAGACTCAGTGATATTAGACAACTGAGCAGACGGGAACGTGGACTGAGGTGAGTGGAAGTGTACTCACGAGTGGTGATGGCGGTAACATTTGTGGTTACATGTATTGAGATATTATTATGATTTGGATTTTCCATGTTAGACTGTTTAGTCTAAGTTGACATGATAGACTATTTAGTCTGAGTTGACATGATAGACTATTTAGTCTGAGTTGCCTTGTTAGACTGTTTAGTCTGAGTTGCCTTGCTAGACTGTTTAGTCTGAGATGGTTTGATAGACTGTTTAGTCTGAGATGCTTTGATAGACTGTTTACTCTAAGATGTCATGCTAGACTGAATAAATCCAAGATGCCATGATGAACTGTTTAAGTTGAATTGCCAGTATGGAATGTGTTATTTGGTATGTGTTGACAGGCTGTGTAAATGTGATTTGTTGATTGTTGCTTGTTGATTGGGATTGTTTGGATTGTTGCGTGGCCAGTGTACATGGTTAATTATATGTGCACGTGGCGAGACCTGTACGTATGGTTAATTATATGCGTACATGGTTGGGGGTCAGCTATCGCATCTTTTGGGCTGGGCTATCTGCTATTGGTTGCGCAGTTCTAGACTTTCTATGCATTTGTTGCAGTAGAAGGGTCTTTAACTGTACCAAGTAGCAAATAGCTAACGGTAAACCTTTGCTTTGGCCCGCATCGGTTGTAGGTTCTGCAGAACCGCCGTTCCTCTAAAGATTGGATTGGTTTGTGATTGATTGTTTGATATGTTGAGATCGGTTTGCTTGTGCAATTGTTGATTGCTTGCGCTTGTTGTTTGAGGATGCTTGTTTGTAGCTTCCATTCACTTAGCTTTGTGCTAATCCCCTCAGTTGATTGCTTTTTGCAGGCCTGGCTGTTTAGCTTTATTTGTGGGGAAGGGAAATTTGACCAATGCTCTGATATTATGTTTTGAGAAGAGACGAGCCACGTTTGTAAATATTTTGTAGCACAACTTGACATGATGTTTGTAAACAGTACTTTGTGCTTTGTATTTGATTAAATGAAATCAGTTAACGCTTCCGCAGCGATTTAAAAAAAATGGCTTGAGAATTTACGGTGTTACAAGTACAATATCTACAAACATTAAACATCTGTTTACAAAATTCAACATTGTATCCTTCGTGTGTTACAAAATATAACATGGCTCGTTTCCAAAATAAACTAATATCAGAGTGGGGTCAATTTCTCCTCTCACAACAAACTCACAAACCTGCAAAAACAATCAATTGTAAGGAATTAGCACGAAGCTAAGTGAGAGGAAGTTTAAATCACAAAAGCAAGCAACAACAATCGATATCAAAGCATGTATTCACATAATCCAGAAGATAGGTGGTTCGGCGCAGAACCTACAACCAATGCCGGCCAAAGCAAAGGTTTACCGATAGCCCACCGCCAATTGGCACATTTAGATCCCCTCCAATATAACGCATGCATGAGAGGGTCTACAACTGCACGACCAATAGCGATAAGGCTGTGACATTCGGCAACAAATTTCCGAGGTTAGTCATTAGAAATTCTAATTTTAAGCCTAGTATGACTAAAAATAGTATTTATGACTTAAATACATCCATAATAATATTAGATTTCGTAGAAATCCCGCCTATATGGTTAGAACCTTCCCGAGCTCGAAAAATCGAATTATTAAAAGTCAAGAATTACAAATCATATACAATAATAATAATAATAACAATAAAAATAATTAAATACATCATAATAAATATAAATAAGTTAAAATATAAAACATATATATAAACTCATCAAAATAATTAAAACTTTGTTAATTAAAAGACTTAAACAAAATCACCATTTATACAAATTTATTTAAACTAATTACACATAATTTATAAAAAATAAAAAATAAAAGAAACCCCCCATCTCTTTTCTCTTGCCTCCTTCTCTTCCCAAGAACCACCACTTGATCTCCCCCATGCTCTATATAAGCCCCCTACTACTCTTCATCATTTCCTTCACCACCACACTCCATCTCTTCTCTTTTCTCTCTTCTTCTTTCACCAACAAAAATCTCCCAAGAACATCCAACTCTTGTTCATCTTGTGAAGATCAAACACATAATCAAAGAAAAGAGTTGGTAAGATGATCATAACACACTCATCTCTACTCTTCTACCTTTCTTCTCTTCTTCTTTCTTCTTTCTTTTATTTATTTTCTTTGTTGTTCATCTTATTTCCTTTATATATATATATATAATCATGTAAATATAAACATCCTACCAATGTTGTAAGGAGCACATGAAATGTGCATCATCCTACCGTTGTTGTATGGAACTTAATCAACTAAAAATCAAGAAAATAAGACTTTGATCATGCATGTGTTTCATCTAAACAAATGTTGTAAGGAACACATAAAATGTGTATCATCCTACCATTGTTGTAAGAACACATGGATTATCAAAGCTTATACTCATACAATATGATTATTCATGAATATAAACATGTTATATTAAAGTTATGACCCATAAGCAAAAAGAATCACAAATCTGGCAGAATCTGATGTTAGAACTCCTCACTTGTTTTTGTTATATCTGGAGTTCTAGGTATCAAAATCAGTTGATTCTTTTTGCTAATCTTAGTTTAATGTGTTACCTTTCATTTAAACCTGGATTCACTAATTTTCATGAACGTTTGATCCTTCAAACATATTTAAAAAGACCCATATGTTGAATCTGGAAATCTGGAAGATTTAGAAGGGTACACTTTAAACGCGTGTAACTTACTCATTCTTGGGTCAAAATACGTCTAGTTTTTTTTTAAAGTTTAATCTTTGAGTCGTGGTTATTTCCCAGTTTGAATCATGTAAAAAGGAGGTCGTATGAGCCCTAAACAGACGTTTTAGTAACAACATGTCATCCAGACACTGATCAGTGGACATCCTATACACTTTTAATTATTAAAAATACCAAACATGGATTATAAATTCCTATATTTTTACTGGACATTCTAGAAACATATAGCAAGATTATATTAAAATATCAAGCCTTAATATGACTCCTAAATTACAGTTTATAATTTTTAAAGTTCAATTCAAAGAACTAAAAATTTCAGTGAACATTTATGAATAATGGAAAAATAGAGACAACCTTTAACTATTTAAATAAATAAGTTAACAACAAATAAATAATACAAAATAATAAATAAAATAAGTCTAATAGAGCTACATACCTTTTTATATTAGGAAAGGAGCTTCGGTAGGAACAAGAAATCCTTACAAGAAAACACCTTTGCATACCGAGTGAGTATCATAGCCCCTTTTTACCGTATTTCATATTATTTTGGGGTGAAAGCATGTGTATACGTTTCATGAAAAGTTTATTGCCTATCTTCTTATTTATTTCAAATATTATTTTGAGCACTTATGGTATTATTCTTTGATGTGCTTGGGTGATCGTTGTAAGGCCCTTTCGTTGGACATTATTCCTTAACTCCGCTAGTGAGCCGATGGTATTAGTAAGTAGCGCTATTTGGAGATTCCGACGTCTCCCATTTATGGTTGACGAACTATAGATGTACTTTACCACTACTAACGTCATTTAATATAGGCGTTAGGTTTATCATGGGCAATTGGTTGTCGGCTAGGTTGGATAATGGCTCAAGCAACAATCATCATAGTCTATTACTACCATGTGCAACGTATTGGGCAATATAATACATCTTCTATCATTATTTCATACTTGGATTTTTATACAAAAACTTCCATCAATTATTTAAACTTTTCTCATTTAAAAGATATTTTGTGCATATATTAAAAACCTATGAACTCACCAACTCTAGTAGTTGACCATTTTCTTTCTTTTACCCGTGCTTTCAGGTGATCGCCGTTAGGTACCTTATGCATACAAACATGATGTGTGGCATCTTCATCTTCATCGTCACGTTTTATAAAAGCAATATCTATTTTATTTTCGCATCGTACAAGACAATGTCATTTAATTTTTATTCGATTATGTAACTTTTATTTATCTTTTACCCGAACTACTTATTTTTGTTAAGTCAATATAATGGTTATTGTCTATTTACCTTGTGCGATGATATCTTGTGCTGTGACACCTCGTGTTTCCGCTTTAGCGGGGTGTGACAGATTTGGTATCAGAGCCTAAGGTTATAGGGAATGTTGTTTTTCTTATGGGGGGAAAACAACAACTATGACCAAAGGTTTATAAAAATAATTTTCCAAATAATTTTGTTTAAAATGCATCAAGTGTATTGATAATATAATTAAGCTGAGTACCACATTGTTATACCTCAATTAGACAAAGCTTGATCACCTATGTCTAATTTAGCTATGTACGATATGGCACTTAGGTTAGTTATAATAAAAATATACTTAGAAACAAAATTTTATTTATTTTCTTTCTAGATCATGATTATTGTGTGTGTGCATAAGCATGGCATATCATAAGTACTTGCATATATTAGCACACTTAGTAACCAATTTTATATATATCGAAGTCTGTAATGTCATCATTAGGTTGACGCACTAAGATTACATATTCTTTATCCATGGAGGTTAGAATAGAAACTTAGTAGGAGAGTCCCCGAGTTTCACGACCTAGTGTATTATCAACACCAACTTCCTGTGAAGCATGTGTTAGGCTCACGGCTAGGAAAAGAGTCCCCTTACCAACGAGAGTAACATCGTGACCTTTTCATTAGGAGGGAGAAAACTGCTGATTTAGGGAGCACATAGAGGCACCCTGAGTAGTAACGAGAACTATCGTAAGGACATTAAGGGTGACCCCAAAGACGGAAGGTGGGTACAAAGCATATCACTAGAACTGAGTATTCATCATACTAGTTTAGACCACTGGCACCATGTCCTATGTAATTTTTTTTTCTATGCTCTCGGAGTCGCAACACCGAAGCGTTAAGAGCTGTGGGGACTACCATTGCAACAAGGAGGGCCGTGTAGATGATTTAATTATATATGTGCTTGGGAGGATATTTTTTTATAGTGATGGTGAGATTGCTAGTAAGTATGATGGTACGCTAGCGTTGTTTGTTAAGGAGATTGAATTAGTGAAAGATTTGGAGTTTCTTTCGATTATTAAACTTGGTGGTTTATTTTGATTAATCACTAGATGTCTTTTAGGAAATCATTTTGGTACTTTTGGGAACTATATGATTGAACATGTGTTGCTTAAATCATGTTATGAAATGTATGATTTTAAAATTTTACATGCATTGCTATATGATTGAACGGGAGTGTTAGCTGCTAGACATTATATCTTAGGATCACCATAACCTAGCTAAGTAGAATTTGTACAAAGGAGAGACCCGAATGTGATTACTAGTATGTTTCTTCTAAACAATTATAATGCATCAATGCTATCTGACTCTAGAATATATAGAAGCTTCGTACCACTAGTTTTTAGGCCAAAGCTCAATCTAAAATTTCAAATATTGAAAGAGGCCTATTTCATGGAATTTGCTAATGGACAAGAAGTCAAGACTAGAGATATAATCAATAAGAAAACCTGTGAGAAAAACATTCAAGAAATTCCCGTCGTGCAAAACTTTCTTGAAGTATTTCCGGAAGATTTGCCAGGATTACCCTCGAATCGGCAAGTCGAATTCCATATCGATCTAGTCCCTGGAGCGGCTCCCGTGGCAAAAGCACCATATCGACTCGCCCCATCAGAAATGCAAGAGCTATCGGCACAACTACAAGAATTACTCGACAAAGGTTTCATTCAACCAAGTTCATCCCCTTGGGGAGCCCCAGTTCTTTTCGTCAAAAAGGACGGGTCGCTACGAATGTGTATCGACTATCGGGAACTCAACAAGTTAACTATCAAGAACCGATACCCTCTCCCTCGAATCGATGATCTGTTCGACCAACTTGAAGGCGCCAAATATTTTTCAAAAATCGATCTTCGCTCGGGATATCACCAATTGAGAGTTCGCGAAGAAGACGTCCCCAAGACCGCCTTTAGAACTCGCTATGGACATTATGAGTTCTTAGTTATGCCTTTTGGGTTGACTAACGCTCCAGCAGTATTTATGGACTTAATGAATAGGGTCTGTAGACCATATTTAGATAAGTTTGCTATAGTGTTCATAGACGACATTCTCATCTATTCGCGAAGCAAGGAAGATCATGAGCAGCATTTGAAATTAATCTTAACACTACTCAAGGACCAGAAGTTGTATGCCAAATTCTCTAAGTGTGAATTTTGGATCCGAGAAGTACACTTCCTTGGTCATGTAGTTAATTCAAATGGAATTCATGTCGATCCAGCAAAGATCGAAGCAATCAAAATGTGGGAAGCACCAAAGACGCCAACCGAGATTCGACAATTTCTGGGTTTGGCAGGATATTATAGGCGGTTCATCGAAAACTTTTCACGCGTGGCTCAACCATTAACGACTCTGACTCAGAAGGATAAGAAATTCATTTGGGGAGATAAGCAAGAAGAAGCCTTTCAAACCTTAAAGCAGAAGCTATGCAACGCACCTATCTTGGCATTGCCAACTGGATCAGAAAACTTTGTGGTCTATTGCGACGCATCATACCAAGGGTTGGGATGTGTTTTAATGCAAAAAGACAAAGTTATCTCCTACGCTTTGAGACAATTGAAGGTTCATGAGAAAAACTACACTACTCATGATTTGGAGCTAGGAGCGGTAGTGTTTGCACTCAAAATATGGAGACACTACTTATATGGCACCAAGTGTACCGTCTACACTGACCATAAGAGTCTCCAGCATATTTTTGATCAAAAGATGCTCAATATGAGACAAAGGCGATGGGTAGAACTACTCAATGATTATGATTGCGAAATCAAATATCACCCAGGCAAGGCCAATGTGGTAGCCGACGCGTTGAGTAGGAAGGAAAGAGTAAAACCAACGAGAGTACGAGCATTAGGAGCTGTAGTGCAAACAAGTCTGAAAGGAAGGATCCTTGAAGCTCAGGAGCAAGCATTAAAAGCAGAAAATCTAAAAGAGGAAACCCTCCGTCATTTGGAGCACAGGTTCGAGATTGGAACTGATAGAGTACGTTACTTCGAAAAGAAGGTTTGGATACCCAAGGTGAATAACATAAGGTTAACGATATTGGATGAGGCACATAAGTCTAAGTATTCTATTCATCCCGGAGCCGATAAAATGTACAAGGATTTGAAGGAATACTATTGATGGCCCGGAATGAAGAAGGATGTCGCCCTATACGTGGGGAAATGCTTGACTTGTGCAAGGATTAAGGCAGAACACCAGAAACCCTCTGGATTACTGCAGTAACCCGAAATCCCGGAATGGAAATGGGAACAGATAACTATGGATTTTGTGACTAAGTTACCCCGATCCGCAAAAGGGTACGATTCCATCTGGGTAGTAGTAGACCGGCTTACAAAGTCAGCACATTTCCTACCTATTCGTGAAGATTACAAGATGGAAAAGTTGGCACGAATCTACATCAATGAGATCGTCATGCGTCATGGAGTGCCCATCTCTATCATCTCGGATAGGGATAGTCGCTTCACTTCCCGATTTTGGCAATCACTTCAGAAAGCATTGGGAACGCGAGTCAATTTAAGCACCTCTTACCACCCCCAAACAGACGGACAATTCGGAAAGGACTATTAAAACGCTGGAAGATATGTTACGTGCTTGTGTGTTAGATTTTGGTGGGAGCTGGGACTCGCATTTGCCACTGGTTGAATTTTCATACAATAATAGTTATCACACCAGTATCTAGTGTGCACCCTATGAAGCATTGTACAGACGCAAATGTAGATCCCCGCTCAGCTGGTTGGAAATCAGAGACCGACAATTGTCCAGACCAGACATCGTACAGGAAACCACTGATAAGATAAAGATTATCAGGGAAAGGCTCAAAACCGTTAGGGACCGACAAAAGAGCTACGCCGACAATCGCAGGAAACCCCTAGAGTTTCAAGTTGGCGATAAAGTTCTACTAAAGATATCACCTTGGAAAGGGATAGTGCGTTTTGGGAAAAAAGAACAAGTTAAGTCCCAGGTACGTTGGGCCATTTGAGATAATCGAAAGGAATGGACCGGTAGCCTACAAGCTAAAACTGCCACAAGAACTGAGCGCAATCCATGACACGTTCCATGTGTCAAATTTAAAGAAATGCCAAACGAAGGAAACCTTAGTCTTACCCTTAAAAGATGTGCAAGTTGATGACCGGTTGCACTTTGTAGAAGAACCAATAGAAATCCTTGACCGGGAGGTCAAAAGACTAAGGATAAGCAAGATCCCCATCTTAAAAATTCGTTGGAAGTCAAGGCACGGGCCTGAATACACTTAGGAGCGAGAGGATTATATGAAACTCAAATATCCACACCTCTTCGCCAAAAAGCAAGTCCAAGACGTCAACGATTAATTTCGGGACGAAATTCTTTTAATCAGGGGAGACTGTGACATTCGGCAACAAATTTCCGAGGTTAGTCATTAGAAATTCTAATTTTAAGCCTAGTATGACTAAAAATAGTATTTATGACTTAAATACATCCATAATAATATTAGATTTCGTAGAAATCCCGCCTATATGGTTAGAACCTTCCCGAGCTCGAAAAATCGAATTATTAAAAGTCAAGAATTACAAATCATATACAATAATAATAATAATAACAATAAAAATAATTAAATACATCATAATAAATATAAATAAGTTAAAATATAAAACATATATATAAACTCATCAAAATAATTAAAACTTTGTTAATTAAAAGACTTAAACAAAATCACCATTTATACAAATTTATTTAAACTAATTACACATAATTTATAAAAAATAAAAAATAAAAGAAACCCCCCATCTCTTTTCTCTTGCCTCCTTCTCTTCCCAAGAACCACCACTTGATCTCCCCCATGCTCTATATAAGCCCCCTACTACTCTTCATCATTTCCTTCACCACCACACTCCATCTCTTCTCTTTTCTCTCTTCTTCTTTCACCAACAAAAATCTCCCAAGAACATCCAACTCTTGTTCATCTTGTGAAGATCAAACACATAATCAAAGAAAAGAGTTGGTAAGATGATCATAACACACTCATCTCTACTCTTCTACCTTTCTTCTCTTCTTCTTTCTTCTTTCTTTTATTTATTTTCTTTGTTGTTCATCTTATTTCCTTTATATATATATATATAATCATGTAAATATAAACATCCTACCAATGTTGTAAGGAGCACATGAAATGTGCATCATCCTACCGTTGTTGTATGGAACTTAATCAACTAAAAATCAAGAAAATAAGACTTTGATCATGCATGTGTTTCATCTAAACAAATGTTGTAAGGAACACATAAAATGTGTATCATCCTACCATTGTTGTAAGAACACATGGATTATCAAAGCTTATACTCATACAATATGATTATTCATGAATATAAACATGTTATATTAAAGTTATGACCCATAAGCAAAAAGAATCACAAATCTGGCAGAATCTGATGTTAGAACTCCTCACTTGTTTTTGTTATATCTGGAGTTCTAGGTATCAAAATCAGTTGATTCTTTTTGCTAATCTTAGTTTAATGTGTTACCTTTCATTTAAACCTGGATTCACTAATTTTCATGAACGTTTGATCCTTCAAACATATTTAAAAAGACCCATATGTTGAATCTGGAAATCTGGAAGATTTAGAAGGGTACACTTTAAACGCGTGTAACTTACTCATTCTTGGGTCAAAATACGTCTAGTTTTTTTTTAAAGTTTAATCTTTGAGTCGTGGTTATTTCCCAGTTTGAATCATGTAAAAAGGAGGTCGTATGAGCCCTAAACAGACGTTTTAGTAACAACATGTCATCCAGACACTGATCAGTGGACATCCTATACACTTTTAATTATTAAAAATACCAAACATGGATTATAAATTCCTATATTTTTACTGGACATTCTAGAAACATATAGCAAGATTATATTAAAATATCAAGCCTTAATATGACTCCTAAATTACAGTTTATAATTTTTAAAGTTCAATTCAAAGAACTAAAAATTTCAGTGAACATTTATGAATAATGGAAAAATAGAGACAACCTTTAACTATTTAAATAAATAAGTTAACAACAAATAAATAATACAAAATAATAAATAAAATAAGTCTAATAGAGCTACATACCTTTTTATATTAGGAAAGGAGCTTCGGTAGGAACAAGAAATCCTTACAAGAAAACACCTTTGCATACCGAGTGAGTATCATAGCCCCTTTTTACCGTATTTCATATTATTTTGGGGTGAAAGCATGTGTATACGTTTCATGAAAAGTTTATTGCCTATCTTCTTATTTATTTCAAATATTATTTTGAGCACTTATGGTATTATTCTTTGATGTGCTTGGGTGATCGTTGTAAGGCCCTTTCGTTGGACATTATTCCTTAACTCCGCTAGTGAGCCGATGGTATTTGTAAGTAGCTCTATTTGGAGATTCCGACGTCTCCCATTTATGGTTGACGAACTATAGATGTACTTTACCACTACTAACGTCATTTAATATAGGCGTTAGGTTTATAATGGGCAATTGGTTGTCGGCTAGGTTGGATAATGGCTCAAGCAACAATCATCATAGTCTATTACTACCATGTGCAACGTATTGGGCAATATAATACATCTTCTATCATTATTTCATACTTGGATTTTTATACAAAAACTTCCATCAATTATTTAAACTTTTCTCATTTAAAAGATATTTTGTGCATATATTAAAAACCTATGAACTCACCAACTCTAGTAGTTGACCATTTTCTTTCTTTTACCCGTGCTTTCAGGTGATCGCCGTTAGGTACCTTATGCATACAAACATGATGTGTGGCATCTTCATCTTCATCGTCACGTTTTATAAAAGCAATATCTATTTTATTTTCGCATCGTACAAGACAATGTCATTTAATTTTTATTCGATTATGTAACTTTTATTTATCTTTTACCCGAACTACTTATTTTTGTTAAGTCAATATAATGGTTATTGTCTATTTACCTTGTGCGATGATATCTTGTGCTGTGACACCTCGTGTTTCCGCTTTAGCGGGGTGTGACAAAGGCCCATCACAATTCCACGCATAGCTGACTCCTTAAAAGATACTCGATATCATACCTTGAGCACATATCGGACAAATAATCACACAACAGTTATAATCATTAATCAACATGCAACAAACAATGGGCATCAGACTAAATAGTCTACCTAATCACAAACATGCACATCACATCATTCAAATCAATCGTAAACTTTACCATCCGTGAGTTAATGGAACATTCTCGATTTGGGCCTAGTTGTAAATTGTTTATAAATGTACGTAAGTTAGTAGAGTATGTAGATATTCCAAGTTGTATGTATGTATTTAGATTGATTAAATGAAGATGTGTTTAAATGAAAATATATATATGTGTATATATATATATGTAATTATGTATTAGTTAATTAAAGTTATATATATATAGTAAGAAATGTAACTAATTGGAAAGAAAGAAAAGAAAGAAATCCAAAGGCGGTCGCCTCTGAATAAGATTTGTATAAGTGTAAATTGACTAAGATAGTCAAAACTAGAAACACACATACAAACACACACACGCACACACTTATTCTCTCGTGAGTTCTTGAAAGCAAGAAGCTGAGGATTTGAGGTTGCTTTGAATCAAAGAAGGTTAGTGAGTGTATTTAAACATGTTTGATGTTAGTTGTATACTTAAATCATGGCTGGAACTCAAGTTAATGTGAAAAACTCCATTGTTGAACAAATACAAGCTTACTTTGAAAGTGGGTTTTGTTTGTTTGATGTTTTTAAATGGTGTTAATGAATTCTTGAAGCTTGTATAGATGTTATACGAGGTCTAAAAGTGTTTTGAAAGTAAAAAGTGCAAGTTTAAGAATCTGTAAATAAGAAAGTTTTAGAATAAGTTGACTGGTTGATGAATAAGAAGAAGATGAAGTACATGTCTTCACGCGACGCGACGCGTCAAACAAGGGAACGCGACGTGTTCCCGATATATCGTGCGACCTTCAAGTTTCATGCGACTTTTGGTTCATCCGACCTTTTAAGCCCATCCGACTTTTGATCCGACCTTTTGGTCCGAATTATGGATGATCCGATTGTTGGCTGATCCGACTTTCAATCCATGCGAATTTTGCATAAAGAACGCAACGCGACGTGTCTTGTGCCAGGACACGACGCGTCGGGTGAGAATCAGAAAAGTTCTTTTTTTAAGGTAAGTGATTTGAAAGCACATATTGTGCTAATACATGTGACATTATTCTAAGGTGTTTGTAACCCTTAGATGGTTCTTGTAAGGGTTCTAGTAATAGAATCCCATATGTGCAAACGCTTAACGCGAATGATGAGGAATTTAGGAGAACTTGCCGAGTTAGCTGAACCGTAGTTAAAGTAATCAGTGTTATAAGCTACTCAGGTGAGTACTGTAACATCCTCAGTTTGGGCCCAATCGTGTTTGAATATGGTACGTCTAAATCACGAATTAAATATTGAATAAAAGAATTTTATTTAATTATTTAAGTTGGAATTAGAAGAAAATAATAAAGAAATGATAATATAAAAATATTATTAAAAATAGATAATAATAAAAAATTATTAAATGGTTTAGAACGAGGTTTTCAAAAATATCCCCGTTAGTTAAAACGGGTACTCGTGCGTTAAGTTGTATGTTGAAAAGGGGAACAAGATAACCACTTGTGGATATTATCAACCCACAAGTAGGCTTATCCCTTTCCCTCATACGTGTACATGGAGGTGTTTATTTGGCATATTCAAGAAGTAGCGGAAGCATAATATAGATCAACATTTCGAATGAATCCAAACAAACACTTCCTAATGGACCAAATCTAGACATGGAAATGCAACTAAAACAAATAAACAAGATGGGATGAAAGATTGTACTACAAAGAAAGAACTTTCTTCTTGTCAAGCTATGAGAATTCAACAAAGAACCCCTCTAGTGTAGTCCACCCCAAGCTTTCTTGAGTCCCCAATGCTAGTAGGTTGATGTGACTACCAAAACAACAAACCAAGTGCAAGTTACACACTTTGTTGCTTCAAAACTTGAACACCAAGTGTATAAACAAAAACTAGAGAGAATATTGCATGAACACACTCAAAAGAAAGTCTCTTGTCTATTCAAATGAGCCTCACCCCGTAACCATTGAAACTGCCTAATTAATCCCATTAAACTAAGTGTTTAAGACTGTTGATTCTGCAGTTACAATATACGGGCACGCCTGTGCCACATATGGCACGACCGTGTCGGCCCAAAAGACCACGGTCCAGCCCAAGGCCAGTACGCCCCATGCCTGTTGGATTAGACACGACCGTGCCTCATCCTGCCAGAACACATTTTGGCCTTTTCTCTCTTTTATTTGATCGTGTTGCCGGAATCAATACTTGGTGTGTGACCCAATAGGCCTATACCTCATCAGTAGTGCAATTAACTCGTGCGTGTCAGCGGGCATATACCAACAAACTCCCACTTGCACGTGACACGACTACGAAAAATAACACAAACATAGAGCGGCCTCTAGCAAGACATCTATGCTCCCAAGTCACTATAGGTTATGCCACTGTTGACAAGATCCCAATCATAAAATGACCGTCCTAAAGATAAATGATCATGTACATCCCTTTGTCCGCGATATCCTATGTGAACACAAGGCTTGGAATAAAGTCAACCTTCAGATCGTTCACGATTATGTTTCTCGATTCTATATTAGTGGTGACCAACAAACCAAGCAACATTGATCCATCATCAATATAACTTGAGCACGACCATGCATATGAACGTTAGCGCTCAATCATCGAGGGGCCCAAGAATATCTTCTCTATACATAGTGTAACATCCTCAACTTGGGCTTAGTTGTAAATAATACATACGCGTATGTGATTAATGTAATAGGAAAGTATTTATTTGTATATACTTGTTGAGTCTAAATGAATATATGTATGTTTTTTATGTTGTGTGTTTAAGTATGTTTGTTAAGAATATATATGTATGTGTAGTTAATTAGTTAATTAAGAAAAGAAAGAAAGAAAAGAATAAAAAAATTAGATATTTTGTCTAGAGGCGGTTTGCCTCTGGATAAGATTTATATGTTTGTGTAAGTGTATCATTTGACTCACAAAGTCAATATTTGCAAACACCCTCAAAACACACACAAACACATAGTTGTTACTCTCTTGAGATTTTGAAGAAATTCTTGAAAGAAAGAGTTTGAAAGATTTGAGGTCCTAGACTCCAAGTAAGGTGAGTATGATGTTTGTAGTATAGATTATACGTGTATTATGTTAGATATATGGGTGTTTTGTGGCTGGAAGTTATGTTAGAGTTGAAGACTCCATTGTTAAACATAAGAGCTTACTTTACATGTTGGTTTCTTATGTTTTGATGTTTTTAAAAGGTGTTAAGATGTTCATGATATTCATATGGGTGGTATATGAAGCTCCAAAGTGTTTATGACGTGAAAACCAACATGTTTAAAAACTGGGGTTTTGAAATATTGAAGTGAATGTCGCATGCATGAAAAATAAAGAAGATGATGAATCTGGAAAATGCGAGATCGCGGCGTGACATGTTTATGGTCGCGGCGCGACCCCGTCAAAAGTGCCCTATGCGACTTTTTGAACCGACTATTGAATCAACCATCCAACCTTTCGGTCCGACAGTCGGATGACCCATCGGACCTAGTGATCCAAGAGTCAGATAGGTCATATGCCTCTTAGTCCGACTTTCGCATGGATCATGCGATCTATGGTCCGACCTTCGTGTGTCGCGGCGCGACAGTTTATGTGGTCGCGGTGCGACAGGGCCTTTTCAGCAAGGATGTTTTTTCTTTGTGCATGTTCTTGTTGAATAGGTTATGTAGCGTCAAAAGCAAGTTTAGTAAGTGAATTGTGAAAATTAAAAAATATTGTAAGGTTCTAATGATAGAACTTGATATGTGCAAACGCTTAACGCGTTTGCCGAATGTTTTAGGTGAACGTGTCAGCTGAACCGGAATTAAGTGAACGAACATTGTAAGCTAGTCAGGTGAGTGCCTGCTTTCATGAGACTCAGTAGAGTAAGGCTTGGATGCTAATTGATTATGTGAATATAGTATGTATGACTAACTTGCTTTTGAAGGTGCACTCAAGGAGGTAAGCTTATATGTTATGAAGTGTATTAGGTGCATGCCTGTGGGTCCACAATGGAACCACTTAGTTGGTATATGATGCTATGCATGAATAACAACCTATTAGATGTTATATGTAAGATGATGGATCCGTGTGGGATCAAATGTACGTATATGTGTATTTGCTCTGTCTGTAGATTATCTAACGCATGGTTAAGGTCAGTCGGTTGTAACTGGATCGCTCGGGATTTCACGGTGATTCAGGAGGAATCCTGGATCATAGGTTCTGCAAAACCGCCGTGCCTTAACGTGAGTGGTGATCAGCTGGTTGTAGCTGGATTACCTGTGGAGCCTCTGGCTCTGTGAACGATGCTTGGTGGACTGCTTTATGCTCCCCCACCAGCGCAGATTGGTCGTGTTTGATCCCCTGGTATGAGTTGTTGAGCGGGATTGATTACCCTACAAGACACGACTCTTACTGATCATGTCAGCACACCGCTATGTGCAAAGCTAGCAATGATTTTTTATGATATGATGCATGACTTACTGTATTGATACTTATAGTATCTACTCACAAGCTAAGTGTTAGCTAATGATGCTATGTTTTCCCTTTTCAGGTAAAGATTACATGTCCTGCGAGGCGGGTAGCTTTTGGGATGTACATTGCCCCTTGTTGGTGGAACACTTGATGATTATTATGTTGTAATGTAAATAGATACAATGGTCGGTTCCTGTACTCGGTAACACTAGTGTTCTTTTGAAAAGATGTTAATGTAAATAACAGTTTGTTATTTTAAAAAGAAAAATTTCCGCTGCTAAATCTGATAATTATGAAAAGTTGTTGTTTTCTGAAGTGGTGTTACAATCAGGTATCAGAGCCTAAGTTTGAATGAATTTGGTACTTGATAGAGTATTCGATCTCAAACTCGGGCCCGACCATAAAGAAGTGTTCCTATGAGGGGGGGTTGAGTAAGAGTGTTATATGTATGTTAGTATTGTAAGATGAGTTATTAGTAAGTTAAGTTAGTGAGACTGAGTATTAACTACTCTTTCTCTGTCATATAGAAAGTTGATATAAGATATAAGCCGAACGTGGCCATATAGAACAAGCTCTTAAAGAAATGGAGGATGATGCTTCTCATATGCCTCATCAGGCCGAGGACGAAAGATCTCAGCACAACGTCGGTGGTGGCAGACCTGAGCCAGATCAGGCTACCAATATTAGGCGATTGGAGGAAGAGCTACGTGTGACAAAAGAGCTCTTATTGCAAGCCACACTGAACAAGCCCCTCAAGACTTGTACATACAAGAAATTTCTATCTTGCAAGCCTTCGACATTCTAGGGGAGTAATAACCCCACAGTTACCATATAGTGGCTCCGAGAAATGGAGCAAGTGTTTGAATCTTGTGAGTGCGAACCTGAGTATTGCGTGAAATACGTAGTATGTATGTTAAAGGGCCGTGCCATCTTCTGTTGGTATACGGTGAAAGCCTCTGGTAGCAAGGAGGTGCTGAGCGCTCTCTCTTGGGAGTAATTTTATGAAAAGGTACTGAAGAAATATTGCACCGAGTATGACCTGGAGCGGATGGAGAGGGAATTTACTGATCTCCAAAAAGGGGATAAGCCGATTGAAGAACACATAACCTCGTTTACTGATAAAATGAGGTTTGTTCCCCATCTGATCCAGGACGAGAGCATCAAGATAAGGCGGTTTGTGGCAACTCTACCACTGGAATTTCGCCCTCATGTACGGGCTGCTGCCAGTCTGGATAAGGCTTTTGAAATAGCTCGACAAATGGAGGGAGACCACTTATACTGCAAGGGCGAATCTGCCGGTGCAGGGTCAAAGAGGAAATTTCAACCGTCTGACAAATCGGGTCCTTCCAAAGGATAATCCTCTACAGGCGGGAAGAATGATTCCTCGAAGAAGCCGAGGCCTGAATCTCCTTGTGAAGGTATTCGTTTGGCAAAAACTAGTAGCAACGGAAGCAAAGTATATAACAAAATTTAAAGCCAAACAATGAATTCTTCCCATGGACCAAAATCTAACAATGAAATTGCAACTAAAAGATAAACAAGATGAGTAAAAAGGTTTATACCTCAATGCAAGTCCCAAAGAAAACCTCTCTTTCCAAGTAGCTTAGAATCCAACAAAGAACTCCTCCAATGAAGTCCACCCCAAGATTGTTTGACTCCCAAGTGCTAGCAAGTTGATGTGCAATCACCAAAACAACAATCAAGTGTAAGTGTTTCTTGCTTCTTGTGCTCGAGAACACCAAGAACAAGATGAACAAGAGAGAGAGAGAGTTCTAGTATCAACCAAGAGACAAATAACAAGCCAAAAGCCTCTACTAGAGCAGATAACTCATAGTCTCTTTGTCTACCACAATTATTAGAAGTTAACACCACTAAACCAAGTGTTTAAGGCTGTTAATTCTGTTGTTACAGCAAACGTACACGGCCCGTGTTGGCCAACACGGCCGTGTAGGCCCAAAGTCCACGGCCCCAATTAGGCTAAGACAGCCCGTGTCTAACAGGCATAACACGGCCCGTGTTCATCTACACGGCCCGTGTAGGCCCAAACTACACGACCTTGAACTGGGCTAATACGCCTCGTGTATGTTGGACTGGATACGGCCCGTGTTCAGGAACACGGCCCGTTTACCATCCTGCCAAAACCCATTTTGGCCTTTTTCTCTCTTTTTCTTGATCGTGTTGCAGGAATCAATACTTGGTGTGTGACCCAATAGGCCTATACCTCATCAGTAGTGCCATTAACTCGTTCCTGTCAGCGGGCATATTCCAACTGACTCCCACTTGCACGTGACACGACTACGAAAAACAACACAAACATAGAGCGACCTCTAGCAAGACATCTATGCTCCCAAGTTATTATAGGGTATGCCACTCTTGACAAGATCCCCAATCATAAAATGATTGTCCTAAAGATAAATGAACATGTACATCCCTTTGTTCGCGATATCCAATGTGAACACAAGGCATGGAATATAGTCAACCTTCAGATCGTTCACGATTATGTTTCTCGATTCTAGATTAGTGGTGACCAACAAATCAAGTTAACATTGATGTATCATCAATATAACTTGAGCACGGCCATGCATATGAACATCATCACTTAATCATCGAGGGGCCCTAGGATATTCTCTCTATACATAGAGGAACAAATACCTTTCGACTACATAGTCCCGCCACATAGATAATACTCTACCCAATCATCTCCCTTATAACGACCAGTTACGGACCCCGTTAGAAAACGATCAAAGCAAAGCAGACCTATGCTTTGAGATCACATGTATCTATAGTTTAAGGATGAAATGTCATTACCATCCCGAGTTACTTGTGACTAAAACCATGAAGTAAAATTGGGTGCGGGTCCTCCAATCACTTGAAACCCCTTTCAAATATAGGCAAGAATCACGTTTTCTCAAAACCAATTCTTTACCTCGATCTTAATTCATACTTCCTTCCCACAAAGTATTACCGATTGTGGAGACTTGAAGATTCTAAAACAATCTAGGGAAGAAATTAAACATGCAAAGGTAGAACACAATAAAGACTAAATGTAAGTAACCGCAACACGCGTATATATAGATCTCTACTATATAAATCGAAACAAACATTAGTAACATTATTGCTTAATGTTCACAAATACATAATGGTCCAAACATAAATTAAAACCAAATCTAAACCAAGTCAGGAGCAAATCTAACACCTATCGCCGTAGTGTGAGAATCATGAGAAGCTTGTGACAATGGTTTAGTAAACGGATCGGTCAAATTGCCTTCCGATGTTACTCTAATAATAGCGACTTCACCACTTTCAATCATCTCTCTAATCAAGTGGTACTTACGAGGTATATGCCTCGTTCTATTGTGAGCTCTCGGTTCCTTCACTAAGGTTACCGCACCCTCATTCTCACAAAAGATCTCAATAAGGTCGGATATGCTAGGAACCACTCCAAGGTCTCGGATGAACTTCCTTATCCACACAGCTTCTTTAGCAGCTTCACTTGCCGCAATGTATTCTGACTCTGTAGTAGAATCAGCTACTGTGTCTTGCTTTGAACTTCTCCAAGTAATAGCCCCACCATTCAATAGGAACACAAACCCCGATTGTGATTGGCAGTCATCCCTATCAGTTTGGAAGCTAGCATCAGAGTAACCCTTTACTTTGAGCTCTTCCTCACCACCAAAGATCAAGAACATCTCTTTAGTCCTCCTAAGATACTTAAGAATGTTCTTTACCGCAACCCAATGGGCTTGCCCCAGTTTTCCCTGATATCTACTAGTCAAGCTCAAAGCGCATGACACATCAGGACGAGTACATAACATGGCGTACACGATCGAGCCCACGGCCGAAGTATATGGTACTCGCTTCGTTACTTCTAGTTCCCCTTGAGAACTAGGACATTGAGTCTTACTCAATATCACTCCATGCGACATAGGAAGATTTCCTTTCGTGGAGTCCTCCATCTTGAACCGCTTCAAGACTTTGTTAATGTATGTACTTTGACTCAACCCGAGAAGTTTTGTAGATCTATCTCTATAGATCTTGATACCCAGAATATATGCCGCCTCTCCTAAGTCTTTCATCAAAAAGCATTTTCCAAGCCATGTTTTAACACTTTGCAAGGTTGGAATATCTTTACCGATGAGCAGGATATCATCCACATATAAGACCAAGAAAACAACGGCGCTCCTACTAGCCCTAACGTATACACATGGCTCGTCTACACTCTTCGAGAAACCAAACTATTTGATTTTCTCATCAAAGCATAGATTCCAACTACGAGATGCTTGTTTAAGTCCATAAATGGAATTCTTTAGTGTACACACTTTATTAGGATGCTTCGGATGTACAAAACCCTCAGGCTGCGTCATATACACCTCTTTGGAGAGCTTCCCATTAAGGAAGGCGGTTTTGACATCCATTTGCCATATTTCGTAATCATGAAATGCGGCGATTGCCAAAAGTATCCTAATAGATTTCAACATGGCCACTAAGGAGAAAGTTTCATCATAATCGACACCATGTGTCTGAGTGAAACCTTTAGCCACCGGTCGGGCTTTGAAAGTGCTTACTTTTCCATCCATGTCGGTCTTCTTCTTAAAGACCTATTTACACCCTATTAATTTACAACCGGGGGTAGGATCAACCAGTTCCCAAACCTGGTTATCCTCCATGGATTGCATCTCGTTATCCATTGTCTCCTTCCATTTAGCAGAATCGTGGCCCGCTGCCGCTTCCCGATAGTTGGTGGGCTCATTAAGATCCACCAATAACTCATCGCCCTCAGATATGAGAAACCCATATTTCTCTGGCTCATGGCGAGTTCTACGAGATCTACGGGGAGGTAACGGATGTACGTTAGTTTCTGCATTGTCATGCTCAGACTCAACCTCACTAGGTTGTTGGCTAGTGCCAACGTCAGGTCTTTCATCCGTTGACTCTTGAATTTCTTCAAGATCAATCTTAGTCCCGCCTTGCTGATTGGATACTAATTCTCTTTCTAAAAAGACCGCCTTCCGAGCAACAAATACCTTGTTCTCGGAAGGTTTATAGAATATATATCCAATACCCGCAGTTGGATATCCGATGAAATAACACTTTTCGGATCGGGGATCTAACTTGTCTTTTACCTCACGTCGTACGTAGGCTTGACAACCCCAAACCTTTAGATAGGCAAGAACGGGAGGTTTCCCATGCCACATCTCGAAAGTTGTTCTATCGACCTTCTTCGTTGGAACGAGATTAAGGATTCTTGTTGCCGTTTCAAGAGCATAACCCCAAAGGCTTATAGGCACTTGGGTGTGACTCATCATAGACCGAACCATATCTAACAACGTTCGGTTCTTCCTCTTGGCGACACCATTTAATTGTGGCGTCCTTGGAGGTGTAAGTTGTGAGATAATTCCACAACCCTTAAAATGATCACGAAATTCTTGACTAAGATACTCACCACCCCTATCGGATCTAAGTATCTTAATCTTTTTGCCCAATTGATTCTCTACTTCGTTTTGGAAAGTCTTAAAGACCTCAAAGGTTTCGGACTTTTGTCTAACCAAGTAAACATACCCATACCTACTATAATCATCTATAAAGGTAACGAAGTATCTAGAATTTTCTCTTGTGATATGCTTAAACGGACCACACACATCGGAATGTATAATGTCCAATAAGTCTTTACCCCTCTCATTCACGCCGGAAAAGGGTGCTTTAGTCATCTTGCCTAATAAACAAGATTCACATACTTCATTTGACTCATGGTCAAATGATTCCAAGATCCCATCCACTTGGAGCTTGGCAATACAAGTCTTGTTTATATGGCCAAGTCGACCATGCCACAAAGACAATTTGTCTAAACCATTTTTAGACGTTGAATCAATATTCATGATTGAACGATTATCATTAACGTACTCATCTACTTCATAAATACCACGACAAGGATAAAATTTAAAATAACAAATATTATTTTTAAAACAAACAATAACTCCATTGTCAAAAGAAAAACCAAAACCATTGTCGTGTAATGCATGAAAAGAGATAATGTTTCGCGCCACAATCGGCGAATAGCATACGTTCAATAATAATATGGAAAACCGGAATTAAAAGATAATTCAACTTCTCCTTGAGCCTTGACCGGGAAAATCTCATTGTTTCCCATTATCAAGTCAAGCTCGCCACTCTCCATCCTTTTACTTGTCCTTAGCACCTGCACAATATTACAAACGTGAGTGCCACAACCGGTATCTAATACCCAACTACCAGATGTAGAAGTATGATGGAGTTCAATCATGTATGTACCTGAATCGGAAGTTCCTCCGATGCTTAACCCCTTGAGCTTCTTTAGACCTTCTAGGTACCCCGGGCATCATTCAGAGTTTTGGCTTGGGGAACCATCTTCCCCTTTCCTTTACCCTCCAAAGCGAGCCTAGACTTGGCAGCGCCAATCTTCCCCTCCCCTTACCCTTAGGGGTATAAGCGGACTTCTTCTTCTTCTGGATATGCCCCTCCCTTATAGCAAGAACGGGATTTGGAACGGTGGGCTTGTTTTTGGTCATGCTAGACTTGGTTGTCTTAAGCATACCATGAAGCTCCATAATGGACTTATCCATACTATGCATATGATAACTCATAACGAATTGATCATACACGGTGGGCAGGGACCATAGGATCAAATCCACGGCTAGCTCCCTCCCTTGTGTAAATCCGAGCCGTTCCATGTGCTCCACGTTTGCTTTCATGCGCAACACGTGAGCACTCACATTCCCGCCATCGGCCATCTTGCTACCAAGTACCATCTTAATACATTCGAACCTCTCTTGTCTCGCTTGCTGCTGGAACATTTACATAAGCTGAGCGATCAAGTCAAAAGCACTCAAATGTTCCATTTGCTTTTGGAGCTCGGGGATCATAGTACTTAGGATGAGGCAAGTAATGTCCTCGGTATCCTTGACACGCTTCTCATAAGCGTCTCGGATAGCACGAGTGGCATTGGCAGCAGGAGCCTCGGGTAGGGCCTCCTCTATGGTAACCATCTTCCCTTCTTGGCGTAAGACAAGCTTAAGTTGCCTAAACCAATCAAAGAAGTTGTTACCATTGAGTTTCTCCTTTTCAAGGAAAACTCTAAGCGAAAAATGGTTGGTGGTGTTAGTGTTGCTTGAAGACGCCATCTAAAATAGCAAAGTAGATTTAGTTAGTTTGGAAATCCTTGTTAAAATAAGTACCCAAAGTTTTAAACAAAACAATTTATTTGTAACAAGGGCTAAGAACCTTATTTCACCTCGCACCGAGACGGGTTTACCGCGGATCACGTGGCGAAGCTATTTAGGCTGGCAACCATTTAACCAATTGTAATCTCTATTACAACTCTTAGACTCTTGCGGGATCCGTTGACATCCATTATGTCGGTTGGCATGTTTGATCCCTATCTTACACCAATCTTAATATGTAATTTTTGTTTAGCTCGTGCTTAGCTCGACAACTAATCAAGAATTATATACTAAAATTGTAAATCGTCCGACAAGACACACGAGTGGCACTCTCAACCATCAATTGGCTCGTGCTTAGCTCGACAACCAATCATGCGAGTTACCCCACTCACCTTCCACACAACTACACAAGGAGTGACTCGTGCTTAGCTCGACAATCATCCTTGCTTCGTTAGATTCAGGTGGTGTCATCTTACGGATAGTGCGTGATTTACATTTTGAAAAACAGGATTTTGTTTCCGGTTTATAAAACCCTTTTGGTGAATTAACAAAGTAAGTGTCAAAACGATTTTAAGCACTTTTAACATAATACCATCTTTATATTTTCTTTGTCAATTCTATTCGCGCGAGATTGTTAACCAATTTAACAAACATTGTATTTTATTTGATTTTATAGAAAAATTGTCTAGCATGCGAATCCTAATCCATGCATAGAAAAATAAAATACAACCACGCATATATATATATATATATGCTTCGGTAACATGCCCAAAAATCCTATGCGTTTTCCCCGTGAGCCACAACGGGGAAAACGAGGCCAAAATCTAAGGACAGGATATAGACTCGTTGGGTGAGCTCCCACTGAATCCAACACCTCCACTAGCATGTCGATTCCTTTTCGCCAAGACGTCATCACCATGACTCCCGTTGACTATTCCGGTTTTAATTCTATACTATATACAAATACATAGAATATTTATAAACGACACGCAGGTCGCATTCCTACGCTATTTATACAAATACATAGAATAAAAGAAACGGCGTGCAAGCCGTACCAATAAGTAAATAAACTAATATTGTTACAAAGATACAGCACGCAGGCCGCCAAAAACCCAAAATAATCAACCACCACAACACATAGGTCTAAGGGCATATCTTGTTACCAAATTAAACCAAACATACCAAATAGAAACATGGTGTGCCACACATAACCATGATATATAAATATATATCTATATTTTAGTTAAGATTGTCAAAACATCAAAGGCACCAAAAAGACAATCCTTGTACATATGTATTAGTGTACCAAACCATTTTTGACACACATATTCAAATATACATTTATAAGTATATATTTGGGTACACTTCATGCCAAGTTACAACAAATATATAAATATAAAAACTAAAATATTAACAAGACTACGAATAAATCTATTCTAGCACAACAAGAGTCTCAATGAAAAACCAAATTTTAAGAAAACACTTTTCTTATAAAAAAAAACTTTTATGGTTTTTCTAGACTCAATAGTGCAAAGCCACGTTAGATATGGCTCTATACCATTGAAGGTATTCGTTTGGCAAAATCTAGTAGCAACTGAAGCAAAGTATAAAACAAAATTTAAAGCCAAACAATGAATACTTCCCATGGACCAAAATCTAACAATGAAATTGCAACTAAAAGATAAACAAGATGAGTAGAAAGGTTTATACCTCAATGCAAGTCACAAAGAAAACCTCTCTTGCCAAGTAGCTTAGAATCCAACAAAGAACTCCTCCAATGAAGTCCACCCCAAGATTGTTTGACTCCCAAGTGCTAGCAAGTTGATGTGTAATCACCAAAACAGCAATCAAGTGCAAGTGTTTCTTGCTTCTTGTGCTCAAGAACACCAAGAATAAGATGAACAAGAGAGAGAGAGAGAGTTCTAGTATCAACCAATAGACAAAGAACAAGCCAAAAGCCTCTACTAGAGCAGATAACTCGTAGTCTCTTTGTCTACCACAATTATTAGAAGTTAACACCATTAAACCAAGTGTTTAAGGCTGTTAACTCTGCTGTTACAACAGATGTACACGGCCCGTGTTGGCCAACACGGCCGTGTAGGCCCAAAGTCCACGGCCCCAATTGGGCTAAGACGGCCCGTGTCTAACAGGCACAACACGGCCCGTGTAGGCCCAAACTACACGCCCTTGAACTGGAGTAATACGCCTCGTGTATGTTGGACTAGACACGGCCCGTGTTCTGGAACACAGCGTGTGTACCATCCTGCCAAATCCCATTTTGGCCTTTTCCTCTCTTTTGCTTGATCGTGTTGCCGGAATCAATACTTGGTGTGTGACTGAATAGGCCTATAGCTCATCGGTAGTGCCATAAACTCGTTCGTGTCAGCGGGCATATTCCAACACCTTGGTGTTCTCAGTGCCGTACTTACCACTCTGGTGAGTGTTCTAACTCTACTAGATGGTGCTGGAGGTGCGGGCAGAAGGGCCACGCTACTACTGAGTGTGGTTTCAAAGAAGATGTGTGTTACCGGTGCCACAAGCCCGGGCACAAGTTGACTGACTGCCCAGAAAGATAGGGTGCAGGAACAAAGGGGTCTTCTTCTTCTAGAGGCCCGAAAAGAGATGACATGCCCCGCGCAAAAGGCAGGGCTTTCCAGATGACAGCTGACGAGGCCATAGCAGCAGGGGATGTCATCACTGGTACGTTTCTTATCAACTATATCCCTGCTTGTGTTTTATTTGACTCTGGAGCTACCTACTCCTTTGTATCTATGGTGTGTCGTAGAAGATTATAGTTACCTCTCGTTCCATTAACTGAGCCGCTCAGAGTAGAGCTCACTGACGGCAAAGTAGTCTCTGTTACAGAGAATGTCCCAATAGCTGTGATTTACATTGACGGGAGTAGTATCCCTATTTCTTTCTTCATTATGCTTATTGCGGGCTTTGATGTCGTAATCGGGATAGATTGGCTCAGCAAGCGTGATGCTGAGATTATCTGTTCCAAAAAGATGATCAAGATCCCTTTCTCTGATGGATCTTATGCTGTTGCACGTGGAGAACGACGGGATTCTGATATTCCCATTGTCTCCATGATTAAAGTTCAAAAGTCGGTTGCTAAAGGTTGTGACTCTTATCTAGCATACGTTATTGATAATACGATGGAGAAGCGACCAGTTCGTGATATTCGGATGGTGTCTGACTACCCTGAGGTATTCCCTAAAGAACTTCCGGGTTTGCCTCCAATTCATGATGTTGAGTTCAAGATTGAGCTTATTCCATGAACTACACTTGTGGCTCTTTCCCCGTATCATCTTGCTCCTTCTGAAATAAGAAAGATTACGACTCAAATTCAGGAGTCGCTCGACAATGGTTTCATTCGTTCGAGTTCCTCACCGTGGATAGCTCCTGTATTATTTGTGAAGAAAAAGACGGAACAATGCAAATGTGCATAGATTACAGGGAGCTTAACAAGCGAACTGTAAAGAATAAGTATCAGCTTCCTCAGATAGATGATCTTTTTGATCAGTTGCAGGGGGCTACATGCTTCTCTAAGATTGATCTCTGGTCGGGGTATCACCAAGTACAAGTTCATGAAGAAGATGTTCCGAAGACCGCGTTCCAAACTCGTTAGGGTCATTACGAATTTCTGGTTATGTCGTTCGGCTTAACCAATGCCCCAGCCGTCTTCATGGATCTGATGAATCGGGTTTGTCGTCCGTTTCTAGATAGATCCGTGATTGTATTTATTGATGACATTCTTGTTTACTCGAAGACGGAAGCTGATCACAAGCTTCATCTTCTTCAGGTTCTCGAGACTATAAAGCGAGAACAATTGTATGCCAAGTTGTCCAAATGTGAATTCTGGCTTAAGGAAGTTCATTTCCTCGGCCATGTTATATGTCAAGATGGTGTCAAAGTAGATCCAGCTAAGGTGGAGGCTGTGATGAACTGGGGGGTTCCTCGAACTCCTTCCGAAATTAAAAGCTTCCTTGGCTTGGCTGGCTACTATCGGCGGTTTATCCGCGATTTCTCAAAGCTTGCGGGTCCGTTGACCAAACTAACTCGCAAGGATGTGGCATTTGTCTGGTCAGAAGCTCAAGAGGAAGCTTTTCAGACATCATCAACTTGTTATGTGAAGCTCCGGTCCTTACTTTGCCTGAGGGTTCGGAGGACTTTACAGTATACTGTGACGCCTCTTATGCGAGTTTGGGTTGCGTCCTAATGCAACGTGATAGAGTGATTGCCTACGCTTCTAGGCAGTTGAAATCACACAAACGGAACTACCCAACCCATGATCTGGAGCTTGCTACTGTTGGGATTGCACTGAAGTTGTGGAGGCATTACCTTTATGGTACAAAGTGTGTGATTTGCACAGATCACAAAAGTCTCCAGTATGTATTTTCTCAGAAGGATCTCAACATGCGGCAACGCTGTTGGTTGTAGTTAATAAAAAGCTATGATTGTGAGATCCGTTACCATCGTAGCAAGGCCAATGTTGTAGCGGACGCTTTAAGCCATAAAGGACCGACAGCAGAAGCTAAATTTATGAGAATCGCGATCGTACCAGACTTGATTTCTAAACTGAAGGAAGCTCAGCAGACTGCATTACAAGAAGAAAATCTAAAATTTGAAATGATGAAGAAGTTAAAGGATCAGCTTGCTGAAGATAATCGTGGGTTGAAGACTTTACAATCCAGGATCTGGGTACCTTCTGCTGGAGGTAACCGTGAGCTGATTCTGTAGGAAGCCCATAAGTCCAAATTATCTATCCATCCGGGAATCACAAAGATGTACCACGACTTGAAGATGCTATACTGGTGGCCGACTTTCAAGAAAGACATCGCTTCATTTGTGGAGAGATGTCAGATCTGCGCGCAAGTAAAGACAGGGCACTAGAGACCTTATGGTAATCTGCAGCAACTGGATAATCCGGAATGGAAATGGGATAATATCATGATGGATTTCGTGACAAAGCTACCGAGGACGTCCAGAGGGCACGACATGATCTGGGTTATTGTGGATCGATTGACGAAGAGTGCTTATTTCTTGGCAACGAACGAGTCTGCTTCGCTGACCCGTTTAGCCCAGTTACATATCGATGAGATTGTGTCACGTCACGGTCTTCCCTGTTCAATTGTATCTGATCGTGACTCTCGGTTTGTCTCGAATTTCTGACAAAGTCTACAACGCGAACTCGGCACTCGTGTTCATCTGAGCACTACCTATCATCCGCACACTGATGGCCAATCTGAATGTACGATCCAAACGTTAGAAGATATGCTTCATGCCTATGTACTCGAATTTCGTGGATCATGGAATTCTCATCTCCCATTGATTGAATTTGCTTACAACAATTCATATCATTCCAGCATTGGAATGCCACCATACGAGATGCTCTATTGAAGACGATGTCGCACTCTGACCTGTTGGTTGGAGCTTGGTGAGAAGCAGTTCGCTGGACCTGAAATTGTCCAGATTACTTCTGACAAAGTGAATGTGGCTCTTGAAAAGCTGAAAGCAGCTTGGGACCAACAGAAGATGTATGCGGATCCAAAGTGTCGTCCCGCTACATTTGAAGTCGGTGATCACGTGTTCTTGAAGGTTTCTCCTTGGAAAAGCGTCATTCGTTTTGGGCGTAAGGGAAAGCTAAGTCCACGTTTCATTGGCCCATTCAGAATCATATGCAAGGTGAATGATCAGACAGTGACTCTAGAGCTACCGCCTGAGCTAGCTGGAATACACGACACCTTTAACGTGTGCTACTTACGTAAGTGCCACGTTGAGGAAAAACAAATTATTCCTTTGTAGGAATTGAAAGTTGACTCTTCCAAGCGACTAGTTGAAGAACCTGTTGAAATTCTTGACACGAAGGTCAATAAACTACGCAAGAAGATGATTAAACTTTCCTTGTGAAGTGGAAGCACAACCTAGGTCCGAACCTGAATTAGGAAGTTGAGGATGAAATGAACACAAGGTACCCTCACCTATTTAACACTGAGCGGATTCCGAGGACGGAATCCTCTTAAGGGGGTAGATTTGTAACATCCTCAACTTGGGCCTAGTTGTAAATAGTACGTACGCGTATGTGATTAATGTAATAGGAAAGTATTTATTTGTATGTACTTGTTGAGTCTAAATGAATATATGTATTTTTGTCTATGTTGTGTGTTTTAAGTATTTATGTTAAGAATATATATATATATATATATATATGTGTGTGTGTGTGTAGTTAATTATTTAATTAAGAAAATAAAGAAAGAAAAGAATAAAAAATTAGATATTTTGTCAAGAGGCGGTTTACCTCTGGATAAGATTTATATGTTTGTGTAAGTGTATCATTTGACTCACAAAGTCAATATTTGCAAACACCCTCAAAACACACACAAACACATATTTATTACTCTCGTGAGATCTTAAAGAAGTTCTTGAAAGAAAGAGTTTGAAAGATTTATGGTCATAGAGTCAAAGTAAGGTGAGTATGATGTTTGTAGAATAGATTATATGTGTATTATGTTAGATATATGGGTGTTTTGTGGTTGGAAGTTATGTTGGAGTTGAAGACTCCATTGTTAAACATGAGAGCTTACTTTACATGTGGATTTCTCATATTTTGATGTTTTTAAAAGGTGTGAAGATGTTCATGAGATTTATATGGGTGGTATATCAAGCTCCAAAGTGTTTAAGACGTGAAAACCAACATGTTTAAAAACTGGGTTTTTGTATTATTGAAGTGAAAGTCGCATGCATGACAAATAAAGAAGATGATGAATCTGGAAAATGCGAGATATCGGCGCGACATTTTTATGGTCGCGGCGCGACCCCGTCAAAAGTGCCCTATGCGACATTTTTTTAACCGACTATCGAATCGACCATGTGACCTTTAGGTCCGACAGTCGGATGACGCATCCGACCTTCGTGTGTCGCGGCGCAACAGGTTAAGTGGTCGCGGCGCGACAGGGCCTTTTTAGCAAGGATGTGTTTTCTTTGTGCATGTTCTTGTTGAATAGGTTATGTAGCGTCAAAAGAAAGTTTAGTAAGTGAATTGTGAACATTAGAAAATATTGTAAGGTTCTAATGATAGAACTTGATATGTGCAAACGCTTAACGCATTTTCCGAATGTTTTAGGTGAACGTGTTAGCTGAACCAGAATTAAGTGAACAAACATTGTAAGCTAGTCAGGTGAGTTCCTGCTTTCATGAGACTCAGTAGAGTAAGGCTTGCATGCTAAATCATTATGTGAATATAGTATGTATGACTAACTTGCTTTTGCAGGTGTACTCAAGGAGGTAAGCTTATATGTTACGAAGTGTATTAGGTGCATGCCAGTGGGTCCAGAATGGAACCACTTAGTTGGTATATGATGCTATGCATGAATAACTACCTCTTAGATGTTATATGTAAGATGATGGATCCCTATGGGATCAAATGTACGTATATGTGTATGTGCGCTGTCTGCAGACTATCTGACGCATGGTTAAGGTCAATCGGTTGTAATTGGATTCCTCTGGATTCCACGGTGATTCAGGAGGCATCCTGGATCATAGGTTCTGCAGAACCGCCGTGCCTTAACGTGAGTGGTAATCAGCCGGTTGTAGTTGGATTACCTGTGGAGCCTCTGGCTCTGTGAACGATGCTTGGTGGACTGCTTTATGCTCCCCCACCAAAGCGGATTGGTCGTGTCTGATCCCCCGGTCTGAGTTGTTGAGCGGGATTGATTACCCTGCAAGACACGACTCTTACTGATCTTGTCAGCACACCGCTATGTGCTAAGCTAGCAATGATTGTTTATGATATGATGCATGACTTACTGTATTGATACTTGTGATAGTATGTACTCACTAGCTAAGTGTTAGCTAATGATGCTATGTTTTCCTTTTTCAGGTAAAGATTACATGTCCTGCGAGGCGGGTAGCTTTTGGGATGTTCATTGCCCCTTGTGGGTGGAACACTTGATGATTATTATGTTGTAATGTAAATAGATACAATGGTCGGTTCCTGTACTCGGTAACACCAGTGTTCTTTTGAAAAGATGTTAATGTAAATAACAGTTTGTTATTTTAAAAAGAAAAACTTCCGTTGCTAAATCTGATAATTATGAAAAGTAGCTGTTTTCTGAAGCGGTGTTACACATAGAGGAACAAATTCCTATTGACTACATAGGCCCGCCACATAGATAACACTCTACTCAATCATCTCCCTTATAACGACCAGTTACGGACCGCGTTAGAGAACGATCAAAGCAAAGCAGACTTGTAACGTCCCAAATTTTTTTTATAAATAATCGAATATGAAAACGATGAATAATCTATCATAATTAGAACATTGTAAAACTCAGTTTACAACCCAAGGTGAAAACTCGTAAAAGCTTAGATTCGATTGTAATTGTCTTGGAATACATCATTAACTACAAATTAGTTCAAAACATTGCGGAAGCTTGAGGGAAATTAGCTATCAACCGCATGCTGGAGCCCCGCCATGGTCATCACTTGAAAAGAATGTTAAACAACAACCGTAAGCACGAAGCTTAGCGAGTACTTTACATACAACAAACCGAATTATCACATAATCAACTTGTTTTACGTATGGTGCATCAATCATTCCCGCTACCGTAGTAGGCGGTCTCAACATTCCCGTTACCGAAGTAAACGGTCTCATCATTCCCGTCACACTAGTGAATGGTATCATCATTCCCGTCACTGTAGTGAACGGTCTCATCATTCCCGTCACCGAAGTGATCGGTGTCATCATTCCCGTCACCGAAGTGAACGGTCTCATCATTCCCGTCACCGAGGTGATCAACACAAAGGTCGCATGAGGTACTGAAAGTTGCACGGGTTACTGAAAGTCGCATGGGGTATCAACACAAAGGTCGCATGGGTATCAAACACAAAGGTCGCATGGGTATCGAACACAAAGGTCACATGGGGTATCAAACACAAAGGTTGCATGGGGTATCAAACAAAAATGTTGCATGGGGTATCGTTACAAAGGTCACATAGGGTTCAAGTATGAAAGTCGAATGAGGGTACTCGAAGTCGTTTGGGGGGTAACAAGTGGCCATGCGAAAGTCGCATGGCACGGGAATCATCCATGTCAGTTCATCATTTTCATTTCTCAGGCTCCATGGCCAAAATCAAGTTCTTTCAAAACTCAACTAAATCATTTCATTTTTGTTACAAAACATTTCTCCATTCATTTGAAAACTTCCTTTAAGATTTAAACACATTTCATCACGTTTCAAGAGCTCACATCTCAATCTTTTCTCTGGTTCTTTCTTAAACCCAAAACCTCAAAACCCACATTCTAACTCATGCTAGCATCATTTAGAATAAAATTAATATCTACTAGACCATAATGAGGTAGAAAACATTACCTGATGATCCTTTCAACAATTCCTCAAATTCACCAACAATTCTTGGCTACCTCTTCCTCTGTTCTTCGTGGGTTTTAGCACACACACAACACACACCGATTCTCTCCCAATGCAACAGTGTTTTTGATTTCAAAGTGTTGGGGGCTGTGCCCTAGCCACCTTTATTATATACCTTCTTAAAAGGACAAACCCCACTTTTGAATTCAATAAGCCCAATAATGCTAAATCCAATTGAATTATTTCCATTAGTCCATTTAGCCAACCATTCATATATATATATATATATATATATATATATTTAAGCCCACATAAATCAACTAGTCCATAACCCAACACAATATTATTTTCTCAATAAAATATTCCTTTTATTTATTTTCAAAAGTTCAGATATTACAACTCTCGCCCACTTAAACACGATTTCGTCCTCGAAATTTTCACTTGAATAATTCGGGGTAGTTCTTTCTCATTTCTTCCTCAGACTCCCACGTCCATTCCAAACCCTTGCGGTGCTCCCACTGCACCTTCACCATTCCCACTTGTCTGTTGCGTAGTCGTTTGATCTTTCTTTCGAGGATCGTAACCGGTCTCTCGATGTAGTTGAATTTCTCATCTATGGTGATGTCCTCCAATGGCACAAACGCCGACTCGTCAGCGAAACACTTTCTTAGGTGAGATACATGAAACGTGTTGTGTATCTTTGATAACTCCTGAGGTAGCTCCAAACGATAAGCCACCTTACTAATCCTCGCGATAACTTTGAAAGGCCCAATAAACCTTGGGTTCAGTTTTCCACGTTTTCTAAATCGTATTATTTCTTTCCACATAGATACCTTTAGTAACACATAGTCACCAACTTGGAATTCCAGTAATGACCTCCATTTATCCACGTAGCGTTTATGTCGGCTTTCTGAGGTTTTTTGTACTATTTCCATGTTGCTAAGCTCTTTCTGTCCAACTTCTCCCCAACAGATTGGGGTTCTACATTTCCTACCATACAACATCTCGTATGGTGGCATACCGATACTCGCGTGGTAGCTGTTGTTATACGAAAATTCCACTAGGGGTAAGTACAAATCCCAGCTTCCCCTGAAGTCTATCACACACGCTCTTAGCATGTCTTCCAGCGTTTGGATCGTCCGCTCACTTTGTCCATCAGTTTGGGGGTGATACGTTGTACTCAAGTTAACCCTTGTGCCCAAATCCTCATGGAACTTGCTCCAAAATCTGGATGTGAATCGTACATCCCTGTCAGAAATGATAGTTACACGCACTCCGTGCTTCGAGACAATCTCTTTTACATAGATATCAGACAATCTCTCGGCCGAACTAGCTTATCAGATCAGTATGAAATGGGCGCTTTTTGTTAATCGGTCCACCACTACCCAGATCGCATCATAGATCCTTGGTGTTTTAGGTAGTTTCGTTATCAGATCCATAGTTATATGCTCCCGTTTCCACACGGGTATTTCCAGCGGTTGCAATTCACCATGCGGTCGCTAATGCTCAACTTTAACTTGTAGATATGTAAGGCACTTTTCAACGTACTTAGCCACATCTCTCTTCATCCCTGGCCACCAGTAATCCACTTTCAAGTCCCTGTACATCTTAGTGGCTCCTGGGTGTATAGAAAATTTTAACTTATGCGCTTCGTCAAGAATGAGATTTCGGACTTCTATGATTTTCGGATGATACAACGTTGGTTTTGAACGGATGATACAAGATTTCATAGTCGTAGTCCTTGACTAGGTCTAGCCATCTCCACTGGCGCATGTTCAGGTTCTTTTGATCAGCGAAGTACTTTAAACTTTTGTGATCTATATATATCGTGCACTTAACCCCGTACAAATAATGTATCCATAATTTGAGCGCGAACACTACAACGGCTAGCTCTAAATCGTGAGTCAGGTAATTGCAATCGTGCGGTTTCAGTTGTCGTGAGGCGTATGCAATCACTTTCCCTCTTTGCATCAATACACAGCCAAGCCCCACGTAGGACGCGTCACAATAAACTACCAAATCCTCCATTCCTTCCGGTAAAGCCAGTATCGGGGCTTCACACAATCTGCCTCGAAGGATCTCGAATGCTTCCTGTTGCTTTTCTCCCTAATCAAAACGAACATTTTTCTTCATCAACTTGGTCAGTGGCACTGCTATCTTCGAGAAATCCTTAATAAACCTTCTTTAGTAACCGGCCAATCCCTGAAAACTTCGGATCTCCGTAGGAGTCTTAGGCGTTTCTCATTTCATCACAACCTCGATCTTTGCAGGGTCTACCTTAATTCCTTCCTGATTGACCAAATGCCCGAGAAATTGGACCTCCTACAGCCAAAATTCACACTTGGAGAACTTCGCGTAAAGCTTCTCCCTCTTCAAGGTTTCGAGTACATCCCGTAGGTGTAATTCATGCTCGGCCTCAGTCTTTGAGTAAACCAAGATGTCACCGATGAATACTATCACGGACTTGTTGAGCATTGGTCTGCGGACTCGGTTCATCAGATCTATGAATGCTGCCGGCGCGTTTGTGAGACCGAAGGGCATAACGAGGAACTCGAAGTGCCCATAGCGCGTGCGGAAAGCAATCTTGGCTATGTCCTCCTCCCGAACCTTTAGTTGATGATATCCCGACCGTAAGTCTTTTTTTTTGAGAAACAGGCCGCTCCTTGCAGTTGGTCAAACAAGTCGTCGATCCTTGGCAACGGATAACGGTTCTAGATTGTCACCTTGTTGAGCTCGCGATAGTCGTCGATCAGTGCTCCCTATGGTGAGATACTTGTGCGTATGAAGCCCTTATCAAGTAGTTCATCCAGTTGTGACATTAGCTCTTGCATTTCTGGCGGTGCTAGTTGGTATGGCGTCTTGGCAATGGGTGCAACTCCCGGCATTAGGTCTATACGAAACTCCACTAGTCTGTCTGGTGGAATCCTCGACAGTTCATCCGGAAATACTTCCGGGTAATCACACACAATCGATACATCGGAAACTGTCAATTTCTTCTTTTCCGTTCTCGAGTCGACCACATGATCTATAAAGGCCGCGAAACCCTTGCGTAGATACTTTGTTTCTTTAGTCACGGTGCAGCATTGTCACACCCCGCTAAAGCAGAAACACGGGGTGTCACAGCACAAGATATCATCGCACAAGGTAAATAGACAATAACCATTATATTGACTTAACAAAAATAAGTAGTTCGGGTAAAAGATAAATAAAAGTTACATAATCGAATAAAAATTAAATGACATTGTCTTGTACGATGCGAAAATAAAATAAATATTGATTTTATAAAACGTGACGATGAAGATGAAGATGCCACACATCATGTTTGTATGCATAAGGTACCTAACGACGATCACCTGAAAGCACGGGTAAAAGAAAGAAAACGGTCAACTACTAGAGTTGGTGAGTTCATAGGTTTTTAATATATGCACAAAATATCTTTTAAATAAGAAAAGTTTAAATAATTGATAGAAGTTTTTGAATAAAATCCAAGTATGAAATAATGATTGAAGATGTATTATATTGCCCAATACGTTGCACATGGTAGTAATAGACTATGATGATTGTTGCTTGAGCCATTATCCAACCTAGCCGACAACCAATTGCCCATGATAAACCTAACGCCTATATTAAATAACGTTAGTAGTGGTAAAGTACAACTATAGTTCGTCAACCATAAATGGGAGACGTCGGAATCTCCAAATAGCGCTAGTTACAAATACCATCGGCTCACTAGCGGAGTTAAGGAATAATGTCCAACGAAAGGGCCTTACAACGATCACCCAAGCACATAAAAGAATAATACCATAAGTGCTCAAAATAATATTTGAAATAAATAAGAAGATAGGCAATAAACTTTTCATGAAACGTATACACATGCTTTCACCCCAAAATAATATGAAATACGGTAAAAAGGGGCTATGATACTCACTCGGTATGCAAAGGTGTTCACTCGTAAGGATTTCTTGTTCCTACCGAAGCTCCTTTCCTAATATAAGAGGCATGTAGCTCTATTAGACTTATTTTATTTATTATTTTGTATTATATATTTATTGTTAACTTATTTATTAAATAGTTAAAGGTTGTCTCCATTTTTCCATAAATCTTAAGTGTTCACTGAAATTTTCAGTTCTTTAAGTTGAACTTTAAAAATTAAAAATTGTATTTTAGGAGTCATATTAAGGTTTGATATTTTAATATAATCTTAATACATGTTTATAGAATGTCCAGTAAAAATATAGGAATTTATAATCCATGTTTAATATTTTTAATAATTAAAAGTTTATAAGATGTCCACTGATCAGTGTCTGGATGACATGTTGTTACTAAAACGTCTGTTTTGGGCTCATACGACCTCTTTTTTACATGATTCAAACTGGGAATTAACCACGACTAAACGATTAAACTTTTAAAAAAAACTAGACATATTTTTACACAAGAATGAGTAAGTTACACTCATTAAAAGTGTACCTTTTTAAATCTGTCAGATTTCCAGATTCAACATATGGGTCTTTTTAAATATGTTTGAAGGATCAAACGTTGATGAAAATTAGTGAATCCAGGTTTAAATGAAAGGTAACACCTTAAACTAAGATTAGCAAAAAGAATCAACTGATTTTGATACCTAGAACTCCAGATATAACAAAAACAAGTGGGGAGTTCTAGCATCAGAATCTGCCAGCTTTAATATTCTTTTTGCTTATGGGTCATAACTTTAATATAACATGATTATATTCATGATTAATCATCTTGTATGAGTATAAGCTTTGATAATCCATGTGTTCTTACAACAATGGTAGGATGATACACATTTTATGTGTTCCTTACAACATTTGTTAAGATGAAACACATGTATGATCAAAGTCTTATTTTCTTGATTTTTAGTTGATTAAGTTCCATACAACAATGGTAGGATGATGCACATTTCATGTGCTCCTTACAACATTGGTAGGATGTTTATATTTACATGATTATAGATATATATATATATATATATATAAAGGAAATAAGATGAACAACAAAGAAAATAAATAAAAGAAAGAAGAAAGAAGAAAAGAAGAAAGGTAGAAGAGTAGAGATGAGTGTTTTATGATCATCTTACCAACTCTTTTTCTTTGATTTGTCTTTGATCTTCACAAGATGAACAAGGGTTTGATGTTCTTGGGAGATTTTGTTGGTGAAAGAAGAAGAGAGAAAAGAGAAGAGATGGAGTGTAAGAAAATGAGAGAGAGAGTAAGTTGGTTGAAGGTAGTGTGAAAAATGAATAAAAAGGGTTGGTATTTATAGAAAAAAAAGAAGAAGAGAGTGAGGGGGGGGGGGTGAGGTGGTGATGATGGTTGAGTGTGTAAGTAAAATAAATGATTGTGTTGTGTTGGGTTGATTTCTATTTTCTTTTTCTTTTTCTTTTTCTTTTTGTTTATTATATACAATATATATATATAATTATATACATGTTTTTATATATAAATGTATATAATTTTATTTATTTATTATTATAATTATATTTTTTTATTATTTATTATTTTTTTATATAAATATATATATATATATACATTTGCTTTTGGTGACGGTTGTCACAGTCTCCCCTAGTTAGAGAAATTTCGTCCCGAAATTTACTTTGTACTAACGTTATTAAAGAGTTGAGGATATTTATGTTTCATGTAGTATTCGTGTTCCCATGTGTATTCGGGTCCGTACTTGAATTCCAATCGAACTTTTATAATTTGAATCTTACTTTTTCTAAGTTGTTTGACCTTACGGTCAAGAATTTTAATTGGTTCATGTACGAAATTTAACCGATCATCTGAACATACTTTAGGGGTAGTACTAGAGTTTCATCAGCTAATAATTTATTTAGATTTGACACATGGTAGGTATCGTGTATGGCATTTAGTTCTTGTGGCAATTTAAGCATATACGCCCCTCGCCTAATTCTTCTGATTATATCAAATGGTCTAAAGAATCTGGGATATAGGTTTCCTTTTTTTTTTAAATGTACTATTTTCTTCCACGGCAATACCTTTATAAGCACTTTTATCGCCCACTTGGAACTCTAAAGGTTTACGGAGATTATCAGCGTAAATTTTCTAATGATCTTTAGCAATCTTAAGCCTATCGTTCATAATTGTATTCTTGTCGATGACCGCTTGCATGATATCAGGTCTAGTCAATTTCCTATCGCCAATTTCCAACAAATTAAGTGGGGATCTACACTTGCGCCCATACAAGACTTCATATGGTGCAACTGGATGCTAGTGTGACACCTATTATTCTAAGAAAACTTAACTAATAGTATATGTGAATCTCAAGTTCCACTAAAATTTATTACGCATGCACACAACATGTCTTCTAGTGTCTAAATCGTTCTCTCCGATTGCCCATCCGTTTGAGGGTGGTAGGCGCTGCTCAGGTTTACTTGCGTACCTAACGCCCTTTGTGACGATTGCCAAAATCGGGATGTGAACCGACTACCTCTATCGGATATTATTGCAATTGGTACTGCGTGTCGGGCAACAACTTCGTCAATATAATTCTGAGCCAGTTTTCCACTTTGTAATCTTCCCGTATAGGGAGAAAAGGTGCCGATTTCGTGAGTCGATCTATTATAACCCAAATGGAATCGTACCCTTTTGCAGATCGGAGTAATTTAGATACGAAATCCATGCTTATATGTTCCCATTCCATTCTGGCTGTTGCAACAAACCGGATGGCTTCTGGTGTTCTGTCTTAACCCTTGCGCAAGTTAAACATTTCCCACGAACAAGGAGACGTCTTTCTTTATTCCAGGCCTACCAATAGTATTCCTTGAGAACATTTTGTCGGCTCCAGGGTGGATTGAATATTATAAGCCTCGTCTAAAATTGTTGATTAAAGGTTATTAAACTTAGCTATCCAATTCTTGTTTTCGAAGTGGTGCACTCCATCTGGCCTGTTTTGAATCATCGCTCCAAGTGATATAGGGTCTCGTTCTTCAAATTTTCCGTCTTTGATGCTTCTTTTTGAGCTTCAACTATTCTTTCCTTTAGGCTTGTTTGAATGGTTGCTCCTAAAGCTTGTACCCTAGATGGATTCACTCTTTTGTTTCTTCATAGAGCATCAGCGACCATATTGGCCTTGCTAGTATGGTATTTGATTTCACAATCGTAGTCACTAAGCCATTCTACTCATCTTCTACGCCTCATATCGAGCATCTTTGGATCAAGAATATGCTGAAGACTCTTGTGGTCTGTATAAATAGTTCGCTTAGTACTATAAAGGTAATATCTCCATTTTTTAAGGGCAGATACTACGGCTCCTAACTCTAAGTTGTGGGTAGTAAATTTCTTCTCATGCACTTTGAATTTTCTCGAATCATATCAATGACTTTCTCTTTTTGCAACAACACACAACCCAATCCTTGGTGCATTGCTAACTTATTCTTAAGCGTAGAAAATGTTTTTTTTTCACCAAACAAACTTCTTATCCTCTTGAGTTAATGCCGCGAGTGGTTGCGTAAATTTTGAGAAATTTGCTATAAATAAATGTACTTAACCGAGAAATTTACAATTTCAGTCGGGATATATGGGGTTCCTATTTCTTTATGGCTTCGATCTTTGTTGGGTCAACATGAATTCCTATTAATTACGTGGCCTAGAAAACGTAATTCCCGGCATACAACTTCTGATCCTTAAGTAACTTTAAACTTCTGATCCTTAAGTAACTTTAGTATCAACCTTAAATGCTTTTCATGGTTGCTCTTGTGTCGCATGTAAATGAGTATATCATCAACAAACACAATCACAACTTATCTAAGTATAGTCTGCATACTCGGTTCATTACGTCCATGAAGACCATTGGTGCGTTTGTCAATCAAAAGGGCATAACTATAACGTGTTCTAAACACGGTTTTGGGCACGTCCTCTTCACAGATTCTTAATTGATGATATCCAGATTGAATATCGATTTTAGAAAAATAGGTAGCACCTTGAAGTTGATCGAAAAGGTCATCGATTCGAGGAAGAGGGTATTGATTTTTGATGGTCAACATGTTGAGTTCCCTATAGTGTATGCACATTCGTAGCAATCCATCTTTCTTTTTGACGAATAGGACTACGGCTCCCCATGGTGAGGTACTTGGTCAAATAATTCCTTTGTCGAGTAGCTCTTGAAGATGTGCAGGCAATTTCCTACATTTCCAACGGGGCTAACCGATATGGTGCCTTTGCTACGAGCGCGGCTCCAGGGATTAAATCAATCCAAATTTGTCTTGTCTAACTAAGGGTAATCTAAGTAATTCATCCGGAAACACCTTGGGAGAATCCCGAACGATTGGAAAATCGTGAATGTGCTTTTCCTAAACCTCCGTTTCTACAACGTGAGCGAAGAATGCGATATAGTCCTTTCTTAAATATTTTTGCATTTTCATGCATGATACCACCTTGACGTTCTTCCTGGTCTTTTCTCCTTATATGACATGCGTTTCATCTTGTGATAGTGGAATCTGAATGATCTTTGCAGAACAAAGTATTTCAGCTTGATTTTTGGATAGCCAATACATACCAACAATTACATCAAAGCTCCCTAATTTGATTGGTATGGTCTACGTTAAAGTTTTTGCTAGCTAAGTTCAGGGTACACTTAGTGATTATATCTCTAGTCTTGACTTCTTGTCCATTAGCAAATTCCATGATATAGGCCTCTTTCAATATTTGAAATTTTAGATTGAGCTTTGGCCTAAAAACTAGTGGTACGAAGCTTCTATATATTCTAGAGTCAGATAGCATTGATGCATTATAATTGTTCAGAAGAAACATACTAGTAATCATATACGGGTCTCTCATTTGTACAAATTCTACTTAGCTAGGTTATGGTGATCCTAAGATATAAGGTCTAACAACTAACACTCCCGTTCAATCATATAGCAATGCATGTAAAATTTTAAAATCATACATTTCATAACGTGATTTAAGCAAAACATGTTCAATCATATAGTTCCCGTTACTACTCAGGGTGCCTCTATGTGCTCCCTAAATTAGCAGTTCTCTCCATCCTAATGAAAAGGTCACGATGTTACTCTCGTTGGTAAGGGGACTCTTTTCCTAGCCGTGAGCCTAACACATGCTTCACAAGAAGTTGGTGTTGATAATACACTAGGTCGTGAAACTCGGGGACTCTCCTACTAAGTTTCTATTCTAACCTCCATGGGTAAAGAATATGTAATCTTAGTGCGTCAACCTAATGATGACATTACAGACTTCGATATATATAAAATTGGTTACTAAGTGTGCTAACATATGCAAGTACTTATGATATGCCATGCTTATGCACACACACAATAATCGTGCTCCAGAAAGAAAATAAATGAAAAATGTTTCTAAGAATATTTTTTTTATAACTACCCTAAGTCCCATATCGTACATAGCTAAATTAGACATAGGTGATCAAGCTTTGTCTAATTGAGGTATAACAATGTGGTACTTAGCTTAATTATATTATCAATACATTTAATGCATTTCAAACAAAATTATTTTGAAAATCATTTTTATAAACCTTTGGTTATAGTTGGTGTTTTCCCCCCAAAAGGAAAACAACATTCTCTATAACCTTAGGCTTTGATACCAAATCTGTCACACCCCGCTAAAGGGGAAACACGAGGTGTCACAGCACAAGATATCATCGCACAAGGTAAATAGACAATAACCATTATATTGACTTAACAAAAATAAGTAGTTCGGGTAAAAGATAAATAAAAGTTACATAATCGAATAAAAATTAAATGACATTGTCTTGTACGATGCGAAAATAAAATAAATATTGTTTTTATAAAACGTGACGATGAAGATGAAGATGCCACACATCATGTTTGTATGCATAAGGTACCTAACGACGATCACCTGAAAGCACGGGTAAAAGAAAGAAAACGGTCAACTACTAGAGTTGGTGAGTTCATTGGTTTTTAATATATGCACAAAATATCTTTTAAATGAGAAAAGTTTAAATAATTGATAGAAGTTTTTGAATAAAATCCAAGTATGAAATAATGATAGAAGATGTATTATATTGCCCAATACGTTGCACATGGTAGTAACAGACTATGATGATTGTTGCTTGAGCCATTATCCAACCTAGCCGACAACCAATTGCCCATGATAAACCTAACGCCTATATTAAATAACGTTAGTAGTGGTAAAGTACATCTATATTTCGTCAACCATAAATGGGAGACGTCGGAATCTCCAAATAGCGCTAGTTACAAATACCATCGGCTCACTAGCGGAGTTAAGGAATAATGTCCAACGAAAGGGCCTTACAACGATCACCCAAGCACATAAAAGAATAATACCATAAGTGCTCAAAATAATATTTGAAATAAATAAGAAGATAGGCAATAAACTTTTCATGAAACGTATACACATGCTTTCACCCCAAAATAATATGAAATACGGTAAAAAGGGGCTATGATACTCACTCGGTATGCAAAGGTGTTCACTCGTAAGGATTTCTTGTTCCTACCGAAGCTCCTTTCCTAATATAAGAGGCATGTAGCTCTATTAGACTTATTTTATTTATTATTTTGTATTATATATTTATTGTTAACTTATTTATTAAATAGTTAAAGGTTGTCTCCATTTTTCCATAAATCTTAAGTGTTCACTGAAATTTTCAGTTCTTTAAGTTGAACTTTAAAAATTAAAAATTGTATTTTAGGAGTCATATTAAGGTTTGATATTTTAATATAATCTTAATACATGTTTCTAGAATGTCCAGTAAAAATATAGGAATTTATAATCCATGTTTAATATTTTTAATAATTAAAAGTGTATAAGATGTCCACTGATCAGTGTCTGGATGACATGTTGTTACTAAAACGTCTGTTTAGGGCTCATACGACCTCTTTTTTACATGATTCAAATTGGGAATTAACCACGACTAAACTATTAAACTTTTAAAAAAAACTAGACATATTTTTACACAAGAATGAGTAAGTTACACGCATTTAAAGTGTACCTTTTTAAATCTGTCAGATTTCCAGATTCAACGTATGGGTCTTTTTAAATATGTTTGAAGGATCAAACGTTGATGAAAATTAGTGAATCCAGGTTTAAATGAAAGGTAACACCTTAAACTAAGATTAGCAAAAAGAATAAACTAATTTTAATACCTAGAACTCCAGATATAACAAAAACAAGTGGGGAGTTCTAGCATCAGAATCTGCCAGCTTTAATATTCTTTTTGCTTATGGGTCATAACTTTAATATAACATGTTTATATTCATGATTAATCATCTTGTATGAGTATAAGCTTTGATAATCCATGTGTTCTTACAACAATGGTAGGATGATACACGTTTTATGTGTTCCTTACAACATTTGTTAAGATGAAACACATGTATGATCAAAGTCTTATTTTCTTGATTTTTAGTTGATTAAGTTCCATACAATAATGGTAGGATGATGCACATTTCATGTGCTCCTTACAACATTGGTAGGATGTTTATATTTACATGATTATAGATATATATATATATATATATAAAGGAAATAAGATGAACAACAAAGAAAATAAATAAAAGAAAGAAGAAAGAAGAAAAGAAGAAAGGTAGAAGAGTAGAGATGAGTGTTTTATGATCATCTTACCAACTCTTTTTCTTTGATTTGTCTTTGATCTTCACAAGATGAACAAGGTTTTGATGTTCTTGGGAGATTTTGTTGGTGAAAGAAGAAGAGAGAAAAGAGAAGAGATGGATTGTAAGTAAAATAAATGATTGTGTTGTGTTGGGTTGATTTCTATTTTCTTTTTCTTTTTCTTTTTCTTTTTGTTTATTATATACAATATATATATAATTATATACATGTTTTTATATATAAATGTATATAATTTTATTTTTTTATTATTATTATATTTTTTTATATAAATATAAAATATATATATATATATATACATTTGCTTTTGGTGACGTTTGTCACAAGCATGCTGTCAATCCATTTTTCCGTTTACCGTAGATGGAGATTTCTCCCCCACTTGGATTCTGAATCCGTATAATCCCTTGCTTACACAAGATGTTGGCCTGGTGACGCCCCAGATAATCCATTCCCACTATCACTTGGAACTCTCTCATAGGCGTCAATAGCAAATCTATGGTAAACTATACATCATCTATCACTATTACATTATCCCTGTAGATCGTGGTAACACACAAAGACTTATCGTCAGCTATCTCTACCTCTAACGGTGTTTCTAACTTCACCGGTGCTATTACAAATTTATTACAAAAATCAGAAGATACAAAGGACTTACTCGCCCCGGAATCAAATAATACAAGCGCAGACAAAGAGTTAACAATAAAAGTACCTGCAATCACATCGGGCTCTTTCTTCGCCTCCTCAACAGTCATTTGGAAAGCATGCCCCCGAGGCCTTAGAACCTCGGGCTTCTTTCCCTTCTCCCCGTCGGTAATCCTCAGCGGTGGTTGCTAAGCGGGTTTCCCGCTACCTCCAGCTGCTTTTGGGCACTCGGCTATGCGGTTCCCCGGCTTGTTGCACCAGAAACACATGTTCAGGTGAGCCTTGCAATCCTTCCCGTAATGTCCGCTCTTCCCACACAAAAAGTAGTTCACGGTTCCCATTCTGCACTCACCAGCATGCCCCTTTCAACACTTGCCACACCTTGCCCCCGGATTCCTAATGGCGGGATTGAAATTACCAACATTTGGCTTCTTGAACTGTTGTCTTCCGGTATTATTACCCAAGGCCGCTCGTTCCGCCGACCTTTTCTTGTTTCTCTCCATCAAGTAAAGTTCTCTGTTCCTTGCCCCCTAAATCTATTGGTCGAGGGTGGTGTATTTTCCGTTCAGAACAAACTCCTGAATATCATCTCGTAACATCTGTGCGTACATGTGCATCTGCAGTCTCTCATCATTGGCATATGATAGAAAATATATCAGTTTCTCCTTGAATATCGCAGTGATTTGGTTGACCCTCTCCGTGGTCTGTCTCAGTTTCATGAATTCGTCCATCACCCGCTCCACCTCTACCTTGGGAGTAAACTCTTCATAAAACACTGCCGTAAATTCCTCCCACTTCATTTTGGCGATAGCTTCTCCCTTTATCTTTCTCAGTAGATTCCACCAATCCTTGGTTGCTCCCCTAAGGAAGTTAGAAGCAAACCAAACTTTTGATTCCTCAGCACAACGGCTAGTAAAGAAAACTCCCTCTATCGCCGAGACCCATCTGGTGCTCTACACCAGGTTTGGCACTTCATAAAAAATAGGCGGCTGACAAGCCAAGAAGCTCCTACCGAGGTCACTTGATTAGCAGTCGATGTTACGTACTGGGCGACGACAACGGCCGCAGTAGCTTCTGTTAGTCCCATGTTTAGAATAGTTAGATTTAATGAGACAAACTATAGATATGTATATATGATAGGTTAAGAGTTAGGAATTATGTAAGTCTGTTATAGACTGACTAGTCAGCTTTAGCTGAGTAGTCAGCGTATAAACAGATATAGAGTTTTATATGTACGTACTAGATAGCTCAGTGACTTCTAAGCTGAGATAGGTTTTAAGAGTGAAGACTTGAAGACTTGAAGATTCAAAATCCCAAGATTCAAGAACTCAGCTTGACAAGGTCAAGACTGAGTAAGTCAGCTCAGCGTCAAAAGTCAGTTTAGAATTTAAGTAAGTTCTAAATTCTTTTATAAACTCTCCATAACTACGACATTTAAATTAGGATATATAAACCTAATTTAAACTATCTATTAGTTGGATAGAAATCTCAGACGGAATTAATTAGATATGTTCTAATTAAGAAGTTTGTTATGGTTTTAAAGAAAAGATAAGTTCTATCTTTAAACTGCGATTTGCTCGTAGATATATCAAGTATAAGTATAAACCTTCTTATGGGTTATAAACACGAACGAATACGTTTACATATGTTTTATATACGTGTTTACATACTGTGTGTATGAATACAGAGGCGATACACAACGAAGACTACATAAGTTAATTGCATATGTTGCAAATCGTATGTGTATTCGTGATACTTGATACGCGTGTGTTGCGATAACTTTGTAAGTTCAAAGTTAGAGAGAGTTTTCAAGAGTTCTTGCTAATCAGTTTTAACAAGAAATTTGATCATCAATTAGTTTTTGATTCAAGAGTGTTGAGAGAGAGTTGAGTTTATAATCATTGTAATATCAAATCATCCTGTTGATTTGATTAGAGAGTGATAATAGTTATTGTCCTGTTTGATAATTGAATATACGTTTGATTAATTTGTTTAATTGTTTAAAGTGTATTCAACCCCCCCCCCCCTTCAACACTGTATCGGTTGCTTGTTCACCCTCTTTGGGACCAACAACTGGTATCAGAGCAAGTTTCTTCATAAGTTGAAGATCAAGATCCGATGTCAAGAGGTTAAGATGTCTACTAGCAACCAATCAAGTCATATACCAACAATGGCGGCAAAAGGGTGTCCTATCTTTGATGAAACTGACTATCCTATGTTGAAGTTTAGAGCCATGCTATATCTGAAGTCTGTGGATCATAGTATGAGTACCGTGATTCATGATGGCTCAATCATATCAATGATCCATATTACCGCCACTGACAAAACTGTTCCCTCTGGAGAAACTCCCAAGCCTGAAGCATCTTGGACTGAGGAAGATCGTAAACTGTTTAACCTTGATGACAAGGAACAAAGCATTATAGCAAATTCTTTGACAAATCCTCTTCTGCATAATGTGGCTGGGTGCCAAACTGCAAAAGAGATGTGGGATACTCTCAGTGTTACGTATGAAGGCACTAACTTGGCCAAGCAACATAAGAATACAAATCTAAGTTGTTCTTATGAAACTTTCTTTGCTAAGAAGAATGAAACTCTGGCAGATTTGTTTACCAGATTTCAATGCTTGATAAATGATCTGATCTTGGTAGGTGTCAAGAAAGATGAGAATGAGTTGGTACTCAAGTTCTTGGATGTGTTACCAGAACAATTCAATGAGATCACCATTGCACTTCATGTTGGAGGAACCTTAGGAAAATATGATCTCAGATCTATCTATGGTTTCCTTCTAAATCATCAACAAATCATGGAACAGAAGAAAGTGGCCCAACAACAAGTAAAAAAATCTATCAATAATGTTGGATCTGCATTAATTGCAGAAAAGAAAAGGAAGGGATCTAAAAAGTCTCAAGCTGAGACTGACTCTGAATCTGAATCTGAGGAGTTAAGTCTTAACTCTGGTTCAGATGATGAAGAGATGGATGCTCTTACTGAACAAATGACAATGTTAGCAAGAAACTTTAGAAAGTTCAGAAGAGGAAGGGGTCAATCTGACAGAAGCAAAAGTGGTAAGTCTACTTTTGATCCTAAGAAAGCTAAGTGCTATAACTGTCAAAGGATAGGACACATAGCTGCTGAGTGCAGAGTTAAGAAGGGAGAATCAGCTTTAGTAGCTGACAAGAAAGCCTACAGAGCTGATAAGTATAAAAAGAAATATAAAAGTCTCAAAGGCAAGCCAGATGAAAACACCAAAGGTCTTCTTGCTGAGACTTGGGATACTGAATCATCTACTTCAGATGATGATGAGCCAGATAGGTGTTTGATGGCCATTGAGGATGAAGAGGAACAAGTCGACTATGAGTTAGAAGACAGTTCCTTTCATGAGGATCTAGCAGAAGCGGCTAAGCCGAGTAAACAAACCAGTAACTGGGATCCTGCCTCAATGTATAAGGTAAATAACTTTAGCTCTTACACTGATGAACAAAAATGTCTTATGTTCAACTATCTGTTGAATGATTTCAAAACCTCTCTCACAGTTCAATCTAGGTTGAAAACTGAAATTTCAAAACTAAAAGATGAACTTAAACACTCTGAAACTCTCTTAAATGCTGGTAAAAAGATTCAAAGTGATTATGAATGTCAGCTTCATATAAACAAACTTCTAAGTGAAGAGCTGCAAGAATCAAAAGAACAAGCTGACAATCTAAGGAAAATCTGTGAATCTTGGTGTAAGTCATCAAGAGAAGCAGAAAAATGTATTAACCAGCAGATACCAAATCAAGTAAAAGCAGTGCTAGGGGGAGATTATAGTACTGCTGCTGAAATCATCGAATATCAAGTCAGTCTTGATGACAAAACGATGAAATCAGATGATATACTCCCAAGAACATTCTTAAGAAACAAGGATGGGAAACAGGTCAAAACCAATAAGTTTGTGAGACCAACCCAAAGTCCTAAGGTTATTCACACAAACCATCTAGGTGAATGTTCCAGATCCAATAGAAACTGTAAGTCAGTTTTCAAAAGATTGGATTACGATCCTATGAGAACAAGTATTTTTGACAGAATATCTCACGTTAACTCAAAAAGACATAACTCTCAAGCCAAATACGAAAGGATTTCTAAAAACAGGAAGTTTTCTGTAAGTCAGACTTCACCAAATAAGGGTACCCATAAAGCTGACAAAGGTAAGTCCAAAGTCAATGAAAATCAGGTAGACAGACTATCTAAAAGTATTGAAAGGTTATCCACATCTTATGACCCTAAAACTGAATCCAAATTTAATGTTTGAAAACTCAAAGAAATCACTCAAACACCCATCTTTAGAAGAAATGCTATAAGTGTGGTGATAGAGGTCATGAGGCCAAAGATTGTTTAAGTACCAATCTTATACCCAGAATCTGTTCGAGCTGATCAATCAAACTCTAAAGGATTAGCTAAGTGATCATCCTCAGGACCCACCAAACAGTGGGTTCCAAAAAGAAACTAATATGTTTAGTTGATCATGTGAAGGGCTCCTACAAGTGGTATCTGGACAGTGGATGCTCAAGGCACATGACAGGAAGCAAGGGGATTCTAAGTGAATTCCAAAATAATGAAGGACCCAAGGTGACATTTGGGGATAATTCTCAAGGAAGGACTAAAGGTTATGGGAAGATAACTGCTGGAAAAGTCACTTTCAAAAAGGTAGCATACGTTGAAGGCCTTAAACACAATATGATAAGTATCAGTCAACTGTGTGATGAGGATTATGAAGTCACCTTCAGAAAGCATGCAGGAACAATTTATGATAAGAAGGGAAAACCAATATTAATGGCAAAAAGAGAGAGAGATATCTATTTGTTAGATCTCAGCTCTACAGATCCTTCAACTGAAACCTGCTTGTATTCTGACTTAACTCTCAAGCTGAGTTGGTTATGGCACAAGAGACTATCACATTTAAATTTCAAATATATTAACAAACTATGTAGCAAAGAGTTAGTCTCTGGTCTGCCTAAGATCACATTTGCTAAAGACAAACTCTGCTCAGCTTGTGAAATGGGAAAACATCATAAGGGATCCTTCAAGTCCAAACAGAATTTTTCAATTACAGAACCATTGCATATGTTGCATTTGGACCTATTTGGACCTATTAGCACCCCAAGCCTAAGTGGCAAAAAGTATACTCTAGTGATTGTCGATGAGTTCACAAGATTCACTTGGGTAGTCTTCTTAAAAGCCAAAAGTGAAGCTGCATATGAGTTAATCAGCTTCATAAGACAAAAAGAGCTGCAAAAGGGTAAGTCTCTTAAACAGCTCAGAAGTGATCATGGGACTGAGTTCAGAAACTCAACTCTTGAAGGCTTTTGTGAAGAAAAAGGAATTATCCAAAATTTCTCATCCGTAAGAACTCCACAACAAAATGGAGTTGCTGAAAAGAGAAATATAACCTTAATTGATGCTGCCAGAACCATGCTATGTGAGGCAAAGCTCAAGCGGAGCTTCTGGGCAGAAGCTGTAAGTACAACCTGCTATACTCAGAATAGATCGATTATAGTTAAAAGACATGGTAAAACACCTTACGAGATGTATCATGGCAGAAATCCCAACATTGGATAATTCCACATTTTTTGTTCAACATGCTATGTGCTAAACCAAAGAGATCAGCTCCATAAGTTGGAACCCAAAGCTGATCAAGAGATATTTGTTGGATATTCTTCAACCTCCAAAGCTTACAGAGTTTTTAATCTTAAAAGGAAGGTAATTGAAGAGTCAGTACATGTTATGTTTGATGAGACAAGTATTGATGAATCCAACAGAGCTTACGCTGACCAGTTAGTCTGAGTGAGCTTGAGAAGAACAAAGAAGATCTCACATCAAATCCCATGTATGTTATGGATGATTCTGATGAAGATGATGAAGTAAATCTGACAAAGATGCATCATCGAAAGAAATTATCAATATTGAAGATAATCAGCCTGAGAATCTCGGTGAATCATCAGGTACATGTCAGATTGAAGATCTAAGTGATCATCAAATTCCTACTCAGACTGAAGAAGTAAGTCCTATTCAGCCTGAGAGACACTGCTCTGACTCAGATCTAGAACCTCAGTCTCCCACTACAACTTTCAAAGTATTAAAAGATTATCCTCTTGATGATGTAATTGGGAACATTGAAGATGGTGTGTTAACTAGATCTAAGGCAAAAGCAAACTATGCTGCCTACTCTAGTTTTCTATCTCAAATGGAACCAAAGAACACTGAAGAGGCTCTAAAAGGTGAAGATTGGATTGAAGCTATGCAAGAGGAGCTGACAGAATTTCAAAGAAATAAGGTATGGACCCTTGTCCCTGCCCCTAAAGGAAAAACAATTATAGGCACTAAGTGGGTCTATAGAAATAAAATGGACAAAGATGGAGTAGTGATTCGAAACAAGGAAAGGCTAGTAGCTCAGGGGTATCGACAAGAAGAAAGTATTGATTATGATGAGACCTTTGCCCATGTTGTAAGGATTGAAGCTATAAGGTTGTTTCTAGCCTATGCAGCCGTCAAAAACTTTAAAGTGTATCAAATGGATGTTAAAAGTGCATTCCTAAATGGAGCACTACAGGAGGAAGTCTATGTGAAACAACCCCCTGGATTTATTGATTCTAAACATCCAGATTATGTTTATAAGTTGGACAAAGCTTTGTATGGACTCAAACAAGCTCCAAGAGCCTTGTATGATACACTATACACCTATTTGCTCTCAAATGATTTTGTCAGAAGAAGTATTCACAAAACTCTTTTCATAAGAAAGAGCAGAGGATATGTCATTCTGGTTCAAATATATGTGGATGACATTATCTTTGGTTCAACAAACCAAGATCTATGTGATTGGTTCTCCAAGATAATGTCTAATCAATACAGAATGAGCATGATGGGTGAGATGATGTACTTTTTGAGACTTCAAATCTATCAGAAAGAAGATGGTATATTTATTAATCAGAGCAAGTATGTCTCTGATCTGATTAAGAAATATGGATTAGACTCAAGCCATCCCGCAAAGTCTCCAATGTTACACAATGTCAAGCTACACAAGGACATTGATGGGAAATCTGTATGTCAGACTACATATAGAGGAATGATAGGTTCATTACTCTATTTAACAGCAAGCAGACCTGACATAATGTTTGCTACATGTGTTTGTGCACGATATCAGGCTGATCCAAAGGAATCACACTTGCTAGCTGTTAAAAGAATACTCAAATATCTGAAGGGAACACCAAACTTAGGTTTGTGGTATCCCATAGGATCAGGATTTGAGCTGATAGGATACTCAGATTCAGACTTCGCAGGATGTGGTCTTGATAGAACGAGTACTACTGGAGGATGTCAACTTTTGGGTGGAAAATTAGTTAGCTTGACAAGCAAGAAACAAAACTTAGTGACAATTTCAACAACTGAAGCTGAATACGTAGCTGCAGGGAGCTGCTGTGCTCAAATACTGTGGATGCAGCATCAACTTAAGGACTTTGATTTGCATTATTTAGAGACTCCAATATTTTGTGAGAATCAAAGTGCTATTGCTATTACACATAACTGTTGGGTTTTGGTGGCATCTAGAAAACGCAGCGGAAACAAAAAACGAGTATAAAACAATTTCATTTTATGCCACCAACACACTACCCAATGGACCACACTCTAGACAATGGAAAAGCAACTAAAAGAAAGGAACAAGTAGAAGAAGTTATACCATACAAGCTCTTCAACTTCCTTGTTGATGTTTCAAACGGAGTGGACTTGAGAATACAAAGATGTATTCTTCTACCGGTATCCACACCAAGTGTTGATGATCCCCACGTGCTAGCTATGATTGGACGCCGCCAAAAGCTTCACCAATGGTCTAACACCATCTTGAAGATTGATATGCCAATCTATCTTCTAAGTATGTGTTACTTGAGAGAGTATATATAAACTAACTTGGAGTTACAAGTTCATATATCAAGAAAGCAATCAACTATGTTCCATAAGCATATTAGGACTTATATAGACTCCAAAATGAAGCTAAAAACGTCCATAACCGACTTAGGAATAAATGGCTATCAATAACCATGAATACCCCATTAATCTAGTCTAAAAAGGCTAGTTTAATATGCTGTTTCAGCATGAGGCACGGCCGTGTCTCACAGGGCACACCCGTGCCAGCCCATAGGTACACCCAAGTCACGCCCGACTTGGGCTCGTGCTTTCGCACTAGGCACGGCCGTACCTCCACGAGGCACGCCCGTGCCGGCCCCAATGGATACGCCCTACGTACGCCGGCCTTGGGCCCGTACCCGGCATAGGGCACGCCCGTACCTTCACAAGGCACGGCCGTGCCCGGCCCAACGAAAACCCATTTTGGTATTTTCTCTCTCTTGTTCAAAGGTGTTGCCGGAATCAATACTTGGCATGTGACCCAATAGGCCTATGCCTCATCGGAAGTGATACCAACTCGTGTGTGTCAGTGGGCATATTCCAACAAACTCCCACTTGAACATGACACACTCACGAAAGGTAACACCGACATAGAGCGGCTTCTAGCAAGGCATCTATGCCCCCAAGTCAGCATAGGGTATGTCGCCCATGACAAGTACCAACCTGTAAAGAATGGTCCTACAGATAAGTGATTATTCATCCCTTCGTTCACGATATCCATTGTGAATGTAGGTCATGGAATATCATCAACCCCAAAACATCCACGATTATGTTTCTCGATCTAGACTAACTATGACGAACAAAAACAAGTTGCAAAATTGATCCATTATCAATTCAACTTGAGCACGACCATGCATTTTGATGTCATCAGTTCAGTCAAAGAGGGGCCCAGGGACAGCTCTCTAAAGAGGAATGAATACCTTTGACTACATTGTTCCGTCATAATAATATGTTTTTGCCTGAAAACTTTCCTTATAACAGCCAGTTACGAACTGCGTTAGAAAGCAATCTAAACAAGACCATATCATTATTCAAGAAGCCCATGTATCTCCAGTAAAAGGACAAACAATATTATCATCCTGATTTACTCGTGATCATGTCCATGAAGTAAACTCAGGTGCGGGTCCTCCAATTACTTGATCACTATCAAGTACATTCTAGTGTTGCGAAAACATGTATTCAATCCACTATGAATACTTTACCAACCACTTGCCTCGATCTTAATTCACTTCTTCCTTCCAATGAAGAACGACCGATCGTGGAGCATTTAGAATAAATAAATTTATTCAATGTAGTAGTTAAACATGCTATGATGGAACACAATAAAGGCTAATAAAAGTACCCGCTCCGCGCGCATTATCAAATCTCCATTTGATAACCAATACAATCAAAGCACATTATTGCTTTCATGTTCCCAACTCAAAATATATCAAATTCAACTAAAAGAACCCAAGCCAAAGCCACTTGTAAACCAAGTGTATGCAAGCCTAGTATGAAAACTCATCACTAGGTCACGACTAAAGCTTATTAAGCGGATCCACAAAGTGACATCCATGCGTACTCTAACAATTACCATATCTTCTCTCGACCAAACACTTATAAAGTGTGCGCCGGAAATATCATGGTCCTTTGTCCAAGCCTTCATGCTCTCATTGTTCCAAGGAACCAAACGGAGTCACAATGCATAAGAGTATGGTTCATATAAGCCATCATACTTTTATTTTATCACAAGAACCCAATTAGAGTCAATGATGCTTAAAGAACCATTGTAGTCGATAACGCTCCACTTAAAAACACAACAATAACAATTCACCAAGAGTAATATATTTCTCAAATTTCCTTGTTACCACCGAACATCAACTTGAAGAACAATATACCAAGAGTTCTTCCAAGTATGTCAAAATTGAGAGAAAATAAACCATGTGATAAACCAAGTTGCTAATTAAATCAACACACTAGTCCATCATGTTTTAATGTCACTCTCTTAGTTTTTCACTCCGAAAAATCCACGTTCGTATCCTCCCAATTCTTCTTATAAAGCAATAATTCCTCAACGCCGGTTTTATAAACTGCCAAATTAGGATATTATTCGTAATAAGAAGTATATCATGGATACACAATATTTGGAACGTAAGCGCTCCCACTAGCTCTGGCATACATCCAAGTTTAATCTTCCCTTTTCGGAAACTCAAATCTATGATTTTCTCATTAGAGTGAAGATTACAACCTTGCGATGTTTATCGAGTCTACGAGGATACTTTCAACGTACAAGACCTTCGGAAAGTGTTGAAACACTCTTTCTCAAAATTCCCATGAAGGAATACGATCTTTACATTGTAGTGATAAACACACGTATCCGAGTAACCTTCAACTTAACCACTAGGACAATTTCCTTATGATACCATCCTCATGGTCAATCATAACGGAAAAGTTTTCATTAGTCAGCATTTGAAGTTCAAGTCCATGAATAGACTTCTTGTAGACCATACGAGGATACTAATGATGTACAAGACTCTCGGAGAGTACTAAAACACTTCCTCAAAATTCCTATAAAGGAATAGAGTCTTTTCCATTTCACTATCATACCTTCACATTCAAGAAAAGGTAGTGATACATCATAAGTCATCAAAGCAGACTTCAACATAAGCACCAAGGAAAAACTCTTTTATGATACCGTCCTCATGGTCAATCATATTAGAATTTTTTTTACCACTGGTCGGCATTTGAAGTTGTCTACATCTTAATCCATGCATACCCGTAGGTTTGCACCAAGGTATCGGATCAACCAAGTCCAATACTTGGATATCGCCATGGATTGCATCCCATTCTCATTATCTCTCTCCTTCTAGTAGACACTAGGCCTACTACGACTTTCGATAGTTGATGAATTCAATTAATCCATCATCGAGTTATCTTCCTCTAGATATCAACATATATCCATCCGGCCTTACAACAACTCCTATCAGAAATAGGAAGAGTAACGAATTATGCCAGGTACTCCAGCATCGCCATGCTGAGTTCCAATCATTACTGATTGTATGCTAGTGCCAACATCAGGTTTTACTCCCACTGGCTCCCATAGATATTAGACTTCCACCTGCTATTGAGCGACAAAACTTGTCCTCAAAAGTTCGTGAAACAAATATATCATGCCTAATGGAGTAGCATCTTTAGTCCCGGATTCTACCACCTCACGTCCACACGTAGGCTGGATAATCTAGGTTTAGAGATAGACAAGTAAAGACACTCTTTCTAGTCTTTTCTCCTAAGATGCGTACTAAACCATCTTTGTTGATTTTATATATAGAACATTGCCCGCCATACTTAAGCATCCCAACACATTGGGTATGAATTTGTGATCCATCAAGACCCGAACATACCCAAGAATGTTCGGTTTCTCCTCTATGCGACCCATATGCCAATGTGTCCTAGGAGAAATAATTTATGAGATAAATCTCACAATTCTTATGACGATCACAAAGTTCATATATTAAGATACTCAACATCTTTACAAGATTTAAGTAACTTAACCTTTTATCCACAAACCTCGTTAAGGTAATCAATGAACACCTCAAAGGTTTCAAATATACCTATCCCTACTACCACTACGGGTAAAGGTAACGAAGTGCATGTAGTTATCCCCGTGGATTTGCTTGAACGAATTAAACACACAAGTGTGAACTAATTACAACAAGCTCTCAATCCTCTTACATATGCCGATGAAAGATGTACAAGTGATTTAGCCTAATAAACAATTCTCACACTCAACATTTGATCAATTATCAAATGCATCCAAGATTCCAAACCACACGGAACTTGGTGACGTAAGTCTTGTTTACATAGCTAAATAATCTTGTCACTTGGATAACTAATCCAAACCATTTTTGGATTTAAACACATTATTAATGATTACTTTATTACTTTTAAGCAAAAGCTTATAAATGCCATGACATGGATAACCTTTGAAATAAACCACTAATATAAAAATATATCAAATACAAAGTAATATCCATCGTCAACCAATGCATAATAGACTTAATATTTCTCTCGCCACACAGGGCAGATAATATATTATTCTAATAAAGTAATAAAATAGCTAGAAGAAATGGCGACATCAAAACTCCCAATCCTCTCAATCGAGACAACATCCAAGTTTCCCAATTTTGAGCTCTAGCTCTCCATGCCTTATCAGCTACTTCTTCCGTTGAACACCTACACTTTGTAACAAAACAATTTTGCAACAAACGTGAATGTTATAGCCAGCATTTCAACAAATCTAGCTAAGAAGTAGAAAAGCCATGGAGCTAATCATGAATGTACCTATGACGAGAAGTTATTCCCTTGCCTCATAGGAAGCTTTAACTCCTCCGAACACTCAGGACAAGCGTGGCGGCGCCAATCTCCATTTTTACCGCAGAAATAGCAAACTTCTCCCTTAGGAGTCGTATTCTTTTTCTCGGTTTTACGTTCCTCAAATAACCGCATGGGAATGAACTTGCGTTTGGCCATGTTAGACTCGAAAATCTTTAAGCATGCCATGCAACTCGTCTAAGGATTCTACCATTTTGTCCTTTTGATAGTTTTTGATAAACTCATCATAAGACGTGGGCAGGGATTGGAGAATCATATTCACCGCAAGCTCCCTCCCAATGGGAAATCCTAGTATTTCCATTTGGTCAATGTATGCCTTCATACAAAGCACATGAACAGTAACCTTCCCACCTTCCTGCATCCAGCAACCGACAAGCGCCTTGACACACAAAAAGTGTTCCTCTCTAATCTGATGTTGGAACAAGTCCTTCAACCGATTAATCATATCATACGCACTCATATGCCCGAGTTGCTTTCGTAGCTCGCAGCTTATAGTCGATAACATGAAAGAAGAAACATCTTTTGCGTCCTCGATATGCTTTTCAAAGGCGTATCTCGTGGCCCAACATGTGTTGGCAACATGTGGTTTCGGAAGAGGTTCCTCGAGGATGTGCAACATAGATTCATGGCGAAGGACAATTCGCAATTGCCTATACCAATCCACAAAGTTCACGCCTACGAGTTTCTCCTTTTCTAGGAACGAACGGAGAGATAAATTCGGTGTTGCATTGTTAACGTTTGTCATCTACAATTTTTAGAGTACACATTTTAGTGAATTTAGATATAATCCTTGTATAAATAATTACCCAAATAGTTTTTCAAAACCAATTATTTAAAGAAGGCTAGAAACCATATTTCACTTTACCTTATGACGGGTTTACGCGGATCACAAAGCAAAGCTATTTAGGCTGGTAACTATTTTACCGATTGCAAACACTTTGCAACTTCTAGATCCTTGCGGGATCCATTGACAATCAAAATGGCTTTTGGCATGTTTGATCCCTTCTCGCACCAATTCTAACTTGATCCCCTTAAATGACTCGGCTAGAGCTCGACGCCACCTAAGTGTCACCAAAGGAATTGTAAACCGCCCGTCAAGACACACGGTGGAACTCTCGCCAATAATTGGCTCGTGCTAAGCTCGACAACCAATATTGCGAGTTACCACACTCACCTTCCACTCGGCATGACTCGTGCTAAAGCTCGACAATCATCCAAGTTTTACTAGATTCGGGTGGTTTCGTCTTACGGATGGCGCGTGATTTACATTTTAAAACAAGATTTCGTTTTTTCCCGGTTAAAACAATTTTAACCCATTTTGCGAATTAACAAATCAAGTGATAAATACAATTTTTATCCACTTATAATATAATACAAATTTATATTATCTTGTTAATTCTATACGCGCGGAAAGAAATATAAACCAATTTTATAAATCTTTGTGTTTTATATATTTTGAAAAATTTTCTAGCATGCGATATCCTACACATCCATGCAAAATAATAAATATATAAAACAACCACGCATACATATTCCAATATCCAAAGCACCTAGCCGGGTGTGCTCCCACTCAAGCCGGCATCTCCAAAAGGCAATCCGGACTCCATGTTGCCGAGACATCAACGCCGTGATTCCCGTTGGTTTATTACATACTAAATCAACTTCTATACTATTCTACAAATACATAGAAGAAGAAATGGCATGCAAGCCACAATCCTATGCTACTAATACAAGTACAAAGGAATGAATAAACGGCATGCAAGCCGCACCAAATAATAATTATAAAAATTACAACAATACGGCACGCAGGCCACCAAAACCAAATAAACTAAACACCACAACACATAGGTCTAAAGGGCATCTCGTTACCGAACCACAACCAAACACAACCAAAGCAAAACCATGGTGTGCCACAAAACCATGTCAAACATATTTTGATTAAGTTTTCTAACAAAACACCCAAGGCACAAAAGGCAATCCTTGTACATATGCATTAGTAATTTTAATACACATTTAAAATTACATATTCATATATACACCTTTAAATATATATATATATATATATATATATATATATATATATATATATATTTATGTACTTCATGCCAAGCCATTCAAAATATATAAATTCAAGGAATCAAAATATAGTGGGGAATGACCAGATCCAAGACTGGTCCAACACAATCAAAAAACCGGATTTTAATAACAGCAAATATCACAATTTCAAAAAATCCAGATTCCGGCCAAAACACGACGGGGCACGGGCGTACCCAGTTCTCTTTGTAGCTCAGCTTGTATCAGTTGTTCTTTCAGTTCCTCCACAGACATACCCAGTTCATTGGCCATCTCCTGTAACATTTGTTCAGCTAGCATATCACTAGCCTTCTGTGCAGCATCAACTTCATCACCCGAGTCAGTGTCATATTTAACACCTTAGGACTGACCTTGTTGCTCTAGCTCAGGTTCAGCAATGATGACTTTCCTTCTCTTAGCAGAAGACTTTGTACTTATTCTTTTCTTTCGTTTCCTAGTCTCTACAACCTTGCCGTTCCCTTTATCAACTTGTGAAGCTGCAACGGACTCAGCTTCCATTTTCTTTAGCAATTCAGCTTAGGGGATTTCAGCAGGCTCAGCTTGAGATGTTTCTACATGTGGAACTGATTGTACTCGTGAAGCTGTGATTGTTTAGACTGCTGGAGCTTGTGGACCTTTTGCAATTGTCTTTTGTTGAGGTTGATCTACGGTACTCATGAACTAATCATGAGCTTCTTCTTCAATATTTACTTCCTTTGTGTACTCCCACTCAACCACATAATCCGTTTTCTTTGATTCTTCCTCCTCTTTTTTGTCATCATCAATAGGTGAGGGTCGTAGCTTAAGTACAATACCTTGAAAATCTTCCACTGACTCTGACAGAGCATCTAGCTTGGCTGTCAACTTAGCTTTGTCCTTCTTCCTTTTCTTATGTAGTAGCTCAAACTAGAGATTCAAATGTTTTCAGATGAGCTGTGTATCTATTGTTATAGTATCAGACTTTGGCTCCTCCGTTCTTTGTTTAAACTCAAAGTCCCCCTGGCCAGTGGATGAGTGAATTTTCACTATAGGAGTAACCTTTGAGTACTCCTATTGAGGTGAGGTTGTAGGTCCCATATCCAAAGGCTAGTGCTGACCTCTAGAATGAAGGGGACTAGATTGTGGACCCTGTAATCCTTCCTGGTGTCTGGGAGGATCATTGTCAGGTCGTGCAAGAGGGTGTGAGAATAGAAGTGAAGGAAAAGGATCAAAATCGTGTATTTTGGTGGTGGCTTGAGCTGGGCTGATTGGGGAGGAGGGGGGTAGGTGACCCTGGGGAGTTGTCATATGTTCAGCGTAACCTTTATGTGTCTGTGAAGGCACAAAAATGGGCTCTTCCATGGCTCGAGTAGGTATGGGCTGAGTAAGCACCATACCTGGTATAGGCTGACTAGGTGAAGTGAGCCTTGAGGTTGGCACCTTAAGAGAAGGTGTCTCCCCTTCAGCCCCTGCCGGTGGAGGTATCAATGTGACATCAGCTCTATGATCCTTTGTACGTGAAGGACCACTCTTGGTAGATTTTCATGTATAAGTTTGGGAAATATCCTTAGTAGTACTGGGCTGACCAAGGGTGGTTTCATAATGGAAAATAGATGGAAGTGTTTATGGTGGGGGAGAGGGGTTAGACTGAGTTGGGTTTGACTCAGTCTTATCTCCCAGTATAGGTGGTGGAGAAGTAAGAGAGAAAGAAGGAGATGAGGGAAGAGAAGTCATACCTACTACACCGAGCAGTGGAGACTCAGAGCTAGGATACATACTCCTTTGCTCAGAGCTGGAAGTGGAAGAGGAGATTGTTTGGGCACGAGGTCAGAGCTGAGTCCTTGGAGGTTTAGCGGGAAGATGTCATCCTTGAACATTCTTGAAAGATATAAACTTTGATTGAATAACCTTCAAGCAATCAATGGCAAGATGATCATCGAGAGAGAGAGCTACACACACTTTCATGTTCAAAATGATATATTGCATATATTTCAGTAAACGTCCAAAGCTCTATTCCACCCATGGTACAAATCCCTATATATAGGCTAAGCCTACTACATGGGCCTCATGGGCTTTCCTACATTTTATCTAATATTAACAATCTCCCCCTAAATGGAGAGAAAGCCTATTACAATGAAATATGCAGAAAGTAAGTAATTACAAAATAGATCGACTTCTTATGCCAAACATCATCTGCCACCTCCTAATAATCCACCGGCTGTCCAATGTCCTTTTGACTTGTTCAATGGTTTGTATCAGCCCAGCCAATTCAGTATCACTTAAGTCAGAATGATTCTTTTCGGCCTTTTCTTGGAGACTGTGAAATAGCAGTTTAAGAGTCCCATCTGAGTATGCCATTAAGTCTATCATCCGAACCATGATCTTTCAGCGGCGTTGATTGACAAAGACGACACCTCTTTGACCCGCGAAGCTAGGATGATTTTAATCAATGATTGTGAGATCCTCAAGGGTTTGTAAATCTATATGATGTTGCAGTGGTCCTAGCAGATTCACCTGGAGTTGATTACTGTCGGCGCCTAATTGTAGATCATGCTCCTGTATAAATTCAATAAATCTCCTCATATATTTCATTAGAGCTGATCGTCCTTGTTGTTCTTCATAGGACTTGTTGATCTTTGTGGAGAGCTCCTCGTATATGAACTCAATGTCATGCAGCTTTACATGTCTGAAGTTTGCTTTATTGAGGAGATTTTCTGACCATCTACTCTTTGTACATCATACACAGCAAATCTGTACCTTAATGATTTTTGCATGCTAACACGAAGTACTTTGCTGATTGGGTACTCTGACACTATCTGCTCCCTTGGGGTTTTGTATTCGTTGAGAATGTGAGTGTATCGTCTCCTTTGCGCATCGTCAAGACCTCTCATTTCTGGGGGAATCGTGTCTCTATTGTGTCTATCAAGGCCTGGGTCTGAAGTAGTTGGAATTGGACGTGCCGGTTGGACATTAGGAGGAATTGGCCAATCTGATGATGTTTGTTGTTGTAGTAGTGCCTGCTCAGTTTTTTGATTCTCCCTCGGGATGTCGGCAGCAGACACCTGGAACTTCTTAGCTTCAGGAAGAAATAGTTGATGAACCTCCTCTGATATTCCCGGGAGAACTCTGGTAAGATCTAGCCTTTTTATAGTCTCCTCCATTTGCTTTTTGGTGACCAACTCCCTCGTAGGCTTTGCAACCCTTGAAGAAGCTGGCTTTTGAACGGTTTGCACTAACATATCCTCAAATCTATCCAATATCTGGACCTCCTCGGTTCTTTCTGGCAGCTTTTCAAATGAGAACTCTTTAATCTGTTTTAGTAATTCATCTGACTCGTCCCTTTCATCAGTATCAGCGGTTTCCATTTCAAATTCAAAAACTGGGACAACAAGTTCATGCTCAGACAGATGTTGTTTTTGTTGCTGTTGTTGTGGCAGTTGTTGTTCTAATTGTAGCTGTTATTACTTTTGTTGTTGTTGCTGTTGTGATTGTTGTGGTTCTAGTTCTGCCCCAATCCCCATAGTAGCTGCAAGTCTTTCGGTCAAAGGGGTAAAGGTCAAAACACGGGGTCTTTTCTCCCCCTCGTGGCAATCATTATCGGGATCATCATCATCACGCCTACGTTTTGACCCAACAGCTTGGGATTTACAAGTAGTTTCAAGCGTTGTAAGCCTCGTTTCCAGAGAATCTAACTTTTGAAATACCACGTTCCCCAGTTCCTCCATTGAATTCATGACTGTTTCTTTAAACTCAGAGAGGTTGCTACCCTTATATGTTTGTTCATTGAGAAGGGTTTCAAGGAGATCCAGGTTTTGTTCGCGGTCGGGGGCTTTTTCCAGTAACCGGGCATAAAGCAGAGATTTAAGTGTGTTAGTAGATAAGCTCGGGTGGTCATCAACTTTTGATTTAAGAGAGGCAAGGGTTTGTTTGATGTCAGCAATGCCCTCAGTAATAGGGTTGAGAGCCTCTTGCAATTCCTCTTTTGTAACATACCAAGACTCACGTAGAGTGCTCGTTGAAGTCTCCGCCATAGAGGCGGAGCTACTCGAAAGTGGAGCTGATTGTGTCAACACTCCACCGAGATTTCCACCCGATCCTCGAACGACACTTTCAGTAGTGCCACCTACAGGTGTTCTGGACGATTGTCTGGTAAACAACGTCGTAATATGTGCTAGTGTGGTTTTGTGTCTAGAAAGAAAAGCAGAAATCTGCAGTATATCAATGTGCGCTGAAGAAAAGGGTGAGGTCGAGAGAGGCAGACCTCTAGTTTTAATACCAGCCAACTCCGAATGAGAGGCCGGTAGAGTATGTGTATAATCTCTATGGAATGAAACAGATGTCTGTTGAGAGACACCCGAGTGGCTGGAGGGGTTAATGTGCACTGTTGGGATGACAGTGATTGTTTCAACACCAGAGCTGACAATGTCAACTTCGATGGCAGGTGTGGCTTCCCGGCTTTTTGGGCTTGGGGGACCCTCAGCACTCTCTTTTTCTTTTCTCCCCTCTCTCTCCTCTACCACAACCTCTTCTTCTTCCACCTCTTCCTCTTCCTCATAAGGATCAAAGTCATATCCTTCACCACCTTCGTCAAGAGGACCCGATTGATAGCCATATAAGAATTCAGTTTCTGAGTCGAAGGCTTCGGGTAGATTTGGAAATAGATCTGAAAAGCTCAAATCTTCCTCTTCAGCCACCACTGGCGTTTTGGCTCGCTGTTCCTCAGTATTATCACGAACCAGTGGTGCTGCTCCAGGAGTAAAATCAATAACAGCTAAAGTATCAGATGCAAAATCCGGAGCAGTTGCAGCTGTAGGTATTTCTGGTGTAGAGGATTCCGGCAAATGTTCGGGATCCGGAAGTACATCGGAAAAGGAATCTATCATAGCCTGGATCTGTGCATGGTCATACTCCGCCCCTCTCTCACTACGTGTATCACCGACATCCCCATCACCACCCATCTCATCATTTTTATCACTCGTCTATCCCCGCTCAGCTTCCCCCGTGGAAGGCTGAGGCCTAGGTTCTTTTACCTCACTGGGAGCTATAGGCCCTTGGGTAGGTGCAACCATCTCTGATTGCGCCATAGGGCCAAGTCCTACACTCTCCCTATAACCTCGCACCACATCATTTTGTGCACAAAGATCTAGGAGAGAAGCCGGAAAATGTTGAGGTTGGACCGGATGACCAGCAGTGAGAACCATTACATACATGAACTGCTTCGGCCGGATAGAAGCTTGATTCAGGCGGCGAGGAATTTCCTCGTTTCTATCCATTGCAAACTGGACCATCATCGGCAAGAACCTTTGGTACGGCAGAAATTTGCACTTTGCACGCTTAAGATCAGAAAGCTTGCCTTCAACTAGCTGCACAAGATCTAAGAATATCAAAGAGGCATAATCAATGTGTAAGTGATTAGCCGCAACATATATGAGTTTGATTTGATTTGTGTTGGGATATTCATATCCAATATGTTTGGGGGTGAGGCACCGTTGAAGAATGGTGAGAAATCTATAGAATATGGGGTGAAGGTTGGCTCGTTTGAAGTGGGAACGAAGTTGTAAGTCCCCAATGTAACCCATTGCACGAATGCCCGCAAGGGCAGTTGACTCATCAGGCATCTCCTCAAAATCAAGAGAGGAGGCCTGCTTCTAGAGGTTGGGAGTTGAAGTATTTTACGGAGTCGACTGGCGGTAATATTAAAAGTGAAGTGGTCTACATCACCACGAACTGAAACTCGGCCAGTGTTTCGATTTGTGTGGGTGTGAACGGTATTCCAGAACTGTTGTACGTACAACTCAGGAACATGAGTTCCATAAGTTGATGGATCAAAAGTGAGAGCATGGTTTAGTGGGTGTATGTAGAGTATTTCGGTAATTATTGGGAAGTTTGGGTTTCTGAAGTTGTTGAGGTTGATGAAATGGTTGTTATCATGGGTGTCCACTAAAATAAATTGGGTTCTTGGAAGGAGTTGGTCATCTGGGTTATGAGATTGGCTAGCTGTCGAAGAACGGTACGAGACAGAATCATCTTCCATAGCCATAGTATGTCCTGTAAGAATAACCAGATGAGTCAGAAAGTTGAACATTCACATGTGAAACCTCTTGGTCAAAACCCAAAATTTTATAACACCCGAGAAAACCTTCATTGAGGAAGTGGTGATTTTTATGAACAAAAATGTTTTTAGACACATGTTTTACAATGAATACATGTATCTAAACATTTTCTTAACACTGAAAATTTTCCCATTTTGCCCATAACATGAAGATTAAGCCAAAAAAGGAAATCAAGGCCATCTTCATCCACACGAAGAACACTTTTCAAATTTTGTAAGTTTTTCTTTGATGGAAACGTTGTTCATGTGTTCCTAACACCCATCGCAAGTGTGGATTAAGTTAACACAATCGTTTGAAGGTCGAACAATGCCTATGAAGTTCAAAAAGGTGGTTTCCGAGTTCTACAGTAGCATGTTCATTTTTGTTCATTTGAATGCGAAGTAAACTTGTTTTGTCATGCATTTGATGTATACCTTTGGTAAATGAGCACGTTTATCACAAAAGTTCAAAATTTTGGCAGCAACGTTTGAGCAAGTATCGCAAAAAAAATCGTAACCGGAGACTCGTAAAAGTAGTAATAGGAATGCGTAAGGAATACGTTTTACCCACGCCTATTTATAGTAAAAAAATATCAAACGGTAATAATTGAAAAAGTACGCTCGAAGTGTGAAGAGATTCAAGGGTAAAAAACGCGCTCGAAGTGGTCTTTAGGACCAATGTTGAGTTCGAAGTCCAAGCGGCTTCGAACTCGAAGTAAGTTAGTTTTGACCACTGTTCATATCCGCTCGAAGTGCATTGGACAGGCACTGTATAGAATGCGAAGTCTACTAGCTTCAAATAGAAGCTAGTAAACGCACTCGAAGTGAACTAAGAATGAGTGACTTCGTATTCGAAGTCAACTAAGTTCGAATTGACTTGCTAGAACACGCTCGAAGTGGCCTTGGAATTAAAACCTTCGTATTCGAAGTCCATTGACTTCGAATTGACCAAAGGACGCTCGAAGTGAACTTGAAATTGAGGATTTCGAGTTCGAAGTGCTCTTACTTCGAATTTGAATTAAAGCGTTCGAAGTCCACTTTGGAATGTATGCTTCGTGTTCGAAGTCCATAAACTTCGAAGTAATTGTGTACTTCGTGTTCGAAGTCCATTGACTTCGAATAAGACTTGTGAATTCGAAGATAATAAAATCTTTTTGTAATTTTCAATTTTCAAAGAAATAAAACATATTTTTGATATTTTTCTTTGTTTTGTGAATGTTTTTGGTATTTTCTTTGATTTTCTAAATGTGTTTGCATTTTCTTTGATTTTCACAATGTTTTTGTATTTTCTTTGATTTTCTCCCCTACAAGCATGCGTAGCTTGTACGAATAATTGTCACTCCCCCTCAAATAGTGTTGAACAAACAAAGTGTACTACCCACTCAATAAATGATGGTTAGTCAGATTTTATAATTCAACATATCTAATTTGGATACTAAGTCATTAAAACGAGATTCGTCTAATGGTTTAGTAAATAGATCATCTAGTTGATCATCAGTCTTGACATATTGAAGTTCTATTTAGACCTTTCTCCACATTATCTTCAATAAAATGATACCGCATGTCAATGTGTTTGGTCTTTGAGTGGTGGACTGGATTGCATGAGATGGCAATGGCAGATGGTGAATCACACAGTAATGGTATCTTATCATAGTGTTGGCCAAAATCAGAGATTTAAGTCCTAATCCACAAACTTTGAGAGCAGCACATTGCAGTAGCATTATATTCAACCTCAATAGTTGAAGTAGAGACACAATTCTGTTTCTTAGAAGCCCAACACACTAACCGATCTCCCAAAAAGTGTGCACTGCCGGATGTACTCTTTCTGTCAAGCATGCAACCAGCATAGTCGGCATCTGAATAGGCATACAATTGAAGACTAGAATCCCTTGGATACCATAGACCTAGATTAGGGGTGCCCTTGAGATACTTTAATATTCTTTTGACTGCCAGCAGATGTGATTCCTTTGGATTATGCTGGAATCTAGCACATAAGCATGTTGAGAACATTATATCCGGTCTACTAGCCGTTAGATACAGTAATGAGCCAATCATACCCCTATAAGTTTTTAAATCAGCTGCTTTTCCGTCAAGATCAGCAGACAATTTAGCTTTTGAAGACATGAGGGTAGATAGTGATGAACAACTAAGCATGTCATACTTCTTCAACAAGTCTTTAATGTACTTGGATTGACTAATGAAGATGCCACGACTCAGCTGTTTCACTTGTAATTCGAGAAAGAAGTTCATCTCTCCCATCATACTCATCTGAAAACGATTTTGCATGGTATATGCAAATTAATCAATATACTTTGGGTTTGTGGAACCAAAAATGATGTCATCCACATAAATTTGTACTAAGATTAAGACCTTTCCTTTGGCTTTGGTGAACAGAGTGGTGTCGGTTTTTCCTTTTATGTATCCCTCACTCAACAAATATTCTGACAGGACATCATACCAATCTCTCGGGGCTTGTTTTAGTCCATATAGGGCTTTGTCTAGAACATACACATGTTGAAGGAATTTGGGATTGACAATGCCTTCTGGCTAAGACACATAGACCTCCTCCTTGAGGATACCATTTAAAAAGGTTGTCTTAACATCCATTTGAAAAACCTTGAAGCTTTTATAGGCAGCATAGGCTAAGAAGAGTCGAATGGCTTCTATCCCTAGCTACAGGACCAAATGTTTCATCGTAGTCTATACCCTCCTATTTGTTGTAACTCTTAGCAACCAGCCTAGCTTTGTTTCTAACCACTGTTCCATCGGAATCCCGTTATTTCTTAAAAATCCACTTGGTACCAACCACTGGTTTTCCCTCTGGAAGTGGTACCAATCTCCAAACTTTGAGTCTTTCGAACAGGTTAAGTTCTTCTTGCATTGCAATGACCCAATCTGCATCGTGTAAAGCATCAGAGACTTTGGGGGGTTCTATCATGGATAGGAAACTGGAATAAAGACACTCATTTACCGTTGCAGAACGAGTTCTTACTGTTGGAATATGCCCACTGATACACATGTACTAGCATCACTACTGATGAGGTACGGGCCTATAGGGTCACACGCCAAGGGTAGATTCTAACAGCACTACGCAAACATGAGAGAATATGAAATTAGGGTTTTTGGCGACCTTCACGGGCCTTCACAAGTCGTGAAGAGAAACCCTCCACGAGGCTTCACCACCCGGACATGTAGTCGTGGGGGCACTGCCTTCACGAGGGCTTCACGGCCCGTGAGAGCCCGTGAAGGCAGGCACCACGCTTTTATTAGACCACTCGTTGGCCCAATAAGAGTGTGCGGTGGAACTCGGCCTATGACGCCTTCAAGAGTGCTTCACGGCCCGTGAGAGCCCGTGAAGGCAGAAGTCAAATTGTCACATTTGTTTTATTGGACCTTTGTTATGGTCCAATGATTAATTGACAATTTGGCTGAATCTGGTTGCCTTAGAACGAATTCCAGAGTTTATAAAAGGCTTGGAACTGTCTCATGATATAGCTCTTGCTTCTACACACACATAACACATATATATGGTTCTTTAGCATCTAGTGGGTTGGTGGTGTGTGTAATCTCGTGAAGTCAAGTGGTTCTTGTGGTAGTGGCTGCTCCAGATTCACGAAGACAACGTGTGGTTCATGTCTCGGGTCGTTAGCAAGACGGAATCTCGGCTACTTGGTGTGGACTATCAATAGAGGAGCTCGGTTTCGGGTTCTTGAAGATCTTCCTAGCTCGATGGATAGCTCCAGCCCCGTGATGGTATATTTCTCCTCCCTCTCGTTTGTTTTTAGTTGCTATATTCGTTTGTAGTCACGATCCCCACTTGGGGAATACATGCATGTCGGTTTTAAATACCCGTAAACCCTGGTTTTTTGATGGCGTTGCTTCCACTGCGTACGGGTGTTGGCGTGCATGGATTTCCTACAGTGGTATCAGAGCCTAGGCTACAAAGATATAGCACGAAAATGGCTCGAAAGACCGTTTTTGGAAGATTCGTTTTTCTGTCCAGTAGGACTTCACGGGTCGTAAAGGCCACACACCAGTGTTCATGAGGGGTCTGGTCGTGGGAAGTGTTTTCAGGCTTCACGAGTCCTTATGGTCGTGACCGGTTGTGAAGCTCTTGGGCTTCACGAGCCGTGAAGGGTCGTGAAGGCACTCGTGAACAGTTTAGCCGTTAAACTTGATTTTTAGGCTCACGAGCCCTTTCTGTCCCGTGATCGGTCGTGAAGCACTTGGGCTTCACGAGCCGTGAGGGGTCGTGAAGGAGCTCCTGGGCAGTTTTTGCCCTTAAAAGAAAATTTAATGGTTTTTCGGGTCATCGAGGAGTTTTTGTTTTCTGGCAGATTCCGTTTGGTTAACCCCTCATAATATTTTGGTACAAATATGGGTATGTAAGGTATGGTCTTGGCATGAGATGCATACATGCATACACATATGTTGTGTATATATGAATATGGGTATAACAGTTGGTTTTTTGCCCTAATGCATATGTACAAGAATTTCCTTGTTGTGCCTTGAGTGTTTGTGTTTGAAATTCTTACCAAAATATTTTTTTAGTCACGGTTTTGGCACACCGTGCTTTGTAGTTTTTGTTTGTTGCTTTTAGTTGGTAACTATCGCCCTAGACCTTGTGGTTTGTTTGGTTGTTTGGATTTATTTGGTGACCTTAGTGTCACGTGTGATGTAATTAATTATTTATTCATTAGGTTTGTAATTAATTATCGCGGCTTGCATGTCGTTTCATTTATCCATATGTACTTGTTCTAGATTGATAGGAAGCGCATGGCTTGCATGCCATTTCCTTTCTTTTGTGTACTTGTGTTTTGCAGACCACAATCAAGAGTCAAGAGGAGACGTCTTGAAGACCTTGGATCCGGTTTGTCCCGATGGAGGTAGCGGATTCAGTGGGAGCACTCCATGATCTAGGTTTGTATCCTTAGTAGACTTAGTCCTCCCGGCTTGGCTCGCGGGTAGGACGCATAGGTTTTTGGCATGGTTACCAATCTCTTTGTATGCGTGTGATATGATTTATGTTTCTTGCTTGGTTGTTTATGTTTCTTCGCATGCTTGATAACTTTTCTAAGTTAATAAAATCACAAGAGTTTTTTAAATTGGTTAACAAACTCTCGCGCGTACACGATTTACAAAACAATATAAACTTGGTATTTATATTTAAAGTGAAAATCGTTATTGTCACTTACTTTGTTAATCAATTATTAAAACTTGGTTTTAATAAAGAAACAAAAGCCCGTTTCCTAAAAACGTAAATCACGCACCATCCATAAGATGACACACCCGATTCTAGTGAAGCATAGGATAATTGTCGAGCTAAGCATGAGTTATTCCATGTGAATCTGTGTGGAAGGTGAGAGTGGCGACTTGGAGTTATTGGTTGTCGAGCTTAGCATGAGCCAATGATTGTCGAGTGTGCTACCATGTATCTTGTTGGATGATTTACAATTGCAATAAAATCCTTGTGTGATTTTCGAGCTAAGCACGAGTCAACCAAGAATTTTAATTTGGGATTGGTGTAAGTAGGGATCAAACATGCCAACCAACCATTTTATGTCATTGGATCCCGCAAGTGTCTAAGAGTTGCAATAGAGATTGCAATCGGTAAAATGGTTACCGGCCTAAATAGCTTCATGAAGTGATCCGCGGTAAACCCGTCATGTAGTGGAGTAAAATATGGTTCTTAGCCCTTGTTAAGATAAATTGTTTTTCTAAAACTTTATGGGTAATTATTTTATCGAGGATTATATCAAACTAACTAAAACGTGTATTATTGTTATTTATAGATGTCAAACCATAATAACACGATGTCAAACAATTCGCTTCGTATGTTCCTACACAGGGAGAAACTCACGGGAGTGAACTTCATGGACTGGCTTAGGCAATTGAGAATTGTCCTTCGCTATGAGTCAAAGTTTCACATCCTTGAGGAACCTCTTCTGGAGCCACCTGCTACCAACGCGACTTGGTCCGTTCGATACACGTATGAAAAGCGTGTTGAGGACACACACGATGTTGCCTGCCTCATGTTGTCAACTATGAGCTCGGAGTTGCAAAAGCACCTTGAGCACATGAGTGTGCACGATATGATGAAGAAGTTAAAGGACATGTTCCAACAACAAGTTAGGGAGGAACACTATGAGTGTGTTAAAAACCTAGTCGGTTGTAGAATGTAGGAAGGTAGGAGTGTGAGTGCCCACGTCCTTAAGATGAAGGCGTACGTGGACCAAATGGAGAGACTAGGATTTCCCATGGGGAAGGAGCTTGTTGTGGATATAGTACTCTAGTCCATGCCCACATCATATGATCAGTTTGTCATGAACTATCACATGCATGACATGGAGAAAACCTTAGGTGAATTGCATGGTATGTTGAAGACTGCGGAGTCTAACATGGCCAAACCTGAATCCACCTCTTCCATTCCAACCACGAGTTCTAGGGAACAAAAGAAAAAGAAGAAGAAACTGACACGAAGGGAAAAGGTTGGAGTGTCCAAGCCTATTCCCTACATTGAATCTGAGGACAATGATTGTGTGCCTCAAGAAGAGATTCAAGAAAAAGTGGTTTGCTACTTATGTGGAAGATTTGGAGATTGGGGCCGTCACGCATGCCCATCGTGCCGAGAGGATATTAAACTTCTAAGGAAAGAGAGAGTTAATTTCCCCTCTCAAGGTACATTCATGATTCATTGCTAATTCTTCTATTTTGCTGGGTTGTTCACCCGAGCTAATTAACTCACGTTTGTCACAAATTTATTTTGTTACAATGTGTAGGTACCCTTTAAAAGAAGAAAGAAGAGCATGAAGAACCGGATCTCTGAAAGAGGAAACTTGATAGATTGACCTCTAAAATAGAATTGGGTGTTTTGATCTCGCCAATTGTAACCGGTTTAATTATTACTTTGTTTTTTATGCCCTGCGAGGCAAGTTAAGTTTTGTTGTATGTTCATGAAGACGATGGATGAGATTTTAAGTTTGTAGTTGTAAAAGATTTTTCCGCATTACCTATTCGATTTCGAAGTTTGTTCATGTCATAGCTTATGTTTTGTTTTGGCCTCCATGGCGCATCATTCTACATTTGATGACGATGAATTCATACTTGAAATTTGAATCTTGTTTTTGAAAAATATTTGTTGATAAAAATCAAATTGTCCATGTCAAGACATACATGCTACAAGTAATAATTAATCATGAATGATTGATTCTAAATCCAAAATAGTTAGGATTAGTCGGCTCTTTGTCATAATCTACTTAACCATATAAATAAGACAAGTATCGCCTAGATCCATGTGGTTAGGATCTTGGACTAGTTTAACCTCGGATTAAACATTTGATGATAGTCTTATCTATTAGGGTAAGATGATTATGAAACCCTTTACGGTATATGTGAGAGGGATGCTAGCTTGTAAGATATTGATCACCTTTGGTGGATGATCCGTACAAGCACATAATAACGAGAAACTAATTAAAAGAATCAATTGGGACATATAGATAGGATGCTTAGATCTAGTTGAGATGCTAAGATACCTTAAATCTATATTAATGACCACATTATGAATTGCAGGATTATCTCGCAATTCGTTCCTTAACATAGATACATTTGTACATGGTATCACGTTGAAGGAAACCGGATATTGTTGAAAATGATCTGGTAAATAATGGGTCAAATATGTGTAATCGACTTGTTAGTATACACATTGAATGTGACGAGCCAAGTCCTTAATCTTAATCCAACTTGAAAGTCTATTTAGCACCATATGAGATATATCTTGAAAGAGTTCTTTGCTTGTATATATCAAAGTTTGGAGATTTTCAATCTACATCTAGTGGGAGATTGAAGAACTTAAATGGTGCTAATACATTTAAAAGGTTCTTATTGGTTTTGGATATTTGACCTTACCAGAACAATGTTTTGTTGCTCCAAAGGAAGATAATAACTAGAGCATTCCAGTGGAAGAACGTGCAACTTAAATGAAAGACTTGATGTTGGCACTAGCATATGATCAAATATCGGCATGAGAATGCCGGTTATCCTGACCATGAGTAATTACTTTCAAGGCTGATAAAAGTCATGTAGCCAAAGAGATATGGGATCCTCACATCTAAGTGGCAATGACTTGATGGTGAGTCTTGTTCAAATCACCATCTATCGAAAAGCATAGTGGGCCCTGAGTTCACTAAGTTTATGAGAAGTAATTAATCATGAGATGAAATCCATTTCAAGTATGCAAATACTTTACTTAATTCCATACCAAGGTGCAAACTGAGATGATGTAAATGGAATTAACATGGATTGTATTGTAGACTACTTCACATACCGACTAGGGGTAAAGGTTTCATGATGATTATTGTGGAAGCTTTTCCTAGTGGCTATGTTGAAGATCATTTGATACTCGTTGCTATTGTTGCCTTTTTATGGAAATAAAGGATAGTACACGGATACACAAGACCGCGTTCCTTGATGGAACTTTGTATTGAGGAAGTGCTTACCACACTCTCCGAGGGTCTTAGATATCTGTAGTATCCAAATTAAATCTACAAGTGTGGATAAGTCCTTTGGACTTATACTAACATCGTAAAAGTAAGATCTTTGCTTTCATGAGAAAATCAAAGTCATGAGTTTTCTAGGAGCATAGATAAGACTTTTACACATGTCAGGGCTAGTTGGAGTTTTTGTTGTATACCTAGAAGTATGTATCGATTGAAGATAATGTCCCATTCTCATGTGTTCTATGAACCTAAAATAGGGAATTATTGTCTCATGATAATACTTAGGAGATACAAAATTTTGAATTACAAGATATACTTGTGTATGTTCTTGATGTTTGACGACAAGAAATATTCCTTGTAGTATGTTTTTACTCTAATACTAATTTCTAATAGGATAATTGTCGATCTTGATCGAAGTATATGATCCTACATTGTGGTGTTAATTATTGATTAGAGAAGTTCTTAAGTATCACTGATTCTATTGTGAACTTTTGTAACAATTAGGATATGAGTACTTTAGTGCTTAGTTATATGATCTCTTTGATGGATACTTTGAATAGTAGTTTGGTCAAAAGATAATTGAGAGGATGACAAGAATACAAATGGATGTTGCATGGCAAATCCATTGAATAAGCCTTTATCATAATGACTAGTGATGTTTGACATACTAGGTCATGTAGCATTTCTTATGCATAAGATTTGGCTTGAAAAATGGTTTTAGTTGTTGATTGTTTTATATTTGCTTTGGGAACTGCAAGCAGTACCGTTACTTTTGATTGCTTTCGATATATAGTAGGGACTATATATACGCAGATGCGGTTACTTTCATTAATCTTGACTGTGTTCCATGTTAGCATGTTTAACCACTTCCCTGAGTGCTTATGCACTCTAGATTTCCACAGTCAGTCTATCTTCAAGGGAAGGAAGTTTGAACTAAGACTGAGGTTAGGGTTTGGTCATGCATTAATCAAGGATTGAATGCAAGTGACGCAAAACCAACCTGTGCTTGAAATGAGTTTCAAGTGATTGGAAGATCCACTGAGTTCACTTCATGGATTATGGTCACAAGTGACTCGAGATGATAAGATCATTTCATCCTTAGACCGCATATACATGTGTACCTAAAGCATGAGTCTGCTTTATTTTGATTACTTTCAAACGTGGTTCGTAACTGGCCACTGTAAAGGGAGTTTTCAAATAAAGTATGAAGCATGTGGCGGGGCTATGTAGTCAAAAGGATTTGTTCCTCTAGTTAGAGAGATATCCTTGGGCCCCACGATGATTGGGCGCTGACACCAAATATGCATGGCCGTGCTCAACCTGCAATGATTTTAGATCAGTTGCAAACTTGTTATTTTGGTCACCACCAATCTAGAATCGAGAAATAGAATCGTGAACGATCTGGAGATTGACATTTTTCCATGTCTCGTGTTCACATGGCTATCGCGAACAAAGGGATGTTTATGATCACTTATCTATAGGACCTTTTAGCCTTACTAGGCTACCAGGATTTGTTGAGGGATGACGTAACTCATACCGACTTGGGGGCAAGTAAGCTTTGCTAGAGCCGCTGCTTGTCTGTGGTGTTGGTAACGTTGTATCATGTGCAAGTGGGAGTCTGTTGGAATATGCCGACTGATACACGCGTACTAGCATCACTGCTGATGAGGTACATGCCTCTTGGGTCACACAACAAGGTAGATTCCGGCAGCACAACGCAAACATGAGAGAATATGAAATTAGGGTTTCTGGCGACCTTCACGGGCCGTGAAGAGGTCGTGAAGAGAAACCCTCCACGAGGCTTTACCACCCGGACATGTAGTCGTGAGGGCACTGCCTTCACGAGGGCTTCACGGCCCGTGAGAGCCCGTGAAGGCAGGCGCCGTGCTTTTATTTGTAACATCCTAAAACCCAGCCTAGTAGTAGGCGGGCTAATGGTAATTTGATATGTGTTTAGTTATGCAGGTTTAAATATTTATTACGTGATTAACTGAGTAATTGATATCGTAAGTGTTTATGATTAAATAAGATTGAGTTTGATACGAGAGTTATAGAAAACACCTCGAATGTATGTTAATGTAATTGATTGAGAAAGATTTTTTGTTTAAAAGTATTTGGACATAATGACACTGGAATAATTAATTGATGGTTAATTGGCATGTAAAATATGCTAGAATAGTGTATATGGATATTTATGTATGTATGATATTATGTATGTATGTATGTATGTATGTGTGTGGGTGTGTGTGAGGTGATGACACCTCAAATTGAGGAGTACACGTGTGTGTGTATATGTGTATCTTGAAAGAAAGAAAGAAAAGGAAAAGTTAAGTGTGTGTGTGTGTGCATGTGTATTTTCTGGAACAAAGAAGAACAAAGAAGAAGGGAACTTGAAATTTCAAAAGTAAAGATTTTGTGATTCAAAATTCGAAATAAAGGTTAGCTAACAATCCATACATGTTACTGAATAATTAGTTATGCTTTTGATTATGTTTACTTGGTTCTCTAGAAGTTTCTTCATTAATGGGTTTTAAGAAAATGGAAGAAAATGGGTTTTGAAGATTTGGTTGTGATGATTGATTAGAAAGTGTTTATGATGATCTATGATATGTTGCATGAAGTTATATGTATGTTAGGGGTGTTTTAATTGAGAAATATAAGTTGATATGAAGAAATATGAGTTTCTTGGCAGGAAATCCGATTAAAATGGAAGATGAAATTCTGGAAGGAGGCGTGTTACGGCGCTACCTTGAAGGTCGCGGCGCGACGTTCTTGAAATCCGAAAGTTAAGTCAGTTTTTGTGGAAATCCGAGATTTGTAAATCCTAAACTCAAAATACGATCTTAGAAATCCGAGTACATGAAAACGGATGCCCCAAATCCGATTGTGAAATCCGGGAATGAAAATCCGACTCCAAATCCGACACTAGAATCCGGAAGTTGAAATCCGACAGTGTCGCGGCGCGACGGGGCCTGTTTCAGAAATAATGTTTGTTTTGTTTGTGTATCGTTTGGCAAAAGTTGTATTGTTAATTATATGATTAAATCAAGTTTTTTACATAATTATGAGACATAAATATATGTTGAAACATATATTTATATATTCGAGACTGATTCGGTTGTTGCTGTGTTTTCAGGCAAACCACAGATTCAGTGATATTAGACTACTGAGCAGGCGTGAATCAATGACTGAGGTGAGTGGAAGTTTACTCACGGGTGGTTTTGTGGTAACATTATGAATTGAATGATTGAAGGATTGTTTGAATGCAATGATTGCTTGTTGATTTGAATATGAGATTATTGACTGATAAGTTCGTTATGCGAAGATAGATTCATTGTTATGCCATGGTAGACTGTTAAGTCTGCTATTTGTTAAACGAGAATTCCATGTCCATGTTTAGGTGATAGAGTTTTGATGGTGTTTGTGATTGGAGGTGAACTTGGATTGTTTGAGAATCAACCTCTGTGTAACGGGTTGGTAGAGATCAGCTTCTATGTAAGGGCTGGTTGGGGTCAGCTGCTGATACAAGAGCTGGGCTCGCTTGCGGTTGGTTGAACAGTAGTAGCTCCTCTATTGCATTTGTTGCTTAGAGGGGAGTTTACTGTGCCAATCGGCAGGGAGCTTGGTTGTAGGTTCAGCAGAACCGTCGGTCCTCGAGATGGAAGAGATTGTGGAATTGACGGATTGCTTGAGGATTGATGTTCAGAGGTTCCATTGGGAACAGTGATTATTTTGTGCTTGTCTGTAGCTTCCATTCACTCAGCTTTGTGCTAATCTCCCACGGTTGATTGCTTTTTGTAGGTTTATGTGAGTAGCTGTTTAGCTTTGTTTGTGGAAAGGGGAATTTGACCAATACTCTGATATTGTATTTTGAGAAGAGACGAGCCACGTTTTATAATCTTTTGTAACACAAACAAATTTTGTAATTTGTAAAAGTACTTTGTACTTTGTGAATGTTTATGTCAAATGAAATTAGAGAATGCTTCCGCAGCGTTTTAAAAAAAATGGCTTGAGTTTTACGGTGTTACAAGTTGGTATCAGAGCCTAGGTTTGGCGATGCAGGCACGGTTAGAGTGTTGCATTCCCAAATTTTGGCTCGTGTTGGGTCAAACTTTCCTTTGGGGGGATTTTGAGTGAATTGGAATTGTGGTAGTTAGTATGTTATGTACTAACGGTTTATCTAATGAGCTTGTGAGATAATGTGATTGTACAGATATGGCTGACAGAGATACCCCTGCTAAAACTCCTGTGACCGAAGAAGTGACTGGAATTTCATCAACGGATGTTTTGAATGTAACAGATCAGGTTGGTACTTTAGATTTTGAATCTGGAATGGATCAGAGAGGATATATTTCAAAATTGGAGAATGAATTGTGAGAACTTAGAAATGCTATGGGCAATATGGAACGTGAGAGGATTATCTAGAATGAACGAATTCAGAATCCTATGTTTAGTACAACTCAAACTACAACTGTGCCAATGAAGATTCCGTTTCCTCCTATATCACAAGTGACACAATCATCGAGCTTTCATCCTTTTACTACCCAAGGAGTTTATCCTTTTGCGTATCCAGGATTTAAACCACCATGTACGTATAAGCAATTTATGGATTGTAAGCCTTCAGAGTATTATGGAAGTACAGACCCCAATATAACTTTAATTTGGTTGCGAGAAATGGTTAAGGCTTTTGAAGCATGCAATTGTGAGGATGAACTGAGAGTTTGTTTTGCGACTCGTATGCTAAGAGGAGATTCAATGGTTTGGTGGGATTCCCTTACTGGTCATTTCTCTAAACAACAACAAGATAGTGTGACCTAGGATCAGTTTCAGGAGAAACTGTGTGAGCAGTATTGTAATACTTTTGAGATAGTTCGTATTAAAAGAGAATTCATGAAGTTGCGTATGACTAAAGACATGACTGTGGAAGAATTAATCAAACAATTTAATGAGAGATTGCGTTTTGTGAAGCAATGGGTACCTGATGAGGCGTCTAAGATACAACACTTTGTGATAGCTTTGCTTCTTGAGTATCGAAGTACTACCAAATGGGCTAGTACACTGTCGCAGGCATTTACCTTGGCCAAGTCAGCTGAAGATGATTTGAAGGCTAGAGATAGAACGAATCAAGATGGGATATCTCAACAGAAATTTCGATTGGAACAGTATAATGTTGAAAAGCAAAGAGGGCAGGGTAGTCAGAGTAAAAGAAATTTGAAACGTAAACCTGCGTTTGATGTATCTAACCAACGAGTGTCACGGTGTGGGAAGTGTAAGTCTCACCACACAGGACCATGTATGACTCAGACTATGCGGTGTCTGACTTACGGGCAGTATGGCCATGAAATGAAGGAATGTCGTTTCTCGCGAAAGGTATATTGGATCTATTTTGAGGAAGATCATATAGCAAGAGATTGCAAAGTTAGCAAGGAGTTAGAGTCAGGGTCAGGAGCTGTGGCGGGTGGGGGATCCTCGTCAGCCAGTGGGCAAAAGAGAAAGAACCCGTCTGAGCAAGAGGGTAGAAATTTCAACATGATGGCTGATGATATTGCCACTACTGATGATGTAACGGGTACGTTTTGATAACCTTTATATTTGTGCATATGTTTCTTAACGTTAGAGTTAAACGAGAATGTATGATGCTTATGTGTGCTAAGTGTGTTTGATTATTTCTAAAGAGTATGATTCTTTAGAAAGTTGAGATATTTGAATGTAAAACTGTTTGATGCGTATGGTAGTAAGTAAATATGACGGTAAATGATGAAATACATGATATGACGTGAATTGGGTATGAAGTACCCTAGAATGATGTTTGTAGATGTGTAGAATTGCATGCTAAATTATGTGTTGCAAGAGTTGTTTTTCCTTCTGTGTTTATATATGCTTATATGTATATGTATGTGTCTGTACAAAGAAGGAGGAAAATGGATAAGTTAACGAAGTTTAGAAGGTCTTGTGACGATTGAAAGATATTGTTGATAAATGTATAACTGAGATTGCGAGTATGGGCAAAGCTAATGATTGAAGATAATCTGTGATACCGATTAATGAACTTGAGGAGATCGATGATTCGTTGGGATACTGCATTTGTTGGATTGATGTAAAAGCTACCATGTTATAAAATGGAGGAATGGACTACATCTTGTGATAATTGGAGATCCTTAAGAGGAATGATCTAATCTAGGCCCTTGAAAGTGCAGCAGATGCGTTTGTAGTGATAATATGAAGATATTGATTATAAAGAAAGACATGTGAATCTGGTCTGAGTATTAAAAGGAACAGTAGATGTTTATATATATGAATGAAATCAACATGAGATAGAGATGATGGTTAGAATGAATCAAAAATTGTAATTGAGAAGTTTGATATTATACTGGGAAGACGATTATGTGGGAATGTGAGGGAATTTGTGACGGTAACCTTGAAGATTATGTGAATCGACGCGTATTGGACTTGATGGATAAAATTGAGATTATTTTTATTAGAAATTGATGAAATTATCAGGTAAAAAGAAAGAAGGAAATTGCTACATTTAGGCAAGTATGAAATATGCAAGAATTGTGTGGATAAAGATGTTATTGGTGCCTAATTACAAGGAGATACATGAGAAAGAGTCAGTTATAATGATGATTGACACGTATGAACTGAAGATATATGTAAATTGAATAACAGAACTATTTATGAGATAACAAGAAAAGAGAAATGTAATGGCCTAAGCTTGTGGATAGAAAATTTGTAGATCATATGTATGAATTGCCTTTGCTAAGGAGTACCTGTGCTTGGAACTAAAAATTCATTTTTGAACAAGACTCACAGAACTATATTGCCAATGCACTTGGAAGGGCTAAATAGTATAATGCCATATGAAGTAATTAATGGAAGACACATAGAAAGGAATGAATATGATATATATACTTTCGCGGAGTTATGATTTGAGCGTGTTTGAGTTAAAGAAAAGTATGAGAGATTTACAAACTGTTGAGAAAATTTGAGATACCGGAATTATGATAATAACAAGCTATGATGGAGATGGATGTACTGCATGAAAAAGGAATTTGATGTATCACAAGTGATTGTGGACTGAGTAGTAAGAAGTGTTGGTATCATTACCCCAGTGGAACGTGATCCTTTAAGAAGAATTACATTATGAGATGATTTGAAGATATAAATATTTTTATACTTAGAGATAACTGAAGAGAATCGAAGGAATTGACTAAAACTCTAGAAGAGTTGCGGCAAGGAATGAGATGTGAAATAACTAGTACGACTAAATTTTTATGAGTTGATTGAGTAGAAAGAATTGCACAGATATATGAGAATGAACTTGTGTTTTGGTGTTGGATTTCGATGATTTATGGAATGGATAATTAAAACTGATTAGACAAATGTGATATAGTTGCTATTTGATGGTTGTTCAGATATCAGTGGTGAAATGAATATGTACTTATCATGGTAAGGTTCAGACATGTTAATTGAAAACAAGAGAAGGATGATATGAAGATACCCATGTATGATAAACAATGAGTGACTTATATATATGAAATTATTAATTAAGATAAACAGATTAATGTGAACAAGTATTCAAGAGATGTTTTGATTTGCTTTAAATATGTAAGTATGAAGGAAAATGATTGAAAGACAGGTTTATGAGTTTTATGATGGAATTGAAGAAGAGTTGTTAAACTCCGATGATTATGAGATGACAAAAGATGAGTAGAAGTGAATATCAGTAAATGGTAATAAGATGGATATGGATATGCGTTACAAAGGACTTGACAACCTGAAATGAATGAACATGAAGAATGGGTTTTCCGTTTGAGATATGGTATATGATTCCGAGGACGGAATCCTCTGAAGGAGGGAAGATTTGTAACATCTGAAAACCCGGCCTAGTAGTAGGCGGGCTAATGGTAATTTGATATGTGTTTAGTTATGCATGTTTAAATATTTGTTACGTGATTAAATGAGTAATTGAGTGTTTATGATTAAATAAGATTGAGTTTGATACGAGAGTTATAGAAAATACCTCGAATGTATGTTAATGTAATTGATTAAGAAAGATTATTTATTTAAGAGTATTTGGACATAATGACACTTGAATAATTAATTGATGGTTAATTGGCATGTAAAATATGCTAGAATAGTGAATATGAATATTTATGTATGTATGATATTATGTATGTATGTATGTATGTATGTGTGTGGGTGTGTGTGAGGTGATGACACCTCAAATTGAGGAGTACACGTGTGTGTGTGTATATGTGTATCTTGAAAGAAAGAAAGAAAAGGAAAAGTTAAGTGTGTGTGTGCATGTGTATTTTCTGGAATAAAGAAGAACAAAGAAGAAGGGAACTTGAAATTTCAAAATAATGATTTTGTGATTCAAAATTCGAAATAAAGGTTAGCTAACAATCCATACATGTTACTGAATAATTAGTTATGCTTTTGATTATGTTTACTTGGTTATATAGAAGTTTCCTCATTAATGGGTTTTAAGAAAATGGAAGAAAATGGGTTTTGAAGATTTGGTTGTGATGATTGATTAGAAAGTGTTCATGATGATCTATGATATGTTGCATGAAGTTATATGTATGTTAGGGGTGTTTTAATCGAGAAATATAAGTTGATATGAAGAAATATGTGTTTCTTGGCTGGAAATCTGATTAAAATGGAAGATGAAATTCTGGAAGGAGGCGTGTCGCGGGGCTACCTAGAAGGTCGCGGCGCGACGTTCTTGAAATCCGAAAGTTAAGTCGGTTTTTGTGGAAATCCGAGAGTTGTAAATCCTAAACTCAAAATCAGATCTTAGAAATCCGAGTACATAAAAACCGATGCCCCAAATCCAATTGTGAAATCCGGGAATGAAAATCTGACTCCAAATCCGACACTAGAATCCGAAAGTTGAAATCCGACAGTGTCGCGGCGTGACGGGGCCTGTTTAAGAAATAATGTTTGTTTTGTTTGTGTATCGTTTGGGAAAAGTTGTATTGTTAATTATATGATTAAATCAAGTTATTTACATAATTATGAGATATAAATATATGTTGCAAGATATATTTATATATTCGAGACTGATTCGGTTGTTGCTGTGTTTTCAGGCAAACCACAGACTCAGTGACATTAGACTACTGAGCACGCGTGAATCAAGGATTGAGGTGAGTGGAAGTTTACTCACGGGTGGTTTTGTGGTAACATTATGAATTGAATGATTGAAGGATTGTTTGAATGCAATGATTGCTTGTTGATTGGAATATGAGATTATTGACTAATAAGTTCGTTAAGCGAAGATAGATTAATTGTTCTCCCATGATAGACTGTTAAGTCTGCTATTTGTTAAACGAGAATTACATGTCCATGTTTATGTGACAGAGTTTTGATGGTGTTTGTGATTGGAGGTGAACTTGGATTGCTTGAGAACCAACCTCTGTGTAACGGGTTGGTAGAGATCAGCTTCTGTATAAGGGCTGGTTAGGGTCAGCTGCTGATGCAAGAGCTGGGCTCGCTTGCGGTTGGTTCAACAGTAGTAGCTCCTATGTTGCATTTGTTGCTTAGAGGGGAGGTTATTGTGCCAATCTGCAGGGAGCTATCGGTAAACCTTTGCTTTGGCCAGCTTTGGTTGTAGGTTTGGCAGAACCGCCGGTCCTCGGGATGGAAGAGATGGTGGAGTTGACGGATTGCTTGAGGATTGATGTTCAGAGGTTCCGTTGGGAACAGTGATTGTTTTGTGCTTGTCTGTAGTTTCCATTCACTTAGCTTTGTGCTAATCCCCCACTGTTGATTGCTTTTTGCAGGTTTATGTGAGTAGCTGTTTAGCTTTGTTTGTGGAAAGGGGAATTTGAACAATACTCTGACATTGTATTTTGAGAAGAGACGAGCCACATTTTATAATCTTTTGGAACACAAACGAATGTTGTAATTTGTAAAAGTACTTTGTACTTTGTGAATGTTTATGTCAAATGAAATTAGAGAATGCTTACGCAGCGTTTAAAAAAATGGCTTGAGTTTTATGGTGTTACATTATTGGACCACTCGTTGGCCCAATGAGAGTGTGCGGTGGATCCCGGCCTATGAGGCCTTCACGAATGCTTCACGGCCCGTGAGAGCCCGTGAAGGCAGAAGTCAAAGTGTCACCTTTGTTTTATTGGATCTTTGTGATGGTCCAATGAATGAGTGACAATTTGGCCGACTCTGGTTGCCTTAGAACAAATTCCAGAGTTTACAAAAGGCTTGGAACTGTCTCATGATATAGCTCTTGCTTCTACACACACATAACACATATATATGGTTCTTTAGCATCTAGTGGGTTGGTGGTGTGTGTAATCTCGTGAAGGCAAGTGGTTCTTGTGGTAGTGGCTGCTCCAGATTCACGAAGACAACGTGTGGTTCATGTCTTGGGTCGTTAGCAAGACGGAATCTCGGCTACTTGGTGTGGACTATCAATAGAGGATCTCGGTTTCGGGTTCTTGATGATCTTCCTAGCTCGATGGATAGCTCCAGCCCCGGGATGGTATATTTCTCCTCCCTCTCGTTTGTTTTTAGTTGCTATATTCGTTTGTAGTCACGATCCCCACTTGGGGAATACATGCATGTCAGTTTTAAATACCCGAAAACCCCGGTTTTTTGATGTCGTTGCTTCAGCTGAGTACGGGTGTTGGCGTGCATGGATTTCCTACACTTACTCCATCTTGAACATTGCCTATTATTTGAGATCAGGGTGGGATTGTGTGCATCGTATTCCTTGGGGGTTTTTTGGATCGGAGGAAAGAACTCATTTAAGCGATTGGAGAGTTCAATGTCTTCCTCTGTTGATATTGGGTCTGAATCATAGACTGGAGTCCCCTCATAAACCGGCTCATGAGGAACTATGACTGGATTAACAGTTGATGTAGACGGAGAATCCACGGTTGGATACGAAGATGAGTTGTCAACCTCTATTGCAGTTGTAGCAGGAGACACTGCATCATTCCTGTCACCAGCATTTTGATCATCAGATGCAGACTGTAAGAAATCAAATAAGAAAGCTAAATTGTTTTCTAATGATGATGGATTTATATTTGTTTCTTTTCTTTGAAGTACTGGTCCTGAACTGACTTGTCCAGAAGCAACTTCATTTCCCTTTTTAAACGTGTTAACATCCAACATGTTGTCAAATGTAACATTTATACTTTCCATAACACGGTTAGTTCTTTTATTTAACACTCTGTAGGCTTTTTACCCATGTGAATAACCTAGGAAAATTGCTTCATCAGCCTTGGCTTCGAATTTCCCTAGATTATCCTTTTCATTTAGTACAAAGCACCTATTACCAAATATACGAAGATATTTGATATTAGGTACAATGCCATTTGCTAATTCATATGGTGTTTTATTCAAACGCGTATGTGTTAGTCCCAGATTGAGTACGCAACAACAAATGTTTGTAGAAGGGGGGTTGAATACAAACTTTAGCTTTTAAAAATTAAAGCCACACTTATATACTTTTATATAATTCTTATTGATATGAATCAAGAATTACATGTACTAGAAGCGGAAATTCTAAGTACAATAAAAGGTGGCAATCAATTTGTCTAACACATAGACAAGCTAACTCTAAAACAACTAATGTATTTAGAGTGTTTAACACACATGAACAAGTTTGATTCTACACAATGCTTATACTCTACAAAATTTCTCAACTGATGAGATTTTCTTTTTGTGTAGTAGAGACTTCACTTTGTTGTGTTGTGTAGTATTCTCTATTTGCATGTCCACCATGCATGAGTATATATAGAAGTCTTGGTGGATCCGGTTGCATGAAGGTAAGAGACCAAGAGGATGTGGAAATATAATATTTTAATTGTAAAGGTAGTAGGTGAAAAGTAAAGTTACTTTAATCAATCGTATGATAAAAGTAATTGTACTTTTCTGCAAAAGTGCAACCCATTCACAATATAAAATATTAAAGTCCACATCTACTGTCGTGTAGAAGTATCTTTCCCTTTCCATGATTGTACTTTAATCAACACCATGCTTCTGATTGATTTGACTTTACCAAGTATGGAATTGCCAGCCATACTTAGTTGCTTGAACAAATCTTCAAGATCTTTGTCTGTTTGAGGTATCATTATCCTTTTCCAGAGGATAAGATCAAACCTTTTTGTCTCATACTTGATCCAAAAAGTGCATTTTACTTTTACAAACAAAGATCTAAGGCATAATAGAACAACACATGTTCTGTCTTTTACATATGACTTACAATCTAAAAAGATAGAGTATATTTGACAATTTTCTCGACTCAGCTAACAGATTGTACAAGGAACTCTGATATTCACTACTCAGTTGACAAAATATATCAGTTGATCACTTTTTGCTAGGACTCAGTTGACACATATTGCTCAGCTGATCATATATATGCTCAGCTGATCAATAGTAAGCTTAGGAGGACATAATGCTCATGTATTTGTATGATCAGTTGATCAAGAATGCTCAGCTGATCAATCAAATACATCAGTTTATAAGGGGAGATGACTTGTGTAAAGAAAGACTTACTTAGCTGATGCTCTGGGCCTCAGCTGATCCAATTGTTCACTCAGCTGATAGAGTAGGCACTCAGCTGATCAAATTCTTCACTCAACTGATTACTTTCTTCACTCAGCTGATCAAATTGTTTACTCAGCTGATGGAATATTTTCATCAGCTGATCAACAATTTTGCTCAGCTGATAGATTGTTTTCCTCAGCTGATGGTCTTCTTTACTTGTTTTCTTCATCTGATGCTCTTTGGCTGATATCCTTTGGCTGATCCTTTGAGTATGATCTGATGCTCAACTGATGGCTTATTTTACTCAGCTGATGGTTCCATACTTAGCATATTTTTGCATAAACTGATTCAAACAACATATGTTTGAATTCTTTCTAAGTCATACTGAATGTAGGGTTTGGTTATCATCAAATCCTATGTTTTAGGATAGGCAGAGTTGATTATTAGGGTGAAGTGATTATCTCCCCAACAATCTCACCCTATTTGATGATGACAAAACCTTTTTTTTTTGAAGAATCAGTTTGACTTCGAATTACAAAAGATTTAAACTTTTAAGTACATTTGGCTACCTAGCTATCTGTTTTTGGTAGCTCTTTTTATTTGAACCTTGTTCTGTTTTTGGTTTCTTTTCTAATGTTCCATTTTGTTTTGTTTTTGTGGAATCTTGTTCTGTGTTGTACCATTTTGTCTGTTTTTGTGGTATCTTTTCATTTTTCCATTTTTATATTCTTTTGATTTTCTGATATACATAAACATCACTTGAAATAACAGAATAAAGAAATGTACATAAGTGATTACATAGATAGACTACTAACTAACAATTTTATAATGTACAATCAACTAAATAACAACAAAATCTTCAGAGTTAGAATCAGTCTTCAATCATCCCACCATGGTTCTTCTTTAACTTCAAAATCTTTGGCATGGGGATCAGCTTCAGCTAAGACTTCACATTGGGCTTGAACAAGGGCTTTAAAGTTTTCATTTCCAGTTCTGCCTCTTGTAGATATCCTTAGCCCAAATAGAAACTTCTTGCTTGCTTTAAGGATTTCAGACTGTCTAAAGAACCTCCATGTGCCAGCTCTGTCCAAAAAGAATATACCTTCAATAGGCATAATTATAAACTTGTACAACTCAGGAGTGATGTTCAGTGGAAGAGATGTGTTCAGACCCTCAAAATCTGATAGGAATTCATGCTGGGGTAGTACCTCTCTTAGCTTAAATGGTTTGAAGGGCTTGGAGCCTTTCTTATGAAGATTATCAACTGTATACACATGCCTGTAATAGTCATCTGGAGTGAAGGCCCTTTGTGACACAGCTAGAGCTATCCAATTCTGAATTTTTTGAATGAATTGAACTTTGAGCGTTGAATTGGATTTGAAGAGAAGGTACAGGATCTCAACTAACTTTGTGAACCCATATATGTGACACCTCTCATAGGATACAACTTCACTGCTGTTGAAGTTGTTCTGTTTTATTGCTTTGAGGTAGGGTTCACCATCACCTTTATGGACAGTGGCTCTTGTTATTGGAGTTAGTTCTATTCTGTTTCTCAGAATATTGATTCTTTCTCTGAAGCTTTGAAGTCTTTGTTGACTTAGGTTGATGGGAGCAGATAAATCAAGGTTGAAGGGTTTTGATGGCATCAGCATGGGATCTAGCTTTGAGTAGTTCAGCCTGAGATTTTTCCCTTGCCAATGTGTGTTGAGCAGCAGCTTGATTTTGACTTTGTTCTTGCTCTTGCTAATATGCTAGCTCTTTGGCTTGGTAGATTTCCTCAACTGAAACACCCAATGCTTGAGCCATTTGAGCATTTTTCCTTTCTTCCTTTTCTTTAAGAGCAAGCTCCCTTTTCGTTTGAGCATCTGCTTCAACTTGCTCATCTGTCATCTTTTGTTTGCCTTTATCCTTAGGAGCAGAGGCTGAAGCCTTTTGGACTGATGGGGTAGATTGGACTGGTGGAGCAGATGGCTTAGGGCTTTGTCTTCTTCTTCTGAGGATGTCAGAAAGTGGAGTATCATCCTCATCATTAGAATCAGACTATATGTTGATTTGTGGAGAGCAACCCTCAACAACTTTTCTTTCAGGCTTTGGCCTGTTTGCCATCCTTTTCAGCCTTTTGGGAAACCTTTGCTCCCCTCAGAAGATGCTTTTCTTTTAATGGGTGAGGGAGCTGTTGCTTTGGGTGCTTCCTGTTGCAAGATTTTGGTGGCTGTTTCAGCATAGGTAGCATCAATATCCTCTGAGTCTGGATCATCCTCCCTGGAAGAACTGGAGAATTTCTCTCCCTTTTTGGCATCATCAAAAGGAGGAGGGGAGTCACCTGCTGCAGGCTTATGGGATGCGGTAGGGGCAAGGGTAGGGGTATGGTGGAGGAAGGAGTAGAGGTAATTTTAGAGAGCTGAAGGGAGAAGTCATCCTTGAGATCTTTGATAGCTTTCCACAATGAGAGATGACTCATTTTGGATTGTTCTGTTAAGGTTTCTATGTCATCAAGGATGCCTTTGAGAAAAGAAGGCATAGGGAGTAGTTGTTCAGGAATGGGTACAGAAATGTTGGGGTTTATTGGGCGTAGGGTTTGTAGTTGGAATAGAAGGTTGGATATGGTTTGGTTTAGGGTGGAGATGGTAGATTGAGGTAGGCTGGGAATTTGTGGTTGAGAGGGAAGAAGGGTAGAAAGATGGTCTATTTTGGTTAGGATGGGTGTAAGATCAATTGGTGCAGGGGAGGGTTGGGGTGGGGTCCTGAGGAGCTCAATGTCGTTTGCAAGTCTAGATAGTTGAGTGGAGGTTTGGGTTTGGAAGGCTTGGAAGGTTTGGGTTTGGTGATCAATGTTCTGTTTTATGGTTTGGATAAGGGTAAGGTTTGTGGTTTGGGTAGATATGGATGGGGTAGAGGTGGAAGGAGTAGATAGAGGTTCAAAGAACTTGGGTAAGGTTTGTGTCCCCTCATTTGAGCCTTGGTGTATAAGCTCAAATTCATTGGGAAAGAGAGTTGAGCCCTGTGCAAGTGGTTGGTTTGTACCACTAGCATTGGCAGGCTGTGCAAGTGTAAGAATTGAATTAATAATAGGTGCAAGGTAAGTGGATTGAGTGTGGGATGCACTCAATAATAGGGAATCCCTTATTGGATCCACATTCTATTGGGAGAATGTCGATGGTATAGGCTGACTCAATTGTGGGATAGACACAGTGTGACCTTGGGTTGAGGTCTGTCTTTCAATGATATCAACCTTTTGGGAGGTTGTCTCAGCTAACGGTGTAAGTCCCATTTGTACAGATGAATCCTGGTGTGAGGATACATCCACTGGCTGAAAGGTTGCAACATCCAATTGCTCCCCCTCAACGTGAGGAAGGGTAATTGGAGTTGAGGTCAGAGGTGTGGATTGCACTCCCTCAAAGTGCTCATAATGAGTCACTTCTGGTGACCTTGTATATATGGGGCTATGGATAGGAGTAGAACTAGTGACCACAGGAGGTTCACTGGAGCTTGGCTGTTGGAGTGGTGTTTGGACTGGAGATGAGGATGGGCTATCAAAGGTTGGGACGACCATTTGAATATCCTCAGAGGTGGAATCAGTACTATCCATACCTTGGGACATGATGTGCCTACTTCTGTCAATGAGCTCCAGAAGTTTCTTAGAGATCTCTTGTTCTTGGGCATCACCATCATCACCAAGAGGACTTAGTTCCATTAGACTAGGAGGAGCAAAATCACCAGCATCATCATCATCATCCTTAGAGCCAGTGTGGCTTTCATCAGCATCATCATCACCATCATTGTCATCATCATTTTCAACACCATCATTATCATCTGCATTGTCATTTGTAGCATCTATTAGCTCTTGCATTTGGGCAGTGATTGGAGGACCTATGTTTGCCTTTAAGAAATGGAATATCTTTTCAACCATGGCAGGGTGTCACACCCCGCTAAAGCGGAAACACGAGGTGTCACAGCACAAGATATCATCGCACAAGGTAAACAGACAATAACCATTATATTGACTTAACAAAAATATGTAGTTCAGGTAAAACATAAATAAAAGTTACATAATCGAATAAAAATTAAATGACATTGTCTTGTACGATGCGAAAATAAAATAGATATTGTTTTTATAAAACGTGACGATGAAGATGGAGATGCCACACATCATGTTTGTATGCATAAGGTACCTAACGACGATCACCTGAAAGCACGGGTAAAAGAAAAGGGTCAACTACTAGAGTTGGTGAGTTTATAGGTTTTAATATATGCACAAAATATCTTTTAAATGAGAAAAGTTTAAATAATTGATGGAAGTTTTTGAATAAAATCCAAGTATGAAATAATGATAGAAGATGTATTATATTGCCCAATACGTTGCACATGGTAGTAATAGACTATGATGGTTTGTTGCTTGAGCCATTATCCAACCTAGCCGACAACCAATTGCCCATGATAAACCTAACGCCTATATTAAATGACGTTAGTAGTGGTAAAGTACATCTATAGTTCGTCAACCATAAATGGGAGACGTCGGAATCTCCAAATAGCGCTACTTACAAATACCATCGGCTCACTAGCGGAGTTAAGGAATAATGTCCAATGAAAGGGCCTTACAACGATCACCCAAGCACATCAAAGAATAATACCATAAGTGCTCAAGATAATATTTGAAATAAATAAGAAGATAGACAATAAACTTTTCATGAAATATATACACATGCTTTCACCCCAAAATAATATGAAATACGGTAAAAAGGGGCTATGATACTCACTCGGTATGCAAAGGTGTTTTCTTGTAAGGATTTCTTGTTCCTACCGAAGTTCTTTCCTGATATAAAAGGTATGTAGCTCTATTAGACTTATTTTATTTATTATTTTGTATTATTTATTTGTGGTTAACTTATTTATTTAAATAGTTAAAGGTTGTCTCTATTTTTCCATAAATCATAAGTGTTCACTGAAATTTTCAGTTCTTTGAGTTGAACTTTAAAAATTAAAAACTATAATTTAGGAGTCATATTAAGGCTTGATATTTTAATATAATCTTAATACATGTTTCTAGAATGTCCAGTAAAAATATAGGAATTTATAATCCATGTTTAGTATTTTTAATAATTAAAAGTGTATAGGATGTCCACTGATCAGTGTCTGGATGACATGTTGTTACTAAAACGTCTGTTTAGGGCTCATACGACCTCCTTTTTACATGATTCAAACTGGGAAATAACCAAGACTCAAAGATTAAACTTTTAAAAAAAACTTGACGTAATTTTGACCCAAGAATGAGTAAGTTACACGCGATTAAAGTGTACCCTTCTAAATCTGCCAGATTTCCAGATTCAACATATGGGTCTTTTTAAATATGTTTGAAGGATCAATCGTTCATGAAAATTAGTGAATCCAAGTTTAAATGAAAGGTAACACTTTAAACTAATATTAGCAAAAAGAATCAACTGATTTTGATACCTAGAACTCTAGATATAACAAAAACAAGTGGAGAGTTCTAGCATCAGAATCTGCCAGAATGTTATTCCTTTTGCTTATGGGTCATAACTTTAATATGGCATGTTTATATTCATGATTAATCATATTGTATGAGTATAAGCTTTGATAATCCATGTGTTCTTACAACAATGGTAGGATGATACACATTTTATGTGTTCCTTACAACATTTGTTGAGATGAAACACATGCATGATCAAAGTCTTATTTTCTTAATTTTTAGTTGATTAAGTTCCATACAACAATGGTAGGATGATGCACATTTCATGTGCTCCTTACAACATTGGTAGGATGTTTATATTTACATGATTATAGATATATATAAAAGAAATAAGATGAACAACAAAGAAAATAAATAAAAGAAAGAAGAAAATAAGAAAAGAAGAAAGGTAGAAGAGTAGAGATGAGTGTTTTATGATCATCTTACCAACTCTTTTCTTTGATTTTGTGTTTGATCTTCAAGAGATGATCAAGACTTGGATGTTCTTGGGAGATTTTTGTTGGTGAAAGAAGAAGAGAGAAAAGAGAAGAGATGGAGTGTGGTGGTGAAGGAAATGATGAAGAGTAGTAGGGGGCTTATATAGAGCATGGGGGAGATCAAGTGGTGATTCTTGGGAAGAGAAGGAGGCAAGAGAAAAGAGATGGGGGGTTTCTTTTATTTTTTTATTTTTTATAAATCATGTGTAATTAGTTTAAATAAATTTGTATAAATGGTGATTTTGTTTAAATCTTTTAATTAACAAAGTTTTAATTATTTTGATGAGTTTATATATATATATATATATATGTTTTATATTTTAACTTATTTATATTTATTATGATGTATTTAATTATTTTTATTGTTATTATTATTATTATTGTATATGATTTGTAATTCTTGACTTTTAATAATTCGATTTTTCGAGCTCGGGAAGGTTCTAACCATATAGGCGGGATTTCTACGAAATCTAATATTATTATGGATGTATTTAAGTCATAAATACTATTTTTAGTCATACTAGGCTTAAAATTGGAATTTCTAATGGCTAACCTCGGAAATTTGTTGTCGAATGTCACACAGGGACAGGTATATGCTCAAGATGTTCTGTTAAGCCCACATAATCATCCTCTTTAATCTCCCTCATAGCTATCAGGCTCAATAGTCTAATGTAGGGCACCTGTGACCTCGATGATTTCTTGTTGGTGCTCTGGGTGATTTTATCAATAAGGTCCGAAAATATCACTTGAGCAAAGTCGATATTTACCCCGAAGACTAGGGCATAGAGCACCAGAAGCTCGGTTTGGTTGATGAGATGATGGCTTCCAGATTTAGGACCGAAGCAACGTATGACCACGTTGGCCAAATACTTCCATGGATGAGCGAGAGCAGAGACCTTGACTTGACCATGCACTACAGGTTCATTATAGCCGATGGTGTCTAAAACGGTTTGAACTTCTGCTCTGGAGGGAAAAGCGGTGTACGGTGGGAAGTTAGGAATAGCGGAGGCTTCACGAAGGGTTTTGGTGGTGATCTGGAGATGATATTTTCCTTTGGCTAGGGTGCAGTGGATGGTGTTGGTGTTTAGGTTATAGGTTGCGGAGTACCATAGTTCACCTATAATGGTAGGGTAAATGTTGTTTGGATCAGCGGTGAGACTTTCAAACAGGGGATGGGCTTGAAGGAACTGAACCATTGGTTCATAACCTTGGTTTTCTCGCGAGGCAGGGATGGTGGTGCAAAGCAGAATATTGTTGGGAGTTATATTCATCGGTTGATTAGGTGCAACATTCTCACCAGGGTTAACAGCCGGGTCTAGAATATAGGTGGCCATTTGGTAGGGATGATGAACAGTGAGTATCGAGAGAGAAGGTAGGGTAGTTCTTTGTAGAGAGAGAGAGGGAATTTGGAAAGTTTGAACATGTAAAGGTGAATGAGAGAGACATTGGGATATTTATAAAGATTAGTTAACAGAGATCGTTAGATACTGCCAAAAGTTCTAACGGGAAACAAATTAAATAGCAATTAAATGAAAACTAACAAACGGAGTAAATAACTAGGGTTAAAAAGCATTAAATGAGAGTAAAAAGTGAAAATTTACTAAGTGTAGAATCATTAGCTGATCAAGGAGAGTATCAGCTGATGAAAAACTATTAGTTGAAGGGTATCAGCTGATGAAAAATTATTAGTTGAAGGGTATCAGCTGATGGAAAACTATCAGCTGATGGAAAACTATCAGCTGATAGGGAGAATTTGGGTATCAGATGAGTAAAGTACTTAGCTAAGCATGTCTTCCTTATCTTAAAGTGATCAATTGAGTAAATTTGATCAGCTGATAGGCATCAGCTGAGCATAGTTACTCAGTTTACACAAATCAAGTAAGACTCAGATATGCTTAGATAAGTATCTTATAATTTTCAACACCTATAAATTGACACAAACTAAATTACCATTATTGTAAACTAAAAATTTAGCATACCTAGTTTGGATATTAGGAAGTTGAACCTTGCTTTATCTAATAGCTTTGTGAATAAATCTGCAAGTTGTAAATCAGTGTTAATGTAGTGCAAAGTTACCTTCTTCTTTTGCACATTATCTTTGAGAAAATGATGTCTGATTTCAATATGCTTTGTTTTTGAATGCATGACTGGATTATTTGAGATGGAGATTGCACTTGTATTGTCACAAAGAATTGCGGTGTCTTCAAACTTCATATCATAATCAAGTAGTTGATTTTGTAACCACAAAATTTGAGCACAACAGCTTCCTACAACAATGTATTCTGCTTTTGCAGTAGATGTTGACACTGAATTCTGTTTCTTACTAGACCAACTAATCAATCTTCCTCCTAGAAGTTGACAACCACCTGAAGTACATTTTCTGTCTAATGTGCATCCTGCAAAATCAGAATCAGAATATCCAACTAACTCAAAATCTGAGTCTTTGGGGTACCAAAGACCAAGATTAGGAGTTCCTTTGAGATATCTGAATATTCTCTTAACAGCAGCAAGATGTGATTCTTTAGGATCTGCTTGATATCTTGCATAGAGACATGTTGAAAACATTATATCTGGTCTACTTGCAGTGAGGTATAAAAGTGACCAAATCATTCCTCTATAAGTAGTAATGTTCACCGATTTGCCATCAGTGTCCTTTCCTAACTTAATAGAAGTAGACATAGGTGTTTTCATTGAAGAGCAGTTGTCAAAATCAAACTTCTTGAGTAAATCTTTGACATACTTTGTTTAAAGAATGAAAATACCATCAACCTCTTGTTTAATTTGCAAACCAAGAAAATAGTTTAACTCACCCATCATGCTCATTTGATAATTATCAGACATGAGTTTAGAAAACTTTTTGCATAGTTCCAAATTAGTAGACCCAAATATTATATCATCTACATATATTTGTACAAGTATCACATCACCTTTGTACTCCTAATAAATAAAGTGCTATCTATGCATCCTCTTGTAAAACCTTGATTAATGAGAAAAGAAGAGAGTGTATCATACCAGGCTCTTGGAGCTTGCTTAAGACCATATAAAGCTTTGTTTAGAAAGTAAACATGATCAGGTAAACTTGACTCCTCAAAACCAGGAGGTTGTTTGACATACACCTCTCATTCAAATCTCCATTCAGAAATTCACTCTTCACATCCATTTGGAACACTTTGAAGCTTTTGAAGGCAGCATAGGCTAGGAATAGTCTGATGGCTTCCAATCTTGCAACAGGGGTAAAGGTTTCATCAAAATCAATACCTTCTTCTTGACAGTACCCCTGTGCCACTATCCTTCCTTTGTTTTTGATGATTTTCCCATTTTCTTCTAGCTTATTTCTGAACACCCACTTTGTTCCAATGATGGGTTTATCCTTTGGTTTGGGTACCAAAGTCCATACATTATTTCTTTTGAATTTTGCCAGTTCCTCTTGCATGGCAGACACCCATTGAGGATCATGAGAGCTTCATCAACCTTCTTTGGTTCAATCATTTAAATCCAGAATACAAACAGATGTTGCAAGCTTTTGATCTTGTTCTAACTGGATCATCTATGTTGCCTATCACCAAATTATGAGGATGGTGCTTGAGGTCTTTGAAGGCTTTTTGGATTTCTTGGAAATTGGGATTCATTTGGATTTGGGGAGAAGAAGTTATATCTTGGCTATCAGTAGTAGAAATGAGTTCATTTTGAGTGGCTGATATAACTTCATTATTGCAATCTGTGGGTATCTCTACTGAAGTGGGAATGAGTGATATGGAATTGGAATCCAATGATGTTGAGTCATTTTCCACATGATTCAGTAGAGGTATAGGATTGGATGAGGATGGTTGTACATGCTTAAAAATTTGGATAGTGACAGGTTCATCTAAATCATGAGCAGCTGGTGGAGAGGGATCTACTTGCTCTGAAGGAACTTCTCCAGTTTGCATAAGATCATTAAATTCTTCACCTGAAACATGATTAGAAGAACGAAGCAACAAAGTTATTTTTATTAAAACTTACATTGATAGATTCTTCTATGACTTTGGTTCTGAGGTTGTATACTCTGTATACTTTAGAAATCACAGAGTAACCTACAAACACTCCTTCATCAGCTTTAGGAGCAAATTTCTGCAATTGATCTTTTTGATTAAGTATGAAACATTGACAACCAAAGATATGCAGAAAGCTGATGCTTGGCTTCCTTCCCTTGAGCACTTCATATGAAGTTTTGTTGTGCCTCTTGATAATAAGGGACCTGTTCTATGTGAAACATGCACAACTTACAGCCTCAGCCCAGAAATTAAATGTTAACCCACTTTCACACAACATGGTTCTGGCAGCCTCAATCAATGTTCTGTTTCTTCTTTCAGCTACACCATTTTGTTGTGGGGTTCTTGGAGCAGAAAAGTTTTGAGATATCCCTTTCTCATCACAGAAAGATTCCAGAGTTTGATTTCTGAATTCAGTTCCATGATCACTTTTAAGACTCCTCACCAGATTGCCATTCAACACTTTCATCTTCTTGATAAAACAGATAATCTCTTCAGCAGCCTCACTCTTTGCTTTAAGAAAGAAAACCCAAGTATATATTGAGAATTCATCAACCAATACAAGAGCATACTTACTTCCACCAATACTAGCAGTTGCAACATGACCAAAGAGATCCATGTGCAACATATAGAAAGGTTTTGTAATTGAGAAGGCCTGCTTGGATGGAAATGATGCCTTATGCTGCTTTCCCTTCTCACAAGCAGTGCAAGGTTTAGGCTTAAGATAAGTCAGTGAAGGTAGTCCTGACACTAGTTCACCCTTGCTCAACTTGTTGATGTTTTTAAAATTAAGGTGGGAAAGCCTCTTGTGCCACAGCCAGTTTGTATCCTCATTATTCTTGGAGTACAAACATGTTTCCTTTGAAGGGTCACCGGAGGACATGTCAAGTGTATTCACATCCTTGGTTCTCTTGGCACTAAACACTGTATTACCTTCTTTATTTATGATGGAGCCTCCTGTCTTTGTGAAGTGGACTTCATTATCTCCGTCACATAATTGACTTATGCTTATGAGATTATATTTCAGCCTTTTGATATATGAAACTTTTGACAGCTTGAGGTTCCCATTATGAAGCTCACCATAGCCTTTTGTTTTCCCATGGTTGTTGTCACCAAAAGTCACCCTTGGACCTTTCTCTTTCTTGTAGTTGCTGAGCAAAGCCTTGTTACCTGTCATGGTTCTTGAACATCTAATGTCAAGAAACCAAGAACCAACACCCTGCACAGATTTGAATGAAAGAAGAGTTAGTGACACAAGTAGGAATCCACTACTCAGTGGATCCCTGTGGAATGCACCTAGCTTTCCACTTCATCTCAGGTTTCTTATGAATGGAAGGAGTGACTATGTCATCATTACAGGTCCGCTGTCTTGAATTCCCTTCTAAAGAACATTCAAATGCCTTATGCTCTTTGCTTCCACATTTATAACATTTTTGAGATTTTGTGGTCTTGGGGCATTGAGCAACATGGTTTGAATGCCTATGAGCTTTCTTATCAGTCATCATTTGACTAACTTGACCATTCAGCTTATGAAGCTTATCCTGTAAATTTCTTAGGTCTTTATTCATAGGCACCTTAGATTGATCTTGGTTTTTGGAAAGTTTTTGACCAATCTTTGGAGTGGCAGAAATGGGAACAATGTGAACATCATTCTTTTTACTCATAGTTTCTTCTATTAAAAGAGAGTTGATTACTTCTAGATCAACTGATTGTTTAGAAGCTGAGCTATGATCAGCTGACGGGTTATCAGCTGAGCATTTATCATCTACTAACTTATCAGCTGATGGAGTAGTATTAGCTAATGATTCTTCAGTTTGTGAAATGCTAAGAATTAAGTCATCTGTTTTCAAGGTTTGACAACATTATGTCTCTGAGGTCTTAACTAATGATTCCTTTCCTTTAATCACATCCTTTGACTTTGTGTTATTAGTATTTTTACATTCTGAAATCTTACTAGAGGATGATTCAACAGAAGGAATAAATTGATTCTTTTGAGTGGAAACTCTTGCTTCTAACAAACTTATTTGTGAACACACTTTTGCCTTTAACAGTCTTGTGAAAGGTCTGTGGCAAGATGTTAGCTTTGTCTAAGATATTAAGGTTCTTATTAGAATCAACATAGTTAGCAGCCTTAGAGAAATTTCCACCAATAATAGCTTGAACTTGTTTGGATATCTACTCCTTCACACACTGAGTGGTCTTTTCTGCAGATACACACCAAGACTTTACTACTTTTTGGAGGTCATTAAACTTTTTGGTTGCTTCACTAGTTTCTTTTACTAAGATCTCATTAAGTATCTATTGATTAGATAGTTCATCATTTAAGATTGTTATCTGCTTAAGTTCCTCATCCTTAAGAATTATCTTTTCCTTTAGTGATTCTACTTATAGTTTTAGCTTCTTCTCTCTTTGAATAGCAGACTGGAAATGAATACACAAGTAATCAAACATAACATTCTTCTCATTATCATCATAGTTAATAAATTTTCCAACCTGATACATAGAAGAAGGATCCCAGTTGGTAGATGAACAAACTTTAGCAGCCTTTTTCATGTCTTCATCAAAGGAACTACCGTCATTGTTGTTGGCCATCATGCAGAACTGAGTAGAGATCACCTCATCTTCATCTGTGGAGAGATCTTCTTCTGCCCAATCTTCTTCTTCAGCAACAAGAACTTGGCCCTGGGCTTTCTTCTTCTTCTTCTTCTTCTTGTCAAGGACAGCAGCAAGGAGTTTCTTATACTTGGCTTCATAATCAATCTTGCCCTCCTGCTTTTGCACAGATGAAGAACCAGTGTTATATTTGGACTTACAGTCACTGGCTATGTGGCCAATCTTGCCACACTTATAAGACTCTGCTGTGGAGGCATCAAAAGTAGATTTGGGCTTTACAAACTTTGATGACCTCTTGCTGAACCTCTTGACACCCTTTCCCTTCTTGAAAGGTCTGAACTTCTTAACCAGCATAGCTACACCTTCAACCAACTCCTACAGATTACATTCCTCACAATCCTTCTCCTCATCACTTTCTCCAGCACTCTCCTCTCCATCTCCTTCTTCATCAGAACTAGAATCAATAGCTGCAAAGCTTCTCATCTTTCTATCTCTTGATACAAGGGCAGTTGGTGCAGCTTTCACAACCTCCTTCATCTCCTTGGATGACAACTTTCTTTGTTTGACTGATTGCTCATGGTTGAGTAAGTTACCATAGAGAGCAACCAGAGACATTCTCTTAATCTTTTCACTATGTCTTAGAACAGTGACAAAGTGATCCCATGTTTCAGGAAGGGAGTCTAGAAACTTGTTCACCAAGACAAAGTTGGTCTTGGTTATGTCTGCCCTTTTCAAGTCATTAACTAGGTAGTTGAACCTGGTGTATGTCTGTGTAAGACTCTCACCTTTCTGAGCAAAGAAGAATTCATACTCTCTGTTGAGGAGGAGCTTCTTGTTTTCCTTCACCTCTTCAGTCCCTTCATATGCAACTGTGAGTGTATCTAACATCTCTTTTGCAGAAGAACAGTTAAGCACTTGATGATAGATTTCATTGGGTAGTGTAGAGACAAGAGCTGATCTAGCCTTAACATCTAGGCTAACCAACCTCTTATCCTCATCTGTCCACAGATGCATGGGTTTGGTTATGATTCTTTCAGTTGTAGAGGTTTGACCTTCAGATTCTGATGGAATAGATAACACTGATGTTGGAACATAAGGACCATTAGTGACTATTTCAAGCATTTGGATATCAAGGGTGGATAGGCACTCAGCTGATCAAATTCTTCACTCAGCTGATTACTTTCTTCACTCAGCTGATCAAACTGTTTACTCAGCTGATGGAATATTTTCATCAGCTGATCAACAATTTTGCTTAGCTGATAGATTGTTTTCCTCATCTGATGGTCTTCTTTACTTTTTTTCTTCATCTGATGCTCCTTGGCTGATATCCTTTGGCTAGTACTTTGAGTAGGATCTAATGCTCAGCTGATGGCTTATTTTCCTCAGCTGATGGTTCCATACTTAGCATATTTTTACATAAACTGATTCAAACAACACATGTTTGAATTCTTTCTAAGTCATACTGAATGTAGGGTTTGGTTATCATCAAATCCTATGTTTTAGGACAGGTAGAGTTGATTATTAGGGTGAAGTGATTATCTCCCCAACAATATGTATGAAAGAACGATTCTGTGTGTAACACGCAGTGCTGACGGCTTCAGCCCAATAGGAAGGTGGGAGACCAGAATAAGCAAGCATGGTACGAGCAGCCTCAACCAGAGTTCGGTTGCGTCGTTCCACGACTCCATTCTATTGTGGAGTGTATGCTGCAGAAAATTGATGAGTGATCCCCATGAGGTCAAGGTAGTCTGACAAGCATTTGCTCTTGAACTCAGTTCCTTGCAATTGACGTTTGATCTCATCCCAGATCTCTTTGGCGGTAGCTAAGCTGTCAACCTTCATTTAGATCTAAGAAGATAGACCTTGTTTTAGATAATACTTAGCCAACCTATCAGCCTTCTTTCTCTCTTTTTCCGTAGCTGTTAACTCATCATGAGTTTTCTCTCTCACTGTTCCAACAATTGGAGGATTGTAGTCAGGTTGTGCATCCATGATTCGATAAAATTTCTTTTATCCGTTCGGAATAGAATCGATCATTATTTAACCATAAACTTCACTATGTTCCAGGAAATCCATGAACCTTTCCATGTAAGGTAATCATTTCGGAAGAGAACAGGGGGTTTGGAATCTGTGCCAATGGCCAATATTTCATTGGAACTTGACATTTTTAAATTAATTACTTGAAAGTTTGAAAGTGATCGTTAACTTGAAAAAGTTGGATGATTGGGTTCGAAGATGGTTACTTCGAATTGGAATGGTTCGAAATGGTAAATTCGTATTGAGAAATTAGTTCGCATTGGAATGGTTCGAAGATGATTAACTTGGAAGTTTTGAGGTTAATCTAGGAATTCGAAGTCAATATTGAAATGAACTTCAAATGAAACCTGGAGCCTTTAGGTTGGTCTCACAAACTTATTGGTTTTGACCTGCTTACCATCCTTGTTTCTTAAAAATGTTTTTAGAAGAATATAATCAGATTTCACATCTTTATCTTCAAGACTGACTCGATCTTTGTCAATCTCGTAAGCAACAGCACTGTAATCTCCCTCTAGTACTGCTTTTACCTGATTTGGTATCTGCTGGTTGATACATTTTTCTGCTTCTCTTGATGACTTACACCAAGATTCACAGATCTTTCTTAGATTGTCATCTTGCCCCTTTGATTCTTGTAACACTCCACTTAGAAGTTTGTTGATGTGAAGCTAACACTCAAAATCACTTTGAGTCTTTTTCCCAACATTTATGAGAGTTTCAAAGTGTTTAAGTTCATCTATTAATTTTGAAATTTCAGTTTTCAAATTAGATTGAATAGTAAGAGAGGTTTTGAAGTCATTCAACAAATACTTGAACATTAAACATTTTTGTTCATCAGTGTAAGAGCTAAAGTTGTTTACCTTGTACATTAAGGCAGGATCCCAGTTGTTGGTCAGCATACTCAGCTTAGCAGCTTCTGCTAGATCCTCATCAAAGGAACTTTCTTCTAACTCATAATCAACCTGTTCCTCTTCATCCTCAATGGCCATCAAACAACTATTTGGCTCATCATCATCTGAAGTAGATGATTCAGTATCCTAGGTCTCAGCAAACAGACCTTTGGTGTTTTCATCTGGCTTGGCTTTGATTTTCTAATATTTCTTTTTATATTTATCAGCTCTGTATGCATTCTTTGTTGGATTATGCCCACTGACACACACACGAGTTGGTATCATGGCTGATGAAGCAAGGGCCTATTGGGTCACACGCCAAGTATCGATTCCGGCATCACGGATGGTCTAATGAGAGAGAAAACCAGAAACTGGTTCTGGTGGGCCAAGGCACGCCCCGTCCTCTATGAGGTACGGCCGTGCCCTACGGGCCTGCACGAGCCCAAGTCGGGCATGACTTGGGCGTGGCCTCTTGGGCTGGCACGCCCGTACCTTATGAGGCACGGCCGTGCCTCATGCAGTAACAACCTCTTAACTAGGCTTTCAAAGCTAGTTAAAAGGTGTTTATGTGTATTGATCATGTAACAGCCATGAGATTAATTGTTGCACGTTTTTGGAACTCAAATTTGAGTTCTACATAAACCACATGAAGTCTAATGGTTTTGGTTGCTTGAAAGAAATACACCAAGTTGATATAATTTTCATAAACTCTCTCAAACACACAAAATACTTCCAAGGCTTTGGTTCTATTGTGTAGACCATATTTGTGGTGTTTAGGTTGGCATACCTAACACTCTAGCAAGTGGGAAAAGATCAAGACTTGGTGTGGACTTCGATAGAGGTGTACACGTTAGTACACGAGGCTTCCAAACTCGCGCGTACAAAGAAGATATCATCAAGGGTATAACTCTATTTCTGTGTTTGTTTTCTTTTGTTGCGTATCCATGTCTAGAGTTTTGGTCCATATGGTGGGCACATTCGTCGTCAATTTTTGAAAATATTTTTCCTACTCTTTTTGCTTCCGTTACGATTTTAGACCACGAAAACCCAACAGTGGTATCAGAGCCATCTCTAACATGGCTTTGCACTTTGGAGTTTAACCGGATTTTTTGAGTTTTCTGTCAAAAATGGTTTTCCGGTGACCGGGCACGGTCGTACCTCTAGGGGTACGGGCCGTGCCGGTGGCCGGGGCACGGGTGTACCAGTGGGGGTACGGGCCGTGCCGGCAAAATTCATAAGTTGTTTAAAATTTTTTAAACTGTACACTGACAAAATTGGCAAGCACGCCAGTACCCTCTGGGGTACGCCCGTGCCTTATGATTTTTTGGTCAGAATTGGTTTTGAAACAATGTGTTTAAATATATATTTTCTGTTAATCCCCACTATATTTTGATTCCTAATTTTATATGTTTTGTGTGACTTGGCATGAAGTTCACAAAAACATATATTTTTAGGTGTATATATGAATATGCAATTTTAAAGGTGTATTAAAATTGTTAATGCATATGTAGAAGGATTGCTTGTTGTGCCTTAAGTGTTTTTTTTTTTTTTGCAATCTTGATCAATATATATGTATATATATATATATATATCTTTGTTGGACATGGTTTTGTGGCACACCATTGTTTTCGTTTGGTTGTGTTTGTTGTGGTAGCCCGGTAACTTGATATGCCCTTGGACTTTCTGATGTTTGTGGTTGGTTTTGGTTTTGGCCTGCGTGCCGTAATGTTGTAATATTTATATTTGGTGCGACTTGCATGTCGTTTGTTTAAAAATATGTACTCGTAATAGATTATTAGGATCGCGATTTGCATGTCGTTTTATTATTATTATTATTATGTACTCGTACTTAGATTATTTCAAATATGTAATATGGCATCAAAACCGACCGGGAGACACGGTGTTGGCGTCTTGACGAACCAAATCCGGGAGATTCGCCGGTGTGGAGATCGTGACGGAGCATCCTTTGGTGTTGTCCCTAGATTAACTATGTTTTCCCCGTTTTGGCTCACGGGGAAAACACTTAGGATTTGGGCATGTTACCGGGTCGTTTTTTATATTCATGCGTGGTTGTTTTATATTTGAATTCTTTAGGATTTGCATGCTAGAGAATTTTTTAAAATATATAATACAAGAGATTTATTAATGAGTTTATATTTCTACGCGCATAAGAATTGGAAAACATTAATATAAAAGGTGTTTATATTAAACGGTGATTAAAAAGGATTTTTTTGTCACTTAAATTGCTAATTTGTCAAAATTGTTAAAATATTATTTTAACCGGAAAAACAAAAACCCGTTTTTCGAAAAGTAGGTCACGCGCCACCCGTAAGACGACACCACCCAAATCTAACGAAACTTGGATGATTGTCGAGCATTAGCACGAGTCATGCCTTGTGGAGTTGTGTGGAAGGTGAGTGTGGCAACCCGCAATATTGGTAGTCGATCTTAAGCTCGAACTAATGATTGGGCTAGGGTACCAACGTGTGTCTTGACGGGCGACTTACAAATTCTTTTATGTTGCTTAAATGATGTCGATCTCTAGCCGAGTCATTTAAGAAATAATAAAAGGATTGGTGCATGAAGGGATCAAACATGCCTTAGACATTTGATGTCGAAAGGATCCCGCAAGGAACTAAGAGTTGCAATGGTTGCAAATGGTAATTTGTCTACTGGCCTAAATAAGTTATTTCGTGATCCGCGGTAAACCCGTCACGACATAGAGTGAAATACGGTTCTTAGCTTTGTTCAAATAATTGAGTTTTTATAACTATTAGGTAATTATTTCTACAAGGATTTGACAAATAAAATTGGTACTCTAATTTTGTAGAGGGCATCCAACAACGCTTCTACATCTTCATCGAACTCTATTTCCCTAAAGTTGTTCCTCGAAAAGGCCAAACTCGATGGCCAAAACTTCATGGATTGGTTCATGCAACTAAGGATAGCCCTTAGGTATGAACAAAAGATGTGGGCCATCGAGGAGCCTTTGCCGGAGGCACCTGCGGCTAATGCGACTAGGGCGGTCCGAGACGCGTATGACAAGCGCGTTAAGAAAACAAACGAAATGGCTTGCATTATGCTCTCGTCAATGATTCCTGAGCTTCAAAAGCAAATTGAACATTTTGGAGCATATGACATGCTTAACCAGCTGAAGGAAATGTTCCAATAGTAGGCTAAGCTAGAGCGCTTAGAGTGCCTAAAGTCCCTTTTCGATTGCCATATGCAGGAGGGCGGAAATGTGAGCGTTCACGTGCTTAAGATGAAAGCATTGGTTGATCGCTTGGGGAGGTTGGGATTCCCGTTAGGGAGGGAGTTGGCGGTGGATGTGATCCTCCGTTCTCTTCCTAGTTCCTTTTCACAATTTGTGTGGAACTATCATGTCCATTGCATGGACAAGTCCCTAATGGAACTTCACGGAATGTTAAAGACCGTCGAGTCCGACATGTCTAAGAAGCCCTCCTCGTCCAAACCCGTCCTAGCCATCCAGGGAGGCGGAACCAAAAGAAAAGGCGTTCCCCTCTAAGGGAAAGGGTAAGGGGAAGGTTGCAAAACCTAACCCGAGTCCAGCACCGAAGGGTAAGGGGAAAGCCGTGATGGTTCCACCGGCCGAGGACCCTGCGGAAGCCGAGTGCTTCCACTGCAAGGAAAAGGGGCATTGGCGGCGTTCTTACCCAAAGTACCTTGAGGAGCTCAAGCGGGTAAAACCGAAGGGAGCGGGTAACTCAGGTACGTTTATGATTGAACTCCACAGTACCGCTACTTCTAACGGCTGGGTACTTGATACCGGTTGTGGCACTCTTATTTGTAATAATGTGCAGGTGCTAAAAAGAAGTAGGGTGATGGGTGCTGGAGAGCTTGACCTGATCATGGGAAACAAGGATGTGGTTCCCGTGGATCGGATAGGAAGTGTTGATCTCGCCTTTCCATCAGGACTTGCTATTACCTTATTGAATGGTTGCTTTTTGCCCTGCGTGGCATGAAACATTATTTCCTTTCACGCTTTGTATGACGATGGATATGAGTTTAGTTTTAATAATGGAATTATCTCTTGTTTGAGAAATGATGTTCATTACTTTAAAGCTTATCCATGTCGTGGGATTTATGAAACAAGTGTGTGTTTGGATGGTAATAAATCAATCATGAACATTGATTCTAAGTCCAAAGGTGTATTGGACAAGTTATCTTTGTGCCATAGTCGTCTTGGCCATATAAGCAAGAAACGTATCGCCAAACTCCAAGTGGATGGGATTTTGGAATCGTTTGACCATGGGTTAAGCGAAGTATGCGATTCTTGTTTATTAGGCAAAATGACTAAAGCGCCCTTCACCGGCATTAGTGAAAGGGGCAAAGACTTGTTGGACATTGTTCACACTGATGTGTGTGATCCGTTCAGGTCTGCTACAAGAAACAACTGTAGGTACTTCATTACTTTTACTGATGATTTCAGTAGGTATGGTTATGTTTATTTAATTAAGCATAAATCTGAAACCTTTGAGGTGTTTAAGATATACTAAAACGAAGTGCAAAATCAATTAGGCAAGCGGATTAAGATTCTCAGATCCGATAGGGGTGGTGAGTATCTTAGTACCGAGTTTCTTGATCATCTTAGGGGTTGTGGAATTATTTCACAACTTACTCCACCCAGGACACCACAATTAAATGGGGTCGCTGAGAGGAGGAACCGAACTTTATTGGATATGGTGTCGGCCCATGATGAGTCGTACAAAGCTACCCGCCATTTTTTGGGGTTATGCTTTGGAAACCGTTGCTAGGACCTTAAACCTTGTACCAACAAAGAAGGTTGCAGGTACATCGTTCGAGATGTGGCATGGAAGGGTTCCTTCGCTAGCCTATCTCAAGGTCTGCGGTTGTGAGGCTTACGTGAGACCCCAAATATCCTTATAAAGTCTGCAAGCTTAAGAGGTCCATTTATGGACTTAAGCAAGCATCTCGGAGTTAGAACATTCGCTTTAATGAAAAGGTCAAAGATTTTGGCTTTTCTAAAAGTAAGGATGAACCTTGTGTATATCTCAGGGCTAGTGGGAGTGCTGTAGTTTTTCTAGTCTTGTATATAGATGACATACTACTCATAGGAAGTGACGTGACTACCTTGCAGGAAGTGAAAACCTGGCTTGGGAGTTGCTTCTATATGAAAGACATGGGAGAAGCAGCATATATTTTGGGGATAAAGATCTATAGAGACAGATCTAAAAGACTCATTGGTTTGAGCCAGAGTACGTACATAGATAAAGTCTTGAAGAGATTCAAGATGCAAGATTCCATGAAAGGGAATCTTCCTATGTTGCATGGTATGGCGTTGAGCAAGTCTCAATGTCCTAGTTCTCAAAAGAAACTAGAGGAAATGAGTCGAGTCCCGTATGCTTCGGCAGTGGGATCAATCATGTATGCTATGCTATGTACTCGGCCTGATGTGTCGTATGCCTTGAGCATGACGAGCCGATATCAGGCTAGCCCTGGTCAAAGTCATTGGGTTGCGGTTATAAACATCCTTAAATATCTTCGGAGAACTTAGGAAATGTTTTTAGTGTTTGGTGGATCGGAGGAGCACAGAGTTACTGGATATTCTTGTTGGTTCTATGTGCACAAGACACAAATTAATACGATATTACTGATAATAAATAAACCCATAGGGTCACACATTTACAATCAATGGACACCAATTACATATTTGAATATGATTTAAATATGTTTCCAACTCGTTATATATATATAAGTATATATGCATTGTTGCATATTATTATTTATGTGAAATAATAATATCACTCTTGTATATTGATACAAGATAATGCATATGAAATACATAAATATAAACATATGATTTTATATATATATATATATGTATAAATGTATATTTGTTACAAGTAAATTGTTACTAGTAACAATTATATAAATGTATGTATATCTTTGTTACAAGTAAAGAGTTACTAGTAACAATCAAGTATGTATATAAAATACATGTAGATGTATTTTATACAATGTATGGCAAGTCTAGCATTATATTTTATATACTTGAAATATATAAAACTAGAAATGCTTACAATAGTCACAAAAGGGCCCCCTTTTTGAGGTTTCTTGAAACATAACTCAACAAGGACAAGCATGGGAGAACAAGTAAAGAAGCAAGGCAAAGGGAGGGGTCCCCTCCCCTTGGTTTCGGCCGTAGCAAGGCCTAGAGGGGGCCTCCCCTTGGTTTGTTGCTTCTTGGTTCTTATATGCATGGATGTCTCCTTTGTGTTCAAGTAATTGCATGCTACCACCTTTCCTTGAGTTCTTAGAAAAGTTCTAAGTGTTTGATACTTGAAAACATCCTTACTTTGTAGTATTGGTGTTCTTCAAGTGAGCAAAGTGTGGTACTAGAATACATACTCATATACATACATAGTAAGTTCAAGAAGAAGAACAAGAGGTTGTTGCTTGCTTGCTTGAATTTCAAGGGTTGGAGAGACTAGCATCTCAAAGGTGTTGGACTCATTGATTTTGTGGATACCTTGGAGGAAGTCTTCTCTTGGCTTCTCATAGATCAACCACTTCATCAACGGTTTACTCACGCTACAAAGGTTGTAGTTCTAAACACCCTATGGTTGTTTTGTTTCTTAAGGCTTGCATATGGATCATTGGTGGGGAATTTTAAAAGGTTTAAAATTGTTGTTCATGCTTCCGTTGCTAAAATATATTTTGAAAAACCGAACAAACCCCAACAATTCTCATGCTAGCTTCCAAACGGACAAGGATGATTGCCGGTCTCAATCGGGATTTGTATTCTTGTTAAATGGTGGAGCAATAAGTTGGAGAAGTTTCAAGCAAGATACCATGGCCGATTCAACCACGGAGTCAGAGTATATTGCTGCAAGCGAGGCTGCTAAGGAAGCCGTCTGGATGAAGAAATTCATTCAAGACCTTGGAGTTGTTCCTAGCATTGCTAACCCTATTGATATCTTCTGTGACAATGAGGGTGCAGTAGCTCTAGCTAAGAAACCAAGAGCGCATCGACGTACAAGACACATTGCTCAGAAATATCATTTTATTTGTGATATCATCGAGAATGGTGACATTGTGGTTAGTAGAGTACCAACTGAGGGGAACCTGGCAGATCCACTCACCAAACCTTTGTCACAAGTTAAGCATGATTCTCATGCTAAGTTTATTGGTATTAGATTTGCTAGTGACTTGGTTTAATTGTTTTAGTTGTATTTGTTATTGAGAACATTAAAGCAATAATGTATTTCTTATTGTAATGACTATTAAATGGGGATTTAATATACGCATGGTGCGATTACTTTATGAAACATTATTGTGTTCTATCTTTTCATGTTTAATACTTCCATGAATAAACTTGTTTATTCTAAATTCTCCACGATCGGTCGTTCTTCATTGGGAGGAAGAAGTGAATTAAGATCGAGGCGAGTGGTTGGTAAAGTTTTCATCTTGGATTGAATACTTGTTTACGCAACACTAGCCTGTACTTAATGGTGATTGAGTAATTGGAGGACCCGTACCTGAGTTTACTTCATGGATATTATCACGAGTAAATCAGGATGATAATATTATTTATCCTTCGGCTGGAGATGCACGCGTTGCTTGATTATTAACATGGACTTGTTTAGATTGCTTTCTAACGCAGTTCGTAACTGGCTGTTATAAGGGAAGTTTTCAGGCAAGAACTTGTTATTATGATAGGGCGGTGTAGTCAAAGGTATTCGTTCCTCGTTTGAGAGATATCCTTGGGCCCCTCGTTGACTAAGCTAATGACAAATCAAAATGCATGGCCGTGCTCAAGTTGAATTGATAATGGATCGATTATGCAACTTGTTTTGTTAGTCATAGTTAGTCTATATCGAGAAACATAATCGTGAAGGATTTGGGGTTGACCATGTTCCATGACCTGCATTCACAACGGATATCGTGAACGAAGTGGTATATAATCACTTATCTATAGAACCTTTCCTTTTGGTTAGTTATTTGTTTCGGGAAGACAAACCCTGTGCTGACTTGGGGGCATAGATGCCTTGCTAGAGGCCGCTCTATGTCGGTGACGCCTTTCGTGAGTTTGTCATGTGCAAGTGGGAGTCTGTTGGATAATGCCCACTGACACACACACGAGTTGGTATCATGGCTGATGAAGCAAGGGCCTATTGGGTCGCACGCCAAGTATCGATTCCGGCATCACGGATGGTCTAATGAGAGAGAAAACCAGAAACTGGTTCTGGTGGGCCAAGGCACGCCCGTGCCTCTATGAGGTACGGCCGTGCCCTACCGGCAGGCACGAGCCCAAGTCGGGCGTGACTTGGGTGTGGCCTCTTGGGCTGGGACGCCCGTACCTTATGAGGCACGGCCGTGCCTTATGCAGTAACAACCTCTTAACTAGGCTTTCAAAGATAGTTAAAAGGTGTTTATGTGTATTGATCATGTAACAGCCATGAGATTAATTGTTGCATGTTTTTTGAACTCAAATTTGAGGTCTATATAAACCACATGAAGTATAATGGTTTTGGTTGCTGGAAAGAAATACACCAAGTTGATATAATTTGCATAAACTCTCTCAAACACACAAAATACTTCCAAGGCTTTGGTTCTATTGTGTATACCATATTTGTGGTGTTTAGGTTGGCATACCTAACACTCTAGCAAGTGGGAAAAGATCAAGACTTGGTGTGGACTTCGATAGAGGTGTACACGTTAGTACACGAGGCTTCCAAACTCCAAACTCGCGCGTACAAAGAAGCTAGCATCAAGGGTATAACTATATTTCCTTTTTTAAGGGGGTAGATTTGTAACATACTCAGTTCAGGCCCAGTCGTGTTCGAATCTGGTAGGTCTAAATCTCGAATTAAATATTGAATAAAAGAATTTTATTTAATTATTGAAGTTGGATTTAGAAGAAAATAATAAATAAATGATAATATAAAAATATTATTAATAATAGATAATAATAATAATAAATTATTAACTTGGTTTAGAACGAGGTTTCTAAAAATATCCCCGTTAGTTAAAACGGGTACTTGTGCGTTAAGTTATATGTTGAAAAGGGGAACAAGATACCCACTTGTGGATATTATCAACCCACAAGTAGGCTTATCCCTTTCCCTTATACGTGTACACACATACACTTTCACATACAACTCATCCTCTTTTCTCTCTTTTTGTTATTGTGTTTGGACTTTGAAGAAGAAGGAATCATCAAGTGGTTAATCAAGTTACAATCTTTGCTACTGATTTCAACTTCTAATATGTTGTTATTCACCATCTTCCTCATCTCCATCATCAAGTGAGTTCTTGTTTGTATTCTTCATCTTTTCAAGTTTAGGTTGAAAAAGGGGTTTAATTGAATTTGACCCCAATAATTGATTCTAATGTTTCCAATCAATTCCTACTTGGATTATAAGTGTATAGAAATCAAAATCTAGAATTATAATGATGTTTTTGATTGATTTTAGAAATTAAAGTGCAAATGGGTCAAAATGATGATTTTGGTTCCCAAACTTGAATAGGTTGTTAAATGACATGAAAATAATGTTTCTAGCTTAGTTCTTAAGTGTATTTTCATATGTGAATGGAAGAAATTGGCTGGACAATGGTCTTGGTAAATCTGTTTGGAAACTAGTAGGTTATGTCGAACCTGCTGCTATAAATGGAAAGGCACGGGTGTGCCTCTCAAGAACAGGCCGTACCCTAGGGCGTACCCTGGGAGGCACGGCCGTACCTCCAAAAGGTACGGGTGTGCCTAACCCTAGGTAGTCCGGGGGTGCCCTTCAGTCACCGGGGGGGGGGGGGGGGGGGGGGCTAACTGAGTATCAGGTACCGGCATGCTTGTCTAAGTCCGGGGCATGCTTTGTCAGGCACGGGCGTGCCTTGGCAAGGTATGGGCGTGCCCTGCGTTCTGGCAGATTCTATTTAACAGTGTTCTGATATCTGGAAACCCTCTTTAGGTACACCAATTGGTCTAGGAGCATTGGTATCATAGTTTACAATATATTAGCATGTCAGGTGAGTGCCTGATAACATAACAATTAATATATCTATAACATATAGTAACAATGAATAGAGAATTGTATACCATTATAATCCGATAACAAGGATGGCTTTGAACAGGTGTGGCCACAAGGACTCAGATTTTGGGCTTCTTCGAACCACCAAATAAATCTCCAAAATTAGGTGATTGTTATTGGATACTGGGCATCGGATTTCAAAGTTTTCAAGGCTTTGGATTCTATCGGATTTCTGATTTGACTCGGATTTGAGTATCGGATTTGGGTCTTATTGGATTTCAAAAAGTTGATATCGGATTTCTACAAATTTGCGGATTTTTCAATTTACATCTTTCAAAGAAAATATCTTCTAGCAAATATGGGTACATACAGTGAAACCTTATCCTTTGGATCAGATACTAAGTCATATGTACTCTATCAAGGTGAATATCACGTATGGAAGGGAAGGTTCATGGATTTTGTTGAAAACCATAAACAGTATGGAGAAGAAATAAAGAAAAGTATCTTAGAGGGTAATGGAGTTTTTAGCATTGATGAAAAAAGCTAATCTTAATCATAACCACCACTAGATGAGATCCACAGAGAAAAACTTCATAGTGAGTACACTACAGAGGAAAAGCACAGGGTAAATGCAGATAGAAAAGCCAAATATCATTTGAAGCATGGTCTGTCATCTGAATTTTACATCAAAGTCAATGGCTTGAATACAACAAAGGAAATTTGGGATGAAATAAAGAGTCAGATGGAAGGAACATAGTGAGTACACATAGTGAGTACACAACATTGGTCAATTCTTATGATCATTTTAGAGCAAGAGATGGTGAAGCATTGATTGACATAATACAGTCAATACTGTAAATTGTTAAATGATCTTAGAAACCAAAAGTTGGATGACTATTCCAATCTGACCAAGAACACAAGATTTCTAAATGCTTTAGGCCCTGAGTGGAAATCGCAAGTAGCAATTTACAGGCAAATGAATTAGACAAAACCTGAACAAAGTCACCCATCACATGATTTTTGTAGAAATAAATCAATATCAAGATGATGTTGGTGTGGGTATACAAAAAGAGAATGTTGATCCCTTGGCTTTGATGGCGAATGTTAAAAGAGTGAAAAGCTCATCGAATCAGTCAAAATGAAACAAATACAAGAGACAGATTCTTCAGATTCAGATGATGAGAGTCAAGTGGATAATGAAAAGATTATGCAAGGAATGGCATATCTTATAAACATGATGCAAAGCCAGTTTTCAAAGAATAAAACTAACAACAAGCAGAGGTTTACATTTGGATCTAGACGCAAGGATGACCAATTCCAGAGAAAAGATGGTCAAGGGCTCGAGAAACGTTATGAAAGAAAAGTTGAATCTGCCCAAGAAAGGAAGTGCTATAACTATGGTGGCACTGGGCATTTCATTCGAGACTGCAAGAAACTTAAAGACAAAGATTCAAAGTATTACAAAGCTAAGCTTAATCTGATTAAACAAAGAAACAGTGGACAAGCTTTACTAGCTGAGGAAGATCAATTTCTATCGGACACGGACAATAGTGATTAAGATACAACTGTCCCTGCACAATTTATCCTCATGGCTAATGTTGAGGAGTTTGATTTTGAAGAGACTAATGGTGAAAGTGATGATGAGATGGTGAATGTTTTCTCTGAAGAACTACCTCTAGCTGATAAAGAAGATGTGACTGTGGGGATGATTCTAGTTTTATGGCAAAACTTGATGAGCCTGATGTTGAGAGTGAGTATGAGGAGGAAGAGGAAGAGGCTGAAGTTGCTGCTGCAAGATCAAGCCAGAATTTTGCTGATCAACACGGAGCAGGAGAAAGGGTAATGTTGGATCAATCTGAATTTCCTGCAAAGTATATACTAACTCTTATGCAATAGGTGGAGCTTCTAACATCGAAGAATCAATCACTCACAACAAAGAATCAGAAGCTGCAAGAAAAGAATTTAAATCTTAAAATGGATCAAGCAGCCAGAAGTGAAGTTGAATTAATCAATCAATCATAAAAAATAATCCAACTTCAACAAGAAATCCCAGACAAAAAGAATGAATTATTCAAAATGCAAAAAGAAACAGAGTTGAAAGTTCATGATTTAAATGCTGCAAAGCTGAGTGTAGAGATAAACCTAAATTTAATCATGAAAGAGAAGAAAAGTCTAGATGTGAAAGTACAAAATCTTGAGGACAGTAAAGAAACAAGTAACCACTCGTCATACCATCATTAAAAATCTTGAACCAGATGTTAAAAAGAGATACAAAGGTTTGGGGTATGATGAAAACAACTTCTTTTCAAAAATAAATTGCACACAATTATATCAATTGGAAAGAATGAATCAAGGTTAGACTTCAAAGATGATATTTGTGGGAGAAGAGGAAATAAAACAAGAAGAGGAATTTAAATAAAACCATCAACCAAACTTCAACATACATTGAATTATGATGAATTAAATGCATCGTATGAAGTTTGTGAGAACAATGGACACTCTGTGTCTTTAGAAGAGTTTTTATTCCTCATCCACGAGAAGAGAAGAAAGAGTCGAAAATAAAATTTTGAGATGGCATGCATTAAACAGAAAATTCCTCACATGGAATTGCAGTAAAGACAAGAAATTTTTGAGATGGCATGCATTAAACAGAAAATTCTCTTCGAAATGGAAAATTTTGTTTTAAAAGAAACAATTTTGAATCTCAACGAAAAGTTAAATAATTCCGTAGCATCTGATAAAGTTGAGGAACAAAAGATTGAAGCAACTAAAAGTAAGTTAAACAATTTTTAGTTAGCACAGTACTAAATTCCACAGTTCATTTCCAATGCAATTGAGAAGAGGATGCAAGAAGAGAAGATTGAGAGATTACTAACAGAATTAGATGGTTATCTCCATATTGCATATCCAAAAAGTCACAAGGCATGTAGGGAGTTTGTTGCACACAAGTGTAATCGTTTTTGTGATCCCAACAGTGTCAGGAAGGAAGGATCATCCTCTAGGACAAAAGGGATTCCGAAAATGCCAAAATTCACAAAATCATCAACTCCGCATGTTTCTAAAAATTTCAAACCACTTCATGCCACTAACAAAACTTATATTTTTGGATTAAAATCAGATCACATAAAAGGACAAAGAGTTCCAAGCAAATGTGTGATGAAGGCAATCAAGAAAGGAGTGAAGAAAGGTGGTGCTTCTGAGGCATAGTTGAATTGGATAACAAAAGAGAAGTTGAAAGAAAAAGAAAAGTTGTCTGTGAATGCACACAAATCTTATTTAAAGAAATCAATTAAACCTTTTTGTAATGCTCATAAAACATGTTGTAATAAAAATTGTGAATCATTGTTTACTTGGAAAATCAAGTCTGAAAGTTCAAAATTAAAAATACCCGAGGAAGAGATAAGTTGTGTTGGAATTGGATGTTCAGAGGGCCGTTGCGAGTTCAATTACTGTTATCATTAGAATATAATGAAAAGAGGAATAAAATCTAAGAAGAATTTGAAGAATCCAAATGAGAATAAAATCTTGGTTTGGTTTGTAAATAAATAAGGATACATTATTAATCAATGGATTCACAAACATGAACGAATTGGTTTTTAAAATGTAATGCTCACAGAAGAATGCCAATACGGCCAGGACAATGAAAGAAACATTTGCACATAATGCAAGTCAATCAAAAACCTGAAAATTTATCAGTACTTCCAAAACCACTCAATATGAATTATGTTGAAAATTCAAAAGGAAATTAAACACCAATCAAATATTCAAGATATTTCAATGGAAATCTGGGTTCATATTCATCAAAGGCAACAACTTCAAAGAACAATAAAAAACAAGGAATGAATTCATCTGCTTGACAAACACCAAAAGTCAAAAGCAAATTCATTGCAAAATCAAAGAAGTTTTCACCAATAAAGAAACCACAAATTCATGAAACAACTCCAGAACAATGCAGAAGAGTTCATCCATCACAAAACAAAATATCAAATTCAACTGAAAAATTGATAGTTAAAAGAACTGTAAAGACAGAAAGTTTAATTCCTGATGCAATGTTTGAATTTTCTAACTCAAAAGGTCCCAAATCTTCGTGGGCACCACAGTCTGGTTTCTTTTTCATGTGCAGAAATATAATATTTGGTACATGGACTCCAGCTGCACAAAGCATAAGACTGAGAACAAAGGTCTTCTCAAACATTTTATTGGTAAGTATTCTAGAAATGTCAAGTTTGGGAATGACCAAGTCTCACCAATATTGGGCCATGGAGTAATTGAAACCGGAAATTTGAAGATAGAGAAAGTGTCATATGTAGAAGGATTAGGGCATAACTTGTTTAGCATTGGACAATTCTGTGATAAAGGAATGGAGGTTGTGTTCAAGAAAACTTCATGTTCATTACGGACAGAGGAAGGAAATGAGATTTTGGATGGGAACAGAAAATCAAATTTGTATATATTTATTTATCTGAAAAAGGTTCCGGTTTGCTAGTATGCCAATTGACCAGAGTCGGGCAAAATGAAGAGAGTACCTCACAAAGTCACTCAGATATCTTCAACTACAGATCCCTTGCAATTGATACATATGGGCCTCTGTGGACCAATGAAAGTACAATCGAGAAATGCAAAGAGATATATTCCGGTGATGGTGGATGATTACCCCCGGTATATTTGGGTCCAGTTTGTGAGTCACAAAAGTGAAGTTCCTCGACAAGTCATCTTGTTTCTGAAGAAGCACAAGAATCAACAAAGACAACCGGTGAAGGCTATACGAACACATAATGGAACATAATTCAAGAACAGGACACTAGATTCCTACTTGGATTATGAAGGAATTCCGCATCAATTTTCGGCAGCATATACTCCAGAGTAGAATGGAGTAGTTGAAAGAAAGAATAGAATTTTAGTTGAAGCTACACGGACGATGCTACAATATTCGAAGCTGCCACAATCATACTGGGCTGAAGCCTGCTATACTCAAAATTGCTCTTTAATTCATCGTCGCTTTAACAAAACTCCTTACGAACTATGTAATGGAGTAGTGCCTAATATCAAATAATTTCATGTATATGGTAATAGGTGCTTTATGCTGAATGAAACGGGCAAACATTCAAAGTTTGATCGTAAAGCTGACGAAGACATTTTCTTAGGTTACTTAATGCACAAAAAGTCTTTTAGAATTCTAAATCAGAGAACTAACATGTTTGTTGAAAGCATGAATGTTACATTTGATGATTTAGTAAATCTAAATTCTTTAATGGATAAACCTGTTAGTGTATGCCTGCTGACATGAACGAGTTAATAGCATTGCTGATGAAGTATAGGCCTATTGGGTCACACACCAAGTATTGATTCCGGCAACACGATCAAGCAAACGAGAGAAAGAAGCCAAAGTGGGTTTTGGCAGGATGGTACATGGCCGTGTGGCTGAACACGGCCCGTGTCCAGCCCAACAAGCACGGGGCGTTTTTGCCCAATTCAAGGACGTGTGCTTTGGGCCAACACGGGCTGTGTTAAGCCTATTAGACACGGGCTAACTTCGCCTATTTAGGGCCATGGACTTTGGGCCTACACGGCCGTGTTGACCAACACGGGCCGTGTACGATCACTGTAACAGCATAATTAACATCTTTAAACTCTCATTTTTAATGTGATTAAGTGTATGTTAATGCTATGCTACAGTTTTAGTGCTAGAGAACAGTCTATTGGGTGGTTCAAGTGATTGATTCATGTTCATCATTCTCTCTAATGGTTTTTCCTTCTCATGATCAAGTTTGATGCACAAGAGAAGGGGATATACACTTTGTGATCTAGCTTTGACGTACAAAGGTGTTTCTTGTACTTGGATTGTGTTGGTGGTGTCCACATCAACCTACTAGCATTGTGGAATCAAGTTTGCTTGGGGTGGACTTCACTAGAGGAGTTCTTCTTGAATTCTACACACTTTGGCAAAGAAGAAAGCTTTTGATCTTGAATTGTGGTATAACCTTTTCTTCTATCTTGTTTGTTATATTTTAGTTGCAACTCCATGTCTAGATTTTGGTCCATGGGATGTGTGTTTGTTTGGCTAGCTTAGAATTTTTGTATTATATCTTGCTTCCGTTGTATTATATTCATATAAATATTTTATATAAGAAAATTGTTTTCTTGAAATGGTCTTTCGTTTAGGTTCTTGTTAGGCTAAAATTGATATATTTGTAGCCTACATAATATTTTAGTTTATATTTATATATTTGTTGTAACTTGGAATGAAGTGTACACAAATATATATACTTATAAATGTATATATGAATATGTGTCTCAAAAATGGTTTGGTACACTAATGCATATGTACAAGGATTGTCATTTTGGTGCCTTTGATGTTGTTGACAATCTTAACTAAAATATTGATATATATTTGTATCATGGTTTTGTGTTGCATGCCATGTTTCATTTTGTTGCATTTGGTTAATTCGGTAACATGATATGCCCTTAGACCTATGTGTTGTGGTGGTTGATTAATTTGGTTTTTGGCAGCCTGCGTGCTGTATTGTTGTAATATAGTTTATTTATTTATTTATTGGTGCGGCTTGCACGCCGTTTATTTTATTCCGTGTATTTGTATAAATAGTGTACGAATGCGACCTGCGTGTCGTTTATATATATATATTCTATGTATTCGTTAATAGTATAGAATTAGAACCAGAGAAGTCAACAGGAGTCATGGTGATGATGTCTTGTCAAGAAGGAATCAACACGCTATTAGAAGTGTTGGATTCAATGGGAGCTCACCCAACGAGACTATACCTTGTCCTTAGGTTTTGGCCTCGTTTTCCCCGTTGTGGCTCACGGGGAAAACGCATAGGATTTTTGGGCATGTTACCGAATTATATATATATTTGCTTGGTTGTATTTTATATTCTATACATGTTTTAGGATTCGCATGCTAGATAATTTTTCTTTAAAAATTAAATAAAATACAATGTTTGTTAAAATGGTTAACAATCTCGCGCGAATAGAATTGACAAAGAAAATATAAAGATGGTATTATATTTAAAAGTACGTGAAATCGTTTTGACACTTACTTTGTTACTTCACAAAATGGTTGTTATAAACCGGAAACAAAATCCCGTTTTTCAAAATATAAATCACGCACCACCCGTAAGACGACAGCACCGAATCTAACGAAACAAGGATGATTGTTGAGCTAAGCACGAGTCATTTCTTGCGTAGTTGTGTGAAAGGTGAGTGGGGTAACTCGCATGATTGGTTGTCGAGCTAAGCGCGAGCCACTTGATGGTCGAGAGTGCCACCCGTGTGTCTTGTCGGACGGTTTACAATTTTAGTATATAATTCTTGATTAGTTGTCGAGCTAAGCACGAGCTAAACAAAAACTATATATTAAGATTGGTGTAAGGAAGGGATCAAACATGCCAACCGACATAATAGATGTCAATGGATCCCGCAAGTGTCTAAGAGTTGTAATTGAGATTACAAAAAGGTAAAATGGTTGCCGGCCAAAATAGCTTCGCCACGTGATCCGCGGTAAACCCGTCACGGTGAGAGGTGAAATAAGGTTCTTAGCCCTTGGTAAAAATAATTGTTTTTATCTAAAACTATGGGGTAATTATTTCAACAAGGTTTATTAAACTAACCAAAACTCGCGTTTTGTTATTTATAGATGTCAAACCATAACAACACCACGTCAAACATCTCACTTCGTGTGTTCCTAGAAAGGGAGAAACTCACGGGGGTGAACTTTATTGCATAGCTTAGGCAATTGAGGATTATCCTTCGCCATGAGTCAAAGTTGCACATCCTTGAGGAACCCCTTCTGGAGCAACCTACTACCGACGCGACTTGGGCCATCCGATACGGATATGAAAAACGTGTTGTAACGTCCTCGATTTGGGCCTAGCTATTAACCTTGTGTTATTAAGTTAATTATGCTAATAAGAAGGAGTTAAATGTATGTATGTATGTTTTTGTGTTATGTGTAAATGTGTATATGTATACAAATAAGTAAGATTAAAAGAATCCAGAGGTGGTGCCTCTGGATTGTGACAAATATAAATAGAAGAAAAAGTCAAAGGTGGTGAAAGACCACAAGAAGCAAACTCAAAACAAAGCTCTCGGATTTCTCTCTTTCTCTTTACATTCTCTCGGTTTTCTTGAAGCAACAAGGATTTGGTGGTTTTGAATTCCAAATCAAGGTAACTATTTGTTGTTGTTAAGACTCAATGCATATGAAACTGTTTTTATGATTAAAATCAGGATTGAAACTCAAATCGTTGCAAAACATCACTTAGAACATGCAAAGCTTACTTTGCAAGTGGGTTTTGTTTGCTTGGTGTTTTTGTGTGGGTTTGATGTGTTTACAAAGTCATGTTGACGAAAATGGATGTTTTTAGAATGCAAAAATGTATAAACGATGGGTCGAATTCTGGAAAATAAGCCATAGATGAAGATGGCGGTTTCTGGGTTGAAACAGTCGGATTCCGAGACATGAAGGTGTCGGAATCCGCATGTTGGCCAAATCTGATTAAGTGTCGGAATCCGCATGTTAAATCCGCATGACTAAATCCGTGTTATTGTTTTAAATCCGATAAGTATCGGATTTCCAAAGTCCACATGTAAATTGCAAGTCAAAATCCGAAAGTGTCGGATTTTATTGTAACTGTCAGATTCCGATAAAAGAATCGGATTCCGATTGAAAGTCGGATTTCCATTTTGTGAACAAGTTTCCAAGTGTATTAAGTATTAAAATCCGATAAGTATCAGATTTTGCAAAGTATCGGATTTCCTTTGAAAGTATCGGATTTCATGAAATCCGACAGACTGTCGGATTTTATGTGGATCCAGATTTTGGGGATTTCCTATGTTGGCTTTGTAGCTAATCCAAGTATGCTAAGATGTGGATGTAAGTCCTAATGTTCTAGGTAAACTTGAAACCCTAGAAAAGGCAAGAAGATAAATAACTATCTGTTAAGTCACTCAGGTGAGTACCGACTTCCATACGCCTCAGTAGAGCAGGAATTATGTGTTAAGTAATTTGAGTACGATTGTGCTCATAAGTTGATAAATAAGAATTGCCATGTTACTTAAAGTACAAATGCCATGTTAAATACATGATGTAAGTAAGTTAAGTGCATGCCAGCGGGATCCAGTACTGGAACCGCTTAGTTAAAAGTATGCTATGTATGATACTGATTCTGAATGAATCAGTTAAGTAAAGATATAATGATATGTATGCTAGGGATCCGGATTTGATCCATAAAGAAGTAACTGAATGTAATTACATGCTAAAAGAAGTAAATGAATATGCATGCTAAGTAAATGAACAAGATATGTGTATGTGTTCGCGAACATCAGCAAGCATGGTTAAGGTCAGCCGGTTAGCTGGATCCCAGGGACCCTTGATCAGGAGATTCGGGATTTAACGGTGATTCGAGGTAACATTCCGGATCATAGGTTCTGCAGAACCGCCGTGCCTTATATCATGAGGGTTAATCGGTCAGAAATGGCTGAGTTACCTAAGGAGCCTCTGGTTCCGTTAACGATGCTTGGTGGACTGCTTTATGCTCCCCCACCAGCGCGGAGGGTTGTGCCTGATCCCCCGGTGTATTGGTGTTGAGCGGGACTAGCTATCCTGCAAGAAACAACTTATACCAATCGTGTCAGCACACCACAATGTGATAGGATAGCATTGTATGCTTATTCCTGTAATGCATGTTCTTACTCTAATGAAGTTTATGCCAAGGTTGTGCTCACTAGCTAAGTGTAGCTAACAGTGCCATGTTAACTACTTTTGCAGATCAAAGATAGATTGCCTGGTGAGCCGGGTCCCCTGCCTCTGGATATTTTGCGGGAACACTTGATGTTGTAATAATTACATTATGGTCGGTTGTTTGTAGCGTAACACCAGATACTGAGACAATGTTTTATGTAAATATTTCCGCTGCTTAATGATATTAATCGTGATTAAGTTCATGTTTGTTTAAAAAACGCAAATTTTTGCTAAAATCTGGTAATTGGAAGACCGGTGTTACACGTGTTAAGGACATGCACGATGTTGCCTGCCTCATGTTGTCAACTATGAGCTCGGAGTTGCGAAAGAAGTTCGAGCACATGAGTGCGTACAATATGTTAAACAAGCTCAAGGACATGTTCCTACAGCAAGTTAGGCTGGAACACTTTAAGTGTGTTAGAAGCCTAGTCGGTTGTAAGATGCAGGAAGGTGGGAATGTTGGTCTTCACGTCATTCAGATGAAGGCGAACGTGCACCAAATGGAGAGGGTAGGATTCCTATTGGGAGAGAGCTCACTGTGGATATTGTACTCTAGTCTCTGCCCGCATCATATGATCAGTTTGTCACAAACTATCATATGCAAGGAATGGAGAAATCCTTAAGCGAATTGCATGGCATGTTGAAGTCTGCGGAGTCTGACATGGTCAAGCATAGTTCCACCTCAACCACTTCCGTCTTGGGTTTAAAGAAACAAAAGAAAAGGAAGAAGAAACCGACCCTAAAATGAAAGGTTGGAGTTTCCAAGCCTATCCTTGATATTGAGTCAAAGGACATAGAGAATGTGACTCAAGAAGAGACTCAAGAAAAGGTGGTTTGCTACTTCTGTGGAAGATTTGGAAATTGGGGCCGTCACACTTGCCCTACGTGCCGAGAGGATATAAAACTTCTCAGGAAAGAGAGAGTTAACTTTCCATCTTTAGGTACGCTCATGATTAATTGCTATTCTTCTATAAGCTGGGTTGTTGACCCGAGCTGATTGACTCACGTTTGTCAGAAATTTATTTGTTACAAAGTGTAAGTCCTTTGGTGAAAGAAAAGCATGAAGAATCGGATCTCGGGCGAGGAAACCATGATGATTGTCCTCTAAGAGAAGATAAGGAGACTTGATCTCGCTTTTGTCGCCAGTTTATTTATTACTTATTTTATTGTCCTGTGTGGCAAGTAACATCTCTTTGTATGCTCGTTTTCAATTACGATGGATCTAATTTTGAAGTTTTAAGAATTAATGTAGAACCTTTTTATTCAAGGTTTATTCATGTCATAGCTCATGTGTTGCATTGCCCTGCGTAGCATATAACTATGCATTTGATGACGACGAGTTTATTCTTAAAATATGAAATCTATTATGAAAATCTATTGTGAGATATTTTGTTACATTCAAAATTTTCCATGACATGGCATACACAAGGTTTGTTACAAGTAATAGAATACTCATGAATAATTGATTCTGAATCCAAAATAGTTTGGATGAGTTATCTTTGTGTGATAATCAACTTTACCACATAAACAAGAGATGTATCACCTACATCCGTGTGGTTAGGATCTTGGGGTAGTTTATCCTCGGGTTGAACGATTGGATGTTGATCTTGTTTATTAGGCTAGGTTGATTATGAGATCCTTCACCGGAGTTTGTCAGAGGATTGAAGGCTTGTTGGATATTGATCACTTTTTGTGGATAATCCGTTCAAGCACACCACAAAGAATAACGAAAGAGAAACTTCTTCGTCACCACCTTGATGGTAGTAGTGGTGAGACGTTTACTAGTTTAGGTATATGTCTAAAACCTTGTTGGTGTTCAGAATTAGCCAAAACAACTTTCAGAATCAATAGGGCATATAGATCAAGATACTTAGATCTAGTTAAGATGCTAAGATACCTACTATCTATATATTGCATGACCATATAGTGAATTGTGGAATTGTTTCACAATTCATATCCTACTGAGACACATTGGTACATGGTGTCATGGTGTAGGGAACTAGGTGTTATTGATAATGATCCGCTTTATGACGGGTCAAGAATGTGTTTCCGATTTGTTGGGATATTCATTTAGCATTGTGACCAAGTCCTCAAATCTAAATTCAATTGATAGTCTATTTACCATTTATTAAGATACGACTAGAAAGGTTCTTTGCTAGCCTATCTTATAGTTCGAAGTTATCCATTCCACATTCAGTGGGAGATGGATAAACTTGAAATCAAGAAGTGCTAATACATTTGAGGAGTTCTTCTAAATTTTAGCTATTTAACCTTTTGAGAACAATGTTTGTAGCTTAAAAGGGAAGAAGAGAGAAACTAAAACTAAGGCATTCCAGTGGAAGAACGTGGAACTTAAATGAATGACTTGATGTTGATACTAGCATATAATATGATATATTTGATAGATGTTCAGCATGGATATGCTGGTATGCCTGACTAAGAGTCATTACTTCTTTAAATTTTGATAAGAGTCATATAGAGCCAAAGAGATATGGGTTTCTCATATCTAAGTGGCAATGACCTGATGGTGAGTCATGTTGAGTTCACCACCTATCAGAAGACGTAGTGGATCCGGAATTCACTAAAATAAAAGAAGTAAACGATAAAGAGATGCAATCCATTTGAAATGTCAAAGTACTTAACTTGACTTGATCCCATGCCTAGGTGTATACTAAGGTGGTAGTAATGAGATTAACATGGATGGAGTTGTAGACTACTTCAAATTCCGACTAGTTGTAAAGTTTTCATGATGGTTATGGAGAAACTTGTCCTAGTGGCTATGTTGAAGAATGTTTGATACTCGTGGATATTGTCCTAGTGGTCATGGAACAATATGATGAGGAATTGCTTACAGCGCTCTCCGAGGGTCTTAATATACATCCGTAGTATCCAAATTATGTCTACAAAAGTGAATAAGTCCACTTCGGACTTATGCTTGCATCTTAAAGGAAAGATCTTTGGTTACTATTAGAAAATCAAAGTGATGAGTTTTCTAGAAGCATAGATAAAGCTTTTTATATATGTAAGGGCTAGTGGGAGCTTTGTTGTATTCCTAGTGATATATGCCTATTGAAGATAATGTCCCGATATTAGGTTATCTGCAAACCTAATTCAAGAATTACTGCTTCATAAAAGCATTTAAGAGATACATAGTTCAAGATATATAGAGATATGTTCTTGATGCTTCTAACACCGCCTTTGAAACCTTTAAAATCAGTTAAAATTTGAGTTTTCAAACTGCATGGGTCCGTTTATAAATTGAATGTTTACCTGTTAGTTATCCTAACCGAATTTTGAAAGCAAAGCAGCGGAATTTTAAAAACATTAAACAAACCCAAGCATATTAAACTATTATAGTTTAAAGCACATGTTTGGCGTATATACAAATATACAAAACAAAACTTGCCAAAAACGCAACCGGTGTTACTTTAACTAAACCGACCATTGTATATATATTATATACCAAAAGCAGTGTTCCACAAAAGCCGGTACAAAAGCATATGGGTTCCCGTCTCACCAAGCCAGCCTATACTTTGTCTGAAAAAAGGAAACAACAACAATATTAGCTATTTAAAATAGCTAGTGAATACAGATAGATATGAGTACCATAATAGCAAGTCATGATTCAAGAATGAGCATTCAGTGCTATCCTAACACATAGCGGTAATGCTGACATGTCCAGCAGTGCTATATCTTGCCAGATAGCTAGTCCAGCTCAATAACAACCATCGGGGGAATCAAACACTACCAACCGTGCTGGTTTCATCACCTAAGTGACTCCACCTGCTCGTTACGGAGCCAAAGGCTCATTAGGCTTAGCCAATTAAGGCGAGCACCTCATATGCTCATAGGAATGGCACTCAAGTACCATTGATCCCGAACTGTCGCAAGAAGGCCTCATAGGACCCAGCCGAAGCTGACCTTCAATAACAGATTGTCCGGACACACATATAGTTCATCATTAACCCTTTGCATGGATCATAGCATTCATGCATTTACACAACACTTGTATTCATCAAATTATCACAATATAAGTACATGTACTTAAATACATGTCTACCATATCATTTAACATGTCAATTCTTGTTTTCTAATATTATATGCATAAACATACAAGTCTAGGTGCAATAAATAGCATACAAGGTTCATGTAACTCATTTAGCATTCAAACCTTACTTTATAGCATTCATAGAAGCCGGTACTCACCTTGGTGTTTATAAACAACACTAATACGAACTCGGCTCTCCTTGATGGTTTAATTACCTATTGCATATATATAGAAGTTCATTTAGATTACCACACAACATATACATGTTCTATTGTTCTAGTTTTAACCTCCAAATATACATTAAAGTACCAAACACGATCAAACCATAACCCATGTACCCAAAACATCGAACGACAACAAAACAGGGGGCTGCCCAGCACTTCACGCCATGAACTGCAACCAGCAGCACGAACAGCAGGTCTGTTCTGCTGTTTTTCCATCCAAGCCTTCCTTAATTATTTCCAGGTTATACACTAAGTTTGGGGCATCATTTGGAGTCTATAAAAATTAACCTAACATGTTTTAACATAAGATTCATGTTTGAATCATCAATTCACCATGAAAGACCCATTTTGTCAAATTCTTGAAATTCAATCTAATTAGCTTCTATAATTCATAACATAAGTTCTAAACTTCCTATAAATGACTTTAGAATATATTACCATCAAAAGATTCAAGCTTTGTGGTCAATTTCTAGTTGACCCGTTTTTTGACCTAGGCTTAGAAATGAAGAACAAGATGGATGCTTACAAGGAATAAGGAAGAAGATGAAGATGATGAAGCCTATAGCAGATGAAAGCACAGATGTATCTCTCCTTCAAGAACAGATGAAAGCAATCGTGAGGTGAGTGTGTGTTTTTGTGGGTGTGAGTGTGTGTGTCTGTGATGATATAAGTGAGAACCGACCCATGGTCTCATTTATCTTTTAAAAAGGTATTTTGTTCCCCTTTTCAACATACAACACGACACCCGAATAACTGTTTTAACTAACGAGGATATTTTTGGAAACCTCGTTTGAAACCAGTTATTATTTTATCATTCTTTTCTAATTTCATTTCTATTTTTAATTCTACATTTATCTGACCAATAGCTAATTTCTATTAATACTTTCATATATATTCATATTTAATTCATTTAATTAAATTTCACTTACCAAATGGAGCGCACGAAAAGGCCCGATTTGAGGATGTTACAACTCTACCCCTCCCTTAAGAAGATTCTATCCTCGGAATCTGTTCTTCTGGGAATAAGTGAGGGTATCGTGTCTTCATGTCATCCTCGGTTTCCCATGTTAGGTTGGGACCTAGGCTGTGCTTTCATTTGACAAAAACCAGTCTGATGATCTTCTTACGCAGCTTCTTTGTCTTTGTGTTAAGAGTTTCAACTAGCTCCTCTACAAGGCGTTTAGCTGAATCAACCTTTAACTCTTGCAGAGGTAGAACTTGGTTTTCCTCAACTTTACACTTTCTCAAATAGCATACGTTGAAAGTGTTGTGAATACCAGATAACTCAGGAGGTAATTCAAGAGATACCGTCTGCTCGTTGACCTTTCGGATAATCCTGAATGGACCAATATATCGTGGACTCAGCTTGCCTTTGCATCCAAACCGAATTACCCACTTCCAAGGAGATACCTTCAAGAATACCCTATCATCTTCACAGAATTCAACAGGTCGGCACTTTGGGTCTGCATAAATCTTTTGACGATCACGAGCTGCTTTTAATTTCTCCAGAGCTATCTTAACCTTATCAGAAGTAATCTGCATGATCTCAGGTCCGGCATACTGCTTCTCACCTGGTTCAAGCCAACAAGTTGGAGTGCGACAACGCCTCCCGTATAACATCTCATATGGTGGCATCCCAATGCTAGAATGATAAGAGTTGTTATAAGCAAACTCTATCAAAGGGAGATGAGAATCCCATGAACCATCATATTCAAGCACACATGCCCTAAGCATGTCTTCAAGAGTCTGAATTGTTCTTTCAGACTGACCATCCAATTGTGGATGATAAGCAATACTCAGATGAACCCGTGTGTCAAGCTCACGTTGCAAGCTTTGCCTGAAATTAGACACGAAACGAGAGTCACGGTTAGAGACAATAGAACAAGGTAAAACGTGACGTGTGACTATCTTGTTGATATAAAGTTGAGCTAGGCGTGTCAATGATGCAGATTCGTTCGTAGCAAGAAAATGGGCACTTTTGGTGAATCGGTCAACAATGACCCAAATCATATTATGCCCCTTCAACATCTTAGGTAGCTTTGTGAAAAAATCCATTGTAACATGATCCCACTTCCATTCTGGAATATCAAGCTGTTGCAGATTGCCATAAGGCCTTTGATGCTTGGTTTTGACCTTTGCACATATTTGACACTTCTCCACGAATGAAGCAATGTCTCTTTTAAGAGTAGGCCACCAATACAGCTTCTTGAGATCATAATACATCTTTGTAATACCTGGATGAATAGACAACCTGGAATTATGAGCTTCCTCTAGTATCAAAGCACGGTTGCCTCCAATAAATGGTACCCAGATTCGGGATTGAAAAGTCTTCAAACCCCGACTATCTACAGCTAGCTGATCCTTTATCTTCCTCATAGTCTCAACTTTTAGATTCTCCTCCTGTAGAGCCAATTTTCTATGATTCTTTCAATTTTGAATTGATATCAGGAACCACAGTTAGTTTCATGAATTTGGCTTCAGTTGAAACCCCTTTTTGGCTCAAGGCATCAGCTACTACATTAGCTTTGCCTGGATGATAATGGATCTCACAATCATAGTCTTTGATTAACTTAATCCAGCGTCGTTGCCTCATATTGAGTTCTTTTTGAGAAAAGACATATTGTAAGCTTTTATGATCCGTGCATACGACACATTTTGTGCCATATAAGTAATGTCTCCACAGCTTTAATACAAATACAACAGCTGTGAGTTCAAGATCGTGTGTTGGGTAGTTCTTTTCATACGGTTTTAATTCCCTTAAAGCATAGGCAATCACATTATCGCGTTGCATTAGAACACAACCCAATATATAATAAGATGCATCACAATAGACGATAAAATCCTCCGACCCGTTAGGCAATGTAAGAATCGGAGCTTCACATAATAGTCGCTTCAAGGATTGAAAGGATTGCTCTTGTGCATCAGACCACACATAAGCAACATCCTTCCGTGTCAATTTAGTAAGAGGACCAGCGAGTTTAGAAAAATCACGGATAAACCGCCGATAATAGCCAGCTAGACCAAGAAAACTCTTGATCTCTGTAGGAGTTTTGGGTACCTCCCAATTCATCACTGCCTCTACTTTAGCAGGGTCTACTTTAACACCATCCCTATAGATAACATGACCAAGAAAGTGCACCTCCCGAAGCCAAAACTCACATTTAGAAAGTTTGGCATAAAGTTGTTCTCGTCTGAGAGTATCGAGAACTTGACGAAGGTGTGATTCATGTTCAACTTCAGTTTTTGAAAAGATCAGAATGTCATCGATAAAGACTATCACGAACCTGTCCAGAAATGGACGACAAACTCGGTTCATGAGATCCATGAAGATAGCTGGTGCATTGGTTAAGCCGAATGGCATAACCAAGAATTCATAATGGCCGTAGCGTGTACGAAAGGAAGTCTTCGGTATGTCTTCAATATGAACCCGTACCTGATGATACCCAAATCGAAGGTCAATCTTGGAAAAGCACGTTGCTCCCTGCAATTGATCAAACAAGTCATCTATGCGCAGGAGTAGGTATTTGTTCTTTACAGTTCAGTTATTAAGCTCCCAGTAATCTATGCACATTCGCATAGTGCCATCTTTCTTCTTGACAAATAGAACTGGAGCTCCCCAAGGAGAAGAGCTCGGGCGAATGAAGCCCTTGTCAAGTAGTTCTTGTATCTGATTCATCATCTCGCGGATCTTTGAAGGAGCGAGACGATATAGAGCTTTAGCCACCGGAGTAGCTCCTGGAATAACTGACAATTCCAATCACAATATCCAACCCAACAATAGGCATGATAAGGAATGAAATAGGGAAACTAATGCTGTCAATGTAGATAACCGCGATAGGAACTTTATCAGCAACAAAAACTATTCTACCATTAGCGGTCTCTATTGTAATCGGAACAATTAATGCAGATGTAGGCAATTGCAGCTTATGACAAAAAGATACCGAGACAAAAGAATAAGTAGCCCCGGAATCAAACAATACACATGCTGGGGTATAATTAACAAATAAAGTACCCGTAATCACATCTCCAGCAGTCTTGGCCTCCTCGGCCGTCATCTGAAACGCACGCCCTTTAGCACGAGGGGCGCCGTCTTTCTTTAGCTCATATGATGTTCTACCAGCTTGAGCACTCGGGTTCTGAGGGCATTTGGCTATTCTATGCCCCGTCTGGTGACATCTGAAACAGACATCCTCCTTGTATCTTCACTCCTCCACTGGATGCCCTTTGATACCACACCTGGCACACCTCTTGGTGGCTTTAGAACATTCCCCAGAATGGGAGGAGTGATACTAATTGCACCACGGACCATCAAATTTAGGCTTTTTGTAAACGCCTACTTTGGTACCTGCAGAAGATTGTCATTAAAAAGGACTTGGGTTAGAAGAAGACTAGAACTTCCTCTTGTTGTTTCCTCCTACAGATTCACCCCTGCACCGAATGCGATCACCCTCCATTTGTCGAGCTATTTCAAAAGCTCGATCCAGATCACTAGCCGCTCTAACATGTGCTCGAAACTCCAAAGGTATAGTGGCAACAAACTTCCGTATCTTGATATTCTCAATAGTTAATAAATGAGGTACAAACCTCATTTTATCAGAAAAAGCGCTGATACGTTGCTCCATAGTCTTATCTCCTTTTTGGAGATTGTTGAACTCACATTCCAGGCGTTCCATATCAAACTTAGTGCAGTACTTCTTCTGCACTTTCTCTGAAAATTGTTCCCAAGATAAAGCTTCAAGTACCTCCTTTCTGACAGAGGCTTTGACCGTGTCCCACCAGTATATGGCACGGCCCTTCAACATCCGAACTGCATACCTAACGCGGTACTCGGATTCACATTCACAGGACTCAAAGGCCTGCTCCATCTCTCTGATGCATCTCATGGTAACTACGGGGTCATCACTCCCCTCAAAGGTAGGTGGGTGGCATGATATGAACTTCTTGTAAGAACATGGCTTACGGGTTGGTCTAACCAAAGCCGAGTTGAGTAGAAGCTGCTTTGTAGTACGGAGCTCCTCCTCAAGGCGTCTGATATATGCCTGTTGCACATTCTCAGCTGGTGCACCCTCAGAATGGTGCTCAGACTACTGATTTGCAGCATGCTGAGGTATATGGAAGGCTTCGTCCTCCATTTCCTTAAGTGCCTGTTCAGTAGCACCCGGTTGTTGAGACATATTCAACTTTTTCTATATGAAAGAAGGATTATTCATTATAGCAATCATACTTACACGTAAACATATAAACTAACTATTAACAAGTAATTATCATATAACTCTTATACTTAAACCCCTTTACCTAATTAGGAACACTTCATAATGGTCGGGCCCGAGTTTGAGATTGAATACTCTTTCAAGTACCCAATTCCCTCAAACTTAGGCTCTAATACCTAACTTATAACACCGCCTTTAAAACCTTTAAAATCAGTTAAAATTTGAGTTTTCAAACTGCATTGGTCCGTTTGTAAATTGAATGTTTACCTGTTAGTTATCCTAACCAAATTTCAAAAGCAAAGCAGCGGAATTTTAAAAACATTAAACAAACCCAAGCCTATTTAACTATTACAGTTTAAAGCACATGTTTGGCGTATATACAAATATACAAAACAAAACTTGTCAAACACGACAACCGGTGTTACTTTAACTAAACCGACCATTGTATACATATTATATACCAAAAGCAATGTTCCACAAAAGCCTGTACAAAAGCATATGGGTTCCCGTCTCACCAGGCCTGCCTATACTTTGTCTGAAAAAAGGAAACAACAACAATATTAGCTATTTAAAATAGCTAGTGAATACAGACAGATATGAGTACCATAATAGCAAGTCATGATTCAAGAATTAGCATTCGGTGCTATCCTAACACATAGCGGTAATGCTGACATGTCCAGTAGTGCTATATCTTGCTAGATAGCTAGTCCAGCTCAATAACAACCACCGGGGGAATCAAACACTGTCAACCGTGCTGGTTTCATCACCTAAGTGACTCCACCTGCTCGTTATGGAGCCAAAGGCTCATTAGGCTTAGCCAATTAAGGCGATCACCTCATATGCTGAAAAGAATGGCACTCGAGTACCATTGATCCCGAATTGTCGCCCGAAGGCCTCATAGGACCCAACCGAAGCTGACCTTCAATAAAAAATTGTCCGGACACACATATAGTTCATCATTAACCCTTTGCAGGGATCATAGCATGCATGCATTTACACAACACTTGTATTCATCAAATTATCACAATATAAGTACATGTACTTAAATACATGTCTACCATATCATTTAACATGTCAATTCTTGTTTTCTAATCTTATATGCATAAACATACAAGTCTAGGTGCAATAAATAGCATACAAGGTTCATGTAACTCATTTAGCATTCAAACCTTACTTTATAGTATTCATAGAAGCTGGTACTCACCTTGGTGTTTATAAACAACACTAATACGAACTCGGCTCTCCTTGATGGTTTAATTACCTATTGCATATATATATATATATAAGTTCATTTAGATTACCACACAACATATACATGTTCTATTGTTCTAGTTTTAACCTCCGAATACACATTAAAGTGCCAAAAATGATCAAACCATAACCCATGTACCCAAAACATCGAACGACAACAAAATAGGGGGCTGCCCAGCACTTCACGCCGTGAACACAAGGGTGTTCACGCCGTGAACTGCAACTAGCAGCACGAACAGCAGGACTGTTATGCTGTTTTTCTATCCAAGCTCAATTCCAAGCCTTCCTTAATTATTTCCAGGTTATACACTAAGTTTGGGGCATCATTTGGAGTCTATAAACATTAACCTAACATATTTTAACATAAGATTCATGTTTGAATCATCAATTCACCATTAAAGACCCATTTTGTCAAATTCTTGAAATTTAATCTACTTAGCTTCTATAATTCATAACATAAGTTCTAAACTTCCTATAAATGACTCTAGAACAGATTACCATCAAAAGATTCAAGCTTTGTGGTCAATTTCTAGTTGACCCGTTTTTGACCTAGGCTTAGAAATGAAGAACAAGATGGATGCTTACAAGGAATAAGGAAGAAGATGAAGATGATGAAGCCTGGAGCAGATTAGAACTTGACTTTAGTTTGATTTCTTGATTTAATCCAACTTCTTGAATAATGTTTGATGTATCTCTCCTTCAAGAATAGATGAAAGCAATCGTGAGGTGAGTATGTGCTTTTGTGGGTGTGAGTGTGTGTGTCTGTGATGATATAAGTGTGAACCGACCCATGTTCTCATTTATCTTTTAAAAAGGTATTTTGTTCCCCTTTTCAACATACAACACGACACCCGAATAATCGTTTCAACTAACGAGGATATTGTTGGAAACCTCTTTTGAAACCAGTTATTATTTTATCATTCTTTTCTAATTTCATTTCTATTTTTAATTCCACATTTCTTTGACCAATAGCTAATTTCTATTAATACTTTCATATATATATTCATATTTAGTTCATTTAATTAAATTTCACATACCAAATGGAGCGCACGAATAGGCCCGATTTGAGGATGTTACAATGCTTGATGACTAGAATAGGCTTGGAGTAAGTGTTTACTCTAATGCGTGTTTCTATTAGGATAACTGTTGATTTTGATCAAAGTTTATGATCCTAACTTGTGATGTTGATTGTTGATTCTTAAAGTATCGCTATCCCTATTGTGGGCTTTTGAGACAATGAGGGTGTGATTACTTGAATTTTTGCAAAGTAAGATCTCTTTGATGCATACTTTTATAGTAGTCTTGTCAAAAGAGGTATTAGAAAATAACAAAAGTACATGTGGATGTTATGGGACAAATCCGCTAGTTAAGCCGTTGTTATGGACTAGTGATGTTTATCATACTAGGTCAATTAGCATTCCTAAAGCATATAACTTGGCTTGAATATGTTTTGTTTTATGTTTGATTTGTACTTATATTTTGGGGACGTTAAGCAGTATTGTTATTCATGCTATATCGATTATTAAATGGATATTTAATAATACGCCGAGGGGGGGTATTTTATGGATCCTTGTTGTGTTCCATCTTAGCATGTTTAAACACTTCCGAGAATGTTTTTCATTCTAAATCTCCACAATCGGTTATACTTTATGGGAAGGAAGTATAAATTAAGATTGAGGTAAAGAATCGGTTTTGTTAAACGTGATTCTTGCCTATACTTGAAAGGGGTTTCAAGTGATTGGAAGACCCACACCCGAGTTTACTTCATGGTTCTAGTCGATGATGATGGCGTTTCATCCATGAACTAGAGATACATGTGATTCCGAAGCATAGGTCTGCTTTGCTTTGATCATCTTCTAACACGGTCCGTGACTGGTCGTTATGAGGGAGATGATTGTGTGGAGTATTACCTATGTAGTGGGACTATGTAGTCGAAAGGAATTTGTTCCTCTATGGATAGAGAAGATATCTATGGGCAAGTTATGTTGATGATGGATCAATGTAAACTTGGTTTGTTGGTCACCACAAATCTAGAATCGAGAAACATAATCGTGGATGATCTGAAGGTTGACTATATTCCATGCCTTGAGTTCACATAGGATATCGCGAACAAAGAGATGTACATGATCATTTATCTTTAGGACAATCATTCTATGATTGGGATCTTGTCAAGAGTGGCATACCCTATACTGACTTGGGAGCATAGATGTCTTGCTAGAGGCCGCTCTATGTTTGTGTTATTTTTCGTAGTCGTGTCACGTGCAAGTGGGAGTCTATTGGTATATGCCAGCTGACACGAACGAGTTAATAGCATTGCTGATGAAGTATAGGCCTATTAGGTCACACACCTAGTATTGATTCCGGCAACACGATCAAGCAAAAGAGAGAAAGAAGCCAAAATGGGTTTTGGCAGGATGGTACACGGCTGTGCGGCTGAACACGGGCCGTGTCCAGCCCAACAAGCACGGGGTGTTTTGGCCCAATTCAAGGCCATGTGCTTTAGGCCAACACAGCCGTGTAGTTATACACGGGCCGTGTTAAGCCTATTAGACACGGGATAACTTAGCCCATTTAAGGCTGTGGACTTTGGGCCTACACGGTCGTGTTGACCAACACGGGCCGTGTACGATCACTGTAATAGCAGAATTAACATCTTTAAACTCTCATTTTTAATGTGATTAAGTGTATGTTAATGCTATGCTACGGTTTTAGTGCTAGAGAACAGTCTCTTGGGTGGTTCAAGTGATTGATTCATGTTCATCATTCTCTCTAATGGTTTTTCCTTCTCATGATCAAGTTTGATTTCAAGAGAAGGGGATATACACTTTGTGATCTAGCTTTGATGCACAAAGGTGTTTCTTGTACTAGGATTGTGTTGTTTTGGTGTCTACATCAACCTACTAGCATTGGGGAATCAAGTGTTCTTGGGGTGGACTTCACTAGCGGAGTTCTTCTTGAATTCTACACACTTTGGCAAAGAAGAAAGCATTTGATCTTGAATTGTGGTATAACATTTTCTTCTATCTTGTTTGTTATATTTTAGTTGCAACTCTATGTCTAGATTTTGGTCCGTGGGATGTGTGATTGTTTGGCTAGCTCAGAATTTTTGTATTATATCTTGCTTCCGTTGCTACTCGATTATGCCAAACAAATACCTTCAAAACCTTCCTCATCAAAAGAATCAAATTTCAAAAATAACAATACTTATAGTTCATTCTGTCAAAATGAGGATATTAGTTTGGACTTTATGTTTGACTTCTTTAAAAAGAATGATAACACTGCTACAATTTTACAGGATAATGAACAGCTTCAACAGGAGTCTGTGACGCTAACTGAGCCACTGAGTGTGTTTACAATTCAACAACAGACAGAAAATTCTTAGTTTGAAACTGCAAATAATCCTGTTACTCAAGAAGGTCCAAGATATGATCAATTTCATCACTCTATGGAAGATATCAGTTATGATGGAATAAGGAATATAAATGACTACATCCAGGTTCATTCCCCCGAACCTGTTTGGCTTAAGAGTCATCATGAGACTCAAGTAATTGGACGTTTGAATGCCGGTGTTCAAACTAGATCTAGGACTGCTAACAAAAGTTTACATTCAAGTTTTCTCAGCATGGTTGAACCCACACGAGTATTTGAAGCTCTAGCTGATCCTGACTGGATTATTGCAATGCAAGAAGAACTTAATTAGTTTGAGCGACTCAAAGTGTGAAGAGTAGTTCCAAGACCAGAAGGCAAGTCTATTGTTGGAACTAAATGGGTGTTTAAGAATAAAAAGTATTCAAATGGAGTGGTGGTAAGGAACAAAGCAAGGCTAGTGGCTAAGGGGTATAATCAACAAGAAGGAATTAATTATGATGAAACTTTTGCCCTTGTAGCAAGGATTGAAGCAATAAGATTGTTCCTAGCCTATGCCTCATACAAAAACTTCACAGTTTTCCAAATGGATGTCAAGACAGCCTTTCTCAATGGGAAACATAAAGAGGAAGTGTATGCCGGTCAACCTGAAGGTTTTGTAGACCCAAACAGACCCAATGACGTCTACATTCTGGACAAAGCTCTTTATGGTTTAAAACAAGCCCCGAGAGCTTGGTTTGATGAGCTGTCAGAAGATTTACTACATGAAGGATATGTCAAAGGGAAAACAGATACAACACTATTTAAGAAGAAAATAGGAAAGGAATACGTGTTGGTGCAGATATATGTAGATGACATAATATTTGGCTCCACAAATCCTCAGTATGGCAATGAACTTTCTGATACAATGAAAAAACGTTTTGAAATGAGCATGATGGGGAAGCTAATTGTTTTCCTCGGATTGCAAATCAAACAAATGAATCATGGGATTTTTATTAATCAGCCTAAGTATATCAAGGATCTGTTAAAGAAATTTGATATTACTAGCTATTCATCAATTAACACACCCATGACTGCAAAAACAAAACTATGTGCTAATCTTGATGCAAAGGCAGTAGATTTAAAAACATATAGAGGTATGATTGGTTCATTGCTATATTTGATGACAATTAGGCCGGATATTTTGTTTTCAATGTGTCTCTGTGCTAGATTCCAGGAAAATCCTAAAGAATCTTACTTACTGGCGGTAAAACGTATTTTGAGATATCTTAAGGGTACCCCAGATCTTGGTTTGTGGTATCCTAGGGATTCGGGATTTGAACTCATTTCTTATTCTGATGCAGATTATGCCGGATGCATGCTAGATAGAAAGAGTACATCATGGAGTACACATTTTTTAGGAGACAGACTGGTGTGTTAGGGATCCAAGAAGCAGAACTGTGTGTCTTTTTCAACAGCTGAAGCAAAATACATTGCTGCTGTAAATTACTGCTCACAGTGTCTCTGGAGTCAAACTCAGTTATCAGATTTTGGTCTAGAATACAACAAGATTCCGTTGCTGTGTGACTCTCAGAGTGCTATCTCCATTACATGTAATCCGGTACATCACTCTAAAACTAAACATATCGACATCAGATATCATGTTATAAAAGACTATGCTGAAAAAGGTTTAATTGAATTGAAATATGTTCAAAATGAGAATCAACTTGCTGATATTTTCACAAAAGCTTTAGACGAATCTGATTTTAATGCTTTGGTGTCAAAATTACGATTGTTGAATTTGTATGTTTGACATATCATTGTGTTTTATCAGATATTTCAAGGTATATGTTAGTGGTGCAGGTATAAATGCTGAGTCAAGAGGGATTGAGATATCAAATACAAGTCATGAATCATGTATGATTCATGCTTGTAGGGGAAGAAAACAACAAGTTTTGTATATATTCAATGAAAAAATCAAAAACATTAAAATTCAAAAATATTTTTTTCTTCATCTCAAGTTAATGTACATTTGTGCATGATTTGAGGGGGAGTTTTATGTTTGTTTTTGAATTTGATTTTAAAATTTAAAATTTTTTTTGATTGAAATTCAGAAATTTTCATCATCATGGTCAAATTGTGTATATTCAAGATGAGATATTAAGTTGAGGGGGAGTTTGTTGATTTAAAACAACAAAATTTTGGTCCAAGTGTTCAAAATCTACAAATATTGTCGGATTCATTCAAAATCCGCCATATTTGTCGGATTTACACCAAATCCGAGGCTTTTGTGGTTTTATTTTAAATCCGGAACATTTTGTATGTCAGATTTCACTTTGGGTCAGTTTTAAACCATGGATATCGGATTTGGGTATCGGATTTATGGTTTTCTATAAAAAAATCCGACTTCAGTTTCAGTTTTCTGAAATCTCGACCACTTCTTCTCTCAAAGATCGAATTTTCGAAGCTGTTGTTTTAACATCCTCGATTTGGGCCTAGTTGTAAGTCGCTTGTAAACGTACGTAAGCTAGTAGATTATGTAAAGACTTCAAGTTGTATAAATGTATGTAAGTTAATTATATTAATGAAAATGTATAGGTGTATATATATATATGTTTGTTTGTGAAGGTGTATTAAATTAATTAAGGCAAATGTGAATATATATATATATATATATATATATATTAAGAAGATAGATAAGAAGGAATTCCAGAGGCGGTTGCCTCTGGATATGGGCTTGTATATATAGATGTGTGTGAGTTAAAATTGACTAAGAAAGTCAAAGTTGGCAAAAGAAAGCAAAACACACACTTACACATACTAGCTCTCTCCGGTGAGAAGCTTGAAAGAAAGAAGTAAGAGATTTTTGGTTTGTAAGGGAAACAAAGGTTAGTATGATGTTTCGCCTAAAGTTGAAAACATGTTTGATGTTAGTTTTGAGTTAAAGTCATCGCTAAAACTCATGTTCATGCAAGAACACCATTGAAGAACATATGAAGCTTACTTCACAAGTGGGTTTTGCTTGTTTGGTGTTCTTGTTTGGATTTGATGAATTTATGAAGCTTGTATGAATGTTATGTGAAGTTTAAAAGTGTTTCAAAAGTAAATTTGACAAGTTTGAATTTCTGGTTTGTTCTTAAAATGATTAGGAGTTAAAGTCAGATGGGTCATGCGACTTGTGGTCTGACAGTCGCATGTGGTCATGCGACCTATGGTGCGACTATCGAATGGAGTCATGCAACTTTTGATTAGACAGTCGCATGGGCCGTGTGACTCTTGTAATGTGCCATGCAACTCTTGTAATGAGCCATGCAACTCTTGTAATGAGCCATGCGACTTTGTAAGGTATGCCATACGACTTTTGGTCTAAGTAATAAATAAGCCATGCGACTTTTGAAGCTTAACCATGCGACTTTCGCATAGTGTAACACAACGCGACGCGTCTGTTGTTTGGACGCGACGCGTCGGGTGAATTTCAGAAATGATCGTTTTAAAGTTAAATGTTTTAAAGGCACAAGTTGTGCTAATTCATGTGAGTTTAAGCTAGGGTGTTATAAGCTTTAGATAAGTCATGTAAGGGTTCTAGTGATAGAATCCTGTATGTGTAAACGCTTAACGCGAATGATAATGAATTTAGGTAAACTTGCCGAGTTAGCTGAACCAGAGTTTATGTAACTGTAACACCACCTCCGAATTCAGTTGCTTTAGTGACAAAACAGATTTAGCAGTGGAAATTTCTCTTTTTAAAACAACCAAACATTTATTTACATTAATAACTTCTTAAAACAGCCAAGTGTTACCGAGTTCAGGAACCGACCATAGTATCTTAATACATTACATCATACAATTACAAGTGTTCCACCCACAAGGGGCAACAAATTTCCCAAAAGTATCCCGCCTCGCAGGCCATCTAGTTTTTACCTGAAAAGGGAAATCATAGCATCATTAGCTACACTAGCTAGTGAGTACATACAATCATAAGCATCAATATAGCAAGTCATGCGTCATATCATAAACAATCATTGCTAGCTTAGCACATAGCGGTGTGCTGACAAGGCAGTCCACAACTCAACAACTCAAACCGGGGGATCAGACACGACCAATCCGCGCTGGTGGGGGAGCACAAGGCAGTCCACCGAGCATCGTTCACAGAGTCAAAGACTCCGCAGGTAATCCAGCTACAACCGGCTGATCACCACTCACGTTAAGGCACGGTAGTTCTGCAGAACCTATGATTCAGGATGCTCTCGAATCCCCGTGAAATCCCAAAGGATTCAGCTACAACCGGCTGACCTTAACCATGCTTCAGATAGTCTGCAAACAATTCACGTACACATATACGTACATTTGATCCCACAGGGATCCGACATCTTTCGTACAGTCATTCATGCACAACATCGTAAATTAACTAAGTGGTTCCAAACTGGACCCACTGGAATGCTCCTGTCACATATTCTAACATCATACAAGTTATACACTTACCTCTTCGAGCATACCTGCAAAAGCAAGTTAGTCATACATAGTACATAGTCATCTATCAGGCAAGCCTTACTCTACTGAGTCTCATGAAAGCAGGAACTCACCTGACTAGCTTACAACGCTCGTTCAGTTAATGCTGGTTCAGTTGACACGTTCACCTAAAACATTCAGCAATCGCGTTAAGCGTGTGCGCGTGCTATGCTCTATTATTAGAACATTTCTAATGCCCTCTTAATAGTCTTAAGTAATTTATCAAACTCACTTTGAATACTACAATACCTAATCAACAAGAACATGTTAATAAAACAAACCCTTGCTGAAAAGGCCCCGTCGCGCCGCGACGGTATAAGGTGTCGCGCCGCGACAAGTGGAAAGTCGGACCTTGAGAAAAGGTTCATGCGAAAGTCAGACCAATCACTTTATGAACTATCCGACAGTCAGATCAAGAGTCGGAGGGTTCATCCGAAAGTCGGACCAAAGGTCGGATGGTCCATACGAAGGTCGGATCAAATGAAAGTCACATGGTTCATTTTTTCATGGTGTCGTGCCGCGACCAAGGCTAGTCGCGCCGCGATCGTGGTTTTTCCAGATTTTCATCTTCTTCTTCATCAACTTTCATGCGACTTTCACCTTACAACTCAAAAACCCAGATTTATGAACTCATATTTTTCACTCTTTAAACACTTCTAAGCTTCATATATCATCTATATGAACCTTATAAACAACTTAACGCATTTTAAAAACATCAAAACATGGTAAACCCACTTATAAAGTGAGCTTCATGCTTACTCATGGTGTTCTTCATTTTAGCACTATTTTCCAGCCATAAAAACCTTCATGTTTCTAGCATAACACAAGTGTAATCTTACTTAAACTTCAATACAAGGATCATACTAACCTTGCCTTAGGTTTTGAACCACAAATCTTCAAACGTCAAAGATTTCTTCTTCAAGATTCTACGAGAAGAGAGAGAGTTTGCTTTGTGTGTTTGCTTTCCTGAATTCTTTTGACTTTATCAGTCAAACACAACAATCACTTACATATATATCTTATTTCAAACTTATCTAGAGGCAACCGCCTCTGGATAGAAAATATCTACATTTTCTTTGCCTTTTTCTTTTTCTTTTCTTTTTTCCTTTATCCATTAACTAATACACATATTAATTTAACTCAATTAATCCAACAAATCCTTACAAAATACTTTCCTATTACATTTAGCTCTCACGCGTACGTACTACTTACAACTAGGCCCAAGTTGAGGATGTTACAGTAACAAGTATATAAGCTACTCAGTTGAGTACCAACTTCCGTAAGCCTCAATAGAGGGAGACTTGCTTGCTAAATGTATTGATTGTGATTCAAAGATGCTTTAAGTTGCATGTATTCTTAAAACTGAATACGTAAGTATTGACATGCCAATTTATTGCACTGTGCCATGTTAAATACTTTTTGAAAATAAGTTAAGTGCATGCCAGCGGAATCCATAATTGGAGCCGCCTAGTTAAGATGAATGATATGTATGATACTGATCCTGATCCTGAATGGATCAAATATGTGAAAGATTAATAATATGAATGCTAGGGATCTAGATTGGATCGGCAATGATGAAATGAATGAATATGCATGCTTAATAAATAAATATGCATACTAAGTGAATGATCCTCATTGGATCAATATGTGTATGTGAAAAAGTTCGCGCACATCTTCAAGCATGGTTAAGGTCCACTTTGTAGTTGGGTCCCAGGGATCCTTGATCAGGTAATTCGGGACTTAACGGTGATTCGAGGTAACATTCCGGATCGTAGGTTCTGCAGAACTACTGCGCCTTATCTCATGAGGGGTAATCAGTCGGAAGTGGCTGAATGGCCTAAAGAGCCTATTGTTCAGTAAACGATGCTTGGTGGACTGCTTTATGCTCCCCCACTAGCGCGGATGGTCGTGTTTGATACTCCGGTGTATTGTTGTTGAGCGGGACTAGCTATCCTGCAAGAAATGACTTATACCGATCCTGTCAACACGCTGCAATGTGATAGGATAGCATTGTATGCTATTCCTGTGAAACATGACTTGCTTTATTGATGCTTATATTAAGTTTGTACTCACTAGCCATGTGTATGGTTAATGGTGCCACGTTGACCCTTTTTGCAGATAAAGAATAGGTGGCCTGGTGAGCGGGGTTGCCTTCTGCTGGACATTTATTTTGGGATGGAACACTTTTTATAAGTATTGTAATGTTAAGATATTATGGTTGGTCTTTATGTTAGAGTAACACCAAACAAATGACACAAAGTTTTGAATGTAAATATCTGATGTAAACTTTTTCGTTTAACTTTCCGCTGCTTAACTCAATGATATTTAATCGTGAATGAGTTCACATTTATGAAAACACAAATTTTTACTAATTTTGGTGTTTTGCAAAGCCGGTGTTACAAGTAGGTGTCCGAGCCTAAGTTAGAGGGAATTGGGTACTTGCAATAGTATTCAATCTGAAACTCGGGCCCGACCATAGTAAAGTGTTCCTTATGGGGATTGAGTATGAGAGTTACATGAATATTACTTGTTATATATGTTTAGCTTGTTAAAAGCTAAAAGTAAGTATAGTAGAGTATTAAATACTCTTCTTTGTTACATAGAAAGCTGAAATAAATATGTCTGTTGAGCGCGGTAATACCGAGCAAGCACTCAAAGATGTAGAAGATGAGGTTTCGCATATGCCTCATTAGCCTAAAGACGAATGCTCTAAGTATAATGATGGTGGCGATAGACCTGAGCCAGATCAGGTAGCATACATAAAGCGTCTGGAAGAAGAGCGACGCATTGCTAAAGAGCTCTTGTTACAGACTACCTTAGGCAGACCATGCAAGACTTGTTCTTACAAAAAGTTCTTGTCCTGTAAGCCTCCAACTTTTGAGGAGAGTAATAACCCCATAGTTACAATGCAATGGCTTCGTGAAATGGAGCAAACGTTTGAATCTTGTGAGTGTGAACCCGAGTATTGCGTGAAATAAGCAGTACGCATGTTGAAAGGTCGCGCCATTTTCTGGTGGGACACCGTGAAGGCCTCTGTTAGTAAAGAGGTTTTGAGTGCTGTGTCGTGGGAGCAGTTTTCTGAGATGCTGCTAAAGAAGTATTGCACAGATTATGATATAGAGAGGATGGAGAGAGAGTTTAACAATCTCTAGAAGGGAGATAAATCGATGGAAGATCTTATCATGGCGTTCACTGATAAGATGAGATTTGTTCCACACCTGATACCAGATGAGACCACCAAGATAAGACAGTTTGTGGCAACCCTACCATTGGAGTTTCGCGCCAATGTACGAGTGGCTGCGAGTTTGGATCGGGCGTTCGAAGTGGCCCGACAAATGGAGGGAGACCGAATACAATGCAGGGGCGAATCTGCCAGTGGGGGTTACAAAAGAAACTTTTAGCCATCTCAAAAATTGGGTCCTTCTAAACGGCAATCCTCTGGAGGTGGAAAGACTGATACTTCTAAGAAACCAAGACCTGACAATCCTTGGTGTTCTTCATGTCGTACCTATCATTTTGGTGAATGCTATATAGCAACCAGAATAGTGAGTGCCGATACAAAGAAGATGTGTGCTACCGGTGTCGCAAGTCCGGTCACAAGATGGTGGATTGTCCCGACAGGCAAGGCTCGGGAACAGGTGGGTCTTTTGGACGACAGAAGAGAGATGGTGCACCTCGCGCGAAATGGAGGGCATGTTAGATGACGGCAGAGGAGGTAAAGGCTGCGGGGGATGTTATCATGGGTACATTTCTTATTAATTATATCCCTACACGTGTGTTATTCGATTCAGCAGCAACATATTCCTTTGTTTCTATGTCTTGTTGTAAAAGACTTCAATTTCTTATTGTCTCGTTAGTTTGGGTTACCGAGAAAGTTCCTATCGCCGTTATATATATTGATGGGAGTAGTATCCCTATTTCATTTTTCATAATGCCTATTGCGAGCTTTGATGTAGTAATTGGAATGCATTGGCTTAGCAATCATGATATTGAGATTCTCTGTTCCAAAAAAAGATGATTAAGATTCCTTTCTCTGATGGATCTTATGCAATAGCTCGAGGAGAGCGACAGGAGTCCGATATTCCTGTTATCTCCATGATTAAAGCTCAAAAGCCTGTTTCTAAAGGCTGTGATTCTTTCTTAGCATATGTCATTGATGCCAAGATGGAAAAGCGACCAGTCCAAGACTGTTGGCTTTTCGTGGTCAAAAATCGCAATGGAAGCAAAATGAGTAGAAAAAGAATTTCAAAGTTTGACCACGAACACACCCACCAAATGGACAAAAACTCTAAACATGGTTAAGCAACAAAATAAAGATACAAAGAAATAGTGTCATACACTTCCCAAAACAAATACCTAACCAAAAGGAAAGGTCCTATAGATAAGTGATTATATACCCCTTCGTTCACGATATCCGTTGTGAACGCAGGTTGTAACACCCGCAAACCTGGGCTAGGAGATTAGCAGGTTTGTGGTAAGTGTTTATCTTATTTAATTTGATTAAATGGTAATAGCATGATTAATTGAATAAATTTTCATTAGGTGTTAATATTAATTAAATAAAGTATGTTTATATGATATTTATGTATCTATGTTTTAGTGTGTGTGTGTACACATGTAGGTTCAAAGGGGTGGGTTGCCACCTCACTTTGTTATAATGGGTATGTGTAATCAAGAAAGAAAGCATGCAAAATATCTGATCATTTATTCTAAAAAAATAAGAAAGTGTAGTGTGTGTATGAAAAGTGTTCTCTGCCAAAGAAGAAGAAGAAGAAAAGTAATCTTAAACCTTTGAAGATTTTGCTGGAATACTTATAATCACGAATCAAAGGTTGGTATATGTTTATTGTTGATTGTTATATAGATTCATGAAGCTTTGATATGAATTTGATGAAGTTTAACATGTATAAATGGAAACATCATTAATGGTGATAGTTGATAAACTTGAGAAATGGGTTTTGTCATATGATGATGTTTAATTAATTTTGATGTGTTTTTGTTGATTCTTGACATGTTTTATGAGGTTTGTATGTGTTTAAAAGTGTTTTTATGATGATTGAATATGTTTAAGGTAGTATGTATGTATAAGTTTGTTGTCTGGAAGTTTTAGTTGAAGAAGATGATGATTTACAGGGCTTATCTGACTTTCGGATGAGTCATACGACCTTTACAATGTTTCATTCGACATTCAGCATCATCCGACTTTTATTTTTGAAAGTCGCATGGCGAACGCGACGGGTCGGATTATATAACGCGACGCGTCCGAAGATTTTTGTGTGTGATGCGACTTTCTTTCCTTTGATCCGTATGTCGCATGAACTCTTGATCCGTATGTCGCATGAACTCTTGATCCGTATGTCGCATGAACCCTTCGACCTGTAAGTCTCATGAGAAACACTATGGTCCGACAGTCGTATGGGACCTCTAGTTCGACTGTCGCATGAAAAGCTCAATGCGACGCGTTGAGGTGCAGGACGCGACGCGTCCAGTGTATTTTAAGATGGAAGCTTTTGTTTAACAAATCTTTTGGTTTGCCTTTTTGTATGTGTATTTGTATGTAAATCTAACTTGTGGAAAACGAGTATACTTGATTTATTATATGAGAAGATATATTTATGAATCCATGACTGATTTCTGGATTGTTGTATTCTCAGGAACTGCAAAGACTCAGTAATATTAGACAACTGAGCAACGTGACTGAAATCAGAGGTGAGTGGACGTTAAACACGGATGGTAAAGATTACAGTTAATATTATGGATGTAAAGCATGATTGTTGATTGAGATTGAACTGCTCATTATGATATTGAATGTTGATAACTGCTGCATGAATATTTGGTCGATACGCGCTCTTAGGATGATTTTGAGTTGCGTTGAGAAGTCAGCTATACGTGGACTTGGGCTGGGCTTGTCTAACTGGTTGGTTGAAAGCTATCGGTAAACCTCTACTTTGGCCGGCATTGGTTGTAAGTTCTGCGCCGAACCGCCGGTCTTCTCTAGATATGTGATTACATGATTGATGATTGATTGTGAATGTTTTCATTTGATGCTTTAGCCTCTACTCATTTATCTTTGCGCTAATTCCCCTCAGTTGATGTTTTGTAGGTTCGTGTTTGAGTTGAAGAAGGAAGAGTTGACCACACTCTGATACTTCTTTTGAAAAAGAGACGAGCCAGTATTTTTGTAACACCAAACATTTGATAGTAGAAGTTGTTGATGTCTTTTGAACAAGTGAAAGTACATTTGTAAATATTGATTATATGTAATCAAGTTTGTTTTAAATAGTTTCTGCAGCGCGTTTAAAAAAAATGGCTTGTGATTTTCCGGTGTTACACAGGTCATGGAACATGATCAACCCCAAATCATTAACGATTATGTTTCTCGATTATGTTCCTCCGATCCACCGAACACTAAAACCATTTCCTTAGTTCTCTGAAGATATTTAAGGATGTTTTTAACCACAACCCAATGACTTCGACCAGGGTTAGCCTGATATCGGCTCGTCATGCTCAAGGCATATGACACATCAGGCCGAGTACATAGCATATCATACATGATCGATCCCACTGCCGAAGCATATGGGACTCGACTCATTTCCTCTAGTTCCTTTTGGGAACTAGGACATTGAGACTTGCTCAACACCAAACCATGCAACATAGGCAAATTCCATTTCTTGGAATCTTGCATCTTGAACCTCTTGAAGACTTTATCTATGTACGTACTCTGGCTCAAACCAGTGAGTCTTTTAGATTTATCACTATAGATCTTTATCCCTAAAATATATGCTGCTTCTCCCATGTCTTTCATAGAGAAGCAACTCCCAAGCCAGGTTTTCACTTCCCGCAAGTTAGTCACGTCACTTCCTATGAGTAGTATATCATCTACATACAAGACTAGAAAAACTACAGCAGTCCCACTAGCCCCGACATATACACAAGGTTCATCCTTGCTTTTAGAAAAGCCAAACTCTTTGACCTTTTCATCAAAGCAAATGTTCCAACTCCGAGATGCTTGCTTAAGTCCATAAATAGGCCTCTTAAGCTTGCACGCTTATTACGATATTTGGGATTTATGTAACCATTAGGTTGTGCCATCTAAACCTCCTCTGACAACTTCCCGTTAAGGAAGGCAGTCTTGACATCCATCTGCCATATTTCGTAATCGTAATATGCAGCGATAGCCATTAATATCCTAATAGACTTCAACATAGCCACTGGAGAAAAGGTTTCATCATAGTCTACACCATGAGTTTGAGTGAAACCCTTTGCTACCAGTCGGGCTTTGAAGGTATCTAGTTTTCCTTCCATGATAGTCTTCTTCCTCAAGACCCATTTGCACCCTACTGGCTTGTGTCCGGGTACCGGATCAACTAAGTCCCAGACTTGATTATCCGCCATGGATTGCATCTCACTGTCCATTGCCTCCTTCCACCTAGCAGACTCAGGGCCCGCCATGGAGCTCTAATGGTTGTGTATCAGGCACCTCATCCACCATTGGTTGAGGTTCCACTTCTTCCGGTACGCCTACCTCAGAAGTGGTACTAGTGCCAACATCAGGTTGGTCATTGGTGTCATCTAGAATTTCTTCCAGATCGACTTGCCTCCTGTGACAACCGTTAATTAAAATTTCACGTTAGCTTCTAGAAAACAATAATATAGGTTTTAATAGCTACAAATATTATTAATAACATAAATTATTTTGTAGAAGCCTTAAATTCCCTAAAAATCCCGGCGATGTGCTTAAAACCTTCAAAAATCGAAAAATCGGTAAAACCAACTAAATAGAAGTCAAGATTTATAAATCTTATATAACAATAAAAATAACAATAATAAAACACATCATTACATATATTATTTATCCCAAATATAAAACTTATGTAAATATCAACAAAACTAATCAAAAACTTGTAAGTATTGACTTTAATTGAACCACCAATGCACAAAATACATCCAACACACACATTATACATATTAAATAAAAAAAGATAATAATAATAATAATAATAACAATATTAAAAGCCAAAATGGCCAGCCCTCTTACACACACCAACACACACAAACTCACTTAAACACTCTACCTCTTGCATATGCAAGTCTCCCACTCATTGCACCCACTCTCTCTCTCTCTCTAAGCCATTCTCTCCTCCTTATCTCCATATCCTAGCCCTCAAACCTGATAGAAATCGTCATAAACTTTCAATTTTTGAAGTATTCTTGAAGGATTGAAGCAAAGGATTCAAGATAAGCAAGCATAGGTAGCAATCTCTTGGGTAATCTCTTCATTTCTTGCACTTTTCTTACTTTTTCTTCAAGATTTCTTGAGTTTAAGAATTCTTATGAACATCAAAGTGTTTTGATGATGATACCTTCACTAAAAATATATATAAATGTCCAACTCAAAACAAAACTTTATGAATAAAGCAACAAGAACTAAAGAAATTAGTGTTTTTATGCACATGCATGTGGGTTTCTGCATACGTATGTGGTTTTCTTTGAAGGATCTATCATGATATGATCATGCATGGAATTTTTGTTTTAGAATCTGTAATATTTGAGTAATAAAGTAAATAACATGATAAAATCATGATATTGGTGGTGAAGAACTCAAAATGTAAGCTATTAGTTGATATGGTGTAAAGATCTGATTCTGGCAGAAAGTTTGTGTTGACTTAAATTGACCATAACTTAATTAATATTTAACCAAACGATTTGATTCTTTTTTTAAAACTTTTAGCTCTGTGTGAAGCTTCATATCCAAGTGGAAATTCAGGATTTCATGAAGATTTGACCCTCCAACCACACGTATCAAGTTAGATATGTCAGAAAGCTCACTGTTCAATAAAGTGACCCAATTGTATGGTTGTTAAACCACTCAAATATTATTCAAATAAATTGGTTTTTCTTCTTGACATTTAAATTAATGATTTATATTTCAAATAAAGTTAACCTCACTCAAAAATATTAATTTTTGACCCATTAACTATGTAAAATAAGTTGCATGCACAAAACTGAGAAATCTGGATAATTTCATGTATGAACTTTAATAGATCATAACTTGGTACACACAAACATAAAAATGATCAAAGTTTTTTATAAAAGTTACATTATTGAGTTAGAAATTTAACCCAATTTGAATCATCTAAAAATAAGGTTGTTTGGTCACTCAAAACCTAAAAACAATGAGAGTGTTAACTGGGTTTTGACCAGTGACCTCTAAATTTAAATAAATCAAATAAAATATCTATAAATCTTTAAAAATTCTAATATTTTTAAAGTATTCCCTAAAGACATATTATAATAACATATAAAAATTTGGAACCTTAAATAATTATTTAGTGTACTAAAGCATTTCACCAAACTACAACCCATGAAACTGACAGAAAGTGACTTGCACAGTAAATAAAGAAGAATAAAAATCTTTATGATTGGGACTTGGAAAATAACAATTTAAGTATAAAAATCATATAAATAATATAGAAACACCTAAAAAGTAAATATAAAATATAAAACATAATTGTATTCACATGAAAGAAAGTTGGTTAAATAAATATATATACATATATAATTTCACCTTACAACTATATCAATATAAAATCAATATAAATAATACAAAATTTATTATTAATTTTAATAACTAGAATTTGGGACTAATAATAGGATATTATTTCACTAGGTAGGAAGCGCGGCGGAACTCAAGAATTTGCGAATTGTTTTGAGAACGCATTAAGCTTTGTCAAGTGAGTATCAGAGCCCCTTTTTACCGTATTTCATATTATCTTCGGGGTGAAATCATGTGTATAAATTTCATGAAAAGTTTATTGCCTAACTTCTTATATATTTCAAATATGATTTTGTGCATTATGGTATTATTCTTTGATGTGCTTGGGTTATCGTTTGTAAGGCCCCTTTTTGGACATTATCTTTTAACTCCGCTAGTGAACCGATGGTATTTGTAAGTAGCGCTGTTTGGAGATTCCGCCGTCTCCCATTTATGGTTGAAGAACTATAGATGTATTTTACCACTACTAACGTCATTTAATATAGGCGTTAGGTTTGTTATTAGGCAATTGGTTGTCGGTTAGGTTGGATAATGGCTCAAGCTATAATCGTCATAGTATATTACTACCACGTGCAGTGTATTGGGCAATATAATGCATTCTCTATCATTCGTGCATACTTTTATTTTATTTAAAAATTTCCATCATTTATTATTAAACTTTTCCTCATTAAAAAGTTATATTGCGCATATTAAAAACCTATGAGCTCACCAACTCTAGTAGTTGACCCGTTTCTTTTACCCATGCTTTCAGGTGACCGTCGTTAGGTACAACACGTAGAAGCATGATGTGTGGTATCTTCATCTTCAAATTTTAAAAACAATTTCCATTTTACTTATGCATCATGCAAGACAATGTCTTTAAATTTTATTTGGTTATGTAATTTTCCCCTTATGGATTATCCGAATCTTTTATTTTGGTAATTTAATATGGTTGGTCATTGTTTACTACCTTGTGCGATGATATCTTGTGCTGTGACACCTCGTGTTTCCGCTTTAGCGGGGTGTGACACCTCCCACCAGCTTCTGCAGATATCAGCTCCCTTTCAAGGAAGACCGCCCTTCGAGCAACAAACACCTTGTTCTCCGAAGGTTTGTAAGACAAATATCCCATAGAACCAGCTGGGTAGCCAATGAAAATACACTTCTCGGCTCTGGGTTCAAGTTTGTGTTGAGCTTCACGTCTCACGTAAGCTTCACAACCCCAGACCTTGAGATAGGCTAGCGAAGGAACCCTTCCATGTCACATCTCAAACGGTGTACATACAACCTTCTTTGTTGGTACAAGGTTTAAGGTCCTAGAAGTGGTTTCCAAAGCATAACCCCAAAAACTTGCGGGTAGCTTTGTACGACTCCTCATGGGCCGAACCATATCCAATAAAATTCGGTTCCTCCACTCAGCGACCCCATTTAATTGTGGTGTCCTAGGTGGAGTAAGTTGTGAAGTAATTCCACAACCCCTAAGATGATCAAGAAACTCGGTACTAAGATACTCACCACCCCTATCGGATCTGAGAATCTTAATCCGCTTGCCCAATTGATTCTGCACTTCGTTTTGGTATTCTTAAACACCTCAAAGGTTTCAGACTTATGCTTAATTAAATAAACATAACCATACCTACTGAAATCATCAGTAAAAGTAACGAAGTACCTACAGTTGTTTCTTGTAGCTGACCTGAACGGACCACACACATCCGTGTGAATAATGTCCAACACGTCTTTGCCCCTTTCACTAACGCCGGTGAAGGGAGCTTTAGTCATTTTGCCTAATAAACAAGAATCGCATACTTCGCTTGACCCGTGATTAAGCGATTCCAAAATCCCATCCATTTGGAGTTTGGTGATACATTTCTTGCGTATGTGGCCAAGACGACTATGCCACAAGGACAACTTTTCCAATACACCTTTGGACTTAGAATCAATGTTCATGATTGATTTATTACCATCCAAACACATACTTGTTTCATAAATCCCACGACATGGATAAGCTCTAAAGTAATGAACATCATTTCTCAAACAAGAAATAATTCCATTATTAAAATTAAACTCATAACCATCATCAAACAAAGCGTGAAAGGAAATAATGATTTGTGCCACGCAGGGCGAAAAAAAAACATTTAATAAGGTAATAGCAAGTCCTGAAGTAAAGGCGAGATCAACACTCCCTATCCGCTCTACAGGAACCACATTCTTGTTTCCCATGATCAGGTCAAGCTCTCCAGCACCCAATGCCCTACTTCTTTTTAGCACTTGCACATTATTACAAATATGAGGGCCACAACCGGTATCAAGTACCCAGCCGTTAGAAGTAGCGGTATTATGGAGTTCAATCATAAACGCACCTGAGTTACCCGCTCCCTTCGGTTTACCCGCTTGAGCTCCTCAAGGTACTTTGGGCAAGAACGCCGCTAATGCCCCTTTTCCTTGCAGTGGAAGCACTCGGCTTCCGCAGGGTCCTCAGCCGGTGGAACCACTACGGCTTTCCCCTTGCCCTTTGGGGCCGGACTCGAGTTAGGTTTTGCAACCTTCCCCTTACCCTTTCCCTTGGAGGGGGGAGCGCCTTTTCTTTTGGTTCTGCATCCTTGGATAGCTAGGATGGGTTTGTACGAGGAGGGCTTCTTGGATATGTCAGACTCGATGGTCTTTAACATTCCATGAAGTTCCATTAGGGACTTGTCCATGCCATGGACATGATAGTTCCACACAAATTGTGAAAAGGAACTAGGAAGAGAACGAAGGATCACATCCACCGCCAACTCCCTCCCTAACGGGAATCCCAACCTCTCCAAGCGATCAACCAATGCTTTCATCTTAAGCACGTGAACGCTCACATTTCCGCCCTCCTATATATGCCAATCGAAAAGGGACTTTAGGGACTCGAAGCGCTCTAGCTTAGCCTGCTATTGGAACATTTCCTTCAGCTGGTTAAGCATGTTATATGCTCTTAAATGTTCCATTTGCTTTTGAAGCTCAGGAATCATTGACGAGAGCATAATGCAAGCCACTTCGTAAGTTTCCTTGACGCACTTATCATACGCGTCTCGGACCGCCATAGTCGCATTAACTGCAGGTGCTTCCGACAAAGGCTCCTCGATGGCCCACATCTTTTGTTCATACCTAAGGGCTATCCTTAGTTGCATGAACCAATACACGAAGTTTTGGCCATCGATTTTGGCCTTTTCGAGGAACAATTTAAGGGAAATAGAGTTAGATGAAGATGTAGAAGCGTTGTTGGATGCCATCTACAAAATTAGAGTACCAATTTTAGTTGTCAAATCCTTGTAGAAATGATTACCCAATAGTTATAAAACTTAATTCTTTGAACAAGGCTAAGAACCATATTTCACTCTATCTCATAACGGGTTTACCGCGGATCACGAAATAAGTTATTTAGGCCGGTAGACAAATTACCGATTGCAACCACTGCAACTCTTAGATCCTTGCGGGATCCTTTCGACATCAAATGTCTAAGGCATGTTTGATCCCTTCATACACCAATCCTTTTATTATTCTCAAACGACTCCGCTAGAGATCGACATCATTTAAGCGTTATAAAAGAATTTGTAAGTCACCCGTCAAGACACACGTTGGTACCCTAGCCCAATCATTGGTTCGTGCTTAAGCTCGACTACCAATATTGCGGGTTGCCACACTCACCTTCCACACAACTCCACAAGGCATGACTCTTGCTAAAGCTCGACAATCATCCAAGTTTCGTTAGATTTGGGTGGTGTCATCTTACGGGTGGCACGTGACTTACTTTTCGAAAAACGGGTTTTTGTTTTTCCGGTTAAAATAATATTTTAACAATTTTGCGAATTAGCAATTTTAAGTGACAAAATCTCCTTTTAATCACCGTTTTAATATAAACACCTTTTATATTAATGTTGCCAATTCTTATGCGCGTAGAAATATAAACCCTTTTATAAATCTCTTTGTTTTATATATTTTCAAAAATTCTGTAGCATGCAAATCCTAAAGAATTCAAATATAAAACAACCACGCATAAATATAAATAAAGACCCGGTAACATGCCCATATCCTAAGTGTTTTTCCCGTGAGCCAAAACGGGGAAAACATGGTCAAACTAGGGACAACACCAAGGGATGCTCCGTCACGATCTCCACACCGGCGAATTTCCCGGATTTGGTTCGTCAAGACACCAACACCGTGTCTCCCGGTTGGTATGAAGCAATATTTACATATTTGAAATAATCTAAGTACGAGTACATAATAATAAGAAAACAACATGCAAGTCGTGATCCTAATAATCTATTACGAGTACAAAGATTTAAATAAAGAACATGCAAGTCACACCAAATATAAATATTACAACATTACGGCATGCAGGCCAAGACCAAAACCAACCACAAACATCACTAAGTCTATGGGCATATCAAGTTACCGGGATACCACAACAAACACAACCAAACAAAAGCAATGGTGTGCCACAAAACCATGTCCAACAAAGATATACTTTGATCAATATTGCAAAACAACACTTAAGGCACAACAAGCAATCCTTGTACATATGCATTAGCAATTTTAATACACCTTTAAAATTGCATATTCATATATACACCTAAAAATATATGTTTTGTCAACTTCATGCCAAGTCACACAAAACATATAGAAATAGGAACCAAAATATAATGGGGATCAACCGAATCAAGACTAGTCTAAAACCCGGATTTTAATATATTTAAACATATTGTTTCAAAAACCAATTCTGACCAAAAAACCAAGAGGCACGGGCGTACCCCAGAGGGTATGGGCGTGCCTGTCCTTTTTGTCAATGTATAGTTTAAACAATTTTAAACAGTTTACAAATTATGCTGGCACGGCCCGTACCCCCACTGGCACGGCCCGTACCCCTAGAGGTACGACCGTGCCCGGTCACCAGAAAACCATTTTTGACAGAAAACTCAGAAAATCTGGTTTAACTCCAAAAGTGCAAAGCCATGTTAGAGATGGCTCTGATACCACTGTTGGGTTTTCATGGTCTAAAATCGCAACGGAAGCAAAACGAGTAGAAAAAGAATTTCCAAGTTTGACCACGAACACGCCCACCAAATGGACCAAAACTCTAAACATGGTTAAGCAACAAAATAAAGATACAAAGAAATAGTGTCATACCCTTGATGCTATCTTTTTTGTGTAAACGGGATTGGAGTTTGGAAGTCTCGTACACTAACGTGTACACCTTTATCGAAGTCCACACCAAGTTACTATCGCCTCCCACTTGCTAGATTTTTAGATAAGCCTATCTAAACACCACCAAGATGATCAACACAACAAATACCAAAGCCTTAGTACTTCTAGTGTGTATATGAGAGAATTTGTGTGCAATGTATATATTTGTGAATCAAGTTCAAGGAACACAACATTAGAACTTCTTGTGGCTTATATAGAGCTCAAGTTTGAACTCAAAAACCGTCCATCATAATGCCATAATCAATTACTAGAGTTATGACCATAAATACCACAATAATCAGCCTTGAAAGCTGATTAAAGAAGCTGTTAGTACACAAGGCACGGCCGTGCCAGCCTAAAAGGCCACGCCCGACTTGGGCTCGTGCCTGTCCATTAGGCACAGGGCACAGGCGTGCCTCCTAGAGGCACGGGCGTACCTAGCCACAGGCCACTCCCAACTTGGGCTCGTGCCTGCCCGTAAGGCACGGCCGTACCTCATAGAGGAACGCCCACCAGAACCAGTTTCTGGTTTTCTCTCTCATTAGACCATTCGTGATGCCGGAATCGATACTTGGCGTGTAACCCAATAGGCCCTTGCTTCATCAGCCATGACACCAACTCGTGTATGTGTCATTGGGCATAATCCAACAAAGACATCACGGTAGCGTCTGATTACCCTGAGGTGTTTCCTGAAGAACTACCGGGTTTACCTCCAGTTAGGGATATCGAGTATAAGATTGAACTTGTTCCTGGAGCTACTCATGTGGCTAGAGCTCCATATCGTCTTGCTCCTTCTGAAATTCGTGGGATGATGACTGAAATTCAGGAGTTGCTTGAAAAAGGCTTTATCCGTCCGAGTTCCTCGCCGTCGGGAGCTCTTGTATGTTTCGTCAAGAAGAAGGATGGAACAATGCATATGTGTATAGATTATAGGGAGCTTAACAAGCGAACTGTAAAGAATAAGTATCCTCTTCTGCGAATAGACAATATTTTCGATCAATTGCAGGGAGCTACTTACTTCTTTAAGATTGATCTCTGGTCGGGGTACCATCAAGTGCGAGTTCATGAAGAAGATATTCTGAAGACTTCTTTTTGAACTCGATACGGTCACTACGATTTCTTGGTTATGTCGTTTGGCTTAACCAATGCCCTTTCTATCTTCATGGATCTAATGAATCATGTTTGTCGTCCATTTCTTGATAAATCTGTGATTGTTTTTATTGATGATATTCTTGTCTACTCGAAGACTGAAGCTCATCATGAGCTGTTGGTCCCAAAGAGGGTGAATAAGCAACCGATACAGTGTAGAAGGGGGGGGGTTGAATAAACTTTAAACAGTTAACCAAATTAATCAAACGTATATCCAATTATCAAACAGAACAATAACTATTATCACTCTCTAATCAAATCAACAGGATGATTTGATATTACAATGATTATAAACTCAACTCTCTCTCAATACTCTTCAATCACAAACTAATTGATGATCGAATTTCTTGTTAAAACTGATTAACAAGAACTCTTGAAAACTCTCTCTAACTTTGCATGTTTAAACATATTTATATGTGTTTATATGAAATTGCATGTGAATTGTATAAACTGGAAATATGAACTACGCAAGTTATGAAGTTGTCGGATTCTTGGTAAGTTGAATTTTGCGGATTTTGGTGATGATGATGAAAACCGAAGGTAGAATCCGATTCCAAGTGAAATCCGGGTGTTGAATATGAGACTTTTTATGAAATCCAAGTGTTGAAATCCGATGGCTTGAATTCGAATGTGGAATCCTAAACAATGAAATCCGATTGTGGATACCAAGTTGAGAGGCAAGTGTGGAAATCCGAAGGAAGTATCGGATTCTCTTAAATCCGATACATAGAAGCGGATTCCAATGGTGGATGCGGATTTGGTGCAAATCCGATAGTAGTGTCAGATTTCATGTGAAATCCGACAGTTTTGGATTGTTGTTTTGCATTGTTTGATGCTATGTGATATATGTGCATTTATATGTAAATCTTACATGTTTATGTTTGATTAAATGGAAATAAATATATGTGATGTATATATATTTATGAATTGAATACTGATTTCAGTTTTTTTGTGTTCTCAGGAACAAACAAGGCTCAGTAACATTAGATCACTGAGTGGAATAGCAGAGAATCAGAGGTGAGTGGTGGTTTGCTCATGGGTGATATTAGTTGTACTGGTTTGGTTGCCACTAATGTTGGATAGATTGTATATCTGTTGGATAATTAACTGTGAATGTTAATTGATGAATTCTGAGATATGTATACATGTTGGAAGGGAAGTCAGTTTACGACTGGGCTTATGGGCTGGGTTCATTTGCTATTGGCTAAGCAGTATGAGGACCTTGGATGCATTTGTTGCTACCAGAGGATGATACTGTGTGAGAATAGCAAATGGACTATCGATAAACCTTTGCTTTGGCCGGCATTGGTTGTAGGTTCCTGCAGAACCGCCGGTCTTCCCAGGGTGCTTATTTGTGGTTGTTGATATCATGCGGTTCTGGATGATATATCTGTTTTTTGATACTCCATTCACTTAGCTTTGTGCTAATCCCCCACCTCTCACTCTTTTATAGGTTTTGGTAAGTCAACGGCTCGGCTGAGAGTGGTTAGCTTGGGGAGTAATCACCTAGGACTCTGATAATGTATTTGTGACGAGCCGTGTTTTGTAATACTGATATTTTTTAAATAGTGGTTGTAATTATTATAATTACTTAGTTGTTTAAAAACGCTTCCATGGTGTAATTAACATGAAAATTTTTTAGTTAAAAATACGGTGTTACAAGTTCTTTAGCCATCTCTTGTAACATTTGCTCAGCAAGCATGTCACTAGCTTTTTGGTGCTGCATCAGCTTCATCACTTGAGTCAGATTCATGTGCAACTACTTGAGACTTACCCTATTGCTCTGGCTCTGGCTCAGCAATGATGACCTTTCTTTTGTTTGCTAGAGGCATAACACTTCTTTTCTTTCTTTTTACCATCTCAAACACCTTACTCTTCCCTTTGTTTATTTGTGAAGTTGGAACGGACTCAGCTTCAACAAATTTTGGCAATTTAGCTTGAGGAAGGTTGGTGTGAACAGCTTGAGATATTTCTTCATGTGGAGTTTCTGGTTGAGCTTGTGAAGTTGTGGTAATTTGGACTGTTGGAGCCTGTTGTTGTTGAGAAGGCTGATCTACAATACTCATAAACTGATCATGAGCTTCTTCAAATTGTACTTCCTCTGTATGCTCCCACTCAACCTTATCGTCAAAATTCTTTGATTCATCCTCCCCCTTTTTGTCATCATCAATAAGGGAGGGTCTGAGTTTGAGCACAAAGCTTTCCAAGTTGGCAACTGAAGTTGACAAATCATTAAGTTTGCACATAAACTTGGCTTTGTCATCTTTCCTCTTCCTGTGTAGGAGCTCAAACTGAGTTTGTAGATAGTCCATAATGACTTGAGCATCAGTGGTCAGCAGCTTTGGCTCCTCAGGTCTTCTTCTTACCTCAACGTCCTCCTGACCAGTGGAGGATTGTATTTCCACCGTAGGAGTGGCTGTTGAGTGTTCCTCAATAGGTAAGGATGTGGGTCCCATATCCAAAGGTTGTTTCTGACCTATGGAATCAAGGGGGCCAGAATGCGGACCTTGTAAACCTTCCTGGTGTATGAAAGGTTCATGGACAGGTCGTGCTAGAGTGTGTAAAAATAGAAGAGAAGAATGACCAAGTTTGTGAGGTATGGTAGTGGGGTGAGCTAGGCTTATTGGTGAGGAGGGGGGTAATTGTCCCTAGGGATTGGTCAGTATTTCAATGTTACCTTCATGGGGCTGTGAAGGCACAGAAGTAGGTTCTCCCATGGCACTAGTAAGTATGGGCTGAGTAGACACCATACCCGGTATAGGCTTAAGGGTAGAACTGAGCCTAGAGGTTGGCACCTTAAGAGAAGGTGGCTCCCCCTCAGCTCCTGCCGGTGGAGGTATCAATGTGATATCAACTCCAGAGTCCTTTTGAGGTGACGGACCACCTTTGGCAGTTTTCCTTGTATAGGTGTAGGATATATCCTTGGTCGCAGTGGGCTGACCAAGGTTGGCTGTAGATTGTAAGATAGATGGAGATGTTTGAGGTGGAGGAGAGGGTTTAGACTGAGTTGGGCTTGATTCAATCCTATCTCCTAAGTTTGGAGGGGATAAGTAAAAGAGAGAGAAAGAGATAAGGGTTGCGAAAGTATACCTGCTGCACCTAGCAGTGGAGACTCAGAGTTAGGAAACAGACTCCTCTGCTCAAAGCTCGAATTGGTGGATGAAATTATTTGAGTACGGGGTCTGAGCTGAGTCCTAGGTTGATGTGCTTGAGAGGATTCAGCATCAGAACCAACATCGTCACCTACTTCTTCCGCAGCTTCCTCCTCTGTCTCAGCTTCACTTGACTCAGGAGTCGGAAGCTATATATACACCCTCATCTGTGCACTCATTGTAGGGTGCCCACGGAAACTATCATGGGCGAACATTCTGTAGCTGAGAACAGGAGTAGGGATTGACTCATATTGAGTAGTATATCTTCTACCCAATCTGTCCTCGATGACCATGGATATAAATCTTGCAAAGGGTACAATGGTGTCCCTTATGGTCTTGGTCACCAATGACATGAATGCCTCAAAGATCAACTCAGCGTAATCCAATCATCGATCATGAAAAAAGTGGTATAACCGGTTGAGTTACATCCAGTTTACACGTATACCAGAATTCCGTGAGAAGTTGAGGGATGAGCACAGCAGGACCACGAAGAAATGCTTGTGCCGGGGGTCCCTTGCGAATGTAGGAGACCCACTCCTTATATCCCCTGCCAATTTTGGACTTTGGAATTTTGATACAAGCGATAACATTGTTTTGTTTATAGGTGGGGAGTGCGTTATTCTTGAAATTCCCACCACGGATCATTTGTTCACTTAGATTAAGAGTGTAACCCTCCATTGAAATCGAACTTATCGTATTGGATTGCACTTAGCAGTAGTAGGGTTTAGCAATGAGCAATGAACTCTACACACAACAAGATTCGGGTTTAAGAGAAAAGAATATTTTGGAAGTTTAAACGAAATATAATGAAAATTCTCTCTTATTTATACCTTTTCAATGTGAGAGAAAAGTTACCGTTATCAGGGGGTAATAAATATGACCGTTACCGTAAAAATTTCTACGCAGTTTGTTACAACGGCTACATTTATTGTTAGTTACTCAACGCACATTGTTATATTGGAAAGATATTTTTATGATAAGGATATTTAAAAAATTTCTAAACGACTGACGTTTAGTTACAGACACACCGTAAATATTTTGTACTTACCATATTTTTGGACATACCATTTGTTAGGACTAACCTAGACATGTGGAACTGACCATACTTTGGAACTGATTACTCGGATGATCCTGAGTATTCAGCTTAGATGGAGCACTCAGCTTCAGATGTAGCACTCAGCTTAGCTTGAGCACTTAGCTCAGATTGAGCATTAAGCTCAGATGAAGCATTCAGCTTCAGATTTAGCATTCAGCTCAGATGGAGCATTTAGTTCAAATTGAGCACTTAGTCAAATATAGCACTTAGCAAAAATTTAACAGAGATAAAGAATGGAACATACCGATTAAGGGTTGAGCATTCCAAGCTTGCCGAGTAAAGTTGTAAATCTTGTGCCTTCAATTGGTTTCGTGAAGATATCCACAAGTTGATCTTCATTCTCAATGAAGACTAACTCTGTCTTTCCCTTTTCTACAATATCTTTGATGAAGTGATGTCTTATCTCAATGTGTTTGGTTCTTGAGTGAAACACTGGGTTGTGTGTAATAGCAATACCACTTTGATTGTCACAAAATATAGGAGTCATTGCATAATGCACATCAAAGTCCTTAAGCTGATGTTGCATCCACAGTATTTGAGCATAGCAGCTCCCTGCAGCCACATATTCAGCTTTAGTTGTGGAAATTGCCACTGAGTTTTGTTTCTTGCTTGTCCAGCTAACTAATTTTCCACCCAAAAGTTGACATCCTCCAGTAGTACTCTTTTTATCAAGACACTACTCAGCTTCAGCTGACCAGTCAGTCTATAACAGACTTACATAATTCCTAACTCTTAACCTATCATCTATACATATATATAGTTTGTCTCATCAAATCTAACTATTCTAAACATGGGACTAACATGAGCTCCATCTTCGTCACGTTCTTGAAACTCTTAAACGAGAACAATTGTATGCTAAGCTCTCCAAGTGTGAGTTCTGGCTTAGGGAAATGCATTTCCTTGGCCATGTCATTTGTCGTGATGGTGTCAAAGTAGATCCAGCTAAGGTGGAGGCTGTGATGAATTGGGGGATTCCTCGAACTCCTTTCGAAATTCAAATTTTCCTTGGCTTGGCTGGTTACTATCGGCGGTTTATCCACGATTTCTCTAAACTTTCGGGTCTGTTGACAAAGCTGACTCGTAAGGATGTAGCATTTGTGTGGTTGGAAGCTCAAGAGGAAGCTTTTCAGACCTTGAAGCGATTGTTATGTGAAGCTCTGATCCTGACATTGCTGATGGTTCGGAGGACTTCACTGTCTATTGTGATGCCTCGTACACGGGTTTGGGTTGTGTCCTGATGAAGTGTGATAGCTTACGCCTCTAGGCTTCTGAAATCACACGAAAGGAACTACTCAACCCATGATCTTGAGCTTGCTGATGTGGTATTTGCACTGAATTTGTGGAGGCATTACCTTTATGGCACGAAGTATGTGATATTCACTGATCACAAAAGTTTGAAGTACGTCTTTTACTAGAAGGAACTCAACATGCGGCAGCGCTGTTGGTTGGTGTTAATTAAAGACTACGATTATGAACTCCATTACCACCTTGGTAAAGCGAATATTGTAGCGGATGCTTTGAGCTGTAAAGGACCGACAGTAGAAGCAAAGTTTATGAAGATCGTAGTGATATCAGATTTGATTGCAAAGCTAAAAGAAGCCCAATAGTTATGAAGATCGTGGGTTGAAGACTTTTCAATCCATGATTTGGGTACCTCTTGTTGGAGGTAATCATGAGATGATTTTGCAAAAAGCCCACAAGTCTAAGTTATCTGTCCATCCGGGAATCACCAAGATGTATTATGACCTGAATAGGTTGTATTGGTGGCCAACTCTTAAGAAACACATCGCTTCATTTGTGGAAAGATGTGAAATATGTGCACAAGTCAAGACGGAACACCAAAGGCCTTATGACAATCTACAACAGCTTGATCTTCCTGAATGGAAGTGGGATCATATCACGATGGATTTCGTGACAAAGCTGCCAAAGACATTCAGAGGGAACGATATGATATGGGTCATTGTTGACTTGTTGACTAGTTTGGCTAAGCTTTATATCAATGAGATAGTATCACGTCACGGTATTCCTTGTTCAATTGTTTCTCATCGTGATTCTCGGTTTGTATCTAATTTCTAGCAAATTTTGCAACTAAGTTAGGCACTCGTGTTCATTTGAGCACTGTCTATCACCCGCAGACCGATGGCCAATCTGAACGAACGATCCAGACACCGGAAGATATGCTTCGTGCGTGTGTACTCGAGTTTGGTGGTTCATGGGATTCTCATCTCCTATTGATTGAATTTGCTTAGAATAATTCATATCATTCTAGTATTGGAATGCTACCATACGAGATGCTTTATGGAAAATGTTGTCGTACTCCAACTTGCTGATTGGAGCCTGGGGAGAAGCAATTCGCTGGACCCAAAATTGTACAGATCACGTTTGATAAAGTGAATGTGGCTCTATAAAAGCTGAAAGCAGCCCGAGACCGACAAAAGATGTATGCGGATCCCAAACGTCGTCCCGCTACATTTGATGTTGGTGATCGAGTATTCTTGAAGATTTCTCTTTGGAAAGGCGTCATTCGTTTTGGGCGCAAGGGGAAGCTAAATCCACATTTCATTGGCCCATTCAAAGTCATGCGTAAAGTCAATGATCAGACAGTAACTCTTGAGCTGCCGCCTGAGCTAGCTGGGATTCATGATACCTTTAACGTATGTTACTTACGCAAGTGCAACGTTGAAGATGATCCGATTCTCCCATTGCAAGAACTGAAGGTTGACTCTTCTAAGCGACTCATAGAAGAACCTGTTGAAATTCTTGACACAAAGGTTAAGAAGCTATGAGAGAAGATGATCAAGCTGGTTCTTGTCAAGTGGAAGCATAGCTTAGGTCCAAACCTAACGTGGGAAGTCGAGGACGAGATGAAGACAAGATACCCTCACCTGTTTATCACTAAGCGGATTCCGAGGACGGAATCCTCTTAAGGGGGTAGATTTGTAACAAACTCGATTTGGGCCTAGTTGTAAGTCACTTGTAAACGTACGTAAGCTAGTAGATTATGTAAAGAGTTCAAGTTGTATAAATGTATGTAAGTTAATTATATTAGTGAAAATGTATATGTGTATATATATATATATATATTTGATTGCTTGTGAATGTGTATTATATTAATTATGGCAAATGTGAATATATATATATATATATTAAGAAGATAGATAAGAAGGAATTCCAGAGGCGGTTGCCTCTGGATATGGGTTTGTATATACAGATGTGTATGAGTTAAAATTGACTAAGAAAGTCAAAGTTGGCAAAAGAAAGCAAAACACACACTTATACTAGCTCTTTCCGGTGAGAAACTTGAAAGAAAGAAGTGAGAGATTTGTTGTTTGTAAAGCACACAAAAGTTAGTATGATGTTTCTCCTGAAGTTGAAACATGTTTAATGTTAGTTTTGTGTTTAAGTCATGGCTAAAACTCAAGTTCATCCAAGAACACCATTGAAGAACATATGAAGCTTAATTCACAAGTGGGTTTTGCTTGTTTTGTGTTCTTGTTTAGATTTGATGAATTTATGAAGCTTGTATGAATGTTGTGTGAAGTTTAAAAGTGTTATAAAAGTAAATTTGACAAGTTTGAAGTTTTGGTTTGTTCTGAAAATGATGAGGAGTTAAAGTCAGATGGGTCATGCGACCTATAGTCTAAATGTCGCATGAGGTCATGCGACCTATGGTGCGACTGTCGCATGGGGTCATGCGACTTTTGATCAGACAATCACATGGGCCATGCGACTCTTGTAATGTGCCATGGGACTCTTGTAATGAGCCATGTGAAGTATGCTATGCGACTTTTGGTCTAAGTAATAAATAAGCCATGCGACTTTTGAAGATTAACGATGAACTTTCGCATAGTGTAACACAACGCGAAGAGTCCGTTGTTTGGACGTGACGCGTCGGGTGAATTTCAGAAATGATCATTTTAAAGTTAAATGTTTTAAAGACACAAGTTGTGCTAATTCATGTGCGTTTAAGCTAGGGTGTTGTAAGCCTTAGATAAGTCATATAAGGGTTCTAGTGATAGAATCCTGTATGTGTAAACGCTTAACGCGAATGATAATAAATTTAGGTAAACTTGCCGAGTTAGCTGGACCAGAGTTATAGTAACCGGTATATAAGCTACTGAGGTGAGTACCGACTTCCGTAAGCCTCAATAGACGGAGACTTGCTTAATAGATTTATTGATTGTGATTCAAAGACGCTTTAAGTTGAATGTATGCTTAAAAGTAAATATGTAAGTATTTCCATGCTAATTTATTACACTATGCCATGTTAAATACTTGTTGAAAATAAGTTAAGTGCATGCCAGTGGAATCCAGAATTGGAACCGCCTAGTTAAGATGAATGATATGTATGATACTGATCCTGAATGGATCAACAATGTGAAAGATTAATAATATGAATGCTAGGGATCCAGATTGGATCCGCAATGATGAAATGAATGAATATGCATGCTTAATAAATAAATATGCATGCTAAGTGAATGATCTAGATTGGATCAATATGTGTATGTGAAAAAGTTCGCGCACATCTTCAAGCATGGTTAAGGTCAAATTTGTAGTTGGGTCCCAGGGATCCTTGATCAGGTAATTCGGGACTTAACGGTGATTCGAGGTAACATTCCGGATCGTAGGTTCTGCAGAACTGATGCGCCTTATATCACGAGGGGTAATCAGTCGGAAGTGGTTGAATTTCCTAAAGAGCCTATTGTTCCGTAAACGATGCTAGGAGGACTGCTTTATGCTCCCCCACCAGTGCGGATGGTCGTGTTTGATTCCCCGGTGTATTGTTGTTGAGCGGGACTAGCTATCCTGCAAGAAATGACTTATACCGATTCTGTCAGCATGCCACAATGTGATATCGCATTGTGTGCTTATTCCTGTGAAACATGACTTGCTTTATTGATACTTATGTTAAGTTTATACTCACTAGCTATGTGTATAGCTAATGGTGCCACGTTGAACCTTTTTTCAGATAAAGAATATGTGGCCTGGTGAGCGGGGATGCCTTCTGCTGGACATTTATTTTGGGATGGAACACTTTTAATAAGTATTGTAATGTTAAGATATTATGGTACGTCTTTATGTTAGAGTAACACCAAACAAATGACACGAAGTTTTGAATGTAAATATCTGATGTAAACTTTTTGGTTTAAATTTCCGCGCTAAACTCAATGATATTTAATCGTGAATGAGTTCACGTTTATGAAAACATAAATTTTTACTAATTTTGGCGTTTTGCAAAGCCGGTGTTATAGTTTTTTACACAAATTCTTAGTAGATCTGAGATCGCGTTTGTTTACCGATAACAAAGGTATAATTTTCTTGAATTTTAATGAAAGTTTTTGATCGGCTTTAAGAGTTTGAAATGTCGTCGGTTTTCATGAAAACTTGGTGTTGTCGGAAGTAAATCACTGAAAATGAGTTATGTTTGTAGTGTTCCACTCCAAATTGGATGTACAATTGAGGTTTGAGTCTAATTTCCTAAGTATATCCTGCATTTGTTCATAAAATTCTTGTGTATGAATGGCAGATTTTAAAGTACTTCAGAAATTTCAATGTTTGAACTCGACAAATGCTGTTTTTTAGAGTTGAATGGGTCGATTAAATCAAAAGGAGTGTGTTGTTTGAGTTTAATTGCATGAAACTTTGGATTTTGGTTGGTTTTAGTAACAAAATTGAAGTTTTGAGTTTATCGGTTTTTTGACACTTGATGTTTTTCAAAAATTGATGAACTGTCAGATTTTCAAAGAATCTGATAGTTTAGTGTTGACAATATTCGGATTTCATTTTGTTGGATTTTGAGGCAAATCCGATAGAGTCTTGGAATGTGCATGGTGTCGGATTTAATATATCGGATTGTGGGACTTAGTGGATTTTGTAAGTGTAGGGTTTTCAAGTCTCAGATTTTTTAAAGTGTAAGACAATCGGATTTTGTGACTTGTCGGATTTTCGAAGTGTTCAACCAAAATGCTTCGGATTTCATTGTCGGATTTTTGAGACTTGAAGCATTGTTGGATTTTTAACAAAGGAATAAATCCAATGATTGCTATCGGATTTTTAAAATGTCGGATTTATGATGTGTCGGATTCTCAACACTTTTTAGACAAAATTTTAAATTTTTTCACAAAAGGTTATTTTTTGAATTGATTACTAACTGTTTGATCATACAGATGGTTGAACATCAGGAAAACCCCCAAATTCCTTCCGAAACCTTTTTCCCTCAACCGATTACCTACTATACCAGCTGAATAATGCCTATTTTGTACATGAAATTACCAAAATTGACTTCCCAATTATAACAGAACTGATTGCCTCACACCCACTCACTAATATCTTTACTTTCAATCCACTAGACTCTGAACCACACGTTCCTGAAGTTTATGTTCAACAGTGGTGGAGTTCTTTATATCTAACTGAAAGCGAACAAGGAAGTCCTGTTATTTCTGGTAGAATAGACTAGGTGGAGTTTGAGATGGGTGTTGACAGTATCAGACGTATTCTAAGACTGCCCAAACAAAATACCTATCCATCTAAACCTGAATATGATCCAATCCCTACTGATAAACAATTATTACCACATGTCAAGGATCTCGGATGGAACGGAGATGAGTTGACAGGCATGTCAAAATTTAAACGTTCAGGATTGGTTCCCCAATGACAAACACTATATGCTATAATCAGTTGGTATATGCCCGCAGACACGAACGAGTTAATGGCACTACCGATGAGGTATAGGCCTATTGGGTCACACACCAAGTATTGATACCGGTAACATGATCAAGCAAGAGAGAGAAAAAGGCCAAAATGGGTTTTGGTAGGATGGTACACAGGCCATGTGATTGAACACGGGCTGTGTCCAGTCCAATAGGCATGGGGCGTTTTGGCCCAATTTAAGGTTGTGTAGTTTGGGCCGACATGGCCGTGTAGATGAACACGGGCCATGTCTAGCCTATTAGACACAGGCCGTCTTAGCCCATTTGGGGGCGTGGACTTTAGGCCAACACGGCCCTGTTGATGAACACGGGCCGTGTACATTCGCTGTAACAGCAGAATTAACATCTTTAAACTCTCATTTTAATTGGATTAAGTGTATGTTAATGCTAGCTATGGTTTTGTGGTGACATGAACAGAATTGAGAGAGTTCAAGAGTCTAGTTGATGTTCATATTCTCTCTTGATTCATTCTCTTCTTGGTGATCGAGTTTTGGTGCACTAGGACAAGAATAAACACATATTGTTTGTTGTCTTGGTGGTACATACTAACTTGCTAGCACTTCGGAATTAAAGGAGCTTTGTGGTACAATTCTATCTATCTTGTTTATTTATTTAGTTGCAAATTCATGGTTAGATTTTGGTCCATGGAAGTATTCGTTTGTTTGGCTTTAAATTTTTTGTTCTATATTGCTTCCGTTGCTATTTGATTGTGCCAAACGAATACCTTCAGTGGTATCAGAGCCATATCTAACATGGCTTTGCACTATTGAGTCTAGAAAAACCATAAAAGTATTTTATGTTATAAGGAAATTGTTTTCTTAAAATGGTTTTTCGTGAAGACTCTTGTTGGGCTAAAATTGTTATATTTGTAGTCTTCATAATATTTTAGTTTTTAAATTTATATATTTGTTGTAACTTGGCATGAAGTGTACACAAATATATACTTATAAATATATACATATATATTTTAGTTTTTATATTCAAAAATGGTTTGGTACACTAATGCATAGGTACAAGGATTGTCTTTTTGGTGCCTTTGTTGTTTTGACAACCTTAACTAAAATATAGATATATATTTGTATCATGGTTTTGTGTGGCACACCATGTTTGCTATTTGATGCGTTTGATTAGATTCGGTAACATGATATGCCCTTAGACCTATGTGTTGTGGTGGTTGATTAATTTGGTTTTTGGCGGCCTAAGTGCTGTATTGATGTAATATAATTTATTTATTTATTTATTGGTGCGGCTTGCACGCCATTTCTTTGATTCTATGTATTTGTATAAATAGTGTAGGAATGCGACCTACGTGTCGTTTATATATTCTATGTATTTGTAAATAGTATAGAATTAGAACCGGAGAAGTCAACGGGAGTCATGGTGATGACGTCTTGGCAAGAAGGAGTCAACACGCTATTGGAGGTGTTGGATTCAATGGGAGCTCACCCAACGAGACAATACCTTGTCCTTAGGTTTTGGCCTTGTTTTCCCTGTTGTGGCTCATGGGGAAAACGCATAGGATTTTTGGGCATGTTACTGAATTATATATATATTTGCGTGGTTGAATTTTATTTTCTATGCATGGATTAGGATTCGCATGCTAGACAATTTTTCTTTAAAAATTAAATAAAATACAACGTTTGTTAAAATGGTTAACAATCTCGCGCGAATAGAATTGACAAAGAAAAAATATAAAGATGGTATTATATTCAAAACTGCTTAAAACCGTTTTGATACTTACTTTGATAATTCACAAAAAGGTTTTTTTAAACCGGAAACAAAATCCTGTTTTTCAAAATGTAAATCACGCACCATCCGTAAGATGACACCACCCGAATCTAACGAAGCAAGGATGATTGTCGAGCTAGGCACGAGTCATTCATGGTCGAGAGTGCCACCTGTGTGTCTTGTCGGACGATTTACAATTTAAGTATATAATTCTTGGTTAGTTGTCGAGCTAAGCACGAGCTAAACAAAAACTGTACATTAAGATTGGTGTAAGGAAGGGATCAAACATGCCAACCGACATAATGGATATCAACGGATCCCGCAAGTGTCTGAGAGTTGTCGGCCTAAATATCTTCGCCACTTGATCCGCGGTAAATCCGTCACGGTGCGTGTTGGAATCTGCCCACTGACACACGTAGGCCAACATCACTGCCAATGAAGCGCGGGCCTATTGGGTCACACGCCAAGTTTCAATCTCGATGGCCTACTATAAGAAGAAAGAGTCAAAATGGTCAAATTCCAGTTGACCTAGGCTTCACAACCGTGAAGGATGCTCCACGGGTCGTGAAGCAGCTCGTGTCCACGAGTCCTGTCGTGGGCCGCATTGTTCGTGTAACCCTAGGGCTTCACGACCCTACACGGCCCGTGAAGGAGGTCGTGAAGACACGAACCCTCACGATTCTTGTACGGCGCGGCACGAGTCATGGAGGATAAATGGCCGGTCATGGCGCATTTATCGTTCACGGCCCGTGAGAGCCCGTGAAGAAGTCGTGAAGGCAGAATTCTAAGTGACACTTGTATTTGGTTGGACCATTTTGTTGGTCCAATGATGGTGTGCCACTTAGCTCCGACTCTGCGCTCTTTGAACGGATATAATGCTTATAAAAGAGGTCCTTTTGGTGCATTCTATACTCTTGGTCATTTTGTGCATCACACACATATTGTGAGTTCTTCCATAGAGAGAGATAGCAAGAACAAGTGAAGGTGGTAAGTGCACAAGTGGTTACAAGGCTGTTCCAGAATCAAACCCTCAAGTGTTGGTGGTTTGGTGGCTTGCTAGTACAAGGAGAAAGAAGGTTAGCTTGGTGTGGACTTCTTTGGTGCTAGAAGCCTTTTGTTTCAAGAGCTCATCCCAAATCTCGAAGTTGTTCCAGAATTATCAAAGTCTTCGAGGGTATGATTTGGTCTCCCTCTTCTCTTTGTTCTTGTTTTTGGTTGCATGCATGTTCTTACAAGTTTTCACCACCATTGGGAAATCATGGGATGCTTTTGTGTGTTTTTATTGCTTCCGTTGTGTGCTTTTATCCCCATGGATTCCCAACAGTGGTATTAGAGCCATACTTGTAAGATGCATGCACCTTTGTGGCTTGAAAATCCATATTTTTGATTTTGGACATTCTGTCCAGAAGGCCTTCACGGGCCGTGGAGCTTGCTTCATGAGTCGTGAAGGCCACACGACCAGTCTTGTGGGGTGGTGTTCGTGAAAGGTTTTTAATCTGTTTCACGAGTCATGGAGCGTACTTCCTTCACGGCCCATGAGGGCCCGTGAAGAGCAGTAGCTCGTGAAGGCGTCGTGAACAGGCTGTTTTCTGGCCTTTTTGGAAAAGAAAACTTGATATGGATTTTGGCACATGATTTTGGTGTTTCCAGAATCATTTTAGGCTGTTTTGCCTTGTAGATTAAGCCCCATAATATCCTAATTCTTTTATGTGTATGTATTGGGTGGTTTTGGCATAAAATGCACACATGCATACATATAAATTGTGTATATATGAATATGGATTTCAAAGTGTTTGGAATCCTAATGCATATGTACAAGGTTTATTCTTTTGCCTTTAGTTTTTTGAGTAAACTTAATTGGGATATTGTTTTGTGCATGGTTTGGTGTGGCACACCATGCTTTGTGGTTTGTTTTGTTTTCGTGAGCACCGGTTTGAGCCTAGACCTTTGTGTGGTTGTTTGGTTGCTTTATTTGTTGTTCATTCATTTGGCGGTTTGTACCACATTTGGTTTGTAATAATTTATTTAATCCGGTTTGTAATAATTTATTTATTTGTGACTTGCACGCCAAAGTATTTATTCTTTGTAATTGTATATTAGCATAGAATAGATTGTGTGGCTTGCATGCCATTTCTCTTTAAATTATGTATGTAATGAGAAGAGAAGACCGGAGGCACCAACGGGAGTCTTGGAAGACCTCTTGGCTACCTCAGATCCGGAGGCGCGGGATCGTGTGGGAGCACGCCACAAAGTTTTGGATTGTTTGTCCTTAGTAGACTTAGTTCCTCGGTTGGCTCACCGGGGAACACTTAGGTTGGCTCAAATCGGTTTTGTATGCGTGGTTGTGTAGTTTTATTTATTTGTTTTTCTTGCATGGTTGTAAGATCTTCGCATGCTAGAAAATCTTTTGAAAATAATAAAACTATATAGTTTTCCTTAATTGGTTAACAAATCCCGCTCGCTCACATGATTAACAAACGAATATAAAGTGTTTATGTTCAATTGGTGAAAAATGCGTTTTGTCACTTATTTGTTAATCAAAACAAAAAGAGGTTTTTTAACCGGAAAAACAAAAGTCCCGTTTTTCTTAAAAACGAAAATCACACGCCATCCAAAAGATGACACCACCCAAATCTGATGAAGCATGGGACAATTGTCGAGCTTAGCACGAGTTGTTCCATGTGGACTTGTGTGGAAGGTGCGTGTGGCGTCTTGAAATCTTTGGTTGTCAAGCTTAGCACGAGCCAATTATTGTCAAGGGCGTCATCGTGTATCTTGTTGGACGATTTGCAATTCCAATTTAATACGCCTTGATAATTGTCGTGCCTATACCGAGTTATCAAAGCGGCTTATTGAGGAATCAGTGTGGGAAGGGATCAAACATGTCAAACCGGTGCTATGAGTACCGAAGGATCCCGCAAGTGCCTAAGAGTTGTAATCACGGATTGCAATTGGTAAAGTGTTTACCGGCCTAAATACCTTCACGAAGTGATCCGCGGTAAACCCGTCATGTAGTGAAGTTATGTTGGGTTCTTAGCCCTTGTTAAATTTAAGTGTTAAACTATTGGGTAATTATTTAACAAGGATTAAAATATGTCGAACTAACCTTTTGTGTGCTTTGCCTTCTTTTAGATGGCATCTACAAGCAACACCGCGACTCACATTTCACTCCGTCCATTTTTGGAAAAAGAGAAACTCGTAGGCGTAAACTTTATGGATTAGCTTAGGCAATTGAGAATTGTCTTACGCCATGAAAATAAGTTGTACGTCCTAGAGGAACCACTTCCGGAGGCTCCTGCTACCACCGCTACGCGGGCCATTAGGGATGCTTATGAGAAGCGCCTTAAAGACACTAATGAGGTGACTTGCCTTATGTTGACGACCATAAGTTCTGAATTGCAAAGGCAATTCGAGGACGTTGGTGCGTTTGACATGATCACGAAGCTGAAGGAAATGTTCCAGCAGCAAGCGAGGCAAGAACTCTACGAGTGTGTCAAGGCCTTTGTAGGGTGTCGGATGCAGGAGGGCGGGAACGTGAGCTCCCACGTGCTTCGTATGAAGCAATACGTGGACCAGCTCGAGAGGTTGGGCTTTCCTATGGGGAAAGAGTTGGCTACGGAGATAATCCTCCAATCTTTGCCTCAAGCATATGGTCCGTTCATTGTGAACTACCATATGCATAATATGGATAAGTCCTTGATGGAGTTGCACGGCATGTTGAAGACCGCCGAGTCTAACATGGCCAAGTCAAAACCATCGACCTCCGCACCCGTCCTAGCCATCCATGAGGGTGGTGCTAAGAGGAAGCGGCCCGCTTCAAACTCCAAGGGCAAGGGAAAGGGGAAGGCGAAGGTGGCAACACCCAAGCCCAAACCACTCCCGGTGCCGGAGCCGAAGGGGAAGGAACCCGCTCCTATAGCCCCCTCACCGGAAGAGGCCACCTACTTCTTCTGCGGGGAGAAGGGACACTACCGGCGTAGTTGCCCCAAGTACACGGAGGAGCTCAAGAGGCTTCGCGTCAAGGGACAAGGCGCCTCCGGTACGTACATGATTGAACTCCATAACACTTCTACTTCTAACGCTTGGGTCTTGGACACCGGGTGTGGTACTCACATAGTTAATAATGTGCAGGTACTAAGAAGAAGTAGGGACTTGGTTGATGGGGAGCTGGATCTCATCATGAGAAACAAAGTGGTTGTCCCGGTTGAGAAGATAGGGAGCGTGGACCTCGCCTTTCCATCCAGCTTATCTATTACTTTACTAAATGTATCTTATTCGCCCTACGTGGCAAGAAACATTTTATCATTTTATGCACTTGTTGACGATGGATTTGACTTTAATTTCTCTAATGGAATTATTTCATGCTTTAAAAATGATTTATTTTATTTTAAAGCACATCCATGTCGTGGCATATATGAGACAAGCGTATGCTTGCAAAGTAATAGATCAATCATAAATGTTGGTTCTAAATCCAAATGTGATTTGGATAAGTTATCTTTATGGCATGGTCGTTTAGGCCACATAAGCAAGAAACGCATTGCCAAGCTCCAAGCGGATGGGATCTTGGAATCATTTGACCATGGGTCGGATGATGTATGCGAATCTTGCTTGTTGGGCAAAATCACCAAAGCACCCTTCACCGGCGTTTGTGAGAGGGGCAAAGACTTGTTGGATATCATTCACACGGATGTGTGTGGTCCGTTCAAGCATGTCACTAGGGATAACTCAAGGTACTTCGTAACCTTTACCGATGATTTTAGTAGGTATGGGTATGTCTACTTGGTGAGACAAAAGTCGGAAACCTTTGAGGTTTTCAAGACTTTCAAAAACGAAGTTGAGAACCAATTGGGTAAACGAATTAAGATACTCAGATCGGATCATGGTGGTGAGTATCTAAATTCGCAAACTATCTAAAAGATTGTGGAATTGTTTCGCAATTGACAGCTCCTAGGACACCACAATTAAATGGTGTCGCCGAGAGGAGGAACCGAACATTATTAGATATGGTTCGGTGTATGATGAGTGGTACGGATGTACCCATTAGCTTTTGGGGCTATGCATTGGAAACGGCCGTTAGAATCCTTAACCTCGTACCAACTAAGAAGGTAAAGAAGACACCCTTTGAGATGTGGCATGGAAAGGTTCCATCGCCCTCATATCTAAAGGTTTGGGGTTGTCCTGCCCACATGAGACGTGAGGTGGAGGACAAATTAAAACCCCGAGCCGAGAGGTGCTTGTTCATTGGATACCCTGCCGGGTTTATGGGATATTTGTTTTACAAACCATCCGAGAACAAGGTATTTGTTGCTTGGAGGGCCGTCTTTCTTGAAAGGGAGATGCTATCCAAAGACGCTAGTGGGAGAAAGGTAGATCTTGAAGAGATTCAAGAACCCTCCAATGACCAACCTCAAGTTGGCACTAGTTCACAAGATGATTCTCAGCACGGCAATGCTGGAGAACCTGACACGGATCCTTTACCTCTTAGGAGATCCGGTAGGAGTCGCAACGAGCCAGAGAGATATGGGTTTCTCATGTCTGAGGGCTGCGACCTAGTGGTGGATCATGATGAACCATCATCTTATCGGAACGCCGTGGTGGACCCTGAGTCCGCTAGGTGGAAAGAGGCTATGGAATCCGAGATGCAATCTATGTCGGATAACCAAGTCTGGGATTTGGTAGATCCGGTACCCGGGTGTAGACCCGTAGGGTGCAAATGGGTCTTTAAGAGAAAGACCGGCATACATGGAGAGGTAGACACCTTCAAAGCCCGACTGGTGGCTAAGGGTTTCACGCAAACTCATGGTGTAGACTATGATGAAACCTTTTCCCCGGTGGCTATGTTGAAGTCTATCCGGATACTTTTGGCAATTGCCGCATTTCATGATTATGAGATTTGGCAAATGGATGTAAAAACCGCGTTCCTTAATCGGACACTAAGCGAGGAGGTCTATATGACTTAACCGGAGGGTTTTGTACATGCCAAGCATCCGGATAAAGTCTGCAAGCTTAAGAAGTCCATTTATGGACTTAAGCAAGCATCGCGCAGTTGGAACCTGTGCTTTGATGAGAAAGTCAAAGAGTTTGGCTTTTCGAAAAGCAAGGATGAGCCATGCGTATATGTCAGGGCTAGTGGGAGCATAGTGGTGTTCCTAGTCTTGTATGTCGATGACATACTCCTCTTCAAGGTGTAAAAACTTGGTTAGGGAATTGTTTTTCAATGAAGGATCTAGGAGATGCGACTTATATTCTTGGGATCAAAATCTATAGAGATAGATCCAAGAGGCTTATTGGGCTTAGCCAAAGTACATATGTCGACAAAGTCCTAAAGCGGTTTAGGATGGAAGACTCCAAGAAGGGGTTCATTCCAATGTCACATGGTTTGGTATTGAGTAAGACTCAATCCCCTAGTTCCCCAGAGGAACGGGAAGTAATGAAGCGAGTGCCATATGCTTCGGCTGTGGGCTCGATCATGTACGCCATGCTATGTACAAGGCCTGATGTATCGTGTGCCTTGAGCATGACGAGTAGATATCAAACCAACCCTGGCGAAGCTCATTGGATGGCGGTGAAGAGCATTCTCAAGTATCTTCGGAGGACTAAGGAGATATTCTTGGTGTACGGAGGTGAGGAAGAGCTTAGAGTAAAGGGTTACTCTGATGCAAGCTTCCAAACCGATAGGGATGACTGCCGATCACAATCGGGGTTCGTGTTCCTATTAAACGGCGGTGCAATATCCTGGAGGAGCTCCAAGTAAGACACCATGGCCGATTCCACTACTGAGTCGGAATACATTGCGGCCAGTGAAGCTGCTAAGGAGGCGGTATGGATAAGGAAATTTCTGCTTGATCTGGGAGTGGTTCCAAGAATCAGCGACCCTGTTGAGATCTTATGTGACAACGAGGGTGCCGTTGCTTTAGCAAAGGAACCAAGGTCTCATCGACGCATGAGGCATATTCCACGGAAATATCATTTTATCCGGGACGTGGTCGAAAATGGAGACATCGTCATCAGCAAAGTACACACGGATAGCAATTTCGCGGATCCGTTCACTAAACCGTTGTCGCAAGCCAAGCAGGATGCCCACACACGTGCTATTGGGATTAGATTTGCTTGTGACTTGGTTTGAGTTGTTGGTTATTGTATTCGATGTATTTACTATGTTATTGGGAACACTAAGCAATATTGTATTTTTGAATGTATTGATTATTACATGGAGATTTAATGATACGCGTGTAGCGAATACTTTCTTTAAATCATTATTGTGTTCCAACTTTGCATGTTTTATCACTTCCTTGAATGTTCTACATTCTAAAATGTCCACGATCGGTCATTCTTCAACGAAGGAAGTATGAACGAAGATCGAGGGAAATGATTGGTCATAGTATTCAATAGGGATTGAATACAAGGGACGCAATATTTCGCCTATACTTGAAAAGAGTTTCAAGTGATTGGACGACCCACACCTGATTTTACTTCATGGTACATGTCAAGAGTAAATCAGGATGATTATATCTTTTATCCTTACACCGGAGATGCATGTGTTTCACTATTTTGGTTCGCTTTATTCTGACTGCTTTCAAACGTAGTCCGTAATTGGCTATTATAAATGAGGTATTTGGGTAAAGTATTGCTATTATATTGGAGGCAATGTAGTCAAAGGAATCTGTTCCTCTGTAAAGAGAGATATCCCTGGGCCCCTCGATGATTGGGCGCTGACACCAAAACTACATGGCCATGCTCGAGTTTGCAATGATTGTTGATCAGTTGCAACTCACCTTTTGGTCACCACCAATCTTGATCGAGAAACATAATCATGAACGATGGGAGAATGACTTTGTACCATGTCTAGTGTTCACTTGGATATCGCGAACAATAAGATAATTGATCACTTATCTAGAAGACCATGTCAAACTCTTTTAGTTTATCATGGTACTTGTCAGGGATGACATACCCCATGTTTAGTTGGGGGCAGGGATGCCTTGCTAGAGGCCGCTACCTATCTGTGGTGCCTATGGATACGGTGTGTCATGTGCAAGTGGGAGTTTGTTGGAATTTGCCCACTGACACACGTAGGCCAGCATCAATGCCAATGAAGTGCGGGCCTATTGGGTCACACGCCAAGTTTCAATCTCGACAGCCTACTATAAGAAGAAAGAGTCAAAATGGTCAAATTCCAGTTGACCTAGGCTTTACAACCGTGAAGGATGCTCCACGGGTAGTGAAGCAGCTCGTGTCCACGAGTCCTGTCGTGGGCCGCATGGTTCATGAAACCATAGGGCTTCACGACCCTACACGGCCCATGAAGGAGGTCGTGAAGACACGAACCCTCACGATTCTTGCACGGCACGGCACGAGTCGTGGAGGATAAATGGCCGGTCGTGGCGCATTTATCCTTCACGGCCCGTGAGAGCCCGTGAAGAAGTCGTGAAGGCAGAATTCTAAGTGACACTTGTATTTGGTTGGACCATTTTGTTGGTCCAATGATGGTGTGCCACTTAGCTCCGACTCTGGGCTCTTTGAACAGATAGAATGCTTATAAAAGAGGTCCTTTTGATGCATTCTATACTCTTGGTCATTTTGTGCATTACACACATATTGTGAGTTCTTCCATAAAGAGAGAGAGAGCAAGAACAAGTGAAGGTGGTAAGTGCACAAGTGGTTACAAGGCTGTTCCAGAATCAAACCCTCAAGTGTTGGTGGTTTGGTGGCTTGCTAGTACAAAGAGAAAGAAGGTTAGCTTGGTGTGGACTTCTTTGGTGCTTGAAGCCTTTTGTTTCAAGAGCTCATCCCAAATCTCGAAGTTGTTCCAGAATTATCAAAGTCTTTGAGGGTATGATTTGGTCTCCCTCTTCTCTTTGTTCTTGTTTTTGGTTGCATGCATGTTCTTACAAGTTTTCACCACCATTGGGAAATCATGGGATGCTTTTGTGTGTTTTTGTTGCTTCCGTTGCGTGCTTTGATCCCCATGGATTCCCAACAGTGCAAAGTGAAATAAGGTTCTTAGCCCTTGTTACAAATAATTGTTTTGTTTAAAACTATGGATACTTATTTTAACAAGGATTTCCAAACTAACTAAAACTACTTTGCTATTTTAGATGGCGTCTTCAAGCAACACCAACACCACCTACCATTTTTTGCTAAGAGTTTTCCTTGAAAAGGAGAAACTCAATGGTAACAACTTCTTGGATTGGTTTAGGCAACTCAAGCTTGTCTTACGCAAAGAAGGGAAGATGGTTACCATAGAGGAGGCCCTACCCGAGGCCCCTGCTGCCAATGTTACTCGGGCTATCCGAGACGCTTATGAGAAGCGTGTCAAGGATACCGAGGACATTACTTGCCTCATCTTGAGTACCATGGTCCCCGAGCTTCAAAAGCAAATGGATCATTTGAGTGCTTTTGAATTGATCGCTCAGCTTAAGGATATGTTCCAGCAGCAAGCAAGACAAGAGAGGTTTGAGTGTCTAAAGACGGTTCTTGGTAGCAAGATGTCCGATGGCGGGAATGTGAGTGATCACGTGTTGCGCATGAAAGCAAACGTGGAGTGCATGGAACGGCTTGGATTTACCATAAGGAGGGAACTAGCCGTGGATTTGATCCTATTGTCCCTGCCCACCGTGTATGATCAATTCGTCATGAGTTATCATATTCATAGTATGGATAAATATATCATGGAGCTACATGGTATGCTCAAGACAACGGAGTCTAGCATGACCAAAAATAAGCCCGCTGTTCCAAATCCCGTTCTTGCTATAAGGGAAGGGCGAATCCAGAAGAAGAAGAAGTCCGCTTAAACCCCTAAGGGTAAGGGGAAGGGGTAGGGGAAGGTTGGTGCGGTCAAGCCTAGCCCCGCTTCGGAGGGTAGAGGCAAGGGGAAGATGGTTCCCCAAGCCAAAACTCCGGATGAAGCGGAATGCTTCTTCTGCGGGAAAAAGGGCCGTTGGCGCCATAACTGCCCGGGGTACCTAGAAGGTCTTAGGAAGCTCAAGGGGTTGAGCATCGGAGGAACTTCCGATTCAGGTACGGACATGATTGAACTCCATCATACTTCTACATCTGGTAGTGGGTATTAGATACCGGCTGTGGCACTCATGTTTATAATATTGTGTAGGTGCTAAAAGGAAGTAGAAGGATGGAGAATGGAGAGCTTGACTTGATAATGGGAAACAAGGAGATTGTCCCGGTCAAGGCTCGAGGAGAAGTCGAATTATCATTTAAATCTGGTTTTTCTATATTATTGTTAAATGTATGCTACTCGCCGCTTGTGGCGAGGAATATTATTTCTTTTCATGCTCTACACGACAATGGTTTTGAATTTACATTTGACAATGGGGTTATGTTTTGTTTTAAAAATAATATTTGTTATCTTAAAGTTTATCCTTGTCGTGGTATTTATGAAGTAGATGCATACGTTAGTAATAATCGTTCAATCATGAATATTGATTCAACGTCTAAAAATGGTTTAGACAAATTGTCTTTGTGGCATGGTCGACTTGGCCATATAAACAAGACTTGTAACGCCAAGCTCCAAGCAGATGGATCTTGGAATCATTTGACCATGAGTAAAATGAAGTATGCGAATCTTGTTTATTAGGTAAGATGACTAAGGCACCCTTTTCCGGCGTGAATGAGAGGGGTAAAGACTTATTGGACATTATACATTCCGATGTGTGTGGTCCGTTTAAGCACATTACAAGAGAAAATTCTAGATACTTCGTTACCTTTATAGATGATTATAGTAGGTATGGGTATGTCTACTTGGTTAAACAAAAGCCCGAGACCTTTGAGGTTTTTAAGAATTTCCAAAACGAAGTAGAGAATCAATTGGGCAAATAGATTAAGATACTTAGATCCGATAGGGGTGGTGAGTATCTTAGTCAAGAGATTCCTGATCATCTTAAGGGTTGTGGAATTATCTCACAACTTACACCTCATAGGACGCCACAATTAAATGGTGTTGCTGAGAGGAGGAACCGAACATTGTTAGATATGATTCGGTCTATGATGAGTCACACCCAAGTGCCTATAAGCCTTTGGGGTTATGCTCTTCAAACAGAAACAAGAATCCTTAATCTCGTTCCATCGAAGAAGGTCTAGAAAACACCTTTCGAGATGTGGCATGGGAAACCTCCCGTTCTTCCCTATCTAAAGGTTTGGGGTTGTCAAGCATACATAAACGTGAGGTTGACGACAAGTTAGAACCCCGAGCCGAAAAGTGTTATTTCATCGAATATCCAGCTGCGGGTATTAGATATGTGTTCTATAAACCTTCTGATAAGAAAGTATTTATTGCTCGAAGGGCGGTCTTTTTAGAAAGGGAATTGATATCCGATTAGCAAGGCAGGAACAAGATTGACCTTGAAGAAGTTCAAGGGTCAATGGATGAAAGGCCTGACGTTGGCACTAGCCAACAACCTTGTGAGGTTGAGTCTGAGCATGACAATGCAGAGACTAGCGTTCATCCAGTATCTTCCCGTAGATCCTGTAGAGCTCACCATGAGCTAGAGAGATATGGGTTTCTCATATCTGAGGGCGACGAGTTATTGGTGGATCTTAATGAGCCCACCAACTATCGGGAAGCGGTAGTTGGCCACGAGTCTGCTAAATCGAAAGAGGCAATGGATAACGAGATGCAATCCATGGAGGATAACCAGGTTTGGGAACTAGTTGATCCTACACCCGGTTATAAACCGATAGGGTGTAAATGGGTCTTCAAGAAGAAGACCGACATGGATGGAAAAGTTAGCATATTCAAAGCCCGACTGGTGGCTAAAGGTTTCACCCAGACACATGGTGTTGATTATGATGAAACTTTCTCCCCAATGGCCATGTTGAATTCTATTAGGATACTTTTGGCAATTTCCGCATTTCATGATTACGAAATTTTGCAAATGGATGTCAAAACCGCCTTCCTTAATGGGATGCTTTCTGAAGAGGTGTATATGACACAGCCTGAGGGTTTTGTACATCCAAAGCATCCTAATAGAGTGTGTAGACTAAAGAAGTCCATTTATGGACTTAACCAAGCATCTCGTAGTTGGAATCTATGTTTTGACGAGAAAATCAAAGAGTTTGGTTTTTCAAAAAGCGTAGACGAGTCATGCGTATATGTTAGGGCTAGTGGGAGCGCCGTTGTTTTCTTAGTCTTATATGTGGATGATATCCTACTCATTGGAAAAGATATTCCAACCCTGCAAAGTGTTAAAACTTAGCTTGGAAAATTATTTTCAATGAAAGACTTAGTAGAAGCGGCATATATTCTGGGTATCAAGATCTATAGAGATAGATCTAGAAAACTTCTTGGGTTGAGTCAAAGTACATACATTGACAAAGTCTTGAAACGGTTCAGATGGAGGATTCCAAGAAAAGAAATCTTCCTATGTCACATGGAGTAATATTGAGTAAGACTCAATGTCCTAGTTCTCAAGAGGAACTAGAAGTAATGAAGCGAGTACCATATGCTTCTGCCGTGGGCTTGATCATGTACGCCATGTTATGTACTCGACCTGATGTGTCATGCGCTTTGAGCTTGACTAGTAGATATTAGGGAAACCTGGGGCAAGCCTATTGGGTTGTGGTAAAGAACATTCTTAAGTATCTTAGGAGGGCTAAGGAAATGTTCTTGATCTTTGGTGGTGAGGAAGAGCTCAAAGTAAAGGGTTACTCTGATGCTAGCTTCCAAACAGATAGAGATGACTGACGATCATAATCGGGGTTTGTATTCCTATTAAATGGTGGAGCTATTACTTGGAGAAGATCAAAGCAAGACATAGTAGCTGATTCTACTACTGAGTCAGAGTACATTGTGGCAAGTGAAGCTGTTAAAGAAGCTGTGTGGATAAGGAAGTTCATCTGAGACCTTGGAGTGGTTCCAAGTATATCCGACCTTATTGAGATCTTTTGTGACAATGAGGGTGCGGTAGCCTTAGTGAATGAACCAAGAGCTCACAAGAGAACGAGGCACATACCTCAGAAGTACCACTTGATCAGAGAGTTGATTGAAAGTGGTGAAGTCGCTATTAGTAGAGTAACCTCGGAAGGCAATTTGGCCGATCCGTTTACTAAACCGTTGTCACAAGCTTCTCATGATTCTCACACTATGGCAATAGGTGTTAGATTTGCTCATGACTTGGTTTAGATTGAGTTTTAATTAATGTTTAGACCATTATTGTATTTGGGAACGTTAAGCAGTAATGTTACTAATGTCTGTTTCGATTTATATAGTAGAGATCTATATATACGCGTGTTGCAGTTACTTACATTTAGTCTTCATTGTGTTCTATCTTTGCATGTTTATTCTCTTCCCATGATTGTTTTACAATCTTTAAATCTCCACAATCGGTCATACTTTGTGGGAAGGAAGTATGAATTAAGATTGAGGTGGAGAATTGGTTTTGATAAACGTGATTCTTGCCTATACTTGAAAGGGGTTTCAAGTGATTGGAGGACCCGCACTCGAGTTCACTTCATGGTTTTAGTCATAAGTAACTCGGGATGATAATGACATTTCATCCTTAAATTAGAGATACATGTGATCCCAAAGCATAGGTCTACTTTGCTTTGATCGTTTTCTAACGCGGTCCGTAACTGGTCGTTATAAGGGAGATGATTGGGTGGAGTATTATCTATGTGGTGGGACTATGTAGTCGAAAGGGATTTGTTCCTCTATAAATAGAGAAGATATCTTTGGGCCCCTCGATGATTGAGTGCTGACGTTCATATGCATGGCCGTGCACAAGTTATATTGATGATGGATCAATGTTAACTTGATTTGTTGGTCACCACTAATCTAGAATCGAGAAACATAATCGTGAACGATCTGAAGGTTGACTATATTCCATGCCTTGTGTTCACATGGAATATCACGAACAAAGGGATGTACATGTTCATTTATCTTTAGGACAATCATTATATGATTGGGATCTTGTCAAGAGTGGCATACCCTATACTAACCTGGAAGCATAGATGTCTTGCTAGAGGCCGCTCTATGTTTGTTTTGTTTTTCGTAGTCGTGTCACGTGCAAGTGGGAGGTTGTTGGTATATGCCCACTGACACGAACGAGTTAATGGCACTACCGATGAGGTATAGGCCTATTAGGTCACACACCAAGTATTGATTCCGGCAACATGATCAAGCAAGGGAGAGAAAAAGGCCAAAATGGGTTTTGGCAGGATGGTACACGGGCCGTGTCCAGTCCAACAGGCACGGGGCATTTTGGCCCAATTCAAGGTCGTGTAGTTTAGGCAGACACGGCCGTTTAAATGAACACGGGCCGTGTCTAGCCTATTAGACACGGGCCGTCTTAGCCCATTTGGGGCCGTGGACTTTGGGCCTACACGGCCGTGTTGAGGAACACGGGCCGTGTACGTTCGTCGTAACAGCAGAATTAACATCTTTAAACTCTCATTTTAATGGGATTAAGTGTATGTTAATGCTAGCTACGGTTTTGTGGTGACATGAACAGAATTGAGAGAGTTCAAGAGTCTAGTTGGTGTTCATATTCTCTCTTGATTCATTCTCTTCCCGGTGATCAAGTTTTGGTGCACTAGGAGAAGAATATACACATATTGTTTGTTGTCTTGGTGGTACACACTAACTTTCTTGTACATGGGAATCAAAGGAGCTTGGGGTGGACTACATTAGAGGAACCCTTGTTTGGATTCTTAAAGCTTGACAAGGAAAAGATCATTGTGCTTGCTTTGTGGTACAATTCAATCTATCTTGTTTATTTATTTAGTTGCAAGTTTATGGTTAGATTTTAGTCCATCGAAGTATTCGTTGGTTTGGCTTTAAATTTTTTGTTCTATATTGCTTCCGTTGCTACTTGATTGTGCCAAACGAATACCTTCATAATCATGCATTGCCTGACGAGTGTAACAAAAGGGATTGATGGTGCTAATGCTTTTGCACTAAAAGTTTGGGTTGGAATGGCTAAACACCTTCACTTTGACTATGTTTAGTTGGTGTTTACTGAGATATCAAAGGTGGTTTGTGAAAAAGATATTCTTGCCAAACGGAGAAATTTCTTGCCATTTCCAAGGTGGATGATGATCCAGCACCACAGATTCAGATAATGATAAAATTGTACAAACTTCCAACAATGCCTAATGTGGATGTGTATGTGATGCAAGTGGATTTGGTTCAATTTCCATATCTAGAAAGCGAGATAGTCCAGTGTTATGTGAGAGAAAATGATATTGTTCTTATGAATCGGTAATAACCTGCTGAATCTACCCCGAGAACTCTAGGTCCCGAGAGTAGTGAACCTAGGAGTCAGTCTTCTGTGGGAGAAGCTGACAGGGAAGTGATGAGTAAAAAAATGATGAAAGGGGTGGAGAAGTAGTGAAGGTGATTCAGCTATAGAGGGAGATATCGTGGACTTTGGTGATGATTTGACTGATGCTAATATTGTTAAACAAGTTGTTCAGTACGTTCATAGCCCTCAATCCACTAACACTGATTCATTTCAAAGAGATATAGATAAGATGATATTTGAACCTTAATACATCCAACTATTCCTTCCCATGATGATCAAAGGATGGACTTCCGGTTTGATTTTGAAAATGTGGATACACAAGGGCTTTATGATTATATCAATATGTTGAACGTAGAAGAAGATCTTGGGTGGCAAAAACAAAGTGAGGGAGAGAGAGAAGTGAGAAAAGTAAATTTGAGTGCTGAGAGTTCACCAACCACAAAAAGCCGGGAAATCAAGTTAACTGTTGGATTTCGGCCTGACATTGAAAAAGCCTCTTGCATCCCACCAGAGCATGCAGGAACCCCACCCAGCCACTCAATATTTTCTCAACAGGATATTGTTCCATTGCACGGAGAATGAACACATAATCTATTGACTCCTCATTCGGAGGGTGCTGATATTGACCAAAGTGACAAACAGCTCCATGTCACGCCTGATCTTTCAACGCACATCAAAAACCGTCAACAGATTGTTGACTTTCTTTCAAAACATGCGCAGACACCGGAAGCATTAAGCAGTATATTCCAAAGGTGAAGCCCTTATACGCCATATCTAAAGATTGGTAGGAAATCCCACAACAGTCAACCCAACTTCAGCTGTGAATGTGGGTGGCCCTTCATCTTCAGAATTCGTTTCTAAGTGATCCCGGAACTGTTACCCCAACTGAAGCTGAGTCGGCTAAGGAATTTGTTTCCAAGGTTGATTTTGATATTGCAATTGAACACTTGAATGTTAGAATTGATGATACACAGAGGTTGTAGGCTGAGAGGTTTAATGAGCTTAAAAAGCATAATCGAAGAATTAAAGCCAAATTAGAGGTATTGGTTGATAGGAAAGAGGATGAGATAAAAGAAAAAGTGACGGATGCATTAACCGTTGATGATCTCAATAGTCTACTACTAGTTCGGTTGGTTGGTCGTTCTGCGAATACTTCTGATGAATTTGATTTATTGACGTTATTGAGAACATAGGTTTAGTCCACATGTAAAACTGCTGTCAGATCATCAAAAAGACCTAGGCATGACGATGATGACTCTGACACCGATCGTCCTGAGGGGGAGAAAAGATTGAAAACCTATTTTGATACCTCAGCTACTCAGAGAATTGGTGATGTTGCTGCGAAACTTGATGAAACATCTTTTAAGCAGAAATATAAATGAAAACAGAAAGAGTTGGAAATGGATGAAACTGTAACACCCGCAAACCTGGGCTAGGAGATTAGCAGGTTAGCGGTATGTGCTTACTCGATTTAATGTGATTAAATGGTTAATTGTTTGGATAATTAATTAATATAAGTATGTGTTAACAATTGTGCATGATATTTTATGTATGTATCTTATTGTATGTATGTATGCATGTGTATAAGTGTATACGTGTATGTGCAAGAGGTGGGATTGCCACCACCTGCTTCATTTGAGGTAAACGTGGTTAGCTTAGGTTAATTATTCATTTTATCTAAAATTGAGAAAAGTGAAAGTGTGTGTTTGGAGTTTGCTCTCTGCCGAAAGAAGAAAAGAAAGAACAAGAGAATCAGATTTCAAAGGATTTTGTGTTTTAATTCAAGTTCAAGGTTAGATGTTATTTCTAACATTTTTAAATGTTAACTTGGTGTGATCTATGTTGAATAAACATGAATATATGAAGACATTAGAATCGGTTTTGATGAAATATGAGTTTTGGTGGGTTTTGTGTGTTCATATGATTTATATATTTATATGATGCTTCAATGCATGAATATATGTTTAAAATGTGTTAAAACATATTTCTAGAAAGATTAGACGAGTGTATGAATTTATGGGTTTTTGAGTTACGATGATAATGAAGTTGGCGTATTTGAGGAAGAAGATGGTGAAAACTGACACATGAAATCCGAATACAAGAAAAACCGAGACTCAAATCCGATACACTTCAAACATAGAATCCGGAAACTTGTAAACCGATACAATCCAAAATCCGAGTATATAAATCCAATACATAAGAAACCAACACTTTAAAATCCTACAAAACCTAAATCCGAAAGCCAAAATCCGGAACTCCTAAAACCGGAAGTCTAGAAATCCGATTAACTCAAATCCGAATACCCCAAATCTGACACTTATAAATCCGAAACAATTGTGAAATCCGATAAGTGCTAGAATCCGGAAGTTTGAAATCCGAGACTTTGAGAAACCGATACCCTAAATCCGATACATGTGAAATCCGAGCCTCAGAATCCGGTGAAGAAAAATCCGACACTTTGATAGAATCCGACACTTGTGATTTGCGGATTCTTGGAAATCCGATGGTGCCAAAAAAATCCGATGGTTTTGGAAATCCGACACTTTGTGTTTTGGATTGGTATTTGTTTATTGTTTGCTTGTTTTCATGAGTGAATTATAAATATATGTGGTAAGATATATTTATGAGATTGAGACTGATTTGGTTATTGCTGTGTTTTCAGGCAATCAAAAACTCAGTAACATTAGACATCTGAGTTCGTGCTAAATTTGAGGTGAGTGGACGTTAATTGCGGATGGTAAAGATTACGATTAATGTTATTGATGTGATGCATGATGTATTTGAGATTCGATTGATTGAACTGTAGATTGTGATATTGATTGTTGATATTTGTTGCATGACTATTTGGTCGATACGCGCTCTTAGGATGATTTTGAGTTGCGTTTGAGAAGTCAGCTATACGTGGACTTGGGCTGGGCTCGTCTACTGGTTGGTTGAACAGTGGTAGCCCTTCTGTTGCATATGTTGCTTCAAAGGAGGATTTCACTGTGCCAATTCAGAAGAGAGCTATCGGTAAACCTTTGCTTTGGCTGGCATTGGTTATAGGTTCTGTGCCGAACCGCTGGTCTTCATGGATATTTGATTACATGCTTTGATATTGATTGCGAATGTTTACTTCTGGTGTTTAGCCTCTACTCACTTAGCTTGGTGCTAATTCCCCTCAGTTGATGTGTTGCAGGTTCGTGTTTGTGATTGTAGAAGGAAGAGTTCACCTCACTCTGATACTCTATTTTAAAATAGACGAGCCAGTTATTTTTTTGTAACACCAAACGATTGTAGTTGTGGTTGGTTTTTGAACAAGGATTGTATATTTATTAATATTGGTTTATATGTAATTAAGTTTGTTTAATTAAAGCTTCCGCAGTGCAATTTAAAAAAAATGGCTTGTGGTTTTCCGGTGTTATAGTTTGGTATCGGAGCCTAGGTTTGGTGATTTATGCACGACTAGAGTTTTGCATTCCCAAATCTTGGCTCGTGACAGGTCAAGCTTTCCTTCGGGGGAATTAGGGTGAGTTAGAGTTGTTTGTAGTAGTTAGTATTTGAGTACTAACGGGTTATGCTAAGGAGCTATGAGGTGATGTGATTGTAACAGATTATGGCTGACAGAGAGACTCACATCCTTCCTCCTGTGACCCAAGCTACAGCAGAAGCACCAGCAATTGAAGATTTGGATAATGTAAATTAAGCTGGAACATCTGGCCAAGAGCAAGAGGAGGATCAAAGTGAATATATCTTCATACTTGAAAATGAACTGATTAAAGTAAAACCAACCCCTGTACCAACTGCGATTTCCACACAGGCAACCATACCACCAGTATAAGCACCCTTGCCACCGATGACACAAATGATGCAACAACCATTCTACTACCCGTACCCACAACCAGGAGCTTATCCCTTTGCGTTTCCGGGATATAAACAACCTTGCACATACAAGCAATTTCTAGACTGCAAGCCTTCAGAATACAGAGCAAGTTATGATCCCAACATCACCCTGAATTGGTTGAGATAGATGGTAAAGGTATTAGATGCCTGCAATTGCGAAAATGAGTTAAAAGTGAAGTATTCATCGAGGATGCTAAAGGGAGACGCTATGGTTTGGTGGGATTCATGGATTTGCAGATGACAAGATCAAGAAGGAATTCATGGATTTGTAGATGACAAGAAGCATGACTGTCGATGATTTGATTAGGTAATTCAATGAGAAGATGCGATTTGTTAAGCATTGTGTGCCTGATGAAGAATTCAAGATCGCCCATTTTGTTGGGGCACTGCATCCGGATCTCCGTAGCGCCACTAGGTAGGCTACCACCCTATCCCAGGCCTTCACTTTAGCCAAATCGGCTTAAGGTGATACAATTGCGAGGAATAGGTTGAGTGGGGAAAGAATTTCCCAACAGAAATTGAGATTCGAACACTATAACACTGAACATAGACAAGGAGGGCAGAGCAATGGAATCGACAGGGAGAGAACAATAGGAGGCCTACTTCAGGTGGGTCTACTCAGAGGGCACCTTGGTGTAATAGGTGCAAATCTTATCACCACGAGCAGTGTACGCCCTAGACAATGCGATGCGTAAAGTGTGGCCAGTTTGGCCATGATTTGAGGAATTGTAGATTGCCAAGGAGTGTTTGCTGGAACTGCCATAAAGAGGGGCACATAGTGGGTGATTGCCCGTTGAGTAAAAAGACAGGGTCGGGGTTAGGAGGGGGAGGAGCTGGGTGATCGTCTTCAGCTGGCTAGAAAAGAAAGAACCCACCCACTGCTGAGGGTCGGGCATTCAAGATGACTATGGATGATGCCATAACTGGTATCTTTTTTATAAACTCTACTCCTGCTAGAATGTTATTTCACTCAGGGGCAAATCGATCCTTTATTTATGTAGAATTTTGTGGTAGATTAAATGTGCTTGTACTTGAACTTGCTATTGCTTTAGAGATAGAGGTAGTTGACGGTATGATGGTTCCGGTCACGACTGTTGTGGCTGGAGCTAAAATTGACATAGATGGTACATGCCTTCCTATTTATTTTCTTGTAATGCCTCTATCTGGTTTTGATGTGGTGCTTGGTATGGATTGGCTAAGTCTGAATCAAGCCAGTATCAAGTGCCATAAGAAGTTGATCTCGTTTCCATTGGCGGATGGCACACGGGTAGTAGCAAGAGGTAAGAAGGCTGGGTCTGTGATTCATGTTATTTCATGTTTGAAAGCAAAGAAAGCTTTGGATAGAGGATGGGAATCGTACTTGGCATATGTGATTGATTGAAAGAAAGATAAGCAGACAATGAATAACATTCGGGTGGTAACGGAATATCCGGATGTGTTTCGAGAAGAATTGTCGGGGTTGCCTCCAGTTCGTGAGGTGGAGTTCAAGATAGATTTAATTCCTGGTTCTCGGCCAGTGGCAAAGGCTCCGTACAGGTTGACACCTTCAGAATTCCAGGAAATGATGACGCAGATTCAGGATCTGTTAGACAAGGGATTCATTCATCCAAGCTCATCTCCGTGGGGTACACCGGTTTTGTTTGTGAAAAAGAAAGGCGGTACGTTGTGAATGTGTATCGACTACCGTGAGTTGAATAAGAGAACAATAAAGAACAAGTATCCGTTGCCAAGAATTGATGATCTGTTTGATCAACTACAGGGAGCTTCGTTCTTTTCTAATATTGACTTGAGATCAGGTTATCGTCAGGTGTGTGTTTCAGAGGAAGATGTAACATCCGCAAACCCGGGCTAGTTGATTAGCGGGCTAACGGCAAGTGATTCTGTATTTACTTTGCGTAAGTTGATTTTTGTGATTAATTAATTAAGTGTTGGATTAAATTGAATGTATATATTTATGAATATATATATATATATATTTAGTTACTGGAGTTAAAAGAATGAAAAGAAGAAAAAGATATGTATGTCATGTATGTATGTGTAGTATGAAAGAAAGAATAGGATTTAAGAAATGAATTTGACCACCTCCTGCTTAAATGAGTATGTATACGTGGGATTGATTTCACCAGCACATAGTAAAGGTGAAAGTGTGTGTTTGTGTGTCAAAACCTCTTGTTGAAGAAAGCTAGAAAGATGAACCTTGGATTTTCAAGAAAAGGATTTGGTGAATCATAATTCAAACTGAAGATTGGTATGTGTTCATATGATGTTATGGATTGTTATGATATGTTTATATGTTGAAATACATGCTAGAATGAAGAACTACCATGATTGGAGCTTAAAGCTCAAAACTTGTTAAATGGGTTTTGATGGATAATGGATTTTAATTGGATTTGATAAGATATATATGTTTGTTGTGATGTTATATGAAGTTTCATGGGTGTTGGAAGTGTTTTGGATGGAGAAAATGGAAGTTGAAAATGAAATGTTATGTGGATTATGGCTAGAAATCCGACAGTTCATGAGGAAGAAAACAGGATCGCGACACCCCGAAATCCGGGTCCCTTGAGAATCCGATAGAAGCAAATCCGGAACCCTGAAATCCGCAACCAGAAATCCGATTCCGGAAATCCGGAACCCAAATCCGAGTAGCGTCACGGCGCGACAGTCCAATTTTAAGGGTTTTGTGTATTTTTGCTATGTATTCGTGTGGGATGTGATGGGTTATTGTTTATATGATTATTGTATGTTGTTTATATGTTATATAGAGATATAAATATATATTGTGAATATATATTCATAAGAGATTGACTTCGGTTTGTTGTGTTCTCAGGAATTGCAAAGACTAAGTGATATTAGACAACTGAGCAGACGGGAACGTGGACTGAGGTGAGTGGAAGTTTACTCACAAGTGGTGATGGCGGTAACATTTGTGGTTACATGTATTGAGATATTGTTATGATTTGGAGTTTCCTTGCTAGACTGTTTAGTCTTAGTTGCCTTGCTAGACTGTTTAGTCTGAGATGCTTTGATAGACTGTTTAGTCTGGGATGCTTTGATAGACTGTTTTGTCTGAGATGCTTTGATAGACTGTTTAGTCTAAGATGCCATGCTAGACTGAATAAATCCAAGATGCCCTGATGAACTGTTTAAGTTGAATTACCAGTATGGAATGTGTTATTTGGTATGTGTTGACATACTGTGTAAATGTGATTACTTGTTTGTTGCTTGTTGATTGGGATTGTTTGGATTGTGGCATGGCCAGTGTACATGGTTAATTATATGTGCACGTGGCGAGACCTGTACGTATGGTTAATTATATGCGTACATGGTTGGGGGTCAGCTATCGCATGTTTTGGGCTGGGCTATCTGCTATTGGTTACACAGTTCTAGACTTTCTATGCATTTGTTGCAGTAGAAGGGGCTTTACCTGTACCAAGTAGCAAATAGCTAACGGTAAACCTTTGCTTTGGCCCGTATCGGTTGCAAGTTCTGCAGAACCGCCGTTCCTCTAGAGATTGGATTGGCTTGTGATTGATTGTTTCATCTGTTGAGATCGGTTTGCTTGTGCAATTGGTGATTGCTTGTGCTTGTTGATTGAGGATGCTTGTTTGTAGCTTCCATTCACTTAGCTTTGTGCTAATTCCCCTAAGTTGATTGCTTTTCGCAGGTCTGGCTGTTTAGCTTTGTTTTTGGGGAAGGGAAATTTTACCAACGCTCTGATATTATATTTTGAGAAGAGAGGAGCCACGTTTGTAAATATTTTGTTACATAACTTGACGTGATGTTTGTAAACAGTACTTTTTACTTTGTATTTGATTAAATGAAATCAGTTAATGCTTCCGCAGCGATTTAAAAAAAATGGCTTGAGAATTTACGGTGTTACAAGTTGGTATCAGAGTCTAGGTTTGGCGATGCACGCACGGCTATAGTGTTGCATTCCCAAATCCTAGCTCGTGTTGGGTCAAACTTTCCTTGGGGGAATTAGAGTGAATTGGTGAAGCTGTTTGTTAGTTAGTATGATATGTACTAACGGTTTATCTAATGAGATTGTGAGATGATGTGATTGTACACATATGGCTGACAGGGATACCCCTGCTGATCCTCCTGTGACCCAAACCGTGGTTGAGATTCCAGTGATTGACACTGTGGATATGACGAATCGTGTGGGTTCTTCGGGTTATGAACAGGAAAATGATCGAGAGGCATATATTCATAAGTTAGAGAATGAACTTCAGGTTCTCAGAGATGTAGTTCATGGTATCGGAAGAGAGAGGATTAATCCGAATATGTCATCACAGATACCAACAACTGTTGTTACCCAATCTACTACTTTACCGGTTACCGCTCCGTTTCCTCCGGTAACGCAAGTGACGCAACCATTATTTTTCAATCCTTCCATCTTACAGGGAGACTATCCTCTTGGATACCCGAGATTTAAACAACCTTGTTCATACAAGCAATTTTTGGAATGTAAACCATCGACATATCATGGAAGTACTGCTCCGAAAGAGACTTTAAATTTGTTGCGAGAGATGGTAAGAACTCTTGATGCATGCAATTGCGAGGATGAATCCAGAGTTAAATTTGTGACTCGTATGCTTAAAGGTGATGCGATGGTATGGTGGGATTAACTAACTAGGCATTCTACTGAAGCACAACAGGAAAGTATTACTTGGAATCAATTTCAAGAGAAGCTGTGCGAGCGATATTGTAGTTCAGTTGAGATTGAGAAAATCAGAAAAGAATTTATGGATTTGAAGATGACAAGAGACATGACAGTAGATGATTTGAATAAACAATTCAATGAGAGACTGCGATTTGTGAAATAGTAGGTGCTAGATGAGCCAACAAAGATACAACATTTTGTGGGAGCTTTGCTTCCAGAATATCGAAGTACTACCAGATGGGCAAGTACCTTGTCACAAGCGTTTACTCTAGCCAAGACGGCTGAGAGTGATGGAAAGGCAAGAGATAGAATGAATATAGAGTGTATCTTGCAGCATAAATCAATGATCAGACGTGTTAATAAACCACAAAGACAGAATGTGCAAACTGGGCAAAGTGGCCAGAAACAGAAGAATCGAAATAAGAAATCTAAGACAAGTGGATCTAAACAAAGTTCGTTGTGGTGCCGCCGGTGTAGATTTGTTCATACGGGGCCTTGTACACCCCAGACTTTGCGTTGCATTCGATGTGGATTGTTTGGACATGAGATCAAGGAATGTGGTTTCTCTCGAGGTGTGTGTTGGAATTGTCAGAAAGAGGGTCATCATACGAAGGATTGTACAGAGGCAAGGAAAATAGGGTCGGGTAAGGAGTGGATGCGGGTGGGGGATCCTCGTCATCAGTTGGACGAAAGAGAAAGAACCCTTCTGTGCCAGATGATAGAAATTATGATATATTGAATGATGATGATGTTGATATCAGCGATGATATGACAGGTACGTTTTAATAACTTTTATATTGGTGCCTGTGTTTATTAACTTCAGAGTTAATTGTTGATGTTCGAGGCCTATGAATGCTAAGTGTATATGCTTACTTCTGAAAGAGCATGATTCTTTAGAAGTAAAGATATATGTTATCATGAAAGTATCTGGTATTATGTCAGGAAATAATGTGATAGTGCATATGTGATATATGAAGTAATGTGAATGGGGTATGATTCATGATATGCAATGTGTTGTAAAGATTTTTTTACAAATGATATTTGCTTATGTGCATAAGAATGTTGTGTTTGTATATGTATATATATGTGATTATGTGTTATGTGAAAAAATGAGGGGAAGAGAATTAATTGTTGAGGTTGGGGAGAAGTTGGTGTTAACCAAGAGATGTTTTGATGAAGATGTGATTGAGATTATGAACTATTGATATTAATTTTACTGGGTAAAGATAATTGATGATGATGAATGATGAATCTGAAAAGATTAGTGTATGTTGAGATATGAAAACTGCTAGATCAATAAATGATGTTATGCTATGGGATTAAAAGAATGATTTATGTCTTATAGTAAATATTTTGAGAAGAATGATTTAACCTATGACTTGAAGATTGTACATGATATGTTTGTACTGACTATGTGAAGAGTATTGATTGTAAAGAATGATATGTGTGATTGACATGAATATTAAAAGAAGAAGCGAATACTTGTATACCTATGAATTGAATATATATGATAGAGACAGAGTTCAAAATGAATAGAAGACTGTGAATGAGGGATTTTAATATTATCTGGGAAGGATAATTGTTAGTAGACATGTGAAAACACGAGAGCGTTTATGATGATAACACTGGAGTTATGTGAATTGAAGTATACGCAATTTGATGAATGGAAATTGAAATTGCCTTTACTGGAAAATTAATGACTTGAATAAATGAAAATTGATGAGTATAAGAAAGAGATTGATTGTTACAGAGTGAGTCAATATGAAATGTACAAAATTGTTTGAGTAAAAGATGTGATTGATGTCTAATTACAAGAAGTTATGTATCTGAAAGAATTGACTAAATAACAGTGGTTATTTGTGAACTGAATACATATGTGATTTGAAGAATGATGTAATGGCCTAAACATGTGGAATGAAGACGTGTTAAACTTTAAACATGAATTTCCTTTGCTAGGAAAGTGCCTTTGCTTGGAATTGGAAATTTAATTCGAACATAACTTATGAAACTAGATTGCCAGTACACTTGGAAGGGCTAAATGATATAATGCCATATCGAGTATTTAATTGATGAATTACTAAAGGAGTGAACATGATATAGAAGTTGTGTATGAGTCAAGGCATAGTATTAGAAATTTATGAACTGTGGAGATGATTTCATATGCCAAGATGATGGAAGTAAGCTGTGATGAAGTTTATATATGATTTACCTTACATGATAGAGTCTGAATATGTATATTACGGGTAATTGCCAATGAGACGGCATTATTGAGAAGGATTGCGTACTGACGAGATAATTTGAAATATTAGAATGATTGTGAAAGCAAGTTACGATGGAGTTGACGCTCGATTTATTATATGAAAAGGAATTTGGATATATCACGAGTGATTATTGATCGGTAAGAAGCGCTTGTATTATATCACCAGTAAGATAGCCTTGGTTGGGCAAATTATATTGACAAGATGATTTGAAGATATGATGATTTATATGTTGAGACGGTTGATGAAAGATTGAGATGCAGTTACAGGAATTAAGACGTGAAATGAACAGTATAACTGAATCCTCGTAGATAGTGCAGTAGAAGAGTTGTGCAGATATGTGTGAATGAACTTGTGTATGTAATGGATTTTGATATTTCGTGGAATTCATAAACAATTGATTAGATTGACGGGATGTGAATTGTATCAAGTGGATGTTAACATGTCAATGATGAGTTGCTATATGAATATTGGAGTAATATACCGACATGTCTGTTGGAAGTAAGAAGAAAGCGATATGTGAGTATTTTACATGACAGACATTGAATGAAAAGTACGTGAAATTTGTTTATTAAGATAAACAGGGTACTATGAGTGAGTAGTCAAGAAATTTGTTAACCTTGATTATATGTCTGAATGTGAAAGAAAATGAGTTGAAAGACAAACTAATTGAATCTATGAGTTACGTGTTGAGTTCAATGTGGAACTGAAGAAGAGGTTTGAAGGATAAATTGATAAAGAGTTGATGATTGTAAACCGAGAAAGACAGGTAGAAAAAGATGTAGGTGGCTGGTAGTAAGATGAAAATATGTATGAGTTACAATTGAATTGATAATCAGTGATGAATGAATACAAAGCATGGAGAATTCATTTGATGTGTGCTATAGGATTCCGAGGACGGAATCCCCTAAAGGAGGGAAGATTTGTAACATCCGCAAACCCGGGCTAGTTGATTAGCGGGCAAACGGCAGGTGATTCCGTATTTACTTTGCGTAAGTTGATTTTTGTGATTAATTAATTAAGTGTTGGATTAAATTGAATGTATATATTTATTAATATATATATATATATATTTAGTTACTGGAGTTAAAAGAATGAAAAGAAGAAAAAGATATGTATGTCATGTATGTATGTGTATTATGTATTCATGGATACATGTAGTATGAAAGAAAAAATAGGATTTAAGAAATGAATTTGACCACCTCCTGCTTAAATGAGTATGTATACGTGGGATTGATTTCACCAGCACATAGTAAAGGTGAAAGTGTGTGTTTGTGTGCAAAACCTCTTGTTGAAGAAAGCTAGAAAGAAGAACCTTGGATTTTCAAGAAAAGGATTTGGTGAATCATAATTCAAACTGAAGATTGGTATGTGTTCATACGATGTTATGGATTGTTATGATATGTTTATATGTTGAAATACATGCCAGAAGGAAGAACTGCCATGATTGGAGCTTAAACCTCAAAACTTGTTAAATGGGTTTTGACGGATAATGGATTTTAAATGGATTTGATAAGATATATATGTTTGTTGTGATGTTATACGAAGTTTCATGGGTGTTGAAAATGTTTTGGATGGAGAAAATGGAAGTTGAAAATGAAACGTTATGTGGAGTATGGCTGGAAATCCGACAGTTCATGAGGAAGAAAACAGGATCGCGACACGTCGCGGCGCGACATCCCGAAATCCGGGTCCCTTGAGAATCCGATAGAAGCAAATCCGGAACCCTGAAATCCGCAACCCGAAATCCGATTCCGGAAATCCGGAACCCAAATCCGAGTAGCGTCGCGGCGCGACAGGCCAATTTTAAGGGTTTTGTGTATATTTGCTATGTATTCGTGTGGGATGTGATGGGTTATTGTTTATATGATTATTGTATGTTGTTTATAAGTTATATAGAGATATAAATATATATTGTGAATATATATTTATCTGAGATCGACTTCGGTTTGTTGTGTTCTCAAGAATTGCAAAAACTCAGTGATATTAGACAACTGAGCAGACGGGAACGTGGACTGAGGTGAGTGGAAGTGTACTCACGAGTGGTGATGGCGATAACATTTGTGGTTACATGTATTGAGATATTGTTATGATTTGGAGTTGCCTTGCTAGACTGTTTAGTCATAGTTGCCTTGCTAGACTGTTTAGTCTGAGATGCTTTGATAGACTGTTTAGTCTGAGATGCTTTGATAGACTATTTAGTCTGAGATGCTTTGATAGACTGTTTAGTCTAAGATGCCATGCTAGACTGAATAAATCCAAGATGCCATGATGAACTGTTTAAGTTGAATTACCAGTATGTAATGTGTTATTTGGTATGTGTTGAGAGACTGTGTAAATGTGATTAGTTGTTTGTTGCTTGTTGATTGGGATTTTTTGGATTGTGTTAATTATATGTGCACGTGGCGAGACCTTACGTATGGTTAATTATATGCGTACATGGTTGGGGGTTAGCTATCGCATGTTTTGGGCTGGGCTATCTGCTATTGGTTACACAGTTCTAGACTTTCTATGCATTTGTTGCAGTAGAAGGGGCTTTACCTGTACCAAGTAGCAAATAGCTAACGGTAAACCTTTGCTTTGGCCCGTATCGGTTGCAGGTTCTGCAGAACCGCCGTTCCTCTAGAGATTGGATTGGCTTGTGATTGATTGTTTGATCTGTTGAGATCGGTTTGCTTGTGCAATTGGTGATTGCTTGTGCTTGTTGATTGAGGATGCTTGTTTGTAGCTTCCATTCACTTAGCTTTGTGCTAATTCCCCTCAATTGATTGCTTTTTGCAGGTCTGGCTGTTTAGATTTGTTTTTGGGGAAGCGAAATTTGACCAACGCTCTAATATTATGTTTTGAAAAGAGACGAGCCACGTTTGTAAATATTTTGTAACACAACTTGACGTGATGTTTGTAAATAGTACTTTCTACTTTGTATTTAATTAAATGAAATCAGTTAACGCTTCCGCAGTGATTTAAAAAAAATGGCTTGAGAATTTATGGTGTTACAGAAGATGTGTCAAAGACAGCCTTTCGTACACGCTACGTGCACTACGAGTTCTTGGTTATGCCGTTCGGCTTAACCAATGCAACTGCGATCTTTATGGATTTGATGAATAGAGTTTGTCAAACATTTTTGGATAATTTTGTGATAGTCTTCCTTGATGATATCCTAATATATTTAAAGACTGAGGTGGAGCATGAAAAGCATTTGAGACGGGTTCTGGAGACTCTGAAGAATGAACATTTGTTTGCCATGTTTTCAAAATGTGAATTCTGGTTGAGAGAAGTACAATTCTTGGGGCATGTGATCAGTAACAAGGGAGTAAAAGTGGATCCTTCGAAAGTAGAAGCAGTAATGAACTAGAATGCTCCAAAGACACCGTATGAGATAAAGAGCTTTCTTGGGTTGGCTGGATACTACCACAGGTTTATTAAAGATTTCTCCAAGATTGTGGGTCCGTTGACTAAGTTAACTCAGAAAGACGTGAAGTTTGTATGGGTAGTGAACAAGATAAAGCTTTCCAGACTTTAAAGCAGTTTTTGCGTCAGGCCCCCATTCTTGCATTGCCAAGTGGATCAAATGATTTCATAGTTTATTGCGATGCATCGTTTGCTGGATTGGGCTGTGTACTTATGCAGAGGGATCGGGTGATTGCGTATGCTTCAAGACAATTGAAACCACATGAAAAGAATTACTCGACTCATGATTTAGAGTTGGCAGCAGTTATATTTGCCCTTAAGCTGTGGAGACACTATCTGTATGGCACCAAGTGCATGATTTGTACCGATCATAAGAGCCTACAGTATGTATTTATACTGAAAGAGTTGAACACGAGACAGAGACGATGGGTGGAGTTGATAAAAGATTATGATTGCGAAATCAGATACCACCATGGGGAAGCGAATGTGGTAGCAGATGCCTTAAGCTGCAAGGGAGCGGGAAGTTCTATCCAGTTTATGCGTATGGAGATTGTATTAGACATAGTGGATAGACTGAAGTCTGCCCAGTTGGAAGCTCTGAAAGAAGAAAACTTGAAGACTGGACTAATGAGAAAGTGTAAGGATGAACTTACTGATAATACACGTGGATTGAAGATGTATAAGACTCGTGTGTAGGTGCCTATGCTTGGAGAATTAAGGAAATTGATTTTAACTGAAGCACACAAGTCGAGACTGTCTGTTAACCCAGGAAGCACTAAAATGTATAACGATTTGAAAGTGATTTATTGATGGGCTACGATGAAGGCAGATGTGGCACATTTGTGGAGTCATGCCATATATGTGCACAAGTAAAGGCAGAACATCAGAAGCCTTATGGATCTTTGAAGCAGTTGGAGATTCCTGAGTGGAAGTGGGAACATATAACGATGGATTTTGTGACTAAACTTCCGCGAACTCAGAAGAATCATGATATGATATGGGTGATCGTTGATCGACTGATGAAGAGTGCTTACTTTTTGGCTACATGTGAGACGGCTTCTCTGAGTAAATTGGCTCAACTGTATATTGATGAGATTGTTGTGAGGCATGGTATACCGTTGTCGATTGTATTTGACAGAGACTCAAGGTTTGTTTCCAACTTCTGGAGGAGTTGGTAGAGGGAGTTGGGGACTAGAATCAACTTGAGTACAGCTTATCATCCCAGACTGACGGTCAGACTCAACGAACCATACAGACACTCGAAGATATGTTACGTGTCTGTGTAATTGAGTATGGTGGATCTTGGGATTCGCACCTGCCGTTGATAGAGTTTGTGTATAATAATTCTTACCACTCCAGTATTAGGATGCCTCCATACGAAATGTTATACGGCCGTCGCTGCCGTACTCCGACGTGTTGGTTAGAGGCTGGCGAGAACCAGTATGCAGGGCCCGAGATTGTTCAGTTGACTGCTAAGAAGGTTTTTATTGCCAAAGACAAGTTGAAAGCTGCCAGAGATAGACAGAAAATGTACGCAGATCCAAGACGTCGTCCAGTTACATTTTATGTGGGGGAGTTAGTGTATTTGAAGGTCTCTCCGTGGAAGGGCGTGATTAGTTTTGGTAAACGCGGGAAGTTGGCTCCCCGTTTTATTGGTCCCTTCCACATTCATCAGATTGTGAACGATCAGACAGTTACACTAGATCTTCCAGCAGAGCTTGCAGGAATTCACGATACGTTCAATATATGCTATCTGAGGAAACGCGGGAAGTTGGTAAACGCGGGAAGTTGGCTCCCCGTTTTATTGGTCCCTTCCGCATTCGTCAGATTGTGAACGATCAGACAGTTACACTGTATCTTCCAGCAGAGCTTGCAGGAATTCATGATAAGTTCAATATCTGCTATCTAAGGAAATGCAAGATTGAAGATGAAAGTCAGATTCTCCCAGTACATGAATTGAAAGTCCATTCAAAGAAGAGACTAATAGAGGAACCTATTGAACTGTTAGATCGCAAAGTGACCAAGCTCCGCAAGAAGCAAATTCCGATGGTGTTAGTCAAGTGGAAGCACAGTCTAGGTTCTGATTTAACATAGTAGACTGAGGTAGAGATGAGAGACAGATATCCCAATTTGTTTGGGCAAAAAGGGATTCCGAGGACGAAATCCCCTTAAGGAGGAGAGATTTGTAACACCCGCAAACCTGGGCTAGGAGATTAGCGGGTTAGCAGTATGTGCTTACCTAATTTAATGTGATTAAATGGTTAATTGTTTGGTTAATTAATTAATCTAAGTATGTGTTAACAATTGTGCATGATATTTTATGTATGTATCTTATTGTATGTATGTATGCATGTGTATAAGTGTATACGTGTATGTGCAAGAGGTGGGATTGCCACCTCCTGCTTCATTTTAGGTAAACGTGGTTAGCTTATGTTAATTATTCATTTTATCTAAAATTGAGAAAAGTGAAAGTGTGTGTTTGGAGTTTGCTCTCCGCCGAAGGAAGAATAGAAAGAACAAGAGGTTCGGATTTCAAAGGATTTTGTGTTTTAATTCAAGTTCAAGGTTAGATGTTATTTTTAACATGAATATATGTTTTTTGGTGGGTTTTGTGCGTTCATATGATTTATATGTTTATATGATGTTTCAATGCATTAATATATGTTTAAAATTTGTTAAAACATGTTTCTCAAAAGATTAGATGAGTGTCTGAATTTCTGGGTTTTTGAGTTAGGATGATGATGAAGTTGGCGGATTTGAGGAAGAAGATGGTGAAAACCGACACATGAAATCCGAATACAAGGAAAACCGAGACTCAAATCCGATACACTTGAATCCTAGAATCCGGAAACTTGAAAACCAATACAATCCAAAATCCGAGTATATAAATCCGATACATAAGAAACCAACACTTTAAAATCCTACAAAACCTAAATCCGAAAGCCAAAATCCGGAACTCCTAAAACCGGAAGTCTAGAAATCCGATTAAGTCAAATCCGAATACCCCAAATCCTACACTTATTAATCCGAAAAAATTGTGAAATCCGATAAGTGTTAGAATCCAGAAGTTTGAAATCCGAGACTTTGAGAAACCGATACCCTAAATCCGATACATGTGAAATCTGAGCCTCAGAATCCGGTTAAGTAAAATCCGATACTTTGATAGAATCCGACACTTGTGATTTGCGGATTCTTGGAAAGCCGATGGTGCCAAAAAAATCCGATGGTTTTGGAAATCCGACACTTTGTGTTTTGGATTTGTATTTGTTTATTATTTGTTTGTTTTCATGAGTGAATTATAAATATTTGTGGTCAGATATATTTATGAGATTGAGACTGATTTGGTTATTGTTGTGTTTTCAGGCAATCCAAAGACTCAGTAACATTAGACATCTGAGTTCATGCTAAATTTGAGGTGAGTGGATGTTAATCGCGGATGGTAAAGATTACGATTAATGTTATTGATGTGATGCATGATGTATTTGAGATTGGATTGATTGAACTGTTGATTGTGATATTGATTGTTGATATCTGCTGCATGACTATTTGGTCGATACGTGCTCTTAGGATGATTTTGAGTTGCGTTTGAGAAGTCAGCTATACGTGGACTCGGGCTGGGGTCGTCTATTGGTTGGTTGAACAGTGGTAGCCCTTTTGTTGCATATGTTGCTTCAAAGGAGGAGTTCACTGTGCCAATTCAGTAGAGAGCTATCGGTAAACCTTTGCTTTGGCCGGCATTGGTTGTAGGTTCTACGCCGAACCGCCGGTCTTCTTGGATATGTGATTACATGCTTTGATATTGATTGCGAATGTTTACTTTTGGTGTTTAGCCTCTACTCACTTAGCTTGGTGCTAATTCCCCTCAGTTGATGTTTTGCAGGTTCGTGTTTGTGATTGTAGAAGGAAGAGTTGACCTCACTCTGATACTCTGTTTTAAAATAGACGAGCCAGTTATTTTTTTGTAACACCAAACGATTGTAGTTGTTGTTGGTTTTTGAACAAGGATTGTATATTTAATAATATTGGTTTATATGGAATTAAGTTGTTTAATTAAAGCTTCCGCAGTGCAATTTAAAAAAATGGCTTGTGGTTTTCCGGTGTTACAGTAACAGGGTATGAATTTGAAATTGTTCATACATCTGATGTAGAGGAAGAGGATTTGACTTTGGCCCTGTGGTTGAGTAAACAAACGGATGAAGCTCAAATGTCTCAAAAGGTTGAAAAGCCTGAATTTGAAAAGTTAAACTTAGAAAGTGTGTTGAAAGTAAATAAATAAGTAACAGAACAGTTCCCTCCATCTCCAGGAAAATTCAGAAAAACTCCAGCAGATATCATCAAACAACAGCAAAAAAACACAAATACAAGAAATTTCCAATGATGCTGAATGGGAGATTCCTTCAAATGTTCAAATAGATCCGGTTCACACTGGGTCTTTACTAAATGTAAGAAAAAGTTATGTGCTCACAAGATAAGCTTTGAAAAAGAAGGTCAGAAACTGGAGGTATCAATATACACCTGTTGCTTTTCTAGAAGAAAATTTTGTTAATATCTACTCAGAGCAGCTCAAAGAAATGCTTGATATTAATCTGATGGGTGCCAAAAATGTAAATGAAGCTCGGACTAGGCTATTTCTGAATATGCACAACGCAAAGAAAGAAAATGTTGAGTCTACTTATCCAATCATTAAGCTTAACTATGTATCTATTCAGAAAGTGATGTTCATTGATATGATCTGCTATCATGTTACAAGATCTGAAGTTGTGGGAGTTTATGAGGTACATAAGCCAAAGGGCTAAAGAGTCTAATCTTCAATTGGGTGTAGAAGCTGACAAAGATAAAATCATTGTTCTGAATCAAAAACAAATCATTCAAAGCTCAACCAATTGGAGTTATATCAAGTGATATGGAGTTGTGATGAAGAATATGAGGGAGATGAAGGAATAATTACAAATTAAAACATCTGTTCAAAGCCAACAAAACAAATATCTTGGTGTTACAAAATAACTGGCTCGTTTCCTTTTAAATCAAAAACTATCAGAGCAGGGTCGATCTTTCCTCCTACAACCAACCACAACTCACAAACCTGCAAACCATCAACTGAGAGGAATTAGCACAAAGCTAACTGACTAGAAGTCAAACACAAAAGCAAACATCAACAGTCAGTATCAAAGCATGTAATCAATAAGACAGGCGGTTCAGTACAAAACATACAACAAATACAGGCCAAAGCAAAGGTTTATCAATAGCCCTCTACTGAGTTGGCACACTGAAATTACCCTCTGATGCAACGGATGCATCAGTAAGACTACCACTGTTCAACCAACCAGTAAACGAGCCCAGCCCAGTTCCACGCATAGGTGACTTCTCAATCGTAACTGAATATCATCCAAAGAGTATGTATCGGCCAAATAATCATGCAACAGATATAATCAATCAACAATCACAATCAACAATCAGACTCAACAGTCTATCAATCACATACGCATGCATCACATCAATAACATCAACCATAATCTTTACCATCCGCAATTAACGTCCACTCAGCTCGTATTCAACGTGAACTCAGATATCTTATATTACTGAGTCTTTGTTTTCCCTTCGATATATAAATATATCTGCCCACATATATTTATATCTCAATACCTTGTAAACAACTTAATATAATCACACAAATAAAAACTCAATATGTTCAACACAAACACAAATCAAAACAATGAAACTTTCTAAAATAGCCTGTCGCGCCGCGACCTACATATGCATTGCGCCGCGACGCTAACGGATTTCGAATCCCGGATTTGCAAGTGTCAGATTTAGGTACCGGTTTTCAAAGAATCGGATTCTCAGGGTCGGATTTGCAAATATCGGATTTCACAAGGTTGGATTTGAATACTATCGGATTTCTTGTGGCCGGATTTGGAATTGTTGGATTCCGACAGGGTCGCGCCGTGACGTTTAAAAAATTCGCGCCGCGATCTTTAGTCTACATTTCATCTTCTTCCTTAAAACTTGTTTCCAGCCAACATAAACTTATCATATCCATTACTAATATCATATTTCTTGAAAGAAAACACATCTAACACATATATAACTTCATATAACATGTCATAAGTTATCATAAACACTTTTAAGCAATCAAAAACAACAAATCAACAAAACCCACTTATCAACTTTGAGCTTCAAGCTCCATTAATGGTGGTTTAACATATAACCACGGATTTCAACAGAAAAACACTTCAGTATGAACAATAACATACTATAAACACATACTAACCTTCTTTTTGAATTATCAAACAACAAATTCTTCTATCCAATTTCCAAGTTTACCAAGCTTTGAAGGTTTCTAAGGAGGTTTCTTCAACAGAGGTTTTTACACACAAACACACAATTAACTTTAGGAATAATGAGCTGATAATACCTCAAGTTGCCACATAAGACAGCACGTATGCATACAATTTTATTTTACCAAAGCAGGAGGTGGATTTCTAATTTACCCATGCATGCATACATATAACCATATATACATAACATAATCCTTTTCTTTCAAACTCTCCACTAAACATATATATATATATACACAAACACACACACACATATATATATATATATATATATTAAGTTAATTAATTTAATTAATAAACTTAAATAATCACATAATTGAATTAAAACAAAATTAATCACATACTGCCAACCAGCTAACGGCTAGCCCGGGTTTGCGGGTGTTACAAATCTCCCCTCCTTAAGAGGATTCCGTCCTTGAAATCCCTTCTCCTTCAAGCAATTGAGGGTACCTACCCCTCATATCTGCCTCAGTCTCCTAAGTTAAATCAGAATCTAAACTGTGCTTCCATTTGACCAACACCATCGGAATCTGTTTCTTATGGAGCTTGGCCACCTTGCGATCCAACATTTGAATAGGTTCCTCTATCAATCTTTTCTTCGAATCAACATTCAAACCATGTATTCGGAGTATATGGCTTTCATCTTCAACTTTACATTTTCGCACATAACACACATTGAATATATCATGAATCCCTGCCAACTCTGCTGGAAGATCCAACGTAACCGTCTGGTCATTCACTATCTGACGAATGCGGAAAGGACCGAAAAACGGGGAGCCAAATTCCTGCGTTTGCTGAAACGAATCACGCCTTTCCACGGAGAGACTTTCAAGTACACCAACTCACCCACATCAAAAGATACCGGACAACATCGCGGATCTGCAAACATTTTCTGTCTATCCCAGGCAGCATTCAACTTCTCTCTAAAAACAGCAACCTTATCTACTATCAACTGAACAATCTCAGGCGCTACAAACTGTTTCTTACCAGCCTCTAACCAACAAATCGGAGTACGGCAGCGATGACCGTACAACATTTCATACAGATGCATTCCGAGTGGTAATAATTTTTATTCGCAAACTCTATCAATGGCAGGTGCGAATCCCAAGATCCACCATACTCAATTACACAGGCACATAACATATCTTCGAGTGTCTGTATATCTTCGAGTGTCTGTATGGTTCTTTCAGTCTGACTATCAGTCTGGGGATGATAAGCAGTAATCAAGTTAATCCTCATCCCTAACTCTCTCTGTAAACTCCTCCAGAAGTTAGAAACAAACCTGTAGTCTCTATCAGATAATATTAACAATGGTATACCATGCGTTGCAACAATCTCCTCAATGTATAGTTGAGCCAACTAACTCAAGGAAGCCGTCTCACAAGTAGCCAGAAAGTGAGCACTCTTCGTCAATCGGTCCACGATCACCCATATCATATCATGATTCTTCCACTCAGGTATCTCCGACTGTTTCAGGAATCTCCGAGTGTTACTTGTGCACATATATGACACAATTCCACAAAGTGTGCTACATCTGATTTCATCGTTGGCCACGAGTAAAGCACTTTCAAGTCGTTATACATTTTAGTGCTTCCTGGGTGTACCAACAATCTCAATTTATGTGGTTCAGTTAGAATCAACTTCCTCAACTATCCAAGCATACGCACCCACACACGGTTCTTATATACCTTTAATCCACGAGAATCGTCAGTCAATTCATCTTTTCGTTTCTTCATTAATTCAGTTTTTAGATTCTCTTCCTTTAGAGCTTCCAACTGTATAGACTTTAGTGTATCCCCTAAATCTGATACTATCTCCATACGCATGAATTGGACAGAACTTCCATCTCCCTTGCGACTTAAGGCATCAGCCACTACATTCGCCTTTCAAGGATGGTATCTGATCTCCCAATCATAACCTTTGATCAGTTCCACCCATCTCCTCTATCTCATACTCAATTCTTTATGTGTAAAAACATACTATAGGCTCTTGTGATCAGTGCAGATTACGCATTTGGTACCATACAAGTAAAGTGTCCACAGTTAGCGCAAACACAACAGCTGCTAGCTCCAAGTCGTGAGTCGGGTAATTATTTTCATGAGGTTTCAATTGCCTTGAAGCATACGCAATCACCCGATCTCTCTGCATTAATACACATCTTAATCCAGCAAACGACGCATCGGAATACACAATAAAATCATCTAATCCACTTGGCAAAGCAAGGATAGGAGCCTAGCATAGCAACTACTTCAATGTCTGGAAAGTTTTATCTTTTTCATCACTCCATACAAACTTCACATCTTTCCGAGTTAACTTAGTCAACGGACTTGCAATCTTGGAGAAATCATTGATAAATCGGCGGTAATATCCTGCAAAACCAAGAAAACTCTTTTTCTCTAACGGTGTCGTTGGAGCATTCCAGTTCATCACTGATTCCACTTTCGAAGGATCCACTTTCACTCCTTCACTGTAGATCACATTCCCCCAGAACTGGACCTCTCTCAACCAAAATTCGACTTTAAGAACTTTGCATACAAGTGTTCTCTCTTTAAAGTCTCCAAAACCTGTCTCAAATGTTGTTCATGTCCCATCTCAGTCTTCAAGTAGATCAGGATATCATGGATAAAGACAATCACAAACTCATCAAGCAATGGTTGACAAACTTTATTCATAAGATCCATGAATATTGCAGGTGCATTAGTTAAGCCGAACGACATAACTAAGAACTCATAGTGACCATAACGCGTACGAAAGGCTGTCTTTCACACATCCTCTTCAGAATAAGTCATGAATTCTGGGCAACGGATACTTATTCTTTATCATTTTCTTTTTCAACCCACGGTAGTCGATACACATACACAATGTACCGTCTTTCTTCTTCACAAATAATATAGGCGCACCCCACGGAGAAGAACTCGGACGAATAAACCCTTAATCCAACAGATCTTGAATCTGCGTCATCATCTCTCGAATCTCTAAAGGTGCCAATCTATACGCATACTTCGCCACTGGTCGAGACCCAGGGATCAAGTCAATCTTGAATTCCACCTCGCGAACGGGAGGCAACCTTGGAAATTCCTCTCGAAACACGTCCGAGTATTCCGTTACCACCCGAATATCATTTATCGTCTACTTCTCTTTCTTTCAATCAATAACATATTCCATATAAGATTCACATCGTCTATCTAACGCCTTCTTAGCTTTTAAACAAGAAATAATCGGAATCACAGATCTAGCCTTCTCACCCCTTGCTACCACTCGTGTGCCATCCGCCAACGGGAAAGAAATCAACTTCTTATGGCACTTAATACTGGCTTGATTCAAACTCAACCAGTCCATCCCGAGCACCACATCAAAACCAGATAATCGCATGACAAGAAAATAAACATGAAAACACACACCATATATATCAATCTTAGCTCCAGCCACAGTAGTCGTGACCGAAACCATCATGTCATAAGCTACTTCTATTTCTAGAGCATTAGGAAGCTTAATAAAAGGCATATTTAATCTACAACAGAATTCCACAGATACGAAGGAGCGATTATCTCCAGAATCAAACAATACTCTAGCAGGAATAGAGTTTATCAGAAACATACCCGTTATGACATCATTAGTGGTGGTGGCATCATCTACCGTCATTTTAAACGCCCTACCCTCATCAGTGGGTGAGTTCTTTCTTTTCTGGTCTGACGCTGAAGATGATCCCCCAGCCACTCCCGCTCCTAATCCTGACCCGGACCTGTCTTCTTACCCATTGGACACTCACCAATCTTGTGCCCCTCTTTCTTACAGTTCTAGCAGACACTCCTTGGTAATCTGCAATTCTTCAAATCATGGCCAAACTGGCCACACTGCACACACGTCAGGGTTTGGGGCGTACATTGCCCGTTATTGTAAGACTTGCACCTACCACACCACGGTGCCCGCTGAGTCGACCTACCTGAAGCAGGCCTCCTATTCTGATCTCTCTGCCTATTACCACTCTACCCTTCCTGCCTTTGCTGGGTATTATTGTGTTCAAACCTCGATTTTTGCTGAGAAATTCTATCTCGACTAAGTGTATCTCTTGCTTTTATATCCCCTTCAGCTGATTTGGCTAAAGTGAAGTCCTGGGATAGAGTGTTGGCCCATCTGGTCATTGCGGTAATCTGGGTGTAAAGTTCCCACAAAGTGTGCAATCTGTGATGCCTCATCTGGCACCCACTGTTTCACAAATCTTAATCTCTCACTAAATTGCCTAATCAAATTATCTACCGACATGTTTCCTGACATCTACAACTCCATAAACTCTTTCTTAATCTTGGAAATCTCAAATGAACTGCAATACTGTTCGCACTACTTCTCCTAGAACTGGCTCCAGGTGATGCTCTCTTGTTGTTCTTTGGTAAAGTGCCCTGTTATAGAATCCCACCATACCATCATGTCCCCTTTTAACATCCTTGACGCATACTTAACTTTCAATTCCTCTTCACAATTACAGGCGTCTAACGCCTTAACCATCTCTCTCAACCAATTCAAGGTGATGTTGGGATCAGAACTCCCCATGTATTCTGATGACTTACAATCCAAAAACTGCTTGTATGTGCATGGTTGTTTATATCCAGGAAACGCAAAAGGGAAGGCCCCCTGTGATGTTACCGGTGGTAGTGGTGCTGTTACTGGTGTTGTCGTTGATTGTGTTGGAATCATAGTCGGAACTAGGGTTTTTTTAGGTTGAATATGCCTCTAGTGCTCCAAGCTGTGAACCAGATTTCTCAAATCTAACAACTCATTCTCCAGTTTAAAGATATACTCACTCTGGTCTTCTTTGTGAGCCTGAACGGATGTTCATGCAATCTCTGTATTATCCAGGTTTTCAATCACTGGTGCTTCTGATGTAGCCTGGGTCACAGGAGGAAGTACAGGGATCTCTCTGTCATACATATCTATTACAATCATATCCTCTCACAACTCATTAGCATAAACCGTTACTACTCAAAATACTAACTACTACAAGCATCTCCAACTCACTCTGACTACCCCAAAGGAAAGTTTGACCCCTCAAGAGCCAAGATTTGTGAATGCAACACTCTAGCCGCACATGCATCACCAAACCAAGGCTCCGATACCAAAACCGTAACACCGGAAAACCAAAGCCATTTTTTTTTTAAAAACGATGCGGAAGCTTTAATTAAACAAACCACTTTACTTACAATACGAATAAATACAAATTAAAACATATCTTCAAAACCAACAAAACAAATATCTTGGTGTTACAAAATAACAGGCTTGTTTCCTTTTAAATCAAAAACTATCATAGCAGGTTCGAGCTTTCCTACTACAGCCAACCAAAACTCACAAACCTGTAAAACACCAACTAAGGGGAATTAGCACAAAGCTAATTGAGTAGAAGTCAAAAACAAAAGCAAACAACAACAGTCAATATGAAAGCATGTAATCACACAATCAAGAAGACCGGCGGTTCAACGCAAAACCTACAACCAATGCCGGCCAAAACAAATGTTTACCGATAGCCCTCTACTGTGTCGGCACAGTGAAATTCCCCTCTGATGCAACGCATGCATGAGTAAGACTAACACTGTTCAACCAACCATTAAACGAGCCCAGCCCAATTCCACACATAGCTGACTTCTCAAACGCAATTCAATATCATCAAAAGAGTGCGTATCGGCCAAATAATCATTCAGCAGATATAATCAATCACAATCAACAATCAGACTCACCAGTCTATCAATCACATACGCACGCATCACATCAATAACATCAACCATAATCTTTACCATCCGCGATTAATGTCCACTCACCTCGATTTAACGCGAACTCAGATATCTTATATTACTGGGTCTTTGTATTGCCTGAAAACACGATAACAACGAAATCAGTCTAGGATATATAAATATATCTGCCTACATATATTTATATCTCAATAGCTTGTAAACAACTTAGTATAATCACACAAATAAAAACTCAATATGTTCAACACAAACACAAAGCAAAACAATGAAACTTTTTGAAGTAGCCTGGTCGCGCCGTGACCTACATATGCATCGCGCCGCGACGCTAACAAATTTCGAATCACGGATTTTCAAGTGTCGGATTTGGGTACCGGTTTTCAAAGAATCGGATTCTCAGGGGTCGGATTTGCAAATATCGGATTTCACAAGGTCGGATTTGAATACTATCAGATTTCTTGTGACCGGATTTGGAATTGTTAGATTCTAACAAGGTCGCACCACGACCTTTAAAAAATTCACGCTGCGATCTACAGTTTGTAGTTCATCTTCCCCTTTAAAACTCGTTTCCAGGCAACATAAGCTTATCATATGCATTATTAACATCATATTTCTTGAAAGAAAACACATCTAGCACATATATAACTTCATATAACATGTCATAAGTTATCATAAACACTTTTAAACAATCAAAAACAACAAATCAACCAAACCCACTTATCAACTTTGAGCTTCAAGCTCCATTAATGGTGGTTTAACGTATAACAACGGATTTCAACAGAAAAACACTTTAAGATGAACAATAGCATGCTATAAACACATACTAACCTTCTTTTTGAATTATCAAACAACAAATTCTTCAATCCAATTTCCATGTTTACCATGCTTTGAAGGTTTCTAAGGAGGTTTCTTAAACAGAGGTTTTTACACACAAACACACAATTAACTTTAGGAATAATGAGCTGATAATACCTCAAGTTGCCATATTAGCCAACACATATGCATACGGTTTCATTTTACCAAAGCTGGAGGTGGATTTCTAATTTACCCATGCATGCATACATATAACCATACATACATAACATAATCCTTTTCTTTCAAACTCTCCGGTAAACATATATATACACATATATATATATATATATATTTTAAGGGGTTAATTACTTTAATTAATAAACTTTGATAATCACATAATTGTATTAAAACACAATTAATCACGTACCGCCAACCTGCTAACAACTAGCCCAGGTTTGCGGGTGTTACACGAATCATCACAATCCATCACACATAAACGCAATTCATTCTCAAATATCTATAAAACTAATTCTACTCAATTATCTAATAGGAATTCAATTGTACTGCTAAACTCATGTTTCAATTATTTGTTGTAAATTCTTCTAGAAGCTTAATTAAATCTTTCAATTTCCGTCAGAAATCTCTAAGTATAAAACATCATACTGTAACATCCTGATTTTGGGCCTACTAGTTGCGTAGGCTCCGGTATGTTTATACGGGATTATTATCTGATTTAGTGCTATTTAATTATGTATTTAATAACTTTAAATTGGATTTGGATGTTTAATTATATGTATGTAGGTATGCATGCATGCATGTGTTAAAGATAGATATTGAGTAATAGCTTGACACCTCCTACTTCGGTTATCTAATTGCATGAGTACGTGTTTAAGGATTAAAGTCTTAACTCTTGATAGTCACCTTCTCATTTGAAATCTGCTGAAGTGTGTGTATGAGTGTGTCTTGAGAGAGAAAGAAGAACTAAGAATCAGAATTTGGTTTCTTGAAGTTGTTGGATTCAAGCTAAGGTTTGTATGATTCCTTGATATGTTTAATTCATGAATCATGGTAACATTCTATAGTCTTTGTTAAATTACTTGCTGGGTTTTTATATAATCACCAGGAATGAGCATAGAAGAAACCTTCTTTGATGGGTTTAGTTGATTTTGTTATGTTATTGGGTCGTATGGTGTTCTTGTTCATGTTAACCATATTATATATAGTTCAAACATGATTTGGTGTGATTTTTAGTAAGTTCATGTTGCTGGATATTTGATTCATAAATGGTTGAAGTTGGTGGATTGTTAATTGTGGAAGATGATGATTAATTCTGAGAATGTTGAAATCCGAAGGTTGATTCTGACATAACGAAATCCGATGGTGGATTCCGGTTTGATGGAATCTGGTAGGGATGAAATCTGACACATGAAATATGGGTACCTTGAATCCGCTAATGAGGGAATCGGCAGATGTTAGAATCCGATGGTGGATTCCGACAAGTTGAATTCCGATGATGTTGAATCCGGCATAGTGGAAATCCAACACTTTGTATCGGATTTCCTTGAATCTGACACCTTGAAGCGGATTTCATTGAAATCCGATAGTTTTGCTGTTTGTTGATTCTTTGATGATATATGCTAGATATACATGCATATGTGACTTTAGTTTATTGTATTTGACTAAAGAAGATATAAATATGTGTTTGATATATATTGATGAACTAGATACTGATTTCAGTTTATTGTGTTCTCAGGAACAGACAAGGCTCAGTAAAATTAGATCACGGAGTGGAGACTGAGAACAGGAGGTGAGTGGATGTTTACTCATAATTGATATTAAGTTGTTACTGATTTTGGTTGCAACTGTTTATGGATTGACGCATGGATAGACTTTATGTCTGATAATTGATTAACTGGTTGTATACTAATTGATTGTTGCGTCAGTGATATGTATACATAATTGTTTGGGAAGTTAGTTTCAGATGAGCACATTGGCTGGGTTCATTTGCTATCGGCTAATCAGTATTTGGATCTTTTGATGCATTTTTTGCAACTTAAGGGAATGCTGTGTGAGAATAGCAAATGAACTATCATTAAACCTTTGCTTTGGCCGGCATTGGTTGTACGTTCCTTCAGAACCACCGGTCTTCCCGGACACGATTATTTGTTGTTTGATATCATGCGATTGTGGTTGATATTCTGTTGTAGTTGATTTCCATTCGCTTAGCTTTGTGCTAATCCCCCACTCTCACTTTTTTACGGGTTTTGGTAAGTAAGTGGCTTGGCTGAGAGTGGTTAGCTTGGGGAGTAATTGCCTGGCCTTTGATAACAAATTTGTGAAGAGATGTAGTTTTTGTAATATTGAAATTTTAAACTTTGGTTGACTTGGAAAACAGTTTGTATACATTCAGTTGTAAATACTAGTTGTATTTTCTATCGCTTCCGTAGTGTTTTAAAAATGAAAATTTTAGGTTGAAAATATGGTGTTACAAGTTTGATATCAGAGCCTTGGTTTGGCGATGTGAGCACAGTTGGAAGTGTTACATTCCCAAATCTTGGCTCATGAAAGGTCAATTACTCCTTGGGTGTGGGATTGGGGTGAATGGGAGTGCTGTGGAGTTTATTATGTTATGTACTAACGGATTTTTCTAATAAATCGTGAGATGATGTGATTGTTACAAAAAACAATGGCTGACAATGAAAACTCAACCGGTGCCCCAATTGTCCCGTCTTCAGTGGAAATTCCTACAGCAAGTGCAGAGATTCAGCACATTGGTACATCTGGTACGGATTAAGATGAAAGGGATGAGTATATATTCTAGCTAGAAGGTTGGTTATAGGATTTGAGGAAGGAATTGGAACAACAACAAAGATAAGTTCCGTTGGCACAACCACCGGTTATCACCATAGCTTCAACTACACCTGAGATATCACCAATCTTCCCATCTATTACAACTTTGGTAAAGATTCCTCCGGTATCGATACCACTACCACCAGTATCTCAACTAACGTCTCAACCATTTTTCTATCCTCTGTTTCCTCACGGATCTTATTGTTGGGTTTTGGTGGCATCTAGAAAACGCAGCGGAGACAAAAACGAGTATAAAACAATTTCATTTTATGCCACCAATACACCATGCAATGGACCACACTCTAGACAATGGCAAAGCAACTAAAAGAAAGGAACAAGTAGAAGAAATATATACCATACTATTTCTATAGCTCCTTGTTGATGATAAATATGAGAATACTCTGTTGTATTCATCTACCGGTACCTACACCAAGTGTATTAGATTCCTACGTGCTAGCTTTGTTTGGACGCCACCAAAAGCACCACCGACTTGAGTTAACACCGCTTGAAGATTAATGTGCCAATCTATCTTCAAAATATGTGTATTGAGAGAGAAAAATGAACTAACTTGAAGTTACAAGTTCATGTATATATTTTTCCTTCATGGTTTTTCCAACAAACTCATGGTACATAGAAACTAGTAATATATAGAGAATAAGACCACAAACCGTAACACATATCAGTAGCAATTAATTTCCATAAAGCCATAGTAAACTAGTCTTAAAAGGCTAGTTAAAGAGGATGTTACATAGTGAGGCACGTCCGTGCCTCACAGGGCACGCCCGTGCCAGCCCACGGGCACACCCAAGTCACACCCGACTTGGGCTCGTGCTTTCGCACTAGGCACGGCCGTACCTCCACTAGGCATGCCCGTGCCGGCCCTAATGAGTATGCCCTAGGAAAGCCCGCCTTGGGCTCATACCTGGTATAGGGCACGCGCATACCTTCACAAGGCACGGCTGTGACTGGCCCAACCAAAACCCATTTTGGCATTTTCTCTCTCTTGTTCAAAGGTGTTGCCGGAATCAATACTTGGTGTGTGACCCAATTGGCCTATGCCTCATCGGCAGTGATACCAACTCGCGTGTGTTAGTGGGCATATTCAAACAAACTCCCACTTGAACATGACACACCCACGAAAGGTAACACCGACATAGAGCGGCCTCTAGCAAGGCATGTATGCCCCTAAGTCAGCACAGGGTATGTCGCCCATGACAAGTACCAACCTGTAAAGAATGGTCCTATAGATAAGTGATTATTGTTAGTTCCAGATTGAGTACGCAACAACAAATGTTTGTAGAAGGGGGGTTGAATACAAACTTTAGCTTTTAAAAATTAAAGACACACTTATATACTTTTATATAATTCTTATTGATATGAATCAAGAATTACAAGTACTAGAAGCGGAAATTCTAAGTACAATAAAAGTTGGCAATCAATTTGTCTAACACATAGACAAGCTAACTCTAAAATAACTAATGTATTTAGAGTGTTCAACACATGAACAAGTTTGATTCTACACAATGCTTATACTCTACGAAATTTCTCAACTGATGAGATTTTCTTTTAGTTTAGTAGAGACTTTACTTTGTTGTATTGTGCTGTGTAGTATATTGCATGTCCACCATGCATGAGTATATATAGAAGTCTTGGTGGATCCAGTTGCATGAAGGTAAGAGACCAAGAGGATGTGGAAATATAATATTTTAATTCTAAACGTAGTGGGTGAAAAGTAAAGTTACTTTAATCAAATGTATGATAAAAGTAATTGTACTTTTCTGCAAAAGTGCAACTCATTCACAATATAAAATATTAAAGACCACATCTATTGCCGTGTAGAAGTTTCTTTCCCTTTCCATGATTATACTTTAATCAACACCATGCTTCTGATTGATTTGACTTTACCAAGTATGGGATTGCCAGCCATACTTAGTTGTTTGAACAAATCTTCAAGATCTTCGTCTGTTTGAGGTATCATTATCCTTTTCCAGAGGATAAGATCAAACCTTTTTGTCTCATACATGATCCAAAAAGTGCATTCTTACTTTTACAAAAAAAGATCTAAGGCATAATAGAACAACACATGTTCTGCCTTTTACATATGACTTACAATCTGAAAAGATAGAGTAGATTTGACATTTTTCACGATTCAGCTAACAGATTGTACAAGGAACTCTGATGTTCACTACTCAGTTGACAGAATATATCAGTTGATCACTTTTAGCTAGGACTTAGTTGATACATATTGCTCAGCTAATCATATAGATGCTCAGCTGTTCAATAGTAAGCTTAGGAGAACATAAGCTCATGTATTTGTATGATCAGTTGATCAAGAATGCTCAGCTGATCAAATACATCAGTTTATAAGGGGAGATGACGTGTGTAAAGAAAGACTTACTTAGCTGATGCTCTGGGCCTCAGCTGATCCATTTCTTCACTCAGCTGATCAAATTCTTCACTCAGCTGATCACTTTCTTTACTCACCTGATCAAACTATTTACTCAGCTGATGGAATATATTCATCAGCTGATCAACAATTTTGCTCAGCTGATAGACTGTTTTCCTCAGCTGATGGTCTTCTTTACTTGTATTCTTCATTTGATGCTCCTTGGCTGATATCCTTTGGCTGATACATTGAGTAGGATCTGATATCCTAGCTATCTATTTTTGGAAGCTCTTTTTATTTGAACCTTGTTCTGTTTTTGGTTTCTTTTCTAATGTTCCATTTTGTTCTGTTTTTGTGGAATCTTTTTCTGTGTTGTACCATTTTGTTCTGTTTTTGTGGTATCTTTTCATTTTTCCATTTTTATATGTTTTTGATTTTCTGATATACATAAACATCTCTTGAAATAACATAATAAAGAAATGTACATAATTGTTTACATAGATTAACTACTAACTAACTATTCTATAATGTACAATCAGCTAAATAACAACAAAATCTTCAAAGTTAGAATCAGTCTTCAATCATCCCACCAAGGTTCTTCTTTAACTTCAAAATCTTTGGGATGGGGATCAGCTTCAGCTAAGACTTCACATTGGGCTTGAACAAGGGCTTCAAAGTTTTCATTTCCAGTTCTTCCTCTTGTAGATATCCTTAGCCCAAATAGAAACTTCTTGCTAGCCTTAAGGATTTCAGACTGTCTAAAGAATCTCCATGTGCCAGCTCTGTCCAAAAAGAATATACCTTCAACAGGCATAATTATAAACTTGTACTGCTCATGAGTGATGTTCAGTGGAAGAGAAGTGTTGAGACCCTCAAAATCTGATAAAAATTCATGCTGGGGTAGTACCTCTCTTAGCTCAAATGGTTTGAAGGGCTTGGAGCCTTTCTTATGAAGATTATCAACTGTGTGCACATGCTTGTAATAGTCATCTGGAGCGAAGTCCCTTTGTGACACAGCTAGAGCTATCTAATTCTGAATTTTCTGAATGAATTGAACTTTGAGCTTTGATTTGGATTTGAAGATAAGGTACATGATCTCAACTGATTTTGTGAACCCATATATGTGACACCTCTCATAGGATACAACTTCACAGCTGTTGAAGTTGTTCTATCTTATTGCTTTGAGGTAGGGTTCACCATCACCTTTATGGACAGTGGCTCTGGTTATTGGAGTTGGTTATGTTCTGTTTCTCATAATATTAATTCTTTCTCTGAAGCTTTGAAGTCTTTGTTGACTTAGGTTGATGGGAGCAGATAAATCAAGGTTGAAGAGGATTTTGATGGCATCAGCATGTGATCTAGCTTTGAGTAGTTCAGCCTGAGATTTTTCCCTTGCCAATTTGTGTTGAGCAGCAGCTTGATGTTGACTTTGTTCTTGCTCTTGCTGCTATGCTAGCTCTTTGGCTTGGTAGATTTCTTCAACTGAAACACCCAATGCTTGAGCCATTTGAGCATTCTCCCTTTCTTCCTTTTCTTTGAGAGCAAGCTCCCTTTTCATTTGATCATCTGCTTCAACTTGCTCATGTGTCATCTTTTGTTTGCCTTTATCCTTAGGAGCAGAGGTTGAAGCCTTTTGGACTGATGGGGTAGATTGGACTGGTGGAGCAGATGGCTTAGGGCTCTGTCTTCTTCTTCTGAGGATGTCAGAAAGTGGAGTATCATACTCATCATCAGAATCAGACTCTATGGTGATTGGTGGAGAGCAACCCTCAGCAACTTTTCTTTTAGGTTTTGGCCTGGTTTCCATCCTTTTCAACCTTTGTGCAAACCTTTGCTCCCCCTCAGAAGATGCTTTTCTTTTAATGGGTGAGGAGCTGTTGCTTTGGTTGCTTCCTGCTGCATGATTTTGGTGGCTGTTTCAGCAATGGCAGCATCAATATCCTCTGAGTCAGGATCATCCTCCCTTGAAGAACTTGAGAATTTCTCCCCCTTTTTGGCATCATCAAAAGGAGGAGGGGAGTCACCTGCTGCAGGCTTATAGGTTGGTGTAGGGGCAGGGTATGGGTATGGGTTGAGGAAGGGGTAGAGGATATTTTAGAGAGCTGAAGGGAGAGGTCATCCTTGAGATCTTGATAGCTTTCCATAATGAGAGATGACTCATTCTGGATTGTTCTGTTAAGGTCTCTATGTCATCAAGGATGCCTTTGAGAAAAGAAGGCATAGGGAGTAGTTGTTCAGGAATTGGTACAGAAATGTTGGGGTTTATTGGGCGTAGGGTTTGGAGTTGGGATAGGAGGTTGGATATGGTTTGGTTTAGGGTAGAGATGGTAGATTGAGGTAGGCTGGGAATTTGTGGGTGAGAGGGAAGAAGGGTAGAAAGATGGTCTATTTAGGTAAGGATTGGGGTAAGGTTAATGAGGGCAGGGGAGGGGTTTCGAGAGACTCAATGTCTTTGGTAAGTTGAGACAATTGAGCAGAAGTTTGGGTTTGGAAGGTTTGGAAGGTTTGGGTTTGTTGAGTAAGGTTTTGGTTAATTGTATGGATAAGGGTAAGGTTTGGGGTTTGGGCAGATATAGATGGGGTAGAGGTGGAAGGGGTGGATAAAGGTTCAAAGAAGTTGGGTAAGGTTTGTGTTCCCTCATTTGAGCCTTGGTGTATAAGCTCAAATTCATTGGGAAAGAGAGTTGAGCCCTATGCAAGTGGTTGGTTTGTACCACTAGCATTGGCAGGCTGTGCATGTGTAAGAATTGAATTAATAATAGGTGCAAGGTAAGTGGATTGAGTGTGGGGTGCACTCAATAACATGGAATCCCTTATTGGATCCACATTCTGTTGGGAGAATGTAGATGGTATAGGCTAACTCAATTGAGGGATAGACACAGTGTGACCTTGGGTTGAGGTCTGTCTTTTAATGAGATCAACCTTTTGGGAGGTTGTCTCAGCTAACGATTTAAGTCCCTTATTTACAGATGTATGCTGTTGTGAGGATACATCCACTGGTTCAAAGGTTGCAACATCCAATTGCTCCCCTCAACATGAGGAAGGGTAATTGGAGTTGAGGTCAGAGGTGTGGATTGCACTCCCTCAAAGTGCTCATAATGAGTAACTTCTGGTGACCTTGTATATATGGAGCTACGGATAGGAGTAGAACTAGTGACCACATGAGGTTCACTAGAGCTTGGCTGTTGGAGTGGTGTATGGACTGGAGAGGAGAATGGGCTATCAAAGGTTGGGACGACCATTTGAATATCCTCAGAGGTGGAATCAGTACTGTCCATACCTTGGGACATGATGTGCCTACTTCTGTCAATGATCTCCAGAAGTTGCTCAGAGATCTCTTGTTCTTGGGCATCACCATCATCACCAAGAGGACTTAACTCCATTGGACTGATAGGAGCAAAATCACCAGCATCACCATCACCAGCATCATCATCATGCTTAGAACCAGTGTGGCTTTCATCAGCATCATCATCACCATTATCATCATCATCAGCATTTTCATCACCAGTTGCAGCATGTATAAGCTCTTGCATTTGGGCAGTGATTAGAGGACCTCTGTTTGGCTTTAAGAAATGGAATATCTTTTCACCCATGGCAGGGACAGGAATATGCTCAAGATGTTCTGTTAAGCCTACATAATCATCCTCTCCAATCTCCCTCAAGATGTGCTCTGGGTGATTTTATCAATGAGATCAGAGAATATGACTTGAGCAAAGTCGATGTTGACCCCAAAGGCTAGGGCATAGAGCACAAGAAGCTCGGTTTGGTTGATAAGATGATGGCTTCAATATTTAGGACCGAAGCAACGTATGACCACGTTCGCCAAATACTTCCATGGATGAGCGAGAGCAGAGACTTTGACTTGACCATGCACTACAGGTGCATTGTAGCCGATGGTGTCTAAAACTGTTTGAACTTCTGCTCTGGATGGAAAAGCTGTGTAAGGTGGGAAGTGAGGAATACTAGTGGCTTCACGAAGTGTTTCAGCGGTGATTCGGAGATTATAGTTTCCTTGGGCTAGGGTGCAGTTAATGGTGTTGTTGTTTAGGTTATAGGTTGCGGAGTACCATAGTTCACCAATAATGGTAGGGAATATGTAGTGAGGATCAGCGGTGAGACTATCAAACTGGGGATGAGCTTGAAGGAACTGAACCATTGGTTCATATCCTTGGTTTTCTCACGAGGCAGGGATGGTGGTGCAAAGCATAATGTTGTTGGGAGTTATATTCATCGGTTGATTGGGTGCAACATTCTCGCCAGGATTAAAGCCGTGTCTGGAGTATAGGTGGCCATTTGGTAGGGATGATGAACAGTGAGTATCGAGAGTGAAGGTAGGGTAGTTCTTTGTAGAGAGAGAGAGAGAGGGAATTTGGAAAGTTTGAACAGGTAAAGGTGAATGAGAGTGAAATTGGGATATTTATGATGTTTAGTTAACAGAGATCGTTAGACACTGACAAAAGATCTAACGGAAAACAAATTAATCAGCTATTAAATGAAGACTAACAACCGGAGTAAATAACTAGGGTTAAAAAAACATTAAATGAGAGTAAAAAGTGAAAATTTACTAAGTGTAGAATCATCAGCTGATCAAGGAGAGTATCAGCTGAGGTGTATCAGCTGATGAAAAACTATTAGTTAAGGGGTATTAGCTGATGGAAAACTATCAGCTGATAGTGAGAATTTGGGTATCAGCTGAGTAAAGTACTTAGCTGAGCATGTCTTGCTTATCTTAAAGTGATCAGCTGAGTACATTTGATCAGCTGATAGGCGTCAGCTGAGCATAGTTACTCAGTTTACACAAATCAAGTAAGACTTAGATATGCTTAGATAAGTATCTTATAATTTTCAACACTTATAAATTGAAAGAATCTAAATTACCACTATTCTAAACTAAAAATTAAGCATACCTAGTTTGGATATTAGGAAATTGAACCTTGCTTCATCTAATGGCTTTGTGAATAAATCTGGAAGTTGTAAATTAGTGTTGATGTAGTGCAAATTTACCTTCTTCTTTTGCACATTATCTCTGAGAAAATGATGTCTGATTTCAATATGCTTTGTTTTTTAATGCATGAGTAGATTATTTGAGATGGAGATTGCACTTGTATTGTCACAAAGAATTGGGGTGTCTTCAAACTTCATATCATAGTCAAGCAGTTGATTTTGTAACCACAAAATTTGAGCACAACAGCTTCCTGCAGCAATGTATTCTGCTTCTGCAGTAGATGTTGACACTGAATTCTGTTTCTTACTAGACCAACTAATCGATCTTCCTCCTAGAAGTTGACAACCACCTGAAGTACTTTTTCTGTCTAATGTGCATCCTGCAAAATCAGAATCAGAATATCTAACTAACTCAAAATCTGAGTCTTTGGGGTACCAAAGACCAAGATTAGGAGTTCCTTTGAGATATCCGAATATTCTCTTAACAGCAGCAAGATGTGATTCCTTAGGATCTGCTTGATATCTTGCACAGAGACATGTTGAAAACATTATATCTGGTCTACTTGCAGTGAGGTATAAAAGTGACCCAATCATTCCTCTATAAGTAGCAATGTTCACTGATTTGCCATCAGTGTCCTTTCCTAACTTAATAGAAGTAGACATAGGTGTTTTCATTGAAGAACAATTTTCAAAATCAAACTTCTTGAGTAAATCTTTGACATACTTTGTTTGATGAATGAAAATACCATCAACCTCTTGTTTAATTTGCAAACCAAGAAAATAGTTTAACTCACCCATCATGCTCATTTGATAATTATCAGACATGAGTTTAGAAAACTTTTTGCATAGTTCCAAATTAGTAGACCCAAATATTATATCATCTACATATATCTTCACAAGTATCACATCACCTTTGTACTTCCTAATAAGTAAAGTGCTATCAATGCATCCTCTTGTAAAACCTTTATTAATGAGAAAATAAGAGAGGGTATCATACCAGGCTCTTGGAGCTCGCTTATGACCATATAATGCTTTGTTTAGGAAGTAAACATGATCAGGTAAGCTTGATTCCTCAAAACTAGGAGGTTGTTTGACATACACCTCTTCTTTCAAGTCTCCATTCAGAAATGCACTCTTCACATCCATTTGGAACACTTTGAAGCTTTTGAAGGAAACATAGGCTAGGAATAGTCTGATAGCTTCCAATCTTGCAACGGGGGCAAAGATTTCATCAAAATCAATACCTTCTTCTTGACAGTACCCCTGTGCCACTAGCCTTGCTTTGTTTCTGATGATTTGCCCATTCTCATCTAGCTTATTTCTGAACACCCACTTTGTTCCAATGATTGATTTATCCTTTGGTTTGGGTACCAAAGTCCATACATTATTTCTTTTGAATTCTGCCAGTTCCTTTTGCATGGCAGACACCCAGTGGGGATCATTGAGATCTTCATCAACCTTCTTTGGTTCAATCATTGACACAAATCTAGAATACAAACAGATGTTGCAAGCTTTTGATCTTGTTCTAACTAGATCATCTATGTTGCCTATCACCAAATAATGAGGATGGTGCTTGAGGTCTTTGAAGGCTTTTTGGATTTCTTGGGAATTGGGATTCATTTGGATTTGGGGAGAAGAAGTTATATGTTGGCTATCAGCAGTAGAAATGAGTTCATTTTAAGTGGCTGATATAACTTCATTATTGCAATCTGTGGGTATCTCTACTGAAGAGGGAATGAGTGATATGGAATTGGAATCCAATGATGTTGAGTCATTTTCCACATGATTCAGTAGAGGTATAGGATTGGATGAGGATGGTTGTACATGGTTAAAAATTTGGATAGTGACAGGTTCATCTAAATCATGAGCAGCTGGTGGAGAGGGATTTGCTTGCTCTGAAGGAACTTCTCCAGTTTGCATAAGATCATTAAAATTTTCACCTGAAACATGATTAGAAGAACAGGAAGCAACAAAGTCATTTTCATTAAAACTTACATTGATATATTCTTCTATGACTTTGGTTCTGAGGTTGTATAGTCTGTATGCTTTAGAAATCACAGAGTAACCTACAAACACTCCTTCATCAGCTTTAGGAGCAAACTTCTGCAATTGATCTTTTTGATTGAGTATAAAACATTGACAACCAAAGATATACAGAAAGCTGATGCTTGGCTTCCTTCCCTTGAGCACTTCATATGGAGTTTTGTTGTGCCTCTTGATAATAAGGGACCTGTTCTGTGTGAAACATGCACAGCTTACAGCCTCAGCCCATAAATTAAATGGTAACCCACTTTCACACAACATGGTTCTGGAAGCTTCAATCAATGTTCTATTTCTTCTTTCAGCTACACCATTTTGTTGTGGGGTTCTTGGAGCAGCAAAATGTTTTGAGATATCCCTTTCTCATCACAGAAAGATTCCAAAGTTTGATTTCTGAATTCAGTTCCATGATCACTTCTAAGACTCCTCACCAGATTGCCATTCAACACTTCCATTTTTTTGATAAAACAGATAATCTCTTCAGCAGCCTCACTCTTTGCTTTAAGAAAGAAAACCCAAGTATATCTTGAGAATTCATCAACCAATACAAGAGCATACTTACTTCCACCAATACTAGCAGTTGCAACAGGACCAAAGAGATCCATGTGCAACATATAGAAAGGTTTTGTAATTGAGAAGGCCTACTTGGATGGAAACGATGCCTTATGCTGCTTTCCCTTCTCACAAGCAGTGCAAGGTTTAGGCTTAAGATAAGTCAGTGAAGGTAGTTCTGACACTAGTTCACCCTTGCTCAACTTGTTGATGTTTTTAAAATTAAGGTGGGAAAGCCTCTTGTGCCACAGCCAGTTTGTATCCTCATTATTCTTGGAGTACAAACATGTTTCCTTGAAGGGTCACCAGAGGACATGTCAAGTGTATTCACATCCTTGGTTCTCTTGGCACTGAACACTGTATTACCTTCTTTATTTATGATGGAGCCTCCTGTCTTTGTGAAGTGGACTTCATTATCTCCATCACATAATTGACTTATGCTTATGAGATTATATTTCAGCCCTTTGACATATGAAACTTTTGACAGCTTGAGGTTCCCATTATGAAGCTCACCATAGCCTTTTGTTTTCCCATGGTTGTTGTCACCAAAAGTTACCCTTGGACCTTTCTCTTTCTTGTAGTTGCTGAGCAAAGCCTTGTTACCTGTCATGGTTCTTGAACATCCAATGTCAAGAAACCAAGAACCAACACCCTACACAGATTTGAATGAAAGAAGAGTTAGTGACACAAGTAGGAATCCACTACTCAGTGGATCCCTGTGGAATGCACCTAGCTTTCCACTTCATCTCAGGTTTCTTATGAATGGAAGGAGTGACTATGTCATCATTACAGGTCCGCTGTCTTGAATTCCCTTCTAAAGAACATTCAAATGCCTTATGCTCTTTGCTTCCACATTTATAACATTTTTGAGATTTTGTGGTCTTGGGGCATTGAGCAACATGGTTTGAATGCCTATGAGCTTTCTTATCAGTCATCATTTGACTAACTTGACCATTCAGCTTATGAAGCTTATCCTGTAAATTTCTTAGGTCGTTATTCATAGGCACCTTAGATTGATCTTGGTTTTTGGAAAGTTTTTGACCAATCTTTGGAGTGGCAGAAATGGGAACAATGTGAACATCATTCTTTTTACTCATAGTTTCTTCTATTAAAAGAGAGTTGATTACTTCTAGATCAACTGATTGTTTAAAAGATGAGCTATGATCAGCTGACAGGTTATCAGCTGAGCATTTATCATCTACTAACCTATCAGTTGATGGAGTAGTATTAGCTAATGATTCTTCAGTTTGTGAAATGCTAAGAATTAAGTCATCTGTTTTCACGGTTTGACAACATAATGTCTCTGAGATCTCAACTAATGATTCCTTTCATTTAATCACATCCTTTGACTTTGTGTTATTAGTATTTTTACATTCAGAAATCTTACTAGAGGATGATTCAACAGAAGGAATAATTGATTCTTTTGAGTGGGAACTTTTGCTTCTAACAAACTTATTTGTGAATACACTTTTGCCTTTAACAGTCTTATGAAAGGTCTGTGGCAAAATGTCAGCTTTGTCTAAGATATTAAGGTTTTTACTAGAATCAAATTAGAGTAATTTCCACCAATATTAGCTTGAACTTGTTTGGGTATCTGCTCCTTGACACACTGAGTGGTCTTTTCTGAAGATACATACCAAGACTTTACTACTTTTTGGAGGTCATTAAACTTTTTGGTTGCTTCACTAGTTTCTTTTACTAAGATCTCATTAAGTATCTTTTGATTATCTAGTTCATCATTTAAGATTGTTATCTGCTTAAGTTCCTCAGTCTTAAGAATTAACTTTTCCTTTAGTGATTCTACTTCTAGTTTTAGCTTCTTCTCTCTTTGAATAGCAGACTGGAAATCAATACACAAGTAATCAAACATAGCATTCTTCTCACTATCATCATAGTTAATAAATTTTCCAACCTGTTACATAGAAGAAGGATCCCAGTTGGTAGTTGAACAAGCTTTAGCAGCCATTTTCATGTCTTCATCAAAGGAACTACCATCATTGTTGTTGGCCATCATGCAGAACTGAGCAGAGATCACCTCATCTTCATCTGAGGAGAGATCTTCTTCTGCCCAATCATCTTCTTCAGCAACAAGAACTTGGCCCTGGGCTTTCTTCTTCTTCTTGTCAAGGACAGCAGCAAGGAGTTTCTTATACTTGGCTTCATAATCAATCTTGTCTTCCTGCTTTTGCACAGATGAAGAACCAGTGTTATATTTGGACTTACAGTCACTGGCTATGTGGCCAATCTTGTCACACTTATAACATTCTGCTGTGGAGGCATCAAAAGTGGATTTGGGCTTGAAAAACTTTGATGACCTCTTGCTGAACCTCTTGACACCCTTTCCCTTCTTGAAAGGTCTGAACTTCTTAACCAGCATAGCTACACCTTCAACCAACTCCTCTAGATTACTTTCCTCACAATCCTTCTCCTCATCACTTTCTCCAGCACTCTCCTCTCCATCTCCTTCTTCATCAGAACCAGAATCAATAGCTGCAAAGCTTCTCATCTTTGTATCTCTTGATACAAGGGCAGTTGGTGCAGCTTTCACAACCTCCTTCATCTCCTTGGATGACAACTTCCTTTGTTTGACTGATTGCTCATGGTTGAGTAAGTTACCATAGAGAGCAACCAGAGACTTTCCCTTAATCTTTTTACTATGTCTTAGAACAGTGACAAAGTGATCCCATGTTTCAGGAAGGGAGTCTAGAAACTTGTTCACCAAGACAAAGTTGCCCTTGGTTATGTCTGCCCTTTTCAAGTCATTAACAAGGCAGTTGAACCTGGTGTATGTCTGAGTAAGACTCTCACTTTTCTGAGCAAAGAAGAATTCATACTCTCTATTAAGGAGGAGCTTCTTGTTCTCCTTCACCTCTTCAGTCCCTTCATATGCAACTGTGAGTGTATCTAACATCTCTTTTGCAGAAGAACAGTTAAGCACTTCATGATAGATTTCATTGGGTAGTGCGGAGACAAGAGCTGATCTAGCCTTAACATGTAGGCTAACCAACCTCTTATCCTCATCTGTCCACAGATGCATGGGTTTGGTTATGATTCTTTCAGTTGTAGAGGTTTGACCTTCAGATTCTGATGGGATAGATAAAACTGATGTTGGAACATAAGGGCCATCAGTGACTATTTCAAGCATTTGGATATCAAGGGTGGATAGGAAAAGATGTGCTCTACTTTTCCACATGGAGAAATTTTCAGCATCAAACATGGGAGATCTTGTTAAGGACCCAGTGTTAGAGATATTCATATTGTTTGCGGATGAGGCCATATTGAGAGGGGTAGAAGCAGTTGTAGAGTAAGCAAAACAGATCTAGATATTGATTATCTAACCTGCTCTGATAGCAGTTGTTAGTCCCAGATTGAGTACGCAACAACAAATGTTTGTAGAAGGGGGGGTTGAATACAAACTTTAGCTTTTAATAATTAAAGACACACTTATATACTTTTATATAATTCTTATTGATATGAATCAAGAATTACATGTACTAGAAGCGGAAATTCTAAGTACAATAAAAGGTGGCAATCAATTTGTCTAACACATAGACAAGCTAACTCTAAAACAACTAATGTATTTAGAGTGTTCAACACATGAACAAGTTTGATTCTACACAATGCTTATACTCTACGAAATTTCTCAACTGATGAGATTTTCTTTTAGTGTAGTAGAGACTTCACTTTGTTGTATTGTGTTGTGTAGTATATTGCATGCCCACCATGCATGAGTATATATAGAAGTCTTGGTGGATCCGGTTGCATGAAGGTAAGAGACCAAGAGGATGTGGAAATATAATATTTTAATTGTAAAGATAGTGGGTGAAAAGTAAAGTTACTTTAATCAAACGTATGATAAAAAGTTATTGTACTTTTCTGCAAAAGTGCAACCCATTCACAATATAAAATATTAAAGACCACATCTACTGCCGTGTAGAAGTTTCTTTCCCTTTCCATGATTATACTTGAATCAAAACCATGCTTCTGATTGATTTGACTTTAACAAGTATGGGATTGCCAGCCATACTTAGTTGTTTGAACAAATCTTCAAGATCTTCGTCTGTTTGAGGTATCATTATCCTTTTCCAGAGGATAATATCAAACATTTTTGTCTCATACTTGATCCAAAAAGTGCATTCTTACTTTTACAAACAAAGATCTAAGGCATAATAGAACAACACATGTTTTCCCTTTTACATATGACTTACAATCTGAAAAGATAGAGTAGATTTCACATTTTTCACGACTCAGCTAATAGATTGTACAAGGAACTCTGATTTTCACTACTCAGTTGACAAAATATATCCGTTGATCACTTTTAGCTAGGACTCAGTTGATACATATTGGTCAGCTGATCATATAGATGCTCGGCTGTTCAATAGTAAGCTTAGGAGAACATAAGCTCATGTATTTGTATGATCAGTTGATCAAGAATGCTCAGCTGATCAATCAAATACATCAGTTTATAAGAGGAGATGACTTGTGTAAAGAAAGACTTACTTAGCTGATGCTCTGGGCCTCAGCTGATCCATTTCTTCACTCAGCTGATAGAGTAGGCACTCAGCTGATCAAATTCTTCACTCAGCTGATCACTTTCTTTACTCAGCTGATCAAACTGTTTACTCAGCTGATGGAATATATTCATCAGCTGATCAACAATTTTGCTCAGCTGATAGATTGTTTTCCTTAGCTGATGGTCTTCTTTACTTGTATTCTTCATCTGATGCTCCTTGGCTGATATCCTTTGGCTGATACATTGATTAGGATCTGATGCTCAGCTGATGGCTTATTTTCCTCAGCTGATGGTTCCATACTTAGCATATTTTTACATAAACTGATTCAAACAACACATGTTTGAATTCTTTCTAAGTCATACAGAATGTAGGGTTTGGTTATCATCAAATCCTATGTTTCAGGATAGGCAGAGATGATAATTAGGGTGAAGTGATTATCTCCCCAACAAATATTCATCCCTTCTTTCACGATATCCATTGTGAATGCAGGTCATGGAACACCATCAAGCCCAAAACATCCACGATTATGTTTTTTGATGTAGACTAACTATGACGCACAATACAAGTTGCAAAATTGATCCATTATCAATTCAACTTGAGCACGGCCATGCATTTTGATGTCATGAATTTCGTCAACGAGGGGCCAGGGATATCTCTCTAAAGAGGAACGAATACCTTTGACTACATCGTCCGTCATAACAACATGTTCTTGCCTGAAAACCTCCCTTATAATAGCCAGTTACAAACCGCGTTAGAAAGCAATCTAAACAAGCCCATATTATTAATCAAGTAGCGCATGTATCTCCAGTAGAAGGACAAACAATATTATCATCCTGATTTACTTGTGATCATGCCCATGAAGTAAACTCAGGTGTGGCTCCTCCAATTACTTGATCACTATCAAGTACATGCTAGTGTCGCGTAAACATGTATTCAAACCGTTATGAATACTTTACCAACCACTTGCCTCGATCTTAATTCATTTCTTCCTTCCAATGAAGAACGACTGATCGTGGAGCATTTATCCATGAAAGTAGTTAAACATGCTAAGATGGAACACAATAAAGGCTAACGAAAGTACCCGCTCTGCGCGCATTACCAAATCCCCATTTGATAATCGATACAATCAAAGAACATTATTGCTTTAATGTTCCCAACACAAAATATATCAAATTCAACTAAACAAACCCAAGCCAAAGCCACTTGTAAACCAAGTCTATGCAAGCCTAGTATGAAAACTCATCACTAGCTCACGACTAAAGCTTAGTAAGCAGATTCACAAAGTGACATCCATGCATACTCTAACAATCACCATATCTTCTATCGACAAACACTTAAAAGGTGTGCGCTGGCAAGATCAAGGTCCTTTGTCCAATCCTCCGTGCTCTCATTGTTTCAAAGAACCCAATAGAGTCACAATGCACAAGACTATGGTTCACATATATAAGCCATCATACTCTTATTTTCTCAAGAAAACCCAATAGAGTCAATGATGCTTAAAGAACCATTCTAGATGATAATGTTCCACTTAACAACACAACAATAACAATTCACCAAGAGCAATATATTACTCAAAGTTTCTTGCTACCACCGAACATCAACTTGAAGAACAATGTACCAAGATTTCTTCCAAGTATGTCAAAATGAGAGAAAAGAAACCATGTAATAAACCAAGTTGCTAATTAAATTAACACACTAGTTCATCATGTTTCAATATCACTCTGTTAATTTTGTCACTCCAAAAAGTTCATGTTCATATCTTCCAATTCTTCTTATCAAGCAATAATTTCTCAATCCCGGTTTTATAAACCGCCGAGTTAGGATATTATCTTCAATAAGAAGTATATCATGGATACACAATATTTGGAACACAAGTGCTCCCACTAGCTCTGGCATACATCCAAGCTTAATCTTCCTTTTTGAAAACTCAAGCCTATGATTTTCTCATTAAAGTGAAGATTACAACCTTGCGATGTTCATTCAAGTCTACGAGGATACATTCAACGTACAAGACCTTCGGAAAGTCTTAAAACACTCTTCCTCAAAATTCCCATGAAGGAATACTGTAACACCGGAAAAAGCACAAGCCATTTTTTTAAATGCATTGCGGAAGCTTTAAGTAAGCAAATCATTTACATACAAACCAATAATAACAAATATACAATCACTGTTCACAAACAAATGTATCATTTGTTTTGGCATTACAAAATAAACTGGCTCGTTTCTTTAAAAGCTTAGTATCAGAGTAATGGTCAACTCTTCCTTCTTCATTCACAAACACCAACCTGCAAAACATCAACTGGGGGGAATTAGCACAAAGCTAAGCGAGTAGAGGCTAAAACACCAAAAGCAAACATCCACGGTCAATATCAAAGCATGTAATCACATATCCCGAGAAGACCGGCGGTTCGGCGCAGAACCTACAACCAACGCCGGCCAAAGCAAAGGTTTACCGATAGCTCTCTACTGAATTCGCACAGTGAAATCCTCCTCTGAAGCAACATATGCAACACTAAGGCTACCACTGTTCAACCAACCAGTAAACAAGCCCAGCCCAATTCTACGTATAGCAGACTTCTCAAATGTAACTCAAAATCATCCTAAGAGCACGTATCGACCAAATAGTCATGCTACAGATATCAACAATCAACAGTTCAATCAATCCAATCCAATCTCAATAACATTAACCATAATCTTTACCATCCGCGATTAACGTCCACTCACCTCAGAATCAACACGAGCTCAGAGATCTAATATTACTGAGTCTTTTGGTTGCCTGAAAACACAACAACAATCAAATCAGTCTCGAATATATAAATATATCTTCTCATTTATATTTATATCTCAAATTCATATAAACAACTTAATCAAGTCCTACAAATAACATGCCAACTCATTCTAGTCAAAACACCAAGAAAATAAGTAAACTTTCTAAAATGTGCCCTGTCGCGCTGCGACATTGCATGCGTCACGCCGCGACCATGTCATATTTCAAATCCGCAAGTCAACAACCGGATTTTGGTGGTGGATTTCACAAGTATCGGATTTCAGGGTCGGATTTGGTAATTCTCGGATTTCTAAGGGTCAGTTTTGCCAAAGTTCCGGATTTCTCACAATCCGATTCAAAGTGTCGGATTTTATCAACGTCGCGCCGCGACACACGTATTTGCAGGTCATCTTCTTCATTTATCTCGTTTTTCAGCCAACTTAACTTTCATATAAACCTTTCTAACATCATGTATCTTCAAACAAAACATATATATAACATATAACTGAAGGTATTCGTTTGGCACAATCAAGTAGCAACGGAAGCAAGAGATAACACAAAAACTAAGGTAGCCAAACAAACACTTCCCATGGACCAACATCTACACATTGAATTGCAACTAGAATAAAGAAACAAGAAGCAATAAATAGTTATACCTTTAAGCAAGATCACAATATCTATTTCTCCTTGTCAAGTGTGTAGAATTCAACTAGAGAATTCCTCTAATGAAGTCCACCCCAAGCACCCTTGATTCCCTAATACTAGTAGGTTGGAGTAGCCACCAAAACAACACAATTCAAGAACAAGAAACACCTTTATGCATCAAAGCTAGCTCACAAAGTGTATATCACCTTCTCTAGTGCATCAAATTTGATCACCAAGAAGAATAACAATTGGAGAGAGTATGAACACATGCATAAGACTCTAGAACTACCAAAGTTCTGTTCAAGAGACATATGAATCGTGGCCTAGCATTCACTCACATTAATTGCATTAAAATGAGTGTTTAAAGTTGTTTATTCTGCTGTTACAGAGCATGTACACGGCTCGTATTGGTCAACACGGCCGTGTAGGCCCAAAGCCCACGGCCTCAATTGGCCCAAGATAGCCCGTGTCTAGCAGACCCAACACGGCCCGCGCCCACCTACACGGCCGTGTAGGCCCAAAGCAAACGGCCTCTACTTGGGTCAAAACGCCCCGTGCTAGTTGGGCTGGACACGGCCTGTGTACCATGCAGCCAAAACCAATTTTGGCCTTTTCTCTCTTTTGCTTGATCGTGTTGTCAGAATCAATACTTGGTGTGTGACCCAATAGGCCTATACGTCATCAGCGGTGCTATTAACTCGTTCGTGTTAGCGGGCATATTCCAACAATAACATATCTACAAACCATCATGAACACCTTTTTACTTAATCAAAACAACAAAATCTACAAAACCCATTAAACAAGTTTTCTTTCAAACTTCATCAATGGTGAAACTACATATACTCATGCTTTTCAACATATAAACACACCAATACGAATCATAACATGTCATAAACACTTTCTTACCTTCTTTTTGAATTCTAGAACTCTAAATCTTGACTTTGTAATTTCAAGTTTAGTAACCTTGCTTCACTCTTGGTTTTGCTCTAAAAACACACAATACACCTTCTTCACTCTTGATACAAATGATCAGGTTATTAACCACGTAGACATGAAATTGGTTTTAACCAAAGCAGGAGGTGTCCATTTACTTTTCATGCATACATACATACATTCTAACCAACATGCATACATACTTGTACGTTCTTTTTTTTTTAATTAGAGATTCACAAGTAACATATATATATATATATATATATATTCAAATTAAGTTAATAAATTCCATTGACTTTTAGTAAACACATAGAAATTTAAAAACACTATTAATCACATATCGCCGACCTGCTAATCTCCTAGCCCAGGTTTGCGGGTGTTACAAATCTCCCCTCCTTAAGAGCACTCCGTCCTCGGAATCCCTTCTCACTCAAACAATTGGGGGTATCTATCTTTCATCTCCGCCTCAGTTTCCCAAGTCAAATCAGAACCTAAACTGGGTTTCCACATGACTAAAACCATTAGTATCGGCTTCTTTCTGAGCTTGGTCACTTTACGATCTAATAGTTTAATAGGTTCCTCAATCAGTCTTTCGTCTGGGAGAATCTGGCTTTCGTCTTCAACTTTGCATTTTCTCAGATAACAGACATTGAACGTATCGTGAATACCTGCAAGCTCTGCTGGAAGATCCAGTGTAACTGTCTGGTCATTTACAATCTGACGAATACGGAATGGACCAATAAAACGCGGAGCCAACTTCCCGCGTTTACCAAAACGAATCACGCCTATCCACGGAGATACCTTCAAGTACACTAACTCTCACACGTCAAACTTAACTGGATGACGACGTGGATCTGCATACATTTTTTGTCTATCTCTGGCTGCCTTCAACTTGTCTCTAGCAATCGCAACCTTGTCAGCAGTTATCTGAACTATCTCGGGCCCTGCAAACTGCTTCTCACCAGCCTTTAACCAACACGTCGTAGTACGGCAGCGACGGCCGTATAACATTTCTCCCAATACTGGAGTGGTAAAAATTATTGTACGCAAACTCTATTAACGGCAGGTGCGAATCCCAAGATCCACCATACTCAATCACACAAGGACGCAACATATCTTCAAGTGTCTGTATGGTTAGTTCAGTCTGACCGTCAGTCTGGGGATGATAAGCAGTACTCAGGTTAATCCTTGACCCCAATTCTCTCTATAAACTCCTCCAGAATGTAGAAACGAATCTGGAGTTTCTATCAGATACAATCGACAACGGCATGCCATGCCTAGCAACAATCTCGTTAACATACAGTTGAGCCAACTTACTCAGAGAAGCCGTCTCACATGTAGCCAGAAAGGGAGCACTCTTTGTCAACCGATCCACAATCACCCAAATCATATCATTATTCTTCTGAGTTCGCGGAAGTTTAGTGACGAAATCCATCTTTATGTGTTCCCACTTCCACTCAGGGATTTCCAACTACTTCAAAGATCCATAAGGCTTCTAATGTTCTGACTTCACTTGTGCACAGATATGGCATGATTCTACAAAGTGTGCCACATCTGCCTTCATTGTAGGCCACCAGTAAAGCACTTTCAAACCGTTGTACATTTTAGTCCTTCCTGGGTGAATAGACAGTCTTGACTTGTGTGCTTCAGTTAGAATCAACTTTCTCAATTCTCCAAGCATAGGCACCCACACACGAGTCTTACACATCTTTAATCCACGAGAATCATCAGTAAGTTTGTCCTTACGTTTCTTCATCAGTTCTTTCTTCAAGTTTTCTTCCTTTGAGCTTCCAACTTTGCAGACTTTAGTCTATCCACTAGATCAGATACAATTTCCATACGCATGAATTGAATAGAACTTCCCGCTCCCTTGCGGCTCAGGGCATCTGCTACCACGTTTGCTTTCCCTGTGTGATATCTGATTTCGCAATCATAGTCTATTATCAATTCACCCATTGTCTCTATCTCATGTTTAGTTCTTTCTGTGTAAACACATACCGGAGGCTCTTATTATCAGTACAAATCACGCATTTGGTGCCATACAAATAGTGTCTCCACAGTTTAAGGGCAAATACGACAGCTACCAGTTCCAGATCATGAGTCGGGTAATTCTTTTCATGTGGTTTCAGTTGTCTTGAAGCATACGCAATCACCCGATCCCTCTGCATAAGCACACATCCCAATCCAGCAAATGACGCATCACAATAAACAATAAAATCATCTGATCCACTTGGCAATGCAAGAATGGGAGCATGACATAACAACTGCTTTAAAGTCTGGAAGGCTTTATCCTGATCACTACCCCATATAAACTTCACATCTTTTAGAGTCAACTTAGTCAACGGACCCGTAATCTTGGAAAGTCTTTTATAAACCTACGGTAGTATCTAGCTAACCCCAGAAAACTCTTGATCTCGGACAGTGTCTTTGGGGCGTTCCAATTCATAACTGCATCTACTTTCAAAGGATCCACCTTTACTCCCTCGTTACAGATCACATGCCCCAAGAATTGAACCTCTCTCAACCAGAATTCGCATTTCGAGAACTTGGCAAACAAATGTTCTTTCTTCAAAGTCTCCAGAGCCTGTCTCAAATGTTGTTCGTGTTCCTTCTCAGTCTTTGAATATATCAGGATGTCATCAATGAAGACTATTACAAAATCATTAAGGAATGGTCGACAGACTCTGTTCATTAAATCCATAAAAATCACAGGTGCATTGGTTAAGCCGAACGGCATAACCAAGAACTCATAGTGCCCGTAGCGCGTACGAAAAGCCGTTTTTGACACATCTTCTTCTAAAACACGCACCTGGTGATACCCTGCTCTCAAATCAATCTTAGAAAAGAATGAAGCTCCCTGTAGTTGATCAAACAGATCATCAATTCTTGGCAACGGATACTTATTGTTTATCGTTCTCTTGTTCAGCTCACGATAGTCGATACACATTCGCAAGGTACCGTCTTTCTTCTTTACAAATAACACTAACGCACCCCACGGAGATGAACTCGGACGAATAAAACCCTTGTCTAACAAATCTTGTATTTGAGTCATCATCTCTCGGATCTCTGAAGGTGCCAACCTGTACGGTGCTTTTGCCACTGGTCGGGAACCAGGAATCAGATCTATCTTGAACTCTACCTCACGAACTGGAGGTAGCCCTCGTAATTCCTCTTGAAACACCTCCGGGTATTCCGTTACCACCCGGATGTTGTTCATAGTCTGCTTCTCTTTCTTTCCATCAATTACATATGCCAGGTATGATTCGCAACCTTTACCCAATGCTTTTTTAGCCTTCAAACACGAGATTATAGGAATCACAGACCCATCTTTTTCTCCCCTTGCTATTACCCGTGTACTATCCGCCAACGGAAAAGAGATTAACTTCTTGTGACACTTGATACTGGCTTGATTTAGACTCAGCCAATCCATTCCAAGCACCACATCAAACCCAGACAATGGCATAACAAGAAAATAAACAGGAAAACACACGCCATCTATATCAATTTTAGCTCCAGCCACAGCAGTCGTGACCGGAACCATCATCCCGTCTACTACTTCTATATCTAAAGCAGTATCAAGTCTAATTACAGGCACATTCAACTTTTCACAAAATTCCACATAAACAAAGGAGCGATTTGCTCCAGAATCAAACAATACTCTAGCACGAGTAGTGTTTATAAAAAACATACCCGTGATACCGTCGTCTGTGGTGGTGGCATCATCCACTGTCATTTTAAACGCCCGACCCTCAGCAGTGGGTGGGTTCTTTTGCTTTTGACCTGCTGAAGACGATCCTCCAGCTCCTCCTCCTCTTGACCCTGACCCTGTCTTTTTGCTCATTAGGCAATCACCAACTCTATGCCCTTCCCTCTGACAATTCCAACAAACACTTCTCGGGAACCTGCACTTCTTCAAATCATGGCCAAACTAGCCACATTTCACACATCTCATAGTCTTGGGCGTACACTGCCCATTGTGATAAGATTTGCACCTACTACACCAAGGTGCCGGTTGTGTAGACCCACCTGAAATAGGTCTCCTATTCTGCTCCCCCTGCCTGTTTCCACTACTCTGCCCTCCCTGCCTCTGTTGAGCGTTATAATGTTCAAATCGTGATTTTTGTTGGGAAATCCTCTCCCCGCTCAACCTATTCCTCGCAATAATGTCCCCTTCAGCCGATTTGGCTAAAGTGAAAGCCTGGGATAGGGTGGTAGCCCACCTGGTGGCGCTACGGAGATCCGGATGCAGTGCCCCCACAAAATGGGCAATCTTCGATTCTTCATCAGGTACCCAGTGCATGGTAAACCTCATCTTTTCATTAAACTGTTTGATGAGTTGATCCACGGTCATATTCCCGGTCATTTGCAAATCCATGAATTTCTTCTTGATTTTGGCTATCTCGAAGGTACCACAATATTGTTCACGCAACTTTTCCTGGAATTGACTCAAGGTAATGCTCTCATGTTGCTGCTCTATAAAATGGCCGGTAATATACCACCAGACCATGGCGTCTCCCTTTAGCATCCTCGATGCGTATTTCACTTTCAACTCGTTTTCGCAATTGCAGGCATCCAATGCCTTCGCCATTTCCCTAAGCCAGTTCAACGTGATACTGGGATCAGAACTCCCCCGTTATTCGGAAGGTTTACAATCGAGGAATTGCTTGTAAGTGCATGGTTGTTTGTATCCCGGAAACGCAAATGGATAACCTCCAGGTCGTGGATACGGATAGAAGAATGGTTGCCGCATCATCTGAGTCACTGGTAGTAGAGTTGCTGACACTGGTGGTACGGTTGCTTGTTTGGATATCGCAGTTGGCACAGGGGTTGGTTCAGGTTGGTTCAATCTCAGGTCCATGTTAAGGACTTTACTTCGAAGATCCATCAATTCATTTTCCATTTTAAAAATTTACTCACTTTGATCCTCCTCTTGCTCTTGGCCAAACTTTCCGGCTTGGTTCAAATCCTCAGTTGTCGGTGCCTCTGCTGCAGCTTGGGTCACATGAGGTAGGATGGGAGTCTCTCTGTCAGCCATAATTTATTACAATCACATCACCTCATAGCTCATTAGCATAAACCGTTAGTATCCAAAATACAAACTACTACAGACAACTCTAACTCACCCTAATACCCCCGAAGGAAAGCTTGACCCTTCATGAGCCAAGATTTTGGAATGCAACACTGTAGTCGTGCATACATCGCCAAACCTAGGCTCTGATACCAAACTGTCACACCCGAAAAATCACAAGCCATTTTTTTAATGCACTGCGGAAGCTTGAAGTAACAAATCATTTACATACAAACCAATATTAACAAATATACAAACACTTTTCACAAACAAAAGTATCATTTGTTTCGGCGTTACAAAATAAACATGCTCGTTTCTTTAAAAACTCAGTATCAGAGTAATGGTCAACTCTTCCTTCTACATTCACAAACACAAACCTGCAAAACATCAACTGAGGGGAAGTAGCACAAAGCTAAGTGAGTAGAGGCTAAAACACTAAAAGCAAACATCCACAGTCAATATCAAAGCATGTAATCACATATTCCGAGAAGACCGGCGGTTCGCCACATAACCTACAACCAATGCCGGCCAAAGCAAAGGTTTACCGATAGCTCTCTACTGAATTGGCACAGTGAAATCCTCCTCTGAAGCAACATATGCAATAGTAAGGCTACCACTGTTCAACCAACCAGTAAACGAGCCCAGCCCAATTCTACGTATAGCTGACTTCTCAAACGCAACTCAAAATCATCCTAAGAGCGCGTATCGACCAAATAGTCATGCATCAGATAGCAACAATCAATATCACAATCAATAGTTCAGTCAATCCAATCCAATCTCAATCACATCATGCATCACATCAATAACATAAACCGTAATCTTTACCATCCACGATTAACGTCCACTCACCTCAGAATCAATACGAGCTCAGAGATCTAATATTACTGAGTCTTTTGATTGCCTGAAAACACAGCAACAATCAAATCAGTCTCAGATATATAAAAATATCTTCTCTTTTATATTTATATCTCAAATTCATATAAACAACTCAATAAAGTACTATAAATAACATGCCAACTCATTCTAGTCAAAACACCAAGAAAATAAGTAAACTTTCTGAAATGTGCCATGTCGCGTCGCGACCATGTCGGATTTCAAATCCACAAGTCAACAATGGGATTTTGGTGGCGGATTTCACAAGTATCGGATTTCAGGGTCGGACTTGGTACTTCTCAGATTTCTAAGGGTCGGTTTTGCCAAAGTACCGGATTTCTCACAATCCGATTCAAAGTGTCGGATTTTATCAACGTCGCACCGCGACCCTTAGGCGTAGCGCCGCGACACACGTATTTGCAGGTCATCTTCTTCATTTATCTCGGATTTCAGCCAACTTAACTTTCATATAAACTTTTCTAACATCATGTATCTTCAAACAAAACATATATATAACATATAACATGTCTACAAATCATCATGAACACCTTTTTACTTAGTCAAAACAACAAAATCTACAAAACCCATTAATCAAGCTTTCTTTCAAACTTCATCAATGGTGAAACTACATATACTCATGCTTTTCAACATATAAACACACCAATACGAATCATAACATGTTGTAAACACTTTCTTACCTTCTTTTTGAATTCTTGAACTCTAAATCTTGACTTTGTAATTTCAAGTTTAGTAACCTTGCTTCACTCTTGGTTTTGCTCTAAAAACACACAATACACCTTCTTCACTCTTGATACAAATGATCAGGTTATTAACCACGTATACATGAAATTTGTTTTAACCAAAACAGGAGGTGTCCATTTACTTTTCATGCATACATACATACATTCTAACCTACATGCATACATACTTGTACTTTCTTTTCTTTATTTTTAATTAGAGATTCACCAGTAACATATATATATATATATATTTCAAATTAAGTTAACAAATTCCATTGACTTTTAGTAAACACATAGAAATTTAAAAACACAATTAATCACATATCGCCAACCTGCTAATCTCCTACCCCAGGTTTGCGGGTGTTTCAAATACGATCTTTACATATAGTGATAAACACATGTATCCGAGTAACCTTCAACATAACCACTAAGAAGATTTCCTTATGATACCATCCCCATGGTCAATCATAACGGAACATTTATCATTAGTTGGTATTTGAAGTTCAAGTCCATGAATAGACTTCTTGGGCATGTAGACCATACAAGGATACTAATAATGTACAAGACTCTCGGAGAGTACTAAAACACTTCCTCAAAATTCCTATAAAGGAATAGAGTCTTTTCATTGCACTATCATACCTTCATAATCAAGAAAAGGCAGTGATACACCATAAGTCATCCAAGCATACTTCAACATAACCACCAGGAAAAAACTCTTTTATGATACCATCCTCATGGTCAATCATATTATAATTTTTACCACCTGTCGGTATTTGAAGTTGTTTACATCTCAATCCATGCATACCCTTAGGTTTGCACCAAGGCATCGGATCAACCAAGTCCAATACTTGGATATCCTCATGGATTGCATCCCATTCTCATTACCTCTCTCCTTCTAGTATACACTAGGCCTACCACGACTTCCGATAGTTGATGAATTCAACTAATCCATCATGGAGTTATCTTCCTTTAGATATATAACGTATATCTATCCGGCCTTACGACAACTCCTATCAGAAATAGGAAGAGTAACGAATTATGCCAGGTACTCCGACATCGCCATGCTGAGTTCCAATCATTACTGTTTGCATGCTAGTGCCAACATCAGGTTTTACCATTCAAGGCTCCGTTTATTCCCACTAGCTCCCATAGATACTTTAACTTGCCATTGAGCGACAAAACCTTGTCCTCAAAATTTTGTGAAAGAAATATCTCACGCTATCAATAGGATGCCTAATGGAGTAGCATCTTTAGTCCCCGGATTCCTCCACCTCACGTCTACACATAAGCTGGATAATCTAGGTTTTGAGATAGACAAGCAACGACACTCTTTCTAGTCTTTTCTCCTAAGATGCGTATTAAACCATCTTTGTTGATTTTGTATATAGAACATTCCCCGCCACATTTAAGCATCCCAACACTTTGGGTATGAATTTGTGTTCCATCAAGACCCGAATATATCCAAGAATATTCGGTTCCTCCTCTATGCGACCCATATGCCAATGTGTCCTAGGAGAAATAATTTATGAGATAAATCCCACAATTCTTATGATGATCACAAAATTCATAAATTAAGATACTCAACATCTTTACAATATTTAAGTAACTTAACTTTTTCCCACAAACCTTGTATGGTAATTATTGAACATCTCAAAGGTTTCAAAATATACCCATCCCTACTACCACTACGGGTATAGTTAATGAAGTGTATGTAGTTATCCCCATGGACTTGCTTGAACGTATTAAACACATAAGTGTGAACTAATTACAACAAGCTCTTAATCCTCTTCCATACGCCGATGAGAGATATACAAGTCATTTAGCCTAATGAACAATTCTCACACTCAACATTCGATCAATTATCAAATGCATCCAAGATTCCAAACCACACGGAACTTGGTGAAGCAAGTATTGTTTACATAGCTAAATAATCTTGTTACTGGGATAACTAAACCAAATCAATTTTGGATTTAAACACATCATTCATGATTACTTTATTACTTTTAAGCAAAAGCTTATAAATGCTATGAGATGGATAAACTTTGAAATAAACCACTAATATATATATATATATATATATATCAAATACAAAGTAATATCTATCGTCAACCAATGCATAAATAGACTTAATATTTCTCTCGCCACACAGGGCAGATAATATATTAATCTAATAAAGTAATAAAATAGCTAGATGAAATGGCGAGATCAAAACTCCCAATCCTCTCAATCGAGACAACGTCCAAGTTTCCCAATCTTGAGCTCTAGCTCTCCATGCCCTATCAGCTACTTCTTCCATTTAACACCTACACTTTGTAACAAAACAATTTTGCAACAAACGTGAGTGTTATAGCCAGCATTTCAATAAATCTAGCTAAGAAGTAGAATAGCAATGGAGCTAATCATGAATGTACCTGATGACGAGGAGCTATTCCCTTGCCTCATAGGAAGCTTTAACTCCTTCGGACACTCAGGACAAGCGTGGTGGCGCCAATCTCCATATTTACCGCAGAAATAGCAAACTTCTCGTTTTGGAGTCGTATTCTCTTTCTCGGTTTTGCGTTCCTTAAATAACCAGGTGGGAACGAACTTGCGTTTAGCCATGTTAGACTTGAAAGTCCTAAGCATGCCATGTAACTCGTGTAAGGATTCTACCATTTTGTCCTTTTGATAGTTTTTGATAAACTCATCATCAGACGCGGGCAGGGACTGGAGAATCATATTCACCGCAAGCTCCCTCCCAATGTGAAATCCTAGTATTTCCATTTGGTCAATGTATGCCTTCATACGAAGCACATGAACACTAACCTTCCCACCTTCCTGCATCCGGAAACCGACAAGGGCCTTGACACACATATGTCCGATTAATCATGTCCTTCAACCGATTAATCATGTCATATGCACTCATATGCCCGGGTTGCTTTCGCAGCTCGCAGCTTATAGTCGATAACATGAAAGAAGAAACATCTTTTGTGTCCTTGACACGCTTTTCAAAGGTGTATCTATTGGCCCAACTTGTGTTTGTAGCAGGTGGTTTCGGAAGAGGTTCCTCGAGGATGTGCAACTTAGATTCATGGCAAAGGACAATTCACAATTGCCTATACCAATCCATAAAGTTCACGCATACGAGTTTCTCATTTTCTAGGAACGAACAGAGAGAAAAATTCGGTGTTGCGTTGTTAGCGTTTGTCATCTACAATTTTATAGTACACGTTTTAGTGAATTTAGATATAATCCTTGTAGAAATAATTACCCAAATAGTTTTCAAGAACAATTATTTAAACAAGGCTAGAAACCGTATTTCACTTTACCTTATGATGGGTTTACCGCGGATCACAAAGCAAAGTTATTTAGGTCGATAACCATTTTACCAATTGCAAACACTTTGCAACTTCTAGATCCTTGCAGGATCCATTGACAATCAAAATGTCTTTTGGCATGTTTAATCCCTTCTCGCACCAATCCTAACTTGATCCCCTTAAGTGACTCGGCTAGAGCTCGACACCACCTAAGTGTCACAAAAAGAATTGTAAACCGCCCGTCAAGACACACAATCGAACTCTTGCCAATAATTGGCTCGTGCTAAGCTCGACAACCAATATTGCAAGTTACCACACTCACCTTCCACACAGTTCCACTCAGCATGACTCGTGCTAAAGCTCGACAATCATCCAAGTTTCACTAGATTCGGGTGGTGTCGTCTTACGGATGACGCTTGATTTACAATTTAAAAAATAGGATTTCGTTTTCCCCGGTTAAAACAATTTTAACCCATTTTGCGAATTAACAAATCAAGTGATAAATTTTTATCCACTTATAATATAATTGTTAGGTTTTAATAATTGTATTGAAATTAGTAGTTAAATTGTGTGTGAAGAGAGCTTAAATTGAGAAACTACTCATAGAGTATAAATAGGGATATGACCCTTGTAATTAGTCAAGCTTTTGCCATTTATCAAGAGTAGGAACTATGTGTACTTAAGTGTGTTCTTCATTTTATACACATTCTCTCTACTTTGATGATAGTTCTACTTTGCAATTGCTTGATACTTGAACCACTTGGGACAAACAAGTGGTATCAGAGCCTAATAGGAAAGGTTTGATTGAATTTGGTTGAAATTTGATTGAAATTTGATCAAAATTTGGAGAATTTTTTGAATTTTCGTCACTTTTTGGAGCTGAAAATTTAAAAAAAATCTAGAAAATTCATACTAACTCCGTTTGATCTGAATTTTGGATATGTTGTTCGTGATAATGATATGTATCTACTATACAAATTTCATGCTTTAAATCCATTCCATGTGAGAGAAATCTAAGAATTATGAATCTGGGTTTTTGGAAGATGTTATTGAGACTTGAATTTTGAAATTCATGATTCAGTTGGACTTAATTGCTCAATATTTGAACGAGTGTTAGTAATCATATCACGAATCAATCTGCAAAGTTTCATATCAATTCATCAATCAAACATGGAGTAATTTAAAAATCAAGTTTGTTGTGTTCTTGGTTAATTTTGGTTAAATTCGTGATTATTGATTCAAATTGGTACAAAAGGAGTGTTTTAAAAGTGTTTGTGATGGTGGATATTGATTAATTTGAAGAGAAAATTCATTTTTGGTAAATATTTGAAGATTCAAGTTAGATATGAGTTTATTTGTTCTTGATGTTCTTGGGAAAGAAGATGAAAGTTTGGGTGTTTAATCCATTTTAGTTGTAGATTGATGGTTAATTTCTGTTTGTAGTGAAATCCAAATTTTGACAAAATTTTCCCTTTAGACTTCGAGCGCTGATTTTTTTTGCCATATTCTTGTTGTACAAATCTTCCACTTAGACTTCGAACATTTAATATTTGGCTTCGAACATTTAGACTTCGAGTGCAATATTAGTTTTCCTTTTAATATTTGAGTTCAATATTAATTTTGCTTTTAACAAGTGGACTTCGAGCGCACATTTTTTTATTCGACTTCGAATATAATCAGGTCACTTCGAATACGAAGTTATAATCATTGTTGTGGATTAAATTCTTGACCAAATCAAATCATTCCTAAATGATCGTATATTTTTTAAGTATCAAGATGTCAACAAATTTCAGCACAACGTATTCAATTAAACAAGGGATTGACAAATGAAGAAAGAACAAATATCACTTAAGTGAAAATGAATTATTTCTCTTGCTTAGATTAAGAAAAATGTTTGACATTCATAAACCATGGTATAATGCTTGTTTTGAGAAAGGTGATTTAATTGTAAATCTACAAAAAGAAAATTTCGCTCTTATTAATGAAAATGCCAAATTGATTGTCAAACTTCAAGCGTGTGAAACGGAGAAAATCTCACAACTTGAAGTACATTATGAAGTGGAGAAAAAGAAATCAGAGATTTTGTTAGAAGAGAATGACAGGTTCAAAAAACAAATGTCTAGAGTGTCTGAGAAACTTCAACTTTTGGAAAAGAAATGTCAAGAGTATAAAGTTGAAGTTGAGAAGAAGGATGCAGATACACAACAGGTAAAGAAAAGAGCAAATGATCTAAAAGAAGAGAATGTCAAGTTTAAAGACCTCATATCTGAATTTTCTGTTGAACGTCAAGATTTTCAAAGGATGTTGCAGAATGATGATAAGTTGATAGCAAGTTTAGGTATTGAAAAGGCTGAATTGCAAAAAAAAGTCACAGGACTTGAGCAACAGCTTCTTGCTTCTTCTAAACTATATATTCCTAGCTCAGTTCTGAAAAACAAAATATCTGAGATTCAGAAGACTCTGGACATAGAGAAGAAAACATTGGAGAGAAAGAGACTACAGTTTTTGGCTAAACTCAAGTTCGCAATGCTTCTTGCTGAAAAAGCATCTGAATCTACCAAGACTTCCGCTGATACTATCAATTTTGATTCAGAAACACATTGTGGTAACGATACTAACTCTTATTTTTCTGTTGTAGATACTGAAAGTAGAAAATCAGATGACGATTTCATTGATGCTTCTTCTCCCAAAGCAACTACTTCTTATCAAAAGCCAAAAGAAACTGAATTCAGAAGTCAACAGAATGCATCTTATTCAAGTTATATTGATTCTGAATTATCAGTAAGCTCAAATGATTCTTTACCAAAGACTAAACAAGATTGGATTCCAAAGAATCTAGGTGACAAGTTTGTAAAGATATCATCATTCTTGACTGAAAAGAAGACAACCACAAAAACCTCAATCTTTAATTCACCATTTGGTTCAATCAATCATGTGCTAATTAATTCTCATCCAACGCAATACCTAATTAATTCAAAATGTCATAACTAATTAATTCTCATCCAACGCAATACCTACCGGGACATCTTCAGAAACTAAACCTAGAGCATCTGAGTTTCGAATGAAGAATGTCATCAATGATGGTTTTAAGTCCAATGTTGTACCACAAAGAAGAATGCATAGACAACATCATTCTGGTAAAGTTAATCATACTGATATTCAATATCATTCATTTAAACATCTAAATACCAACTTTTTGAACAACAACAACAACAAATTCTTTTCTAAAGCAAAGCATAATGAAAGTTTTCTACTCAAAACTGATGTCAAATATCCTTTTGTGGTATACTCAGTCAAGCACTTAATCAGTCTTTCAAAAGAGAATATTTTTACAACATCGAGAACAAATCATAAATTTCTTGTTCAAAATGGTATTCCCCAATTGCACACAGGCCCAATGCATAGAAAGGTTCATAAACCTAACATAGCTGGACCCAACTTCAAGTGGGTACCAAAATGTGCTTAATCTGTTTTATAGATCTAGTTAGAGACATTGTTGGAACACAATGAAGATCATTCGGTATGCGTTGAAAAGCACATTGTGTTCAGTATGCTAACAAGTTCAATCTCCTGACTTGAAGAAAGAAGAGTGTTCCCTGCAGTCCGTTTCACACGTCATTGTGTTCAGCATTAGCCCGAGTCTAATGATCTGAGAAACTTAATGTTTGTAGTTTATCATTCCTTGATATAACTTGTGTGATAATGGTTCATTATTTAAGGGAGAGCAAGAATGACATCGATTCTTTGACAGACAAATCATTTTTGTCGAGAACCTACAAGATTGCAATTTTGTATTAAAATGAAAACTATTTTTGTGCATTCTTGTAGGGGGAAGCAAGTTTTTTCTCTAACCTAGTTGATGTAAAATCATTTTCAAATTTCAATGCATCAACTTAGGAAGAGTTTATTTTTTATGCTTTCAAATAAACATTGAAAAATGAAAATTCCAAAAACAATACAAAATTTTAAAATTCAAAAAGATTTTCAATGTTCAAATTTTATCGTTTTCCCATCGAGAAGGCATTCATTCGTCATTTTATTCTGATGCCTTTCTTGATACATTTCATTGTTGATCTTCCAAATGATCATCTTTCATTTTCTGAATTCCATCTAAATATCATTCTGATATCCTTCCTTCATTGATGAAAATTCGATTCTATCTGGAAAACCGTTCATTCTTGTGTCAATCATTTTTTACGTGACACATACTTTTCAAGTGATCAACAAGGCACCAAAGAGTGAGGGAGTGTAGGACAATTCTACTCCTATGGTCAATCCAGAACCGGAAGGACCTGCCCCAGGAGTTCACCTTATTCCAAAAAAAACAAAGGGTTTAATAGGTCAAATAGGTGAGCAGATACTGATTGGTGGGCAGAGATAAAATGAAAATGAGAGGGGTGGAACAGGAGATGGGGGTGCATATGATCAACTAATCACTTTGAGTATATATTTCAAATCATTTTGTCATTTCCTGCTTTAAAATTCTTTGATTGTTCATATTCTTTGATTGCTCAAATTATTCTTGACAATCTTTCTCAACTAAATATTTCGTGAAAATCATTCTTGTTGACATCAATATGATTGCTCCTAATCATTTGAACAGATAAGCAGTGTCCATTTGTATCCAACGGAGATACAAACATTCATTTTGGAAAGAGAGTTTGAGGGAGAAGTTGAAAAATATTTAGAGAGCTGAGGGTGAGAGATAGGATCCAAAGAAAAGAAAGATCCTCTCCAAATAGTGTCAATCTGGGTAACCACATATACTACTAGATTTCATGTGTTGAACTTTGGTATTGAAGAAGACATCATAAACCCAGTGATACAATGCACTAACCCCACCCAACTACTTAATTATCTCTTAAAAGATGATTGTTTCAACTTCACACGGAGAATTAGCACATTTCTATTGACATCTCACTCGGAGATTGTTAATATTGAAGCAAAGAGGATAGCTACTCCGGTCCCGACTTCTTTCATGCACTTATAGAGTAGAGCTTATTGCTATATCATTTCATTTCTTAGGACACATGATGGAAATGTCACAAGTATCTAGTTTTCGTAACTGATATCGGAACATCTTGAGTGTTATTTTTGTGATATTCACGATGATAGATGGAAATCCTACTAGTGCTATCATTATTCCAACACTGAATGTAGGTCACACAGTTTAAAAACTGTGTGTTTACAAGCAATCTATGTGATCTCGGTGTTAACATTTTCAAACAGGAACTTTGAGATGGTGCCCTAAAGACTGTCTCGGATACTTTCATTGCAATATCATTGTGGTCACAATGTCAAAGAGATACATATTTGATAAATTCAACTGAATGTCATGACGAGGATTCTAAGCTATAAATGTTGAAGTATTCATACACAAATCAAGCTGAATGTCAATTACAATTGCATGATGTTCATGAAGAATCCTGATCATCATGAGGGGGAGAAAGTTTAAAGAAATTGAAATTCAGTTGATTTTGAAAGAAGGAAACAAAAATATTAGCTGATTTTTACTGAATTGAAGATGATGATCAGTTCTTATTCTCAGTGCTATTCTTAGAGCTCATCAAAAGTGTGCAGCTAAAGACGACCAGATTCATGTGTTGAGAGGGGGACAAAGAAGAGTTTAATTCTAAAAAATCAATATATGTCAAATTAAGGGGGAGCAAAGAAAAGAGATATCTATCAAATTTGAAAGAGATTCAAAAGAAAAGATGACTGTGTGATCAAGACATTATGATCAGGATAAACAAGATCAAGAGCTACATTTAAGGGGGAGAGAACAAAAGATTCTTCCTAAAGCAAAATTTTTTGTGCATAAAAGTTCAAATCATTGTGTTTAAAAGCTCAAGATCAGAAAATGCAGAAAACCACTACATGCTAAACAGTTCATACAACCAAAGGTTGAAAAGCCTAAGGTTACCGATACAAGATAAAGACAATCACAAAAACAACAGATTGTCAAGTTTAAGATAAAGATTGTTGATGTGTGCTTACCTAATTCAAATTCTCACCAAGATTTTGGAAGGAGAGATTATTCTTAAAAGTGAAGAATCTACTATTCAAGGTGAGAAGACATTTTGAAGACATCAAGATGAAGAAAGAAGATTTTAAAAGAATCAAGTCAAGATCCCCAAAGCTTTCACACAGTGCAGACAGAAAAAAAATATGTGCATACTTCAAAGGGGAAGATTGTTCACATATACTGAAAAGTCAAAACAACTACTATTTCAATACAAAGGGGGACATTGTTAGGTTTTAATAATTGTATTGAAATTAGTAGTTAAATTGTGTGTGAAGAGAGCTTAATTGAGAAAATACTTATAGAGTATAAAAAGGGATATGACCCTTGTAATTAGTAAAGCTTTTGCCCTTTACCAAGAGTAGGAACTATGTGTGCTTAAGTGTGTTCTTCATTTTCTACACATTCTCTCTACTTTGATCATAGTTCTACTTTGCAATTGCTTGATACTTGAACCACTTGGGACAAACAATAATACAAATTTATATTATCTTGTTAATTCTATACGCGCGGAAAGAAATATAAACCAATTTTATAAATCTTTGCGTTTTATATATTTTTGAAAAATTATCTAGCATGCGATATCCTACACATCCATGAAAAATAATAAAATATATAAAACAACCACGCATACACAATAGTTCGAACATGTCCAAATCCTATGTGTTTTCCCCGCGAGCCACACGGGGAAAACAAGGTCAACTAAGGAATCCAAGATCCAAAGTACCAAGTCGGGTGTGCTCCCACTGAAACCGGCATCTCCAAAAAGCAATCCGGACTTAACGTTGCCGAGACATCAACGCCGTGATACTCGTTGGTTTATTACATACAAAATCAACTTCTATACTATTTTACAAATACATAGAAGAAGAAATGGCATGCAAGCCACAATCCTAAGCTACTATAAACGGCATGCAAGCCGCACCAAATAATAATAATAAAAATTACAACAATACGGCACGCAGGCCACCAAAACTAAAAAAACCAAGCACCACAACAAATAGGTCTAAAGGGCATCTAGTTACCGAACCACAACCAAAGCAAAGCCATGGTGTGCCACAAAACCATGTCAAACATATTTTGATTAAGATTACCAACAAGACACCCAAGGCACATAAACCAATCCTTGTACATATGCATTAGTAATTTTAATTCACCTTTAAAATTACATATTCATATACACACCTTTAAATATATATATTTTTATGCACTTCATGCCAAGCCTTACAAAATATATAAATTCAAGGAATCAAAATATAGTGGGGAAAAACTAGATCAAAGACTAGTCCAACCAACAAATCCGAAATTTAAATATAATTTTAAAACATGTTTCAAAAACAGTTTCTGGCCCAAAATGCGAAAGGCACGGGCGTACCCTCTAAGGGTACGGGTGTGTCCGACCATTTCCAGTTTACAGTTTAAACAGTTTAAGCCTTAAAACAATTCCGCCAGCACGTCCCGTACCCCCACTTGTACGGCCGTGCCCCGATGGCCGTGCCCGTTCACAGGAAAATAAAATTTTGACAAAAAACTCAAAATTCCAGTTTCAGTTCAAAGCCATGTTACAAATGGCTCTGATACCACTGTTGGGTTTTGGTGGCATCTATAAAACGCAGCGGAAACAAAAACGAGTATAAAACAATTTCATTTTATGCCACCAATACACCATGCAATGGACCATGCTCTAGACAATGGCAAAGCAACTAAAAGAAAGGAACAAGTAGAGGAAATATATACCATACTATTTCTCTAGCTCCTTGGTGATGATGAATATGAGAATAAAATGTTGTATTCCTCTACCGGTATCCACACCAATTGTATTAGATTCCCACGTGCTAGCTTTGTTTGGACGCCACCAAAAGCACCACCGACTTGAGTTTAACACCACTTGAAGATTGATGTGCCAATCTATCTTCCAAATGTGTGTGTTGAGAGAGAAAAATGAACTAACTTGAAGTTAGAAGTTCATGTATATATTTTTCCTTCATGGTTTTTCCAACAACCTCATGGTACATACAAACTAGTAATATATAAGGAATAAGACCACAAATCATAACTCATATCACTAGCAAGTAATTGCCATGAAGCCATATTAAACTAGTCTTAAAAGGCTAGTTAAAGCGTGCCGTGCAGGGCACGCCCGTGCCAGCCCACGGGCACACCCAAGTCACGCCCGACTTGGGCTTGTGCTTTCGCACTGGGCACGGCCGTACCTCCACTAACCACGCCCGTGACGGCCCCAATAGGTATGCCCTAGGCACGCCGGCCTTGGGCCCGTACCTGGTATAGGGCACGCCCGTACCTTCACAAGGCACGGCCGTGCCCGGCCTAACCAAAACCCATTTTGGCATTTTCTCTCTCTTGTTCAAAGATGTTGCCGGAATCAATACTTGGTCTGTAACCCAATAGGCCTATGCCTCATCGGCAATGATACCAACTTGTGTGTGTCAGTGGGCATATTCCAACACTTATTCATATCCCTACATGGGATTTCCTCCAAACATGGGATACAGGCAACCATGCACTTATAAACAATTTTTGGATTGCAAGCCTGCAGAATACCATGGTAGCACTGATCCAAATATTACTCTAAATTGGTTATGAGATACAGTTAGAATCTTGGATGAGATGAGAGTCCGGTTTGCTACACAGATGCTCAAGGGAAAGGCAATGGTTTGGTGGGATTCCATAACTACACATCTTCCTATAGCTCAGATGGTTGCGATTACATGGGATCAATTTCAAAACAAACTGTGTGAGTAGTATTGTAACGCGTTTGAGTTAAACAAGATTAGGAAGGAGTTCATGGATTTGCATATGACGAATTAATAGAGCAGTTTAATGAGAATATGAGGTTTGTGACTTAGTGGGTGCCTGATGAAGATTCCTATGTTCAACATTTTTTCAGGGTGTTACTTCCAGAGTATAGGAGTACGGCACAGTTAGCTGGATCGTTGTCCCAGGCATTCACCTTAGACAAGTCTGCTGAGGGGGACATTTGTGACAACCGTCACCAAAAGCAAATGTATATATATATATATATATTTATATTTATATTAAAAAATAATAAATAATAAAAAATATAATAATAATAATAAATAAATAAAATTATATATATTTATATATAAAAACATGTATATAATTATATATATATATATATATTGTATATAATAAACAAAAAGAAAAAGAAAAAGAAAAAGAAAATAGAAATCAACCCAACACAACACAATTATTTATTTTACTTACACACTCAACCATCATCACCACCTCACCCCCCCTCACTCTCTTCTTCTTTTTTTTTTCTATAAATACCAACCCTTTTTATTCATTTTTCACACTACCTTCAACCAACTTACTCTCTCTCTCATTTTCTTACACTCCATCTCTTCTCTTTTCTCTCTTCTTCTTTCACCAACAAAATCTCCCAAGAACATCAAACCCTTGTTCATCTTGTGAAGATCAAAGACAAATCAAAGAAAAAGAGTTGGTAAGATGATCATAAAACACTCATCTATACTCTTCTACCTTTCTTCTTTTCTTCTTTCTTCTTTCTTTTATTTATTTTCTTTGTTGTTCATCTTATTTCCTTTATATATATATATATATCTATAATCATGTAAATATAAACATCCTACCAATGTTGTAAGGAGCACATGAAATGTGCATCATCCTACCATTGTTGTATGGAACTTAATCAACTAAAAATCAAGAAAATATGACTTTGATCATACATGTGTTTCATCTTAACGAATGTTGTAAGGAACACATAAAATGTGTATCATCCTACCATTGTTGTAAGAACACATGGATTAGCAAAGCTTATACTCATACAAGATGATTAATCATGAATATAAACATGTTATATTAAATTTATGACCCATAAGCAAAAAGAATATTAAAGCTGGCAGATTCTGATGCTAGAACTCCCCAATTGTTTTTGTTATATCTGGAGTTCTAGGTATCAAAATCAGTTGATTCTTTTTGCTAATCTTAGTTTAAGGTGTTACCTTTCAATTAAACCTGATTCACTAATTTTCATCAACGTTTGATCCTTCAAACATATTCAAAAAAACCCATATGTTGAATCTGGAAATCTGACAGATTTAAAAAGGTACACTTTAAATGCGTGTAACTTACTCATTCTTGGGTAAAAATATGTCTAGTTTTTTTTAAAAGTTTAATCGTTGAGTCGTGGTTAATTCCCAGTTTGAATCATGTAAAAAAGAGGTCGTATGAGCCCTAAACAGACGTTTTAGTAACAACATGTCATCCAGACACTGATCAGTGGACATCTTATACACTTTTAATTATTAAAAATATTAAACATGGATTATAAATTCCTATATTTTACTGGACATTCTAGAAACATGTATTAAGATTATATTAAAATATCAAACCTTAATATGACTACTAAAATACAATTTTTAATTTTTAAAGTTCAACTTAAAGAACTGAAAATTTCAGTGAACAGCTATGATTTATGGAAAAATAGAGACAACCTTTAACTATTTAATAAATAAGTTAACAATAAATATATAATAGAAACTAATAAATAAAATAAGTCTAATAGAGCTACATACCTCTTATATTAGGAAAGGAGCTTCGGTAGGAACAAGAAATCCTTACGAGTGAACACCTTTGCATACCGAGTGAGTATCATAGCCCCTTTCTACCGTATTTCATATTATTTTGGGGTGAAAGCATGTGTATATATTTCATGAAAAGTTTATTGCCTATCTTATTTATTTCAAATATTATTTTGAGCACTTATGGTATTATTCTTTGATGTGCTTGGGTGATCGTTGTAAGGCCCTTTCGTTAGACATTATTCCTTAACTCCGCTAGTGTGCCGATGGTATTTGTAAGTAGCGCTATTTGGAGATTCCGACGTCTCCCATTTATGGTTGACGAACTATAGATGTACTTTACCACTACTAACGTCATTTAATATAGGCGTTAGGTTTATCATGTGCAATTGGTTGTCGGCTAGGTTGGATAATGGCTCAAGCAACAATCATCATAGTCTATTACTACCATGTGCAACGTATTGGGCAATATAATACATCTTCTATCATTCATGCATACTTTTATTTTATTCCAAAAACTTCCATCAATTATTTAAACTTTTCTCATTTAAAAGATATTTTGTGCATATATTAAATACCTATGAACTCACCAACTCTAGTAGTTGACCGTTTTCTTTCTTTTACCCGTGCTTTCAGGTGATCGTCGTTAGGTACCTTATGCATACAAACATGATGTGTGGCATCTTCATCTTCATCGTCACGTTTTATAAAAACAATATTTATTTTATTTTCGCATCGTACAAGACAATGTCATTTAATTTTTATTCGATTATGTAACTTTTATTTATCTTTTACCCGAACTACTTATTTTTGTTAAGTCAATATAATGGTTATTGTCTATTTACCTTGTGCGATGATATCTTGTGCTGTGACACCTCGTGTTTCCGCTTTAGCGGGGTGTGACAGATTTGGTATCAGAGCCTAAGGTTATAGAGAATGTTGTTTTCCTTATGGGGGAAAACACCAACTATAACCAAAGGTTTATAAAAATGATTTTCAAAATAATTTTGTTTGAAATGCATTAAGTGTATTGATAATATAATTAAGCTAAGTACCACATTGTTATACCTCAATTAGACAAAGCCTGATCACCTATGTCTAATTTAGCTATGTACGATATGGGACTTAGGGTAGTTATAATAAAAATATACTTAGAAACATTTTTCATTTATTTTCTTTCTGGAGCACGATTATTGTGTGTGTGCATAAGCATGGCATATCATAAGTACTTGCATATATTAGCACACTTAGTAACCAATTTTATATATATCGAAGTCTGTAATGTTATCATTAGGTTGACGCACTAAGATTACATATTCTTTACCCATGGAGGTTAGAATAGAAACTTAGTAGGAGAGTCCCCGAGTTTCACGACCTAGTGTATTATCAACACCAACTTCCTGTGAAGCATGTGTTAGGCTCACGGCTAGGAAAAGAGTTCCCTTACCAACGAGAGTAACATCGTGACCTTTTCATTAGGATGGAGAGAATTGTTGATTTAGGGAGCACATAGAGGCACCCTGAGTAGTAACGGGAACTATATGATTGAACATGTTTTGCTTAAATCACGTTATGAAATGTATGATTTTAAAATTTTACATACATTGCTATATGATTGAACGGGAGTGTTAGTTGTTAGACCTTATATCTTAGGATCACCATAACCTAGCTAAGTAGAATTTGTACAAATGAGAGACCCGTATGTGATTACTAGTATGTTTCTTCTGAACAATTATAATGCATCAATGCTATCTGACTCTAGAATATATAGAAGCTTCGTACCACTAGTTTTTAGGCCAAAGCTCAATCTAAAATTTCAAATATTGAAAGAGGCCTATATCATGGAATTTGCTAATGGACAAGAAGTCAAGACTAGAGATATAATCACTAAGTGTACCTTGAACTTAGCCAGCAAAAACTTTAACGTAGACCATACCAATCAAATTAGGGAGCTTTGATGTAGTTGTTGGTATGTATTGGCTATCCAAAAATCAAGCTAAAATACTTTGTTCTGCAAAGATCATTCAGATTCCACTATCACAAGATGAAACGCTTGTCATATAAGGAGAAAAGACTAGGAAGAACGTCAAGGTGGTATCATGCATGAAAATGCAAAAATATTTAAGAAAGGACTATATCGCATTCTTCGCTCACGTTGTAGAAACGGAGGTTTAGGAAAAGCACATTCATGATTTTGCAATCGTTCGGGATTCTCCCAAGGTGTTTCCGGATGAATTACTTGGATTACCCTCAGTTAGACTAGACAAATTTGGATTGATTTAATCCCTGGAGCCGCGCTCGTAGCAAAGGCACCATATCGGTTAGCCCCGTTGGAAATGTAGGAAATTGCCTGCACATCTTCAAGTGCTACTCGACAAAGGAATTATTCGACCAAGTACCTCACCATGGGGAGCCGTAGTCCTATTCGTCAAAAAGAAAGATGGATTGCTACGAATGTGCATACACTATAGGGAACTCAACATATTGACCATCAAAAATCAATACCCTCTTCCTCGAATCGATGACCTTTTCGATCAACTTCAAGGTGCTACCTATTTTTCTAAAATCGATATTCAATCTGGATATCATCAATTAAGAATCTGTGAAGAGGACGTGCCCAAAACCGCGTTTAGAACACGTTATAGTTATGCCCTTTTGATTGACAAACGCACCAATTGTCTTCATGGACGTAATGAACCGAGTATGCAGACTATACTTAGATAAGTTGTGATTGTGTTTGTTGATGATATACTCATTTACATGCGACACAAGAGCAACCATGAAAAGCATTTAAGGTTGATACTAAAGTTACTTAAGGATCAGAAGTTTAAAGTTACTTAAGGATCAGAAGTTTAAAGTTACTTAAGGATCAGAAGTTGTATGCCGGAAATTACGTTTTCTAGGCCACGTAATTAATAGGAATTCATGTTGACCCAACAAAGATCGATGCCATAAAGAAATAGGAACCCCATATATCCCGACTGAAATTGTAAATTTCTCGGTTAAGTACATTTATTTATAGCAAATTTCTCAAAATTTGCACAACCACTCGCGGCATTAACTCAAGAGGATAAGAAGTTTGTTTGGTGAAAAAAAAACATTTTCTACGCTTAAGAATAAGTTAGCAATGCACCAATTTTGGCGTTACCCGAAGGAACATATAACTTCGTGGTATATTGCGATGCGTCACACCAAGGATTGGGTTGTGTGTTGTTGCAAAAAGAGAAAGTCATTGATATGATTCGAGACAATTCAAAGTGCATGAGAAGAAATTTACTACCCACAACTTAGAGTTAGGAGCCGTAGTATATGCCCTTAAAAAATGGAGATATTACCTTTATAGTACTAAGCGAACTATTTATATAGACCACAAGAGTCTTTAGCATATTCTTGATCCAAAGATGCTCGATATGAGGCGTAGAAGATGAGTAGAATGGCTTAGTGACTACGATTGTGAAATCAAATACCATACTAGCAAGGCCAATATGGTCGCTGATGCTCTATGAAGAAACAAAAGAGTGAATCCATCTAGGGTACAAGCTTTAGGAGCAACCATTCAAACAAGCCTAAAGGAAAGAATAGTTGAAGCTCAAAAAGAAGCATCAAAGACGGAAAATTTGAAGAACGAGACCCTATATCACTTGGAGCGATGATTCAAAACAGGCCAGATGGAGTGCACCACTTCGAAAACAAGAATTGGATAGCTAAGTTTAATAACCTTTAATCAACAATTTTAGACGAGGCTTATAATATTCAATCCACCCTGGAGCCGACAAAATGTTCTCAAGGAATACTATTGGTAGGCCTGGAATAAAGAAAGACGTCTCCTTGTTCGTGGGAAATGTTTAACTTGCGCAAGGGTTAAGACAGAACACCAGAAGCCATCCGGTTTGTTGCAACAGCCAGAATGGAATGGGAACATATAAACATGGATTTCGTATCTAAATTACTCCGATCTGCAAAAGGGTACGATTCCATTTGGGTTATAATAGATCGACTCACGAAATCGGCACCTTTTCTCCCTATACGGGAAGATTACAAAGTGGAAAATTGGCTCATAATTTTATTGACGAAGTTGTTGCCCGACACGCAGTACCAATTGCAATAATATCCGATAGAGGTAGTCGGTTCACATCCCGATTTTGGCAATCGTCACAAAGGGCGTTAGGTACGCAAGTAAACCTGAGCAGCGCCTACCACCCTCAAACGGATGGGCAATCGGAGAGAACGATTTAGACACTAGAAGACATGTTGTGTGCATGCGTAATAAATTTTAGTGGAACTTGAGATTCACATATACTATTAGTTAAGTTTTCTTAGAATAATAGGTGTCATACTAGCATCCAGTGTGCACCATATGAAGTCTTGTATGGGCGCAAGTGTAGATCCCCACTTAATTTGTTGGAAATTGGCGATAGGAAATTGACTAGACCTGATATCATGCAAGCGGTCATGGACAAGAATACAATTATTAACGATAGGCTTAAGATTGCCAAAGATCATTAGAAAATTTACGCTGATAATCTCCGTAAACCTTTAGAGTTCCAAGTGGGCGATAAAAGTGCTTATAAAGGTATTGCCGTGGAAGAAAATAGTACATTTTAAGAAAAGAGGAAAACTATATCCCAGATTCTTTAGACCATTTGATATAATGAGAAGAATTAGGCGAGGGGCGTATATGCTTAAATTACCACAAGAACTAAATGCCATACACGATACCTACCATGTGTCAAATCTAAATAAATTATTAGCTGATGAAACTCTAGTACTACCCCTAAAGTATGTTCAGATGATCGGTTAAATTTCGTACATGAACCAATTGAAATTCTTGACCGTAAGGTCAAACAGCTTAGAAAAAGTAAGATTCAAATTATAAAAGTTCGATTGGAATTCAAGTACGGACCCGAATACACATGGGAACGCGAAGACTACATGAAACATAAATATCCTCACCTCTTTAATAACGTTAGTACAAAGTAAATTTCGGGACGAAATTTCTCTAACTAGGAGAGACTGTGACAACCGTCACCAAAAGCAAATGTATATATATATATATTTATTTATTTATTTATAAAAACATGTATATAATTATATATATATATATATTGTATATAATAAACAAAAAGAAAAAGAAAAAGAAAAAGAAAATAGAAATCAACCAAACACAACACAATCATTTATTTTACTTACACACTCAACCATCATCACCACCTCACCCCCCCCCCCTCACTCTCTTCTTCTTTTTTTTTTCTATAAATACCAACCCTTTTTATTCATTTTTCACACTACCTTCAACCAACTTACTCTCTCTCTCATTTTCTTACACTCCATCTCTTCTCTTTTCTCTCTTCTTCTTTCACCAACAAAATCTCCCAAGAACATCAAACCCTTGTTCATCTTGTGAAGATCAAAGACAAATCAAAGAAAAAGAGTTGGTAAGATGATCATAAAACACTCATCTCTACTCTTCTACCTTTCTTCTTTTCTTCTTTCTTCTTTCTTTTATTTATTTTCTTTGTTGTTCATCTTATTTCCTTTATATATATATATATATCTATAATCATGTAAATATAAACATCCTACCAATGTTGTAAGGAGCACATGAAATGTGCATCATCCTACCATTGTTGTATGGAACTTAATCAACTAAAAATCAAGAAAATAAGACTTTGATCATACATGTGTTTCATCTTAACAAATGTTGTAAGGAACACATAAAATGTGTATCATCCTACCATTGTTGTAAGAACACATGGATTATCAAAGCTTATACTCATACAAGATGATTAATCATGAATATAAACATGTTATATTAAAGTTATGACCCATAAGCAAAAAGAATATTAAAGCTGGCAGATTCTGATGCTAGAACTCCCCAATTGTTTTTGTTATATCTGGAGTTCTAGGTATCAAAATCAGTTGATTCTTTTTGCTAATCTTAGTTTAAGGTGTTACCTTTCATTTAAACCTGGATTCACTAATTTTCATCAACGTTTGATCCTTCAAACATATTTAAAAAGACCCATATGTTGAATCTGGAAATCTGACAGATTTAAAAAGGTACACTTTAAATGCGTGTAACTTACTCATTCTTCGGTAAAACTATGTCTAGTTTTTTTTAAAAGTTTAATCGTTGAGTCGTAGTTAATTCCCAGTTTGAATCATGTAAAAAAGAGGTCGTATGAGCCCTAAACAGACGTTTTAGTAACAACATGTCATCCAGACACTGATCAGTGGACATCTTATACACTTTTAATTATTAAAAATATTAAACATGGATTATAAATTCCTATATTTTTACTGGACATTCTAGAAACATGTATTAAGATTATATTAAAATATCAAACCTTAATATGACTCCTAAAATACAATTTTTAATTTTTAAAGTTCAACTTAAAGAACTGAAAATTTCAGTGAACAGTTATGATTTATGGAAAAATAGAGACAACCTTTAACTATTTAATAAATAAGTTAACAATAAATATATAATACAAAATAATAAATAAAATAAGTCTAATAGAGCTACATACCTCTTATATTAGGAAAGGAGCTTCGGTAGGAACAAGAAATCCTTACGAGTGAACACCTTTGCATATCGAGTGAGTATCATAGCCCCTTTTTACCTTATTTCATATTATTTTGGGGTGAAAGCATGTGTATATATTTCATGAAAAGTTTATTGCCTATCTTATTTATTTCAAATATTATTTTGAGCACTTATGGTATTATTCTTTGATGTGCTTGGGTGATCGTTGTAAGGCCCTTTCGTTAGACATTATTCCTTAACTCCGCTAGTGAGGCGATGGTATTTGTAAGTAGCGCTATTTGGAGATTCCGACGTCTCCCATTTATGGTTGACGAACTATAGATGTACTTTACCACTACTAACGTCATTTAATATAGGCGTTAGGTTTATCATGTGCAATTGGTTGTCGGCTAGGTTGGATAATGGCTCAAGCAACAATCATCATAGTCTATTACTACCATGTGCAACGTATTGGGCAATATAATACATCTTCTATCATTCATGCATACTTTTATTTTATTCCAAAAACTTCCATCAATTATTTAAACTTTTCTCATTTAAAAGATATTTTGTGCATATATTAAATACCTATGAACTCACCAACTCTAGTAGTTGACCGTTTTCTTTCTTTTACCCGTGCTTTCAGGTGATCGTCGTTAGGTTCCTTATGCATACAAACATGATGTGTGACATCTTCATCTTCATCGTCACGTTTTATAAAAACAATATTTATTTTATTTTCGCATCGTACAAGACAATGTCATTTAATTTTTATTCGATTATGTAACTTTTATTTATCTTTTACCCGAACTACTTATTTTTGTTAAGTCAATATAATGGTTATTGTCTATTTACCTTGTGCGATGATATCTTGTGCTGTGACACCTCGTGTTTCCGCTTTAGCGGGGTGTGACAGATTTGGTATCAGAGCCTAAGGTTATAGAGAATGTTGTTTTCCTTATGGGGGAAAACACCAACTATAACCAAAGGTTTATAAAAATGATTTTCAAAATAATTTTGTTTGAAATGCATTAAGTGTATTGATAATATAATTAAGCTAAGTACCACATTGTTATACCTCAATTAGACAAAGCCTGATCACCTATGTCTAATTTAGCTATGTACGATATGGGACTTAGGGTAGTTATAATAAAAATATACTTAGAAACATTTTTCATTTATTTTCTTTCTGGAGCACGATTATTGTGTGTGTGCATAAGCATGGCATATCATAAGTACTTGCATATATTAGCACACTTAGTAACCAATTTTATATATATCGAAGTCTGTAATGTTATCATTAGGTTGACGCACTAAGATTACATATTCTTTACCCATGGAGGTTAGAATAGAAACTTAGTAGGAGAGTCCCCGAGTTTCACGACCTAGTGTATTATCAACACCAACTTCTTGTGAAGCATGTGTTAGGCTCACGGCTAGGAAAAGAGTCCCCTTACCAACGAGAGTAACATCGTGACCTTTTCATTAGGATGGAGAGAATTGCTGATTTAGGGAGCACATAGAGGCACCCTGAGTAGTAACGGGAACTATATGATTGAACATGTTTTGCTTAAATCACGTTATGAAATGTATGCTTTTAAAATTTTACATACATTGCTATATGATTGAACGGGAGTGTTAGTTGTTAGACCTTATATCTTAGGATCACCATAACCTAGCTAAGTAGAATTTGTACAAATGAGAGACCCGTATGTGATTACTAGTATGTTTCTTCTGAACAATTATAATGCATCAATGCTATCTGAGTCTAGAATATATAGAAGCTTCGTATCACTAGTTTTTAGGCCAAAGCTCAATCTAAAATTTCAAATATTGAAAGAGGCCTATATCATGGAATTTGCTAATGGACAAGAAGTCAAGACTAGAGATATAATCACTAAGTGTACCTTGAACTTAGCCAGCAAAAACTTTAACGTAGACCATACCAATCAAATTAGGGAGCTTTGATGTAGTTGTTGGTATGTATTAGCTATCCAAAAATCAAGCTAAAATACTTTGTTCTGCAAAGATCATTCAGATTCCACTATCACAAGATGAAACGCTTGTCATATAAGGAGAAAAGACTAGGAAGAACGTCAAGGTGGTATCATGCATGAAAATGCAAAAATATTTAAGAAAGGACTATATCGCATTCTTCGCTCACGTTGTAGAAACGGAGGTTTAGGAAAAGCACATTCACGATTTTGCAATCGTTCGGGATTCTCCCAAGGTGTTTCCGGATGAATTACTTGGATTACCCTCAGTTAGACAAGACAAATTTGGATTGATTTAATCCCTGGAGCCGCGCTCGTAGCAAAGGCACCATATCGGTTAGCCCCGTTGGAAATGTAGGAAATTGCCTGCACATCTTCAAGTGCTACTCGACAAAGGAATTATTCGACCAAGTACCTCACCATGGGGAGTCGTAGTCCTATTCGTCAAAAAGAAAGATGGATTGCTACGAATGTGCATACACTATAGGGAACTCAACATATTGACCATCAAAAATCAATACCCTCTTCCTCGAATCGATGACCTTTTCGATCAACTTCAAGGTGCTACCTATTTTTCTAAAATCGATATTCAATCTGGATATCATCAATTAAGAATCTGTGAAGAGGACGTGCCCAAAACCGCGTTTAGAACACGTTATAGTTATGCCCTTTTGATTGACAAACGCACCAATTGTCTTCATGGACGTAATGAACCGAGTATGCAGACTATACTTAGATAAGTTGTGATTGTGTTTGTTGATGATATACTCATTTACATGCGACACAAGAGCAACCATGAAAAGCATTTAAGGTTGATACTAAAGTTACTTAAGGATCAGAAGTTTAAAGTTACTTAAGGATCAAAAGTTTAAAGTTACTTAAGGATCAGAAGTTGTATGCCGGAAATTACGTTTTCTAGGCCACGTAATTAATAGGAATTCATGTTGACCCAACAAAGATCGAAGCCATAAAGAAATAGGAACCCCATATATCCTGACTAAAATTGTAAATTTCTCGGTTAAGTACATTTATTTATAGCAAATTTCTCAAAATTTGCGCAACCACTCGCGGCATTAACTCAAGAGGATAAGAAGTTTGTTTGGTGAAAAAAAAAACATTTTCTACGCTTAAGAATAAGTTAGCAATGCACCAATTTTGGCGTTACCCGAAGGAACATATAACTTCGTGGTATATTGCGATGCGTCACACCAAGGATTGGGTTGTGTGTTGTTGCAAAAAGAGAAAGTCATTGATATGATTCGAGACAATTCAAAGTGCATGAGAAGAAATTTACTACCCACAACTTAGAGTTAGGAGCCGTAGTATATGCCCTTAAAAAATGGAGATATTACCTTTATAGTACTAAGCGAACTATTTATATAGACCACAAGAGTCTTTAGCATATTCTTGATCCAAAGATGCTCGATATGAGGCGTAGAAGATGAGTAGAATGGCTTAGTGACTACGATTGTGAAATCAAATACCATACTAGCAAGGCCAATGTGGTCGCTGATGCTCTATGAAGAAACAAAAGAGTGAATCCATCTAGGGTACAAGCTTTAGGAGCAACCATTCAAACAAGCCTAAAGGAAAGAATAGTTGAAGCTCAAAAAGAAGCATCAAAGACGGAAAATTTGAAGAACGAGACCCTATATCACTTGGAGCGATGATTCAAAACAGGCCAGATGGAGTGCACCACTTCGAAAACAAGAATTGGATAGCTAAGTTTAATAACCTTTAATCAACAATTTTAGACGAGGCTTATAATATTCAATCCACCCTGGAGCCGACAAAATGTTCTCAAGGAATACTATTGGTAGGCCTGGAATAAAGAAAGACGTCTCCTTGTTCGTGGGAAATGTTTAACTTGCGCAAGGGTTAAGACAGAACACCAGAAGCCATCCGGTTTGTTGCAACAGCCAGAATGGAATGGGAACATATAAACATGGATTTCGTATCTAAATTACTCCGATCTGCAAAAGGGTACGATTCCATTTGGGTTATAATAGATCGACTCACGAAATCGGCACCTTTTCTCCCTATACGGGAAGATTACAAAGTGGAAAACTGGCTCATAATTTTATTGACGAAGTTGTTGCCCGACACGCAGTACCAATTGCAATAATATCCGATAGAGGTAGTCGGTTCACATCCCGATTTTGGCAATCGTCACAAAGGGCGTTAGGTACGCAAGTAAACCTGAGCAGCGCCTACCACCCTCAAACGGATGGGCAATCGGAGAGAACGATTTAGACACTAGAAGACATGTTGTGTGCATGCGTAATAAATTTTAGTGGAACTTGAGATTCACATATACTATTAGTTAAGTTTTCTTAGAATAATAGGTGTCACACTAGCATCCAGTGTGCACCATATGAAGTCTTGTATGGGCGCAAGTGTAGATCCCCACTTAATTTGTTGGAAATTGGCGATAGGAAATTGACTAGACCTGATATCATGCAAGCGGTCATGGACAAGAATACAATTATTAACGATAGGCTTAAGATTGCCAAAGATCATTAGAAAATTTACGCTGATAATCTCCGTAAACCTTTAGAGTTCCAAGTGGGCGATAAAAGTGCTTATAAAGGTATTGCCGTGGAAGAAAATAGTACATTTTAAGAAAAGAGGAAAACTATATCCCAGATTCTTTAGACCATTTGATATAATGAGAAGAATTAGGCGAGGGGCGTATATGCTTAAATTACCACAAGAACTAAATGCCATACACGATACCTACCATGTGTCAAATCTAAATAAATTATTAGCTGATGAAACTCTAGTACTACCCCTAAAGTATGTTCAGATGATCGGTTAAATTTCGTACATGAACCAATTGAAATTCTTGACCGTAAGGTCAAACAGCTTAGAAAAAGTAAGATTCAAATTATAAAAGTTCGATTGGAATTCAAGTACGGACCCGAATACACATGGGAACGCGAAGACTACATGAAACATAAATATCCTCACCTCTTTAATAACGTTAGTACAAAGTAAATTTCGGGACGAAATTTCTCTAACTAGGAGAGACTGTGACAACCGTCACCAAAAGCAAATGTATATATATATATATATTTATTTATTTATTTATTTATAAAAACATGTATATAATTATATATATATATATTGTATATAATAAACAAAAAGAAAAGGAAAAAGAAAAAGAAAATAGAAATCAACCAAACACAACACAATCATTTATTTTACTTACACACTCAACCATCATCACCACCTCACCCCCCCCCCCCCCCTCACTCTCTTCTTCTTTTTTTTTTCTATAAATACCAACCCTTTTTATTCATTTTTCACACTACCTTCAACCAACTTACTCTCTCTCTCATTTTCTTACACTCCATCTCTTCTCTTTTCTCTCTTCTTCTTTCACCAACAAAATCTCCCAAGAACATCAAACCCTTGTTCATCTTGTGAAGATCAAAGACAAATCAAAGAAAAAGAGTTGGTAAGATGATCATAAAACACTCATCTCTACTCTTCTACCTTTCTTCTTTTCTTCTTTCTTCTTTCTTTTATTTATTTTCTTTGTTGTTCATCTTATTTCCTTTATATATATATATATCTATAATCATGTAAATATAAACATCCTACCAATGTTGTAAGGAGCACATGAAATGTGCATCAACCTACCATTGTTGTATGGAACTTAATCAACTAAAAATCAAGAAAATAAGACTTTGATCATACATGTGTTTCATCTTAACAAATGTTGTAAGGAACACATAAAATGTGTATCATCCTACCATTGTTGTAAGAACACATGGATTATCAAAGCTTATACTCATACAAGATGATTAATCATGAATATAAACATGTTATATTAAAGTTATGACCCATAAGCAAAAAGAATATTAAAGCTGGCAGATTCTGATGCTAGAACTCCCCAATTGTTTTTGTTATATCTGGAGTTCTAGGTATCAAAATCAGTTGATTCTTTTTGCTAATCTTAGTTTAAGGTGTTACCTTTCATTTAAACCTGGATTCACTAATTTTCATCAACGTTTGATCCTTCAAACATATTTAAAAAGACCCATATGTTGAATCTGGAAATCTGACAGATTTAAAAAGGTACACTTTAAATGCGTGTAACTTACTCATTCTTCGGTAAAACTATGTCTAGTTTTTTTTAAAAGTTTAATCGTTGAGTCGTAGTTAATTCCCAGTTTGAATCATGTAAAAAAGAGGTCGTATGAGCCCTAAACAGACGTTTTAGTAACAACATGTCATCCAGACACTGATCAGTGGACATCTTATACACTTTTAATTATTAAAAATATTAAACATGGATTATAAATTCCTATATTTTTACTGGACATTCTAGAAACATGTATTAAGATTATATTAAAATATCAAACCTTAATATGACTCCTAAAATACAATTTTTAATTTTTAAAGTTCAACTTAAAGAACTGAAAATTTCAGTGAACAGTTATGATTTATGGAAAAATAGAGACAACCTTTAATTATTTAATAAATAAGTTAACAATAAATATATAATACAAAATAATAAATAAAATAAGTCTAATAGAGCTACATACCTCTTATATTAGGAAAGGAGCTTCGGTAGGAACAAGAAATCCTTACGAGTGAACACCTTTGCATATCGAGTGAGTATCATAGCCCCTTTTTACCTTATTTCATATTATTTTGGGGTGAAAGCATGTGTATATATTTCATGAAAAGTTTATTGCCTATCTTATTTATTTCAAATATTATTTTGAGCACTTATGGTATTATTCTTTGATGTGCTTGGGTGATCGTTGTAAGGCCCTTTCGTTAGACATTATTCCTTAACTCCGCTAGTGAGCCGATGGTATTTGTAAGTAGCGCTATTTGGAGATTCCGACGTCTCCCATTTATGGTTGACGAACTATAGATGTACTTTACCACTACTAACGTCATTTAATATAGGCGTTAGGTTTATCATGTGCAATTGGTTGTCGGCTAGGTTGGATAATGGCTCAAGCAACAATCATCATAGTCTATTACTACCATGTGCAACGTATTGGGCAATATAATACATCTTCTATCATTCATGCATACTTTTATTTTATTCCAAAAACTTCCATCAATTATTTAAACTTTTCTCATTTAAAAGATATTTTGTGCATATATTAAATACCTATGAACTCACCAACTCTAGTAGTTGACCGTTTTCTTTCTTTTACCCGTGCTTTCAGGTGATCGTCGTTAGGTTCCTTATGCATACAAACATGATGTGTGGCATCTTCATCTTCATCGTCACGTTTTATAAAAACAATATTTATTTTATTTTCGCATCGTACAAGACAATGTCATTTAATTTTTATTCGATTATGTAACTTTTATTTATCTTTTACCCGAACTACTTATTTTTGTTAAGTCAATATAATGGTTATTGTCTATTTACCTTGTGCGATGATATCTTGTGCTGTGACACCTCGTGTTTCCGCTTTAGCGGGGTGTGACAACATCCAAGCGAGAGAGTGAAATGTCTTAACTGTGATGAAAATCTTCAAGTGATTGTGTAGAGAGATTATAATCGAGAGAAAACACACAGTTCTCCTTTTGCTTTGAATATCAATATTTCATATATGGTCAAAAGCGTTTCAAGCGGTACAAAGGCCAAGGGCCTAAGGCCTATTTATAGGCCACGCCTATAAAGTAGGCTTTCCTACATTTTCTAAAAATAACAATCTCCCCCTAAATGGAGAGAAAGCCTATTACAAGGAAAGAAAAGCAGAAAGTAATTTAAATACATTATCGACCTATTTCTTATTCCTAACATCATCTGCCACCTCCAAATAATCCGACGGCTGTCCAGTGTCCTTTTGATCTGTTCTATTGTTCGTATTAGCCTAGCCCTTTCCGTCTCACTTAATACAGATTGATCTTTTTCAGCCTTTTCTTGTAGACGGTGAAATAACAGTTTCAGTGTCCCATCTGAGTATGCCATCAAGTCTATCATCCAAACCAATATCTTTCGGAGGCGTTGGTTGACAAAGACGACACCTCTTTGACCCGCAAAGCTTGAATGATTTTCATCAATAACTATGAGCTCTTCTAGGGTTTGTAGTTCAATGTGATGCTGCAGTGTTCTGAGCAGATTTACCTCGAGTTGATTACTCTCGGCGCCTAGTGGTAGATCGTGCTCTTAGATAAACTCTATGAATCTCCTCATATATTTCATCAGAGCTGATCGTCCTTGTTGTTCCTCGTAGGACTTGTTGATCTTTATGGACAGCTCCTCGTATATGAACTCAATCTCGTGCAACTTCACATGTCTGAAGTCAGCTTCATTAAGAGAGATTTTCTAACAATCTGCTCTTTGAACATCATAAACAGCAAACCTGTACCTTAGAGATTTTTGCATGCTGACGCGAAGTACTTTGCTGATGGGGTACTCTGACACAATCTACTTCCTTGGGGTTTTGTGTTCATTGAAGATATGAGTGTATCGTCTCCTTTGAGCATCATCAAGACCTCTCAGTTCAGGAGGAGTCTTGTCTCTGATTTGAGAAGCATAGATAGTAGGGATCTGATCCTCGAGGTAAGGAGCGTTCACACCATATTTGCCCCATACAGGGTTTTTCATTGCTTCCCTTGTGAACGTATTGTGTCGATCTAGGCCTGGGTCTGACGATATTGGAATTGGACGAGCTGGTTGGACATTTGGAAGGAGAGGACTTTCAGATGATGATTGTTGAAGTTGTTGTGCCTGCTCAGCTCCTAGATTTTTCTTCAGGATGTCGGCAGCTGACACCTGGAATTTCTTTGATTCTGGAGGGAAAAGTTGATGTACCTCCTCAGTGACTCCTCGGAGGACCCTTGTTAGATCTATCTTTCTTATAACCTCCTCCATCTGCCGTTTGGTGACCAATTCCCTCGTAGGCTTTGCAACCCTTGAAGAAGATGGATTTTGAACAATAGGCACCGGCATTTCCTTAAACATGTCCACGATCTGGACTTCCTCGGTTCTTTCAGGTAATTTTGCAAAAGAGAAACCCTCAATTTGTTTCATCAATTCATCTGACTCGTCCCTTTCACCAATATCAGCAGTTTCAGTTTCGAATTCAAACACTAGGATGTCAGGTTCCGGCCTAGTTGGTTGTTGTTGTTGTTGTTCTTGCTGTTTGTTGTTGTTGTTGTTGTTGTCATTGTTGTTGTTGTTGTTGTTGTCATTGTAGTTGTTGTTGTTGTTGTTGTTGTCATTGTTGTTGTTGTTGTTGTTGTTGTTATTGTTGTTGTTGTTGTGATTCTGCCCCGATCCCCATTGCGGCTGCTAATCGTTCTGTCAAAGGGGTAAAGGTCAAAGCGCGCGGTCTTTTCTCCCCCTCGTAACGATCATGATGAGGATCATCGTCATCACACCTGCGCTTTGACCCGGCAGCTTGGGATTTGCATGTAGATTCAAGAATAGTTATCCTGATTTCCACCGAATCTAACTTTTGGAAGACCGCATTTCCCAGATCCTCCATCGAATTGATAACTGTTTCTTAAAACTCATTTAGATTGCTACCCTTGTAGGTTTTTTTATTTTGAAGGGTTTGAAGGAGATCTAGATTCTGTTCACGGTCTGGGGCTCTTGCCAACAAATGGGCATACAACAGGGATTTTAATGTATCTGTAGATACGCTCGAGCCATCATCAACTTTGGATTTTAAAGAGGCGAGAGTCTGTTTGATGTCGGCTAGGCTCTCAGTGATTGGGGTTAGAACCTCTTGCAATTCTTCATTTGTTACAAACCGAGACTCACTCAGAGTACTCGTTGAAGTCTCTGCCACAAAGGCAGAGCTACTCACGTACGGAGTTGCGGTTGTGTACACTTTGCCGAGATTTCCACCTGATCCTCGAATGGCACTTTCAGTAGTGCCACCTACAGGTGTTCTAGAATGTTGTCTGTTAAACAACGTCGTTATCTGTGCAAGGGTGGATTGATGTCTAGAAAGAAACGCAGATATATGCGGTATATCAATGTGCATAGAGGAGACGGGCGAGGTCGGGAGAGGCAGACCTCTAGTTTCAATACCAACCATCTCCAAATGAGTGTCTGGTAGAGTATGAGCAAATTCTCCGTGGAATGAAGCAAGCGTCTGTTGAGAGATACTTGAGTGGCTGGTGGGGTGAATGTAAACTGTTGGGATGACAGTGGCTATTTCAACACTAGAGCTGACAATGTCAGCCCTGATGGCAGATGTAGCTTCCCGGCTTTTTGGGCTTGGGGGTCCCTCAGCACTCGATTTTTCTTTTCTCACTACTCTCTCTTCTACCTCTATCTTTTCCTCTATCTCTACCTCTTCCTCTATATCTTCCTCTTCCATATCCTGATCAAATTCATGACCTGCACTTGTTTCATCAAGAGGACCCGGTTGATAGCCATAAATGAATTCCGTTTCAGAGTCAAAGGCCTCGGGTGAATTTGGGAATAAATCAGAGAAGCTCAAATCCTCTTCCTCAGTCACCACAGGCATTTTAGCCTTTTGTTGTGCAGTGTTGTGGAAGACCTGTGGTGCTACTCTTGGGGTATACCTGGTCAGAGCAAATGTATCGGTTTCAAAGTCAGGGGCCACTGAACCAGCATGTAAATCAGGCACATGAGATTCTAGCTATTGCTCGGGTTCAGGTATTACATTGGAGAATGAATAGATCATGGCTTGGACCTGTGCTGGGTCATACTCCGACCCTCCCTCGCTATGTGTTTCACCAACATCCTCTTCACCACCCCTCTCAATGCTTTTCTCTCACAACACTTCCCCCTCAGCTTCCCCCATGGAAGTCTGAGGCCTATGTACTATCTGCTCACGTTGTTCTACTGGCCCTGGGGAGGTGCAACTGGCTCAAGTTGCTCCACAGGGCCTAGACCTACGCTCTACCCATATATTATCACAATTTCATTTTGAGCACAGAGGTCTAGCAAAGACACCGGGAATGATTGCGGTTAAACAGGATGATCAGCATTAAGAACTTTTACGTACATGAACTATTTGGGCCTGATAGCAGCATGATTTGGCCTTCGAGGTATCTCCTCGTTTCTGTCCATAGCAAATTGGACAATCATGGGCAAAAATCGTTGGTATGGTAGAAATATGCCCTTTGCTCTCTTAAGATCTGAGAGTTTGCCCTCCACCTGCTGCACAAGATAAAGAAAAATTAAAGTGGCATAATCGATATGTAGGTGATTAGCCGCAAAATAGATGAGTTTGATTTGATTGGAGTTGGGGTATTCGTAGCCAGTGTGTTTAGGGGTGAAGCAGCGTTAGAGAATGGTTAGGAAAGTATAGAACATAGGGTGAAGGTTGGCTATTTTGAAGTGGGAACGAAGCGGTAAGTCCCCAATGTAACCCATAGCTCGAATGCCCACAAGGGTAGCTGTCTCATCAGGCATCTCTTGAAAGTCTAGGAGAGGAGACCTGCTTCTAGCAGTGGGGAGCCGAAGGATTTCCTTGAGTAGGCTTGCAGTGATGTGAAGGGTGAAGTGGTCTACGTCACCACGAATAGACACGCGACCAGAGTCGGGATTTGTATGTGTGGACTGTGTACCAGAACTGTTGAACATATAATTCAGGAACATGAGTTCCAGAAGTAGATGGATCAAAGGTGAGAGCATGGTTCAATGGGTGGACACGTAGTATTTCAGTGATGATGGAAAAATTAGGGTTTTGAAAATTATCAAGGTTTATGATGTGATTGTTGTCATGGGGGACCACAGAAAGAAACTGATTTTGGGGAAGAAGTTGATCGTCAGGGTTATGGGATTGGCTAGCTATCGAAGAACGGTATGAGACAGATTCATCTTCCATAGCCATGATTAATCCTGTAAGAATAGTCAATAGGTTAGAAAGCTGAACTTTGACGAATAAGTCAATGAATTGTATTGACAAGTAAAGTCAAAACATTCAAGTGTGAAGCACTTTGACATTTGTTGAGTTCAAAACATTCATTTTGAATCTAACTTTGAAAAATTGTATAACACGTGAAAATCCTTCATTGATGAAGTGGTATTTTTGATGAGAAAAAATGTGTTTTGACACATGTTTTACAATGAATACATGTATCTAAACACTTTTATAACCCTGAAAGTTTCTCATTTTATCCATAACATGAAGATCTAGGCCAAAAATGAAATGCAGCCCAATCTTCTATTGGAACTCGTGGTGGGCACAAACATAGCGGAAGCAAACAAGAAAGTAGCATGCAAGACATAAAACAAAAGCACACACAAAGCCCACAACTAGTTCCAATGGTGGAACACACTACAAAGCAAATTGCAACAAAAGAACAAGAAGAAGGAGTAGAAAGTACCTCCTTACCATGGCTGGAATTCGAGCTCTTCAAATGTGGGATGAACTTGAGGAAACAAAAGGCTTCCTCCTCCATTGCTAGTCCACACCAAGTATGCTTAATCCCATTGTACTAGCAATCCATAGATTAACGTCCACCATGACTCCATCATCTGGAACAACCCATGTAGATCTCCTCTTGCGCCATGAAAGCCTCACATGAACACTCAAGTTCATCTTAGTGTATGTATATGTTACTATTGCACCAAGAGAGAGCTACAAGTAAAGAGAGAAATGTTGTGATATATTCTATGCACCTTACAGCCTCAAATCACCAGATTAGGAGTCAAAACTCGGCCATCTTGCATGTAAATTGATTGGACCATCAAATGGTCCAATAAAACACAACTGTCACTGCAGCTACCCTCTTCACGACCCCTCACGGGCTCTCACGGGTCGTGAAGCCTAAGTGCGCCACGAGGGGACTTAGAACTCCACGAGCCGTGCCGCCCGGTCGAGACTCGTGAGGGAATCTCCTTCACGATCCCTCACGACCTCGTCACGGTTCGTGAAGCCCAAAGGCGTGACGACGCGTGGCGCCCGTCGAACAATCGTTAGGACAGCATACTTCACGACCCGTGGAGCACCCTTCACGGGCGTGAAGCCCCAAATCAAAACACTTTTGATTCTTTGACTTTCTCTATCCACATAAAGCTGTCGGGATCAATCCTTGGCGTGTGACCCAATAAACTCCCACTTGCACATGACACACCGTACCCATATGCATCACAGACAGGGAGCGGCCTCTAGCAAGACATCCCTGCCCCCAAATCAACACGAGGTATGTCATCCCTGACAAGTACCTAATCACAATCCAAACGGGTTTGAAAAAGGTCCTATAGATAAGTGATCAATCATCCTATTGTTCGCGATATCCGGGTGAACACGAGACATGGTACAAAGTCATTCTCCGATCGTTCACGATTATGTTTCTCGATCAAGATTGGTGGTGACCAAAATATGCAAGTTTCAACTGATCAACTATCATTGCAAGCATGAGCACGGCCGTGCATTTTGGTGTCAGCGCCCAATCATCGAGGGGCCTAGGGATATCTCTCTAAGCAGAGGAACAAATTCCTTCGACTACATTACCCCATTACATCGGTAATACCTTCCCCAAAAGCTTCCTTTATAACAACCAGTTACGGACTGCGTTTGAAAGCAATCAGAACAAGGCAGACCAATGTCATGGAAACACATGTATCTCTGGTCTAAGGACGAAATGATATTATCATCCTGAGTTACTCTTGACATGTACCATGAAGTAAACTCAGGTGTGGGTCGTCCAATCACTTGAAACTCTTTTCAAGTATAGGTAAAGTATTGTGTCTCTCGTATCCAATCCCTATTGAATACACGACCAATGCTTTCCCTCAGTCTTCGTTCAAACTTCCTTCCGATGAAGAGTGACTGACTGTGGACATTTAGAATGTAAAACATTCAGGGAAGTGGTAAACATGCTAAGATGGAACACAATAAAGGCAACTGAGAGTACCCGCTACACGCGTATTAACAAATCCCCATTTGATAATCGATACTAGCAGAAGCACAATGTTGCTTAACGTTCCCAAAATCAGCATATCAAAATTTCAACTAAAACAAACTCAAGCCAAGTCTTTGCAAGCACTAGTATGACAATCATCACTATCTTGCAACTATGGCTTTAGCAAAACGGATCCGCCACCATGCTATCCGTGTGTATTCGTAAGATGACCATATCTCTACCTCAACCAATCACTCAAAAGTGTGCGTTGGTGAGATAATGGTCTTTTGTCAAGCTATCGCACCTTCATTGATTCATCAGAACTTAATAAGATCAAAGATGCTTGAGATAAAGGTTATCTTTCATAAGCCATCATACTCTCATTGTCTCATAAGATTCCAATAGAGTCAGCGATGCTTTGAGAAGCATACTTATTAACACCATATTTAGTAGGATCACGAACCCCGATAAAGATAGGCAGTTATCCTAAGAAGTATATAAGAAAGCATTTGAATAACAACTTATTCTATGTTGCTTCTTACTATAGATCAACAAGAACATATTTCAATATTTCTTTAACTCCTTCCATAGGTTTTGTATATCCTATAATCGTTATGGATGCATAATTCTTGATTTAAGCTTTTCCAAGCAAGATCAGGACATTATCTCCAATACGTTGTATGTGCTAGACATATTTAGAATAGGATTACAAAATGCTCCCACTAGCTCTGGCATTCTTCCATGTTTCATCATTGCTATTTGAAAACTCAAACAAATGATTTTCATATCAATGCAAAGATTCTGACATTGAGATGGCAACATAAGTCCACAAGTGGACTACTTAGGGTTTGTAGATTTCATTAGGACACTTATTGATAGTGGAAGACCCTCGAAAATGTTGTGAGCATTTCCTCAGAAATTGCTATTAAGGAATGTAGTCTTTACTTCTATCCAATATAGCCTAAAAGGCACTTATAAAATAAGTATCCGTGTGGACTTCAACATAACCACCGGGAGAATGTTTCTAGATGATACCTTCCTCATGGTCAATCATCGTGAAACCATTCCTACCAGTCGGTATTTGAAGTAGTCTACAAACTTATCCATGTTTGGTCTATTTGCTCAAATAACCAATCACACCTCGCGGGTTCACACCCAGGTGTAGGATCAACCAAGTCGAAACCTTGGATATCCGTGATGGATAGCATCTCATCTTATCATTTCCTCCTTTCTCCTAGCGGACTCCAAGCTCACTACGCTTTCTGGTAGTTGACGCATTCATCATGAATCATCATTAAGTTGTCTTCCTCAGATATAACGAGTTATATCTTTCTTGTCTTATGACAACTTCTACCAAGAGGTAACGATTTTATGCCAGGTTCTCCAGCATTGCCATGCTGAGTTTCAATCATTTCTGATTGGATTCTAGTGACAACATCAGGTTCTTCCATTCAAGGTATACTTTACTCTCACTGGCATCCATGGATATTAATTTCTTAAAAGGCTCTACCTTTGAGCAACTTACAAGTTCTCACAAGGTTTGTCAAGACAAATATCCCATGGTCTTAGTAGAGTACCTAATGGAGTAAAATACCTCTAGATCCTGGGTTCCTCCACCTTACGTCTAAACGTAGGCTAGACGATCCAGACTTTGGAATAGACAAACAAGGATCCTCCTTTTCGTCATATCCTCTAAGGCGTTTATAAGATTTAGAACTCATGCCCACCGTTTGGAGAATGACCCAAAACAATTTTGGACATAAAAGTGTAACCTATCACTTGTCGGACCATATCAAAATGTCCGGTTCGTCCTTTAGACGACCACCTGTAACAATGTGTCTTAAGAGGAATGAATTGTGAGACAATCCCATAATTCTTATGATAGTCACATAATATATAAAACTAAGGTACTCAGCATCTTAACCAGATCCAAGTATCATAGTTGCATTGCCCTCTCTATCATGTACCTCGTTATGGTGTGTTTTGAACACCTCTAAGGTTTCAAAACTAGTCCATTAAAATAGACTTACCATGCCTTCTACCATCACAGGTAAAGGTAACAAGGTATCTAAAGTTACTCCTTAATGTTTGCTTGAACGGTCAACACATTAAAAGTGTGAACGAAATTCAACAAGCTTTCAATCCTCTCACATACTCAAGTGAAAGATGTTTAAGTCATCTAGCATAACAAACAAGATATGCATTCAACATTTGACCAATGGTCAAAGGGTTCCAAGTTCCTAAACCTCACGGATCTTGGTGAAGTAAGTCTTGTTTATATAGCTAAATCGACTTCAACATAAGGATAACTTATCAGTACATTTATGATCGTTCTATTACTCCTTAAGCATAAGCTTATTTTAAATGCCACGACATGGATAAACTTTGAAATAAATCACCACTAATTTCAAAAGTCAAAGTAATATCCATCGTCAACAAAGGCGTTTAGATATAATGTTTCTAGCCATACACGGCATAAACATACATCCAATAAAGTAATAGAATAGCTTGAAAGAAAGGCAAGATACAAACTTCCAATCTTCTCAATAGGGACAACAACTATGTTTCCCTTTCCGAATTCCAACTCTCCATGCCTCATCCGCCTACTTCTCTTTTAACACCTTCACTTTGTAACAAACAAATTTGTGACAAACGTGAGCGTTATTGCTACCGTTTAAAACCTAGCCTTTAGAAGTAGAAAAGCAATGGAGTTTGATCATGAATGTTCCAGAAGTCAAGGAGCTAATTTCTCTTACTCATAAGTGATTTTAGCTCTTTCAGGCTCATAAGGCAGGCGTGGTGGCGCCAATTTTCCAATCTTTCCGCGGAAGTAGCAAATTACCCCTTGTGGAGTCATATCTTGAGGCACAATCTCATTGCCCTCTGACTTCACATATATGGTATGTTTGGTAAAACCAAACTTTCCACTTGAGGTCAATTTCTTCTTCTCGGTTTCTTGTTCCTTTATAATGTTAGCAGGAGTTGGTGAGGCGAGTCATACTTTGGCCATGCAGGACTTAGGAGTCCATAACATGCCATAATGCTTTATCAAGGACTTCTCCACATTGTGCATGTGATAGTTCACAATGGGCTATTTACATTACGTGGGCAGGGACTTTGGAGAATTTTCATTCGCCACAAGCTCCCTCCCTATGGAGAATCCATGCCTCTCCTTTAGGTCCACGTACCTCTCTAACTCAAGGATATGGACACTAATTTTCCCGCCTTCATGCATCCTTCAACCGATCAAGACCACGATGCACTTTTACATGCATATAGAGGTCTAGGTCGCGTTGGTAGCATTTTGCCTCTAGAAGGGATTTCTCTAAAATGTGCAAATTTGACTCATGGTGGAAGACAATCCTCAACAACCAATCCTAGTCCACGAAGTCCACATTGGTGAGTCTCACCTTCTTTAGGAACGAACGGAGTTTTAAGTTGAAGCGGTGTCGTTAACATTTGCCAATTAAAGATATAAGAATACACGTTTTAGTTAGTTTCGATACAATCCTCGTTACGATAATTACCCATTTAGTTTTAAGAAAAACCAATTATCTTAACAAGGGCTAAGAACATTATTTCACTTCACTACATGACGGGTTTGCCGCGGATCACTTCATGAAGTTATTTAGGCCGGTAAACGCTTTACCAATTGCAATCCGAGATTACAACTCTTAGACACTTGCGGGATCCATCAACACTCATAGCGTCGGTTTGGCATGTTTGATCCCTTCCCACACCAATTCCGCGTTAAGCCGCTTTGGCAACTCGGTATAGGCACGATAATTACCAAGGCGTATTAAGTTGGAATTGTAAATCGTCCGTCAAGATACACGGTGACAACTTTGACAATCATTGGCTCGTGCTTAGCTTGACAACCAATAATTTCAAGTCCCCACACTCACCTTCCACACAGATCCACATGGAACAACTCGTGCTTAGCTCGACAATCATCCCATGCATCACTAGATTCGGGTGGCGTCATCTTACGGGTGGCGTGTGATTTACGTTTGAGAAAAACGAGACTTTTGTCTTTCCGGTTTAAAAAACCTCTTTTCAAGTTAATTAACAAACAAGTGACAAAACGCATTTTTCACTTTAATATAAACCAATTTATATTTATTTGTTAATCGTGAGCGCGCGGGGTTTGTTAAACAATTTAACAACTCTTGTGATTTTATTATTTTGAAAAGTTTTCTAGCATGCGAAGATCCTAACAACCATGCAAGAAAATAACAAAATAAATCACAACCATGCAAAAAGCAAATATCCGGTAACACGCCCCTAAACCCTATGCGCCCTCCCCGTGAGCCAAACGGAGAGAGCAAGGCCAAACTAAGGACACAACCAAATGGCCACGCCGGAAGTGCTCCCACTGAATCCGTCATCTCCAAATGATCCACCAGATCCAATATAGCCGAGACGTCTCTCCACGACTCTCGATGGTTGTCTTCGGTCTTTTTTTCACAATTACAAACAATTTGAAAAGAACCGGCGTGCAAGCCGCGATTGCTATTCTAAGCTATTTACAACAAGTACAAAGGAAAGCAATGGCATGCAAGCCATAAATAAATTTACAAATCTACAAACCGAACTAAATATTATTACAAACCATTGTCACTAAAAGTCACCAAATGAATGAATACATAAATAAACAACCAAACAACCAACACATAGGTCTAACGGGCAAGGCGTTACCGGACACAACAACAACCACAAACAAAACATGGTGTGCCACAACAAAACCATGCAAAATGTATCTCAATTAAGATTGTTCAAACAAGCAAAGCACTCAAGGCACAAAAAGGAACAATCCTTGTACATATGCATTAGTATCCGAAACACTTTGAGAACACATATTCATATATACACAATATAAGTATATGCATGTGTGCATTTTATGCCAAAACCACCCAATACATATAAATATATGAATCAAGACACATAAACGGGGCTTTTTGAATGTCCAAACAACAAGGACAGATTCTGGAAAAACAGAATCACAAGGTGCTAAAACCGAAAATTTACTTCTTTTTAAAAACAAGGATAAAAACACTGTTCACGAGACCTTCACGGCCCAGAAGCCTTCACGGGCCCTCACGGCCCGTGAAGCCCATGAGCTCCACGACTCTGACACAGTCAAAACCTTTCACGAGGGACACCCCATGAAGCCACTCGTGTAGGCTTCACGACCCGTGAAGCCAAAAGCTCCACGGCCCGTGAAGCTCATCTGGACAGAATGTCCATTTTCGGTTTTCAAGCCATCAAAGTGCAATTAATTTGTAGAGATGGTTCTGATACCACTGTTGGAACACGTAGTGGGCACAAACACAGCGGAAGCAAACAAGAATGTAGCATGCAAGACATAAAACAAAAGCACACACAAAGCCCACAACTAGTTCCAATGGTGGAACACACTACAAAGCAAATTGCAACAAAAGAACAAGAAGAAGGAGTAGAAAGTACCTCCTTACTATGGCTGGAATTCGAGCTCTTCAAATGTGGGATGAACTTGAGGAAACAAAAGGCTTCCTCCTCCATTCCTAGTCCACACCAAGTACGCTTAATCCCATTGTACTAGCAATCCATAGATGAACGTCCACCATGACTCCATCATCTGGAACAGCCCATGTAGATCTCCTCTTGCACTATGAAAGCCTCACATGAACACTCAAGATCATCTTAGTGTATGTATGTGTTACTATTGCACCAAGAGAGAGCTACAAGTAAAGAGAGAAATGTTGTGATATATTCTATGCACCTTACAGCCTTAAATGACCATATTAGGAGTCAAAACTCAGCCATCTTGCATGTAAATTGATTGGACCATCAAATGGTCCAATAAAACACAACTGTCACTGCAGCTTCCCTCTTCACAACCCCTCACGGGCTCTCACGGGTCGTGAAGCCTAAGTGCGCCACGAGGGGACTTAGAACTCCACGAGCTGTGCCGCCCGGTCGAGACTCGTGAGGGCATCTACTTCACGACCCCTCATGAATTCGTCACGGGTTGTGAAGCCCAAAGGCGTCACGACGCGTGGCGGCCGTCGAACAATCACTAGGGCAGCTTGCTTCACGACCCGTGGAGCACCCTTCACGGTCGTGAAGCCCCGAATCAAAACACTTTTGATTCTTTGACTTTCTCCATCCACATAAAGCTATCGGGATCAATCCTTGGCGTGTGACCCAATAGGCTCGCGCTTCATTAGCAGGATACCGGCATACGTGTGTCAGTGGGCAGATCTCCAACATCTTCAACCACTCGAAGAACTCAAAGAACACATTTCAAATTTTGTGAGTTTTTCTTTGATTAAAACCTTGTTCTTGTGTTCCTAATCCCCATCACAAACCAAGTTTACATTAACATCATTGTTTGATTGTCAAACAAAGCATTTAAAGTTTGAAAAGGTATCTTCCGACTTATAAAGTGTAAGCTTCATTTTTGTGCATTTAAACATGATTTGTTACTTATTTGATGTATACCTTGAGTAAGGAAGCAAGTTTATCACAAAAAACGAAATTTTGGCAGCAACTTTGAGTAAGATTAAGAAAATACGTAATCGGTAATTTCGTAAGTTTGGAAAATAAGAAAGCATAAAGAACACTCTAAGAAATGCCACCTATTTATAGAAAAAAATGCAACAGTAACTTTTCAAAAGTTACACGCTCGAAGTCCAAAGGATTCGAGAGCTAAAAATGCGCTCGAAGTGGTCTTGACAACCACTGTTGGCTTCGAAGTCCAAGTGGCTTCGAGTTCGAAGTGTGAAGACTTCGAAGGTGAAAAACGCGCTCGAAGTGGTCTAGAGGACGTGTTGAGCTCGAAGCCCAAAGTCTTCGAGTTTGAACTATGAAGGCTTCGAACTCTAAGTGAGTTTATCTTGTTTCGTTTAATGGACTGTTCATGTGCGCTCGAAGTGTATTAGAAATACACTGTTTAGAGTTCGAAGTCTACTAGCTTCGAATTGATGCTAGTAAACGCGCTCGAAGTGAACTTGGAATTGATAATTTCGTATTCTAAGCACACTGACTTCGAATTAAATCCTAAGAAGGCGCTCGAAGTGAACTTGGAATTGATGATTTCGTATTCGAGGTCCATTGACTTCGAATGTGAAGTATATTGTACTTGAATGAATTCGAAGTTCGAATTCGAAGTGAAGAAAATATTTTTGTATTTTTCAATTTTGAAAGAAATAAAAACACATATTTTTGATATTTTCTTGAATTTTGCAAAAGTTTTTGGTATTTTCTCTGTTTTGTGAATGTTTTGGTATTTTATCTGTTTTGTGAATGCTTTTGGAATGTTTTAATTATTTTCTCCCCCTACAAGCATGCGTAACTTGTACCGATGATTGACACTCCCCCTCAAATTATGCTTTCTTGTATCTGCAACATGAACAAACAAAGTGAACTACGCACTTAAAACAAATGACTGATATTCAGACTTTATAATTCAACATACCCAATTTGGATACTAACTCATTAAAACGAGATTCGTCTAATGGTTTAGTAAACAGATCAGCCAGTTGATCATCAGTTTTGACATATTGAAGTTCTATCATTCCTTTTTCCACATTATCTTTAATAAAATGATACCGTATGTCAATGTGTTTGGTCTTTGAGTGGTGGACTAGATTGCATGAGATGGCAATGGCAGATTGTGAATCACACAGTAAAGGTATCTTGTCATAGTGTAGGCCAAAGTAAGAGAGCTGAGTCCTAACCCATAAGCTTTGAGAGCAGCACATTGCAGCAGCAACATATTCAGCCTCAGCAGTTGAAGTAGAGACACAATTCTGTTTCTTAGAAGCCCAACACACTAACCGATCACCCAAAAAGTGTGCACTGCCAGATGTGCTCTTTCTATCAAGCATGCAACCAGCATAGTCGGCATCTGAATACATATAACTGTAGACTAGAATCCCTTTGATACCATAGACCTAGATCAGGAGTACCCTTGAGATACTTGAATATTCTTTTGACTGTCAGTAGATGTGATTCCTTTGGATTAGCCTGAAATCTAGCACATAAGCATATAGAGAACATTATATCTGGCCTACTAACCGTCAGATACAGTAATGAGCCAATCATACCCCGATAAGTTTTTAAATCAGCTGCTTTTCCCTCAAGATCAGCAGACAGTTTAGTTTTTGAAGACATGGGGGTAGATAGTGAAGAACAACTGAGCATGTCATACTTTTTCATCAAGTCTTTAATGTACTTGGATTGACTGATGAAAATGCCATGACTCAGCTGTTTCTCTTGTAATCTGAGAAAGAAATTCATCTCTCCCATCGTACTCATTTGAAAACGATTTTGCATAGTATATGCAAACTCATCATTGTACTTTGGGTTTGTATAAGGCTTTGTCTAGAATGTAAACACGTTGTGGGAATTTAGGATTGACGAAGCCTTCGGGCTGAGACACATAAACCTCTTCCTTGAGGATACCATTTAAGAATGTTGTCTTGACGTCCATTTGAAAAACCTTAAAGCTTTTGTAGGCAGCATAGGCTAAGAATAGACTTATGGCTTCTATCCTAGCTACAGGAGCAAATGTTTCATCATAGTCTATTCCCTCCTGTTGGTTGTAACCCTTAGCAACCAGCCTAGCTTTGTTTCTAACCACTATTCCATCGGAATCCCGTTTGTTCTTAAAAATCCACTTGGTACCTACCACTGACTTATCCTCTGGAAGTGATACCAATCTCCAAACTTTGAGTCTTTCAAACTGGTTAAGTTCTTTTTGCATTGCAATGACCCAATCTGCATCTTGTAAAGCATCAGAGACTTTGGTAGGTTCAATCATAGATATGAAACTGGAATAAAGGCACTCATTTGCTGTTGCAGAACGAGTCCTTACCCCATCTTGAACATTTCCTATAATTTGAGATTCGGGATGGGATTATGTCCATCTTATTCCTCGGGGGTTTTGGATTGGAGGAAAGAACTCATTTAAACGGTTGTGAGTTCAATGTCTTCCTCTGTTGATATTGGGTGTGAATCATAAACAGGAGTACCCTCATAAACCGGCTCATGAGGAACTATAACTGGATTGACAGTTGACATAGACGGAGAATCCACGGTTGGATATGAAGACGAGTTGTCTACTTCCGTTGCAGTAGTAGCAGGAGACATTGCATCATTCCTGTCACCAGCAATATGAACATTAGATTCAGACTGTAAGAAATCAAATAAGAAATCTAAATGGTGTTCTGATGAAGAAGGATTTGTATTTGTTTCTTTTCTTTGATGTACTGGTCCTAAACTGACTTGTCCAGAAGCAACTTCATTTTCTTTTTGAAATGTGTTAACATCCAACATATCGTCGAATGTAACATTTATACTTTCCATAACACAGTTATTTCTTTTATTTAATGCCCTGTAGGCTTTAGACTAATGTGAATAACCTAGGAAAATTTCTTCATCAGACTTGGCTTCAAGTTTTCCTAGATTATCCTTTTCATTGAGTACAAAGCACTTATTACCAAATATATGAAGATATTTGATATTAGGTACAATGCCATTTGCCAATTCATTTGGAGTTTTATTGAAACGCTTATGGATGAAAGAATGATTATGTGTGTAACACGCGGTGCTGACTTCTTTAGTCCAATAGGATGGCGGGAGACCAGAGTAATCAAGCATAGTACGAGCAGCCTCAACCAGAGTTCCACCACTCCATTCTGTTCTGGAGTGTATGCTGCAGAGAATTGATGCGAGATCCCCACTAGGTCAAGGTAGTCAGACAAGACTTTGTTCTTGAACTCAGTTCCATTATCCGTCCGAATGCAGGCAACACTGTGTTAAAACTTGTTCTGCTGTTGTTTGATGAAGCTGGTGATAGTAGGAGTTGCTTCATCTTTCGACCTTAAGAACTTGACCCATGTATACCTAGAGTAATCATCGACAATGACTAAGATATACTTCTTCCCATTGCATTTTTGGACTCTCATCGGATCGTATAGATCCATGTGCAGAAGCTCCATTATTTTCTTTGTACTGGAGACTTGCTTGGCTTTGTGAGATGAACGTTTCATCTTCCCCCTTTCAAAGTCTGCACATAGATGATCTTTGGTGAATTTTAACTTAAGTAGGCCTCTCACTAAATCTCCAGTAACCAGTTTCTTAATGTTCTGGAAGTTGAGATGTGAGAGTTTCCTGTGCCACTGCCATGTTAAGTCCGATGAGGCCTTTCTTAGTAGACAAATAGAGGTCTTTGTGTTGTAGTTGTTCAGATCAATTGAATACAAGTTAGACTTCCGTGTTCCTACGAGAAGCACATCACCTGTTTCTGTTTTCACTGAACACGTATTCTTGTTGAAAGTTACCTCCAATTCCTTGTCACAGAACTGATCAATGCTAAACAGATTATGGCCAAGTCCAAGTCCTTGAGAACGAAGTTGTTGAGAAGACTCTTGTCACCAGTCATATGCTTGGTGCAGCCTGAGTCCAGGTACCAGAGATTAGGTTCCTACACACAGAAAAGAATGAAGATTTAGGTCCCCATGTTGAAATGGGTCCTTGCATGTTAGGTGATGCATTGGTGTCAACAACCTCATGAAAAAATACAATGTATTCTTTTCTGTGTTTTCCATTGAGTCTTTTGTTCTTCTTTATTAAACTTTGAGGTATTAATCCAGAATAGATCAAGAACAATTTTTGACTCAATAGTTAGAGGAATCTCTCCTCTTTCAAGACTTGGTGGACTGATGGTGTCCTTGATATCCACTACCTGAACCACATCTTTTCGTTACCAAACTTGAATCTTTTTAGGTTTTGCAACTGTTTGAGATTTGGGTTCTTGTTTGGTGGTAACAGGTTTGTATCTTATGTTGGATGGTTTTGATTCTTGATGTTTGTTTGGTTTCACTTTTAAGCTTGATGTTTTTGAAGAATTTGGTTTTGCCTGTGATGAGAGAAACTTGGTAAGTTGTGATTGAGATTTCCTTGTTCCGGATTTAGTATTATTCCAGGCCTTCAAAAACTATTTGTATCCTCCTTTTCTGTATGCTAATAACTCTGGAAGTGTGATTAATCGATTTTCATAGTTCCAATAATTCATGAGTTTTAAAGCATGTTTAGTCACCCACTGATGAATGATTATTCCGTGTGATGTAATAAAGGGTGCATTTATTTGATTCGACCCTTTTGGTCTCCAATTCTCACAAGCATGAATTCCCATTTGTTTTTGAAGTCCATCATATTCACATTTGTATTCACAATGGCTGTGCAAACATCCATGACTTGTGGAAAAATAGGTACTTGCTTTCATTTCATTGTTGGAAAGTAAAATACAATTATTGAAAAATATGAAATGTGATGACACTTCGTTGAGAAATTAAAACAAGCCTTAGCTACGCTGGGTTTAAACTTTCTTCTGTTTTCATTTGTGCAAACACTCTTCTTGTTCTTGTCTTTTCTTCTCACATCTAAAACAGTTGAAAAGTGGTTAGTTGTGAGTGGTTTTGAGCTCTTTTTGACAACCATTGTTGGTAACTTTGATTTGTACTTGAGAGAGTGTGTGAGATTGGCTTTGGGAATGGCATTTGGTTGCCTTTTGGTGGTTTCAGTTGATTTGTGATGTGATCTTGGAGTCCATAACTCTTCCACCTTTGTTTTACCTTTTTCTTCTGTGGTATATTTTCTTGTTGGTTGGGAAGTAGATGGAGTAGAAGTGCATGTCAAGATTTTCTTTTGACAGTGACATGGAAGACTCTTTTCTGATGCTGTTACTTCTTTTTTCTAAATCATGAGTGATGAGAGTTTGAAAATAAAAAGCTACAAGTATTTCGAGTTGCCTTTGTAAAAACATGTGTGGTATATATACTTTGGCTTCTAGGACCACTTGCGGCTTTTTAAGATCAGCAGGATAGGTGAAACCAGTAGACTCATCTGTCTGACTAAGCTTTTAAGGCTCCGATGAGATACATTTATTTAATTCCTCATAGTCAAAAAGGAATTCAGATTTTAGTTTAGAATTTCTTTTAAAATCTTCTTCCACAACCTCTTCTTCTTGACCAACAAATACCATTCTATTAGTGATGCCATCATTCATTAAGTTGAAATCATATAATTGTTTGGCCGTCACTTTCTCACTAATTCGAGGGTTTTCAAATCCCAGACCATCATAGGTCTATTTTGAGAATTTTCTTTCTTTGGATTTATTGACAAAAATGGTTTGTTCTGTTTGACCCCTTTTTATCAGTGTGTCTTCAAGTTCTTTGATTTTTTAGTACAATTCACCCTTTTCCTTGAGAATAAATTTTATGTCATTTTCTGCACTGATCTTTTCTGTTTTGAGGTCATGTAATTGTGTACTCATGTTTGCAGTTAGCTCAATCAGTTCGTTTTCTTTTTCCATGATTTTGGTTTTGAGTTCTTCAATTTCTTTATCAACCTAGAAAGTTTCCATTTGTTGATTTCTTATGATTACTTTTAGATTTTCTTTATCTGATTTTGGATTTTGTACCTTTTTCTCTAACTTTTTCATTCGTGACATGATGATCTGAACATGTTCCATGCTTAGACCACAACCTGTTAAAGAGTTAGAGTGTACCTCATCATCAGCATTTTCAGCATCAAGCCCTTCATCATCGGTATTGTCATAATGTGCCTCTGGCTCTGGTTCTTCATCGGTGTACTCATCCTCAACATCAGCCATTAGGAAAAATTGAGCTTGTGCTTCCTCATCCACAACCTGTTAAAAGACCACAACCTGTTAAAGAGTTAGCCTGTACTTTTTCTTTTTGCCAGCCTGAGTTTTTGCTTATAATACTCAGCGTCTTTCTTCTTTTTCTGAGTGCAGTCTTTTATGAAGTGGCCATTTACCCCACAATTGTAGCATTTTCATTCTTCTTTCCTTTCCTCCTTGGCAAACCTAGGTTTCTCAACAATCTTAAGGTTTTTTGGTCTTCGAGTGCAACGCCCCAAATTTAAAAAGTAACATAAAGTTAAATAAAGACTCATTTATAAAATACACCTTTAGTTTAAAACGTACGCGGAAGCATTTTACTATAAAACCAAGTTACTGCCAAAAGATATATACAAGAGTACATACTTAGTGTACTTTAAAAGTCAATATATACAGAACTAACCCCGGTACCAACTGCGATTTCCGCACAAGCAACCATACCACCAGTAACAGCACCCATGCCGCCAGTAACACAGATGATGCAACAACCATTTTAACCATATCCACAACTAGTAGCTTATCCGTTTATGTTTCCTGGATACAAACAACCGTGCACATACAAGAAATTTTTGGATTGTAAACCCTCAGAGTACAAAGGACGAGTTAAAGGTAAAGTATGCATCGAGGATGTTAAAGGGAGATTCCATGGTCTTGTGGGATTCGATTACCAGCCATTTTACTAAGCAACAACAGGAGAGCATCACCAGGAGTCAGTTCCAGGAGAAGTTATGTGAACAATATTGCAGTACCTTTGAGATTGCCAAAATCAAGAAGGAATTTATGGATTTACAGATGACCGGGAACATGATTGTGGATGATCTGATCAAGTAATTCAATGAAAAGACGAGGTTTGTCAAGCATTTGGTGCCTGATGAAGAGTCCAAGATTGCCCATTTTGTTAGGGCACTACATCCGGATCTCCGTAGCGCCACTAGGTGGGCTACCACCCTATCCCATGCCTTCACTTTAGCCAAATCGGCTAAAGGGGATATTATTGTGAGGAACAGATTAAGTGGGGAAAGGATTTCTCAACAAAAGTCGAGGTTTGAACATTATAACACCCAACAGAGGTAAGGAAGACAGAGTAGTGGGAATAGACAGGGAGAGCAGAATAGGAGGGCTACTTCAGGCGGGTCTACTCAGAGGGCACCTTGGTGTAGCAGGTGCAAATCTTATCACCATGAGCAGTGTACGACACACACAATGAGATGTGTAAAATGAGGCAAGTTTGGCCATGATTTGAAGAATTGCAGATTACCGAGGAGTGTCTGTTGGAATTGCTAGGAGGAGGGGCACAGGGTTGGTGACTACCCGTTGAGTAAGAAATCTGGGTTAGGGTCAGGAGGGGGAGGAGCTGGGGGATCATCTTCAGCTAGTCAGAAAAAGAACCCACTCACTGCTAAGGGTCGGACATTTAAGATGACCGTGGATGATGCCACTACCATAGATGATGTCATAACTGGTATGTTTTTTGATAAACTCTACTCCTGCTAGAGTGTTATTTGACTCTGGGGCAAATCGCTCCTTTGATTCTATGGAATTATGTGATAAGTTGAATGTGCGTGTAACTAGACTTACTACTGCTTTAGAAATAGAAGTAGCTGATGGTATGATGGTACTGGTCACGACTGCTGTGGCTAGAGCTAAAATTGATATAGATGGTATATGTTTTCCTATTTACTTTCTATCTGAGTTTGATATGGTGCTTGGGATGGATTGGCTTAGTCTGAATCAAGCCGGTATCAAGCGCCACAAGAAGTTGATCTCTTTCCCATTGGCTGATGGCACAAGAGTGGTAGCAAGGGGTGAGAAAACCGGGTCTGTGATCCCAATTATTTCATGTTTGAAAGCTAAGAAAGTGTTAGATAGGGGATGTGAATCTTACTTGGTGTATGTGATTGACGGGAAGAAGGAAAAGCGAGCTATGACGGATATACGGGTGGAAACGGAATACCCGGACGTGTTTCCTGAGGAGTCGCCAGGGTTGCCTCCAGTTTGTGAGGTAGAGTTAAAGATAGATTTGATTCCTGGTTCCCGACAAGTGGCGAAGGATCCGTACAGATTAGCGCCTTCAGAGATTCGGGAGATGATGACGCAGATTCAGGATCTGTTAGACAAAGGTTTCTTTCGTCCAAGTTCGTCTCCGTGGGGTGCACCGGTTTTGTTTGTTAAGAAGAAAGACGGTACGTTGCGTATGTGTATCGACTACCGTGACTTGAATAAGAGGACGATAAAGAACAAGTATCCATTGCATAGAATCGATGATTTGTTTGATCAGCTACAGGGAGCTTCATTCTTTTCAAAAATAGACTTGAGATCGGGTTATCATCAGGTGCGTGTTTCAGAGGAAGATGTGTCAAAGACAGCCTTTCGTACGCGTTATGGCCAATATGAGTTCCTGGTTATGCCGTTCCGCTTAACCAATGCACCTGCGATCTTTATGGATTTGATGAATAGGGTATGTCGACCATTCCTGGATGATTTTGTGATAGTCTTCATTGATGATATCCTGATATATTCAAAGACTGAATTGGAACATGAAAAGCATTTGAGAGAGGTTCTGGAAACTTTGAAGAAATAACATTTGTTTGCTAAGTTCTCAAAGTGCGAATTCTGGTTGAGAGAAGTTCAGTTCTTGGGGCACGAGATTTGCAATGAAGGAGTGAAAGTGGATCCTTCAAAGGTTGAGGCAGTGATGAACTGGAAGGCTCCAAAGACACCATCTGAGATAAAGAGTTTTCTTGGTTTGGCCGGGTACTACCGCAGGTTTATCAAAGATTTCTCTAAGATTGCGGGTCCGTTGACTAAGTTAACTCGGAAAGACGTGAAGTTTGAATGGGGTACTGAGCAAGATAAAGCTTTCCAGATATTAAAGTAGTTGTTATGTCAGGCTCCCATTCTTGCGTTGCCAAGTGGAACGGATGATTTTATTGTTTACTGCGATGCATCGTTTGCTGGATTGGGCTATGTGCTTATGCAAAGGGATCGGGTGATTGCGTATGCTTCAAGACAGTTGAAACCACATGAAAAGAATTACCCGACTCACGATTTGGAGCTGGCAGCAGTTGTATTTGCCCTTAAGCTGTGGAGACACTACCTGTATGGTACTAAGTGCGTAATTTGTACCGATCATAAGGGTCTTCAGTATGTGTTTACACAGAAAGAGCTGTACATGAGACAGAGATGATGGGTGGAATTGATAAAGGATTATGATTGCGAAATCAGGTATCATCCTGGGAAAGCGAATGTGGTAGTAGATGCCTTAAGCCGCAAAGGAGCGGAAAGTTCAATCCAGTTTATGCCCATAGAGATTGTATCTGACTTAGTGGATAGACTAAAGTCTGCTCAGTTGGAAGCTCTTAAGGAAGAAAACTTGAAGAATGAATTGATAAGGAACCGAAAGGATGAACTTACTGATGATACACGTGGATTGAAATTATTTAAGACTCGTGTGTTGGTGCCTATGCTTGGAGAATTGAGGAAGTTGATTTTAACTGAAGAACACAAGTCGAGACTATCTGTACACCTAGGAAGCACTAAAATGTATAACAACCTGAAAGTGCTTTACTGGTGGCCTACGATGAAGGCAGATGTGGCACATTTTGTGGAGTCATGCCATATTTGTGCACAAGTGAAGGTAGAACATCAGAAGCCTTACGGATCTTTGAAACAGTTGGAGATTACTGAGTGGAAGTGGGAACATATAACGATGGATTTTGTGACAAAACTTCCAAGAATTCAGAAGAAACATGATATGATATGGGTGATCGTGGATCGACTAACGAAGAGTGCTCACTTTCTGGCTACTTGTGAGACAGCTTCTCTGAGTAAATTGGCTCAATTGTACGTTGATGAGATTGTTGCAAGGCATGGTATACCGTTGTCCATCGTGTCCGAAAGAGACTCCAGGTTTGTTTCTAACTTCTAGAGGAGTTTACAGAGAGAGTTGGGGACGAGAATTAATTTGAGTACAACTTCTCATCCCTAGACTGACGGTCAGACTGAATGAACCATACAAACACTCGAGGATATGTTGCGTGCTTGTGTGATTGAGTATGGTGGATCTTAGGATTCACACCTGCCCTTGATAGAGTTTGCATATAATAACTCTTACCACTCCAGTATTGGGATACCTCCGTACGAAATGTTATACGGCCTTCGCTCCCGTACTCCGACGTGTTGGTTAGTGGCTGGTGAGAAGCAGGCTGCAGGGCCCGAGATTGTTCAGTTAACTGCTGGCAAGGTTGCTATTGCAAGAGAAAAGTTGAAGGCAGCCAGAGATAGACAGAAAATGTTTGCGGATCCATGACGTCGTCCAGTAACATTTGATGTGGGAGAGTTAGTGTATCTGAAGTTCTCTATGTGGAAAGGTGTGATTCGTTTCGGCAAACGTGGGAAGTTAGCTCCCCGCTACATTGGTCCTATCCGTATTCGTCATATAGTGAATGATCAAACAGTTACACTGGATCTTCCAGCAGAGCTTGCAGGTATTCATGATACATTCAATGTTTGTTATATGATGAAATGTAAGATTGATGTTGAAAGTCGGATTCTCCCAGTGCACGAATTGAAAGTTGATTCAAAGAAGAGATTGATAGAGGAACCTGTTGAACTATTGGATCGAAAGGTGACCAAGCTCCGTAAGAAGCAGATTCCGATGGTGTTGGTCAAGTGGAAACACAGTTTAGGTTCTAACCTGACATGGGAGACTGAAGCTGAGATGAGAGAAAGATATCTCCAGTTGTTTGAGCAAGAAGGGATTCTGAGGACGGAATCCTCTTAAGGAGAAGAGATTTGTAACACCCGCAAACCTGGGCTAGGAGATTAGCGGGCTTGTGGTATGTGTTTATCTGTTTTAAATGCATTTAATTGGTCAACTAGTAAATTAATTAGTTAATTAAATTAAGATTGTTTGTATGCATGTTAATTTTGTGTTTGTATGTATGCTAATGTATGTATGTATGCATCTATGTATTTATGTACGTGTATGTAGGTGTAGAAATGAAAGGAGGGATTGCCACCTCCTGCTCATTTATTTAAATGTGTATGTATACGTGTATGTTCATATGGGTATTACTCATTTATCCAAAAGAAAGAAGGTGTAAGTGTGTGTTTCTGTTTTCTCTCGGCCGAAGGAAGAAAAGAAAGAACAAGAAGAATCGGATTTTCAAGATTGTGTGTTTAAATTCAAGTCAAGGTTAGAATTGTTCTTGTTATGTTCTAGTGCTAACTAGGGATACTTTCTAATTGAAATAACATGTTTTTATGAAGAACACTATAATCCGTTTTTGAAGGAATATGATTTTGATGGTTTTTGTGTGTTCTTATGATTCATGTGTTTATAAGATGATTTGATCCATAAATGTGTGTTTAAATATGTTTAAACATGTTACTTTATGTTTTAATGAATGTTATGAATTCTGGGTTTGATTGAATGATGATTTGAGGTTGTCAGAATTGGTTAAATGAAGAAGATGGTGAAAACCGATAGCTTTAAAACCGATGGATGATGAAAACCGGAAGTCTAGAAATCCGACACTCCTAAAATCCGATACCTAGAAACCGAGACTTTGTAATCCGAATACCCATAAATTCGAGACTAGAGAAACCGATACAATTCCAAATCCGATTAAGTCAAATTCTACACTTGAAATCCGATAATCCAAATCCGGTGAAGTAAAATCCGATACATGTGAAATCCGAGACCCAAATCCGAGGATGAAATCCGATACACTTGAAATTCGGTAATGCAGAATCTGACACTTGTAGTTGCGGATTCTTAGAAATCCCATGGTTTTGGAAATCCGATATTTTGTGTTTTGGACTTGCAATTGTTTATTGTTTGTTTTATGTCATGAATGAATTATAAATATATGTGGTCAGATATATTTATGAGATTGAGACTGATTTGGTTAATGTTGTGTTTTCAGGCAATCCTAAGCATCAGTAATATTAGACCTCTGAGCTCGTGCTGATATTGAGGTGAGTGGACGTTAAACGCAGATGGTAAAGATTTCAGTTAATGTTATTGATGTGATGCATGATTGTGATTGAGATTGGATTGATTGATTGAACTGTTGATTGTGATATTGATTGTTGATATCTGATGCATGACTATTTGGTCGATACGCCCTCTTATGATGATTTTGAGTTGCGTTTGAGAAGTCAGCTATACATGGAATTGGGCTGGGCTCGCCTACTGGTTGGTTGAACAGTGGTAGCCTTACTGTCGTATATGTTACTTCAGAGGAAGATTTCACTGTGCCAACTCAGTACAGAGCTATCGGTAAACCTTTGCTTTGGCCGGCATTGGTTGTAGGTTCTGCGCCGAACCGCCGGTCTTCTTGGATATGTTGTTACATGTTTTGATATTGACTGTGAATGTTTGATTTTGGTGTTTAGCCTCTACTCACTTAGCTTCGTGCTAATTCCCCTCAGTTGATGTTTTGCATGTTCGTGTTTGTGGTTGTAGAAGGAAGAGTTGACCTCACTCTAATACTTTGTTTTTAAAGAGACGAGCCAGTTAATTTTGTAACACCAAGACTGATGTTATTTTTGTTTATGAACAATGTTATAAATTTGTTAATATTGGTTTGAATGTAAAGAGTTTGTTTAATTTTGCTTCCGTAGTGCAATTTAAAAAAAATGGCTTGAGTTTTCTAGTGTTACATTATTTTTATTGATGACATTCTGGTTTATTCTAAATCCGAAGCTGATCATGAGATACATTTGAGACAAGTGCTTGAAACTTTGAAACGGGCGCAATTGTATGCAAAGTACTCTAAATGTTAATTTTCGGTGCGAGAAGTTCATTTTCTGGGGTATGTCATTTGCAAGGATGGGGTTAAAGTTGATCCAGTGAAAGTAGAAGATGTAACGAATTGGAATGCTCCAAAGGCACCTTCTGAAATTAAAAGCTTCTTGGGATTGGCAGGTTATTATCGTCGGTTTAGAAAGGATTTCTCTAAAATTGCGAATCCAATGAAAAAATTAACCTGCAAGGAGGTTCCATTTAAGTGGAATGACGAACAGGAAACGGCTTTTCAAACTTTGAAGCGATTATTATTGTTAGGCCCAAGTGGTTCAAGTATGAATGGAGTAATGCAAGAATGTAGTGTGAGAGATGATTAACACGATACAAAACACACACTTATACATTGAATATGGCAAAACTCACATATTACAAGGGTCATATCCCTATTTATACTCTATGAGTATTTTTACAAGCAAACTCTTATTTCTATACAATTTTATACTTTACATTCTCCTCCTTTGTATTAAAATAGGAGTGTAAACGCCAGTAACCTAAGGATTCTATCTGTCTTTCTTACATTATATAAGCAGTTTTGGATGTAGCGTCCCACCAAATACATCAGTCTGAAACAATGCTTTATCTTGAGCTTTTGACACCATTATCTTGAGCTTTTGACAGCGGAAGCATAAACGCTTTTGATGTGTTGAGAAGTACAATGTAGCTCGGATTGTTCCCATATCTTCATAAGTTTGATAATCTTGACTCCCCCTAGACATGATATAGACTGATGTTTCTTTCTCTCTCTCCCCCTTGAGTAGACAAAATAACTTTTCAATATGTTCTTTTACTCTCCCTCAACAACTGAATCAACAATGTAAAATTTGTTTACTTAATTTTTTTTATTCTCCCTCTCATGATGATTATGATACATTATGAGCATCATGCATAAAAGACATCACTATGAGATTCAGTTGTAACAAACATGGAAGAGGGATGGGGAGGATCCTACATATTCATGTCAAAAAGATCTCCAATTGTTGTATGACATGAATTGATACTCGAACCACTCTTGATCGTTAAGGAGTGGTAATGATTTGATCTGAATTCGTGAAGATTTATAACTTTGTGTTGCATGTAATATGATATTGGATATTAATGTTGTTAAGTAAGTCTCCCAATACCGTGTAATCAACCTTGACCAGATCACCGCAAGTTTCAAAAAAATTTGGAAGACATACAGGTGCAAAAGAACTCGGGTACACATAAGTGGGTAGATGACTTTGATATAATAATCAGTGAGTCAGATCCATCCTTATTCAAGAGCATTCGCATGTAATACAAAATTTTCTCAAAAACCTGAAGTAATTTGATGTTGGTCAATCCTTCAAACAATTTCACCAATAATGTGATATGGGTCGTCAGAAATGACCGATAAAAGATAACCAAGATTCAAAAGAAACAAGGAATTGATGGCCAAAATCTGGTTTTGAGACCAAAAATTGGTGACACTAAGAAAGAAGAACCAAAAATCAGTTAGGAAAGGGCAGGATGACTAGTCATAAGGTACTAGACATTCAACATATGGTAGCAATGACCCAAAGTAAACCAAATCTAGAAACATCAGAATGATAACTGAAACATTGAGAACTCCTGACTCAGCTAAAAAATCCAAACACTTGTCTTAGCGCCCCTGATCTCGTGGTCCAAGGGGTGGCAACCCCAGGTGGGGTCCAAGGGGCAGAGCCCCTGGCTGGGGTCGAAAATGATAAGAAAATTGAAAATCTTCCCAAATCCGCCTAAATCCCAAATCCACTAAATCCGTAGAAGGCAAATCTGGTACTTTCAAATCCGCCAAATTTCAAATCCGATAATTTCCAAATCCGCATAAACCAAATCCGTCAAATTTCAAATCCGATAATTTCCAAATCCGCATAAAACCAGATCCGGTAAACACTTTATCGGATTTATGAAATCCGATAACTTCATCTTTCAAATCCGATAAATTCATATTCTAAATCCGATAAATTCATATTCATCTCGCTCAGATTAAAAAATTCTTCAAATTTGCACGAATCTGTATATTTCTTGCCCAGATCACTTCGCCTATCAACTACAATCAATCCTATATCAATTTTTCTGATAAACAACAACGAATGATATCGAATTAGACAATTTTCCCCAAAACCCGTTTTTCACAAAACATACTAAAATCTCCGATTTGCTTGCTGTTTTGTTGTTACTTTGATCTCGTTCATTCCAGAATGATTCTAAAATGATAATCGAGCATCAATCAACCATAATCTTCACCAAAACCTCAAAATTTGATGAAAACCCAAAAATCTCAAAATGTGTTCTTGGTTTTCTTCAAATTCTTCAAAAATCTTGAACTTGTATGTTGAATTCAGAATCAAATCACACTCCTTAGGCTCTGATACCACTTGTTAGGCCCAAGTGGTTCATGTATGAATGGAGTAATGCAAGAATGTAGTGTGAGAGATGATTAACACCATACAAAACACACACTTATACATTGAATATGGCAAAACTCACATATTACAAGGGTCTTATCCCTATTTATACTCTGTGAGTATTTTTACAAGCAAACTCCTATTTCTATACAATTTTATACTTTACAATTGGGTTGTGTGTTGATGCAGCAGGATAGGGTTATTGCATATACTCCTCATCAGTTGAAACCTCATTAGAAGAAATATCCAACCCATGACTTAGAGCTTGAAGTTGTGGTCTTTGTGTTGAAATTACAGAGAGACTATCTTTACGGTACAAAATGCGTTGTATGTACAAATCATAAAAGTGTACAGTATGTGTTTTCTCAGAAGAAGCTTAATATGCGATAGAGACGATGGCTATAACTTATCATGGATTACAATTATGAAATTCGTTATCATCCAGAAAAAGCCAACGTGGTAGCCGATGCTTTGAGTCGCAAGGGAGCTGGTGATAGTAATTATTTTATGCGAATTGAGATAATTTCTGACTTGATTGATAAACTGAAGGCAACTTTGTTGGAAGCCTTTAAGGATGAAAATCTGCAGGAAGAGATTATGTTAAAAAGAATGAATGACATGAGTGATGATTCTCGGGGAGTGAATATATATCGATATCGTGTTTGGGTGCCATTGCTTAGAGGTCTCTGAGGTTTGATTTTGACTGAGGCTCACAAATCAAGATTATTTGTTCACCCAGGTAGCACGAAAATGTATAACGATCTCAAAACGTTATACTGGTGGCCTACGAAGAAGACAGGCGTTGCACAATTTGTGGAGTCTTTCCGTATTTGTGCATATATTTAGGCAGAGCACTAGAAACCCTATGGATCATTGAAACAGTTGCAGATTCCAGAATTGAAGTGGGAGCACATAATGATGGATTTTGTGACTAAACATCCACGTACGCAGAGGAATCATGATATGATTTGGGTGGTGGTTGACAGATTGACAAAGAGTGCTCATTTTCTGGCTACCAGTGAAACTGCATCGCTCAGCAAATTAGCTCAGTTGTATCTTGATGAAGTTGTGTCCCAACATGGTATACCGCTTTCGATTGTATTGGATAGAGATTTCAGGTTTGTGTCTAATTTCTGGAACAGATTGAAGTGGGAGTTGGGTATGTGTGTTAATCTGAGTACAGATTATCATCCTCAGACAGACGTTCAAACTGAACGAACAATTCAGACACTTGAGAATATGTTGTGTGTATGTGTGTTGGAGTATGGGGGTTCTTAGGATTTCCACTTGCCTTTGCTAGAATTTGCGTATAATAATTCTTATCACTCGAGTATCGGCATGCCACCCTATGAGATGTTATATGGGCGTCGCTATCATACTCCTAAGTGTTGGTTAGAGGTAAGTGAGAAACAGTATGCACGGCCTGATATTGTTCAGATCACCGCAGGAAAAGTGGCTATCGCACGAGAAAAGTTGAAAACTGCAAGGGATCGACAGAAGATGTATGTTGATCCACGTCGTAGATCTGTTACTTTTGTTGTGGGTGAACTGGTTTATCTGAATGTTTCGCCATGGAAAGGGGTTATCCGTTTTGGGAAGCGAGAGAAGCTGGCTCCTCGTTATATTAGACCGTTCCGTGTCCAACGGGTGGTAAATGATCAGACGGTTACACTTTATCTTCCTGCGGAATTATTAGGTATTCACAACACTTTTAACGTTTGTTACTTGTGAAAATGTAAAGTGGAGGATGAGAGTCAGATTCTTCCTATGCATGATCTTAAAGTGGATTCAAGTAAGAACTAGTAGAAGAACCCATTGAACTACTAGATCGGAAAGTGAGTAAACTATGAAAGAAACAAATTCTGATTGTTCTTGTTAAGTGGAGACACAGTTTGGGTTTAGATTTGACGTGGGAAACTGAGCAGATATGAAGCCACGTTACCCTCATTTGTTTGACTATGAATAGATTCCGAAGACGGAATCCTTTTAAGGAGAGATTATTTGTAACATCCTGATTTTGGGCCTAGTAGTTGTGTAGGCTCCGGTACGTTTATACGGGATTATTATCTGATTTAGTGTTATTTAATTATGTATTTAATAACTTAATTGGATTTGGATATTTAATTATATGTATGTACGTATGCATGCATGTGGTAAAGATAGATATTGAGTAATAGCTTGACACCTTCTTCTTCGATTATCTAATTGCATGAGTACGTGTTTAAGGATTAAACTCTTAACTCTTGATAGTCACTTTCTCATTTGAAATCTGCTGAAGTGTGTGTATGTGTGTGTTTAAAGAGAGAAAGAAGAACTAAGAATCGGAATTTGGTTTCTTGAAGTTGTTTGATTCAAGATAAGGTTTGTATGATTCCTTGATATGTTTAATTCAAGAATCATGTAACATGCTATAGTTTTTGTTAAATTAACTTGCTAGGTTTTTATATAATCACCATGAATGAGCATAGAAGAAACCTTCTTTGATGGGTTTAGTTGATTTTGTTACGTTCTTGGGTTTTATGGTGTTCTTGTTCATGTTAAGCATGTTGTATATAGTTCAAATGATTTGGTGTGATTTTTAGTAAGTTCATGTTGCTGGATATTTGATTCATAAATGGTTGAAGTTGGCGGATTGTGAATTGTGGAAAATGATGATGAATTCCGAAATCCGAAGGTTGATTCCGACGTATAGAAATCCGATGGTGGATTCCGGTTTGATGGAATCCGTTAGGGATGAAATACGACACATGAAATCCGGGTACCTTGAATCTGCTAATGAGGGAATCCGCAGATGTTAGAATCTGATGGTGGATTCCAACAAGTTGAATTCCGATGATGTTGAATCCGGCAGAGTGGAATCCGACACTTTGTATCGGATTTCCTTGAATCCGACACCTGAAGCGGATTTCATTGATATCCGATAGTTTTGCGGTTTGTTGATTCTTTGATGATATATGCTAGACGTACATGCATATGTGACTTTAATTTGTTGTATTTGACTAAAGAAGATATAAATATATGTTTGATATATATATATATATATATATATGAACTGGATACTAATTTCAGTTTATTGTGTTCTCGGGAACAAACAAGGCTCAGTAAAATTAGATGAGAACGGGAGGTGAGTGGATGCTTACTCACGATTGATATTAAGTTGTAACTGGTTTTGGTTGCAACTGTTTATGGATTAACACATGGATAGACTTTATGTCTCATACTTGATTAACTGGTTGTATGTTAATTGATTGTTGCATCAGTGATATGCATACATGATTGTTTAGGAAGTTAGTTTCGGCGGGGCACATGGGCTGGGTTCGTTTGCTATCGGCTAATCAGTATTTGGATCTTTTGATGCATTTGTTGCAACGGAATACTGTGTGAGAATAGCAAATGAACTACGGTAAATATTTGCTTTGGCTGGAATTGGTTGTAGGTTCCTGCAGAACCGCCGGTCTTCCCGAAGCATGATTATTTGTTGTTTGATATCATGCGGTTGTGGCTGATATTCCGTTGTAGTTGATTTCCATTCACTTAGCTTTGTGCTAATCTCCAACCTGTCACTTTTTTACAGTTTTTGGTAAGTCAGCGGCTCGGCTGAGAGTGGTTAGATTGGGGAGTAATTGCCTGGCCTCTGATACTAAATTTTTGAAGAGTCGTAGTTTTTGTAATACTGATATTTTAAACTTTGGTTGATTTGGAAAACTGTTTGTATAGATTCAGTTGTAAATACTAGTTGTATTTTCTATCGCTTCTGTAGTGTTTTAAAAATGAAAATTTTGGGTTGAAAATACCGTGTTACACATACATTCAAATCATCTCATCAATATACAATTCTGCTCCAAAAGAAATGTCGTCCCACTTGTGGTAAAAATACAGGCGCTTCTTACTAAACAATCAATAATCACTCGTAATATATCCGGATTCCTTCTCATATAGTAAATTAGATATAAACTCCATCGTAACTTGTCATCATCATGTCATATTCCCACGAAATATATCATGTCTACTCTCTTCGTAAGTCATCAATACAATACTTTGTATGTCATTATACAATTTTAGCCCTTCCAAGTACACTGATAATTTAGATTCGTAAGTCTTTGTCAAAATAAATATCCAAATTTCAAGCACAGACACATCTACACAAGGTCTATAAGTCTTTAGTCCACCTGTTTTGGCAATTAATTCCTCTTTTCTCTTCATCATATTTGATAACTTCAATCATTAATCCATTAACTTCCAATAAAGGTAATTTCAATTTTATTCACTAAGTCAAGTATTCTTTAATTCGCATATTTCAAATGTTATTATTACTAGCTCTCTCGCATTTCAACACGTCTATTAACAATTTATCTCTCCAAGGTGACATCAAATCTCTCAATCACATTCTTTGATTCATCCTGACCATTTTCTCTGCCGCATGTTCAACTCATTTATATATTAGCATTCTCTACTTCTTTTAATAATCAGATCAGTCACACATACCTTTCTTTATAATCAATATTTCCACATTATTAATACAAACACATTTGCTGCAACTTCCAAGTCATGGGTTGAATCATTCCTCTCAAGAATCTTTAACTATCGCAGGACATAAACCGTTCCTCCAATTCCAAAGCATAACATCATATATCAATCCAGCAAATACAATATTTCAACGTATCATAAATCTCTTGAAGTTCATCATATCTCCACTCATTAGGTTTACCAATAACTCGTAATCTCAGTTATATCTTTATCAAAACATCTCTTAGTTGTCACAAAACCTTCCAAGCCTCAGTAATTTATCCACTTTCCTTATTCTTTGCACAAACATATATATATATATATACACACACACATATATATATATATATACAAACACAGAATGCAAGACAAGTCTTGCAACACATTACATAGCATGCAATTTAAATAATCTGAAAACATCTTGTGTCTCTACTTCAACTGCTGAAGCTGAATATGTTGCTACTGCAATGTGCTGCTCTCAAAGTTTTTGGATTAAGACTCAACTCTCTGATTTTGGCCTACACTATGATAAGATACCACTATTGTGTGATTCAAAATCTGCCATTGCCATCTCATGCAATCTAGTTCACCACTCAAAGACCAAACACATTGACTTACGATATCATTTTATTAATGATAATGTGGAGAAAGGTCTACTAGAACTTCAATATGTCAAGACTGATGATCAACTGGCTGATCTGTTTACTAAACCATTAGACGAATCTCGTTTTAATGATTTAGTATCCAAATTAGGTATGTTGAATTATAAAGTCTGATCAACAGTCATTTATTGAGTGGGTAGTTCACTTTGTTTGTTCATGTTGCAGATCATCCAAGCACAATTTGAGGGGGAGTGTCAACCATTCCTACACGCTATGCATGCTTGTAGAGGGAGAATATCAAAGAAAATACAAAAACATTTAAAATATCAAAGAAAATACAAAAACATTTAGAAAATTAAAGAAAATACCAAAAACATTCACAAAACAAAGAAAAATATCAAAAATATGTTTTATTTCTTTGAAAATCGAAAAATACAAAAAGATTTTATTATCTTTGAATTCACAAGTCTTACTCGAAGGCAATGGACTTCGAACACGAAGCACTCAATTACTTCGAAGTCTATGGACCTCGAACACGAAGCAAACAATCAAACATGGACTTCGAGCGCTCTTGAATTCAAATTCGAAGTCAGAGCACTTCGAACTCGAAATCTTTAATTTCAAGTTCACTTCGAGTGCTCTTTGGACAAATTCGAAGTCTATGGACTTCAAATACGAAGTTATTAAGTCCAAGGCCACTTCGAGCGTGTTCGAAGGAGTCAATTCAAAGTTAGTTGACTTCGAATACGAAATCATGAAATCCACATTCACTTCGAGTGTGTCTACTAGCATCAGTTCGAAGCTAGTAGACTTCGAATTCCAAAGAGTGTATGCCATATACACTTCGATCGGATATGAATAGTGGTCAGATTCTTTCTTCTTCGAGTTCGAAGTCTTCACACTTCGAACTCGAAGCTCTTTAGACTCCGAAGTAAACAGTGCTTGATAGAAGACTTCAAGCGTGTTTTCACACTCGAAGCTCTTCACACTTCGAGCGTGATTTTTTTTTCAAAATACTACCGTTATATTTTTACTATAAATAGGTGAGTAGGTAAAACTTATTCTTTACGCATTCCTATTCCCACTTTTACGAGAATCTCCGGTTACGATTTTTTGCGAAACTTGTTCCTACGTTGCTGCCAAAATTTTGAATTTCTGTAACAAACATGCTCATTTACCAAAGGTATACATCAAATACATGAGAAAATAAGTTTACTTCACATTCAAATGAACAAAAACGAACCTTCTACTGTAGAACTCGGAAACTGCCTTTTTTGAACTTCCAAGGCTTTGTTCGACCATCAAATGATGGTGTTCACTCAATCCACACTTGCAATTAGTCATAGGAACACATGAACAAAGTTTTCATCAAAGAAAAACTAACAAAATTTTAAAAGTGTTATTCGTGTTCTTCATGTGGTAGAAGATGGCCTTGATTTTATTTTTTGGCTAAATCTTCATGTTATGGACAAATTGGGAACAATTTCAGTGTTATGAAAATGTTTAGATACATGTATTCATTATAAAACATGTGTCTTAAAACATTTTTGTCCATAAAAATCACCACTTCATCAATGAAGGTTTTTTTTCGGGTGTTATAAAATTTTGGGTTTTGACCAAGAGTTTCACATGTGAATGTTCAACTGTCTAACCCATTTGGCTATTCTTACAGGACATAAAATGGCTATGGAAGACGATTCTGTCTCGTACCGTTCTTCGATAGCTAGCCAATCCCATAACTCAGATGACCAACTCCTTCCAAGAAACCAATTTCTTTCGGTGGTCACCCATGATAACAACCACTTCATTAACCTAAACAACTTCAGAAACCCAAACTTCCCAATAATAACCGAAATACTCCGCATACACCCACTGAACCATGCTCTCACATTTGATCCATCTACCTCTAGAACTCATGTTCCTGAGTTGTATGTACAACAGTTCTGGAATACCGTTCACACCCATACAAATCCAAACACTGGCCGAGTCTCGGTTCGTGGTGATGTAGATCACTTCACCCTCAATATTACCAGCGGTAGACTCCATGAAATCCTTCAACTCCCCACCTCTAGAAGCAGGCCTCCTCTCCTTGATTTTGAGGAGATGCGTGATGAGTCAACTGCCCTTGCGCGCATTCGTGCAATGGGTTACATAGGGGACTTACAACTTCGTTCCCACTTCAAACGAGCCAACCTTCACCCTATATTCTATACCTTTCTCATAATTCTTCAACGATGCCTCACCCCCAAACATACTGGATATGAATATCGCAACAGAAACCAAATCAAACTCATATATGTTGCGGCTAATCACCTGCACATTGATTATGCCTCTTTGATATTTCTACATCTTGTGCAGCAAGTTGAAGGCAGGCTCTCTGATCTTAAGCGTGCGAAGGGCAGATTTCTGTCGTACCAAAGGTTCCTGCCGATGATGGTTCAATTCGCCATGGACAGAAATGAGGAAATTCCTCGCCGGCCAAATCATGCTTCTATCCGGCCGAAGCAGTTTATGTATGTAAATGTTCTCACTGCTGATCATCCGGTTCAACCTCAACATTTTCCGGCTTCTCTCCTGGATCTTTGTGCACAAAATGATGTGGTGCGAGCTTATAGAGAGAGTGTAGGACTTGGCCCTATGGTGCAACCAGAGCCGGTTGCACCTACCCCGGGGCCGATAGATCCCAGTGAGCTAATAAAGACTAGGCCTCAGCCTTCCACGGGGGAATCTGAGCGGGAGAGTCGAGTGATAAAAGTGATGAGAGGGGCGGTGAAGGGACGTTAGTGATACACATAGTGAGGGAGGGGCGGAGTATGACCCTGCACAGATCCAGGCTATGATGGATTCCTTTTCACATATACATCCAGATCTCGAACAACTGCCGGAATCCTCTGCACCAGAAATGACTACAGCTGCATCTACACCAGACTTTGCCTCAGATACTTTGGCTGTAATTGATCATACCCCTGGAGTAGCACCATTAGTTCGTGATAATACTGAGGAACAACGAGCCAAAACGCCAGTGGTGGCTGAAGAGGAAGATTTGAGCTTTTCTGACCTATTTCCAAATCTACCTGAAGCCTTCGACTCAGAAACTGAATTCTTATATGTCTATCAATCGGGTCCTCTTGACAAAGGCAGTGAAGGATATGATTTTGATCCTTATACAGAGGAAGAGGAAGAGGTGGAAGAAGAAGAAGAGGTTGTGTTAGAGGAGAGAGATGGGAGAAAAGAAAAGGAGAGTGCTGAGGGTCCCCCAAGCCCAAAAAGCCGGGAAGCCACACCTACCATCGGAATTGACATTGTCAGCTCTGGTGTTGAAATAGTCACTGTCATCCCAACAATGCACATTAACCCCTCCATCCACTCGGGTGTCTCTCAACAGACACCTCTTTCATTTCACAGAGATTATACACATACTCTACCGGCCTCTCATTTGGAGATGGCTGGTATTGAAACCAGAGGTCTACCTCTCTCGACCTCGCCCTTTTCTTCCGCGCACATTGACATACCGTAGATTTTTGCGTTTCTTTCTAGACACCAAACCACACTAGCACATATTACGACGTTGTTTACCAGACAACCGTCCGGAACACCTGTTGGTGGCACTACTGAAAGTGTCATTCGAGGATCGGGTGGAAATCTCAGTGGAGTGTTCACAACATCAGCTCCACTTTCGAGTAGCTCCGCCTCTGTGGCGGAGACTTCAACGAGCAATCTACGTGAGTCTCGGTATGCTACCAAAAAGGAATTGCAGGAGGTTCTCAACCCTATTACTGAGGGCATTGCCGACATCAAATAAACCCTTGCCTCTCTTAAATCAAAAGTTGATGACGGATCGAGCTTATCTACTGATACACTTAAATCCCTGCTTTATGCCCGGTTACTAGAAAAAGCCCCTGACTGCGAATAGAACCTGGATCTCCTTGAAACCCTTCGCAATGAAAAAACATATAAGGGTAGCAACCTCTCTGAATTTTAAGAAACAGTCAAGAATTCAATGGAGGATCTGGGGAACGTGGTATTTCAAAAGTTAGATTCCGTGGAAACAAGGCTTACAACGCTTGAACCTACTTGTAAATCACAAGATGCTGGGTCAAAACGTAGGCGTGATGATGATGATCCTGATCAGGATCGCCACAAGGGGGAGAAAAGACCCCGCGTTTTGACCTTTACCCTTTTGACCGAACGACTTACAGCTGCTATGGGGATCGGGGCAAAACCAGAACCACAACAATCACAACAGCAACAACAACAAAAGCAACAACTGCCACAACAACAGCAACAACATCTGTCTGAGCCGGAACCTACAGTCCCAGTTTTTGAATTTGAAATGGAAACCGCCGATACCGATGAAAGGGATGAGTCAGATGAATTACTGAAATAAATTGAAGGGTTCTCATTTGAAAAGCTGCCAGAAAGAACCGAGGAGGTCCAGATATTGGAGAGATTTGAGGATATGCTTGTGCAAACCATTCAAAAGCTAGCTTCTTCAAGGGTTGCAAAGCCTGCGAGGGAGTTAGTCACCAAAAAGAAAATGGAGGAGACCATCAAAAGGCTAGATCTTACCAGGGTTCTCCGAGGCATATCGGAGGAGGTTCATCAACTATTTCCTCCTGAAGCTAAGAAATTCCAGGTGTCTGCTACCAACATCCTGAGGAAAAATCAAGAAACTGAGCAGGCACTACTACAACAACAAACATCATCAGATTGGCCTATTCCTCCTAATGTCCAACCGGCACGTCCAATTCCAACTACTTCAGACCCATGCCTTGATAGACACAATATGTACACCAGGGAAGCTATGAAAAAACCCTATTTGGGGAAAATATGGTGTAAATGTTGCTTACCTTGAGGATCGGATCCCTACCATCTACACTTCTCAAATCAGAGACAAGATTCCCCGAGGAATGAGAGGTCTTGACGATGCGCAAAGGAGACGATACACTCACATTCTCAACGAATACAAAACCCCAAGGGAGCAGATACTGTCAGAGTACCCAATCAGCAAAGTACTTCGCGTAAGCATGCAAAAATCATTAAGGTACAGATTTGCTGTGTATGATGTCCAAAGAGCAGATCGTCAGAAAATCTCCCTCAATGAAGCAGACGTCAGACATGTAAAGTTGCGTGACATTGAGTTCATATACGAGGAGCTCTCTACAAAGATTAACAAGTCCTATGAAGAACAACAAGGACGATCAGCTCTAATGAAATATATGAGGAGATTTATAGAATTTATACAAGAGCATGATCTACAATTAGGCACCGGGAGTAATCAACTCGAGGTGAATCTACTCAAACCACTGCAGCATCATACAGATATACAAACCCTTGAGGAGATCACAATCATTGATGAAAATCATCCTAGCTTCGCGGGTCAAAAAGGTGTCATCTTTATTAATCAACGCCGCCGAAAGATCATGGTTCAGATGATAGACTTAATGGCATACTCAGATGGGATTCTTAAACTGTTATTTAACCGTCTCCAAGAGAAGGCCAAAAATAATCATTCTAACTTAAGTGAGACTGAATTAGCTGGACTGATACGAACCATTGAACATGTCAAAAGGACATTGGACAGCCGGCGGATTATAAGGAGGTGGCAGATGATGTTTGGCATAAGAAATCGATCTACTTTGTAATTACTTACTTTCTGCATTTCATTTCAATGTAATAGGCTTTCTCTCCATTTAGGGGGAGATTGTTAATATTAAAAAATGTAGAAAAGCCCATGAGGCCCATGTAGTAGGCTTAGCCTATATATAGGGTATTTGTACCATGGGCGTGAGTGACTTTTTAGACGTTACAGCCATATATGAAATATTATTATTGACGTGAAAGTGTGTGTAGCTATCTCTCTCTCAATATTCATATCACCAATTGATTGCTTGAAGGTTGTTTGATCACAGATTAGATCTTTCAACCCTAGCTACAGGCATCTAATGTCTACAAGTACCCCTCACCGGATCCACAAGATTCTCCGGATTTTGATAAGTTTAACCAAGTGTCATGTGCAAATAATAATATGGGCCCTATTATTACAAACACGCTACACGTATTGGATCTGGTCAATATCACTAGGAATCCCGATTCAATGGCTTGGGCCATGTATGATCATCTCACCAAGCATATATTCAGTCATCATCTAAGCATTATCATATCATTCTATTCTGATTCTACTAAAGCATCTAGATTGCAAAGTCTCTGTTATCATAGTTAGCATATCATAATTCCAACATCTCAGTTAACATGATCATCATATCATAAATTCATACCTTGTACTCACGTGTGACCACCCGGACTAGCTCCCGCCGATAGCTCATCGTAACATTAATCGTTTGAAAAGGTTTCAAACTTTGTCTAAAATCCTTCACGAACCAAGGTTTAAGTTCAAACACACGGAAACGTTTTCGAATCTCTTAAACCAAGGCTCTGATACCAAGTTGTAACGTCCCAATTTTTATTTTTTATTTTGCAATTAAACAAATACGAGTGCGTACGATTCATAGTCTACTATAATTAAAACATTGTAAAAGCTAATTACAACCCCGGGTGATAACCCGTAAAACTTAAATTCAAGTGTCATTGTTTAAGAATACATCATTAAATACAAAATGGTTTAAAACACTGCGGAAGCTTGTGGGAGATGAGCTATCAACCGCGTGCCGGAGCCCCGCCGTGGCCATCACTTGAAAAGAAGGTTAAACAACAACCGTAAGCACGAAGCTTAGCGAGTACACTTACTTACAATCAACCATATGGCATCAAATCATCTGTTCCACAATCATGTCACATCTTTCATTCCCGCTACCGTAGTAGACGGTCCCAACATTCCCGTCACCGTAGTGAATGGTCTCATCATTCCCGTCACCGAAGTGAGCGATCTCATCATTCCCGTCACCGAAGTGAACGGTCTCATCATTCCTGTCACCGAAGTGAAAGGTCTCATCATTCCCATCACCGAAGTGAACGGTCAAATCATTCCCGTTACCGAAGTGAACGGTCTCATCATTCCCGTCACCGAAGTGAACTGTCTCATCATTCCCGTCACCGAAGTGAACGGTCTGATCATTCCCGTCACCGAAGTGAACGGTCTCATTATTAAGTATAGCATAACACATCATCAGTTCATCAATTCACCAGTCATCATTTATCAGTTCATCATTCACCAATTATTAATTCAACGTTTCACAGTTTCATCATGCATAGAGCACATTAAGCACATATGTCATAGGGTTTATATGATAAGTAAGAGTACTCACCTATCTCGCAGTTGATCACACAGTTCTTAGTTCACTAATACACTTGTGGTTACTTGCTAGTCAACCGTCACCTACAATAAGTCTAATAAATCAATACCCTATACGAATCCCTCGTTCGTTTATTCACATAATACATTCGAGTCTCACATTAGACTCCGTTACTAAGTTTCACAAGTCGGACCACCTAGAGTCCTCAAAGTCGGATGGGTGGCTGAAAGTCACATGGCCACCCTGGGCCATGTGAAAGTCGCATGACTTTATATGTATTAGTCGCATGGAACAATTTCGAACACATAAGTCACATGAAGCTATGTAGGTGCTAAAATGAAAGTCGCATGAACATACACTTGCATATCCGAGAGTCGAATGAAATCACGTATGTTAACTGAATACCCCATGCGAAAGTCGCATGGTGCACCATGCGAAAGTCGCATGGGCATATTCATTTGTAGAGAGTCGCATATTTCAGTCATTCATTGTGTATGTTATGTCGCATGAGTGGAACACAAGTGTACATGCATCCAAAAGTCGCATGACTTACCTTCTCTGAAAGTCGGATGGGTAAGACATGAAAGTCACATAGTGTATCATTCTCAAATACATAAGTCGCATGAATCAATATGTAAGTCGCATGGAAGTAACTTTGGTATATAAAGGTCGCATGAATATATATACAGATTCATCGGGAAGTTGCATGGGGCTATATGAAAGTCGCATAAACCCTCATGAACGTCGCATGGACCTTCATGAAAGTCGCATGGAGCTATATCTTCCGTGTCAGTTCATTTTTTTCTCAAACTCAGACTCCATAGCCAAAATCAAACTCTTTCAAATATTAACCAAATCATTTCCTTTTTGTTTCAAAACATTACTTCATTCATTTAAACACTTCCTTCAAGATTTAAACACATTTCATCAAGTATTAAACCTCATATCTCAATTTCTTTTCTCCTGTTCTTCATAAACCCAGATTAAAACTCATGCTAGCATCATCCAAACAAGATAAGATTGATAGCTACACTACCATAATAAGATAGGAAACATTACTTGATGATTCTCTTGACAATTCCTTGAGTTCTCAACAATTCTTGATGTCTCCTTCTCCTTGTTACTTGTGGGTTTTAGCACACACTAACACACAGTAAATTCTTTGTTTGAATGAATGAAACAGTGGCAAGTGTTGGGGGTTGTGCCCTAGATGGCTTTATATACTCTCTTTCTTAAAGGCCTAAGCCCAATCTTTCATCACTAAGCCCATTATCAATTAACCCAAATAACATACATGTATCTAGTCCATTAACCAATTATATATATATATATATATATATATATATTCAAGCCCAACTAAATCATCTAGTCTACCAATAAATCGACAATTCAACACAATATGATTTCTTCAATAAAATATTCTTTTATTTATTTTAGAAGTTTGGGTATTACACCAATACAAAGTAAACTAACGCCGATGGGTACGCCCTAAGTGAGGAGATGGCTCAGCACTCCTATCAGTGGCATTCTTCGAGAGATGCTTCCTTTTGAAGAAAGACTACAGCTACAGCTGACTCTTCTGATAGCATAGCAGCCCTTAGTGCCAAGTTGGATGCACTTGCCGAGAAATGAAAAAACTGAATAAAAACATTAACGCTATGCAGGTCGGTTGTGACAACTACAGTGGACCCTATCTTGCTAAAGATTTCTCAGATGATGAGAGTGAGAATTTTAAAGAATCCACATGTTATTCGGGTCGGGATAAATATGACTATCCAGAGGATGAGCTTTCTTCCGCAATAGAAAGCCAAACTGGAAGTCGTATCCCGAATACCGCAAGGAGATAGAGGGGATATTTAGGCAGTCTGGCACGGGGTTCTATCGGAGAGAATAGCCAAAGGGGCCAAAGAAGAAGCCTAATTTTGAGAATACGCTCACGTGATTCGCAAGAACATCAGATTAGAGGCATAAGGAGACTGAGGATTTAGTGAAGAAGATAGGTGATCCTACTAAAGTAGCACTGAGGAACCAATAGGAGTCTATTCACAACATCGAGACCCGGATTGGGCAAATCTCGCAGATTCTCTGGGATCACTTTCCTGGCACTCTTCCTAGTAATAGTGAACCGAAGACAAAGGCCTAAATTAAATATGGTGACCACTAGGAGTGGTAAAATAGCTGAAGGCTCACCATCTCTTAGCTCCTATGATGATCCTATTGAGCCGCCACCCACTCAGCCAGACAAAGGGAAAGGAAAAAGGGAGGTAACTCCTGATCCTGAATCTACTCCATCAATTCCATCACTAGTGAAACCTTATAGGCCACCTATACCTTATCCATAGCGTCTTCGACAAGACAAGCAGGATGAGTAGTACCGAAAATTTATCCAGCACCTGCAATCAAAATCTCTACATATCAACATCGCTTTTGTTGAAGCTAAGGATCAGATACCAAAATATGAAAAATTCATGAAAGACCTTCTTGCCAACCGCAAGAAAATGGAAGAAGTGTCGATTGTCACACTCAATGATCAATGTTCTACAGCTATGCTTAAGAAGATCCTAAAGAAGATGACTGATCCTGTGAGTTTGGCAATCTACCCGTTAGTCACACACTAGCTTCCTCGGGACTGAGCGTAAATCTGATGCCATATTCTTTCTTCGCCAAACTAGATTTGACTAAGCCTAAACCTGTTCGCATGGCTATACATCTTGCAAACAAGTCAATCACTTATCCACATGGGATAGTTGAGGACTTACTAGTAAAGGTAGATAATTCATCTTTCCAATGGACTTTATTGTTATTTGGCGTTCATGAACCACAACTGACACTCAAGGTAGGTGCAGATGTTATCACATTTGGGATAGACAAATCCATGAAACATTCTAAAATCTATGGTTACTCTATCTTTTTCATAAATATAGTAGATATCCCGCTCGAGAGTGAGCTGCAGAAGATAGACACAAAGGGGGCTGAGGGACAGATGCCTCTATGAGAAAGTCTCATAGATGTTGAGAGAGACTTGGAGGAGTTTGAGAGGATGCTGGTAGAGGGGCTAGAGCCAAAATCCGAGACGCAGGATTTTGTAATACCCGAACTTCAAAATAAATAAATAAATGAATATTTTGTTAAGAAATAATATTGTGAATGGAATTGTGAAATATATCAGATAATTATGGAATTTGTGGTGGACTAAGTTGATTTGATTGGGCTGAATATATATATATATATATATACATAAATAGTTGGTTTAATGGGTTTAAGAAAAGTAAGGTATTGAATAATGTTATTGGGCTTCTCTAAACGTAAAATTAGGCTCAAGCCTTTTTAGAAGGTGTATATATGTGGAAGTAGGGCACAGCCTCCAACATTCTTTCAAAAAAAACACTCTTGCATTGAGAAAAAAAGTCAGTGTGTGGTGTGTGTGTGCAAAACCACGAAGGAGGAAGAAAAGGATTTAAGAATCCCTGGAAACTCAAGGAATTTTTGAGAGAATCATCAGGTAATGATTTCTAGCTCATCTTGGTATTTTAGATATGAATCTTATCTTGTTTGGGTGAAGCTAGCTTGAGTTATAATATGGGTTTCTTGGGGTTTTGGGTTTATGAAGAACAAGAGAAAGAAATTTGAGTTATAAGCTTCAATACTTGATAGAATGCATTTAAATCTTGAAGGAAGTGTTTAAATGAATGGAGAAACGTTTTGGAACAAAAATACAACGATTTGGTTAAGTTTTGAAAGATTTTGATTTTTGGCTATGGAGTCTGAGTTTTTGAAAATGATGAAGTGCTGAAGAAGAAGGACCTCATGTGACTTTCAGCATAAGTCGTGCGACTCATGCTGGATAGTCGTGCGACTTTATGTTACCCCATGCGACTTTCGCATGGGGAAGGGGATACCCCATGCGACTTTCTATTTTGTTCCATGCGACCATCGTATGTTGGGTCATGCGACTTTTAGATAAATACCTCATGCAACTTTCAGTTGACATGTACCATGCGACTTTCACCAATGCACATGCCCATGCGACTTTCGCATGGGGCATCATGCGACTGTTTGTAGCTTCATGCGTCCTTTGTGCCTAGGAATAATACACCCCATGGGGTACTATGTTGAGACTTCATGCGACTTTCATGTACCAAGGACACTTCCATGCGACTTACGAAACCCTCATGCGACTTATGCATTTGGGTGAAATCCGATAGATAGTTCTCAAAGTTGAACTAAAATCTGATAGTTTTCAAAGTTGAACTGAAATCCGATAGGTTTCAGAGTTGAACCGAAATCCGAGAGTTAAGTTGAGAATCCGACACTCAATCCGGATTGTGAAATCCGATACTTATACACTCCACGCGACACGTTGGTTTGATGGACACGACGCGTCCCCGACTTAATGGATTTTAATGCATTTCTTATTGTTACATGCCTTGTGAAACCCGAATGTATTACGGGAATTAAAGAACGAGGGATTCGTACACGATATTGATTATTTAGGCCTCTTGTAGGTAACGGTCGAGTGGCAAGTAACCACAAGCGTATTAGTGAGCTAAGTTTGAGAACTAAGACTGCAGACAGGTGAGTATTCTTACCTACTATTTAAACCTTATGGTGAATGTGTTTAATGTGCTAAATGCTATATGATTAATGAATGATGAATGATGAATTCATGAATGATGGCTGATGGATTGATGAATTGATATTGTATATTGCTATGCTAATAATTAGACCATTCACTTCGGTGACGGGAACGATGAGACCGTTCACTTCGGTGACGGGAATGATTAGACCATTCACTTCGATGACGGGAATGCTGAGACCGTTCACTTCGGTGACGGGAATGACTAGACCGTTCACTTCGGTGACGGGAATGATGAGACCGTTCACTTCGGTGACGGGAATGATGAGACCGTACACTTCAGTGGCGGGAATGATGAGACCGTTCACTACGGTGTCGGGAATGTTGGGACCGTCTACTACGGTAGCGGGAATGAAGGAAGTAACATGAATGTAAAGCAATTGATGTGATGCCATATGGTTGATTGTAAGTAAGTGTACTCGCTAAGCTTTGTGCTTACGGTTGTGTTTAACCTTCTTTTAAGGTGATGGCCACGGCGGGACTCCAGCACGCGATTGATAGGTCATCTTTCCAAAAGCTTCCGCGGTGTTTTCACTATTTTTCTTAATGATGTATTCCAAACTATTACATTTGAATTCTATGGGTTATCACCCGGTGTTGTAATCAACTAATACAATGTTTTAATTGTGGTGCATTATCCATCGTAGTCTTTGTTTAATTTTTTTTAAATTTGGGACGTTACAACTTGGTATCAGAGCCTTGGTTTAAGAGATTCGAATACGTTTCCGCGTGTTTAAACTTAAACCTTGGTTCGTAAAGGTTTTTATACAAAGTTTTGAAACTTTTCCAAGTGATAAATGTTACGATGAGCAATCAGCTGGAACTAGTCCGAGTGGTCACACGCGAGTACAAGGTATGAGTTTATGATATGATGATCATGATTAACTGATATGTTGAAATTATGATATACCAACTATGATGACTGAGGCTTTGCAATTTATGTGCCCTAGTAGAATCATAATAAAATGACATGTTAACACTTACAGGATAACTGATTATATGTTTGATGAGATGATTTGAGATGATTGATACATGGCCCAAGCCAGTGAATCGGGATTCCTAGTGGTAATGACCAGATCCAATACGTGTAGCATGTTTGTAATAATAGGGCCCATATTATTATTTGCACACGACACTTGTTGGAAGCTTGTCAAACTCCGGGGAATCTTGTGGATCCGGTGAAGGGTACTTGTAGAGATAAGATGCCTGTAGCTAGGGTGCCTTAGAATGACTAGGGTTGCCTGATAGCTGTACTTATGGCATGAAATACGTGAAACATGAACTGATATAGTGATGAGGACTGTGTGATAATGCCGCCTGTTAATTAAGTGCATTGTCTATACATCCAGTATGGTGACTACGAGGAATCGTTCTGTGATACCAACGGGTTTTGAGAACCCACCTGATGGAGAGAATGCTAGTGTGACGGGAGAAAGTGACCCCCGTGTACAACCAATCCTGAATCAAACTGAGAATGTAAATCCGGGAAATGTTGTACCAGAAAATGTGATGAATGAGGAAGAGTATGAGAATGAGGCGATGACTAAGCCGGTGACTACTGTGGTTACCAACACACTGAAGACGTTGTTGCACAAGATCGTGGAGGATCTGAAACAGGATATGGGCACAATGATCAATCAAAAACTGGGAGCCCTATGGGCTGCGAAGGAGGCTGCTGCGGCTGTTGTGGTCGCTCAACCGGTAGCCCAAGCTGCGAACCAAGCGATCCCTGGAGGGACTTTCAGGGACTTTTCGGCGTGTCAGCCGCCTGTGTTTGATGAAGTAGCGGACCCGATGCGAAGCACCCGATGGGTCTCTACGATCGAAGGAGCTTTCTTTACCAGCCGCTGTGCTGAGGAGTCAAAAGTCTGGTTCGCTTCTAACATCCTTAGGGGAGCGGCCAAGGATTGGTGGAACTTGTTAAGGAATATGAAAGGTGAAGCTATCGCCGGATTGAAGTGCGAAGAATTTACAAAACTGTTCTATGAGGAGTATGCTCCCAAGGTTGAGGTAGAGCGAGTGATGGACGAATTCATGAAGCTGAGACAAACCACTGAGACGGTTAATCAGATAACCGCGTTATTCAAGGAGAAACTACTTTATTGTCCGGCTTGTGCAAATGATGAACGACTGCAGATACACAGGTATACGTAGATGCTGAGGGAAGACATCCAAGAGTTCGTGTCGAATGGTCAGTATGCTACACTGGACCAATTGATTGAAGGGGCGAGGAAGAGAGAGTTATATCTGATGGAAAGAAACAAGAAGAGGTCCGCGGAGCGGGCCGCACTAGGAGGTAATGCAAGTAAGCAACCGTTTAAGAAACCGAATACTGGAAAATACAAGCCCGCCGTTAGGAATTCGGGGGCAAGATGTGGGAAATGTGGTAAGGGGCATGCTGGGGAGTGCCGATTTGGAACCGTGAACTGCTTTCTGTGTGGGAAGAGCGGGCATTACGGGAAGGATTGCAAGGCCCACCTAAACGTGTGTTTCAGGTGCAACAAACCGGGGCACCGCATGGTAGAGTGCCCGGAGGCTACGGGAGGAAGCGGGAGACCCGCTTGGCAACCACCGCTTCGAATCATCAAGGGAGATAAAGGAAAGAAGCCCGAGGCCCCAAAGCCTCGTGGGCGCGCCTTCCAGATGACCGTGGAGGAGGCAAAGAAGGAGCCCAATGTGATCGCAGGTACATTCGTTGTAATTGTAATAGCACCGGTGAAGCTCCTAACACCGTTAGAAGTAGAGATAGGCGATGATAAAGCTTTGTGTGTTACCACGATCTATTGGAGTAATGTAATAGTGATAGATGATGTACAGTTTACTATAGATCTGCTACCGACTCCGATTAGAGAGTTCCAAGTAATAGTGGGAATGGATTGGCGGGGGCGTCACCAGGACAACATCTTGTGTAAACAGGGGATCATACGGATCCAGAATCCAAGTGGGGGAGAAATCTCCATCTACGGCAAACGACAGAATGGATTGATGGCATGTTGTATTGTGACTAAAGCGGCAAAGTATCTACGCAAGGGCTGCACAGCCTTCATAGCTCACGTGATCGACTCGAGAATGGAAAAGAAGAAACTGACAGTTTCAGATGTACCAGTGGTATGTTACTACCCGGAAGTATTTCCGGAGGAACTGCCGGGGATTCCGCCAGACAGGCAAGTGGAGTTCCGAATAGACCTAATGCCAGGAGTGACACCTATCGCCAAGGCATCGTACCGCCTAGCACCACCAGAAATGCAGGAACCTGATGTCTCAACTACAGGAACTGCTTGATAAGGGCTCATATGCCCAAGTAGCTCACCGTGGGGAGCACCGATCCTCTTCGTGAAAAAGAAGGATGGAACCTTCAGGATGTGCACAGATTATTGTGTAAACAGGGGATCATACGGATCCAGAATCCAAGTGGGGGAGAAATCTCCATCTACGGCAAACGACAGAATGGATTGATGGCATGTTGTATTGTGACTAAAGCGGCAAAGTATCTACGCAAGGGCTGCACAGCCTTCATAGCTCACGTGATCGACTCGAGAATGGAAAAGAAGAAACTGACAGTTTCAGATGTACCAGTGGTATGTTACTACCCGGAAGTATTTCCGGAGGAACTGCCGGGGATTCCGCCAGACAGGCAAGTGGAGTTCCGAATAGACCTAATGCCAGGAGTGACACCTATCGCCAAGGCATCGTACCGCCTAGCACCACCAGAAATGCAGGAACCTGATGTCTCAACTACAGGAACTGCTTGATAAGGGCTCATATGCCCAAGTAGCTCACCGTGGGGAGCACCGATCCTCTTCGTGAAAAAGAAGGATGGAACCTTCAGGATGTGCACAGATTATCGCGAACTCAACAAGGTGACAATCAAGAATCGTTATCCGCTGCCAAGGATCGACGACTTGTTCGACCAACTGCAAGGAGTGGCCTGTTTTTCCAAAATAGACTTGCGATCGGGATACCACCAGCTCAAGGTCCGGGAGGAGGATATGGCCAAGACAGCTTTTCGAACGCGCTATGGGCACTTGGAGTTCCTCGTCATGCCTTTCGGCCTTACGAACGCGCCGGCAGCATTCATGGATTTGATGAACCGAGTCTGTAGACCAATGCTTGATAAGTCCGTGATCGTATTCATCGATGACATCTTGGTTTACTCGAAGACAGAGCCCGAGCACGAACTACATCTACGGGAAGTGCTTGAAACCTTGAAGAGGGAGAAGCTTTACTCAAAGTTTTCCAAGTGCGAGTTCTGGTTGTAAGAAGTTCAGTTCCTCGGGCACCTGGTTAACCGAGAAGGAATCAAGGTCGATCCCGCGAAGATCGAGGCTGTGATGAAATAGGAGACACCGAAGAGTCCTACGGAAATCCGAAGTTTTCTAGGATTGGCCAGCTACTACAGGAGGTTTATTAAGGATTTCTCAAAGATAGTAGTGCCTTTAACCAAGCTGACGAAAAAAGTGTTCGTTTCGATTGGGGAGAGAAGCAACAAGAAGCATTCGAAACCCTTTGGGGAAAATTGTGCGAAGCCCCTATACTAGCGTTACCAGAAGGAATGGAAGATTTGGTGGTCTATTGCGACGCCTCCCATGTAAGACTTGGCTGCGTATTGATGCAAAGAGGGAAGGTGATTGCCTACGCCTCAGGACAACTGAAACCGCACGAGTGCAACTACCCGACTCACGACTTAGAGCTAGCCACAGTAGTATTCACACTGAAACTATGGAGACATTATTTGTACGGGGTTAAGTGCACCATTTATACAAATCACAAGAGTTTGAAGTACTTCGCTGACCAAAAGAACCTGAACATGTGCCAGCGGGGATGGCTAGACCTGGTCAAGGACTACGATTATGAGATCTTGTATCATCCGGGAAAGGCTAACGTTGTAGCAGACACGCTAAGCCGTAAGGCAAACCACGTCCAAGTGAATGTGAAATGTTTAAGGATGACGGTTACAACTTCGCTGTTCGAATCAATTTCAGCCGCCTAAGGTGAAGCAGTCAAAGAAGAGAATCAGAAAACCGAGAGGGTAAAGGGCCAGATGGCATTGATGGTTAAGGATAGCCGCGGGTTATGGACCCGATACAGATGGATTTGGGTACCGAAGATCACTGAAGTCCGGAATCTCATTCTTGATGAAGCACACAAGTCAAAGTTTTCTATACATCCGGGAGCCACTAAAATGTACAGAGACTTGAAAATGGATTACTGGTGGCCAGGGATGAAGAGAGATGTGGCTAAATATGTTGAGAAGTGTCTTACTTGTCTACGAGTGAAAGCCGAGCATCAGCGACCGCACGGTAAATTACAACCGCTAGAGATACCTGTATGGAAATGGGAGCATATAACCATGGATCTGATAACGAAACTACCAAAAACACCAAGGAACTATCATGCAATTTGGGTAGTGGTTGATCGGTTAACGAAGAGCGCTCACTTCATACCGATCCGAGAGGTAAGTTCGACCGAGAGATTGGCGGACATCTATGTGAAAGAGATAGTTTCAAGGCACGGAGTGCCGGTGACCATTATATCTGATAGGGATGTGCGATTCAAATCCAGATTTTGGAATAAATTTCATGAGGATTTGGGAACGATGGTGAACCTGAGTACGGCGTATCACCCTCAAACTGACGGGCAGAGTGAACGAACTATCCAGACGCTAGAGGATATGCTAAGGGCGTGTGTGATTGATTTCGGGGGAAGCTGGGATTTGTACTTACCCCTAGCGGAATTTTCTTATAACAACAGCTACCACGCGAGTATTGGTATGCCACCATACGAGATGTTGTACGGTAGGAGGTGTAGAACCCCGATCTGTTGGGGTGAGATTGGACAGAAGGAACTTGGCAACACAGAAATAGTGCAGAGAACCTCAGAATATGTGCAACAAGTCCGTGAACGACTTAAAGCGGCTCAGAGCCGACAGAAGAGCTATGCGGATAAACGGAGATTAGTACTAGAGTTTCAAATTGGTGATTATGTATTTCTAAAAGTATCTCCATGGAAAGGAGTGATCCAATTCCGGAAACGTGGAAAAATGAATCCAAGGTTCATTGGACCTTTCAGGGTCATCGCAAGAGTAGGCAAGGTGGCTTACCGTCTGGAGCTACCCAAGGAGTTATCAAAGATACATAACACGTTTCATATATCTCATCTGAGAAAGTGTTTGGCTGACAAGTCGGCGTTTGTGCCATTGGAGGACATCACCATAGACGAGAAATTGAATTACATCGAGAGGCCGGTTGTGATCCTCGAAAGAAAGATCAAACGACTACGCAACCGGGAAGTGGGAATGGTAAAGGTGCAGTGGGAGCATCGTAAGGGTTCAGAATGGACGTGGGAGTCCGAAGAAGAAATGAAGAAGAGTTATCCCACCATGTTCGAGTGAATATTTCGAGGACGAAATCGTGTTTATTTGGGGGAGAGTTGTAATACCCGAACTTTAAAATAAATAAATAAATGAATATTTTGTTGAGAAATAATATTGTGAATGGGATTGTGAAATATATCATATAATTATGGAATTTGTGGTGGACTAAGTTGATTTGATTCGGCTATATATATATATATATACATACATAAATAGTTGGTTTAATGGGTTTAAGAAAAGTAAGGTATTGAATAATGTTATTGGACTTCTCTAAATGTAAATTTGGGCTCAAGCCTTTTTAGAAGGTGTATATATGTGAAAGTAGGGCACATCCTCCAACATTCTTTCAGAAAAAAACACTGTTGCATTGAGAAAAAAAGTCAGTGTGTGTGTGCAAAAACACGAAGGAGGAAGAAAAGGATTCAAGAATCACTGGAAACTCAAGGAATTTTCGAGAGAATCATCACGTAATGATTTCTAGCTCATCTTGGTATTTTAGATATCAATCTTATCTTGTTCGGGTGATGCTAGCTTGAGTAATAATCTGGGTTTCTAGGGGTTTTGGGTTTATGAAGAACAAGAGAAAGAAATTTGAGTTATAAGCTTCAAAACTTCATAGAATGCATTTAAATCTTGAAGGAAGTGTTTAAATGAATGTAGAAACGTTTTGGAACAAAAATAAAATGATTTGGTTAAGTTTTGAAAGAGTTTGATTTTTGGCTATGGAGTCTGGCTTTTTGAAAATGATGAACTGATGAAGAAGAAGGACCTCATGCGACTTTCAGCATAAGTCGTGCGACTTTATGTTACCCCATGCGAATTTCACATGGGGAAGGGGATACCCCATGCGACTTTCTGTTTTGTTCCATGCGACCTTCGTATGTTGGTTCATGCGACTTTCAGATGAATACCTCACGCGACTTTCAGTTGACATGTACCATGCAACTTTCACCAATGCACATGCCCATGCGACTTTCGCATGGGGCATTATGCGACTCTTTGTAGCTTCATGCGACATTTGTGCCTAGGAATGATACACCCCATCCGACTTTCGCATGGGGCACTATGTTGAGACTTCATGCGACTTTCATGTACCAAGGGTACTTCCATGCGACTTACGAAACCCTCATGCGACTTATGCATTTGGGTGAAATCCGATAGTTCTCAAAGTTTAACTGAAATCCGATAGTTTTAAAAGTTGAACTGAAATCCGATAGTTTTCAAAGTTGAACCGAAATCCGAGAGTTAAGTTGAGAATCCGACACTCAATCCGGATTGTGAAATCCGATACTTATACACTCGACGCGACGCGTCGGTTTGATGGACGCGACGCGTCCCTGACTTAATGGACTTTAATGCATTTCTTATTGAAACATGCCTTGTGAAACCCGAATGTATTACGGGGATTAACGAAAGAGGGATTCGTACACGATATTGATTATTTAGGCCTATTGTAGGTAACGGTCGAGTGGCAAGTAACCACAAGCGTATTAGTGAGCTAAGTTGGAGAACTAAGACTGCAGACAGGTGAGTATTCTTACCTACTATTTAAACCTTATGGTGAATGTGTTTAATGTGCTACATGCTATATGATTAATGAATGATGAATGATGAATTCATGAATGATGGCTGATGGATTAATGAATTGATATTGTATATTTCTATGCTAATGATTAGACCATTCACTTCGGTGACGGGAACGATGAGACCGTTCACTTCGGTGACGGGAATGATTAGACCATTCACTTCGATGACGGGAATGCTGAGACCGTTCACTTCGGTGACGGGAATGACTAGACCATTCACTTCGGTGACGGGAATGATGAGACCGTTCACTTCGGTGATGGGAATGATGAGACCGTACACTTAGGTGGCGGGAATGATGAGACCGTTCACCACGGTGACGGGAATGTTGGGACCGTCTACTACGGTAGCGGGAATTAAAGAAGTAACATGATTGTAAAGAAAATGATGTGATGCCATATGGTTGATTGTAAGTAAGTGTACTCGCTAAGCTTCGTGCTTACGGTTATGTTTAACCTTCTTTTCAGGCGATGGCCACGGCGGGACTCTAGCACGCGATTGATAGCTCATCTTTCCACAAGCTTCCGCAGTGTTTTCACTATTTGTTTTAATGATGTATTCCAAACTATTACATTTGAATTCTACGAGTTATCACCCGGTGTTGAAATCAACTGATACAATGTTTTAATTGTGGTGCATTATCCATCGTATTCTTTGTTTAATTGTTTTTAAAAAAAATTTGGGACGTTACAGATTTTCAGCCGTCGCGGCACGCGATGCGATGAACGTGTCGCGACAGGTTGAATCATCGTGCATAAAGATTGTTGAAATCACTACAAGAAAAAGAGGTATTTGGGAGAGGAGAAAAACATGCCAAATACTCAAAATACCGTTCCAAATAGTATTTGGCACGGTTTGGGCACGGTTTTTAATCCATCCTAAATATAACGGTGCTAAATACATTTGAGTCGGGAAAAAACCATGCCAAAGTGTATTAGGGACCATTTTTGCATGGTATTGAGATTTCGTGCAACTTAGGATGTTTTTAGCACGGTTTGCAACAAATGGTACCAAACGCCCATTTGGCACTGTTTTGCCTCCGTGCCAAATGCTCATTTAGCACGGAGTGAGAAACAGTGCCAAACATGCATTAGGCAAATACTGCGAAACCGTGCCAAATGGGAATTTGGCATTACTTCTTCCCCGTACCAAATGAACATTTGGAACTATGATTACCTTGTGCCAAATAAGCATTTGGATCTACGTTTCCCTATGCCAACTAGTTATTTGGATCTATATTTTTCCGATGCCAATTAAGTATTTGGATCTATGTTTTCCCATACCAAGAGAATTTGGCAATGTTTTCTCATTTCAAAATCATTTGGAACGGCTATATTGTAGTTCCAGTTATGCTCCTGGCACATTTTTGTATATTCGAAATACAATTCATACCTATTACATTATCATATATAATATACATAAATATATCTCATTAGAGTCGAACGTATATCCGGATCATGATAAAATAAAACATGGTTATTCAAATTTCATAAATCAATCATAATCCCGATTAAATACATTTGTATCTCACTAAATCCAAATAAAAACCATTCAACAAGTTTGTTAATCTAAATTCCATAAAGTGATAAAGTACCATAATTAATTTAAATAATGAAAACTAAAATTGGGAAACAATGCAGTTCATTTTAGCCCATAACCTCTCGTCTTTATACCCTACGTAAGAGCAAATCCATTCATTAGATATATGCATGTAATATTATAAAATTTTTAAAAATAGAAACAAAAGTTTAGACATATCAAGTAAGATGAACTTATCATAACTTAAATCGGTAAGCAATAAATGCTTTTATGCTTAAAATATTTGAAACCAAATGAGTTGAAAAATAAAGTATGGTTAATCCAATGGTTTCAAGAATTTAAAGATAAAAATGTGTCAAGTGAGCCAAAATTTATACTTTTTATTAAAAAAATCCAGCCTCTTATTTTAAATGGGTCAAATTGGTTGAAATTTGTCATACGGTTTATTCAAAAGCATTAAAAGGAAATAAACTTCAAAGCTTTACATACAAAAAATCTTTAACCGATTTGATCAAAACTGATGATGCAATTCCAATGTCCAATCCACAATCTCAGCTGAAGGTATTACCTCGATACTTGGAGTATGCCTATCTAGGGGAGAATTCTCAATTCCCTGTTATCATATCATCGGCACTATCTGATCCGGAGAAATTCAAACTTGTCGATGTTCTTACAAAACGGAAAAATGCGATCGCTTGGTCCATTTCTGATATCAAAGGAATCAATCCATCATATTATTCGCATAAAATATTAATGGAGGATGATTCCAAACCAGTTGTCCAACCTTGGTGCTGTTTAAATCCTAAAATAAAGGAGGTTGTTAAAAAAGAAATTGTCAAACTCTTAGACACCGGTATGGTATATCCGATTTCTGACAACCCGTAGGTTAGCCCAATCCTCGTGGTACCCAAAAAGGGAGGGATGACAATGGTCACTGAAGAAAAGAATGAACTCATTCCTACTAGGACTGTCACAGATTGGCAAGTGTGCATCGATTACCGCAGATTAAATGATGCCACTCGAAAAGACCACTTTCCCATTCCGTTTATAGATTAGATGCTTGAACGTCTTTCTGGTAATGCATATTATTGCTTCCTTGATGATTTCTCATTACTTCCAAATTCCCATCAACCTTGAAGACTAGGAAAAGACAAATTTCACATGTCCATATGGGACATTTTCTTACCAGAGGATACCATTTGGTATGTGTAATGCACTAGCAACCTTCCAACGATGCATGACCGTCATATTCCATGATATGGTCGAGGATTTCATGGAAGTATTCATGGATGACTTCTCGGTATTCGGAAATTCCTTCAACACGTGCTTAATAAATCTCGATAAAATGCTTGCCCGATGTGAAGAAACCAACCTTGTGCTAAACTGGGAAAAGTGTCATTTAATGGTAAGTGAGGGCATAGTGTTGGGACACAAAGTTTCGTAAGTAGGGATAGAGGTGGATAAAGCTAAGATAGATACTATACCTAAATTACCACCGCCTACAAATGTAAAAGAGGTAAGGTGTTTTCTAGGCCACGCGGGATTCTACCGCCGTTTTATAAAAGACTATTCTAAAATCACAAGGCCTCTAACGCAACACTTATTGAAAGATGCTAAATTCAAGTTATCTAACGAGTATTAAGCAGCTTTTAATACTTTAAAAGAAAAACTCACAACCGCCTCAATCATGATTTCTCCCGATTGGACCGTGCCATTTGAGCTATGTGTGATGCCAGAGACTATGCAGTAGGGGCAGTCTTAGGTCAACGGGTTAGCAATCGGTTCCAACCGATTCACTATGCCAGTAAAACCCTAAACCCAACTCAGGAGAACTATACTACTACTGAAAAAGAACTCCTAACTGTGATTTATGCCGTTGACAAATTTTGTTCTTATCTGATCTTATCCAAACCAATTGTCTTCACTAATCATTCTGCTTTGAGGTACTTGTTTGATAAACAAGACTCTAAGCCTAGACTTATCCGATGGGTCTTGCTCCTGCAACAATTTGACATCGAAATTTGAGACAAAAGAGGAGCAGAAAATGTGGAAGTAGACTACTTGTCGAGATTAGAAAATCCCACTCTAGATGAATTACAAGAGTCGGACATCATCGGTAACTTCCTAAATGAGTATATGGTGAAGTTCAACGATGAGCCTCCCTTGTTTGCAGATTTCGTAAATTACCTTGCTGCAGGGATCCTCCTAAAAGGTATGACGAATCAGCAAAAGAAGAAATTCTTTGTAGATGTAAAATATTACTTTGGGATGAACCCTATCTTTTTCGAAATTACGCAGATAATGTTATCCAGTGGTGAATCTGGGGAGACGAGGCGAGAGAAATACTCACGCATTGCCAGAGTGGACTCCCCTGGGGACACCGTCTACACCTCAAAGAAGGTATTTGGGCCGGTAATATTTCTTCCCGAAACAAGATGCCCCAACACAGCATCTAGGTATGCGAAATCTTTGATGTGTGGGGTATAGACTTCATGGGACCATTTCCGTCATCTCGTGGTAATAATATATCTTAGTTGTTGTCAACTATGTGTCGAACTGGGCTGAGGCACTAGCCTTACCCACTAATGATGCACGAGTTGTAGTAAAATTGCTTAAGAAATTATTCTCTCGGTTTGGTATCCCTAAAGCCTTAATCAGTGATAGGTGTACATACTTTGCTAATAGCCACATGGAAAAGACATTGCAAAAATATGGTGTGAACCATAGATTTGCGACACAGTATCATCCACAAACTAGCGGGCAAACTGAGGTTACCAATCATGCACTCAAATGTATTATTGAATGATCGGTAAATGGGAATCATAAGGAGTGGTCCGACAAACTCGATGACGTGCTCTAGGTGTTTAGAAACGCTTACAAAACACCTTTAGGAACCACACCCTTTAGGTTAGTCTATGGTAAGGTGTGCCATCTGCCGGTAGAAGTGGAGCATAAAGCCTATTGGGCATTGAAAACGTGCAATTCTGATATAGATAAAGCACTTGCCCACCATTTTTTGCAGTTAAATGAATTAGATGAATAAAGAAACGAACCTTACGAGAATTCCTTGATCTACAAGGATCGCAGGAAAAAATTTCCACAATGCGAGGCTAAAAAGAAATAAAAACTTCGACCCGGGAGATAAGGTCCTATTTAATTTTAGGTTGAAGTTATTTCATGGAAAACTCAAAACCTGATGGTACGAACCATACATGGTTAATAAGGTATTCCCATATGGCACAATCGAATTACCTGATTCCAAAGGAATAACCTTCAAAGTTAACGGGCACGAGTTAAGCATTACTTGGAAGGAATGCCCGAAAAGAGAGAACGTGAGGATATCAACCTCGCCGTGTTTAAACCTTAAGGTGGCGCTTGGTTCGTAGAATGTTTCTGAAGGAATTGGAATTGGAATCTCTGAAGGAATTGGAATTTGAATCTGTAATCTGTTTGGTTGGTAGGAAATGGAATTGGAATCGAATTCCATATCTTGTTTGGTTCGCAGATAATATAGATGAATTTGATTTCAGTATTGTAAAATGACAGAATTACCCTTCATGTAGATGAATTTGGTTCGTAGCAACACAAATAAGAAAAATCAACAGCAACTGAGCTGAGGGCTAAACGACGGGACTTCAACGGAGACGGCAACCAACACAGGCGTGAAATCCAACAAGGCGACAGACCGGAGACGACGACTGAGCTGTAGTTGAATTTGGCAAATGACGGGACCTCAACGGCGACTGAGCTGAGGGCCAAACGAGGCGACAGACCGGAGACGGCGACCAACACAGGCGCGAAATCCAACGACCGGAGACCACTGACCGGAGATGGCGACACACTGACCGGAGATGGTGATGCACTGACCAGACATGGAAACACACTGACCGGAGACGGCGATGCACAACACCGACCGGAGACAACGACCCCTTACCGGAGACGAGGACTCAATGGAGGTGGCTGTTGGGTTTTGGTTGCATCCAGAAAACGCAGCGGAAACAAAAACGAGTATAAAACAATTTCATTTTATGCCACCAACACACCACCCAATGGACCACACTCTAGACAATCGCAAAGCAACTAAAAGAAAGGAACAAGTAGAAGAAATTATACCATACAAGTTCTTCAACTTCCTTGTTGATGTTTCAAACGAAGTGGACTTGAGAATACAAAGATGTATTCCTCTATCGGTATCCACACCAAGTGTATTAGATTCCCACGTGCTAGCTTTGTTTGGATGCCGCCAAAAGCACCACCGACTTGAGCCTAACACCACTAGAAGATTGATGTGCCAATCTATCTTCCAAATGTGTGTATTGAGAGGGAATATGAACTAACTTAAAGTTACAAGTTCATGTATATATTTTTTTTCTTTCATAGTTTTCCAAAAAACTAGTTCATCAAGAAAAAAACAACCTTTTAAAGGCTCTCATAAAACCAAAAACGTTTCATGAGTTACTAGTGTAAATAGCCATAAAGTCACATTCAATCTAGAGTTAAAAGCTCAATTGAATGGGTTGTTACATCTTGAGGCACGGTCATGCCTCACAAGGCACGGCCGTGACAGCCCACGGGCACACCCAAGTCACGCCCGACTTGGGCTCGTGCTTTCGCACTAGGCACGGCCATACCTTCAGTAGGCACACCCGTACCGGCCCCAATGGGTACGCCCTAGGCACACCGGACTTGGGCCCGTACCCGGCATAGGGCACGCCCGTACCTTCACAAGGCACGGCCATGCCCGGCCCAACCAAAACCCATTTTGGCATTTTTCTCTCTCTTGTTCAAAGGTGTTTGCCGGAATCAATACTTGGCGTGTGACCCAATAGGCCTATGCCTCATCGGCAGTGATACCAACTCGTGTGTGTCAATGGGCATATTCCAACAAACTCCCACTTGAACATGACACACCCACGAAAGGTAACACTGACATAGAGCGGCCTCTAGCAAGGCATCTATGCCCCCAAGTCGGTATAGGGTATGTCGCTCATGAGAAGTACCAACCTGTAAAGAATTGTCCTACAGACAAGTGATTATTCATCCCTTCGTTCACAATATCCGTTGTGAATGCAGGTCATGGAACATCATCAACCCCAAAACATCCACGATTATGTTTCTCGATCTAGACTAACTATGACGAACAAAACAAGTTGCAAAATTGATCCACTATCAATTCAACTTGAGCACGGCCATGCATTTTGATGTCATCAGTTCAGTCAACGAGGGGCCAGGGATATCTCTCTAAAGAGGAACGAATACCTTTGACTACATCGTTCCGTCAAAGTAATAAGTTCTCGCCTGAAAACTTTCCTTATAACAGCCAGTTACGAACTGCGTTAGAAAGGAATCTAAACAATACCATATCACTATTCAAGAAGCCCATGTATCTCCAGTAAAAGGACAAACAATATTATCATCGTGATTTACTCGTGATCATGTCCATGAAGTAAACTAAGGTGCGGGTCCTCCAATTACTTGATCACTATTAAGTACAGGCTAGTGTTGCGAAAACATGTATTCAATCCACTATGAATACTTAACCAACCACTTGCCTTGATCTTAATTCACTGCTTCCTTCCAATGAAGAACGACCGATCGTAGTGCATTTAGAATTAACAAATTTATTCAAGGAAGTAGTTAAACATGCTAAGATAGAACACAATAAAGGCTAACGAAGTACCCGCTCCGCGTGCATTATCAAATCTCCATTTGATAATCGATACAATCAAAGCACATTATTGCTTTTAATGTTCCCAAATCAAAACACATTAAATTCAACTAAAACAAACTCAAGCCAAAGCCACTTGTAAACCAAGTGTACACAAGCCTAGTATGAAAGTTCATCACTAGCTTGTGACTAAAGCTTAGTAAACGGATTCTCAAAATGACATCCATGCGTACTCTAACAATCACCATATCTTCTCTCGACCAAACACTTATAAAGTGTGCGTCGGCAAGATCATGGTCCTTTGTTCAAGCCTTCGTGCTCTCATTATTTCAAAGAATCCAATAGAGTCACAATGCACAAGACTATGGTTCACATATATAAGCCATCATACTCTTATTTTCTCAAGTGAACCCAATTAGAGTCAATGATGCTTAAAGAACCATTCTAGAAGATAACATTTCACTTAACAACACAACAATAACAATTCACCAAGAATAATACACTACTCAAAATTCCTTGTTACCACCGAATATCAACTTGAAGAACAATGTACCAAGAGTTCTTCCAAGTATGTCAAAATGAGAGAAAAGAAACCATGTGATAAACCAAGTTGCTAATTAAATTAACACACTAGTCCATCATGTTTCAATGTCACTCTCTTGGTTTTGTCACTCCGAAAATTTCACGTTCGTATCTTCCAATTATTCTTATGAAGCAATAATTCCTCAACTCCTGTTTTATGAACCGCCAAGTTAGGATATTATCTTCAATAAGAAGTATAGTATGGATACACAATTTAAGGAACACAAGCGCTCCCACTAGCTCTGGCATACATCCAAGTTTAATCTTCCCTTTTCGAAAACTCAAATCTATGATTTTCTCATTAAAGTGAAGATTATAACCTTGCGATATTTATCCAAGACTACGAGGATACTTTCAAAGTACAAGACATTCGGAAAGTGTTAAAACACCCTTCCTCAAAATTCCCATGAAGGAACACGATCTTTACATTGCAGTGATAAACACATGTATCCGAGTAACCTTCAACATAACCAGTAGGAAATTTCCTTATGATACCATCCTCATGGTCAATCATGACGGAATATTTATCATTAGTTGGTATTTGAAGTTCAAGTCCATGGATAGATTTCTTGGGCTCGTAGACTTTACGAGGATACTTATAGTGTACAAGACTCTCGGATAGTGTTAAAAAATTTCCTCAAAATTCCTATAAAGGAATAGGGTCTTTACAATTCACTTCCATACTTTCATAGCCATGAGAAGGTAGTGATACACCATAAGTCATCCAAGTAGATTTCAACATAATCACCAGGAAAAATCTCTTTTATGATACCGTCCTCATGGTCAATCATATTAGAATTTTTACCACCGGTCGGCATTTGAAGTTGTCTATATCTCAATTCATGCATACCCCTAGGTTCACACCAAGGCATTGGATCATCCAAGTCCAATACTTGGATATCCTACATGGATTGCATCCCATTCTCATTACCTCTCTCCTCCTAGTAGACACTAGGCCCACTACGACTTCCAATAGTTGATGAATTCAACTAATCCATTATCGAGTTATCTTCCTCTAGATATAAAACATATATCTATCCGGACTTACGACAACTCCTATCAGAAATAGGAAGAGTAACGAATTATGCCAGGTACTCTAGCATCGCCATGCTGAGTTCCAATCATTACAGATTGGATGCTAGTGCCAACATCAGGTTTTACTCCCACTGGCTCCCATAGATATCAGACTTCCACTTGCTATTAAGAGACAAAATTTGTCCTCAAAAGTTCGTGAAACAAATATCTCATGCGTAATGGAGTAGCATCTTTCGTCCCCCGGATTCTACCACCTCACGTCTACACGTAGGCTGGATAATCTAGGTTTTGAGATAGACAAGTAAAGACACTCTTTCTAGTCTTTTCTCCTAAGATGTGTACTAAACTATCTTTGTTGATTTTATATATAGAACATTGCCCGCCATACTTAAGCATCCCAACACATTGGGTATGAATTTGCGATCCATCAAGACCCGAACATATCCAAGAATATTCAGTTTCTCCTCTACGCGACCCATATGTCAATGTGTCCTAGGAGAAATAATTTATGAGATAAATCCCACAATTCTTATGATGATCACAAAATTCATTTATTAAGATACTCAACATCTTTACAAGATTTAAGTAACTTAACCTTTTGTCCACAAACCTCGTTAAGGTAATCAATGAACACCTCAAAGGTTTCAAATATACCTATCCCTACTACCACTACGGGTAAAGGTAACGAAGTGCATGTAGTTATCCCCATTGATTTGCTTGAACGAATTAAACACACAAGTGTGAACCAATTACAACAAGCTCTCAATCCTCTTACATGCACCGATGAAAGATGTACAAGTCATTTAGCCTAATAAACAATTCTCGCACTCAACATTTGATCAATTATCAAATGCGTCCAAGATTCCAAACCACACGGAACTTGGTGAAGCAAGTCTTGTTTACATAGCTAAATAACCTTGTCACTTGGATAACTAATCCAAACCAATTTTGGATTTAAACACATTATTCATGATTACTTTATTACTTTTAAGCAAAAGCTTATAAATGCCATGACTTGGATAAACTTTGAAATAAACCACTAATATATAAATATATCAAATACAAAGTAATATCCATCGTCAACCAATGCATAATAGACTTAATATTTCTCTCGCCACGCAGGGCAAACAAAATATTAATTTAATAAAGTAATAAAATAGCTAGATGAAATGGCGAGATCAAAACTCCCAATCCTCTCAATCGAGACAATGTCCAAGTTTCCCAATCTTGAGCTCTAGCTCTCCATGCCTTATCAGCTACTTCTTCCGTTTAACACCTACACTTTGTAACAAAACAATTTTGCAACAAACGTGAGTGTTATAGCCAGCATTTTAATAAATCTAGCCAACAAGTAGAAAAACAATGAAGCTAATCATGAATGTACCTGATGACGAGGAGCTATTCCCTTGCCTCATAGGAAGCTTTAACTCCTCCGAACACTCAGGACAAGCGTGGCGGCTCCGATCTCCATATTTACCGCAGAAATAGCAAACTTCTCCCTTAGGAGTCGTATTCTTTTCCTCGGTTTTACGTTCCTCAAATAACCGGGTGGGAACGAACTTGCGTTTGGCCATGTTAGACTCGAAAGTCTTAAGCATGCCATGCAACTCGTCTAAAGATTCTACCATTTTGTCCTTTTGATAGTTTTAGATAAACTCATCATAAGACGTGGGCAGGGATTGGAGAATCATATTCACCGCAAGCTCCCTCCCAATGGGAAATCCTAGTATTTCCATTTGGTCAATGTATGCCTTCATATGAAGCACATGAACACTAACCTTCCCACCTTCCTGCATCCGGCAACCGACAAGGGCCTTGACACACATAAAGTGTTCCTCTATAACCTGATGTTGGAACAAGTCCTTCAACCGATTAATCATGTCATACGCATTCATATTCCCGAGTTGCTTTTGCAGCTCGCAGCTTATAGTAGATAACATGAAAGAAGAAACATCTTTTGTGTCCTCGATACGCTTTTCAAAGGCGTATCTAGTGGCCTAACTTGTGTTGGCAGCAGGTGGTTTCGGAAGAGGTGCTTTTCAAAGGCGTATCTAGTGGCCTAACTTGTGTTGCCACCTAAGTGTCACAAAAAGAATTGTAAACCGCCCGTCAAGACACACGGTGGAACTCTCGCCAATAATTGGCTCGTGCTAAGCTCGACAACCAATATTGCGAGTTACCACACTCACCTTCCACACAGTTCCACTCGGCATGACTCGTGCTAAAGCTCGACAATCATCCAAGTTTCACTAGATTCGGGTGGTGTCGTCTTACGGATGGCGCGTGATTTACATTTTAAAAACAGGATTTCGTTTTTCCCGGTTAAAACAATTTTAACCCACTTTGCGAATTAACAAATAAAGTGATAAATACAATTTTTATCTACTTATAATATAATACAAATTTATATTATCTTGTTAATTCTATACGTGCGGAAAGAAATATAAACCAATTTTATAAATCTTTGTGTTTTATATATTTTGGAAAAATTATCTAGCATGCGATATCCTACACATCCATGCAAAATAATAAATATATAAAACAACCACGCATTCATAATAGTTTGGTAACATGCCCAAATCCTATGCGCTTTCCCCGTGAGCCATACGAGGAAAACAAGGTCAACTAAGGAATCCAATATCCAAAGCACCTAGCCGGGTGTGCTCCCACAGAAGCCGGCATCTCCAAAAAGCAATCCGGACTCCACGTTGCCGAGACATCAACGCCGTGATTCACATTAGTTTATTACATACAACATCAACTTCTATACTATTTTACAAATACATAGAAGGAGAAATGGCATGCAAGCCACAATCCTATGCTACTAATACAAGTACAAAGGAATAAATAAATGGCATGCAAGCCGCACCAAATAATAATTATAAAAATTACAACAATACGGCACGCAGGCCACCAAAACCAAATAAACCAAACACCACAACACATAGGTCTAAAGGGCATCTATTTACCAAACCCCAACCAAACACAACCAAAGCAAAACCATGGTGTGCCACAAAACCATGTCAAACATATTTTGATTAAGATTGCCAACAAAACACTCAAGGCACAAAAGGCAATCCTTGTACATATGCATTAGTAATTTTAATACACCTTTAAAATTACATATTCATATATACACCTTAAAATATATATATATATTTATGTACTTCATGCCAAGCCATACAAAATATATAAATTCAAGGAATCAAAATATAGTGGGGAATGACCAGATCCAAAACTGGTCCAATGTGACATTCGGCAACAAATTTCCCAGGTTAGCCATTAGAAATTCTAATTTTAAGCCTAGTAAGACTAAAAATAGTATTTATGACTTAAATACATCCATAATAATATTAGATTTCGTAGAAATCCCGCCTATATGGTTAGAACCTTCCCGAGCTCAAAAAATCGAATTATTAAAAGTCAAGAATTACAAATCATATACAATAATAATAATAATAACAATAAAAATAATTAAATACATCATAATAACTATAAATAAGTTAAAATATAAAACATATATATATATATATATATATAAACTCATCAAAATAATTAAAACTTTGTTAATTAAAAGATTTAAACAAAATCACCATTTACCATATAAAGTCTTGTATGGGCGCAAGTGTAGATCCCTACTTAATTTGTTGGAAATTGGCGATATGAAATTGACTAGACCTGATATCATGCAAGCGGTCATCGACAAGAATACAATTATGAACGATAGGCTTAAGACTGTCAAAGATCATTAGAAAATTTACGCTGATAATCTCCGTAAGCTTTTAGAGTTCCAAGTGGGCGATAAAAGTGCTTATAAAGATATTGCCGTGGAAGAAAATAGTACATTTTAGGAAAAGAGGAAAACTATATCCCAGATTCTTTAGACCATTTGATATAATTAGAAGAATTAGGCGAGGGGCGTATATGCTTAAATTGCCACAAGAACTAAATGCCATACACGATACCTACCATGTGTCAAATCTAAATAAATTATTAGCTGATGAAACTCTAGTACTACCCCTAAAGTATGTTCAGATGATCGGTTAAATTTCGTACATAAACCAATTGAAATTCTTGACCGTAAGGTCAAACAATTTAGAAAAAGTAAGATTCAAATTATAAAAGTTCGATTGGAATTCAAGTACGGACCCGAATACACATGGGAACGCGAAGACTACATGAAACATAAATATCCTCACCTCTTTAATAACGTTAGTACAAAGTAAATTTCGGGACGAAATTCTTTTAATCAGGGGAGACTGTGACATTCGGCAACAAATTTCCCAGGTTAGACATTAGAAATTCTAATTTTAAGCCTAGTATGACTAAAAATAGTATTTATGACTTAAATACATCCATAATAATATTAGATTTCGTAGAAATCCCGCCTATATGGTTAGAACCTTCCCGAGCTCGAAAAATCGAATTATTAAAAGTCAAGAATTACAAATCATATACAATAATAATAATAATAACAATAAAAATAATTAAATACATCATAATAACTATAAATAAGTTAAAATATAAAACATATATATATATATATATATAAACTCATCAAAATAATTAAAACTTTGTTAATTAAAAGATTTAAACAAAATCACCATTTATACAAATTTATTTAAACTAATTACACATAATTTATAAAAAATAAAAAATAAAAGAAACCCCCCATCTCTTTTCTCTTGCCTCCTTCTTTTCCCAAGAATCACCACTTGATCTCCCCCATGCTCTATATAAGCCCCCTACTACTATTCATCATTTCCTTCACCACCACACTCCATCTCTTATCTTTTCTCTCTTCTTCTTTCACCAACAAAATCTCCCAAGAACATCAAACCCTTATTCATCTTGTGAAGATCAAAGACAAATCAAAGAAGAAGAGTTGGTAAGATGATCATAAAACACTCATCTCTACTCTTCTACCTTTCTTCTTTTCTTCTTTCTTCTTTCTTTTATTTATTTTCTTTGTTGTTCATTCTATTTCCTTTATATATATATAATCATGTAATTATAAACATCCTACCATTGTTGTATGGAACTTAATCAACTAAAAATCAAGAAAATAAGACTTTGATCATGCATGTGTTTCATCTCAACAAATGTTGTAAGGAACACATAAAATATGTATCATCCTACCATTGTTGTAAGAACACATGGATTATCAAAGATTATACTCATACAATATGATTAATCATGAATATAAACATGTTATATTAAAGTTATGACCCATAAGCGAAAAGAATAATAAAGCTGGCAGATTCTGGTGCTAGAACTCCCCACTTGTTTTTGTTATATCTGTAGTTCTAGGTATCAAAATCAGTTGAATCTTTTTGTTAATCTTAGTTTAAAGTGTTACCTTTCATTTAAACCTGGATTCACTAACTTTCATGAACGTTTGATCCTTCAAACATATTTAAAAAGACCCATATGTTGAATCTAGAAATCTGACAGATTTAGAAGGGTACACTTTAAACGCGTGTAACTTACTCATTCTTGGGTCAAAATACATCTAGTGTTTCTTAAAATTTTAGTCTTTGAGTCGTGGTTATTTCCCAGTTTGAATCATGTAAAAAGGAGGTCGTATGAGCCCTAAATAGACGTTTTAGTAACATGTCATCCAGACACTGATCAGTGGACATCCTATACACTTTTAATTATTAAAAATACTAAACATGGATTATAAATTCCTATATTTTTACTGGACATTCTAGAAACATGTATTAAGATTATATTAAAATAACAAGCCTTAATATGACTCCTAAATTACAGTTTTTAATTTTTAAAGTTCAACTTATAAAACTGAAAATTCTAGTGAACACTTATGATTTATGGAAAAATAGAGACAACCTTTAACTATTTAAATAAATAAGTTAACAACAAATAAATAATACAAAATAATAAATAAAATAAGTCTAATAGAGCTACATACCTCTTATATTAGGAAAGGAGCTTCGGTAGGAACAAGAAATCCTTACGAGTGAACACATTTGCATACCGAGTGAGTATCATAGCCCCTTTTTACCGTATTTCATATTAATTTTGGGGTGAAAGCATGTGTATACATTTCATGAATATTTTATTGCCTATCTTCTTATTATTTCAAATATTATTTTGAGCACTTATGGTATTATTCTTTGATGTGCTTGGGTGATCGTTGTAAGGCCCTTTCGTTAGACATTATTCCTTAACTCCGCTAGTGAGCCGATAGTATTTGTAAGTAGCGCTATTTGGAGATTCCGACGTCTCCCATTTATGGTTGACGAACTATAGATGTACTTTACCACTACTAACGTCATTTAATATAGGCGTTAGGTTTATCATGAGCAATTGGTTGTCGGCTAGGTTGGATAATGGCTCAAGCAACAATCATCATAGTCTATTACTACCATATCCGATATAACATCAAATATATACATTATTGTCTGATCTTTTTCTATGAGTTGCCTCCTTCTTTCAGTATTTGGTTGTTTAATTATATGGGGTGCGCGCGTCTACACCGGCACTTAGTCAGTGATAGTTATTATTTGCTCCGTACACCTGATTGTGGGCAGGTCAATGGTAAGATGTAATTGAGAGTATAAGTGGATACTTAATCTAATGAGTACATTTGATGAATGATGAACTTGTAAGAGTTTTTGTAGTACGATGCGAAATTGCATTTGTTGGTTTGAAATATGATGCTATGCTATGGGATTGGATGTATAACTGTTGTTTTGTTATAACTGAGATATCACGAGAGGAAATTTTAACCATGACTTGGAAGTTACAACGGATGTGCTTCCAATGACGCTATGGGAATGTTAACTATAAGAAAGGAAGTGTATGATTGACTTGGTCAATAAAAGATGTAACAAATGCCTAATTACAAGGAGGTTTATATGTGACTAAGACGGTGATTGGATTAAATCAGAGAAAGTGATTGTAGGATTTGATGTTATCTCGGAAAGATGAAATGGTGATAGAGGTGTTGACAAGTGAAAGAGCTAGCTATGATAACACTTGATTCATGCGAATTGAAAGTATATGTGACTTAGTGGATGAATCAAGATTTCCTAAACATACGGATTGAAACTTCTAGATCTTGTGCATAAGATGTCTTTGATTGGAAATGCCTTTGCTTAGATTTGGAGTTTGATTTTTTTAACAAGGACTTATGAATTTAATTTCCAATGCATTACTATGGAATAAAGATATGAGAATTGTGTATTGATGATGTACTATGAGAGCAGAGATAACACGTTTTATGAAATTTTGACATATTGTATACGAGTTGAAGCAGTATACCAGTAACATATGAATCTTTGAGATGTTTTGAGATATCAGAGTGGTGGTGATGACAAGTCACTATGGAGAATGTATTTAACTGGTAAGTATATAGAGAAATCTAGATATGTTATGAGTGGTTATTGATTGATCAGTATTCTTACTACCATTGAGACGATATTTACAGACTGATATGATTAAATATAAATGATATGATTTGAAGATATGATAATTCATATTTAAATGACTTCTGATGGAAACTAAAGGTTTGCTTAAATTTTTTGAAGAGTTAACAGCAATGGTTGGAACGAGAGTTGGGTAGAGCAACTAAATGCCTGATGGATGATTAAATGAAACAAGCTAAACCGATGATTGAGAATATATACATTGTGTTCTTATGTGATTGAAGTATAACGGTTTGTGGAATTATTATCTACATTGTGATCTTATATGATTGGATTGTGTGAGTAGCTTCTGACAGTGGAACATCAGAATACCAATTGAGTATTGTTATGAGATCGTTGTGATAATATTTCAACATGTTGATTTGAAGTAAATGAAAAGCAATATGTGAATACTTTGATATGACAGACAGTAAATAATTGAAAGCTATTGGAATTATTATAATTGATTTAAACATGTATTCGAGAGATGTCTTGAAGACAGAATTTCCTTATTGTGAACTAATTGTTGATTTAAAGATGAGATCAGAAAGATAAGCTACAAGGCTGTTGGAGTTGTATAATGACAGGAATTTGTAGAAACAAAATTTCTATGTTAGTGATAATTGAGAGCGCAATTGAGTTTATCTGGTTGGACTACGAGAAGAAGATATGAAGATTTGGTACTTTGTTGAATGTGTGAGCGATAAGATTCCGAGGACAGAATCCTCTAAGGATGAGAGATTTGTAACATCCGTAAACCCGGCCTAATTGTGGGTGGGTCAATGATAAGTTAGAATGTGTTTATACTTGATTGATTATGTAAGTTAATGGATATTTGTTGTCGTTTGAATTGATGAATTGGATAAAGTGGGATTAGTACGAGGACTCGATAATACCTCGATGCACGTTAATTAATTCGAAGAATTAATTAATTGGGAAACTAGTAAGGTTAATGTTAATTTGTTATTTGATTAAATCAATGTATAAATTGATCAGGAAATGTATGTATGTGTGTATGTATGTGTAAAAGTATGTATGTATGTAAGTATGTATGGTTGTAAATATGCATGTAGTTATGGATAAGAATTTGAAATTACACCTCCTGCTTGGTTATTGGGGCAAAGTTGTATACGTGGGATATGCATGAGGTTTATCTGATCACTTGTGTTTCAAAGTGAAAAGGTGTAGTGTGTGTTTGAGCAAACCTCTCGTTGAAGAAACTAAGTTGCATACTTGAATTTGTGGATTGAAGAATTGTTGATTATTAAATCAGAACCGAGGTTAGTTTGTGATTATAACATGTTTAGTAACTATTTGGTATGTTTTCTGTTGAAATACATGCATACTTGATGAAACACCATTGATGGAGCTTGAAGGTCCATACTTGGTAAATGGGTTTTGTGTGTTTTGAAGTTTTAATTGGATTAGAGTAGCTTATGAAGTTTGTATACATGTTATATGAGGTTAGTGCATGTTTTTAGAAGTAGTTGGAATTGAATTCAAACCTAAAAAGAAGATTTCGTAACTTTTGTGTCGCCTGGAATTTGGAGAAGATGATGCAAGTTTTGACACGACGCGACGCGTCTATTGGAGCGACGCGACGCGTCCCCGTAAATCCGACATTCTTTATGCAATCCAAGACTTTGAAATCTGAATGTCTTGAATCTGATATTGAGAATCTGACATTGGTAAACCAAGAATCTGAGATGAAATCCAAGAAACATAGAATCCAACTAATTGAAATCCGGAAGAGTTGAAATCCGACATTTTGCGACGCGACCCGGCACGTCGGAGGATTTTCAGGATTTATTGTTGTTTGTTGATTTTTAGATGTTGTATGTTATATGTATATTCATATATAAATCTAACTTATGGTTTATGAGCAAAATAGATATAAATATATGAGTTGATATATAGATTTATAAAACAAATATTGATTTCGGTTTTATTGTGATCTCAGGAACGGACAAGGCTTAGTAATATTAGACCACCGAGTGGAGATTGAGATCAAGAGGTGAGTGGACGTTTAACTCACGACTGGTGTTAGTTGTAACTGGTTTTCGTTACTACTGTTTATGGATAGACGCATGGATAGACTTCATGTTTGATAATTGATTAACTGGTTGTTTGTTAATTGATTATTGCGTCAGTGATATGTATACATGTTTGTTGGGGGGTCAGCTTGGCAAGGCTAAGGGTTGGGTTGGTTTGCTATCGTCTAATCAGTATTTGGATCTTTTGATGCATGTGTTGCAACTTAAGGGTAATGTTGTAACACCCAAGGTTTGAAATTCCTAAATTAATAATTTAATAGGAAGTGTTACATGTTTTTACCAGTTAGATTTATGAGATTAGATGTGTTTATTAACTACAGGGGTTAAAACCGTCAACATAAAAGTTAATTAAGTTCAGGGACTTAATGTGCTAATATCTCAATCTTATATATATATATATATATATATATATATATATATATGTTGCCAACTTTGACATTAGGAGTCAAAGTTCTCATATTCACTTTCAAAACTCACGTACACTATATCAGTTCCTTTCCACCTCCATTTTATTGAGCAAAACAGCAGAACAAGTAGATAGAACAAGATCTTAGCAATTATCCAAGCTTGAGGTAAGGTTTAAACCTATGTTCTTGAAGTTTTGTAAGTTTAATTACATGATTCAATGGTGAATCATGATAGAAGCATGTTCTATTGATTATATTATGTTTCACTATTGTATGGGGTGTAGGAAAACACCCCTAGCTTGTTATATTAAGATAGTACCGGATTTATGGCCAAATCCGACACTGAATGTAAGAACAGTCGGCTGGGTCTATATCGTACACGCCCGGTGTAGCTTTTGATAGGGCGTGTAGGTGGCCCGTGTAGAGGTAACACGGCGCGTGTAACGGTACACGGCTGTGTAGTGTCAAAGACGGTCAAAGGGCCATGTAAGGTTACATGGTCGTGTCGCATGAGAGGTACATGGCCCGTGTAGGGTGACTAGACAACACTGGCCATGTGGCCAGCTTAGGTCGTGTAGCATAAGGGACATGGCCCGTGTAGGGATGCATGGCCCGTGTAGGCCCTATTTCAGATCAAAATGCTATTATGTGATACTTTATGTATTTTTATATATGAGGTGATTGACTAATTATTGAATCATTGTCACTTGTGGATCATTGCATACCATAATAATTAGAAGGTGAGTCTTCTAGACTTAACTTCATATCAGCAGCATGTGTAATTTCATATCAGATTACTAACATGTGATGTTATTCATATGTATATGTAAGTGTACTGCTATGTGCAGTAAGACTCAGATGTGGTACAATACTGTGACCTATGTTGCTGCCCTGGGTCTAGAACCAGAGGCTAGCATTGATTGCCTGACATACATGTATTATCTTCATATGATTGTATGCGTGTGTTTATATGATGTTTTGTTTAGATTACTCACTAAGCTCTCGTAGCTTACCAGGTACTATTTTAAAATGTTTTGCAGGACGCAGCAAGGACAAGAACAAAGCTCATGTTTGACTGCTTTTTAGTTTTAAATGTGAAACACTTAACGCCCGTTTGTGTAAATATTTAACTTTGACAGTACACTAAGTTTGTACTTATGGGTGTATCTTTTGATACTAGCACGGTTTTACTACAAAAATGCTTCCGCTTATGACATTCAAACCGTATACGTGTTTTTATGAAAAATATCTTACTTTTATATCGTTTTATGAAATTGGAGCGTTACAACTTGGTATCAGAGCCACAGTTTGAGAGATCTGGGTATGTGTTATACACAGTCTGGACTTGAACCATGGTTTTAAAAATTTAGTTAAACTGGAGGTTTGTACTTGTAGCTTAGTGAGTATACTAACATTGGATATTTAATGTGCATTATATGGAGATTGATATGTTATATGTATAATCTCTATGATTCATGATTATGTGACATTACATTGGTGACACTTGGCCTAAGCCTGTGAATCGAGACTTTTTGTGATAAAGGTAAGATCGAACGTGTGTAGTGTGTTTAGAATAATATAGGGCCCATATTACTACAAACACATGATACATGTTGGAACTTAATGGAATCATGAAGAATCTTGTGAATCGGGTGAGGGGTATTGTAATAAGATAATATACCTAGGATTATATGTATAACTAGAATGCCTTAGTATGTATAGAAATACTTTGGATTTAAAGATAGGTATAGTGAGTTGTCAGATATATGAATAACTGGTTGATACAGAGGGTGGTGTCATAAAACTACCTTACACCTTAATGCTTTATCTATACTTGTAACACCACTTCGAAAACAGCTACTTTTAATGACAAATCAGATTTAGCAGCGGAAATTTTTCTTTTTAAGACAACATTAGTAGCTGTTATTTACATTATCGTCTTTCAAAACATTCACCGGTGTTACCTAACACAGGAGCCGACCATAATATCAGATAACATTACAACATGATAAAGTGTTCCAACCCACAGGGGCATTTACATCAAAAATCTACCCGCCTCACCAGGCTTCTAGTCTTTACCTAAAAAGGGCCAACATAGCAACATTAGCTAACACTTAGCTAGTGAGTACATAGTTATAATAAGCATCAATAAGTAAGTCATGCAGCATACATGTCATACATAAGCAATCATTGCTAGCTTAACACATAGCGGTGTCCTAACAAGATCAGTAAGAGTCATGTCTTGCAGGGTACTCAATCCCGCTCAACAACTCAAACCGGGGGATCAGACACAACCAACCGCGCTGGTGGGGGAGCATAAAGCAGTCCACCAAGCATCGTTCACGGAGCCAAAGGCTCCTCTAGTAATCCAGCCATTATCCAGCCGATTACCACTCATGTTAAGGCACGGTGGTTCTGCAGAACCTCGACCTGGGATGCACCCCGAATCACCATTAAATCCCGAATTATGACCGAAGTCCCCTTTGGATCCAACTACAAAGTTGACCTTAACCATGCGTCAGATAGTCTGCAGACAGTGCACATACACATATACGTACATATAATCCCACAGGGATCCATCATCATCATATATCGTACATATGATCCCATACGGATCCATCATTCAGTCATTCATTCGTACAATACATCATTAATAACTAAGCGGTTCCAATCTGGACCTGCTGGCATGCACCTATTATATATCTTACAGGCAACCATAACATCATTCAAATCATATACTTACCTCCTTGAGCATACCTGCAAAAGCAAGTTAGTCATACACAATACATTCACATACTCATCTAGCATAAAAGCCTTACTCTACCGAGTCTCATGAAAGTAGGAACTCACCTGAGTAGCTTAGAATCAACAAATAATTCACTTCGGGCTTGCTAACGAAACAAGATCACCTATATCATCATTACTTACGTTAATCGTCTACACAAGCGAGACACGACAAGATCAGGAACCCCTAAGGGAACCATAAATCAACCAACAAGGCCATACTAACCTTTTATATCTAACATACTGAGACTTAACAATCTTTGACTCGTTTACAGAAAGACACCCCTTGCGGCCGCAAGCACTAATGCTTGCGCCCGCAAGCAAATCCGCGTACGCCCGTAAGCACAACAAATCCGACAAAACTATCGGATTCCGACACTTCTTGTGGATTCCGATACTTCCATCGGATTCCGACACTCCTTACGGCCGCAAGGGTGGGGCCTTGCACCCGCAAACACTATCGGATTTCCATACTTAGTGTGTCGGATTTGGCATTTAACTTGTCAGATTTTGACTCCTTGCGGCCGCAAGGATGGTCCTTGCGCCCGCAAGCAGACCTGTTAAAGAACAGGTCGGCTACCGCACCCATGTTCCGACTGGTTTGGTTTCAAACTCCAAAAATTGAGTTTCTAAATTATTTTCACTACATACAATTCATCGGAAACATTCATATGATTCCAAAAACAACCTTTTTATTAATTATAACAACTTTTACATGATTTGGGATCAAAATCAATCATTTGACTCACTTCTTTCAAGTTTCATAAACTTCATCAAAACTTCATCTTAATCCACCATATGAGTTCTAATCAACTTGTAATTGATATAGGGATCGATTGAAGTTGATTTCAGAACTCAATTTGAGTTCATCTTGACTAAATCATAAAACCCACTTGGTAAGGTTACTTACCAAATGAAGAACAAGAAGGTGAAGATGATGAAGATATCATGACTCTTTATCTTGCTAGAAATCAGTTGAATGCCATAAATCCTTCAAGAAACCTTCAAGAATTTGCACTAGAGAGAGTTTCCAAATTGTCTATGTATGTGTTTGTGTTCAAACACACATACAGACGTGTAAATAAAAGGCTTCAACCGCCTTTGGGTTTAAGCCCATCCACAAGGGGTATTTTGTTCCCCTTTTCAACTTACAACTTGACCTACGATTACCCGTTTCAACTAATGGGGATATTTCTGGAACCTTTACTTAAAACCATTCATATGTTAATCATCTTATTTATATTACTACTACTTTTATATTCTAACATATAATTACTTAAAACATATAACAAAAAATAAACACATAATAATAAACGTGCATACTTTATTACTATTTTACTCAACTTTCACACACGTATACACTTAATTACAACAAGGCCAAAATCGAGGATGTTACAATAATATCGGGGTGGTAAATACAAGAGGTTCTCACACAACCAATAGACAGGAGGGTGGTCCTAGTCATAGACAAGAAGCGGTAGAAACACGTGTTACTGGTGAGCAGATTCCTATTAGGAATCAACCGATTGTGAATGAGGGAGCACCAGATCTTAACGAGAGGATTGTAGAACCTACAGTAAAAGAGACCGTTGCCAGGGAGATTGGCAAGGCATTAGAACAGAGTATTCCTTTTATTGTTACCTAGGTAGTTGAGCAGATAAAAGATGACAACCGTGAAATGATCAAGCAGGAGTTCGCAACCAGATTCGCTACAGGTGGTGAAGGATTCAATCCCCATCCACAAGTGATTATTCGTGATGCACCTAAAGATTGCACCTTTCGAGATTTCTCGGCAAGTCAACCTCCGTTGTTCCATGGGTTTACAGATCTAGTTATAAGCCACAAATGGATCTCAGAGATAGAGGGTGCTTTCCATACATGTTCATGTGCACCTAAATTTAAAGTAAGGTATGCTACCAATCAGATGCGTGGTGCTGCAAAAGATTGGTGGGATATGGAGGTGAAGCAGACGGGTTATACCCGGATTGAAGCTATGACCTGGGAGGAGTTCAAAGAAATTTTCATAGAGCAGTTCGTTCCCCAGTTTGAAATTGACAGGATTGTGGATGAGTTTCACAGGCTGATGCAAACAACAGAGACTGTTCCAGAGATCAATGCTAAATTCTTGGAACAAGCATGCTTTTGTCCCGATTATGTTGCAAATGAGAAAATGAAGATGTACAGGTACATTATGGTACTCAAACCAAGTGTAAGAGATTTCATTGATGCCAACAAACATCAGACGTTGAAGTCCATGATGGATGCAGCTATAGCAAGAGAGTTGGAACTAGAATGGCAGGATAAAGAGAGGAAGGTGGTTGAGAAAACTGCACTAGCATACAAGAAACAGAGAGTTAAGTCATCCGTCAAGAAAGTGGTACAGAAGACTTACCCAATCTGTCAAACTTGTAAGAAACATCACTTAGGAGAATGCTGTCTTGATTTTTCTGCGTGTTATAAATGTGGTAAGTCAGGTCATGTGGGATGAGATTGTAAGAATCCGTTACGGGTATGTTTCAACTGTTATTAGCAGAGTTTTCATATAATAACAGCTATCATTCCAGTATCGGGATGCCCCCGTATGAAATCTTATATGGTAGGAAGTGCAAAACTCCTGTATGCTGGGGTAAAGTGGGTCAGAAAGAATTGGGTAGCACAGAAGTGGTACAACGAACAACTGAACAGATTCAGCTCATCGGAAATAGATTTTTAACTGCCCAAAGTAGACAAAAGAGTTATGCAGACGGGCGCAGATCACCACTTGAGTTTCAGGTGGGAGACTATGTGTTATTAAAAGTGTCACCATGGAAAGGCGTAATCAGATTCAGAAAGAGAGGGAAACTCGGTCCAAGGTTTATTGGACCATTCAAAGTCATTGCAAATGTGGGAAAGGTTGCTTATAGATTAGAATTGCCAGATGAATTGTCTCAGATTCATAACACCTTCCATGTCTCACACCTCAGAAAATGTTTAGCGGACAAGTCTGCAATTATACCATTGGAAGATGTTACTATTGCTGATAAACTGAACTATGTGGAGCAACCTATAGCTATATTAGAGAGAAAGATAAAGACTCTACGTAATAAACAGATTGGACTGGTCAAAGTCCAATGGAAGCACAGGAAAGGCTCAAACTTTACTTGGGAGCCTGAACAGGAGATGATGCATAATTATCCAGAACTCTTCAACAGTTGATTTCGAGGACGAAATCATTTCAAGTAGGGAAGAGTTGTAGCACCCAAGGTTCGAAATTCCTAAATTAATAATCTAATAAGAAGTGTTACATGTTTATACAAGTTAGATTTATGAGACTAGATGTATTTATTAACTAGAGGGGTTAAAACCATCAATATAAAAGTTATTTAAGTTCAGGGACTTTGACATTAGGAGTCAAAATTCTCATATTCACTTTCAAAACAGACGTACACTATATCAGTTCCTTTGCACCTCCATTTTATTGAGCAAAACAGCAGAACAAGTAGATAGAACAAGATCTTAGCAATTGTCCAAGCTTGAGGTAAGGTTTAAACCTTTGTTCTTGAAGTTTTGTACGTTTAATTACATTATTCAATGGTGAATCATGTTAGAAGTATGTTTTATTGATTAGATTATGTTTCACTGTTGTATGGGGTGCAGGAAAACACCCCTAGCCTGTTTTTATTAAGATAGTACCGGATTTATGGCCAAATCTGACAGTGAATGTAAGAACAATCGGCTGGGTCTGTAGCGTACACACCCCGTGTAGCTTTTGATAGGGCGTGTAGGTGGCCCGTGTAGAGGCAACACGGCTCCTGTAATCAGAAGCTGAGTCTTCTAGACTAGTAGAGCAATAAAACGAGTACACAATAGAATCAAGTAGAGAGAATATGTTGAAACACCTTTAAGTGTGTGTTTTCTATTTCAATAATATGTCAAAGGGTTACATGTATAGAATGCTAAGATACTATTTATACTAAGCACAATGTAAACCATAAAAACACTAAATTGTAACTAGACAATAAACACAAATACAGTTCTAACATTCTCCCCCTTGTTTATGTCTAGCTAGTATTTCTCTGCCAATGTCTGATCATTTTTCTTTCATCGCGCTTGGCATCAAATAGTTTGATAACGTTTGTCAGTCTCACTCTAGGCGCTTGGTCAATTTCTTCCTTCAAACTCATACTATGTTCTAAGATTTTTAAAGTCCAAAATTTTAAAGATCCATCTGAATAAGCATTGACTTCTTTGAACCTTAGGAAGAACTTTTCTCTTTTACTGTTGAACAGAACAATCCCTTCATCTCCTTCAAATTCTTCATCATCACTCCACACAACTTGATACATCTTCAGTTGGTCTATTTTGGAATGCTTCATGTTTGGCTTCAACAAATTAATGGTGGCTTTATCAGATTCAGCTCCCAACTGAAGATCAGTGTATTCGGCTATTTGACATCGACGTGTGATGAACTCCCTGAGCTTTTTATAACCAGCTGAATCCTCAGCATTCTTTTCTAATTTCACTTCGAGCTCCTCTAGCAGAAACTTGACGTCACTAAGGTTTAAGAATTTTAGGTCCACATGCCCAATCGTATAACTCTTCATACCTGACCTTGTGACGAGATAGCTGACCATTTCTTTGTATACGACTCTCTGAATTCCAACATAATTAAGCTTTATGATCTGGTGTTTCGAGTTGATTTCCTCTTTCTTTGCGGTGTGCAAATTGAGAATCATCTTTGCTTTAGCATCCTCTACACTTTTTGCACCCATCATATTTACATCCAACATCTCTTCGATTTCATCTGTGTAGATGTCGACAAACGTTTCTTCTAGGAAGGCCACTAGAATATCTTGATACCTCCAATTTCTGACGGTCTTCTTTAGGGCCTCCCTAGTCGGCACATATATTTTCTTTACATTAGGTAAAGACCCAGTGTGAACCCGATCTATTTGAGCAGTTTTAGGGATATTCCATTCTGACTGTTTTGATAGTTCACTGATTTGACTTTCTTTTTGTTGTCGTTTTCTGATGTCTAAAGGAGTGATTCTGAATTTCTTAGGAGATGGCATAAACTGTTCTGTTACTTCTTTATGTATTTGTGTCACACTTTTCAAGTTATATTTTTCCAGACCTGATTCATCAACAATCTCAGAAGAAGGCTTTTCAATCTCTTGTTTGCTCAGCCACAAGGCTAAGGTCAAATCCTCATCTTCTGCCTTAACCTTAGGCACATTCGATTCCTCAAACACAACCATTTCAGTCTGCTTGCCTTTATATTTTTGTTCGAACAAAGTTTCCTCCAATCTGGAAGCAACTGTACCAATTCGCTGAGCAGCCGGGGTATCAAAATAAGTTTTTAAACGTTTCTCCCCCTCAGGACGATCGGTGTCAGAGTCATCGTCGTCATGCCTAGGTCGTTTTGATGACCCGGCAGCAGTTTTACAAGTAGACTCCACTTCAGTTCTCAATAATGATAATATATCTAAATCCTCTGAACTGCTATCACCTTTCCCAATCAATTTAACCATCAATAAACTTTTCAATTCATCCATTGATAAAGCATCTGTAACCTTATACTTCACTTCAATTTCTTTTTGTTCTACCAAATCATCCAATTTCTTTTTAATCCTGGTCAGTCTTTCAAGTTATAATCTTTGGATATCATCAATACGCACATGTAAATGCTCAAGAGCAGCATCAAAATCAGCCTTGGAAAAAAATTCCTTAGCCGATTCAGATTCAGATTGGGTAACACTGGGATCACTTAGATTACCCGTTGAGAATCCAGCTCCTCTAGAAACGAATTCTGAAGACGACGGACCACCCACTTTCATAGCTGGATTTACGTTGGCTGTGGTGGGATTTCCTGCTAATCCTCGGATATGGCCTGTTAAGGCTTCACCTATAGAAGTTCCAGCTGGTCTATCACTGAATAAACCAGTTATTGCCTGAAGTGTGTCCCTGTGTTTTGAAAGAAAATCAACAATCTGTTGATAGTTATCGATGTCTACAGAAACGACAGGCGTGGCTTGGAGAGGAATGCCACTTGTTTCAATAACAGTTTCCTCCAAATGAGGATCCGTTAGATTATGTGCTTGATCTCCGTGAGATGATACAATATCATGTTGAGAGGATACTGAGTGGCTAGGATGGGTTTGTGTATGCTTTGGTGGGAAGCCAGAGTCTTTTTCAATGACAGGTATAAACCCGACAGTGGATGTGGTATCCCGGCGTGAAATGACTGGGGGAATCTCAGCACTCACATGTTCTTTTCTCACAACACTCACTCCCTCACTTTGTTTTTTCCGCTCAACATCTTCTTCTACGTTAAGTACACTTATATCATCATACAACAGTTGCGTATCAACATCCAAAAAGTCCATCATTTGGTCATATTCAGGTAAACTAGGATGTACTATTTGACCATCAGGACCCAACTCCTCCTCTATCTGTTTATCAAGAAAAATTTTCTCAATATGTTTTTGAAACGAATCAGTATCACTTTCAGACGTGTCCAGAGCAACTCCCTCTCTAAGCTCACTTACACCTTCACCTTCTTCTCCACCCCTCTCAATTATTTTTTCACTTTGATCTCCACTGTTGGCTTCTCCTACAGAAGACTGACTCCTAAGTTCACTAGTGCTCGGGGATCCTAACGTTCTTGGGGTAGGATCAACAAGCTCTTGTCGATCCATAAGAACAATTTTATTAACTCTCACATGCTCCTGGACCACTACACTTTCTAGATCCAACAATTGCACTAACTTAGCAGGCATCACAAATGGTTGAATATCAGGCATCGCCGGGATTTTGTATAGCTTTATCATCATCTGAATTTGCACTGCTGGCTCATCATCGCGCCTCGAGATATCAGTATCTCTGGCCATCACCCGTTGAATTATCATTGAAAGAAACCGTGAAAACAGTAAGAAATTTTGTCTTTTTCTGGGCATCACTTTCTCCCTGGCCACCTTGGCTATCTCCACAAATAATAACTCTACATAGTCAAAATGTAAGTGTTTAGCCATACCAACCAACACCTTCAAAACAAAGGCATTGGCACCTTCAATTCCTTTAGTGACGCTGGTCAAACATCACATGATTATTGCGTAAAGAGTTTGCCACTGAGGAACAAGTCCTGAACGTTTGAATTTAGACATGCCAGTTAGTTCATCTCCCCTCCATCCGAGGTCCATCACATGGGCTAGAATTTGTTTATTGGTGGGGATGGGATCATAGTCAGCTTTTGTTGGGTAAGTGTTTTGTTGGAATTTGCCCACGCGAGCCTATTGGGTCACATGCCAAGGATTGATCCCGACAGCTTTATGTGAAAGGAGAATGTCAAATAATCAAAAGTGTTTTGATTCGGGGCTTCACGACCGTGAAGGATGCTCCATGGGTCGTGAAGCAGGCTCCCCTAACGATTGTTCGACGGCCGCCACACGTCGTGATACCTTTGGGCTTCACGGCCCGTGACGAGGTCGTGAGGGGTCATGAAGGAGATGCCCTTACGAGTCTCGACCGGGCGACACGGCTCGTGAAGTTCTAAGTCCCCTTGTGGCGCACTTAGGCTTCACGGCCAGTGTGAGCCCGTGAGGGGTCGTGAAGAGGGTAGCTACAGTGACACTTGTGTTTTATTGGACCATTTAACGGTCCAATCAAATGACATGCAATTTGGCCGAGTTTCTGGTGTCAATTGACATGCAAATGACATGGTTTGACATGCAATTTGGCCGAGTTTCAAGTGATTGGACTAAATCGGAATTGGTTGAGGTAGAGATATGGTCATCTTACGAATACACACGGATAGCATGGTGGCGGATCCGTTTTGCTAAAGCCGTAGTTGCAAGATAGTGATGATTGACATACTAATGCTTGCAAAGACTTGGCTTGAGTTTGTTTTAGTTGAAATTTTGATATGCTGATTATGGGAACGTTAAGAAACATTGTGCTTCTGCTAGTATCGATTATCAAATGGGGATTTGTTAATACGCGTGTAGCGGGTACTCTCAGTTGCCTTTATTGTGTTCCATCTTAGCATGTTTACCACTTCCCTGAATGTTTTTTACATTCTAAATGTCCACAGTCAGTCACTCTTCATCGGAAGGAAGTTTGAACGAAGACTGAGGGAAAGCATTGGTCGTGTATTCAATGGGGATTGGATACGAAAGACGTAATACTTTACCTATACATGCAATTTGGCCGAGTTTCTGGTGTCAATTGGCATGGTTTAAGGCTGGAGAACACAAGCAACCATATATAACTTATCTCTACTCCATTTTCTCTCTTGGTACTAAATGGGTTTCATGCTTCAATACTAAGATGGTGATCTTGAGTGTTCATATGAAGATCATTGGTGCAAGAGGAGAGCATCTTTGGGCTGTTCCAGATGGTAAAGTCTTGGTGGACGTTCACCTAATGGATTGCTAGTACAATGGGATCAAACTCTTCTTGGTGTGGACTAGCAATGGAGGAGGAAGCCATTTTATTTCCTCAAGTTCATCCCCACACATGGAGCTCGATTTCCACCTGGAAGAAGGTATACTTTCTTCCTCCTTCTTCTTGTTTTGAGTTGCAATTTGCTTTGTAGTGTGTTCCACCATTGGAACTAGTTGTGGGCTTTGTGTGTACTTTCTTTTTGTATTGCATGCTACTTTCTTGTTTGCTTCCGCTGCGTTTGTGCCCACCACGAGTTCCAACAAGGGTATCAGAGCCATCTCTACAAAGAAATTGCACTTTGATGGCTTGAAAACCGAAAATGCACATTCTGTCCAGAAGAGCTTCACGGGCCGTGGAGCTTTTAGCTTCACGGGTCGTGAAGCCTACACGAGTGGCTTCATTGGGTGTTGCTCGTGACAGGTTTTGACTGTGTCAGAGTCGTGGAGCTCATGGGCTTCACGGGCCGTGAGGGCCCGTGAAGGCTTCTGGGCCGTGAAGGTCTCGTGAACAGTGTTTTTATCCTTGTTTATAAAAGAAATAGATTTTCGGTTTTAGCACCTTTCGATTCTGTTTTTCCAGAATCCGTCCTTTCGTTTGGACACTTGAAAAGCCCCGTTTATGTGTCTTGATTCATATATTTATATGTATTGGGTGGTTTTGGCATAAAATGCACACATGCATATACTTATATTGTGTATATATGAATATGTGTTCTCAAAGTGTTTGGGATACTAATGCATATGTACAAAGATTGTTCCTTTTTGTGCCTTGAGTGCTTTGCTTGTTTGAACAATCTTAATTGAGATACATTTTGCATGGTTTTGTTGTGGCACACCCTGTTTTTGTTTGTGGTTGTTGTAGTGTCCGGTAACGCCTTGCCCGTTAGACCTATGTGTTGGTTGTTTGGTTGTTTATTTATGTATTCATTCATTTGGTGACTTTTAGTCAAAATGGTTTGTAATAATATTTTATTCGGTTTGTAAATTTGTAAATTTATTAAGGCTTGCATGCCATTGCTTTCCTTTGTACTTGTTGTAAGTAGCTTAGAATAGCCATCGCGGCTTGCATGCCGTTTCTTTTCAAATTGTTCGTAATTGTGAAAAGAAGACCGAAGACAACCATCAAGAGTCGTGGAGGAGACGTCTCGGCTATATTGGATCCGGTGGATCATTTGGAGATGACGGATTCAGTGGGAGCACATCCGACGAGGCCTTTTGGTTGTGTCCTTAGTTTGGCCTTGCTCTCTCCGTTTGGCTCACGGGGAGGGCGCATAGGGTTTAGGGGCGTGTTACCAGATATTTGCTTTGTGCGTGGTTGTGATTTATTTTTTTATTTTCTTGCGTTGTTGTTTAGGATCTTCGCATGCTAGAAAACTTTTCAAAATAATAAAAACACAAGAGTTGTTAAATTGTTTAACAAACCCCGCGCGCTCACGATTAACAAATAAATATAAATTGGTTTATATTAAAGTGAAAAATGCGTTTTGTCACTTGTTTGTTAATCAACTTGAAAAGAGGTTTTTTTAAACCGGAAAGACAAAAGTCCCGTTTTTCACAAATGTAAATCACACGCCACCCGTAAGATGACACCACCCGAATCTAGTGATGCATGGGATGATTGTCGAGCTAAGCACGAGTTGTTCCATGTGGATCTGTGTGGAAGGTGAGTGTGGCGACTTGAAATTATTGGTTGTCGAGCTAAGCACGAGCCAATGATTGTCAAGGGTGTCACCGTGTATCTTGACGGACGATTTACAATTCCAACTTAATACGCCTTGGTAATTGTCGTGCCTATACCGAGTTTGCAAAGCGGCTTAACGAGGAATTGGTGTGAGAAGGGATCAAACATGCCAAACCGACGCTATGTGCGTTGATGGATCCCGCAAGTGTCTAAGAGTTGTAATCTCGGATTGCAATTGGTAAAGCGTTTACCGGCCTAAATAACTTCATGAAGTGATCCACGGCAAACCCGTCATGTAGTGAAGTGAAATAAGGTTCTTAGCCCTTGTTAAGATAATTAGTTTTCTTACAACTAAATGGGTAATTATCGTAACGAGGATTGTATCAAAACTAACTAAAACGTGTATTCTTATATCTTTATTTGGCAAACATTAACGACACCGCTTCAACTTAAAACTCCGTTCGTTCCTAAAGAAGGAGATACTCATTAATGTGGACTTCGTGGACTAGGATTGGTTGTTGAGGTTTGTCCTCCACCATGAGTCAAAGTTGCACATTTTAGAGAAATCCCTTCTAGAGCCAAAATGCTACCAACGCGACCTAGACATCTAAATGCATGTAAAAGTACATCGTGGCCTTGATCGGTTGAAGGATGCATGAAGGCGGGAATATTATAGTCCATATCCTTGAGATGAAGGTGTATGTGGGCCTAAAGGAGAGGCATGGATTCTCCATAGGGAGGGAGCTTGTGGTGAATGTAAATTCTCCAAAGTCCCTGTCCAAGTGATGTAAATGGTTCATTGTGAACTATCACATGCAAAATATGGAGAAGTCCTTCATAAAGCATTATGGCATGTTGTGGACTGCTAAGTCTTGCATGGCCAAAGTATGGCTCGCCTCACCAACTCCCCCTAACATTATAACGGAACAAGAAACCGAGAAGAAGAAATTGACCTCAAACGGAAAGTTTGGTTTTACCAAGCCTACCTTATAAGTGAAGTCAGAGGGCAATGAGATTGCGCCTCAAGATAAGACTCCACAAGGGGTAATTTGCTACTTCTACGGAAAGATTGGAAAATTGGCACCACCACGCCTGCCGTATGAGCCTGAAAGAGCTAAAATCACTTATAAGTAAGAGAAATCAGCTCCTTGACTTCAGGAACATCCATGATCAAACTCCATTGATCTTCTACTTCTAAAGGCTAGGTTTTGAATGCTAGCAATAACGCTCACGTTTGTTACAAATTTGTTTGTTACAAAGTGAAGGTGTTAAAAGAAAAGTAGGCGGATGAGGCATGGAGAGTTGGAATTCGAAAAGGGAAACATAGTTGTTGTCCCTAATGAGAGGATTGGAAGTTTGTATCTTGCCTTTCCTTCTAGCTATTATATTACTTTATTGGATGTATGTTTATGCCATCTATGGCTAGAAACATTATATCTAAACGTCTTTGTTGACGATGGATATTACTTTGACTTTTGAAATTAGTGGTGATTTATTTCAAAGTTTATCCATGTCGTGGCATTTAAAGTAAGCTTTTGCTTAAGGAGTAATAGAACGATCATAAATGTACTAATAAGTTATCCTTATGTAGAAGTCGATTTAGCTATATAAACAAGACTTGCTTCACCAAGATCCGTGAGGTTTAGGAACTTGGAACCCTTTGACCATGGGTCAAATGTTGAATGCATATCTTGTTTATTAGGTTAAATGACTTAAACATCCTTCACTTGAGTATGTGAGAGGATTGAAAGCTTGTTGGATTTCGTTCACACTTTTAGTGTGTTGACCGTTCAAACAAACATTAAGGAGTAACTTTAGATACCTTATTACCTTTACCGGTGATGGTAGAAGGGATGGTATGTCTATTTTAATGGACTAGTTTTGAAACCTTAGAGGTGTTCAAAACTCACCATAACGAGGTACATGATAGAGAGGGCAATGCAACTATGATACTTGGATCTAGTTAAGATGCTGAGTACCTTAGTTTTATATTATGTGACTATCATAAGAATTATGGGATTGTCTCACAATTCATTCCTCTTAAGACACATTGTTACATATGGTCGTCTAAAGGAGGAACCGGACATTTTGATATGGTCCGACAAGTGATAGGTTACACTTTTATGTCCAAAATTGTTTTGGGTCATTCTCCAATGGTGGGCATGAGTTCTAAATTTTATGAACAACAAAGATGGTCATGTAAACGCCTTAGAGGATATGACGAAAAGGAGGATCCTTGTTTGTCTATTCCAAAGTCTGGATTGTCTAGCCTACGTTTAGACGTAAGGTGGAGGAACCCAGGATCTAGAGGTATTTACTCCATTAGGTACTCTACTATGACCATGGGATATTTGTCTTGACAAACCTTGTGAGAACTTGTAAGTTGCTCAAAGGTAGAGTCTCTTAAGAAATTAATATCCATGGATGTCACACCCCGCTAAAGCGGAAACACGAGATATCACAGCACAAGATATCATCGCACAAGGTAAATAGATAATAACCATTAGATTAAATTAACAAAATAAGTAGTTCGGATGAAACATAAATAAAAGTTACACAACCAAATAATATTTAAAGGACATTGTCTTGTACGATGCGTAAATAAAATAGATATTGTTTTCATAAAATGTGACGATGAAGATGAAGATGCCACACATCATGTTTGTAAGCATAAGGTACCTAACGGCGATCACCTGAAAGCACGGGTAAAAGAAAGGAAACGGTCAACTACTAGAGTTGGTGAGTTCATAGGTTTTTAATATATGCATAAAATATCTTTTAAATGAGAAAAGTTTAAATAATCGATGGAAGTTTTTGAATAAAATCCAAGTATGAAATAATGATAGAAGATGTATTATATTGCCCAATACGTTGCAAATGGTAGTAATATACTATGATGATTATTGCTTGAGCCATTATCCAACCTAGCCGACAACCAATTGCCCATGATAAACCTAACACCTATATTAAATGACGTTAGTAGTGGTAAAGTACATCTATAGTTCGTCAACCATAAATGGGAGACGTCGGAATCTCCAAATAGCGCTACTTACAAATAAAATCGGCTCACTAGCGGAGTTAAGGAATAATGTCCAACCAAAGGGCCTTACAACGATCACCCAAGCACATCAAAGAATAATACCATAAGTGCTCAAAATAATATTTGAAATAAATAAGAAGATAGGCAATAAACTTTTCATGAAATATATACACATGCTTTCACCCCAAAATAATATGAAATACGGTAAAAAGGGGCTATGATACTCACTCGGTATGCAAATGTGTTCACTCGTAAGGATTTCTTGTTCCTACCGAAGCTCCTTTCCTAATATAAGAGGTATGTAGCTCTATTAGACTTATTTTATTTATTATTTTGTATTATTTATTTGTTGTTAACTTATTTATTTAAATAGTTAAAGGTTGTCTCTATTTTTCCATAAATCATAAGTGTTCACTGGAATTTTCAGTTCTTTAAGTTGAACTTTAAAAATTAAAAACTGTAATTTAGGAGTCATATTAAGGCTTGATATTTTAATATAATCTTAATAAATGTTTCTAGAATGTCCAGTAAAAATTTAGGAATTTATAATCCATGTTTAGTATTTTTTAATAATTAAAAGTGTATAGGATGTCCACTGATCAGGGTCTGGATGACATGTTGTTACTAAAACGTCTGTTTAGGGCTCATACGACCTCGTTTTTACATGATTCAAACTGGGAATTAACCACAACTCAAAGATGAAACATTTAAAAAAAGATAGACGTATTTTGACCCAAGGATGAGTAAGTTACACGCGTTTAAAGTGTACCTTTTTAAATCTGTCAGATTTCCAGATTCAACATATGTGTCTTTTTAAATATGTTTGAAGGATCAAACGTTCATGAAAATTAGTGAATCCAGGTTTAAATGAAAGGTAACACTTTAAACTAAGATTAGAAAAACGAAACAACTAATTTTTATACCTAGAACTCCAGATATAACAAAAACAAGTGGAGAGTTCTAGCATCAGAATCTGCCAGAATGTTATTCTTTTTGCTTATGGGTCATAACTTTAATATGGCATGTTTATATTCATGATTAATCATATTGTATGAGTATAAGCTTTGATAATCCATGTGTTCTTACAACAATGGTAGGATGATACACATTTTATGTGTTCCTTACAACATTTGTTGAGATGAAACACATGCATAATCAAAGTCTTATTTTCTTGATTTTTAGTTGATTAAGTTCCATACAACAATGGTAGGATGATGCACATTTCATGTGCTCCTTACAACATTGGTAGGATGTTTATATTTACATGATTATAGATATATATAAGGGAAATAAGATGAACAACAAAGAAAATAAATAAAAGAAAGAAGAAAGAAGAAAAGAAGAAAGGTAGAAGAGTAGAGATGAGTGTTTTATGATCATCTTACCAACTATTTTTCTTTGATTTGTCTTTGATCTTCACAAGATGAACAAGGGTTTGATGTTCTTGGGAGATTTTGTTGGTGAAAGAAGAAGAGAGAAAAGAGAAGAGATGGAGTGTGGTGGTGAAGGAAATAATGAAGAGTAGTAGGGGGCTTATATAGAGCATGGGGGAGATCAAGTGGTGATTCTTGGGAAGAGAAGGAGGCAAGAGAAAAGAGATGGGGGGTTTCTTTTATTTTTTTATTTTTTATAAATTATGTGTAATTAGTTTAAATAAATTTGTATAAATGGTGATTTTGTTTAAATCTTTTAATTAACAAAGTTTTAATTATTTTGATGAGTTTATATATATATATATATATATATGTTTTATATTTTAACTTATTTATATTTATTATGATGTATTTAATTATTTTTATTGTTATTATTATTATTATTATTATTGTATATGATTTGTAATTCTTGACTTTTAATAATTCGATTTTTCGAGCTCGGGAAGGTTCTAACCATATAGGCGGGATTTCTACGAAATCTAATATTATTATGGATGTATTTAAGTCATAAATACTATTTTTAGTCATACTAGGCTTAAAATTGGAATTTCTAATGGCTAACCTCGGAAATTTGTTGCCGAATGTCACAGTCTCCCCTGATTAAAAGAATTTCGTCCCGAAATTTACTTTGTACTAACGTTATTAAAGAGGTGAGGATATTTATGTTTCATGTAGTCTTCGCGTTCCCATGTGTATTCGGGTCCGTACTTGAATTCCAATCGAACTTTTGTAATTTGAATCTTACTTTTTCTAAGCTGTTTGACCTTACGGTCAAGGATTTCAATTGGTTCATGTACGAAATTTAACCGATCATCTGAACATACTTTAGGGGTAGTACTAGAGTTTCATCAGCTAATAATTTATTTAGATTTGACACATGGTAGGTATCGTGTATGGCATTTAGTTCTTGTGGAAATTTAAGCATATACGACCCTCGCATAATTCTTTTAATTATATCAAATGGTCTAAAGAATCTGGGATATAGTTTTCCTCTTTTCCTAAAATGTGCTATTTTCTTCCACGGCAATACCTTTATAAGCACTTTTATCGCCCACTTGGAACTCTAAAGGCTTACGGAGATTATCAGCGTAAATTTTCTAATGATCTTTGGCAGTCTTAAGCCTATCGTTCATAATTGTATTCTTGTCGATGACCGCTTGCATGATATCAGGTCTAGTTAATTTCCTATCGCCAATTTCCAACAAATTAAGTGGGGATCTACACTTGCGCCCATACAAGACTTTATATGGTGCACACTAGATGCTAGTGTGACACCTATTATTCTAATAAAACTTAACTAATAGTATATGTGAATCTCAAGTTCCACTAAAATTTATTACGCATGCACACAACGTGTCTTCTAGTGTCTAAATCGTTCTCTCCGATTGCCCATCCGTTTGAGGGTGGTAGGTGCTGCTCAGGTTTACTTGCGTACCTAACGCCCTTTGTGACGATTGCCAAAATCGGGATGTGAACCGACTACCTCTATCGGATATTATTGCAATTGGTACTGTGTGTCGGGCAACAACTTCGTCAATATAATTCTGAGCCAGTTTTCCACTTTGTAATCTTCCCGTATAGGGAGAAAAGGTGCCGATTTCGTGAGTCGATCTACTATAACCCAAATGGAATCGTACCCTTTTGCAGATCGGAGTAATTTAGATACGAAATCCATGCTTATATGTTCCCATTCCATTCTGGCTGTTGCAACAAACCGGATGGCTTCTGGTGTTCTGTCTTAACCCTTGCGCAAGTTAAACATTTCCCACGAACAAGGAGACGTCTTTCTTTATTCCAGGCCTACCAATAGTATTCCTTGAGAACATTTTGTCGGCTCCAGGGTGGATTGAATATTATAAGCCTCGTCTAAAATTGTTGATTAACGGTTATTAAACTTAGCTATCCAATTCTTGTTTTCGAAGTGGTGCACTCCATCTGGCCTGTTTTGAATCATCGCTCCAAGTGATATAGGGTCTTGTTCTTCAAATTTTCCGTCTTTGATGCTTCTTTTTGAGCTTCAACTATTCTTTCCTTTAGGCTTGTTTGAATGGTTGTTCTTAAAGCTTGTACCCTAGATGGATTCACTCTTTTGTTTCTTCATAGAGCAGACCATATTGGCCTTTCTAGTATGGTATTTGATTTCACAATCGTAGTCACTAAGCCATTCCACTCATCTTCTACGCCTCATATCGAGCATCTTTGGATCAAGAATATGCTGAAGACTCTTGTGGTCTGTATAAATAGTTCGCTTAGTACTATAAAGGTAATATCTCCATTTTTTTAAGGGCATATACTACGGCTCCTAACTCTAAGTTGTGGGTAGTAAATTTCTTCTCATGCACTTTGAATTGTCTCGAATCATATCAATGACTTTCTCTTTTTGCAACAACACACAACCCAATCCTTGGTGTGACGTATCGCAATATACCACGAAGTTATCTGTTCCTTCGGGTAACGCCAAAATTGGTGCATTGCTAACTTATTCTTAAGCGTAGAAAATGTTTTATTTTTCACCAAACAAACTTCTTATCCTCTTGAGTTAATGCCGCGAGTGGTTGCGCAAATTTTGAGAAATTTGCTATAAATAAATGTACTTAACCGAGAAATTTACAATTTCAGTCGGGATATATGGGGTTCCTATTTCTTTATGGCTTCGATCTTTGTTGGGTCAACATGAATTCCTATTAATTACGTGGACTAGAAAACGTAATTCCCGGCATACACTTCTGATCCTTAAGTAACTTTAGTATCAACCTTAAATGCTTTTCATGGTTGCTCTTGTGTCGCATGTAAATGAGTATATCATCAACAAACACAATCACAACTTATCTAAGTATAGTTCGCATACTCGGTTCATTACGTCCATGAAGACAATTGATGCGTTTGTCAATCAAAAGGGCATAACTATAACGTGTTCTAAACGCGGTTTTGGGCACGTCCTCTTCACAGATTCTTAATTGATGATATCCAGATTGAATATCGATTTTAGAAAAATAGGTAGCACCTTGAAGTTGAACGAAAAGGTCATCGATTCGAGGAAGAGAGTATTGATTTTTGATGGTCACTATGTTGAGTTCCCTATAGTCTATGCACATTCGCAGCAATCCATCTTTCTTTTTGACGAATAGGACTACGGCTCCCCATGGTGAGGTACTTGGTCGAATAATTCCTTTGTCGAGTAGCTCTTGAAGATGTGCAGACAATTTCCTACAATTCCAACGGGGCTAACCGATATGGTGCCTTTGCTACGGGCGCGGATCTAGGGATTAAATCAATCCAAATTTGTCTTGTCTAATTGAGGGTAATCCAAGTAATTTATCCGGAAACACCTTGGGAGAATCCCGAACGATTGGAAAATCGTGAATGTGCTTTTCCTAAACCTCTGTTTCTACAACGTGAGCGAAGAATGCGATATAGTCCTTTCTTAAATATTTTTGCATTTTCATGCATGATACCACCTTGACGTTCTTCCTGGTCTTTTCTCCTTATATGACAAGCGTTTCATCTTGTGATAATGGAATCTGAATGATCTTTGCAGAACAAAGTATTTCAGCTTGATTTTTGGATAGCCAATACAAACCAACAACTACATCAAAGCTCCCTAATTTGATTGGTATGGTCTACGTTAAAGTTTTTGCTGGCTAAGTTCAAGGTACACTTAGTGATTATATCTCTAGTCTTGACTTCTTGTCCATTAGCAAATTCCATGATATAGGCCTCTTTCAATATTTGAAATTTTAGATTGAGCTTTGGCCTAAAAACTAGTGGTACTAAGCTTCTATATATTCTAGAGTCAGATAGCATTGATGCATTATAATTGTTCAGAAGAAACATACTAGTAATCACATTCGGGTCTCTCCTTTGTACAAATTCTACTTAGCTAGGTTATGGTGATCCTAAGATATAAGGTCTAACAACTAACACTTCTGTTCAATCATATAGCAATGCATGTAGAATCAAACATTTCATAACGTGATTTAAGCAACATATGTTCAATCATATAGTTCCCAAAAGTACCAAAATGATTTCCTAAAAGACATCAAGTGATTAATGTTTAACAAATCATCAAAAAAAACCACCAAGTTTAATAATCGAAAGAAACTCCAAATCTTTCACTAATTCAATCTCCTTAAAAACAACCCTAGCGTACCATCATACTTACTAGCAATCTCACCATCACTATAACGAAATATCCTCCCAAGCACATATATAATTAAATCATCTACACGGCCCTCCTTGTTGCAATGGTAGTCCCCACAGCTCTTAACGCTTCACGGTGTTGCGACTCCGAGAGCATAGACAAAAAAATTTCATAGGACATGGTGCCGGTGGTCTAAACTAGTATGATGAATACTCAGTTCTAGTGATATGCTTTGTATCCACCTTCCCTCTTTAGGGGTCACCCTTAATGTCCTTACGATAGTTCCCGTTACTACTCAGGGTGCTTCTATGTGCTCCCTAAATCAGCAGTTCTCTCCCTCCTAATGAAAAGGTCACGATGTTACTCTCGTTGGTAAAGAGACTCTTTTCCTAGCCGTGAGCCTAACACATGCTTCACAGGAAGTTGGTGTTGATAATACACTAGGTCGTGAAACTCGGGGACTCTCCTACTAAGTTTCTATTCTAACCTCCATGGATAAAGAATATGTAATCTTAGTGCGTCAACCTAATGATGACATTACAGACTTCGATATATATAAAATTGGTTACTAAGTGTGCTAATATATGCAAGTACTTATGATATGCCATGCTTATGCACACACACAATAATCATGTTCTAGAAAGAAGATAAATAAAATTTGTTTCTAAGTATATTTTTATTATAACTAACCTAAGTCCCATATTGTACATAGCTAAATTAGACATAGGTGATCAAGCTTTGTCTAATTGAGGTATAACAATGTGGTACTCAACTTAATTATATTATCAATACACTTGATGTATTTTAAACAAAATTATTTTAAAAATTATTTTTATATACCTTTGGTCATAGTTGTTGTTTTCCCCCCATAAGGAAAACAACATTCTCTATAACCTTAGGCTCTGATACCAAATCTGTCACACCCCGCTAAAGCGGAAACACGAGATGTCACAGCACAAGATATCATCGCACAAGGTAAATAGATAATAACCATTAGATTAAATTAACAAAATAAGTAGTTCGGATGAAACATAAATAAAAGTTACACAACCAAATAATATTTAAAGGACATTGTCTTGTACGATGCGTAAATAAAATAGATATTGTTTTCATAAAATGTGACGATGAAGATGAAGATGCCACACATCATGTTTGTAAGCATAAGGTACCTAACGGCGATCACCTGAAAGCACGGGTAAAAGAAAGGAAATGGTCAACTACTAGAGTTGGTGAGTTCATAGGTTTTTAATATATGCACAAAATATCTTTTAAATGAGAAAAGTTTAAATAATCGATGGAAGTTTTTGAATAAAATCCAAGTATGAAATAATGATAGAAGATGTATTATATTGCCCAATACGTTGCAAATGGTAGTAATATACTATGATGATTATTGCTTGAGTCATTATCCAACCTAGCCGACAACCAATTGCCCATGATAAACGTAACGCCTATATTAAATGACGTTAGTAGTGGTAAAGTACATCTATAGTTCGTCAACCATAAATGGGAGACGTCGGAATCTCCAAATAGCGCTACTTACAAATAAAATCGGCTCACTAGCGGAGTTAAGGAATAATGTCCAACCAAAGGGCCTTACAACGATCACCCAAGCACATCAAAGAATAATACCATAAGTGCTCAAAATAATATTTGAAATAAATAAGAAGATAGGCAATAAACTTTTCATGAAATATATACACATGCTTTCACCCCAAAATAATATGAAATACGGTAAAAAGGGGCTATGATACTCACTCGGTATGCAAATGTGTTCACTCGTAAGGATTTCTTGTTCCTACCGAAGCTCCTTTCCTAATATAAGAGGTATGTAGCTCTATTAGACTTATTTTATTTATTATTTTGTATTATTTATTTGTTGTTAACTTATTTATTTAAATAGTTAAAGGTTGTCTCTATTTTTCCATAAATCATAAGTGTTCACTGGAATTTTCAGTTCTTTAAGTTGAACTTTAAAAATTAAACACTGTAATTTAGGAGTCATATTAAGGCTTGATATTTTAATATAATCTTAATAAATGTTTCTAGAATGTCCAGTAAAAATTTAGGAATTTATAATCCATGTTTAGTATTTTTTAATAATTAAAAGTGTATAGGATGTCCACTGATTAGGGTCTGGATGACATGTTGTTACTAAAACGTCTGTTTAGGGCTCATACGACCTCGTTTTTACATGATTCAAACTGGGAATTAACCACAACTCAAAGATGAAACATTTAAAAAAAGATAGACGTATTTTGATCCAAGGATGAGTAAGTTACACGCGTTTAAAGTGTACCTTTTTAAATCTGTCAGATTTCCAGATTCAACATATGTGTCTTTTTAAATATGTTTGAAGGATCAAACGTTCATGAAAATTAGTGAATCCAGGTTTAAATGAAAGGTAACACTTTAAACTAAGATTAGCAAAACGAAACAACTAATTTTGATACCTAGAACTCCAGATATAACAAAAACAAGTGGAGAGTTCTAGCATCAGAATCTGCCAGAATGTTATTCTTTTTGCTTATGGGTCATAACTTTAATATGGCATGTTTATATTCATGATTAATCATATTGTATGAGTATAAGCTTTGATAATCCATGTGTTCTTACAACAATGGTAGGATGATACACATTTTATGTGTTCCTTATAACATTTGTTGAGATGAAACACATGCATGATCAAAGTCTTATTTTCTTGATTTTTAGTTGATTAAGTTCCATACAACAATGGTAGGATGATGCACATTTCATGTGCTCCTTACAACATTGGTAGGATGTTTATATTTACATGATTATAGATATATATAAAGGAAATAAGATGAACAACAAAGAAAATAAATAAAAGAAAGAAGAAAGAAGAAAAGAAGAAAGGTAGAAGAGTAGAGATGAGTGTTTTATGATCATCTTACCAACTATTTTTCTTTGATTTGTCTTTGATCTTCACAAGATGAATAAGGGTTTGATGTTCTTGGGAGATTTTGTTGGTGAAAGAAGAAGAGAGAAAAGAGAAGAGATGAAGTGTGGTGGTGAAGGAAATGATGAAGAGTAGTAGGGGGCTTATATAGAGCATGGGGGAGATCAAGTGGTGATTCTTGGGAAGAGAAGGAGGCAAGAGAAAAGAGATGGGGGGTTTCTTTTATTTTTTTATTTTTTATAAATTATGTGTAATTAGTTTAAATAAATTTGTATAAATGGTGATTTTGTTTAAATCTTTTAATTAACAAAGTTTTAATTATTTTGATGAGTTTATATATATATATATATATATGTTTTATATTTTAACTTATTTATATTTATTATGATGTATTTAATTATTTTTATTGTTATTATTATTATTATTATTGTATATGATTTGTAATTCTTGACTTTTAATAATTCGATTTTTCGAGCTCGGGAAGGTTCTAACCATATAGGCGGGATTTCTACGAAATCTAATATTATTATGGATGTATTTAAGTCATAAATACTATTTTTAGTCATACTAGGCTTAAAATTGGAATTTCTAATGGCTAACCTCGGAAATTTGTTGCCGAATGTCACAATGGATGCCAGTGAGAGTAAAGTATACCTTGAATGGAAGAACCTGATGTTGACACTAGAATCCAATCAGAAATGATTGAAACTCGGCATGGCAATGCTGGAGAACCTGGCATAAAATCATTATCTCTTGGTAGAAGTTGTCATAAGACCAGAAAGATATAACTCGTTATATCTGAGGAAGACAACTTAGTGATGATTCATGATGAATGCGTCAACTACCGGAAAGCAAAGTGGGCTTGGAGTCCGCTAGGAGAAAGGAGGAAATGATAAGATGAAATGCTATCCATGACGGATATCCAAGATTTCGACTTGGTTGATCCTACACCTGGGTGTGAACCCGCAAGGTGTGATTGGTTCCTTAAGGAGATAGACCAACATGGATAAGTTTGTGAACTACTTCAAATACCAACTAGTAGGAATGGTTTCACGATGATTGACCATGAGGAAGGTATCATCTAGAAACATTCTCCCGGTGGTTATGTTGAAGTCCACACGGATACTTATTTTATAAGTGCCTTTTAGGCTATATTGGATAGAAGTGAAGACTACATTCCTTAATAGGAATTTCTGAGGAAATGCTCACAACATTTTCAAGGGTCTTTCACTATCAATAAGTATCCTAATGAAATCTACAAACCCTAAGTAGTCCACTTGTGGACTTATGTTGCCATCTCAATGTTAGAATCTTTGCGTTGATATGAAAATCATTTGTTTGACTTTTCAAATAGCAATGATGAAACATGGAAGAATGCCAGAGCTAGTGGGAGCATTTTGTAATCCTATTCTAAATATGTCTAGTACATACGTTGTGTTGGAGATAATGTCCTGATTTTGCTTGGAAAAGCTTAAATCAAGAATTATGCATCCATAACGATTATAGGATATATAAAACCTATGGAAGGAGTTAAAGAAATATTGAAATATGTTCTTGTTGATCTATAGTAAGAAGCCACAAAGAATAAGTTGTTATTCAAGTGCTTGCTTATATATTTCTTAGGATAACTGCTGATCTTTATCAGGGTTCGTGATCCTACTAAAAATGGTGTTAATGAGTATGCTTCTCAAAGCATCGCTGACTCTATTGGGATCTTATGAGACAATGAGAGTATGATGGCTTATGAAAGATAACCTTTATCTCAAGCATCCTTGATCTTATTGAGTTCTGATGAATCAATGAAGGTGTGATAGCTTGACAAAAGACCGTTATCTCACCAACGCACACTTTTGAGTGATTGGTTGAGGTAAAGATATGGTTATCTTACGAATACACACGGATAGCATGGTGGCGGATCCGTTTTGCTAAAGCCGTAGTTGCAAGATAGTGATGATTGACATACTAATGCTTGCAAATACTTGGCTTGAGTTTGTTTTAGTTGAAATTTTGATATGCTGATTATAGGAATGTTAAGCAAAATTGTGCTTCTGCTAGTATCGATTATCAAATGGGTATTTGTTAATACGCGTGTAGCGGGTCTCTCAGTTGCCTTTATTATGTTCCATCTTAGCATGTTTACCACTTCCCTAAATGTTTTTTACATTCTAAATGTCCACAGTCAATCACTCTTCATTGGAAGGAAGTTTGAACGAAGACTGAGGGAAAGCATTGGTCGTGTATTCAATGGGGATTGGATACGAGAGACGTAATACTTTACCTATACTTGAAAAGAGTTTCAAGTGATTGGACGACCCACACCTGAGTTTACTTCATGGTACATGTCAAGAGTAACTCAGGATGATAATATCATTTCGTCCTTAGACCAGAGATACATGTGTTTCCACGACATTGGTCTGCCTTGTTCTGATTGCTTTCAAACGCAGTCCGTAATTGGTTGTTATAAAAGAAGCTTTTGGGGAAGGTATTACCGATGTAATGGGGCAATGTAGTCGAAGGAATTTGTTCCTCTACTTAGAGAGATATCCTTGGGCCCCTCGATGATTGGGCGCTGACACCAAAATGCACGGCCGTGCTCATGCTTGCAATGATAGTTGATCAGTTGAAAACTTGCATATTTTGGTCACCACCAATCTTGATCGAGAAACATAGTCGTGAACGATCGGAGAATGACTTTGTACCATGTCTCGTGTTCACCCGGATATCGCGAACAATAGGATGATTGATCACTTATTTGTAGGACCTTTTCAAACCCGTTTGGATTGTGATTAGGTACTTGCCAGGGATGACATACCTCGCGTTGATTTGGGGGCAGGGATGTCTTGCTAGAGGCCGCTCCCTGTCTGTGATGCATATGGGTACGGTGTGTCATGTGCAAGTGGGAGTTTGTTGGAATTTGCCCACTGACACACGTATGCCGGTATCACTGCTAATGAAGCGCGACCCTATTGGGTCACACGCCAAGGATTGATCCCGACAGCTTTATGTGGAAGGAGAATGTCAAATAATCAAAAGTGTTTTGATTCGGGGCTTCACGACCGTGAAGGATGCTCCACGGGTCGTGAAGCAGGCTACCCTAACGATTGTTCGACGGCCGCTACGCGTCGTGATGCCTTTGGGCTTCACGGCCCGTGACGAGGTCGTGAGGGGTCGTGAAGGAGATGCCCTTACGAGTCTCGACCGGGCGACACGGCTCGTGGAGTTCTAAGTCCCCTCATGGCGCACTTAGGCTTCACGGCCTGTGAGAGCCCGTGAAGGGTCGTGAAGAGGGTAGCTGCAGTGACACTTGTGTTTTATTGGACCATTTGATGGTCCAATCAAATGACATGCAATTTGGCCGAGTTTCTGGTGTCAATTGGCATGGTGTCAAACTTATCTCTACTCCCATTTCTCTCTTGGTACTAAATGGGTTTCATGCTTCAACACTAAGATGGTGATCTTGAGTGTTCATATGAAGATCAATGGTGCAAGAGGAGAGCATCTTTGGGTGGTTCTAGATGGTGAAGTCTTGGTGGACGTCACCTAATGGATTATTAGTACAATGGGATCAAACTCTTCTTGGTGTGGACTAGCAATGGAGGAGGAAGCCATTTTGTTTCCTCAAGTTCATCCCCACACATGGAGCTCGATTTCCACCTGGAAGAAGGTACACTTTCTTCCTCCTTCTTGTTTTGAGTTGCAATTTGCTTTGTAGTGTGTTCCACCATTGGAACTAGTTGTGGGCTTTGTGTGTGCTTTCTTTTTGTCTTGCATGCTACTTTCTTGTTTGCTTCCTCTGCGTTTGTGCCCACCACGAGTTCCAACATGTTTAACTTGGGTAGTCTAAGAATTCTGCGGATGCTTTCAAGGCCCATCTCAAATTCTACTTGTTCTATCTGGCCTGCATGTACTGGATGACCTTCTGCACTTTCAGTTAAAGACAGAGAACTCCACAATTGTTGTACATACACCTCTGGAACATGAGGTAAGGATTCAGAAGGATTGAAAGTGAATACATGGTTCAAAGGGTGAGAAGTTATGAGTTCGGTGATTATCGGGTATTCAATTTTGGTTACATCGGATAGGAAGTAGGCGTTATTGAGTTGGTTTGGAAGGTAATTGGCTTGAGGTTAAAGGGTATTGGAAGGAATTTGAGCCATCTGTGAAATAAAACAGTTAGTACAAATCTCAAAAATTTCCAATTTTTTTGAAAATTCCTAAGTGTTGGCAAAAACCGACACTTAGAAATCCGACACATATGAATTAGCCAAAATCCGACACCCTTTTTTTTTCAAAATCCGACATATTTTAAATCCGATAAGAATAACTTCCAAAATCCGATAAGTTTCAAAATCCGACAGTAATGTTTTGAAAGTCCGATGAAGATGAAAAACCGACACTCATAATGTAACACCCCAAACCTGGGCTAGGAGATTAGCAGGTTTGTGGCATGTGCTTATTTGTTTTAATATGGTTACATGCTTAATTGACTAAGTTAAAATATGTGTTAATGTAAATATGTATGTATGTTAGTGTATGTATGCATGTATGTATTAGTGTACGTGTATGAGAAATGAAGAGGTGATTGCCACCTCCTGCTAATATGCATGTATACATGTAGATTTTGTATGTAAACATTCATTATATTCAAAATTAAGAAAAGTGTTGTGTGTGTGCTTTGTGTTTTCTCTCGGCGAAGGAAGAAAAGAAAGAACAAGAAAACAATCGGATTTTTTCCAAGATTGTGTGTTTTAGTTTATTCAAGGTTAGATGTTATTTTTAACATGTTTAAATATTAATTTGGTATGATCTCTGATTGAATAATATGAATTTATGAAGAAAACAATAGTCGGTTTTTGAGGAAAACATGAATTTTAGTGTTTTTGATGTGTTTTCATGAAGTATATGTTTATTTGATGTTTCAATGCACGCTTAGGAGTTTAAAGATGTTAAAACATGTTCCTGGAAAGATGAGATGAGTTAATAAATTTCTGGGTTTGATTGTATAATGATATGAAGTTGGCGGATTTGGTTTAATGAAGAAGAAGGTGAAATCCGATGCTTGAAAACCGATTGTGTGAAAACCGATACACTTAAAATCCGGAAGTTTGAAAGACACCTGTGAAATCCGAGAATGATATCCGGAATCGAAATACCAACTATAAATCCGGTTCATGCTAAATCCGAGACTAGAAAAGCTTTATCCTTAAATCCGACACTTTAGTAAACCGATACCCAAATCCGAGAGCCTTAAATCCAGAACTATTAAAAATCTGATAATCCCATATTCGAGAGTTTGAAATCCGGTATATAATGAAATCCGACAGTAGGAAATCCGAGACTGAAATCCAATGATTCAAGAATCTGACATTTCATATTTTGGACTGGTGATTGTTTATTGCTTGTTGTTTATTTGATGAATGAATCATAAATATATGTGGTCAGATATATTTATGAGATTGAGATTGATTTGGTTATTTCTGTGTTTTCAGGCAATCCTAAAACTCAGTAATATTAGACTTCTAAGCGCGTGCTAGTTTTGAGGTGAGTGGGCGTTAATCGCGGATGGTAAAGATTTCGGGTAATGTTATTGATGTGATGCATGATTGTGATTGAGATTTAATTGGATTGATTGAGCTGTTGATTGTGATTATTGATGATTGATATCTGCTACATGATTATTTGGTCGATACGCACTCTTAGTGTGATTTTGAGTTGCGTTGGGAAGTCAGCTATACGTAGAATTGGGTTGGGCTCGTTCACTGGTTGGTTGAACAGTGTTAGCCTTACTGGTGCATATGTTGTATCAGAGGGGGATTTTCACTATGCCAATTCAGTGGAGGGCTATCGGTAAACCTTTGCTTTGGCCGGCATTGGTTGTAGGTTCTGCGCCGAACCGCCGGTCTTCTCGAGATATGTCATTACATGCTTTGATATTGACTATGGATGTTTGCTTTTGGGGTTTAACCTCTACTCACTTAGCTTTGTGCTAATTCCCCTCAGTTGTTGTTTTTGCAGGTTCATGTTTGTGAGATTGGCTGAAGGAGAAGTTGACCTGACTCTGATATTATTTTTGAAATGAAACGAGCCTGTAGCTTTTGAAACACAACAATGATACTTTTGTTTGTGAAAAATGTTTGTACATTTGTTAATATTGGTTTGTATGTAAATGGTTTGTTTATTTAAAGCTTCCGTAGCGTATTTAAAAAAATGGCTTGAGTTTTCTGGTGTTACAGCTTGGTAACAAAGCCTAGGTTTGGCGATGCATGCACGGCTAGAGTGTTGCATTGCTAAATCTTGGCTCATGGCGGGTCAAGCTTTCCTTCGGGGGAATTAGAGTGAGTTAGAGTTGTTTGTAGAAGTTAGTATTTTGGATACTAACGGTTTATGCTAATGAGTTATGAGGTGATGTGATTGTAACAGATAATGGCTGACAGAGATACTCCTATCCTTCCTCCTACGACACAAGCTGCAACTGAAGCTCCAGTGACTGAGTACTTGGGAAATACAGCTACTGCGGGAACGTCTGGTCAAGCCCCGGAAGAAGATCATAGTGATTATGTATACCAGTTGGAAAATGAGTTGATTGAACTCAAAGATAAAGTTCAGAGAACCGCACCAGGTGACAACCGCACCAGTGACAGCACCGCTGCCACCTATAACACAAATGATGCAACCACCATTCTATTATCCATATCCATAACCAGGAGCCTATCTGTTTGTGTTCCCTGGATATAAACAACCGTGCACCTACAAGCAATTTTTGGATTGTAAACCCTCTGAGTATCACGGGAGTTCTGATCCCAATGCTACATTGAACTGGTTGAGAGAGATGACAAAGGCACTTGATGCCTGTAATTACGAAAATGAATTAAAGGTTAAGTATGCGTCACGAATGCTGAGAGGAGACGCATTGGTCTGGTGGGACTCCATTACCGGTCATTTACTGAACAACAACAGGAAAGTATCACCTTGAGTCAATTCCAAGAAAAGCTATGTGAACAATATTGTGGAACCTTTGAGATGGCCAAAATCAAAAAGGAATTCATGGATCTGCAGATGACCAGGAACATGACTGTGGATCAATTGATTAAACAGTTTAATGAGAAAATGAGGTTTGCCAAACACTGGGTACCGGATGAGGAATCGAAGATTGCCCATTTTGTGGGGGCACTGCACCCGGATTACCGAGGCGCCACTAGGTGGGCTACCACACTGTCCCAGGCTTTCACTTTGGCCAAATTGGCAGAAGGGGACATTGTTGCGAGAAATAAGTTGAGCGGGGAGAATCTTTCCCAACAGAAATCAAGATTTGAACATTATAACTCTCAACAGAGGCAGGGAGAGCAGAGCAGCGGGGGCAGGCAGGGGGAGCAGAATAGAAGACCTACTTCGGGTGGGTCTACTCAACGGGCACCTTGGTGTAGTAGGTGCAAATCTTATCACCACGGGCAGTGTACGCCCCAGACAAGGAGATGTGTGAACTGTGGCCAGTTTGGCCATGATTTAAGGAATTGCAGGTTTCCGAGAAGTGTATGTTGGAATTGTCAGAGGGAGGGGCACCGAGTTGGTGATTGCCCAATGGACAAAAAGACAGGGTCGGGGTCAGGGGGAGGAGGAGCTGGAGGATCATCTTCGGCTGGTCAAAAGAGAAAGAACCCACCCACTGCTGAGGGTCGGGCGTTCAAAATAACGGTGGATGATGCCACCACCACCAACGACGTGATCACGGGTATGTTTCGAAGAAACTCTACTCCTACTAGAGTATTGTTTGATTCAGGAGCAAATCGCTCCTTTGTTTCTGTGGAATTCTGTGATAAATTAAATGTGCATGTGATTGAACTTGCTACTGCTTTAGAAATAGAAGTAGCTGATGGTATGATGGTTCCGGTCACGACTGCTGTGGGTGGAGCTAAAATTGATATAGATGGCGTGTGTTTTCCTGTTTATTTTCTTGTTATGCCATTGTTTGGGTTTGATGTGGTACTTGGGATGGATTGGCTGAGTCTGAATCAAGCCAGTATCAAGTGTCACAAGAAGTTAATTTCGTTTCCGCTAGCTGATGGTTCACGGTTAATAGCAAGAGGAGAGAAGGCTGGGTCTGTAATCCCGATGATTTCGTGTTTGAAAGCAAAGAAGGCGTTGGGTAATGGGTGTGAATCTTATTTGGCATATGTAATCGATGGAAAGAAAGAAAAGCAAGCAATGACTGATATCCGGGTGGTAATGGAATACCCGGAAGTGTTTCCAAAAGAGTTGCCAGGATTGCCTCCGGTTCGTGAAGTAGAATTCAAAATAGATTTAATACCTGGATCTAGACCAGTAGCAAAGGCTCCGTACAAGTTGGCACCGTCAGAGATCTGGGAGATGATGACTCAGATACAGGATTTGTTGGATAAAGGGTTTATATGTCCAAGTTCATCTCCGTGGGGAGCACCGGTATTGGTTGTAAAGAAGAAAGATGGTACGTTGCGTATGTGTATCGACTACCATGAGTTGAATAAGAGAACAATAAAGTACAAGTATCAGCTGCCAAGAATCGATGATTTGTTTGATCAGCTGTAGGGGGCTTCGTTCTTTTCTAAAATTGATTTGAGATCAGGGTATCACCAGGTGCGTGTTTCAGAAGAAGACATGTCAAAGACGGCCTTTCGTACGCGCTATGGGCACTACGAGTTCTTGGTTATGCCGTTCGGCTTAACCAATGCACCTGCGATTTTTATGGATTTGATGAACAGGGTCTATCGACCATTCTTGGATAATTTTGTAATAGTCTTCATCAATGATATTCTAATTTATTTAAATATTGAACAGGATCACGAACAACATTTGAGACTAGTTTTGGAAACTTTGAAGAAGGAACATCTATTTACTAAATTCTCAAAGTGCGAGTTCTGGTTGAGAGAAGTTCAATTCTTGGGGCATGTGATATGTAATGAAGGAGTGAAAGTAGATCCTGCGAAAGTGGAAGCTGTGATGAACTGGAATGCTCCAAAGACACCGTCAGAAATAAAGAGTTTTCAGGGTTTGGTTGGATACTACCGTAGGTTTATTAAAGATTTCTCGAAGATTGCGGGTCCGTTGACTAAGTTAACTCAGAAAGATGTGAAATTTGTCTGGGATAGTGAACAAGACAAGGCTTTCCAGACTTTGAAGCAGTTGTTATGTCAGGCTCCCATTCTTGCATTGCCAACTGGATCAGATGATTTTATTGTTTATTGCGATGCGCTAGATTGGGATGTGTGCATAAGTAGAGGGATCGGGTGATTGCGTATGCTTCAAGACAGTTGAAACCACATGAAAAGAATTACCCGACTCATGATCTAGAACTGGCAGCTGTCGTATTTGCCCTAAAACTGTGGAGACACTATTTCTATGGCACCAAGTGTGTAATTTAAACGGATCATAAGACTCTCCAGTATGTGTTTACATAGAAAGAACTGAACATGAGACAGAGACGATGGGTGGAGCTGATAAAAGACTATGATTGCGAGATTAGATACCACCCTGGGAAAGCGAATGTGGTAGCACACGCCTTGAGCCGCAAGGGATCGGGGAATTCCATTAAATACATACGTATGGAGATTTTATCTGATTTAGTGGATAGAATATAATCTTCACAGTTGGAAGCTCTCAAGGAGAAAAACTTGAGGAATGAACTAATGAAGAAACGTAAGGACAAGCTTACTGATGATTCTCGCGGACTGAAAATGTATAAGACTCATGTGTGGGTGCCTATGCTTGGAGAATTGAGGAAATTGATTCTAACTGAAGCACACAAGTCGAGATTGTCTGTTCACCCAGGAAGCACTAAAATGTACCACGATTTGAAAGTGCTTTACTGGTGGCATACGATGAAAGCAGATGTGGCTAATTTTGTAGAGTCATGCCATATCTGTGCGCAAGTGAAAGCAGAGCATCAGAAGCCCTATGGATCCTTGAAACAGTTGGAGATTCCTAAGTGGAAGTGGGAACATATAACGATGGATTTCGTGACTAAACTTCCGCGAACTCAGAAGAATCACGTTTGGGTGATCGTGGATCGATTGACGAAGAGTGCCCATTTTCTGGCTACCTGTGAGACGGCTTCTCTGAGCAAGTTAGCTCAATTGTATATTAATGAGATCGTTGCGAGGCATGGTATACCATTGTCAATAGTATCTGACAGAGACTCCAGGTTTGTTTCTAACTTGTGAGGAGTCTACAGAGAGAATTGGGGACAAGAATTAATTTGAGTACTGCTTATCATCCCCAGACTAACGGTCAGACTGAATGAACCATACAGACACTCGAAGATATGCTACATGTCTGTGTAATTGAGTATGGTGGATCTTGGGATTCACACCTGCCATTGATAGAGTTTGCGTATAATAATTCTTACCACTCCAGTATTGGAATGCCTCCCTATGAGATGTTGTACGGTCGTCACTGCCGTACTCCCACGTGTTGGTTAGAGGCTAGTGAGAAACAATTTGCAGGGCCTGAGATTGTTCAGATGACTGCTGACAAGGTTGCAATAGCCAGAGAAAAGTTGAAAGCGGCCAGAGATAGACAGAAAATGTATGCGGATCCACGGCGTCGTCCAGTATCATTTGATGTAGGGGAGTTAGTGTATTTGAAGGTCTCTCCGTGGAAGGGCGTGATTCGATTTGGCAAACGCGGGAAGCTGGCACCCCGTTACATTGGTCCTTTCAGAATTAGTTAGATTGTAATGACCAGACAGTTACATTGGATCTCCCAGTAGAGCTTGCAGGTATTCACGATACGTTCAATATCTGTTATTTGAGAAAATGCAAGGTTGAAGACGAGAGTCAGATTCTCCCAGTGCATGAGTTGAAGGTAGATTCAAAGAAGAGACTAATAGAGGACCCTGTGGAACGGTTGGATCGAAAGGTGACCAAGCTCCGTAAGAAGCAGATACCGATGGTGTTGGTCAAGTGGAAGCACAGTCTAGGTTCTGATTTGACATGGGAGACTGAAGATGAGATGAGAGACAGATATCCCCATTTGTTGGAGCAAGAAAGGATTCCGAGGACGGAATACTCTTAAGGGGGAGAGATTTGTAACACCCACAAACCTGGGCTAGGAGATTAGCATGTTTGGGACATGTGCTTATTTGTTTTAATATGGTTAAATGCTTAATTGACTAAGTTAAAATATGTGTTAATGTAAATATGTATGTATGTTAGTGTATGTATGCATGTATGTATTAGTGTACGTGTATGAGAAATGAAGAGGTGATTGCCACCTCCTGCTAATATGAATGAATACGTGTAGATTTTGTAGGTAAACATTCATTATCTTGAAAATTAAGAAAAGTGTTGTGTGTGTGCTTTGTGTTTTCTCTCGGCGAAGGAAGAAACGAAAGAACAAGAAAACAATCGGATTTTTTCCAAGATTGTGTGTTTTAGTTTATTCAAGGTTAGATGTTATTTCTAACATGTTTAAATATTAATTTGGTATGATCTCTGATTGAATAATATGAATTTATGAAGAACACAATAGTCGGTTTTTGAGGAAAACATGAATTTTGGTTTTTTTGATGTGTTTTCATGAAGTATATGTTTATTTGATGTTTCAATGCATGCTTAGGAGTTTAAAGATGTTAAAACATGTTCCTGGAAAGATGAGATGAGTTAATAAATTTTTGGGTTTGATTGTATAATGATATGAAGTTGGTGGATTTTGTTTAATGAAGAAGAAGGTGAAATCCGATGCTTGAAATCCGATGCTTGAAAACCGATTGTGTGAAAACCGATACACTTAAAATCCAGAAGTTTGAAAACCGACACTTGTGAAATCCGAGAATGATATACGGAACCCAAATACCAACTATAAATCCGGTTCATGCTAAATCCGAGACTAGAAAAGCTTTATCCTTAAATCCGACACTTTAGTAAACGGATACCCAAATCCGAGAGCCTTAAATCCAGAACTATTAAAAGTCTGATAATCCCATATTGGAGAGTTTGAAATTCGGTATAGAATGAAATCCAACAGTAGGAAATCCGAGACTGAAATCCGATACTGCTAGAAATCCGATGATTCCAGAATCCGACATTTCATATTTTGGACTAGTGATTGTTTATTGCTTGTTGTTTATTTGATGAATGAATCATAAATATATGTGGTGAGATATATTTATGAGATTGAGATTGATTTGGTTATTTCTGTTTTATTAGGCAATCCTAAAACTCAGTAATATTAGACTTCTGAGCATGTGCTGGTTTTGAGGTGAGTGGACGTTAATCGAGGATGGTAAAGATTTCGGTTAATGTTATTGATGTGATGCATGATTGTGATTGAGATTGAATTGGATTGATTGAACTGTTGATTGTGATTATTGATGATTGATATCTGCTGCATGATTATTTGGTCGATACGCACGCTTAGTATGATTTTCAGTTGCGTTGGGAAGTCAGCTATACGTAGAATTGGGCTGGGCTCGTTCACTGGTTGGTTGAAAAGTGTTACCCTTACTGGTGCATATGTTTTATCAGAGGGGTATTTTCACTGTGCCAATTTAGTGGAGGGCTATCGGTAATCCTTTGCTTTGGCCGGCATTGGTTGTAGGTTCTGCTCCGAACCACTGGTCTTCTCGGGATATGTGATTACATGCTTTGATATTGACTGTGGATGTTTGCTTTTGGGGTTTAACCTCTACTCACTTAGCTTTGTGCTAATTCCCCTCAGTTGTTGCTTTTGCATGTTCGTGTTTGTGAGGTTGGCTGAAGGAGAAGTTGACCTGACTCTGATATTATTTTTGAAATGAAACGAGCTTGTAGCTTTTGTAACACAACAATGATACTTTTGTTTGAGAACAATGTTTGTTAATTTTCAAATTCCGATGAATCAATTAATTAAAATCCGACAAGTCCAAAAACTTGAAATCCGACATTTTCAAAATCTGATGATATTGAAAATCCGGTATGACTTAAAATCCGACAAACACTCGGATTTAACACACAAACCGACTTCCTTGAAATCCATTTGTTTTATCACACTCTGACAGTTCATCCTTATGAACCCAGTTCATGTGTTTATCACACTCCTGCTGAATATCCTGCAAGACAGTAGATGTGTTATCATTCTTTTTAAAGAAATCAAACATAAAATCCAAGCTTATATCTTCTGCATGTGTGAATGACTCATCTGTTTTGTTATTTGTAAAAATTGAATGTTTAGATGAGCTAGGTTTACTCGTTAAGGAATTTAAATTTACTAAATCATCAAATGTAACATTCATGCTTTCGACAATCATGTTAGTTCTCCGATTTAGAATTCGAAAAGCCTTTTTATCCATTGAGTAACTTAAAAAGACTCCTTCGTCGGCTTTCGAATGGAGTTTCATTCGAAAAGCCTTTTTACTAAATAATGAAAGTATTTGATATTAGGTACTACTCCATTACATAATTCGTATGGAGTTTTATTAAAGCAACGGTGTATTAAGGATCTATTTTGGGTGTAGCATGCAGTATTCACGGCTTCTGCCCAGTAGGATGGTGGTAGCTTCGAGTATTGTAACATTGTTCTGGCAGCTTTAACCAATGTTCTGTTTTTCCTTTCAAATACTCCATTCTGCTCCGGAGTATATGCTACCGAGAACTGATGAGTAATTCCCTCAGATTCCAAATAAGATTCTAATGTTCTATTTTTGAACTCTATCCCATTGTCAGTTCGAATACTCTTCACCGGTTGTCCGTTTTGAGTCTTGTGTTTCTTTAGAAATAGAATCCCTTGTTGTGGTACTTCACTCTTGTGACTTACGAACCGGACCCATGTTTACCGGGAATAATCATCCACCATCACCATAGTATATCTCTTCGTGTTTCTGGACTGGACTTTCATTGGTCCACAGAGGTCCATGTGGATCAACTGTAAAGGTGCGGTAGTTGAAGATATCTGACTCACTTTATGTGGAACTCTCTTCATTTTTCCCGCTTCGCAGTTCTTACACAGATGATCTTTCTTAAATTTGAATTTCGGTAGACCTCTGACCAAATTACCATTCACCAGCTTGTTTATATTTTTGAAATTTAAATGCGACAACTTGCGATGCCATGACCAGTTTAGATCTGATGATGCTTTTGACAGCAGGCATACTGGTGAGCCGGAACCTTTCTCGGACAAGTCAATTGTATACAAATTTGAATTTCTATTGCCACCCAAAATTTCTGCTCCATCTTCTGTTCTTAACGAACACGAGCTTTTCTTGAAGACGACCTCCATTCCTTTATCGCAGAATTGTCCTATACTAAACAGATTGTGGTCTAAGCCTTCCACATAGGACACATTTTCTATCTTCAGATTACCAGTTTCTATTACCCCGTGGCCTAAGATCAATGAAACTTGGTCATTCCCAAACTTTACATTTCCTGTGTACTTGCTCACAAAGTGTTTGAGAAGACCTTTGTTACCCGTCATATGTTTTGTGCAGCCCAAGTCCATGTACCAAAGATGATCTTTCTGCACATGGAAAAGATACTAGTTTGATTTGTTGTGTTAGATGCTTCAGATGTTTTAACATGATTCAAACTTTCTTTGTTTACCTCTTTCTTTATTATCCATTTCTCAGTTGAAGATTTTCTTTTATTCAGTGACTGAGTAGATTTAACCACTGGTGAAAACTGCTTGTTTTTCTTAACATTCATGTTTTTCACTTTGTGTTTGTAAGAGAAATTTGTATTTATCATTTGTTTTTGATTCTTCGTTGAATATGAAGCAGCTTTCTGTTGAACTATTTTGAAAGATGTGAATTTGTTATGATTTGATGGAGTTGGTGTAGGTTTTTGATTTTCATTCATTATGTTCAGATGTTCTCTCCACTGTCTTGGCGGACTGGTATCTTTCTGTTAGCATACCTTTTTAACAATCCAGCTCTTTGATGTTTGTGAATCCATTGGTGAATAATGAATCTATTCTTGTTTACAAACCAAAACAGAATTTTATCATCATTGGGATTCTTCCGGTTTCTGTTGGATTTTAATCCTCTTTTCATTCTATTTTGATGATAATCACACTTGAACTCACATTGTCCTTCAGGACAGCCAACTCCAGCACAACACATCTTGTTATCAAGTATTTTTGCTTTTGAGCTTTCAGTTTTGATTTTCCAAGAAAAAAGTGACTCACAATTTTTATTGCAGTATGATTTATGAATGTTACAACACGGTTTAACTTTGTTCTTAGAAACAAAATTGATTACATGCACTTTCTTTTTCTCTTTTTCTTTCAGATCTTCCTTTGGAATCCACTTCATTGGTGTCTTCACACCTTTGGTGTTTGACTTCTTCACGCTTTTGCTTGAAACTTCTTTCCCTTTTGACTGATCTGATTTTATTTTAGAAAAAGAAGGTTTGTTAGAAACAGGAAGTGGTTTAACTGTTTTTGAATCATGCACAGTTGATGACTTTTTGATTTTCGGCTTTTTAGGAATTTGCTTTGTTTTTGAAGATGATCCTTTCTCTGTAACACTGTTGGTATCACAAAATTGATTGCATTTATGTGCCATGAACTCCTGCAAGCCTTCGGACACTGAGAATACACAATATCCAGATATCTATCCAACTCAGTTAGCAAGCGTCGAACCTTCTCTGCAAGCATTTTCCGTTCAATTCCATTTGAAATAAATTGTGGAATTAGGTATTGTGCAATATCAGAATTGTTAACATTTTCTTCAGTTATTTCAATTTTTATTTTAGATGCAGTGGAATTTGTTGGTCCCAAAAGGGATGAACAAGCAACCGATACAGTGTAGAAGGGGGGGTTGAATACACTTTAAACAATTAAACAAATTAATCAGATGTATATTCAATTATCAAGCAGAACAATAACTATTATCACTCTCTAATCAAATCAACAGGATGATTTGATATTACAATCATTATAACCTCAACTCTCTCTAAACACTCTTGAATCACAAACTAATTGATGATCGGATTTCTTGTTAAAACTGATTAACAAGAACTCTTGAAAACTCTCTCGAACTTTGAACTTACAAAGTTATCGCAACACACGCGTATCAAGTATCACGAACACACGTACGTTTTGCAACTTATGCAGTCTTGCAACTTATGCAGTCGTCGTTGTGTATCGCGTATCTATTCACGTACACACGTAAGAACATATATATATAAAACCCATAAGACGGTTTATACTTATACATGATATATCTACAAACAAATCGCAGTTTAAAGATAAAACTTATCTTTTCTTTAAAACCGTAACAAACTCCTTAATTAGAATATATCTAATTAATTCCGTTTGAGATTTCTATCCAACTAATAGATAGTTTAAATTAGGTTTAGATATCCTAATTTAAATGTCGTAGATATGGAGATTTTATAACAGAATTTAGAACTTACTTAAATTCTGAACTGACTTCTGACGCTGAGCTTACTTACTCAGTCTTGACCTTGTCAAGCTGACTTCTTAAATCTTGGATTCTTAAATCTTCATGTCTTCAAACCTATCTCAGCTTAGAAGTCACTGAGCTATCTAGTACTTACATAGAAAACTCTTTATCTGTTTATATGCTGACTACTCAGCTTCAGCTGACCAGTCAGTCTATAACAGACTTACATAATTCCTAACTCTTAACCTATCATCCATACATATCTATAGCTTGTCTCATAAAATCTAACTATTCTAAACATGGGACTAACAATCTCCCCCTATTTGATGATGACAAAACATTGAATCAAATTAGTTATAGGTTAACAAAATTATGCTGAACAACTTTGGAACTGACCAAAGTTACTTCTTGAAATAAGTATTGAACTGATCCATACTTATTCACGTATCTTGAACTTACAAGATATTTATGTTACAAATCTATTATAAGAATTGTATTCTAAGTATCTGAATATACAACTACTTAGATTCTGAACTTATCAGAAGTAATTTATGTTCTAAACTTACAAAACTTATACAACTGAACATATCAGTTTATAATTGAACATATCAATCATCAGCTTAAACTTACAAAGTTGTTTGTTTGAACATATCAAACATACTTTTGAACATATCAAATAATAAAAAGTTGAACATATCAAACTTGAGTTTGTATTAATGAACATATCATTTACATTGTAGCTTAATCTTTATGATTAGCTTCTGCACACTTAGTGCGTACAAAATTATAGAACTAATCTATTAATCAACGGAATCTCCTACTTCTAACCACATGTCATAAGATTTAAGTTCCCAAATTGCATCTTTCTTGATAGCCTCATTCACAATTTCTTCACCTTCCGGCATCTCTTTCATCTCAGCTTTCCATAATCCTATTTCTTTGTAGAGATGATATCTGAATACTGAATTCTGAATTGAGTCATCACATAGAATTCTCAAGTACAGAATCAATTCCAGATTTGCCAAATGAAGATCTGTTACTTTCAAGAAACATTGATTACCTTCCACATCAAGATACAAGAATCCTTCCAAAGGTTGAGTAATATAAGTATTCTCTCTGAATTCAACTCCCTCTGGAACTTGTAAAATGATGTCTCTTTTAGCTCGCTGGCTTGCTGCTCTAACTTTTGTAGCTTTACCTCGATTAAGGAAGGTATCAATTTAATCAGCAGGTATCTCACCTAGCTGATCAATTCTTATGAAGATTGTCATAAGCACATCAACTATCTCTTCTCCGATTTGACTCTTTTTCATCTGCTTGATAGTTGTGGCTACGATCTTCAACTCTGTGAACCCCAACTTGTACAGACATCTCATATCTAGACCAATTTCTTTTTTGTTGTCTAGTACAAAGTTGATGATTACCAATTCTCCTTTTCTACTCAGTGTAATTGATTCAATCTTGTAATTAAAATGTGTTCTTTTATAACAATGCCTTAGATCCACATCTGAGTAGGAAATTGGGGCAGCTCTTGGACCAGAATAATCAGCTTCTGCTTCAGCTCTGGTAGCCTCAGCTTTAGCCTTTTCTCATTGAACTTCAGCTTGTCGTTGCTGCTCTTTTATTTCCTCCACTGTTACGCCTAGTTCGTTAGCCATCTCTTGTAACATTTGCTCAACAAGTATGTCACTGGCTTTCTATGCTGCATCAGTTTCATCACTTGAGTTAGATTCATGTGTAACTAATTGAGACTTACCTTGTTGCTCAGGCTCAGGCTCAGCAATGATGACCTTTCTTTTCCTCGCTAGAGGCATAACACTTCTTTTCTTTCTTTTTACCATCTCAAACACCTTACTCTTTCCTTTATCTGTTTGTGAAGTTGGAATGGACTCAACTTCAACAAATTTTGACAAATTAGCTTGAGGAAGGTTGGTGTGAACAACTTGAGATGTTTCTTCAAGTGTAGTTTCTGGTTGAGCTTGTGAAGTTGTGGTAATTTGGACTGTTGGAGCCTATTGTTGTTGAGAAGGCTGATCTACAGTACTCATGAACTGATCATGAGCTTGTTCAAATTGTACTTCCTCTGTATGCTCCCCCTCAACCTTATCATCACACTTCTTTGATTCTTCGTCCCCCCTTTTTATCATCATCAATAGGGGAGGGTCTGAGTTTGAGCATGAAGCTTTCCAAGTTGGCTAGTGAAGTTGACAAATCAGTAAGTTTGCGCATCAACTTGTCTTTGTCATCTTTCCTCTTCCTGTGGAGAAGCTCAAACTGAGTTTGTAGATAGTCCATAAGGACTTGAGCATCAGTGGTCATCAGCTTGGGCTCCTCAGGTCTTCGTCTTCCCTCAACGTCCTCTTGTCCAGTGGAAGAGTGTATTTCCACCGTAGGAGTGGCTGTTGAGTGTTCCTCAATAGGTAAGGATGTGGGTCCCATATCCAAAGGTTGGTGATGACCTATGGAATCAAGGGGGCCATAATGAAGACCCTGTAAAACCTTCCTGGTGTATGAAAGGTTCATTGACAGGTCATGCAAGAATGTGTGAGAATAGAAGAGAAGAATGAACAATGTCGTGAGGTATTGTAGTGGGGTGAGCTAGGCTTATTGGTGGGGAAGGGGGTAATTGACCCTGGGGATTGGTCAGTATTTCAATGTTACCTTCATGGGGCTGTGATGGCACAGAAGTAGGCTCTCGCATGGAACTAGTAAGTATGGACTGAGTAGACACCATACCCGGTAGAGGCTTAAGGGTTGAACTGAGCCTAGAGGTTGGCACCTTAAGAGAAGGTGTCTCCCCGTCAGCTCCTGCCGATGGAGGTATCAATGTGATATCAACTCCAGTGTCCTTTTGAGGTGAAAGACCACCTTTGGCAGTTTTCCTTGTATAGGTGTAGGATATCTCCTTGGTAGCAGTGGGCTGACCAAGGTTGGCTGTAGATTGTAAGATAGATGGAGATGTTTGAGGTGGAGGAGAGGGGTTAGACTGAGTTGGGCTTGACTCAGTCCTATCTCCTGAGTTTGGAGATGGAGAAGTAAAGGAGAGAGAAGGAGATAAGGGTTGCGAAATTATACCTGCTGCACCTAGCAGTGGAGATTCAGAGCTAGGAAACAGACTCCTTTGCTCAAAACTCGAAGTGGTGGATGAAATTATTTGAGTACGGGGTCTGAACTGAGTCCAAGTTTGATCAGCTTGAGGGGACTCAGCCTCAGAACCAACATCGTCACCCACTTCTTCCGCAGCTTCCTCCTCTGTCTCAGCTTCACTTGACTCAGGAGTCGGAAGTTGTACATACACCCTCATCTGAGCACTCATTGTAGGGTGCCCAGGGAAAATATCATGGGCGAACATTTTGTAGCTGAGAACAGGAGTAGGAATCAACTCATATTGAGAAATATATCTTCTACCCAACCTGTCCTCGATGACCATGGATATAAATCGTGCGAAGGGCACAATGGTGTCCCTTATGTTCTTGGTTACCAATGTCTTGAATGCCTCAAAGATCAACTCGGCGTAATCCACTCGTCGATCATAGAATAAGTTGTATAATAGTTGCATTTCAAATTCATTCACATTATCTAGGCCTCCCACCTTGTATCCAAGGGAACGACCCACAGTGGATACCATAAATCCCCATGCCCTCTGGAAAACAGATTTCCGTATGACGCCAATAACTTGAGGATGACCCATTAAGGGTAAAACGCTTCGTGATGTTTCCCTAGAAACCGTCGCTTCATACTGATTGTGAATCGGGAGATGAAGAATTTGGCGGAGACAGTTTGCATCAACTTCTATCGCCACTTGCCCACTTAGGACTGTACCCCGTATAACCGGTTGAATTGCATCCAGTTTACATGTATACCAGAATTCCGTGAGAAGTTGAGTGATGAGCACAGCAGGACCACGAAGAAATGCATGTACCAGGGGTCCCTTGCGAATGTAAGAGACCCACTCCTCATATCCTCTGCCAGTTTTGGACTTCGGAATGTCGATACAGGCGATGACATTGTTTTGTTTGTAGGTGAGGAGTGCGTTGTTCTTGAAATTTCCACCACGAATCATTTGTTCAGTTAGATTTAGAGTATAGCCCTCCATTGAACTCAAACTTATCGTTTTGGATTACACTTAGCAGTAGTAAGGATTAGCACTGAGCAAAGAACTCTGCATACAGCAACGTTAGGGTTTAAGAGAGAAGAATATTTTGGAAGTTTAAACGAAATATGATAAAAAATCTCTCTTATTTATACCTTTTCAACATGAGAGAAAAGTTACCGTTATCTGAGGGTAATAAATTTGACCGTTATCGTAAAAACTTCTGCGCAGTTTGTTACAACGGCTAAATTTATTGTTAGTTACCCAAATGCACACGGTTATATTGAAAAGATATGTTTATGAAAAGAATATATCATAAAAAATTTCTAAACAACTGACATTTATTTACCGGACACACCGTAAATATATTGGACTTACCATATGGTTGAACATACCATTTGTTAGGACTAACCTAGACATGTGGAATTGACCACACATTGGAATGGAGTGTTCAGCTGATCCTAAGTGTTCAGCTTAAATAGAGTACTCAGCTGATCCTGAATGTTCAACTTAGATGGAGTACTCAGCTGATCCTGAATATTCAGCTTAGATGGAGCACTTAGCTTCAGATAGCACTCAGCTCAATTTGAGCACTCAACTCAGATTGAGCACTCAGCTCAGATTTTGACACTTAGTCAAATGTAGCACTTAGCAAAAAATATTAAACAGAGATAAAGAATGGAACTTACCAATTAAGGGTTGAGCATGCCGAGCTTGTCAAGTAGAGTTGTAAATCTTTTGCCTTCAATTGGTTTCGTGAAGATATCCGCAAGCTGATCTTCAGTCTCAATGAAGACTAACTCTATCTTTCCCTTTTCTACAATATCTCTGATGAAGTGATGTCTTATCTCAATATGCTTGGTTGTTGAGTGAAATACTGGGTTGTTTGTAATGGTGATAGCACTTTGATTGTCACAAAATATAGGAGTCTTCGAATAATGCAAATCAAAGTCTTTAAGCTGATGCTGCATCCACAGTATTTGAGCACAACGCTCCCTACAGCTACGTATTCAGCTTCAGCTGTTGAAATTGCCACTGAGTTTTGTTTCTTGCTTGTCCAGCTAACTAACTTTCCACCCAAAAGTTGACATCCTCCAGTAGTACTCTTTCTATCAAGACCACATCCTGTAAAGTCTGAATCGGAGTACCCTATCAGCTCAAATCCTGATCCTTTGGAATACTACAAACCTAAGTTTGGTGTTCCCTTCAGATATTTGAGTATTCTTTTAACAGCTAGCAAGTGTGATTCCTTTGGATCAGCCTAATATCGTGCACAAACACATGTAGCAAACATTATATCAGGTCTGCTTGCTGTTAAATAGAGTAATGAACCTATCATTCCTCCATATGTAGTAGTCTGACATATAGATTTTCCATCAATGTCCTTGTGTAGCTTGACATTGTGTAACATTGGAAACTTTGCGGGATGGCTTGAGTCTAATCCATATTTCTTAATCAGATCAAAGACATACTTGCTCTGATTAATAAATATACCATCTTCTTTCTGATAGATTTGAAGTCCCAAAAAGTACGTCATCTCACCCATCATGCTCATTCTGTATTGATTAGACATTATCTTGGAGAACCAATCACACAGATCTTGGTTTGTTGATCCAAAAATAATGTCATCCACATAAATTTAAACCAGAATGACATGTCCTCTGCTCTTTCTTATGAAAAGAGTTTTGTCAATACTTCCTCTGACAAAATCATTTGAGAGCAAATAGGTGGAAAGTGTATCATACCAGCCTCTTGGAGCTTGCTTGAGTCCATACAAAGCCTTGTCTAACTTATAGACATAATCTGGATGTTTAGAATCAATAAAACCTGGGGGTTGTTTCACATTGACGTCCTCCTGTAGTGCTCCATTTAGGAATGCACTTTTAACATCCATTTGATACACTTTAAACTTTTTAAAGGCTCCATAGGCTAGAAACAACCTTATAGCTTCAATCCTTGCAACAGGGGCAAAGGTCTCATCATAATCAATACCTTCTTCTTGTTGATACCCTAAGCTACTAGCCTTGCTTTGTTTCTGATCACTACTCCATCCTTGTCCATTTTATTTCTGTAGACCCACTTAGTGCATATAATTGTTTTTCCTTTGGGGGCAGGCACAAGGGTCCAGCCCTTATTTCTTTGAAATTCTGTCAGCTCCTCTTGCATAGCTTCAATCCAATCTTCATCTTTTAGAGCCTCTTCAGTCTTCTTTGGTTCCATTTGAGATAGAAAACTAGAGTATGCTGCATAGTTTGCATTTGCCTTTGATCTAGTTAACACACCATCTTCAATGTTCCTAATGACATCATCAAGAGAATGATCTTTTAATACTCTGAAGGTTATAGTAGGAGACTGAGGTTCTGGGTCTAATTCAGAGCAGTGTCTCTCAGGCTGAATAGGACTTACTTCTTCAGTCTGAGTAGGAATTTGAGGATCACTTAGATCTTCAATCTGACATGTACCTGATGATTCACCTAGATTCTCAGGCTGATTACCTTCAATATTGATAATTTCTTTCGATGATGCACATTTTTCAGATTTACTATCATCATCATCATCATCAGAATCATCCATAACATAAATGGGATTTGATGTGAGATCTTCTTTGCTCCTCTCAAGCTCACTCAGACTAACCAGGTCAGCTTGAGCCCTTTTGGATTCATCAGTAATGGTCTCATCAAACGTAACATGTACTGACTCTTCAATTACCTTTCTTTTAAGATTAAAGACTTTGTAAGCTTTGGAGATTGAAGAATATCCAACAAATATCCCTTGATCAGCTTTGGGTTCCAACTTATGGAGCTGATATCTTTGGTTTAGCACATAGCATGTTGAACCAAAAATGTGGAAATATCCAATGTTGGGTTTTCTGCCATGATACATCTCATAAGGTGTTTTACCATGTCTTTTAACTATAATCGATCTATTCTGAGTATAGCAGGCTGTACTTACAGCTTCTGCCCAGAAGCTCAGTTTGAGCTTTGACTCATATAGCATGGTTCTAACAGCTTCAATTAAGGTTCTATTTCTCCTTTCTTCAACTCCATTTTGTTGTGGAGTTCTTACTGATGAGAAATTCTGTATAATTCCCTTTTCTTCACAAAAGCCTTCAAGAGTTGAGTTTATGAACTCAGTTCCATGATCACTTCTGAGTTGTTTAAGAGACTTACCCTTTTGCAACTCTTCCTGTCTTATGAAGCTGATTAACTCATATGCAGCTTCACTTTTGGCTTTTAAGAAGATTACCTAAGTGAATCTTGTGAACTCATCAACAATCACTAGAGTATACTTTTTGCCACTTAGGCTTGGGGTGCTAATAGGTCCAAATAGGTCCAAATGCAACATATGCAATGGTTCTGTAATTGAGAAATTCTGCTTGGACCTGAAGGATCCCTTATGATGTTTTCCCATTTCACAAGCTGAGCAAAGTTTGTCTTTAGCAAATGTGATCTTAGGCAGACCAGAGACTAACTCTTTGCTAGACAACTTGTTAATATATTTGAAGTTTAAATGAGACAGACTCTTGTGCCATAACCAACTCAGCTTGGGAGTTAAGTCAGAATACAAGCAGGTTTCAGTTGAAGGATCTGCGGAGCTGAGATCTAACAAATAGATATCTCTCTCTCTTTTTTCCATTAATATTGGTTTTCCCTTATTATCATAAATTTTCCCTGCATGCTTTTTGAAGGTGACTTCATAATCCTCATCACACAGTTGACTAATACTTATCAGATTGTGTTTAAGGCCTTCAACATACCTTTTTGAAAGTGACTTTTCCAGCAGTTATCTTTCCATAACCTTTAGTCCTTCCTTGAGAATTATCCCCAAATGTCACCTTGGTCCTTCATTGTTTTGGAATTCACTTAGAATCCCCTTGCTTCCAGTCATGTGCCTTGAGCATCCACTATCTAGATACCACTTGTAGGAGCCCTGCACTTGATCAACTAAACATATTAGTTTCTTTTTGGAACCCATTGTTTGGTGGGTCCTAAGGATGAGCACTTAGCTGGTCCTTTGGAATTTGATTGATCAGCTCGAACAGATTCTGGGTCTGTTTTGGACTGATCATCCTTTTCGTTTTCAGGTCTAAGATTGGTACTTACACAATCTTGGGCCTCATGACCTCTATCACCACACTTATAGCATTTTCTTCTAAAGATGGGTGTTTGGGTGATTTCTTTGAGTTTTCCAACATTAAATTTGGATTTAGTTTTAGGGTCATATGATGTGGATAACCTTTCAATCCTCTTCGACAATTTGTCTACTTGATTTTCACTGACTTTGGACTTACCTTTGTCAGCTTTATGGTTACCTTTATTTGGTGAAGTCTGACTTACAGACAACTTCCTGTTTTTAGACATTCTTTTATATATGGCTTGAGAATTATGTCTTTTTTAGTTAACATGAGATATTCTATCAAAAACAGTTGTTCACACAGGATTGTAATCCAATCTTTTGAAAACCGACTTAAAGTTTCTATTGGATCTGGAACATTCAGCTTGATGGTTTGAGTGAATAACCTGAGGACTTTGGGTTGGTCTCACAAACTTATTGGTTTTGACCTGTTTCCCTTCCTTGTTCCTTAAGAATGTTCTTGGGAGTATGTCATGTGATTTCATCGTTTTGTCTTCAAGACTGACTTGATCTTCGGTGATTTCATCAGCAGCAACATTATAATCTCCCCCTAGCACTGCTTTTACTTGATTTGGTATCTGCTGGTTAATGCACTTTTCTGCTTCTCTTGATGACTTAGACCAAGATTCACAGATTTTTCTTAGATTGTCAGCTTGTTCTTTTGATTCTTGCAGTTCTTCACTTAGAAGTTTATTTATATGAAGCTGACATTCATAATAACTTTGGATCTTTTACCAGCATTTAAGAGAGTTTTAGAGTGTTTAAGTTCATCTTTTAGTTTTGAAATTTTAGTTTTCAAACTAGATTGAACTGTGAGAGAGGTTTTGAAATCATTCAACAGATAGTTGAACATTAGACATTTTTGTTCATCAGTGTAAGAGCTAAAGTTATTTACCTTATACATTGAGGCAGGATCCCAGTTACTGGTTTGCTTACTCAGCTTAGCCGCTTCTGCTAGATCCTCATCAAAGGAACTGTCTTCTAACTCACAGTCAACTTGTTCCTCTTCATCCTCAATGGCCATCAAACACCTATCTGGCTCATCATCATCTGAAGTAGATGATTCAGTATCCCAAGTCTCAGCAAGAAGACCTTTGGTGTTTTCATCTGGCTTGCCTTTGAGTCTTTGAGATTTCTTTTTATATTTATCAGCTCTGTAGGCATTCTTGTCAGCTACTGAAGCTGATTTTCCCTTCTTAATTCTGCACTCAACAGCGATGTATCCTATCCTCTGATAGTTATAGCACTTAGCTTTCTTAGGATCAAAAGTAGACTTACCACTTTTGCTTCTGTCAGATTGACCCCTTCCTCTTCTGAACTTTCTAAAGTTTCTTGCTAACATTTCCATTTGTTCAGTAAGAGCATCCATCTCTTCATCATCTGAACCAGAGTTAAGACTTACTTCCTCTGATTCAGATTCAGAGTCAGTCTCAGCTTGAGACTTTTTAGATCCCTTCTTTTTCTTTTCTGCAATTAATGCAGATCCAGCATTGTTTATAGATTCTTTTAGTTGTTGCTGGGCCACTTTCTTCTTTTCCATGATCTGTTGATGATTTAGAAGGAAACCATATATAGATCTAAGATCATATTTTCCTAAGGTTCCTCCAGCATGAAGTGCAATGGTGATTTCATTGAATTGTTCTGGTAACACATCCAAGAACTTGAGTACCAACACATTCTCATCTTTCTTGACACCTACCAAGATCAGATCATTTATCAAGCATTGAAATCTGATAAACAAATCTGCCAAAGTTTCATTCTTTTTAGCAAAGAAAGTTTCATAAGAACGACTCACATTTGTCTTCTTATGTTGCTTGACCAAGTCAGTGCCTTCATACATGACACTGAGAGTATCCCACATCTCTTTTGCAGTTTGGCACCCAGCCACAGTATGCAGAAGAGGATTTGTTAAAGCATTTGCTATAATGCTTTGTGCCTTGTCATCAAGATCGAACAGTTTACGATCTTCCTCAGTCCAGTATGCTTCAGGCTTGGGAGTTTCTTCAGAGGGAACAGTTTTGTCAGTGGCAGTAATATGGATCATTGGTATGATTGGGCCATCTTGAATCATGGTACTCATACTGTGATCCACAGACTTCAGATATAGCATGGCTCTAAACTTCCACATAGGATAGTCAGTGCCATCAAAGATAGGACAACCTTTTGCCGCCATTGTTGGTATATGACTTGATTGCTTGCTAGTAGACATCTTAGCCTCTTGACAGTGGATCTTGATCTTCAACTTATGAAGAAACTTGCTCTGATACCAGTTGTTGGTCCCAAAGAGGGTGAACAAGCAACCAATACAGTGTAGAAGGGGGGGTTGAATACACTTTAAACAATTAAACAAATTAATCGAATGTATATTCAATTATCAACCAGAACAATAACTATTATCACTCTCTAATCAAATTAATAGGATGATTTGATATTACAATGATTATAACCTCAACTCTCTCTAAACACTCTTGAATCACAAACTAATTGATGATCGAATTTCTTGTTAAAACTAATTAACAAGAACTCTTGAAAACTCTCTCGAACTTTGAACTTACAAAGTTATCGCAGCACGCGTGTATCAAGTATCACGAACACACGTACGTTTTGCAACTTATGCAGTTTTGCAGCTTATGCAGTCGTCGTTGTGTATCGCGTATCTGTTCACCTACACGCGTAAGAACATATATATATAAAACCCATAAGACGGTTTATACTTATACTTGATATATCTACGGACAAATCGCAGTTTAAAGATAGAACTTATCTTTTCTTTAAAACCGTAACAAACTCCTTAATTAGAACATATCTAATTAATTCCGTTTGAGATTTCTATCCAACTAATAGATAGTTTAAATTAGGTTTAGATTGCCTAATTTAAATGTTGTAGATATGGAGAGTTTATAACAGAATTTAGAACTTACTTAAATTCTGAACTGACTTCTGACGCTGAGCTTACTTACTCAGTCTTGACCTTGTCAAGCTGACTTCTTGAATCATGGATTCTTAAATCTTTAAGTCTTTAAGTCTTCAAGTCTTCAAAGCTATCTCAGCTTAGAAGTCACTGAGCTATCTAGTACTTACATAGAAAACTCTATATCTGTTTATACGATGACTACTCAGCTTCAGCTGACTAGTCAGTCTATAACAGACTTACATAATTCCTAACTCTTAACCTATCATCTATACATATCTATAGTTTGTCTCATAAAATCTAACTATTCTAAACATGGGACTAACAGAATTTAACTTCTTGTTAAGATTGAAGATTGTTTCTTTTAGGACACAATTTTCCACTTCAAATTGAATTTTCTGATTGATGCACGCTACCTCAAGCAATTCCTGTCTTCTATGCAGTTCCATATGTGGAATATAAACTCTTGCAGTTCCATTGTTTCCTTCTTCAACAATTTTCTTCACCTCAGGTGGGATAGGAATGAAACATTCTTCTGAAGAACAACCACCACTCTTTTCACCATCTGCGTATGACGCGTTCAGTTCATCATAAGTAATTGAGTTTTGCATTTTCTTTGTTGTTTTTCTTTTGAGTTCTTCTTCGTGTTTGATTTCTTCCTCTCCCACAAAAACCATCTTGGAAGTCCAACCCTGATGGATTCTTTCTAATTGGTATAGTTGTGTGCAATTAATCCTTGAGAAAAAGTTGCTTTCATCATACCCTAAACCTTTATATCTATTCTTCACATTTGGTTCAAGGTTTTTAAAGATACTGTGACGAGTAGTGACTTGCTTTTTAACTCTTTCCTCAAGATGTTGAACTTTTTCGTCGAGGTTCTTTTTCTCTTTCATTATTAAATTAAGATTTATCTCAGCAAACAATTTTGCAGCATTTAAGTCAAGCACTTTTAACTCTGTTTCTTTTTGTAACTTGTTGAGTGCGTTTTCTTTGTCTTTTATTTCTTGTTGAAGTTGTACTAATTTTGAAGATTGATTTGTTAGTTCGACTTCACTTTTTGTTGCTTCTTCCATTTTTAGACTCAAATTCTTTTCATGCAGCATCTGGTTCTTCTTCGTGAGTGTTTGATTCTGTGAAGTTAAGATCTCCACCTGTTGCATAAGAGTTAGTATATACTCAATAGGAAATTCAAAGTCATCAGTCAATACCTTCTCTTCATTCTCAGCAACAGATAGGTTGGTGCCTTCAGTAGCTACCTCAGCTTCAATCTCTTCTTCTTCTTCATACTCACTCTCCATGTTTGACTCATCAAATCTGGCCATAAATCCAGAGTCATTTCCCACTATTTCATCTTCGCTTTCCCCATCGGTTTCCTCGAACTCACACTCCTCTACCTCAACCATTAAAACAAACTGGGCGTGGACATTGGGATCTTAATCATTGTTGTCAGTGTCAGATAAGAATTGATCCTCTTCAGCAAGTATTGCCCTCCCACTGTTTCTCTGCTTGATGAGGTTGAGTTTTTTCTTATAGTATTCAGAGTCCTTAACATTGGGCTTTTTGCAATCTTTAATAAAATGCCCAGTTCCACCACAGTTGTAGCATTTGCGTTCCTGGGTTGTTTCTACTTTCCTTTCATACCTCCTTTCCAATCTCTGACCATCCTTCTTTTGGAATTGGTCATCTCTCCTTCTAGAAGTAGAAGTGAACATTTGCCTGTTGTTCGTTTTGTTCTTTAGAAACTTGTTTTGCATCATGTTAGTTAAATAAGCCATTGCCTCCACGATTTTCTCATTATCAACCACCCTCTCTTCCTCCGAATCTGAAGATTCTCTCTCTTTAACTTGTTTCATCTTGACAGATTTTGTTGAGCTCTTTACCGTTTTCTCATTAACCACCAGGGCTAGTGGATCTACAGTGTCTTTTTGTGTCCCCAAACCAACATCATCCTTATATTGATTTAGTTCCTCAAAAATCATATGGTGAGTAACTTTGTTGAGATTCTTTTGGTTCATCTGTCTGTAGATAGCCACTTGGGATCTCCATTCAGTCCCTAGAGAGTTTAGAAACCTTGTATTCTTCGTGAGATTAGAGTAATCATCAAGCTTCTGGTTTCTAAGGTCATTAAGCAATTTACAGTAGCGACTGTAAGTTTCAATAAGCGCTTCCCCATCTCTAGCCTTGAAATGATCAAAGGAGTTAACCAATGTAGTCTCTTTGATCCAGACCCCAGACTCGGTGCCTTCCATCTGGCTCTTTATCTCATCCCAAATCTCCTTAGCGGTGTTTAAGCCATTCACTTTAATGTAAAATTCTGAAGAAAGTCCATGTTTTAGATTGTATTTTGCTTTACGATCTGCTGTGGCTCTATGCTTTTCTTCTACTGTATACTCAGATGGAAGCTTTTCCCGATGGATTTCATCCAATGGTGGATTATGATGAGGGTTTGCTTCTTGATCAATTCTGAAGACACCGTTTCCTTCTAGTATACTTTTCTTCATCTCCTCACCATATTGCTCGTTGTTATCGATAAAATCCATGAAACGACCTTTCCATACATGGTACTCTCCTCTATACAATATAGGTGACTTCGTGTCTGAACCGAACGAAAGAGTTTCACTATATGTACTCATTCTTGCTTTAGGATCTTTTCTCTGTAAGATATTTGATTGAATAATCCTTGTTTCAACACAAATCCGATACTCACTCTCTGAAATCCGAAAGTTCAAATCTGATTCTTCAAATTCGATGATTTGAAATCCGAAACAATTGGAAATCTGATTGTTTGACAATCCGAGTTGGAAATCCGAGTGATTGAAATCCGAGTTAGAAATCCGGTTAATTCAAATTCTGATAATTTGAATTCCGATTGTAGGAATCCGTGAATTTCAAAAATCCGATGTTTTGAAATCCGAGAGAAAAGATTCAAATCCGATTGGTTTTGAAAATCCTTGATTAATCAAATCCGAGACCTAAAATCCAATGAATTGGAAATTCAATTGTGCAAATCTGAGACTTCCAAATTCCAATTGTTGGAAATCCGTTTGATGTGAATCCGATCAAATACCAATTCTTGGCAATCCGAAACGCAAATCCGGAACTTAAAATCCGATACTCAAATCCGAGTTATCAAATCCGAATGTCCAAATCCTTGTAATCCGATAGTAGCTTATACCAAACAAACTCCAAATCCACAACTCAATCCTTTGTAATCCCAAAATCCGCAACACCAAATCCGAATGTTCAAAACCGACACTTAGAAAAGTATCAGAATCTGGTAGATATCTTCGGATTTTGTAAAATCCGATTGTTCTTGAGTGTAAATCCGATAGTTCTTGCAACAGTACAAACCGCCAACTTCTAATCTTCAAATTCCTCCAAATTTTGATGAAATTCGTGAATTTCTTCTACCAGAAGGTTCGTGGACAATCAAATTACAGTTTAGAATCAATTTTACAACAAAATTCAACCTCTAGAATACATTTTCGATTAAATTTTTCTCAAACTCAAAAAATACAAAACTTTCAATTCAGTACAAACTGTTGTAGTAATCAATCGTGGACTTACACAGACTTACTCCAATGTTGATTGCGAATCTAATAGGCTACTAATCCTCCATTTTCATTTTCGAATTGATAGAAATCAGATCTCACCCAAAAGTCGACCAAAAACCTTCAAATCCGACAAATTGCTTCGAATTGTTGTTGTTTTCTCTCGAATTCTTCAATCAGGAACCTTATCTTAGCAAAGATTAGGCTTTGATACCAATTGTAGAGCAATAAAACGAGTACACAATAAAATCAAGTAGAGAGAATATGTAGAAACACGTTTAAGTGTGTGTTTTCTATTTCAATAATATGTCAAAGGTTTACATGGATAGAAGGCAAATATACTATTTATACTAAGCACAATGTAAACCATAAAAACATTAAATTGTAACTAGACAATAAACACAAATACAGTTCTAACAAGACTACACTGCATATCAGCGGCATGTGTAATTTCATATCAGATTACTAACATGTGATGTTATTCATATGTATATGTAAGCGTACTGCTATGTGCAATAAGGCTCAGATGTGGTACAATATTGTGACCTATGTTGCTGCCCTGGGTCTAGAACCAGAGGCTACCATTGATTGCCCAACATACGTGTATTATCTTCATATGATTGTATACGTGTGTTTATATGATGTTTTATTTAAATTACTCACTAAGCTCTCGTAGCTTACGAGATACTGTTTTTAAAATGTTTTGCAGGACGCAGCAAGGACAAGAACAAAGCTCCTGTTTGGCTACATTTCAGTTTTAAATGTGAAACACTTAACGCCCGTTTGTGTAAATATTTAACTTTGACAGTACACTAAGTTTATACTTATGGGTGTATCTTTTGATACTAGCACGGTTTTACTAGAAAAATGCTTCCGCTTATGACATTCAAACGTATACGTGCTTTTATGAGGAATATCTTACTTTTATATCGTTTTATGAAATTGGGGCGTTACAAATACTGTGTGAGAATAGCAAATAAACTAACAGTAAACCTTTGCTTCGGCCGGCATTGCTTGAAGGTTCTGCAGAACCGCCGTTCTTCCTAGGGCACGATTATTTGTTTATCTTCTGCGGTTGTGATTGATGCTTGGTTGTGGTTTAATTTCATTCACTTACCTTTGTGCTAATCCCCCACCTCTCATTCCTTTTCGGGTTTTTGGTGAGTTCTGCGGTTCGGGTGTGAGGGGGTGTAACTTGGGGAATAATTGGCGGACACTCTGATATTAGTTGTGATGAGCCGTGGTTTTTGTAACACTAGTGTTTTGAGATAACTGATGAGTTGGAAAACTGTTTTGTGTATTCAGTTGTAAACATATTATATACATATTTATCGCTTCCGCAATATTTTAAAATGAAAAATCCAGGTTGAAAATACGGTGTTACAGATTAGTACCTAGGTTGTTTTTCTAATGTTTTTTTACCTTATTTTAGTCTATTTTATGTACAATTGGGACATTATATAATTTAAGTATGGGATAGAGGATTAGAAAAAGATTCTCGCTTGAATTTTATTTGTCGGCGTGTTAAATTATTCTTTTATTTGAGCGATAAATTTTAAATTTTTGTATCATTCGAAGAAGAGCTATATATTATTTAAAAGGGTCAAAGTGTTTGATTTATAAACAAGTTCATAGGTTATATTTAGCTTTTATGTATAGTGTTTATGGCTTTTCGCCATTTCTTAGAAATTTCTATTTATAGTAACCAAATTTTAATTTTTGAATTGCTGCAATAACTAAAAGGTTAAGCCCTTTTTAAATCTAAGCTTGAGAAAAATAGATTGAGTATGAGTTTTCAATTTTTCTAAACATATGCTAAAAGAAAAGGAGAAAGAAAAAGCCAATGTGCAAAAATAAAAAATATATATATATAAAAGAACTGAAAAATATATAAGTCAAATAAATGGTATTTGGAACTCGAATTAGTAAACTCTGAGGGTTCGACGCCTAAAGCCAACTGGTTTTGGATCCGTTGAGTTAAATATTCCCTACATGGGTTCCATCGAAAGTCGTAGACATAAAAAATAGCTAAAAAGATCCAAAGTATATGTAAAATCAAATTGAGAAATTTGCAATAAATCCTGAAGTCAGGGGATTCTTTAAAGGATAAATTACCCACATTAAATATAAATGCAATTCATAAATTCAGGTTTGGATATTTATAAATGGAGAGATTATTTGGAAGAGTTGAAAACTTATTGAGGATCGAGATATGAGTATGTGCACAATTCTAAGTATAGCTAATATTTTGTTTTTAATCAACCTTTTTGACACTCGTAAGTAATATTTAATTTTTCAAGAGACGATGTTATTTATTTAAGTTTTTAGCCTAGATAGAGTAGTGATTTGCATGGGGACAAGCAAAGTTCAAGTGTGTGGTAGTTTAATATCACATTTATTTTATATATATATATATATATATATATATATATATATATATATATATATCTAACTATTATACAAAAGCTCCCCTATGCCTCTCCGTTAAACACGTCTCATATTCCTTTGTACGCCACGCAGGAGCTTCTTTTTACCTCTTCGTCTCCTCTTCCCTATTACCTTTAAAAATTGACACTTCAATTATACACCTCTCTTTCTGTCCATGTATCTGCTTCCGAATGAGCTGCTCTTCCCTTTTCTACTACTTAGTGAACCATTGATTAAGCTAATCGACTGAAGTTTCCTACTTGATTAAGCTTCGGGCCTCACGCCAGCATAAAGAGGAAAGGTAATCTTCGGGTTCTTTTTTGTACGTCTCTGTGTTTGAGTCTTTGAGAATTGATTTCATAACTCTTTCATTCTGTTATTGGTTTATGTGTTTTGGGGTTTCTTGATTTAGGGTATCAACAATAAATGGGGTCAAAATCTTTAATTTCATAGTGTTGTTGTAAACCCCCAATTAGAGCTTTGTGATGTTTTTTTTATTTTGATATTAATATTACCAAATAGATGCTCCACGGTCCTTCAAAATCCCCCATTCCTAAAAAGCTTCTATATTACATAATTTTTAATGCAATTCAATCTTACTTTTCTAGACTCACTGATTTTTATGAGCATGTGTGCTTGTGAAACGCGGTTCTGTTGTCATGATCATTTATGCAAATGTAATGCAATGTTAGTGTTGTTGGCTTGTTGATGGACTGATTTTGGTGACAATTTATGTTTGTGATATGCAAGTTGGCGTTTTGAATCATGAGTTATATGGGTATAAAATAAAGCAAGAGAGCCATAATTTTTGCTTCTGATTATTTAATTTTTAGTTTATACAATAGGCGTGCTGCATACATTTAGGTGAATCCCCGGGTTAAAAAAAGCGGTTTTGGTTTTGCTTCTTTTTTGTTAATTAGGATTCATGATGTTATGTATACCTTTTATATAAGCTTTTGATCATAACCAATTCAGTTTGGATTCTCATGTCAACCATTTGGGAAATTTGTTTGTTTTCAGAGCTTGAACATGATGAGGTCAATACATTGGCTAAGATAATGAACATGTTTGAGCACCACATAAGCCCCAATGCACATGTTCGTACTACGATCGTTTTTTATCGCACTAGGTAACAATTGTAATAAACGAAAAATGAAATTAATAAACTATTCTGCATGCTTTGCCTGTAGTTCTGTACTATGAATGTCATAAATTAGGATTACTTCCTAAACTATATTATACACATAAAAATATTACCAAGTGTTTAGGATTATTGATAGGGGATGGCTTGTATGGATATGTACTCCACTTCCATGCTTAGTAAGTATTTATGATACTGAAATAGAGTATGTTATCACTATAATTGACACTATATTGATAATTTATGGTATCTCAATGATTATTAGACTATTATTGGATAGTTGTGAATACATATAACGGGGATGAAAAACTCTAAGCAGCCGAGCATCCTTTTAGTAATTAAATTAATGAAGATTTTGTGATGCCAGCTTGCTTATTAAGCGACTTTATTTTTGTTAAGTTAATATGGTCTAGATATCTTGTAGTTTAATGTAACAACATGACATGGAAGTTGATCTAATCAATTTGGGCACCGACTAGACATATGATTATGCAACAATCATCTATGTTTGGTCTATGAAGATCAGGACATGTAGTGGTGTCTTAAGTGCATCCGAAGGTAACGGGTTTGCTTGGTGGAAGAATATCTGTGAATGTTTTCAGCAGGCACAATGATCAAACTTTCTTTGTTCGTGGTAATTTCACTGTAGCCTTGCTTTTAGTGATCTAAACTTCTACTTCTTGAGAACATCAATACTAGCATATTTATCTTCAATGATCTATAAATGTAAATCACAAAGCCTAAACAACGGTGGTGAGGAATTCCATCAATTTGGACAGCTACAAGCATATGCTTATGCTTTATTTGGAAATAATAATGTTATGATGTTTTGACTTATATACATATAAACATTCTCATGCTGGCCAATGTAGTAGTTTAATACTCTAAACTGGTTATGTTGACCCAAACTATCTTGGTGGTTTTTTCTTCCATCAACTTACAAAATGAAAGGGAAAGAAGTCTGTAGTAGTTATGATAGTTTTTAAATGTATTTACTTATTGGTAATCAGATTCATAAGTGAAAAATAACAGATTAACCAGACCTAATCTTTTTTTATGCCAGCCAAACACTTTTTTTTATTACCGGTGTTTTGCAAACTCAATAATCAAGTAATCTCCCTCAAAGATCAATCTTGAACACCCTTTTATTATGTAGTCATGATTCATGAAACTATCTAGCCTGTAGTAGGAGGGTTTTGGGTGTTGGATGTTGTGATATTTATTTGAAACCTATGACTTCACTCTGTTGCGTGGTGTTAGCTTTAATAAGAAAAACAAAAGTAGTTGGTTTCTGATATTTTGTTTATGGTGTTATATTTGCTCAGGTGCTGTGAAAGATGCAGATTGTTTCTTATCTCATGTTTTCCCCATGAATAAAGAGGTCATCTGTAGAAGGATTTGACGCAATTTTATTCGTTTGTCTTTTTGGGTTCTTTAAGATGTTTGGATTGTTGTTTGATGATACCTATAATGTCTGTTGTTGCTCACACACAAGAAAATCATTTGCATCATGAGATTGACAAGAATCACTGAATCAGCGAGTTTGTTTCTTGTTTCATGGGTGCTGCAACTAGGGATGTAAATGAGCCGAGCTACTTGTGAGATACTCGAGCTTGGATTGTTAAAAGCTCGAAACGAGCCGAGCCTTAACGAGCTCGAGCCTAGATTAAAGCTTATTTAATAAACGAGCCGAGCTCGAGTTCCAAAGAGTGGGCTCGCGAGCTTGAACGAGTCTAAATGAGCTCCATATATAATATAATTTATATTTTATATATTTAATTTTTAACAATTATTTATATCATTTAATAAAAATATCAAAATAATACCCGAGCCTAAATGAGTCGAGTCCGAGCTTTATAAATATTAAACGAACCGAGCTCGAGCTCAACATCTAAAGCTCGAGCTTAAACGAGCCTAAACGACTCAGTCAACAATCACAAGATGTCAACGGATACAGACACCTTTTTTTTGCTTTCCCAAATCACCCCGTTGGACGAGTGTTGATATCCAAGAGTATGCTAGAGCTGCTTCCCCCTGTGTTGGAGTCGTGTGTCGGTTGTCAAATGTTTCCCACAAGTTCTCCAATGTAAATATCTAGAGGTGGCAACATGAACGGGCTGCGTAACAGTTTTCTGTTAAAGCAGATCATTTTATGTCAAATTTTTAATAAATAAATGGGTTTATAGATTGCAAAAGTAATGTTATTATGACAATAATCTAAATCTTTGAATAAGATAGATTTAGGAGTTTGTAAGCATTTAAAAGTAGACTATGGGTGACTTTCATCTTGTTTGATTCATCCCCTTGCTAGCCAATTCTTATTTTATTTAACCCATCTAACCTGTTTCAGATAAAAGTCGACTTAAAATCGACTCATTCTTAACCATATGGGTTGAAATTGCCACTTCTATACATTTTCAAGTGTTTCCCACGTAACTTGTTTCCACTTCAAGTGTTCAACGCACTTTGCGTGGCTTTTGCTGGTTCATGTCAATATGCTTATGATGTTGCATTCTGAACCAAATTTCAATTCTCTTGAGGTGGAAACAAATGATCCGTAATTACCCATGGACCATGGCTGAATATCTTTGATCAAGGAGACTTACTTATGAGGTTTATCATATTAAGGTTTCACTTTTGATTGAAAATAGGGCCCACGTTCTTTTGTATTTATCGGCTAGCTTTTCTTTATAGAAGTATTCTTTGCACGGTTAATTTCTTATAAAGCTAATGATGCAATTCCGATTAATACAAGAGTCGTGGGCCGTGCGTATGCGCGGCTAAAAATATACCTGGTCTATAATATAAGGAAGCCTCCCTTCCTCTTTTATAAACACGTCACTTCTTCCCTTGGTTGCCACGTAGGTGCCTTTTTTTTCTATTTTTGCTTTTTTTTCTGTTTTTATTAAATGCAACGTCGATGTTTTTTCCCTGTTTTTGCTTCTTCTTTTTTTCTGTTTTTGTTTGCTATTATTTCAAATTTGAATGACAAGCAGATTTTTTTCTGTTTTTGCTTCTTGTTTTTTGTTTTTGCTTCCTTTTATATGAATGCCATCAAACAAATTAATTATTACTTTTAAAGTTTTCTATTATCACGTTTACACACAATAATGTTTTGAGAATGTTGATACACACATTTTTAGATAAGTAAACCATTAAATTATTTACTAACAATGCAAGTTAAGACGATAATTTGAACTACTATAAGATGATAATGCAAATTAAAACATGGCAACACTTTGTAATAGAGAGAGATAGAGAGATAGATATGGAGATATATATATATATATATATATATATATATATAGGGGAAAGTTTATTTGAGAATCATTTTTATTGTGAGAACCGCGAGAACATATATATATATATATATATATATATATATATATATATATATATATATATATAGGGGAAGGTTTATTTGAGAATCATTTTTATTGTGATAACCACGAGAACAAATCTTAGCCGTTCATTTTGGATAATGGAATTAATGGAATTAATGGATGAAGAGTGTGGGGGAATTGAGTGTGGCAGGGTGCATGTAAGAAATTCATGGGTGGGCAATTCAATTAAAGGTGGTGGAATTGGACGGCTAAGATTGGTTCCCGCGGTTCTCGCAATAAAAACGGTTCTCAAATGAATTTTTTACTATATATATATATGTATATATATATATATATATATATGTATATATATATATATATGTATATATATACACACTTGGGACTATGGAGACCAAGAGATATATGCTTGCAATTTCTTTTGGATTGTGTACTTCAGAACTCAATGACGCTTGTATAAAAATGGGGTGTATATATACAGTTTGCATGCCTCACTAATTTGGTATAACAAATTATTATTGCAAGAATATTTTGTTTATAAATTTGACCATACCACTCAAATATATAATGCATAAACAGATAATAGGGATCTAAAATAACTTTTCGTTTGAGTGTTTTAATTATTTAAATGGTATATAAGAATAACATTATCAAATTTATATGTTGTTGACTACACCTATCATTTTCCGCTTTAAAATACTTATAAGTCTAAGTTTCAACTTTTTGTAGGCTTTTAACGTCAAGTCATACGTCTAACATAGATGAGTTAAATTATATAATTTAGAATTAAAAGATATATACTATGATTTAATAAATTTATTAGCTCTAAAGAAAGATGATTCGGTGTCTTAAAAATAATTAAAGTTCCGGTCATTGCGGGCAGCAAAACAAGGAAATGAAGATGCTTGATGAAGAAAATAATTAGACTACCAAAAACTGGACTACACGTCAAACCAAGTTGGCAAGAAAACTAGCCTAGCAGATCCATTCCTAGATCGAAGTTTCCGAATTTGCTATCTTAAATATATATTATATAGTCAAATATAAGTTTTTAGAGAATAACGAGGACTTGCGGAAGATACTTATCCATTTATATCCTGCTAGGTGTAACTATTTTCTAGGTAGTTGATAATCTGAAAACATTACAAGTTTTATCCCGGCTCACAATTTATTGAAAACTTGCACGGCCAAAAATCATACCTAGTATATATATATATATATATATATATATATATATTTCGAGCGATATCCAGTTGATTTTAGCCGGAAAGTGTGTCTTTAATTGTTAAAAGGGACATCTACCGTTTGTTTTTATTTTGCATGCGAAAGATCGAATATTTGAAGAAAATAATTAAAGAAATCAAGGAAAGAAATACTTGAATATCAAGAAAAGAAGTTCAAGAAATATATATATATATATATATATATATATATATATATATATATATATATTTCGAGCGATATCCAGTTGATTTTAGCCGGAAAATGTGCCTTTAATTGTTAAAAGGGACATCTACCGTTTGTTTTTATTTAGCAGGCTAAAAAGGCAAAAGATTGAATATTTGAAGAAAATAATTAAAGAAATCAAGTAAAAAAATAATTGAAGATCAAGAAAAGAAGTTCAAGAAATTATTGGAAAGAAATGGAGGAAAAGTCAAAGAGAAAAGAAAGTTAAAAGAATTAAAGGAAAAAGAAAAAGAAGTAAAGTGAGCCGGGCCAATTACGGTGTCGTGACGCATCCATTTAATGGATCGCGGCGCGACGAAGTGTTAGGATCGAGCCTGGACTGCCTTGGAGATAGTGCTTATCGCGAAGGCCTTATAAGGATCGCAACGTGACGCTTCACGAGATCACGGTGCGACATGAAGATAAAGCCGGATTCAAATTTTAAAAGAGTTTAAGATCACGAAGACTTTAGGGATTGCGACGCGACACTTACCTGTCACAGCGCGATGACCCTATTTTAGACTCTCTATTTAAACTTAACTCCAGAACGAATTCGGGATTAATCACCCCACTTCTCTTACCCATATACTGTCAAATCACACCTAGAGACATTCCAGAGGCGTTGAAGTGTAACACCGTATTTTTAACCCAAAAATTTTCATTTTCATAATCATAGCGGAAGCGAATAATTAACCAAAGTGTTTACAACTGTACAAACACTACTTGTTTAAATATCAGTATTACAAAACACGGCTCGCCACAAACTAAAATATTAGAGTCCTAGGTGATTACTCCCCAAGCTAACCACTCTCAGCCGAGCCATTGACTTACCAAAACCTGTAAAAAAAGTGAGAGGTGGGGGATTAGCACAAAGCTAAGTGAATGGAGTCAAACTGCAACACATATATCAGCCAATAACCGCATCAATATCAAAAGCACATAACAGATAATCGTGCCCCGGGAAGACCGGCGGTTCTGCAGGAACCTTCAACCAATGCCGGCCAAAGCAAAGGTTTACCGATAGTTCATTTGCTATTTTCACACAGTATCACCTTAAGTTGCAACAAATGCATCAAAAGATCCCGATACTGATTAGCCGATAGTAAACAAACCCAGCCCATATGCCCAGCCGAAGCTGACTTCCCAACCTCATGTATACATATCAATGATGCACAATTAATTAACAATCAACAGTTAATCAATTATCAGACAAACAGTCTATCCTTGCATCAAACCAATAACAGTTGCAACCCAATCCAGTTACAACTAATAACATCTGTGAGCAAACTCCCACTCACCTCTTGCTTTCAGTTCACTCACCTCTTGCTTTCAGTTTCTCCACTCTGTGATCTTATATTACTGAGCCTTGTTTGTTCCTGAGAACACAACAAACTGAAATCAGTAACGATTCATAAATATACGTCAAACACATAAATTTATATCCTTTTAATCAAACATAAACATGTAAGATTCACATATGTATGCACATATAACATAGCATTTAAACAATGCAAATCAACAAGTCCAAACTATCGGATTTTATGTGAAATCCGATACTACCATCAAATTTCACCAAATCCGCAACCCTCCATCGGATTTCATAAGAATCCGACACATCATTCGGATTTGAGGAAATCTGCAACCTCAATCGGACTTCCACACTTGTATTTAACTTGATACCTGCAATCGGTTTTTAACACTAGGATTTCCCACATGCGGATTTAGGAACAATCGGATTTCATAATAAGTCTCGGATTACATACATCCGGATACAACACTCGGATTTCACTTAGAATCAGATTACACAAGAATCGGTTTCATCATCATTACCACAATCCGCCTCCTTCATCATTTCAAGAATCCGATACATTCGAACCTTGCATACATCTTTTATCCAGATCATAAACAAGTTCATATAAACACATATAAACATGTTTAAACACCCAAGCATGCATCAAAACACCCTTTAACACTAAATCCGATTACTTCATAAAGCATGCGTATATGATATTCATATCAAATCCACTCAAAAACCGTAGCATGTTAATACTAATCGAAGTATAACAACAAGAATCAAAGAAGAATCAGCAACCTTCAAGACTTGAATCACAATTCACAAATCACACAAAATCTGATTTCTTGCTTCTTCTTACTCTCGGTTTGCACATACACTACACACAGTTAAGTATCTTCAAAGTGAAGACAAACATATTGCAAACCCACGTATATAAAATTAATAGCATGAGGTGTCACCTCCAAATTGCATGCATACACACACTCAGCCGTATACCTACATATATATATATATATATATATATATATATTTTTAAACACATACTTCATTCATTTAGCCTTTAATTAATTAATTAATTAAAACCACATAAATGAGTAATAACAAATAATTAATCATCATTAATCACAATTAACATACCAAATCCACCTAGTCTACTAGGCCTAGTCTGAGGATGTTACATGATGGCGGATCTTGAAGGATTGAAGCTCAATTTGAAGGATCAAAGCTTGGATTCATAGCTTTATTCCGGTTTTATCATTCTTTCCTTGGTCTTAATGTTTAATCTAATTTTTCAGTGTATGAGAATGATGATACTTGGCTAGCTTCCTTCTGTTTTCATCCCTTAAGGAGATTAAGCTCTTAAAAGTTTGTTAATTTCATATAATTTGTACATGTTTTCTATATATTTGTCTTGTTTAGTTCAACTGAAGATCCACATATGTTTTTGTTCTGTTTTTGAAGTTTATAAATTGAGTTTGCACAAGTAGGAGGACCAATCCACTTGTGTGATTTAAATCTTGGTTGTTTAGAACCAATAGACAATATAGACTAGTGATAGACCAACTGTAACACCGTATTTTCAACCCAAAAATTTTCATTTTCAAAACACTACAGAAGCGAACACAAATACAAAAAGTATTTACAGCTGTAAACATACAACAATTTTCAAAGTCAACTATAGTTAAAATATTAGTATTACAAAAGTTACGGCTCGTCACAATTATAAACATCAGAGGTATAGGCAATTACTCCCCAAGCAACCACTCTCAGCCGAGCCGCTGACTTACCAAAACCTGAAAAAAGAGTGAGAGGTGGGGGATTAGCACAAAGCTAAGTGAATGGAGTAAAACCACAACAGATACATCAGCCACAACTGCATGATATCAACAACAAATAATCATGTCCCGGGAAGACCGGCGGTTCTGCAAGAACCTACAACCAATGCCGGCCAAAGTAAAGGTTTACCGATAGTTCATTTGCTATTCTCACACAGTATTATCCTTAAGTTGCAATGAATGCATCAGAAGATCCCAATACTAATTAGCCGATAGCAAACAAACCCAGCCCATGTGCCAAGCCGTAACTGACTTCCCAATATCATGTATACATATCACTGACGCAACAATAACAATCAACAAGTTAATGAATTATCAGATATAATATCTATCCATGCGTCAAACCATAAACAGTTGCAACCAAACCAGTTACAACTAACATCATCTGTGAGTAAACATCCACTCACCTCGAGTTTTCGAACTCCCACTCAGTGATCTTATTTTACTGAGCCTTGTCTGTTCCTGATAGCACAACAAATCAAAATCAGTATCTGTTAGTCCTTTATTTGTATATATTCCATTCCTGAAGGTGCTTTCGAAGAAAGCGCCTGAAGGAGTATTCTTTATTCTTTTGTAAACTGTTCTGACGCGCCATCTGAAGAAAGAAGCCTAAGTTCATCTGAAGATTTGTTCTGAAGTGAACAATCAACTGAAGTTTGTCTTTAGTTATCAAAGGGTCTTCTACACTGAAGATACATCGGACTACCAAAATCTTCGTGTTATGTAAAGTGCACGATATGCGCATCTGAAGGAGCTTGAAATGGCAATCTTGTTTTCTGTTCCTAATTTTGTGAAGAGCGGTACACGTGTAATTAAATTAGATGGTCAGGATTAGTTTACTTAGCCTATAAATACTTGTTCATTGTTCGAGAAAAGGTTAAGCATTTGTTCGCTATTTTGCGCTCAAGTTTGTTCTTGATTAGTTTGTACTCGGAGCTCAAGTTTGTCCTTGTGCACTCTTTGAAGTCTGGTTATAAATATAATCTTACTTTGAAAACTTTCGTGTGTTCGTTACTTTAAAACTATTTCCGCACTTTGATATTAATCATTTTTAGTTTTATACTTAATTAGGAAAAACAATTGGAGTGCATCCCATCACAAATGTTATTGGTAATCCAAACACTGGAGTGCAAACCCGAAATTTGATTACCTCTGCATTCTACATGTTCTCTGAATTCATATCACAAATCGAGCCAAAGAAAGTCGATGAGGCTCTGATAGACCCTAACTGGGTGGTCGCTATGCAAGATGAGCTTAATGAATTCGAAAGGAACAAGGTTTGGAAGCTAATTGCCCCACCTTAAGACAAGTCCATTATTGGCACAAAGTGGGTCTTCAGAAATAAACGTGATGAAACAGGGTCAGTGGTGCAAAACAAGGCTAGATTAGTTGCAAAGGGTTACTGTCAAAAGGAAGGGATAGATTATGATGAAATGTTTGCTCCAGTTGCTCGTCTGGAGGCAATACGCATGTTCCTCGCCTTTGCAGCGTTCAAGGGATTCAAGGTCTTTCACATGGATGTTAAAAGCACCTTTATGAATGGGGAACTTCAAGAAGATGTATTTGTTCAACAACCTCCAGGATTTGAAAGTCCCAAGTTCCCAAACTATGTGTATAAGCTCGACAAAGCTCTCTATGGACCGAAGCAAGCTCCGCGTGCATGGTATGATACACTGTCCACTCATCTTCTGAAGAATGGATTTCAGAGAGGGAACATCGACAAAACTCTATTTCTATGTAGAGAAAAAGGTGAACTTATTCTAGTTCAAATTTATGTTGATGATATTATATTTGGTTCTACTGACAATCGTTTGTGCAAGAAGTTTGAGAAAATCATGTCAGAGAAGTTCAAAATGAGCATGATGGGAGAACTAAATTTCTTCCTTGGGCTTCAGATTAAGCAATCTGACCAAGGCATCTTCATCAATCAAGGTAAATATGTCAATGACTTACTCAAAAAGTTCATCTTTTCAAACTCATCCCCAATGAAGACTCCCATTGTCCTAAAAACCAAGCTCACATCTGATCCAAATGGGAAAGCAATTGATCTTCCCACGTTCAGAGGGATGATTGGATCCTTGTTATATCTGACAGCTAGTCGTCTTGACATAATGTTTTTCACATGCCTATGTGCAAGGTTTCAGGCGAATCCACAGGAATCACATATGACAGCTGTCAGAAGAATTTTCAGATATCTAAAAGGTACACCTGAACTAAGGCTATGGTACTCCAGAGACTCTGGCTTTGATCTAATTGGATTTTTAGATTCTGACTACGCCGGATGTCAGATTGATAGAAAGAGTACTACAGGTGGGTGTCAGCTACTAGGTGGAAAACTAGTAAGTTGGCAAAGCAAAAAGCAGAATTCCATCTCATTATCCACCGCTGCAGCTGAATACATTTCAACTGGGAGTTGTTGTGCACAAGTCCTATGGATGCAACATCAGCTCGCTGACTATGGCATCTCCTTTCAGCGCACTCCCATATATTGTGATAACACTAGTGCTATTGCAATCTCAAATAATCCAGTGCTTCACTCTCGCACAAAGCATATTGATGTTCGACATCATTTCATTCGAGATCACATTGCTAAAAATGAAATCGAGCTTTGGTTCATCTCAACTAAACATCAGCTTGCTAACATTTTCACAAAAGCTCTGGATGAGCATAGATTCAATTTACTAGATGCAGAAATTGGAATGCTAAATCCTTTAGAAATGTAGCTATTTCAGGTAAATTTGATTGTTACTATTCATTCTTTCTTGTCACATTTAATGCCAGCCACCCTAATAGTTAAGCTTGAATAATTACTTTTACCCCGTCTCTCTTTACTGTCAAATCATCTCTGAAGCGTAATCATGAGTAATTTTATTTATAAACAACCGAAGATTTTCTTTCCTTTTTCATCTTCTGCAAAACTTCAAAGAAAATCTTTCACTTTCTTGAAAACTCATGGAGTTTGCTATTATGTTCGTCTTCTTTCCAGTTTGCTACGTGATCACAATTCGCATTACAGACGAAGGAATCGGGATTGATGTATCATCTCAAATATATCTTTTATCTTAGCATGGTTGTAATTTTCCTTTTTGGCAATCTATGTAAATCATGATAGAAATCATGTAATCATCTTTTGTTAATATGGAATTAGTAATATCCAAGCTTAGTTCTTATTCTTGTTGGCATTGTGTTTCTTCTTTTATTATTATTATTTATTTTCGCTTCCCTTATTCTTTTGAGATTAAAATTTCCACAGCAAAATTTGGATATTTTTTTTTATCCCTTTGCCTTGTGAAATTGTATCTCTTTGCTAATGGTTTGTTGATGAAGCTTAGTTGTTTCCAAGTTACACCGGGTAAATGGTTTCACCAATAACCGATTGACATCACAAAAGTCATCCTTGCGTATTTTCCGCATTCACGCGCCCATTTTCACCCTAGATTTACTCAACCGCTCAGATTGCCTTTGTTTAAACCTCCTTAAAAACCCAAATCACCTTTTCAAGTTCTTTACCTACAATTCATCTTCTCCGGCGATTTTTCTTTGTGAAAAATTAAATATCATCTTTGTGCTTGATTCCATGGCTCCCAAACTTGCTTTTGCGAAGGTGACTCTCCCTAGTGATGTTGTTCCCAAAATTCCCCTGGCTTCCATCTGCTTCAAGGACAACAACTACTCTGCTGACCTCACCATCCATCCTCCATCCTCACCACTTCACCAAATAATGACCTACCTTCATAACTGGCCGTTGAACATTTCTCTCTCAGCAATGGTTTCGATGTTCGAAGAACATCTTTGTGAGTTATGGATGACCGCTGAAGTCATTAACCCCAAAACCTCCAGCCAAAGTATTCACTTCAGTATGCTCTCTGGTAGCAAGCCCACTGAAATCTCCAAGGATTTCCTTGCATCTATTCTCCATCTTCCTCTCTGGGAACTCATCTCATCCACTGCCAATGCTAAGGAGCTGCTCTTCTCCTTCTTTCAGTACGCTGATGAGCACAAGGTGAAAGGTAACTCAATGGTTCGCACTCGTCTTCCAAAGGAGTGGAACTGTCTTATCGCACATCTGAACTTTTGTATGACCAGCAAAACAGGTGGTCTCGATCAAGTCAATGAAGCAGTTTTAAAAATGGCTTATGCCATCATCCATGGTCATAACATTGACTACGCTGAACTCATCATGGAAAGCCTTGTGGACTCACTGACGGCACGCACAAGGTCTCAACACATTCCTTTTCCCCGGTTTGTGTCCTTAGTCATCTACTCCTTGCTGACAACTGAAGAATACAACTCTGCTTCAGTTCTACTTCCATCCCCTTCACTACCAGGTTCAGTGCGGACAGGTCTGCCTTCAACCCTGCATTAACCACACCAATGCTTGCCCTTATCTCTCTGAAACCTTCCCTACTATCCCTCTGCCATATTCAGGGCTATCATCTGAAACTGCATCCTCTAAAGCCCAAAACCCTGTGCTTCAGTCTTCCACTTCTAAAACAAAGAAAAGGAAACTGATATCCACTTCGTCTAAGCCATCCATCAAACCTTCAGCCATTCCAAAATCCACCACCACCACTACTAAACCAACCACCAAAACTCAACCGCCCAAATCAATCACAACCGCCAAACGCCAGAAATCCACCATTCCATTAAGTCCTATCCTCTCCTACTCTGCTTCAGGTGAGGACTCAGCTGATGAAACTCCCTTGGTTCTCCGCAAATCTCAGATTCAGAATTCCAAACCAACTGACGCTGTTCAGGTAAGATCTCCTTTACTTAAGGTGTCTTCACACATTATGATTGATAAAGTGATAGCTAAAACCCTTGCTGTCCTTGAGGTCCCACTTCCACAAGTTCACGACATTGACAAAAACAAGTCAGCCGAGACTTTAAAAATCCCCACCAATGAGTCTGCTAGCACACCCACTACAACTCAGGTTCCACCAGTACGGGGAACTACCATTCCTGTTTCTGCTGAAATTCCCCCTTTATCCTTGATGCGTCAGTACACCCAACTGATGCTATGGATATAGACAAAGCACATGATGTGTCAGCATCCAAACCAGTTGACTCTGATGCTCAGCCTACTACCAATGATGAAACTACAATTTCCCTAGTTTCTGAGGTCCAACCAGTTAATGACTCTTTAGTACTCCCTGAAGATAAAACTGCACCTAAATCCCTTGATGTGTCACAAAACCCAAATGACACTATGGATTCAACAAGGGTAGATGATTTATCAGTTCCACACCAAACTGAGTGTGATGCCTAACCTTCCAAAATCAATGACACTTAAGTTCAACCTCCTTCGGTTGAGATTACCCATGCTAATGAAGACACAATCTTAAACCAGACTGTAACTGAAGCAATTGTGCCCAAGGCCCTTGATGTATCAGTCCCTCCTACTGATGCTACGGCCTCCACTTCCCTTCTAAACAAACTCTTTGACCTCACTTCTCCTCAAACAACCGTCAATCCTTTTGATGACAATGATGCTTTTGATTTTCTTCAATCCCCCAAGTCTGTACATTCCCAACCTTCTGAGCCTTCAATAGACATTGCTTCCTCACTGGAAAGTCTATCTGAAATTGTTCTTTCCGTTTCTCAACTAGTCAAGACCAACACTTTTCAGGGGTCTTGTGTAGTCATTAATCAAACTAAGCTCGAAACTGAGCTCAACTCTCTTGTTGATTCTCTCAGCAATCAGTTCACATCTCTCACCAAAACCATTGACCGTCAAAATCTGACACGTCATGGGATGTTCAAACAATTTCAGAGTCTTGTGAAAACTATGACTGATTCTGCCACCCTTAAGTTCTCTAAACTTAACTCCCAACTCTCCGATGTCTCAAAATATGTACATTCTCTATCCTCCAAAGTTGACAACATTCATGCTATCAATCTTTCTGAAGCAGTAACCCATCAGTTGCAGGATTTATTTGCTCCCTCCTTCTCTGTCCACTCCAATGAGATTTCGGCCATGTCCCGATCAGTAGAAGCTTCAGGAATATCTGCAGCTTCTAAGGGGGAGTACATTCGAAGACAGTCCAAAATCTGTCAGATTATTAGAAGGAAAGCACCTGCTGATCAAAAATTTATTAAATGGCAAAGAAAGTATTCAAGAGTTGAAGCCATACAGAGATTAGAAAATGAAGTGGCTCACCTCAATGCCACTAAAGAGAATAAGAGTAAAGCCTTGATAGATTTTGAGGCCAGGTTTGCCAAATCTGAAGAAGCTAAGGCACTTGCTGAGGGGGAACTCAAGCTTCTCCTTGATCAGAGGAAAGCTGAAGATGAACTCTTCTGTTCAGAGTTAGATGGAGCCGAATGTCAGCAAATAATAAGAGATGCTAAAGCCTCTCAAATTCCCACTTAATCAGTTGCTCTATCATCTAGTTGTCAGCCAAGTCGTGCTGATAAAGGTAAATGAAAAGCAATAATAAGTTCTCCGGATGATCTGATGAGCAAAGGTACATATGATGAAGATGACTCAGATGATGAGAATCCAAAAGCCAAAGAAAAGAGGGTGGCTGATGAACTTAGAAGACTAGCAGCAGAGAAATTGGCACTTGAAGAAGTTGTTGCAAATAAGATCGATCTATCTCCTTTGGAACATCAAAAACAACTTCAGGAGGAGATCAAAGCTGAAAAAGCTTTACAAGAGAAAAAGAAAAAGTTCTTAGATGCTAAACAAGAAAAGTGGATATGCCCTCGGCATCAAAGAATACATCCAGATAAGATCACTTCAGTAAGACTAAAGAAAGTCAACAATGAAATTTTTCTGAATATTCAGCGCAAAAATCTTCCTCTCTTTAATATATACACAGTCAGGCATGTCAAACTCAACTGTGCTGTCTCTGAATGGGCTGAAATAATGGCTTGTCTCTCTAAACACAAGCTGACTGATGATATTGAGTTCGTTCAATGAGAGATCTCCAAAGTGATCGAATTTTACGAAGAAGAAGTGAAGAAGAAGGGATCTGATGTTGAAGTCTTGCCACAGAAGGAAAAACCCTCAAGAGCTGAGAAGATAAAATTTCAGAGAAGGAGGCTCACACACAAAAAGTCTCAGCAACAAATCTTGGAGCTGATATCTCTTAGGGAGCTTCCCAACTGCAAAGGCTTTGACACTTCCTTACCTTCTGGATTCATTCCTGAAGTGGGTAAAGTTCTCTCAAATCCAAGGGCATTTTACTTTCTTGATGCATACGATAAGATTCGTGATATCGCGTAAAATATATATAAATATTATGCGATATCGGGTTGGTTTTAGCCGGAAATTGTGCATTTAATTGTAAAAAGGTACGTTTACCATTTCTATTATGTTTTGCAGGCTAAAAAGGTGAAATATCCAAATAATCGAGAAAAAAATAAAGGAAGCCCAAGAAAGTCGAGAAAGTAAAAAAGAAATCGAGAAAAAATAATTGGGCCAAAGAAAGAAAAGAAAATACAAAAGAAAAAAGAAGCCCAAAAAGAAGGAAGAAAGAAAAAGAAAGAAAAGAAAAGGCCCAAGTTCAAAGCCCAAAAGAATAAGAAAAAGGGTCTAACCGGGCGTGAAAAAGGGCATCGCGGCGCGACAGAGTGGAGCGTAGCGGCGCGACGAACTCAACCGGATAGGCTCTATCTTCTTGCCACGTGTTGTCGCGGCGTGACCAAAATGCCTGTCGCGGCGCGACGCGCCTAGATTACGTCAGATTCGAATTTTAAAAGAAGAAGGATCGGGGTAAAACTCCTTGTCGCGGCGCGACACTTGCTCGTCGCGGCGCGACACCCCTGTTTTCCGAAATCTATTTAAACAAACTTCCAGATCTGAAAAGGGGATAACCACCCCTCATTATCCACCATAATACGACATTCTAAGTACAAAAACATCCCAGAAGCTGTGGAGCACGGATTTGGAGTATTTGAGCTTGAAGATTGAAGATTGTGGCTTATTTAGCTTTGATTCATACGGTTCTATCATTCTACTCTTTTCTAAATGTTATTTTATGATTTCCAGAATGTTATTATGTTGATTTTAGGCTAGAGTTCTCAGTGTTCCTCCCTAGAGGAAATGATTTCTTGGATGGTTGGTTAGTTTATGTTTAAAGGATCCAATTTACTATGTATTTGTCTTGCAAGTTTTATCAGAGATCCACATGTGTTCTAGTTTATGTTTTCTAATGCTTATAATCTGAGTTTTTACAAATTGGAAGATCAATCCATTTGTACGCTTGAATCTTGATTAATTAGGACCATTAATTAATCTTGACTAGTGGTAGAACAAACCCTAGGCTTAGGCATAAAAAGATTGAAACTTTAATATGTGTGATTGACACATGATGACCTTTGTGTGTTGATTTAATGGTAAATTGATCTAATTAATCATTAAAAGATAAAATCTTGTTTGATTCGAACTAAACGTGTTAATTGTGCTTTTTGTTAATCTCTTGACCAAAGAAATAGTAATTGGCATAATTATAAAGATAAGAACTCGGACCAAGATTCTAATCACTATAGAAATCGGTACATAGTGAATTGGTATCCATTGCACTTATTTAATTAAAAGAATCAACTTGACAAGAAAGAATCGAATTTAGGGGGGACACGTATTCATTTAATAGTTTTATCTCATCAATCTTAGTGCTTTGCAATTTAATTGGTTTGTTTTGGTAATTTAGTAGCGTTAGTAATTCATTTAAGCCATAAAGTTTGAATCTTGATCACAAATTCCCTTTAATTTAGTTTAATTGCTTTAGTTTAGTATTTAGTTGCATTTATTTTATATTTAGTGGTTTATTTTAGTTAATTCTAAGTTAATTCGATACAAATCAGTTTAGCTCCCGTTCCCCAAGAGTTCGACACCTGACTTATTAACTATATTACGAAACGATTAGGTACACTTGCCTATTCGTGTAGTTTTTGGTAATTAATTCGGTAAAAATATAAATTTAAAACTAGTACGTAAAACGCACATTGGCTTTTTTCACTTCTTTTTTTTCTACAATGTTTATAAAAATTAAAAATTCAACTCAGTCTAATTTTGTCAAGCTTAGACTCAAAAAGGGCTTAACCTTATATTTTATTGCAGCAATTCAAAAATTAAAATTTGGATACTATAAATAGAAATTTCTAAGTAATGACAAAAAGACACAAATACTATGCATAACAGCTAGATATACCCTATGAATTGTTTATTAATCAAACATTTGAAATTCTTAAATAATATCTAACTTTTAACTCGAATGATATTAAAAATTTAAAATTTAATGCCCAAATACAATCAATAATTTACTACGAGGATAAATAAATTTCAAGCGAGGAATCTTTTTCTAACCCTTACCCCTGATTTATATTTCTTGCATGGTTGTTTATGTTTCTTCACATGCTTGATAACTTTTCTAAGTTAATAAAATCACAAGAGTTTTTAAATTGGTTAACAAACTCTCACGCGTACACGAGTAACAAGACAATATAAACATGGTAATTATATTTAAAGTGAAAAATTGGTTTTATCACTTACTTTATTAATCAATTATTAAAACTTGGTTTTAATCAAGAAACAAAAGCCCGTTTCCTAAAAACGTAAATCACGCACCATCCATAAGATGACACCACCCGATTCTAGTGAAGCATGGGTTGATTGTCTAGCTAAGCACGAGTTATTCCATGCGTATCTGTGTGGAAGGTGAGTGTGGAGACTTGGGGTTGTTGGTTGTCGAGCTTAGCATGAGCCAATGATTGTCGAGTTTGCTACCGTGTATCTTGTTGGACAATTTACAATTGCAAACTAAAATCCTTATGTGATTGTCGAGCTAAGCACGAGTCAACCAAGAATTTTAATTTGGGATTGGTATAAGTAGGGATCAAACATGCCAACCGACCGTTTTATGTCATTGGATCCTGCAAGTGTCTAAGAGTTGCAATAGAGATTGCAATCGGTAAAATGGTTACCGGCTTAAATAGCTTCATGAAGTGATCTGCGGTAAAGCCGTCATGTAGTGGAGTGAAATATGGTTGTTAGCCCTTGTTAAGATAAATTGTTTTTCTAAAAGTTTATGGGTAATTATTTTAACGAGGATTATATCGAACTAACTAAAACGTGTATTCTTGTTATTTATAGATGTCAAACCATAATAACACCATGTCAAACTATTCGCTTCGTATGTTCCTACAAAGAGAGAAACTCACGGGAGTGAACTTCGTTGACTGGCTTAGGCAATTGAGAATTGTCCTTCGCTATAATTCAAAGTTGCACATCCTTGAAGAACCTCTTCCGGAGCCACCTGCTACCGACGCGACTTGGTCCATCCGATGCACGTATGAAAAGCGTGTTGAGGACACACACGATGTTACCTGCCTCATGTTGTCAACTATGAGCACGGAGTTGCAAAAGAACTTTGAGCACATGAGTGTGTACGATATGATGAACAAGTTGAAGGACATGTTCCAACAACAAGTTAGGGAGGAACACTATGAGTGTTTTAAAAACCTAGTCGGTTTAAGAATGCGGGAAGGTAGGAGTGTGAGTGCCCACATCCTTAAGATGAAGGCGTATGTGGACCAAATGGAGAGATTAGGTTTTCCCATTGGGAGGGAGCTTGCTGTGGATATAGTACTGCAGTCCCTACCCGCATCATATGATCAGTTTGTCATGAACTACCACATGCATAATATGGAGAAAACCTTAGGTGAATTACATGGCATGTTGAAGATTGCCGAGTCTGACATGGCGAAGCATGAATCCACCTCTTCCATTCCTACCACGAGTTCAAGGGAACAAGAGAAAAGGAAGAAGAAACCGACACAAACAGGAAAGGTTGGAGTGTCCAAGCCTATCCTCAATGTTGAATCTAAGGACATAGGTTATGTGCCTGATGAAGAGATTCAAGGAGTGGTTTGCTACTTTTGTGGAAGATTTGGAGATTGGGCCGTCACGCCTGCCCTTCGTGCCGAGAGGATATTAAACTTCTAAGGGAAGAGAGAGTTAATTTCCCCTCTCAAGGTACATTCATTGCTAATTCTTCTATTTCGCTGGGTTGTTCACCCGAGCTAATTAATTCACGTTTGTCACAAATTTATTTTGTTACAAAGTGTAGGTACCATTTAAAAGAAGAAAGAAGAGGATGAACAACCGGATCTCTAAAAGAGGAAACTTAATAGATTGACCTCTAAAGAGAATTGGGAGTTGAGATCTCGCCTATTGTTACCAGTTTAATTATTACTTTGTTTTGATCCCTGCGAGGCAAGTTGAGCTTTTATTGTATGTTCATGAAGATGATGGATGAAATTTTGAATTTTGGGTTGTAAAACTTTTTCCCATTATTTATTCATTTTCGAAGTTTATTCATGTCATAGCTTATGTTTCATTTTGGCCTTCAAGGTGCATCATTCAACATTTGATGACGATGAATTCATACTTGAAAATTGAATCTTGTTTTTGAAAAATATTTGTTGATTGATAAAAATCAAAATTATCCTTGTCACGACATACATGTTACAAAGTAATAAAGATCATGAATAATTGATTCTAACTCCAAAGTAGTTTGGATTAGTTGTCTCTATGTCATAATCTACTTAACCATATAAATAAGACAAGTATCGCCTAGATCAATGTTGTTCGGATCTTGGAATGGTTTAACCTCGGGTTGAACATCTGATGCTAATCTTATTTATTAAGGTAAGATGATTATGAAACCTTGTTGGGTTTTCGTGGTCTAAAATCGCAAAGGAAGCAAAAACGAGTAGGAAAATATTTTCAAAAGTTGACCACGAATGTGCCCACCATATGGACCAAAACTCTAGGCATGGCTAAGCAACAAAATAAACATACAAAGAAATAGAACTATACCCTCGATGCTATCTTCTTTGTACGCGCGGGTTTGAAGTTTGGAAGTCTTGTGCACTAACGTGTACACCTCTATCGATGTCCACACCAAGTCTTGATCTTTTCCCACTTGCTAGAGTGTTAGGTATGCCAACCTAAACACCACAAATATGATCTACACAAAAGAACCAAAGCCTTGGATGTATTTTGTGTGTTTGAGAGAGTTATGCAAATTATATTAACTTTGTGTATTTCTTTCAAGCAACCAAAATCATTAGACTTCATGTAGTTTATATAGAACTCAAAATTAAGTTCAAAAATTGTGCAACAATTAATCTCATGGCTGTTACATGATCAATACACATAAACACACTTTAACTAGCTTTGAAAGCCTAGTTAAGAGGCTGTTACTGCATGAGGCACGGCCGTGCCTCACTAGGTACGGGCGTGCCAGCCCAAGAGGCCACGCCCAAGTCACGCCTGACTTGGGCTCGTGCCTGTCCATTGGGCACAGGGCATGGGCGTGCCTCCTAGAGGCACGGGCGTAGCTAGCCACAGGCCACGCCCAAGTCACGCCCGACTTGAGCTCGTGCCTGCCCGTAGGGCACGGCCGTAACTCATAGAGACACGGGCGTGCCTTGGCCCACCAGAACCAGTTTCTGGTTTTCTCTCTTATTGGACCATCCGTGATGCCGGAATCGATACTTGGCATGTGACCCAATAGGCCCTTGCTTCATCAGCCATGATACCAACTCGTGTGTGTGTTAGTGGGCATAATCCAACAGACTCCCACTTGCACATGACAAACTCACGAAAGGCGTCACTGACAGAGAACGGCCTCTAGGAAGGCATCTATGTCCCCAAGTCAGCACAGGGTTTGTCTTCCCAAAACAAATACCTAACCAAAAGGAAAGGTCCTATAGATAAGTGATTATATACCCCTTCGTTCACGATATCGGTTGTGAATGCAGGTCATGGAGCATGATCAACCCCAAGTCATTCACGATTATGTTTCTCGATATAGACTATGTAACACCGTATTTTCACCTAGAAATTTTCATTTAAATTAACACTGCGGAAGCGTTTACCAAAACATAAAAGTATTTACAACTGAAGTTAAACCACTGTTTAACAAAACCACTTAGTTTAAAATACAGTATTACAAAAACTACGGCTCGTCACAATTCCAATCAGAGTTCCTGTCAATTATCCCCCAGGCTACACCCCCTCACGACTAAACCGCAGAACTCACCAGCCACCTGTAAAAGTAGTGAGAGGTGGGGGATTAGCACAAAGCTAAGTGAATGGAAGTAAACCAACACAGATATACTACCAAATAACCGCAGATATCAAGAACCGGAATCACATAATCACCCTGGGAAGAACGGCGGATCTACAGATCCTTCAACCAATGCCGGCCAAAGCAAAGGTTTACCGTTAGCTTATTTGCTATTCTCACACAGTATTATCCTAGGTTGCAACAAATGCATCCAACGATCACAATACTGATTAGCTGATAGCAAACCAGCCCAGCCTTTAGTCTTGCCAAGCTGACCACCCCCAACTAACATGTATACATATCACTGACGCAACAATTAATTAACAATCAACAGTTAATAATTTATCAGACAAACAGTCTATCCCTGCGTCAAACCAACAACAGTTACAACCCAAGGCAGTTACAACTAATAACATTTGTGAGTAAACGTCCACTCACCTCGAGTTCTCGAACTCCCACTCAGTGGTCTAATATTACTGAGCCTTGTCCTTTCCTGAGATCAGAATAAACTGAAATCATTAACCGATTCATAACTATATGTCAAACACATAAATTTATATCCTTTTAATCAATCATAAGCATGTATGATTCAAATATGTATAAACATATATCATATAGTTAATATATTAACTTAAACCAAGTAAAACATATTAAAAACAAACATCTTTCTGAAACAGTGCTCGTCGCGCCGCGACCAGTATCGGATTTGGGTTGCAGATTCTTGGTACCGGATTTCCTTGTCGGATTCTCACAAAACCCGGATTCTCGGGGTCGGTTTGCAAAATTAATCGGATTCCCAACAATCCGAATCCAAACAATCGGATTTCACCTCGTCGCGCCGCGATCCTCAAACGTCGCGCCGCGACGTCGGATTTCCAGCCCTCCTTCTTCCTTAAACTGTCGGATTTGCAGCTACTTCCACTATTTCAAAATCCGATTAAACACTAGGATTTCCACAAGAACACTCCAAAACATGTATAAACATATTATAACATGTAATCAACAACAAGAACACATCATAACCAATTAAAACACAAATTCAACCAAAACCCATTTATCAAGTTTACACATAAACTCCATCCATGGCATCTTCATGAAACCAATTGAAGTTTAATAATAAAACATGACAAAATGATCAGCATCATGCCAGAAACATCATCATACCTTTGTTTTGGATTAACTCCCACAAATCCAATCTTTCACTTTTCCAAGTTTACACTTTTCTTGGTTTTTCTTTCAAAGCACACACAACACACAACTGTTGGTTTTCAAATGGGAAACCAATTTTAGAAGTTAACTCACTATAAACCCACGTATTCAATCTCATAAAACCAAGCAGAAGGTGTCCATGTACTACATACACATACACATGCAACACACATACTCAATTCCTTATATATATATTCGTACACATGCACATATGTATATATAAGTAAATATCTAATATTTAATTTACTAACTCTAATTAATACCATTAATTAAAATCATTTAATTAAATGATAACAAGCAAAATCAAACCTTAATCACGTAAAAACGTACCATGGCCTACGTAAGCACTAGGCCCAAAATTAGGATGTTACAAATCCTCTCTCCTTAAAAGGATTCCGTCCTCGGAATCTCACTGTACACACATCAATCACGATGTCAACTCTTTATATCCTCTGCTTTTTTTTTCAACTGTTAATACATAACCATACAAGTCTTACAGCTTATCATCAACCAACTGTTAGTTCATAACTCTCGTTTTCAAGCATCCCTGAATTTATGTCTGACTCAATCATAAATCCCAATAGCTTCCAATCATTTGTCATTCTTCATGCCAAAGCATTCACATATCGTTTATCACTTACTTCAAATCAACAAGTTGAAGTATCATCACCACAATCTCACAACTTCACACAAAGTCTTCTAATATCCCATCGTCAGAATTTAGTTCACCCACACAATCATTGTGTTTCTCAAATAGTCGTGTTACAATCACACACTCAATTATCCATGAGGATAATCTTGTCACACTGTTCAACTTTCGTTTCAATCCGCGTTTGTAAGCTCTTCATAAGTTTAAACAAATCTCCATTTTCCGTCACAAGCCATCAAATATGAATCTTCATATCTTTAAATCATCCCTTTTAATCACTCAACTAAATCCATCTGTCCAACAGATACCGTCTCACTGTTAGTAAAATACTGAATAGTCAATGACTACTCAAAACATATCCAGGTTTCCCTTTATTTGATCAAGTCAAATAAAATTTCCATCACGTCTTGTTATTATAACCCCATCAGATATCTCAAATATCTCAAGGTTACATAAGTTTCAGGTATACCACTTCAATTTACACACCATATGTCATATCTCATATTACATACTATTTGGATTCACATAGTATACCATCAGTACTCAACCCTCAGGTTATTACTCCATAATATAGCATTGGCAACAAAATTTATAATTCCAAGTAAAAGTTCAACTTCAAAGTTTTAGCAAAGGCACTTCCTAGCAAAGGCAATCTCCAAGCATAGGCATCCCAAGCAAAGGCATCTCCAAGCAAAGGCATCCCAAGCAAAGGCATCTCCTTGCTCAAAATTCACAAGTTTTTCTCTCCAAAAGTTCAGGCCATTACAATCCTCTTCTTTCTTTCTCTATCTCAAAGGTTCCAATCTTTTCATTCTTCAAGACTTTCTCACAAAGGAAATCTTGATTCATCCACTAAGTCAGAGATACTTCCAACTCACATATACAAAATGTTATCATCACTAACTCTTTCACAGATCAACACATCTGTCATCACGTCGTCTTTCAAGGTAACATTACATTCCACTATCACTTCCTCTGATTTAGTCCAATCACCGTCTCAATCGTTCGGATAACTTCTTCTAGTTAACCATTTAATATATTTCTCATTGACCACATCAATCACACATGTCTTTCCTTACAGTTAATATAACATCACTGAACTTATATCAGCTGCAACTTCCAAGTCATGGTAAAATTTCGTCTCGTGATATCTCAAATAACATAAGATATCCACTATACATCCAATCTCAAGGCATAGCATCACATTTCAAACCAACAAATGCGATTTCCCGTCATATCATAAAATTCGTTTAAAACCATCATTCATCCTCATGAATCAACTGTACTCATTAGATTATACATCCACTTATAATCTTCAGCACTCCTTATACCTGCACAATACTGCACACCCCAGACTCGCCCAATATGCAGTAATTCATCTCTGTCTTCTCTCTTTACACAATTGAATTCACATAAACACATAATGTGTATAAATCTAACAATACGCATTATATCATGCAATTGAATTAATCTGAGCATATATCTCTATGGTATATCATGCTCACTTAGCATTTAATCAAGTATCACACATACTTATCATCATACCATATCTTGATATATATAATACACAACTCATAATAGAAAATCATCTATTATCACTTAGTTCTATTTCTAGAGAATCAATCTCATCTAAAATAAACTCATACATTTTAGCACATACTATGCATAAAATATCCACAATTAACTTTAAAGTTAATTAACACACACATACAGGTATAAAGTTTTATCAAAACATACCCGTTTCATCTTCATCAACGGTGGCATCATCACTAGCCATCATATTGAACACCCCACCCTCTAGCACAGGAGGGTTCTTTCTCTTTTGCCCTGCTGATGATGATCCCCCAACTGCTTCAGCCCCAGTCCCCGTCCTAGTCTTCCTCTCAGAAGGACACTCACCAGCCCTGTGTCCCTCATTCTAGCAGTTCCAACACACACTTCGGGGAAAATTGCATTCCCTGGCTTCATGTCCTAAGGTTCCGCAACGTATACATCGCGTGGTCTGAGCAGTACACTGCCCAGAATGAGTAGATGTACACCGAATACACTGTTGCGGTTTCTGACCAGAACTTCCAGTGGTTACCCCACTATTCTAACTTCTCTGTGACTGGTTTCCTTGCTCATTTCTCTTTTGCTGACTACCAGTCTGATCATACTTTGACTTCTGCAAAGCCGCCTCTTCTCGATTTTGCTTATCTCTTGCTTGTATATCCCCCTCAGCAGACTTTGCTAAGGTGAAAGCCTGGGACAACGATCTAGCCAATCGAGTTGTGCTCTTGTACTCAGGAAGTAATGCTCCAATGAAATGTTGAACCTGGGAAGGTTCATCAGGCACCCACTGAGTCACAAATCTCAGTTTCGAATTGAACTGCTCAATCAATCCAAGAACTGTTTATACGTACACGATTGTCTAAATCCCATACCAGGTGAAAATCCCATGAAAGGATATGGCATCGATCATTGCGAAATCATCGGATAGTAGAATGGTTGAGACATCGGTTGAGAAACCGGTGGAAATGGTATCGATGCAGAAGGCATCCATGTATACACAGTACTAGTTGGAAAATTTGGTGGTATCTCAAGTGTAGTAGAAGCCACTGTAACAACCGGTGGTTGACTCACAAAATCCTGTCTCTGTTGATCCAACTCTTTTCTTAGATCTTGTAACTGACCCTCCAGTTGAAAGATGTATTCATCCCTCTCAACTCCAGCTGTACCCACAAGTCACATTAATCGGTTGTCAAGCCCTTCTATTAGTCTACTCAGTGGGGCAGGGATGGCTATATTTCTGGGAGCGAACTCCGGGAGATGTACCAATATTCTGTAAAGTTTCCACTGTTGCTGGGACAATAGGGCCGCCAGTTGAGTTTTCATTATCAGCCATCTGTAACAATCACAACATCTCACCAAGTGATTAGTTTAAAACCGTTAGTATAACACATACTAACCACCCAAGCAATACTCACATTCACCCTAATCTCCACACTCAAGGAATAATTGACCCCCAACTCGAGCCAAGATTTGGGAATGCAACACTTCCACTGTGCCTACATCGCCAAACCAAGGCTCTGATACCAAACTTGTAACACCGTATTTTCACCCAGAAATTTTCATTTAAATTAACACTGCGGAAGCGTTTACTAAAACATAAAAGTATTTACAACTGAAGTTAAACCACTGTTAAACAAAACCACTCAGTTTAAAATATAGTATTACAAAAACTATGGCTCGTCACAATTCCAATCAGAGTTCCTGTCAATTATCCCCCAGGCTACACCCCCTCACGACTAAACCGCAGAAGTCACCAGCCACCTGTAAAAGTAGTGAGAGGTGGGGGATTAGCACAAAGCTAAGTGAATGGAAGTAAACCAACACATATATACTACCAAATAACCGCAGATATCAAGAACCGGAATCACATAATCACCCTGGGAAGAACGGCGGATCTGCAGATCCTTCAACCAATGCCGGCCAAAGCAAAGGTTTACCGTTAGCTTATTTGCTATTCTCACACAGTATTATCCTAGGTTGCAACAAATGCATCCAACGATCTCAATACTGATTAGCCGATAGCAAACCAGCCTAGCCTTTAGCCTTGCCAAGCTGACCACCCCCAACTAACATGTATACATATCACTGACGCAACAATTAATTAACAATCAACAGTTAATAAATTATCAGACAAACAGTATATCCCTGCGTCAAACCAACAACAGTTGCAACCCAAGGCAGTTACAACTAATAACATCTATGAGTAAACATCCACTCACCTCGAGTTCTCGAACTCCCACTCAGTGGTCTAATATTACTGAGCCTTGTCCTTTCCTGAGATCAGAATAAACTGAAATCATTAACCGATTCATAAATATATGTCAAACACATAAATTTATATCCTTTTAATCAATCATAAGCATGTATGATTCAAATATGTATAAACATATATCATATAGTTAATATGTTAACTTAAACCAAGTAAAACATATTAAAAACAAACATTTTTCTGAAACAGTGCCCGTCGCGCCGCGACACAATGCCCGTCGCGCCGCGAAATCCGGAACTCCTCAATCGGATTTGGGTTGCGGATTCTTGGTATCGGATTTCCTTGTCAGATTCTCAAAAAACCCGGATTCTCGGGGTCGGTTTGCAAAATTAATCGTATTCCCAACAATCCGAATCGAAACAATCGGATTTCACCTCGTTGCGCCGTGACCCTCAAACGTCGCGCCGCGACGTCGGATTTCCAGCCCTCCTTCTTCCTTAAACTGTCGGATTTGCAGCTTCTTCCACTATTTCAAAATCCGAGTAAACACTAGGATTCCAACAAGAACACTTTCAAAACATGTATAAACATATTATAACATGTAATCAACAACAAGAACACATCATAACCAATTAAAACACTAATTCAACCAAAACCCATTTGTCAAGTTTACACATAAACTCCATCCATGGCATCTTCATGAAACCAATTCAAGTTTAACAACAAAACATGACAAAATGATCAGCATCATGCCAGAAACATCATCATACCTTTGTTTTGGATTAACTCCCACAAATCCAAGCTTTCACTTTTCCAATTTTACACTTTTCTTGCTTTTTATTTCAAAACACACACAACACACACACTGTTGGTTTTCAAATGGGAAACCAATTTCAGAAGTTAACTCACTATAAACCCACGTATTCAATCTCATAAAACCAAGCAGGAGGTGTCCATGTACTACATACACATACACATGCAACACACATACTCAATTCCTTATATATATATATAGATATATTCGTACACATGCACATATATATATATATAAGTAAATATCTAATATTTAATTTACTAACTCTAATTAATACCATTAATTAAAATCATTTAATTAAATGATAACAAGCAAATAATCAAACCTTAATCACGTAAAAACGTACCTTGGCCTACGTAAGCACTAGGCCCGAAATCAGGATGTTACAGACTAACTATGACTAACAAAACAAGTTGCACAATTGATCCACTACCAATTCAACTTGAGCACGACCATGCATTTTGATTTGTCATCAGCTTAGTCAACGAGGGGCCCAAGGATATCTCTCAAAGAGGAACAAATACTTTTGACTACACCGTCCTATCATATTAACAAGTTCTTGCCTGAAAACTTCCCTTATAATAGCCAGTTACGAACTCGTTAGAAAGCAATCTAAACAAGTCCAAGTTAATAATAAAGCAACGCGTGCATCTCCAGTAGAAGGATAAATAATATTATCATCTTGATTTACTCGTGATAAAATCCATGAAGTAAATTCAGGTACGGGTCCTCCAATTACTTAATCACCATTAAGTACAGGCTAGTGTTGCGTAAACAAGTATTCAATCCAAGATGAAAACTTTACCAACCACTCGCCTCGATCTTAATTCACTTCTTCCTTCCAATGAAGAACGACCGATCGTGGAGTATTTAGAATAAACAAGTTTATTCATGGAAGTATTAAACATGCAAAGATAGAACACAATAATGTTTCATAAAGTAACCGCACCATGCGTATATTAAATCCCAATTTAATAGTCATTACAATAAGAAGTACATTATTGCTTTAATGTTCTCAATAACAAATACAACTAAAACAATTAAAACAAGTCACTAGCAAATCTAATACCAATAGACTTAGCATGAGAATCATGCTTAACTTGTGACAAAGGTTTGGTGAGTGGATCTGCCAAGTTCCCCTTAGTCGGTACTCTACTAACCACAATGTCACCATTCTCGATGATATCACGAATAAAATGATATTTCCGAGCAATGTGTCTCGTACGTCGACGCGCTCTTAGTTCCTTAGCTAGAGCTACTGCACCCTCATTGTCACAGAAGATCTCAATAGGGTTAGCGATGCTAGGAACAACTCCAAGGTCTTGAATGAATTTCTTCATCCAGACGGCTTCCTTAGCAGCCTGGCTTGTAGCAATATACTCTGACTCCGTGGTTGAATCGGCCACGGTATCTTGCTTGGAACTTCTCCAACTTATTGCTCCACCATTTAACAAGAATACAAATCCAGATTGAGACCGGAAATCATCCTTGTCTGTTTGGAAGCTAGCATCAGAATATCCAGTAACTCTGAGCTCCTCCGATCCACCGAACACTAATAACATGTCGTTAGTTCTCCGAAGATATTTAAGGATGTTTTTAACTGCAACCCAATGACTCTGACCAGGGTTAGCCTGATATCTGCTCGTCATGCTCAAGGCATACGACACATCAGGACGAGTACATATCATAGCATACATGATCGATCCCACTGCCGAAGCATACGGGACTCGACTCATTTCCTCTAGTTCCTCTTGAGAACTTAAATAATGAGACTTGCTCAATGCCATACCATGCAACATAGGCAAATTCCCTTTCTTCGAATCTTGCATCTTGAACCTCTTCAAGACTTTATCTATGTACGTACTCTGGCTCAAACCAATGAGTCTTTTAGATCTATCTCTATAGATCTTTATCCCAAAATATATGTTGCTTCTCCCATGTCTTTCATAGAGAAGCAACTCCCAAGACAGGTTTTCACTTCCTGCAAGGTAGTCACGTCACTTCCTATGAGTAGAATGTCATCTACATACAAGACTAGAAAAACTACAGCACTCCCACTAGCCCTGACATATACACAAGGTTCATCCTTGCTTTTAGAAAAGCACCACTCTTTGACATTTTCATCAAAGCAAAAGCTCCAACTCCGAGATGCTTGCTTAAGTCCATAAATGGACCTCTTAAGCTTGCAGACTTTATTAGGATGTTTGGAGTTTACGTAACCATCAGGTTGTGCCATGTAAACTTCCTCTACCAACTTCCCGTTAAGGAAGGCAATCTTGACATCCATCTGCCATATTTCGTAATCGTAATATGCAGCGATAGCCATTAGTATCCTAATAGACTTCAACATAGCCACCGGAGAAAAGGTTTCCTCATAGTCCACACCATGAGTTTGAGTGAAACCCTTTGCTACCAGTCGGGCTTTGAAGGTGTCTACTTTTCCATCCATGTTAGTCTTCTTCCTGAAGACCCACTTGCACCCTAATGGCTTGTGGCCGGGTACCGGATCAACCAAGTCCCAGACTTGATTATCCGCCATGGATTGCATCTCACTGTCCATCGCCTCCTTCCACCTAGCAGACTCAGGGCCCGCTACGGCTTCCCGGTAGTTGGTCTGTTCACTCTGATCCACCAATAGTTCGTCGCCCTCGGATATGAGAAACCCATATCTTTCCGGCTCATTACGAACTTTACCAGATCTACGGATCTCTAATGGTTGTGTATAAGACACCTCATCCACCATTGGTTGAGGTTCCACTTCTTCCGGAGCGCCGACCTCAGAAGCGGTACTAGTGCCAACATCAGGTTGATCATTGGTGTCCTCTAGAATTTCTTCTAGATCGACTTGCCTCCCACTGGATTCTGCAGATACCAACTCCCTTTCAAGGAAGACTGCCCTTCGAGCAACAAACACCTTGTTCTCCGAAGGTTTGTAAAACAAATATCCTATAGAACCAGCTGGGTAGCCAATGAAAATACACTTCTCGGCTCGGGTTCAAGTTTGTCTTGAGCTTCACGTCTCACGTAAGCCTCACAACCCCAGACCTTGAGATAGGCTAGCGAAGGAACCCTTCCATGCCATATCTCGAACGGTGTACTTGCAACCTTCTTTGTTGGTACAAGGTTTAAGGTCCTAGCAGCAGTTTCCAAAGCATAACCCCAAAAACTTGCGGGTAGCTTTGTACGACTCATCATGGGCCGAACCATATCCAATAAAGTTCGGTTCCTCCTCTCGGTGACCCCATTTAATTGTGGTATCCTGTGTGGAGTAAGTTGTGAAATAATTCCACAACCCCTAAGATGATTAAGAAACTCGGTACTAAGATACTCACCACCCCTATCGGATCTGAGAATCTTAATCCGCTTGCCCAATTGATTCTGCACTTCGTTTTGGTATGTCTTAAACACCTCAAAGGTTTCAGAAATATGCTTAATCAAATAAAAATAACCATATCTACTGAAATCATCAGTAAAAGTAACGAAGTACCTACAGTTGTTTCTTGTAGCAGACCTGAACGGACCACACACATCCGTGTGAATAATGTCCAACAAGTCTTTGCCACTTTCACTAACGCCGGTGAAGGGCGCCTTAGTCATTTTGCCTAATAAACAAGAATCGCATAGTTCGCTTGACCCGTGGTCAAACGATTCCAAAATCCCATCTACTTGGAGTTTGGCGATACGTTTCTTGCTTATATGGCCAAGACGACTATGCCACAAAGACAACTTGTCCAATACACCTTTGGACTTAGAATCAATGTTCATGATTGATTTATTACCATCCAAACACACACTTGTTTCATAAATCCCACGACATGGATAAGCTTTAAAGTAATGAACATCATTTCTCAAACAAGAAATAATTCCATTATTAAAATTAAACTCATAACCGTCGTCATACAAAGCGTGAAAGTAAATAATGTTTCCTGCCACGCAGGGCGAAAAGCAAACATTTAACAAGGTAATAGCAAGTCCTGAAGGAAAGGCGAGATCAACACTCCCTATCCGCTCCACAGGAACCACATCTTGTTTCCCATGATCAGGTCAAGCTCTCCAGCACCCAGCGCCTTACTTCTTTTTAGCACCTGCACATTATTACAAATATGAGTGCCACTACCGGTATCAAGTACCCGCTCCCTTCGGTTTTACCCGCTTGAGCTCCTCAAGGTACTTTGGGCAAGAACGCCGCCAATGCCCCTTTTCCTTGCAGTGGAAGCACTCGGCTTCCGCAGGGTCCTCAGCCGGTGGAACCATCACGGCTTTCCACTTTCCCTTCGGGGCCGGGCTCGGGTTAGGTTTTGCAACGTTCCCCTTACCCTTTCCCTTAGAGGGGGAGCGTCTTTTCTTTTGGTTCCGCCTCCCTGGATAGCTAGGACGGGTTTGGACGAGGAGGGCTTCTTGGACATGTCAGACTCGACGGTCTTTAACATTCCGTGAAGCTCCATTAGGGACTTGTCCATGGCATGGACATGATAGTTCCACAGAAATTGTGAAAAGGAACTAGGAAGAGAACGGAGGATCACATCCACCGCCAACTCCCTCCCCAACGGGAATCCCAACCTCTCCAAGCGATTAACCAATGCTTTCATCTTAAGCACGTGAACGCTCACATTTCCACCCTCCTGCATATGACAATCGAAAAAGGACTTTAGGCACTCGAAGCGCTCTAGCTTAGCCTGCTGTTGAAACATTTCCTTCAGCTGGTTAAGCATGTCATATGCTCCTAAATGTTCCATTTGCTTTTGAAGCTCAGGAATCATTAACGAGAGCACAATGCAAGCCACTTCGTTCGTTTCCTTGACGCGCTTGTCATACACGTCTCGGACCGCCCTTGTCGCATTCGCCGCAGGTGCTTCCGGCAAAGGCTCCGCGATGGCCCACATCTTTTGTTCATACCTAAGGGCTATCCTTAGTTGCATGAACCAATCCATGAAGTTTTGGTCATCGAGTTTGGCCTTTTCGAGTAACAATTTTAGGGAAATATAGTTCGATGAAGATGTAGAAGCGTTGTTGGATACCATCTACAAAATTAGAGTACCAATTTTAGTTGTCAAATCCTTGTAGAAATAATTACCCATTAGTTTTAAAACTTAATTATTTGAACAAGGCTAAGAACCATATTTCACTCTATCTCATGACGGGTTTACCGCGTATCATGAAGTAAGTTATTTAGGCCGGTAGACAAATTACCAATTGCAACCATTGCAACTCTTAGATCCTTGCGGGATCCTTTCGACATCAAATGGCTAAGGCATGTTTGATCCCTTCATATACCAATCCTTTTATTATTTCTTAAATGACTAGGCTAGAGATCGACATAATTTAAGTAACATAAAAGAATTTGTAAGTCGCCCATCAAGACACACGTTTGTACCCTAGCCCAATCATTGGTTCGTGCTTAAGCTCAACTACCAATATTGCGGGTTGCCACACTCACCTTCCACACAACTCCACAAGGCATGACTCGTGCTAATGCTCGACAATCATCCAAGTTTCGTTAGATTTGGGTGGTGTCGTCTTACAGGTGGTGCGTGACTTACTTTTCGAGAAACGGGTTTTTGTTTTCCGGTTAAAATATTATTTTAACAATTTTGACAAATTAGCAATTTAAGTGAAAAAAACTCCTTTTAATCACCGTTTAATATAAACACCTTTTATATTAATGTTTTCCAATTCTTATGCGCGTAGAAATATAAACTCATTTATAAATATTTTGTTTTATATATATTTTCAAAAAATTCTCTAGCATGCAAATCCTAAAGAATTCAAATATAACACAACCACGCATAAATATAGATAAAGACCTGGTAACATGCCCAAATCCTAAGTGTTTTCCCCGTGAGCCAAAACGGGGAAAACATAGTCAATCTAGGGACAACACCAAGGGATGCTCCGTCACGATCTCCACTCCGGCGAATCTCCCGGACTTGGTTCGTCAAGACGCCAACACCGTGTCTCCCGGTCGGTTTTGATGCAATATTACATATTTAAAATAATCTAAGTACGAGTACATAATAAAAAGAAAACGACATGCAAGTCGCGATCCTAATAATCTATTACGAGTACAAAGTTTTAAATAAACAACATGCAAGTCGCACCAAATATAAATATTACAACATTACGGCACGCAGGCCAAAACCAAAACCAACCACAAACAACACAAAGGGCTATGGGCAATACAAGTTACCGGGCTACCACAACAAACACAACCAAACGAAAGCAATGGTGTGCCACAAAACCATGTCCAATAAAGATATATATTTTGATCAAGATTGCAAAATAACACTTAAGGCATAACAAGCAATCCTTGTACATATCTATTAACAATTTTAATTCACCTTTAAAATTGCATATTCATATATACACCTAAAAATATATGCTTTTGTGAACTTCATGCCAAGTCACACAAAACATATAAAATTAGGAATCAAAATATAGTGGGGATTATCAGAATCAAGACTAGTCTAACACCCGAATTTTAATATATTTAAACACATTGTTTCAAAAACCAATTTTGACCAAAAAACCATTAGGAACGGGTGTACCCCAGAGGGTACGGGCGTGCCTGCCATTTTGTTAGTGTACAGTTTAAACAATTTTAAACAGATTACGAATTCTGCCGGCACGGCCCGTACCCCCACTGGTACGCCCGTGCCCCGGCCACCGGCACGGTCCGTACCCCTAGAGGTATGACCGTGCCCGGTCACCGGAAAACCATTTTTTACAGAAAACTCAGAAAATCCGGTTTAACTCCAAAAGTGCAAAGCCATGTTAGAGATGGCTCTGATACCACTGTTGGGTTTTCGTGGTCTAAAATCGCAACGGAAGCAAAAACGAGTAGGAAAATATTTTCAAAAGTTGACCATGAATGTGCCCACCATATGGACCAAAACTCTAGGCATGGCTAAGCAACAAAATAAACATACAAAGAAATAGAACTATACCCTCCATGCTATCTTCTTTGTACGCGCGGGTTTGGAGTTTGGAAGTCTTGTGCACTAACGTGTACACCTTTATCGAAGTCCACACCAAGTCTTGATCTTTTCCCACTTGCTAGAGTGTTAGGTATGCCAACCTAAACACCACAAATATGATCTACACAAAAGAACCAACGCGTTGGTTGTATTTTGTGTGTTTGAGAGAGTTATGCAAATTATATTAACTTTGTGTATTTCTTTCAAGCAAACAAAACCATTAGACTTCATGTAGTTTATTTAGAACTCAAAATTGAGTTCAAAAAACGTGCAACAATTAATCTCATGGCTGTTACATGATAAATACACATAAACACACTTTAACTAGCTTTGAAAGCCTAGTTAAGAGGCTGTTACTGCATGAGGCACGGCCGTGCCTCACAAGGTACGGGTGTGCCAGCCCAAGAGGCCACGCCCAAGTAACGCCTGACTTAGGCTCGTGCCTGTCCATTGGGCACAGGGCACGGGCGTGCCTCCTAGAGGCACGGGCGTACCTAGCCACAGACCACGCCCAAGTCACGCCCGACTTGAGCTCGTGCCTGCCCGTAGGGCACGACCGTACCTCATAGAGGCACGGGCGTGCCTTGGCCCACCAGAACCAGTTTCTGGTTTTCTCTCTCATTAGACTATCCATGATGCCGGAATTGATACTTGGCGTGTGACCCAATAGGCCTTTGCTTGATCAGCCATGATACCAACTCGTGTGTGTGTCAATGGGCATAATCCAACAAACCCTTCACCATGTTTAAAGTGTGAGCGATGCTTGTTTGTAAGATATTGATCACACTTCGTTGAAAATTCCGTACAAGCGCATAACAAAGAGAAACTAATTAAAGAATCAATTGGGTAATATAGATAGGATACTTAGATCTAGTTGAGATGCTAAAGTACCTTAGATCTATATCTATGACCACATTATGAATTGCAGGATTGTCTCGCAATTCATTCCTTGCATAGACACATTCATACATGGTGTCACGTTGAAGGAAACCGGATATTGTTGAAAATGATCCGGTATATAATGGGTCAAATACGTGTATTCGAGTTGTTAGCATACACATTAAAAGTGACTAGCCATGTCTTTAATCTTAAACCAACTTGAAAGTCTATTTAGCACCTTATTAGATATATCTTGAAAGAGTTCTTTGCTTGTATATATCAAAGTTTGAAGATTTTTCAATCTAGATTCAGTGGGAGATTGAAGAACTTAAATGGTGCTAATATATTTGAGAAGTTCTTATAGGTTTTAGATATTTAACCTTGCGAGAACAATGTTTTTTTGCTCTAAAGGAAGATAATAACTAATAAATTCTAGTGGAAGAACGTGAAACTTAAATGATAGACTTGATGTTGGTGCTAGCATATAATCAAGTATCGGCTTGACAATGCCGGTTATCCTGACCATGATTAATTACTTTCAAGGTTGATAGAAGTCATGTAGCCAAAAAGATATGGGTTCCTCACATCTAAGTGGCAATGACTTGATGGTGAGTCTTGTTCATATCACCATCTATTGGAAGGCATAATGGGCCATGTGTTCACTAAAGGTATAAGAAGTAATTAATCATGAGATGAAATCCATTTTAAGTATGCAAATACTTTGCTTGATTCCGTACCAAGGTGCAAACCGAGATGGTGTAAATGGAATTAACATGGATTGTATTGTAGACTACTTCAAATACCGACTAGGGGTAAAAGTTTCATGATGGTTATCATGGAAACTTTTCCTAGTGGTCATGTTGAAGGTCATTTGATACTCGCTGCTATTATTGCCCTCTTATGGCAATAAAAGATAGTGCACCGATATAAAAAACCGCGTTCCTTCATGGAACTATGTATTGAGGAAGTGCTTACCACACTCTCCGAGGGTCTTAGATATCCGTAGTATCCAAATTAAGTCTACAAGTATGGATAAGTCCCTTGGACTTATACTAACATCGTAAAAATAAGATATTTGCTTTCAAGAGAGGATCAAAGCATAAGTCTTCTAGAAGCATAGATAAGACTTTTACATATGTCAAGGCTAGTGGGAGTTTTTGTTGTATATCTAGAAGTATGTATTGATTGAAGATAATGTCCCATTGTTAAGCATTCTATGAACCTGAAATAGGGAATTATTGTATCATGATAATACTTAAAGATACAAAAAATTTGGAAATTTTAAATTGCAAGAAATATTTGTTATATGTTATTGATGTTTGACGACAAGAAATAAGACTTGGAGTAATTATTACTCTAATACTAATTTCTAATGGGATAAACTGTCGATCTTGATCAAAGTTGATGATCCTACTTTGTGGTGTTGATTATTGATTATTAGAAAAGTTCTTAAATATCACTGATCCTATTGTGAACTCTTATGACAATGAGGATATGAGTACTTTAGTACTTCGTTATATGATCTCTACGGATACTTTGAATAGTAGTCTAGTCAAAAGATAATTGTGAGGATAACAAGAATACAAATGGATGTTGCATGGCAAATCCATTGAATAAGCCGTTGTCATAATGACTAGTGATGTTTGACATACTAGGTCATGTATCATTTCTTATGCTTATGATTTGGCTTGAAATATTGTTTTAGTAGTTGATTGTTTTATGTTAGCTTTGGGAACTGCAAGCAGTATCGTAACTTTTGATTGCTTTCGATATATAGGGGGACTATATATACGCAGATGCGGTTACTTTCATTAGTCTTTACTGTGTTCCATCTTAGCATGTTTAACCACTTCCCTGAGTGCATATGCATTCTAGATTTCCACAGTCAGTCATTCTTCAAGGGAAGGAAGTTTGAACTAAGACTAAGGTTAGGGTTTGGTCATGCATTAATCAAGGATTGAATGCAAGTGACGCAAAACCAACCTGTGCTTGAAATGAGTTTCAAGTGATTGGAAGACCCACACCTGAGTTCACTTCATAGATTATAGTCACAAGTGACTCGGGATGATAATATCCTTTCATCCTTAGACTGGAGATACATGTGTATCCAAAGCATGAGTCTGGTTTATTTTGATTGCTTTCAAACGTGGTTCGTAACTGCCGGGGCTGTGTAGTCAAAAGGATTTGTTCCTCTGGTTAGAGAGATATCCCTGGCCCCTCGATGATTGGGCGCTGACACCATATATGCATGGCCGTGCTCAAGTTACAATGATTTCAGATCAGTTGCAAACTTGTTATTTTGGTCACCACCAATCTAGAATCGAGAAACAGAATCGTGAACGATCTGGAGATTGACATTTATCCATGTCTCGTGTTCACAAGGATATCGCGAACAAAGGGATGTTTATGATTACTTATCTATAGGACCTTTTAGCCTTTCTAGGCTACCAGGATTTGTCAAGGATGACGTAACTCGTGCCGACTTGGGGGCAAGTATGCTTTGCTAGAGCCGCTACTTGTCTATGATGTTAGTAACGATGTATCATGTGCAAGTGGGAGTCTGTTTGAATATGCCCACTAATACATGTGCACTAGCATCACTGCTGATGAGGTAAGGGCCTATTGGGTCACATGTCAAGGGTAGATTCCGGTAACACAACCCAAACATGAGAGAATATGAAATTAGGGTTTCTGGCGACCTTCACGGGCCGTGAAGAGGTCGTGAAGAGAAACCCTCCACGAGGCTTCACCACCCGGACATGTAGTCGTGGGAGCACAGCCTTCACGAGGGCTTCACGTCTCATGAGAGCCCGTAAAGGTAGGTACCATGCTTTTATTGGACCACTCGTGGGCCCAATGAGAGTGTGCGGTGGAACCCGGCCTATGAGGCCTTCAGGAGGGCTTTACGGCCGGTGAGAGCCCGTGAAGGCAGAAGTCAAAGTGTCACTTTAAATTTATTGGACCTTTGTGTTGGTCCAATGAGGGGAAGCCTATGTGGCCGAACCTGATGACTCTTTCTTCCATAGATGGGTTTATAAAAGACACATATCTCTCTTTGGGGTGAACTCTTGCTTCTTGATACACATAACACTCATATATGGTTCTTGAGCTTCTAGTAAGTTGGATGAGAGTGTGATCACGTGAAGGCAAGTTCTCCTACTGTTGTGGTAGTTCCAGATTCACGAAGACATCGTGTGGTTCGTGTCTCGGGTTGTTAGAAAGACGGAATCTCGCTCACTTGGTGTGGACTATCAATAGAGGAGCTCGGTTTCGGGTTCTCGAAGATCCTCCTAGCTCGATGGATAGCTCCATCCATGGGATGGTATTTTTCTCTTCCCTCTCGTTTGTTTTAGTTGCTATATTTGTTTGTACTCACGATTCCCACTTGGGGAATACATGCATGTTGGTTTTTGATACCCGAAAACCCCGGTTTTGATGTCGTTGCTTCCCCTGCGTATGGGTGTTGGCGTTCATGGATTTCCTACTACGCAGACTTATCTCTTTCCCCTCGAGCCACCACGTGCGACCCATCAGACAACGGAAAATAAATCAGTTTCCTATGGCATTTAATGCTCGCTTTATGCTTACTCAACTAGTCCATCCCCAAAACCACGTCAAAATCGGACAAAGGCATTAAAAGAAACGACACTGGGAAACATCTACCATCAATATCAATTTCAGCCCCAGTCCTAGAAGTCGTAACAGGAACTATCTTACCATCTGCTACTTCTAACTCAAGTGTTACAGAAATAACAGTAGTAGGCAATTTTAATCTATCAAAAAATGCCAAAGAAATAAAAGAGCAATTCGCTCCAGATTCAAATACCACACGAGCAGGTAGGGAGATTATAAGAAACATACCGGTGATAACCTCATCGGTGGCAGTAGCATCATCTACTGTCATTCGAAATGCCCTACCCTCCGGTGTCAGAGGATTCTTTCTCTTTTGTCCTGCTGAGGATGATCCCCCAACTTCCCCTACCCTGTCCCCGTCCCGGCTTTCCTCCCCGAAGGACAATCACCTGCCCGATGCCCTTCCTTCTGACAGTTCAAACAAACATTGTGAGGGAACCTGCAATCTTTCGCCTCGTGGCCATGAGTTCCACAACACATGCATCGCATAGTTTAAGCAGTACACTGCCCAGTGTGGGTAGATCTACATCGGGTACACCACTGCGATTTTACATTCGTAACCCCCGTTGTCGTCTTCCAGTTCTGGCTTCCCTGAGACTAATTACCTTGCCATTTCTTCTTCTGTTGGTCATCTCGTTTCTGTTTATCTCTAGCCTGGATGTCCCCCTCAGCAGACTTTGCTAAGATGAAGGCCTGGGACAACGATCCAGCTAATCGAGTCGTACTCCTGTATTCTAGCAATAATGCTCCAATGAAATGTTGAACCTGGGAAGGTTCATCAGGCAACCACTGAGTCACAAACCTCAGTTTCGCATTGAACTGCTCTATCAATTCATCCACAGACATTTTCTTTGTCATACGCAATTCCATAAGCTCCTGCCTTATCTTGTTCAACTCGAATGCAATGCAATACTACTCACATAGTTTATCTCGAAATTGATCTCATGTAATCACATCCATCTGAGTGCTGGATAGATTTGTAGTGATAGAATCCCACCACACCATCGCCTTTCCCTTCAGCATCCTTGTAGCAAAACAAACTCTCATCCTCGTAATTGCAAGCATCCAGAATTCTAGCCAAAAACGGGTCAAACTGAAATTGACCCTCAAGAACACATAACATGGATTAGAATTGGTTGATTTGATCAAAATCAAGATTTGACCAAAATGGTCAAAATAGCCAAAAACGGGTCAAACTGAAATTGACCCTCAAGAACTGAAATTTAGTGTTCTAATTGTTCTTATGACTTGTTAGGATTGATTAGAACTCATATGTTTGATTAGAGGTAGTGTTTATGCACATGTTCAAAATTGGCCTAAATGTGTCAAAATGGCCAAAATGGGTTGAATCTGTTTTTACACATCAAGGACTGATTTTTAAGATTCTAATAAGTTCATATGACTTGTATGAATTGATTAGAATAATGGTTTTGAATTAAATTGGTCGTTTTGCTTGAATTGGTAAAAATAGTGCTAAAATAGGCTTTAAATAGCCAAAAATGGGAAAATGCTACCAAACAGAGGTTTTAAAGGAAATGGTCAGTTCCAATAGCTTCAATAAGTAATTTGGAGTGTGAATAATGCATTGGAAGTGTTGGAATTGATGTGTTTCAAGTTTTGGCCATATTGAACACATTCTTGCTATTTAATGCTTGAATTTTGTATGGATTGATTGGATAAGTGTTAGGAATGTTAGAAAGCACCTACAAGTGCCAAATGATGTTATGGAACACTGAAAATTGATTAGAGTTGAATTGTTATTGAAATGGACCAAAATGGTATTGCTGTGCAGAAACAGCATTTGTGCACTACTGCACGTGACGCGACGCGTCCAAGCAGTTCCTACACACATTGTTGTTTTGTGTTGTTCTTTCGCGTAGAAGTGTTTTGGTCATGGATATAAGCTAGCAAACAAGTTAGGAACATTGTTAGGACATTACTCTAGATGTCTTGATGATTTCCTTGCATGTTTAAATGTCTAAATGTAAATAATTTGATATAGGTGCTAACGACAACTAAAGCAAGCCGGAGTTGTGTAGTTACCTGTTATAAGCTCAACAGGTGAGTAACAGTTAACTCGAGCATGATATTAATAGTAGTGTAAGATCTTTTGTATGTTATAAACCAAGAAATTGTAGTTTGCATGTTTAAAGGTTTGATAAACCAATTGTGTGATACAAATGATATGTATGCATATTTAAAGACCAGAGTAGGTCTCTATTGTTATGTCAAGGGCCGGAGTAGGCCATTGTGTTTGTGATAAGGCCGGAGTAGGCCATTGTTTGAGTACCGGTACTACCTTGTAGAGATTGTGGTGCGGAGAATCGATGATCACGAATCTTGGTTCTAGCTAAACCGCCGCCCTCAATACTAACTCGGGGCTCTCAGTTTCCCACTGATCCCAAATGGGATATGTTCCCGATAACGCAATGGTGGACCGCTACCCGCTTCTCCACCGGCGCGGAGGAAGTAACGGTTTCCCCAGTGAGGATCATTGAGCCGGGCTTATTACCCTGCAAGACGTGATGCCTGCTGACAACCGGTGCTTCACCATGTGTTAGGATAGACTTGAATGAAGTTATGTGATTCATGAAATGTGTTTTGATACTGTTAATATACTGCTCCTGCTTTAATTGTTATTCACTAGTTATTTATAGCTAACCCTCTCATGTTCATTCCTAATGTAGGTAAATAGACTAAAGATGAGCACGGGTACATGCAGGGATGACATGTTAGGTTTTGGGGAACACTATGTAAAGACAATGATATTTAATAATTAGTGTAATGGTCGAACTAGTTGGTAAGGTTTGGAATGCTTGTTAAACAATACTTCTATAATACAACTTATATTTATATAAGTTGTATAATGTGAATTAAATATTAGCTTCCGCACGTGTTTAAAATGAAAAAAAAAATACTCTGATATTTGAAAAGACCAGCATTACAAGTTGGTATCAGAGCCTTAGTTTGAGTGAATTGAGTACTATATATAGTATTCAGTCTCAAACTCGGGTTCATATTCGACCATTACTATGTGTTCCCAATGGGTGGTATTGAGGTGTGAAGAGTGATTTATTTGTTTCATGCTATATGATAAGTAAAAGTTAAGATAAGATAAGAGTTATATATATGAAGTATACTGAAGGTTTTATTTTGAATGTGTATAGAAGTTTGATTCATTATGGAGGGATCTTCTGGAGATAAGGATGCGTATATCTTTAAGTTAGAGGCTCAGATTAAACAAGCCAACGAGCGTGAGTCAACCGGAGCGGGCAAAGAAAATCATAAGCCCACTAAATTCAAGACTTTCCTAAACTGCCAGCCTCATGTTTTCCATGGTCCAACCAATGATTCGTCAGCAGTTGAGACATGGATTAGAGATATGCAAAACACCTTTGAGTCTAGCAAATGCGACGAAGACAAGAAGGTAAATTGTGCCAAACGGATGTTCAGAGGTCGTGCATTGGCTTGGTGGGATACGGTGATTGCTGTCACACCATCAGCCACAATGGAGGCTATGACCTGGGATGGGATTAAGGAGAAGATTCGGGGGAAGTATTGCTCTGACTACGATATGCTCAGGATCGATAATGAATTCAGGGAACTTGAAAAGGGTGACAAGCCTTTGGAGGATCTAATCTCCAAATTCACTGATAAGTTGAGGTTTATTACTCATCTTTTGCCAAATGAAAAGGCAAAGATCGCCCACTTTGCCAATACTCTGAATATCGATCAGCTGTGAGATCTGTAGCAACTCTGGATGAAGCATTTGATAATGCTAGAACTACTGATGATGATTATACATGGAGGGCTAGATCTCAACAGCAACAGCACCAATCTGGGGCAGGTAAAAGAAAGTTTGATCAGCCATCGAGTCAGAAAGGAGGGGAGAGTGGTTCTGGTGGTAAATCACGTGGTAATACGTCTCAGAAGTCTGAAGACTGGGATTCGAGGTGTACTAAATGTGGGAAGAAGGGGCATCAATATAAAGAATGTAGGTACAAGGAAAACGTGTGTTACATGTGTCATAAACCTGGGCACCGTATTACATTATGCTCAACGTGGCCAGCCACGGGTGCTGGGGGTTCTTCGGCAGCTATGGCTCCGAACCAGGGAGGCGCTCCTCGTGCACCAGGGAGGCGCTCCTCGTGCACCAGGGAGAGCTATCTAAATGATGGCTGATGAAGCCAAGGATGCAGGTGATGTGATTACAGGCACTTATCTTATTAATAAAATTCCTTCATGCATTTTGTTTGATTCGGGAGCTACATACTCCTCTATCTCTAAGTCTTATCGTGAAAAGCTTCAATTGCCTATTTCTCTATTATCTGATTCTATTAAAGTTGAAGTAGCTGATGGTAAGGTAGTAAATATTACCGAAAAAGTTCCAACAACAATTTTGTATGTTGACGGGAATAGTTTCACTATTTCCTTTCTTGTTATGCCAATAGCGGGTTTCGATGCTGTTATTGGTATGGATTGGCTCAGTAGTCAAGATGCTAAGATCTTGTGTTCCAAGAAGCTAATCAGATTTCCTTTATCCGACGGTTCATTTGCTATAGGTCACGGGGAGAAGAGGGAGTCTGCCATTCCTATGATATCTGTGATTAAAGCTCAGAAATTAATTTCAAAAGATTGTATCTCCTACTTTGCATATGTGATTAATGCTGAGATAGGAGCAAAGACTGTTGATGATATCAGGGTTGTCTCTGAATACCCTGATGTCTTTCCTGAAGAATTATCGGGTTTGCTTCCTGTCAGGGATGTGGAATACCGGATTGATCTTGTTCCTGGAGCTACACCTGTAGCAAAATCTCCTTATCGACTCGCTCCATCTGAAATCCGGGAGATGATGTCCTAAATCCAGGAACTACTTGATAATGGCTTTATTCGCCCAAGTGCTTCACCATGGGGAGCTCCTGTTCTGTTTGTTAAGAAGAAGGACGGGACTCTCACAATGTGTATTGATTACAGGGAGTTTAACAAGCGAACTATAAAGAACAAATATCCGTTACCTCGCATAGATGATCTGTTTGATCAATTGCAAGGTGCCACGTGCTTTTCAAAGATTGATTTACGTTCTGGCTATCATCAAGTCCGAGTGCGGGAAGATGATATCACAAAAACTGCATTCAGAACACGATATAGGCACTACGAATTCTTGGTTATGCCATTCGGCTTAACCAATGCTCCTACTATCTTTATGGATATGATGAATCGCGTATGTCTCCCTTTCCTTGATAAATTTGTGATCGTGTTCATTGATGATATTCTCATCTATTCTAAATCCTAGGCGGAACACGAGCAACACCTTCGTCTTATTCTTGAGACACTTAAGCGAGAACAACTCTATGCAAAGCTATCTAAATGTGAGTTCTGGCTTAAGGAGGTCCATTTCTTGGGCCATGTTATATGCAAGGAAGGTGTTAAAGTTGATCTAATGAAGATTGAAGCTGTGATGAACTGGGAAACTCCGTAGAATCCTACTGAGATAAAGAGTTTCTTAGATCTTGCTAGATATTACAGACGTTTTATCCAGAATTTTTCTAAACTTGCTGGTCCATTGACCAAATTGACCCGCAAAGATGTTGCGTATGTATGGAATGAAGATCAGGAGAAAGCATTCCAGACTCTGAAGCAATTATTATGTCAGACACCAATTCTAACATTGCCTAACGAATCTGAAGACTTTATTGTCTATTGTGATGCTTCATATGCAGGTCTAGGTTGTGTTTTGATGCAACAAGACAAGGTGATTGCATATGCTTCTCGTCAATTGCAAACACACGAGAAGAATTATCCTACACATGATCTGGAGCTTGCAACTGTGGTATTTGCTTTGAAGATATGGCGTCATTACCTGTATGGCACCAAATGTATTGTATGCACAGATCATAAGAGTCTGCAGTATGTGTTCACGCAGAAAGAACTTAATATGAGACAAAGACGTTGGTTGGAGCTGATCAAAGATTATGACTGTGAAATTAAGTATCATCCAGGCAAGGCGAATGTAGTAGCTGATGCACTGAGTCGAAAGAACTCTCCTGCAACGGCTAAATTCATGAAGATGACTGTTGAATCTGATATCATTGCTCAGTTGAAAGTAGCGCAACAAGAAGCTTTGCAAGAAAAAAACTTGAAAGCTGAGACAATGGTTAAGATATCTAAGCAATTGGGAGAAGATAGTCGGGGTCTGGAGACATTTCAATCCCGAATCTGGGTACCAAGTCTTGGTGGCAATCGGGAGACAATCTTACACGAGGCACACAAATCTAGATTGTCTATTCATCCCGGAAGCACGAAAATGTATCAAGACTTGAAGTCTTTGTATTGGTGGCCTACATTGAAGCGTGACATAGCTTCATTTGTAGAAAAATGCCAAGTTTGTGCACAAGTTAAAACTGAACATCAAAAGCCTTATGGTAGTCTACAACAACTAGACATCCCGGAGAGGAAATGGGATCATATTACCATGGATTTTGTCACTAAGTTACCTCGAACTGCAAAGGGGCATGATATGATTTGGGTTGTAGTTGATCGCCTCACGAAGAGTGTACATTTTCTTGCAACTAATGAATCTGCACCTATGAATCGTTTGGCACAATTGTATATCAATGAGGTGGTGTCACGACATGGCATACCTCTATCTATTATTTTGGATTGTGATTCACGGTTCACATCTAACTTTTGGCATAGTCTTCAACGTAAACTTGGTACGCGCGTGAATATTAGGACAGCATACCATCCCCAGACAGACGGACAGTCCGAAAGGACTATTCAAACTCTTGAAGATATGTTCAGAACTTGTATTTTGGAATTTGGTGGTTCTTGGGATTCACATCTTCCCTTGATTGAATTTGCCCATAACAACTCCTATCATTAAAGTATAGGCATGCCACCATATGAGATGTTGTACGGTAGGCGATGCCATACACCTACATGTTGGTTAGAACCTGGCGAAAAGCAATACGCAGGTCCTGACATTGTGCAGATGACAGCTGATAAAGTCAAGATGGCACGTGAAAAGCTGAAAGCTGCACGAGACAGGCAGAAAATGTACGCGGATCCAAAACGGAGGCCCATTACTTTTGGACCGTGTAAAATTCTACAACGGGTCAATGAACAGACAGTATCACTTGAACTTCCTCCAAAGCTATCTGGTATTCATAACACATTCAATGTGTGCTATTTGAGGAAGTGCAAGGTTGATGATGATCAGATCTTACCTATGCAATAGTTGAAAGTTGATTCAGCTAAATGCCTTGTGGAAGAACCTGTTGAGATTTTGGAATCCAAAATCAAGAAGCTGCGTAAAAAGATGATCAAGTTAGTGCTCGTCAAATGGAAGCACAATTTGGGTCCTAACTTGACATGGGAGGCCGAGGATGAGATGAAAGCACGCTACCCGCACTTGTTCATTGCTGAGCAGATTCCGAGGACGGAATCTTCTTAAGGGGGGTAGATTTGTAACATCCTTACAAAGGGCCTAGACGCGTGCTGACGTGGTACGTGTAATAAATTAATAAATTGAATAAAATATATATATATATTTGTAGATATCAAAGAAAAATAACTAAAATAGTTATTTAAATGAGTAAATAAGATATTGATAATAATATAAAAGAATATTAAATGATTTAGAATGAGGTTTCCAAAAATATCTCCGTTAGTTGAAACGGGTACTCGTGCATTAAGTTGTAAGTTGGAAGGGGGAACAAGATAATGTGTTGTGGATAACTTAGAAGCAAAAAGCAGTCTAAATTACCCACATACACAGATATGTGTATCACCCACACACACAACCCTTCCAAAGCTCACTTCTCTTGTGTATGTGTTCTTATCTTCAAGCTTCCAAGGAGAAATCAAAGGAGATCAAGAGAACTTCTGATTCCAACATCAAATTCGTGGTCTACAATCTGTTCTTGATCCATCTTTATCATCTTGTTCATCCTTGTAAGTGTTCTTCTCCATGTTCTTCAAGATTTTAGGTTTTGATGGGTTTTTAGGTCAAACCCGAATTTGACCATTGTGGTCTGATTTTGAAGCTTCTAATGCTTCCTACAACTCATATAGATTCTAAAGAACACATAACATGGATTAGAATTGGTTGATTTGATCAAAATCAAGATTTGACCAAAATGGTCAAAATAGCCAAAAATGGGTCAAACTGAAATTGACCCTCAAGAACTGAAATTTAGTGTTCTGATTGTTCTTATGACTTGTTAGGAGTGATTAGAACTCATATGTTTGATTAGAGGTAGTGTTTATGCACATGTTCAAAATTGGCCTAAATGGGTCAAAATGGCCAAAATGGGTTGAATATGTTTTTACACATCAAGGACTGATTTTTAAGGTTCTAATAAGTTCATATGACTTGTATGAATTGATTAGAACAATGGTTTTGAATTAAATTGGTGGTTTTGTTTGAATTGGTAAAACTAGTGCTAAAATAGGCTTTAAATAGCTAAAAATGGGAAAATGCTATCAAACAGACATTTTAAAAAGAAATGGCTAGTTCCAATAGCTTAAATAAGTCATTTGGAGTGTGAATGATGCATTGGAAGTGTTGGAATTTATGTGTTTCAAGTTTTGGCCATATTGAACACATTCTTGCTATTTAATGCTTGAATTTTGTATGGATTGATTAGATAAGTGTTAGGAATGTTAGAAAGCACCTACAAGTGCCAAATGATGTTATGGAACACTGAAAATTGATTAGAGTTGAATTGGTATTGAAATGGACCAAAATGGTACTGCTGTGCAGAAACAGCATTTGTGCACTGCTGCACGTGACACGACGCATCAGAGGCTTAGACGCGACGCGTGCAAGCAGTTTCTGCACACATTGTTGTTTTGTGTTGTTCTTTCGCGTAGAAGTGTTTTGGTCATGGATATAAGCTAGCAAACAAGTTACGAACATTGTTAGGACATTACTCTAGATGTCTTGATGATTTCCTTGCATGTTTAAATGTCTAAATGTAAATGATTTGATATAGGTGCTAACGAAAACTAAAGCAAGCCGGAGTTGTGTAGTTACCTGTTATAAGCTCAACAGGTGAGTAACAGTTAACTCGAGAATGATATTAATAGTAGTGTAAGATCTTTTGTATGTTATAAACCAAGAAATTGTAGTTTGCATGTTTAAAGGTTTGATAAAGCAATTGTGTGATACAAATGATATGTATGCATATTTAAAGACCAGAGTAGGTCTCTATTGTTATGTCAAGGGCCGGAGTAGGCCATTGTGTTTGTGATAAGGCCGGAGTAGGCCATTGTTTGAGTACCGGTACTACCTTGTAGAGATTGTGGTGCGGAGATTCGATGATCACGAATCTTGGTTCTAGCTAAACCGCCACCCTCAATACTAACTCGGGGCTCTCAGTTTCCCACTGATCCCAAATGGGATATGTTCCCGATAACGCAATGGTGGACCGCTACCCGCTTCTCCACCGGCATGGAGGAAGTAACGGTTTCCCCAGTAAGAATCATTGAGCCGGGCTTATAACCCTGCAAGACGTGATGCCTGCTGACAACCGGTGCTTCACCATGTGTTAGGATAGACTTGAATGAAGTTATGTGATTCATGAAATGTGTTTTGATACTGTTAATATACTGCTCCTGCTTTAATTGTTATTCACTAGCTATTTATAGCTAACCCTCTCATGTTTATTCCTAATGCAGGTAAATAGGCTAAAGGTGAGCACGGGTACCTGCAGGGATGACATGTTAGGTTTTGGGGAACACTATGTCAAGATAATGATATGTAATAATTAGTGTAATGGTTGAACTAGTTGGTAACGTTTGGAATGCTTGTTAAACAATACTTTTATATTACAACTTATATTTATATAAGTTGTATAATGTGAATTAAATATTAGCCACCGCACGTGTTTAAAATAAAAAAATATATACTCTGATATTTGAAAAGACCGGCGTTACATAACACCGTATTTTCAACCCAAAAATTTTCAATTTCAAAACACTATGGAAGCGAACACAAATACAAAAAGTATTTACAGCTGTAAACATACAACAATTTTCAAAGTCAACCAGAGTTAAAATATCAGTATTAGAAAACTACGGCTCATCACAATTATAAACATCAGAGGCCTAGGAAATTACTCCTCAAGAAACCACTCTCAGCCGAGCCACTGACTTACCAAAATCGGAAAAAAAGTGAGAGTTGGGGGATTAGCACAAAGCTAAGTGAATAGAGTAAAACCACAGCAGATACATCAGCCACAACCGCATGATATCAACAACCAATAACCGTGTCCCGGGAAGACCGGCGGTTCTGCAGGAACTTATAACCAATTCCGGCCAAAGCAAAGGTTTACAGATAGTTCATTTGCTATTCTCACACGGTATTATCCTTAAGTTGCCACGAATGCATCAGAAGATCCCAATACTGATTAGCCGATAGCAAACAAACCCAGCCCATGTGCCAAGCCATAACTGACTTCCCAATATCATGTATACATATCACTGACGCAACAATTAATTAACAATCAACCAGTTAATCAATTATCAGATATAATATCTATCCATGCGTCAAACTACAAAAAGTTGCAACCAAACCAGTTACAACTAACATCATCTGTGAGTAAACATCCACTCACCTCGAATTTTCGAACTGCTACTCAGTGATCTTATTTTACTGAGCCTTGTCTATTCCTGAGAACACAACAGTTGGGTTTTGGTGGCATCTAGGGAACGCAGTGGAAACAAAAACGAGTATAAAAAAATTTCATTTGGTGCCACCAACACATCACCCAATGGACCACACTCTAGACAATGGCAAAGCAACCAAAAGAAAGGAACAAGTAAAAGAAATTATACCATACAAAATCTTTAGCTTCCTTGTCGTTGATGTTTGAAACGGAATGGACTTGAGAATACAAAGATGTACTCCTCTATCGGTATCCACACCAAGTCTTTTTGAATCCCACGTGCTAGTAGTGCTTGGACGCCACTAAGAGCTACACCATGTAGAACTAACACCAATTTGAAGATTGATGTGCCAATCTATCTTCAATTGTGTTATGTTGAGAGAAAGATATGAACCAATTTAGTATTGCATGTTCATATATTTTGTTACCAATATTCAAGATCATTCATGCATCATGTTCAATGTGTTAGAACTAGTCTCTTCATCATTTTCATTGCATAAAAACGTCTGTATATCTTCTTCTAACAACTAGCCATTAAGCCACACTTAAATTAGTCTTGAAAGACCAATTAAAGAGGCTATTACAGCATGAGGCACGGCCGTGCCTCACAAGGCACGCTCGTGCCAGCCCACGGGCAAACCCAAATCACGCCCGACTTGGACTCGTGCTTTTGCACTAGGCACGGCCGTACCTCCACGAGGCACGCCCGTGCCGGCCCCAATCGGTATGCCCTAGGCATGCCGGCCTTGGGCTCGTACCTGGCGTAAGGCACGCCCGTACGTTCACAAGGCACGGCCGTGCGCGGCCCAACCAAAACCCATTTTGACATTTTTCTCTCTCTTGTTCAAAGGTGTTGCCGGAATCAATACTTGGCGTGTGACCCAATAGGCCTATGCCTCATCGGCAGTGATACCAACTCGTGTGTGTCAGTGGGCATATTCCAACAAACTCCCACTTGAACATGACATACCTACGAAAGGTAACACCAACATAGAGTGGCCTCTAGGAAGGCATCTAGACCCCCAAGTTAGCATTGGGTATGTTGCTCATGACAAGTACCAACCTGTAAAGAATGGTCCTACAGATAAGTGATTATTCATCCCTTCGTTCACGATATCCATTGTGAATGCAGGTCATGGAACACTGTCAACCCCAAAACATCCACGATTATGTTTCTTGATCTAGACTAACTATGACGAACAACACAAGTTGCAAAATTGATCCACAATCAATTCAACTTGAGCACGACCATGCATTTTGATGTCATCAGTTCAGTCAACGAGGGGCCCAGGGATATCTCTCTAAAGAGGAACGAATACCTTTGACTACATCGTTCCGTCATAATAATAAGTTCTTGCCTAAAAACTTTCCTTCTAACAGCCAGTTACGAATTGCGTTAAAAAGCAATCTAAACAAGACCATGTCATTATTCAAGAAGCCCATGTATCTCCAGTAAAAAGACAAACAATATTATCATCCTGATTTACTCGTGATCATGTCCATGAAGTAAACTCAGGTGCGGGTCCTCCAATTACTTGATCACTATCAAGTACGGGCTAGTGTTGTGAAAACATGTATTTAATCCACTATGAATACTTAACCAACCACTTGCCTCGATCTTAATTCACTTCTTCCTTCCAATGAAGAACGAACGATCGTGGAGCATTTAGAATAAATAAATTTATTCAAGGAAGTAGTTAAACATGCTAAAATGGAACACAATAAAGGCTAACGAAAGTACCCGCTCCGCTCGCATTATCAAATCTCCATTTGATAATCGATACAATCAAAGCACATTATTGCTTTAATGTTCCCAATTCAAAACATATCAAATTCAACTAAACAAACCCAAGCCAAAGCCACTTGTAAACCAAGTGTATGCAAGCCTAGTATGAAAACTCATCACTAGCTCATGACTAAAGCTTAGTAAGCGGATTCACAAAGTGACGTCCATGCATACTCTAACAATTACCATATCTTCTCTCGACCAAACACTTATAAAGTGTGCGCCGGCAAGATCATTGTCCTTTCTCCAAGCCTTCGTGCTCTCATTGTTCCAAATAACCCAATAGAGTCACAATGCACAAGACTATGGTTCACATATATAAGCCATCATACTCTTATTTTCTCAAGAGAACCCAATAGAGTCAATGATGCTTAAAGAACCATTCTAGTTGATAACACTCCACTTAACAACACAACAATAACAATTCACCAAGAGTAATATATTACTCAAATTTCCTTGTTACCACCGAACATCAACTTGAAGAACAATGTACCAAGAGTTCTTCCAAGCATGTCAAAATTGAGAGAAAAGAAACCATGTCATAAACCAAGTTGCTAATTAAATTAACACACTAGTTCATCATGTTTCAGTAACACTCTCTTAGTTTTGTCACTCCGAAAAGTTCAGGTTCGTATCTACCAATTCTTCTTATGAAGCAGTAATTCCTCAACCCTGGTTTTATGAACCGCTAAGTTAGGATATTATCTTCAACAAGAAGTATGTTATGGATACGCAATTTGAGGAACACAAGCGCTCCTACTAGCTCTGGCATACATCCAGCTTTAATCTTCCCTTTTCGAAAACTCAAATCTATGATTTTCTCATTAAAGTGAAGATTACAACATTGTGATATTTATCCAAGTCTATGAGGATACTTCAATGTACAAGACACTTTCGGAAAGTGTTAAAACACCCTTCCTCAAAATTCACATGAAGGAACATGATCTTTACATTGAAGTGATAAACACATGTATCCGAGTAACCTTCAACATAACCACTAGGAAAATTTCATTATGATACCATCCTCATGGTCAATCATAACGGAACATTTAACATTAGTTGGTATTTGAGGTTCAAGTCCATGAATAGATTTCTTGGGCTCGCAGACTTTACGAGGATACTTATAGTGTACAAGACTCTTGGATAGTATTAAAACACTTCCTCAAAAATCCCTATAAATGAATAGAGTCTTTTCACTTTACAGTCATATTTTCACAATCAAGAAAAGGCAGTGATACACCATAAGTCATCTAAATAGACTTCAACATAACAACTAGGAAAAGTTTCTTTCATGATACCATCCTCATGGTCAATTATATCAGAACTTTTACCACTAGTCGGTATCTGAAGTTGTCTACATCTCAATTCATGCATACCCTTAGGTTTACACCATGGCATCGGATCATCCAAGTCTAATACTTGGATATCCTACATGGATTGCTTATGTGCGTTTTACGTACTAGTTTTAAATTTATATTTTACCGAATTATTTACCAAAAACTGCACGAATAGGCAAGTTTACCTAATCGTTTAGTAATATAGTTAGTAAGTCGGGTGTCGAACTCTTGGGGAACGGGAGCTAATACTGAATTAATTAAATTAATGTAGAATTAACTAATTAAAGCAAATAAACCAAATAAATATAAAATAAATGCAATTAAACTAAATTAAAGCAATTAAACTAATTAAAAGGGAATTGGTGAGCAAGATTGAAACTTTATTAATCTAAATGGTTCCTAACACTACTAAATACTCAAAAGCAATCAAAAATAGCCAAAAGCAAAGATTTTTATGGATTTAACTATCAATTAAGAGGATTTCCTTCCCTAGATTGATTCCACCCTTTTCAAGTTGGTTTTATTAATTAAATTGATGCATTGGACAATTAATTGACACTATACCGATTCCTATATTGTTAGACTCTTGATCCGAGTATCCAACTTTTCTAATCATGCAATTAACTCATTAATTGGTCATCAAATCAATTAACTACACAATTAAGCATATTTAAGTTCGTATATGTCAAGATCTAATCTTTAATGATTGATTAAGTTACCTAATCATTTAATTAACACATGAAAGTCATCATATATTAATTCTAACACATTAAAGTTCCTATCTTGATTGTTTAAGCCTAGGATTTGATCAATCACTAGTCAACACTAATTATTGGTCCTAATTAGCATTGATTAAAGTCATATAAATGGACTAGTCCTCCAATTTACATTAACTCATATTCTAAACTTCTCAAAAACAGAACTAAAACATGCAAGGATTTTTGATTAAACTTGAAAGATAAATATAATGTTGGAACTCGTGGTGGGCACAAACGCAGCGGAATCACACAAGAAAGTAGCATGCAAGACGTAAAAGAAAGCACACACAAATCCCACAACTAGTTCCAATGGTGGTTACACTACAAAGCAAATTGCAATTAAAACAAGAAGAAGAAGGAAGAAAGTACCTCGTTACCATGGCTGGAAATCGAGATCTTCAAATGTGGGATGAGCTAGAGGAAACAAAAGGCTTCCTCCTCCATTGCTAGTCCACACCAAGAAGAGTTTGATCCCCAAATGCTAGTGAGCCATCATGTAGGCTTCCATCATGATTCTACCTTCTGGAACAGCTCATATAGAGTCTCCTCTTGCACCATGAACACTCATCACACTCAAGAATACCTTACTTAGTGTATGCAAGTGCTTCCATATTGTACCAAGAGAGAGCTAGTCTATTGAGAGAGTTGTGTTATGTTAATTCTAAGTACCAACCTTGAACACAGCCCCTAAAACCCTCCAGGGTCGGCCAAAAAGGTGGTTCTTGATTGGACCATATGGTCCAATAAAACACAAGTGTCACTACAGCTACCCTCTTCACAACCTCTCACGGGCTCTCACGGGCCGTGAAGCCTAAATACGCCACGAGGGGCTTTAGAACTTCACGAGCCATGCCGCCCGGTGGAGACTCGTGAGGGCATCTCCTTCACGATCCCTCACGACCTCGTCACGGGCCGTGAAGCCCAAAGGCAACACGACGCGTGGCGGCCATCGAACAATCGTTAGGGTAGCATGCTTCACGACCCGTGGAGCATCCTTCACGGTCGTGAAGCCCCGAATCAAAACACTTTTGATTCTTTGACATTCTCCTTTCACATAAAGGTGTCGGGATCAATCCTTGGCATGTGAACCAATAGGCTCGCGCTTCATTAGCAGTGATACCGGCATACGTGTGTCAGTGGGCAGATTCCAAAAAACTCCCACTTGCACATGACACACCGTACCCATATGCATCACAGACAGGGAGTGGCCTCTAGCAAGACATCCCTACCCCCAAATCAACGCGAGGTATGTCATCCCTGACAAGTACCTAATCACAATCCAAACGGGTTTGAAAAGGTCCTACAGATAAGTGATCAATCATCCTATTGTTCGCGATATCCGGGTGAACACGAGACATGGTACAAGGTCATTCTCCGATCGTTCACGATTATGTTTATCGACCAAGATTGGTGGTGACCAAAATATGCAAGTTTGCAACTTATCAACTATCATTGCAAGCATGAGCACGGCCGTGCATTTTGGTGTCAGCGCCCAATCATCGAGGGGCCCAAGGATATCTCTCTAAACAGAGGAACAAATTCCTTCGACTACATTGCCCCATTACATCGGTAATACTTTGCCCAAAAGCTTCCTTTATAACAACCAGTTACGGACTGCGTTTGAAAGCAATCAGAAGAAGGCAGACCAATGTCGTGGAAACACATGTATCTCCGGTCAAAGGACAAAAGATATTATCATCCTGAGTTACTCTTGATATGTACCATGAAGTATACTCAGGTGTGGGTCGTCCAATCACTTGAAAATCTTTTCAAGTATAGGTAAAGTGTTGCGTCTCTTGTATCCAATCACCATTGAATACACAACCAACCCTTTCCCTCAGTCTTCATTCAAACTTCCTTCCGATGAAGAGTGACCGACTGTGGACATTTAGAATGTAAAACATTCAAGGAAGTGGTAAACATGCTAAGATGGAACACAATAAAGGCAACTGAGAGTACCCGCTACACGCGTATTAACAAATCCCCATTTGATAATCGATACTAGCAGAAGCACAATGTTGCTTAACGTTCCCAAAATCAGCATATCAAAATTTTAACTAAAACAAACTAAAGCCAAGTCTTTGCAAGCACTAGTATGTCAATCATCACTATCTTGCAACTACAGCTTTAGCAAAACGGATCCGCCACCATGCTATCCGTGTGTATTCATAAGATGACTATATATCTACCTCAACCAATCACTCAAAAGTGTGCGTTGGTGAGATAACGGTCTTTTGTCAAGCTATCATACCTTTATTGATTCATCAGAACTCAATAAGATCAAAAGATGCTTGAGATAAAGGTTATCTTGCGCAAGCCATCGTACTCTTATTGTATCATAAGATCCCAATAGAGTCAGCGATGCTTTGAGAAGCATACTTATTAACAACACCATATTTAGTAGGATCACGAACCCCGATAAAGATTGGCAGTTATCCTAAGAAGTATATAAGCAAGTATTTGAATAACAATTTATTCTATGTTGCTTCTTATTATAGATCAACAAGAACATATTTCAATATTTCTTTAACTCCTTTCACTGGTTTTGTATATCCTATAATCGTTATGGATGCATAATTCTTGATTTAAGCTTTTTCAAGCGAAATCGGGATATTATCTCCAACACGATGTATGTACTAGACATATTTAGAATAGGATTACAAAATGCTCCCACTAACTCTGGCATTCATCCATGTTTTATCATTGCTATTTGAAAACTCAAACTAATTATTTTCATATCAAAGCAAAGATTCTAACATTGAGATGTCAACATAAGTCCACAAGTGGACTACTTAGAGTTTGTAGATTTCATTAGGATACTTATGATAGTGAAAGACCCTCGAAAATGTTGTGAGCATTTCCTCAGAAAGATTCCTATTAAGGAATGTGGTCATCACTACTCTCCAATATAGCCTAAAAGGCATTTATAAAATAAGTATCCGTGCGGACTTCAACATAACCACCGAGAGAATGTTTCTAGATGATACCTTCCTCATGGTCAATCATCGTGAAACCATTCCCACTAGTTGGTATTTGAAGTAGTCTACAAACTTATCTATGTTTGGTCTATTTCATCAAAGAACCAATCACACCTTGAGGGTTCATACCCAGGTGTAGGGTCAACCAAGTCAAAAACTTGGATTTCCGTCATGGATAGCATCTCATCTTATCATTTCCTCCTTTCTCCTAGTGGACTCCAAGCCCACTATGCTTTCCAGTAGTTGACGCATTCATCATGAATCATCATGAAGTTGTCTTCCTCAGATATAACGAATTATATCTTTCTGGTCTTATGACAACTTCTACCAAGAGGTAATAACTTTATGCAAGGTTCTCCAGCATTGCCATGCTGAGTTTCAATCATTTCTGATTGGGTGCTAGTGTCAACATCAGGTCCTTCCATTCAAGGTATACTTTACTCTCACTAGCATCCATGGATATTAATTTCTTAAGAGACTCTACCTTTGAGCAACTTACAAGTTCTCACAAGGTTTGTCAAAACAAATATCCCATGATCTTCGTAGAGTACCTAATGGAGTAAATACCTCTAATCCTGGGTTCCTCCACCTCACGTCTAAACGCAGGCTAGACAATCCAGACTTTGGAATAAACAAACAAGGATCCTCCTTTTCGTCATATCCTCTAAGGCGCTTACATGACCATCTTTGTTGTTTATAAGATTTAGAACTCATGCCCACCATTTGGAGAATGACCCAGAACAATTTTGGATATAAAAGTGTAACCTATCACTTGTCGGACCATATCAAAATGTCCGGTTCCTCCTTTAGACGACCACACGTAACAATGTGTCTTAAGAGGAATGAATTGTGAGACAATCCCATAATTCTTATGATAGTCACATAATATAAAACTAAGGTACTCAGCATCTTAACTAGATCCGAGTATCATAGTTGCATTGCCCTCTCTTTCATGTACCTCGTTATGGTGAGTTTTCAACATCTTAACAAGATATGCATTCAACATTTGACCCATGGTCAGAGGGTTCCAATTTCCTAAGCCTCACGGATCTTGGTGAAGCAAGTCTTGTTCACATGGCTAAATCGACTTCTACATAAGGATAACTTCCTCAATTCATTTATGATCATTCTATTACTCCTTAAGCAAAAGCTTACATTAAATGCCACGACATGGATAAACTTTGAAATAAATTACCACTAATTTCAAAAGTCAAAGTAATATCCATCGTCAACAAAGGCGTTTAGATATAATGTTTCTAGCCATACATGGCACAAACATACATCTAATAAAGTAATAGAATAGCTGGAAGGAAAGGCAAGATACAAACTTCCAATCCTCTCAATAGGGACAACAACTATGTTTCCCACTTTTCAATTCCAGTTCTTCATGCCTCATCTACCTACTTCTCTTTTAACACCTTCACTTTGTAACAAACAAATTTGTGACAAACGTAAGCGTCATTGCTAGCGTTCAAAACCTAGCCTTTAGAAGTAGAAGAGCAATGGAGTTTGATCATGAATGTTCCTGAAGTCAAGGAGCTAGTTTCTCTTACTTATAAGTGATTTTAGCTCTTTCAGGCCCATAGGGCAGGCGTAGTGGCGCCAATTTCCAATCTTTCCGTAGAAGTAGCAAATTACCTGTGACATTCGGCAACAAATTTTCCAGGTTAGCCCCTAGAAATCCTAATTTTAAGCCTAGTATGACTAAAAAATAGTATTTATGACATAAATACATCCATAATAATATTAGATTTCGTAGAAATCCCGCCTACATGGTTAGAACCTTCCGGAGCTCGAAAAATCTAATTATTACGAGTCAAGAATTACAAATCAGGTACAATAATAAAAATAATATCAATTAAAATAATTAAATAAATTATAATAAATATAAATAAGTTAAAATATAAAACATATAAAAATAAACTCATAAAAGTAATAAAAACTTTGTAATTAAAAGATTTAAACAAAATCAACAATTATATAAAATTCATTTAAACAAATTACACTTAATTATTTATAAAAAAAAAGAAAATCCCCCCCCCCCCATGAGGCCGGCCACCCTACCCCCCCCCCCCCCCTCAAATTTCTCTTGCCTCCTTCTCTTCCCAAGAACCACCACTTGATCTCCCCCATGCTCTATATAAGCCTCCTACTACTCTTTATCATTTCCTTTACCACCACACTCCATCTCTTCTATTTTCTCTCTTCTTCTTTCACCAATAAAAATCTCCCAAATACATCCAAGTCTTGATCATCTCTTGAAGATCAAACACAAAATCAAGGAAAAGAGTGGTAAGATGATCATAAAACACCCATCTCTACTCTTCTACCTTTCTTCTCTTCTTCTTTCTTCTTTCTTTTATTTATTTTCTTTGTTGTTCATCTTATTTCCTTTATTTATATATATATAATCATGTAAATATAAACATCCTACCAATGTTGTAAGGAGCACATGAAATGTGCATCATCCTACCGTTGTTGTATGGAACTTAATCAACTAAAAATCAAGAAAATAAGACTTTGATCATGCATGTGTTTCATCTTAACAAATGTTGTAAGGAACACATAAAATGTGTATCGTCCTACCATTGTTGTAAGAACACATGGATTATCAAAGCTTATACTCATACAATATGATTATTCATGAATATAAACATGTTATATTAAAGTTATGACCCATAAGCAAAAAGAATCACAAATCTGGCAGAATCTGATGTTAGAACTCCCTACTTGTTTTTGTTATATCTGGAGTTCTAGGTATCAAAATCAGTTGATTCTTTTTGATAATCTTAGTTTAAAGTGTTACCTTTCATTTAAACCTGGATTCACTAATTTTCATGAACGTTTGATCTTTCAAACATATTTAAAAAGACCCATATGTTGAATCTGGAAATCTGGCAGATTTAGAAGGGTACACTTTAAACGCGTGTAACTTACTCATTCTTGGGTCAAATTACGTCTAGTTTTTTTTAAAAGTTTAATCTTTGAGTCGTGGTTATTTCCCAGTTTGAATCATGTAAAACGAAGGTCGTATGAGCCCTAAACAGACGTTTTAGTAACAACATGTCATCCAGACACTGATCAGTGGATATCCTATACACTTTTAATTATTAAAAATACTAAACATGGATTATAAATTCCTATATTTTTACTGGACATTCTAGAAACATGTATTAAGATTATATTAAAATATCAAGCCTTAATATGACTCCTAAATTATAGTTTTTAATTTTTAAAGTTCAACTCAAAGAACTGAAAATTTCAGTGAACACTTATGATTTATGGAAAAATAGAGACAACCTTTAACTATTTAAATAAATAAGTTAACAACAAATAAATCATACAAAATAATAAATAAAATAAGTCTAATAGAGCTACATACCTTTTATATTAGGAAAGGAGCTTCGGTAGGAACAAGAAATCCTTACAAGAAAACACCTTTGCATACCGAGTGTGTATCATAGCCCCTTTTACCGTATTTCATATTATTTTGGGGTGAAAACATTTGTATCTATTTCATGAAAAGTTTATTGCCTATCTTCTTATTAATTTCAAATATTATTTTGAGCACTTATGGTATTATTCTTTGATATACTTGGGTGATCGTTGTAAGGCCCTTTCGTTGGACATTATTCCTTAACTCCGCTAGTGAGCCGATGGTATTTGTAAGTAGCGCTATTTGGAGATTCCGACGTCTCCCATTTATGGTTGACGAACTATAGATGTACTTTACCACTACTAACGTCATTTAATATAGGCGTTAGGTTTATCATGGGCAATTGGTTGTCGGCTAGGTTGGATAATGGCTCAAGCAACAAATCATCATAGTCTATTACTACCATGTGCAACGTATTGGGCAATATAATACATCTTCTATCATTATTCCATACTTGGATTTTATCCAAAAACTTCCATCAATTATTTAAACTTTTCTCATTTAAAAGATATTTTGTGCATATATTAAAACCTATGAACTCACCAACTCTAGTAGTTGACCGTTTTCTTTCTTTTACCCGTGCTTTCAGGTGATCGCCGTTAGGTACCTTATGCATAGAAGCATGATGTGTGGCATTTCCATCTTCATCGTCACATTTTATGAAAACACTATATATTTTATTTACGCATCGTACAAGACAATGTCCTTTAAATATTATTCGGTTGTGTAACTTTTATTTATGTTTCATCCGAACTACTTATTTTGTTAACTTAATTTAATGGTTATTATCTATTTACCTTGTGCGATGATATCTTGTGCTGTGACATCTCGTGTTTCCGCTTTAGCGGGGTGTGACATTACCCCTCGTGGAGTCTTATCTTGAGGCGCAACCTCATTGCCCTCGAACTTCACAAATAAGGTAGGTTTGGTAAAACCAAACTTTCCATTTGAGGTCAATCTTCTTCTCGGTTTCTTGTTCCTTTATAATGTTAGTGGGATTTGGTAAGGCGAGTCATACTTTGGCCATGCAAGACTTAGCAGTCCATAACATGCCATAATGCTTTGTCTAGGACTTCTTCATATTGTGCATGTGATAGTTCACAATGAACCATTTACATCACGTGGGTAGGGACTTTGGAGAATTTACATTCACCACAAGCTCCCTCCCTATGGAGAATCCATGCCTCTCTTTTAGGTCCACATACGCCTTCATCTCAAGGACATGGACACTAATATTCCCACCTTCATGCATCCTTCAACCGATCATGGCCACGAAGCACTTTTACATGCATATAGAGGTCTAGGTCGCTTTGGTAGCATTTTGGCTCTAGAAGGGATTTCTCTAAAATGTGCAACTTTGACTCATGGTGGAGGACAAGCCTACAACCAATCCTAGTCCACGAAGTCCACACTAATGAGTATCTCCTGCTTTATGAACGAACAGAGTTTTAAGTTGAAGCAGTGTCGTTAACGTTTGCCAATTAAAGATATAAGAATACACGTTTTAGTTAGTTTTGATACAATCCTCATTACGATAATTACCCATTTAGTTTTAAGAAAACCAATTATATTAACAAGGGCTAAGAACCTTATTTCACTTCACTATATCACGGGTTTTCCACGGATCACTTCATGAAGTTATTTAGGCCGGTAAACGCTTTACCAATTGTAATCCGAGACTACAACTCTTAGACACTTGCGGGATCCATCAACACTCATAGCGTCGGTTTGGCATGTTTGATCCCTTCTCACAACAATTCCTCGTTAAGCCGCTTTGGCAACTCGGTATAGGCACGACAATTACCAAGGCGTATTGAGTTGGAATTGTAAATCGTCCTTCAAGATACACGGTGACACCCTTGACAATCATTGGCTCGTGCTTAGCTCGACAACCAATAATTTCAAGTCGCCACACTCACCTTCCACACAGATCCACATGGAACAACTCGTGCTTAGCTCGACAATCATCCCATGCATCACTAGATTCGGGTGGTGTCATCTTACGGGTGGCGTGTGATTTACATTTGAGAAAAACGGGACTTTTGTCTTTCCGGTTAAAAAAAACCTCTTTTCAAGTGGATTAACAAACAAGTGACAAAACGCATTTTTCACTTTAATATAAACCAATTTATATTTATTTGTTAATCGTGAGCGCGCGGGGTTTGTTAAACAATTTAACAACTCTTGTGATTTTATTATTTTGAAAAGTTTTCTAGCATGCGAAGATCCTAAACAACCACGCAAGAAAATAACAAAATAAATCACAACCACGCACAAAGCAAATATCCGGTAACACGCCCCTAAACCCTATGCGCCCTCCCCGTGAGCCAAACGGAGAGAGCAAGGCCAAACTAAGGACACAACCAAAAGGCCTCGTCGGATGTGCTCCCACTGAATCCGTCGTCTCCAAATGATCCACCGGATCCAATATAGCCGAGACGTCTCCTCCACGACTCTCGATGGTTGTCTTCGGTCTTCTTTTCACAATTATGAACAATTTGAAAAGAAACGGCATGCAAGCCGAGATTGCTATTCTAAGCTACTTACAACAAGTACAAAGGAAAGCAATGGCATGCAAGCCTTAATAAATTTACAAATTTACAAACCGAATAAAATATTATTACAAACCATTTTGACTAAAAGTCACCAAATGAATGAAAAATTAAGCTTGACAACCAAGAATTTCATGTCGCCACACTCACCTTCCACACAGATTCACATAGAATAACTCGTGCTTAGCTCGACAATCATCCCATGCTTCACTAGATTCGGGTGGTGTCATCTTACGGGTGGCGTGTGATTTACGTTTGAGAAAAACGGGACTTTTGTTTTTCCGGTTTAAAAAACCTCTTTTCAAGTTGATTAACAAAAAAGTGACAAAACGCATTTTTCATTTCAATATAAACCAATTTATATTTATTTGTTAGTCGTGAGCGCGCGGGGTCTGTTAAACAATTTAACAACTCTTGTGATTTTATTATTTTGAAAAGTTTTCTAGCATGCGAAGATCCTAAACAACCACACAAGAAAATAACAAAATAAATCACAACCACACAGAAAGCAAATATCCAGTAACATGCCCCTAAACCCTATGCGCCCTCCCCGTGAGCCAAACGGAGATAGCAGGGCCAAACTAAGGACACAACCAAATGGCCTTGCCGGAAGTGCTCCCACTGAATCCGTCATCTCCAAATGATCCACCGGATCCAACTTAGCCAAGACGTCTTCTCCACAACTCTTGATGGTTGTCTTCGGTCTTCTTTTCACAATTACAAACAATTTTGAAAAGAAACGGCATGGAAGCCATGATAAATTTACAAATTTACAAACCGAATAAACAATATTACAAACCATTGTGACCAAAAGTCCCTAAATGAATGAATACATAAATAAACAACCAAACAACCAACACATAGGTCTAACGGGCAAGGCGTTACCGGACACAACAACAACCACAAACAAAAACATGGTGTGCCACAACAAAACCATGCAAAATGTATCTCAATTAAGATTGTTCAAACAAGCAAAGCACTTAAGGCACAAAAGGAACAATCCTTGTACATATGCATTAGTATCCAAAACACTTTGAGAACACATATTCATATTTACACAATATAAGTATATGCATGTGTGCATTTTCTGCCAAAACCACCCAATACATATAAATATATGAATCAAGAAACATAAATGGGGCTTTTGAAGTGTCCAAACAACAACGACAGATTCTGGAAAAACAGAATCGAAAGGTGCTAAAACCGAAAATTTATTTTTTTTATAAACAAGGAAAAAAATACTGTTCACGAGACCTTCACGGCCCAGAAGCCTTCATGGGCCCTCACGGCCCGTGAAGCCTATGAGCTCCACGACTCTGACACAGTCAAAACCTTTCACGAGCGACACCCCATGAAGCCACTCGTGTAGGCTTCACGACCCGTGAAGCCAAAAGCTCCACGGCCCGTGAAGCACTTCTGGACAGAATGTCCATTTTCGGTTTTCAAGCCATCAAAGTGCAATTTCTTTGTAGAGATGGCTCTGATACCACTGTTGGAACTCGTGGTGGGCACAAACGCAGCGGAATCACACAAGAAAGTAGCATGCAAGACATAAAAGAAAGCACACACAAAGCCCACAACTAGTTCCAATGGTGGTTACACTACAAAGCAAATTGCAACTAAAACAAGAAGAAGAAGGAAGAAAGTACCTCCTTACCATGGCTGGAAATCGAGATCTTCAAATGTGGGATGAGCTTGAGGAAACAAAAGGCTTCCTCCTCCATTGCTAGTCCACACGAAGAAAAGTTTGATCCCCAAATGCTAGTGAGCCATCATGTGGACATCCATCATGATTCTACCTTCTTGAACAACTCATGTAGAGTCTCCTCATGCACCATGAACACTCATCACACTCAAGAATACCTTACTTAGTGTATGCAAGTGCTTCCATATTGTACGAAGAGAGAGCTAGTCTATTGAGAGAGTTGTGTTATGTTAATTCTAAGTACCAACTTTGAACACAACCCCTAAATCCTTCCAGTGTCGGCCAAAAAGGTGGTTCTTGATTGGACCATCAAATGGTCCAATAAAACACAAGTGTCACTACAGCTACCCTCTTCACGACCTCTCACGGGGTCTCACGGGCCGTGAAGCCTAAATGCACCATGAGGGGACTTAGAACTTCACGAGCCATGCCGCCCGATCGAGACTCGTGAGGGCATCTCCTTTACGACCCCTCACGACCTCGTCACGGGCCGTGAAGTCCAAAGGCATCACGATGCATGGCGGCCGTCGAACAATCGTTAGGGTAGCATGCTTCATGACCCGTGGAGCATCCTTCACGGTCGTGAAGCCCCGAATCAAAACACTTTTGATTCTTTGACATTCTCCTTTCACATAAAGCTGTCGGGATCAATCCTTGGCGTGTGATCCAATAGGCTCGCGCTTCATTAGCAGTGATACCGGCATACGTGTGTCAGTGGGCAAATTCCAACATATAATGCAATTAATGTCATAAATATTTAAAATTTACTAACTTTAAAGGATTTCATCTCCTCTAGGGAGGAAAACAGAGAAAACTAGCCTAGAATCAGCATATTACACTTCTGGAATTCGTAAATAAACATTAAGAACAGAAGAACAGTAATAAAACCGTAAATAAGCTATAGATCCAAGCCTTTAGCCTCCGAATCAGTAACATCCTCATAAAGGGCCTAGACGCATGTTGACGTGGTACGTATATTGAATTAGATAAATTGAATAAAATATATATATTTAAAGATATTAAAGGAAAATAACTAAATTAGTTATTAAATGAGTAAATATAAAATATTGATAAAAATATAAAAGAATAAAAGAATATTAAATGGTTTAGAATGAGGTTTCCAAAAATATCCCCGTTAGTCAAAACGGGTATTCATGCGTTAAGTTGTAGGTTGAAAGGGGGAACAAGATACTGTGTTGTGGATAACTTAGAAGCAAAAATCAGTTCTAAGTGACAACATACACAGATACGTGACACGCACACACACACCTTCTCCAAAACTCATTTTTCTCTTCTCTTTGTGTTCAAGCATCCAAGAAGGCTTTGAAGGAGAATCATTCAAGCTCAATCTGTTGTAATTCAAGGATTAAATCAGAGTTTCAATCTGCCAACTATCTTCTTCCTAATCCAATCCTTTGTTGTATGCTCTTGTTGCTTTTCTTGAAGTTTCTAGTTTTGGGTATTTGGGTGAAAATCACCAATTGAGCCAAAGATGAAATTCAATGCTACCAATTAGTTTCTATGTTGATTTTAGATTCACAGAAGTTGGTTTTGTGAATTAAAGACTTGATTTTGATTAGTTTTGAGAATTAAAGTTGAAATGGGTCAAAAGTGTGAATTTGGTCCCAAACCTTGATTGTGTTGTTAAATGCTATAAAGATGGTGTTTTAAGCTTGTATTTCATGTGTTAGTTCATATGTGAAAGATAGAAATTAACTGGAAAACGAATTGGTAAGTTTTGGTGATGTTTTGGCTGTGAAACAGTAGGTTCTGGTCGAACCTGCTGCTGCAAATGGAATGGCACGGGCGTGCCTCTCAAGAACAGACCGTGACCTTGGGCGTACCCGGGGAGGCACGGGCGTACCTCCAAAAGGTACGGGCGTGCCTAACCCTAGAAGGTCCGGGGGAGTGTTTCTAGCCACGGGGCGTACCTGAGTATCAAGTACGGGGCGTGCTTGCCCAAGTCCGGGCGTGCCTCGCCAGGCACGGGCGGGCCTTGGCAAGGTACGGCCGTACCCTGCTTCTGGCAGATTCTGTTTTAAGTGTTAAATAGTATGTATTGAATTGTTTAGGTGTACCAGTTGATCAACGATCACCTGAGACTTAGTGCTAACCTGTTATAGCTCAACAGGTGAGTAACAGTTAACTCGAGCATGATATTAATAGTATTAGAAGATGTTTTGTTTGTTACAATCCATGAAATTGTAGATATGCATGTTTAGAGGTTTATGAACCAATTATGAGAACCAAATGATATGTATGTATGTAAAAGACCTTGTAGGTCATTATTGAAATATGAAGGGCCTGTATAGGTAAATCTTGATATGTAAAGGGCCGGACTAGGCCATTGTGTTTGTGATAAGGCCAGAGTAGGCCATTGTTTGAGTGCCGGTACTACCTTGTAGAGATTGTGGTGCGGATATTCGATGATCACGAATCTTGGTTCTAGCTAAACCGCCGCCCTCAATACTAACTCGGGGCTCTCAGTTTCCCACTGATCCCAAATGGGATATGTTCCCGATAACGCAATGGTGGACTGCTACCCGCTTCTCCACCGGCGCGGAGGAAGTAACGGTTTCCCCAGTGAGGATCATTGAGTCGGGCTTATAACCCTACAAGACGTGATGCCTGCTGACAACCGGTGCTTCACCATGTGTTAGGATAGACTTGAATGAAGTTATGTGATTCATGAAATGTGTTTTGATACTGTTAATATACTGCTTCTGCTTTGATTGTTATACACTAGCTATTTATAGCTAACCCTCTCATGTTCATTCCTAATGCAGGTAAATAGACTAGAGGTGAGCACGGGTACCTGCAGGGATGACAAGTTTGGTTTTGGGGAACACTGTGTAAAGACAATATTATGTAATAGTTAGAGTAATGGTCGAACGAGTTGGTAACGTTTGGAAAGTTTGTAAAACAATACTTTTATATTACAACTTATATTTATATAAGTTGTGTAATGTGAATTAAATCTTAGCTTCCACACGTGTTTTAAATAAAAAAAATATATACTCTGATAATTGAAAGACCGGTGTTACAAAATCAAGCTTCAATCCTTGAAATCCGAGCTCTACAGCTTCTGTATCACTCCTGGGACGTATTTGGCAGAGTATGGGTGAAAGAGTTTGAGTGGTTAACCCCAAATCCGATCTGGAAGTTCGTTTATATAGTTTTCAGAAAACAGGGGCGTCGCGCCGCGACAAGTTTTATCGCGATCCCAACTCTTTGAAATTCAATCTTGTCGTCATCTTATCGCGTAGCGCCGCGACACTAGACTTGGTCGCGTCGCGACGACACGTGTTAACCGGATTGTCATTATCCAAAGGAGTTTGTCGCGCCGCGACATAAGAAGGTGTCGCGCCGCGATGAATTTCTTTCTGGCCTTGTGACTTCTTTTTCTTTTGTTTGGGCTTGCATTGGGCTTTGGGCCTTAGACTTGTTTCTTTTCTTCCTTTTTCTCTATTTTGGGCTCTCTTCTTTTCATTTTATTTCTTTGGGCCTCAACTATCTTCTTGGGCTTATATATTTTTCTCGATTTCTTTGGCTTATTTCTCGAAGTAATTTATTATTTCGCCTTTTTAGCCTACAAAACATAAAAGAAACGGTAAACGTATCTTTTTACAATTAAATACACATTTTCCGGTTAAAACTAACCCGATATCGCATAATATTTATATATATTTAACGCGATATCAAAATACCCCACACTTGAACCTTGCTTGTCCTCAAGCAAATCGCAACTCTATCCAGGCTGGAAATTTTAAATAACTAACACCATTCTTGAAAAATTAAATATCAATTACGAATGTCAAGAAGGTTGATTCAAAACAAAACATAAATTATACTTAGAAATATGCATATACCCATGATTATATCCTCATTTACTTTTCACCACTCCTAAAGAATATTCCTATCTATATAATTCCAATCCTTAACATAAAAATTGCATTTAAATTTAGTTTGGCTAAGTTACCCTTTGAAAATCCCCTGACCTCAAGACTTATTGCACATTTCCAACTTTATTTACACATATGTTTTTTTATATTTTCAGCTCTTTTATATAAGCCTATGACTTTCTATGGAACCCATGTAGCGAATCCTCAACTCAACCGATTCCAAACCAGTTGGCTTTAGGTGGCTAGATGTCGAACACCCCTCAGAGTTTACTAATTCGAGTTTCAAAGGCCATGTATTTGACTTATATATTTTTTCTAGCACTTTTGCATATTTTTTTCATTTTTGCACATTGGCTTTTTTCACTTCTTTTTTTTTCTAACATATGTTTATAAAAATTGAAAAATCAACTCAGTCTATTTTTATCAGGCTTAGACTCAAAAAGGGCTTAACCTTTTATTTTATATAGCAATTCAAAAATTAAAGATTGGATATTATAGACTCGAATTTCTAAATAATTGGCGAAAAGCCACAAGCACTATGCATAAAAGCTAAATATATCCTATGAGTTGTTTATAAATCAACAACCTTGACAATCTCAAGTAATATCTAACTTTTAACTCGAATGATATTAAAAATTTGAAATTTAACGCCCAAATACAATCAATAATTTACTACAAGGACAAATTAAGTTCAAACGAGAAATCTTTTTCTAACCCCCTACCCCACACTTAAATTGTACAATGTCCCCATTGTACACAATAAAATATATCAAGGTAGAAAAAGATTAGAAATAGCTCCCTGGATATTATATAGGCGAATGGAGCAAAAAATATTAGCAATCGTTGAACTGACTGCCAGCATATAAGCACACTCCACATATCAACCAAACATGCTGAAAAAAGTAAACAACTCATGCACCAAATATTAGACAAATATTAGAATTAATATATATTAAAGTTCGTTACATGTACATCATAGGATAAAAATAAAAGGCATCACTCAATCTTCATCCTCGGAGTGGTTACCCGCATATCCAGATGGCCCTAGCATGTGAGTATCTGATGGGGGAAAGTACGAACGCCAGTCTGGATACGGGGGAGGGTATGGTGTGAAAGGCGGTGGCGGATATCCATAATGGGTGAAGAGGTTGGACATACTGGAGTGCATATACTGCTGATTTTGCTCGTGCACCGACAGGCGCGAGTGCAAATAATCATTGTAGTACCCCAGTGTATCTATTCTCATAGTCATGATACCCATTTGGTCGGACAGACGTCTTGGGTTTTCGTGGTCTAAAATCGCAACGGAAGCAAAACGAGTAGAAAAAGAATTTCAAAATTGACCACGAACACGCCCACCATATGGACCAAAACTCTAAACATGGATAAGCAACAAAATAAAGACAAGAAGGAATAAGTTCATACCCTTGAAGCTCTGTTCCTTGGCCAAACGAATTTTGGAGTTTGGAAGCGTGTTTACTAACGTGTACACCTCTATCGAAGTCCACACCAAGTTGCTATCGCCTCCCACTTGCTAGAGTGTTAGATAAGCCTATCTAAACACCACCAAGATGATCAACACAAGAATACAAAAGCCTTGAATACTTCTTTGTGTGTTTGAGAGAATTATGCAATGTGTATCAACTTTGTGTATTTCAATCAAGCAACCAAGACCATATGACTTCATGTGGTTTATATAGAACTCAAAATTGAGTTAAAAACGTGCAACAAAAATTCTTATGGTTGTTACAAGATAAATGCACATAAACAACCTTTAACTAGCTTTGAAAGCCTAGTAAAGAGGTTGTTACTGCAACGGGCGTGCCTCCTAGAGGCACGGGCGTACCTAGCCACAGGCCACGCCCAAGTCACGCCCGACTTGGGCTCGTGCCTGCCTGTAGGGCACGGCCGTACCTCATAGAGGCACGGGCGTGTCTTAGCCCACCAGACCCAGTTTTTGGTTTTCTTTCTCATTAGATCATTCGTGATGCCGGAATCGATACTTGGCGTGTCACCCAATAGGCCCTTGCTTCATTAGCCATGCCACCAACTCGTGTGTGTGTCAGTGGGCATAATCTAACAGACACTCACTTGCACATGACAAACTCATGAAAGGCGTCACCGACATAGAGCGGCCTCTAACAAGGCATCTATGCCCCCAAGTCAGCACAGGGTTTGTCATCCCAAAAAAAATACCTAACCAAAAGGAAAGGTCCTATAGATAAGTCCTAACCCCAAATCATTCACGATTATGTTTCTCAATATAGACTAACTATGACTAACAAAACAAGTTGCACAATTGATCCACTATCAATTCAACTTGAGCACGGCCATGCATTTTGATATGTCATCAGCTTAGTCAACGAGGGGCCCAAGGATATCCCTCAAAAGAGGAACGAATACTTTGGCTATCCCGCCCTATCATATTACCAAGTTCTTGCCTGAAAACTTCCCTTATAACAGCCAGTTACGAACTGCGTTAGAAAGCAATCTAAACAAGTCCATGTTAATAATCAAGCAACAAGTGCATCTCCAGTAAAGGATAAATAATATTATCATCCTGATTTACTCGTGATAATATCCATGAAGTAATCTCAGGCGCGGGTCCTCCAATTACTTAATCACCATTAAGTACAGGCTAGTGTTGCGTAAACAAGTATTCAATCGAAGATGAAAACTTTACCAACCACTCGCCTCGATCTTAATTCACTTCTTCCTTCCAATGAAGAACGACCGATCGTGGAGTATTTAGAATAAACAAGTTTATTTATAGAAGTATTAAACATGCAAAGATAGAACACAATAATGTTTCATAAAGTAATCGCACCATGCGTATATTAAATCCCCATTTAATAGTCATTACAATAAGAAATACATTATTGCTTTAATGTTCTCAATAACAAATATAACTAAAATAATTAAACCAAGTCACTAGCAAATCTAATACCAATAGACTTAGCATGAGAATCATGCTTAACTTGTGACAAAGGTTTGGTGAGTGGATCTGCCAAGTTCCCCTCAGTCGGTACTCTACTAACCACAATGTCTCCATTCTCGATAATATCACGAATAAAATGATATTTCCGAGCAATGTGTCTTTTACGTCGATACACTCATGGTTCCTTAGCTAGAGCCACTGCACCCTCATTGTCACAGAAGATCTCAATAGGGTTAGCAATGCTAGGAACAACTCCAAGGTCATGAATCAATTTCTTCATCCAGACAGCTTCCTTAGCAGCCTCGCTTGCAGAAATGTACTCTGACTCCGTGTTTGAATCGGCCACGGTATCTTGCTTAGAACTTCTCCAACTTATTGCTCCACCATTTAACAAGAATACAAATCCCGATTGAGACCGGCAATCATCCTTGTCCGTTTGGAAGCTAGCATCAGAATATCCAGTCACTCTGATCTCCACCGATCCACCGAACACTAAAAACATTTCCTTAGTTCTCCGAAGATATTTAAGGATGTTTTTAACCGCAACCCAATGACTTTTACCAGGGTTAGCCTGATATCGGCTCATCATGATCAAGGCATACGACACATCAGGCCGAGTACATAGCATAGCATACATGATCGATCCCACTGCTGAAGCATACGGGACTCGACTCATTTCCTCTAGTTACTTTTGGGAACTAGGACATTGAGACTTGCTCAACGCCAAACGATGCAACATAGGAAAATTCCCTTTCTTGGAATCTTGCATCTTGAACCTCTTCAAGACTTTATCTATGTACGTACTCTGGCTCAAACCAATGAGTCTTTTAGATCTATCTCTAAAGATCTTTATCCCCAAAATATATTCTGCTTCTCCCATGTCTTTCATAGAGAAGCAACTCCCAAGCCAGGTTTTCACTTCCTGCAAGGGAGTCACGTCACTTCCTATGAGTATTATGTCATCTACATACAAGACTAGAAAAACTATAGCACTCCCACTAGCCCTGACATATACACAAGGTTCATCCTTGCTTTTAGAAAAGCCAAACTCTTTGATCTTTTCATCAAAGCAAATGTTCCAACTCCGAGATGCTTGCTTAAGTCCATAAATGGACCTCTTAAGCTTGCAGACTTTATTAGGATATTTGGGGTTTACGTAACCATCAGGTTGTGCCATGTAAACATCCTCTGCCAACTTCCCATTAAGGAAGGCAGTCTTGACATCCATCTTCCATATTTCGTAATCGTAATATGCAGCAATAGCCATTAATATCCTAATAGACTTCAACATAGCCACTGAAGAGAAAAGGTTTCATCATAGTCTACACCATGAGTTTCAGTGAAACCCTTTGCTACCAGTCGGGCTTTGAAGGTGTCTACTTTTCCATCCATGTTAGTCTTCTTCCTGAAGACCCATTTGCACCCTAATGGCTTGTGGCCGGTTACCGGATCAACCAAGTCCCAGACTTGATTATGTTGGAGATCTGCCCACTGACACACATATGCCGGTATCACTGCTAATGAAGCACGAGCCTATTGGGTCACACGCCAAGGATTGATCCCGACAGCTTTATGTGGATAGAGAAAGTCAAAGAATCAAAAGTGTTTTGATTCGGGGCTTCACAACCGTGAAGGGTGCTCCACGGGTCGTGAAGCAGGCTGCCCTAACGATTGTTCGACGGCCGCCACGCGTCGTGACGCCTTTGGGCTTCACGGCCCGTGACGAGGTTGTGAGGGGACATGAGGGGTCGTGAAGGAGATGCCCTCACGAGTCTCGACCGGGTGGCACGGCTCGTGGAGTTCTAGGTCCCCTCGTGGCGCGCTTAGGCTTCACGGCCCGTGAGAGACCGTGAGGGGTCATGAAGAGGGTAGCGGCAGTGACAGTTGTGTTTTATTGGACCATTTGATGGTCCAATCAAAACCTATGCTTTATGGAAGGGTTTTAGAGGTTTGTTGTTATTTTTTGAAGTGGGTAACACTCTATGAAAAACAAGAACTTTCTCTCTACTACAATTCTCTCTTGGTATCATGTTAGAATGCTACATACACTAAGATGATCTTGAGTGTTCATGTGAGGCTTTCATGGTGCAAGAGGAGATCTACATGGGCTGTTCCAGATGGTGAAGTCATTCTAGGATGTTCATCTATGGCTCACTAGCATTTGGGGATCAAGCTTCTCTTGGTGTGGACTAGCAATGGAGTAGGAAGCCTTTTGTTTCCTCAATTTCATCCCACCTTTGAAGATCTCGATTTACAGCCATGGTAAGGAGGTATATTCTTCGTCCTTCTTCTTGTTCTGTAGTTGCAATTTGCTTTGTAGTGTGTTCCACCATTGGAACTAGTTGTGCGCTTTATGTGTGCTTTTGTTTTATGTCTTGCATGCTACTTTTCTTGTTTGCTTCCGCTGCGTTTGTGCCCACCAGGAGTTCCAACAGTGGTATCAGAGCCATCTCTACAAAGAAATTGCACTTTGATGGCTTGAAAACCGAAAATGGACATTCTGTCCAGATGAGCTTCACGGGCCGTGGAGGTTTTGGCTTCACGGGTCGTGAAGCCTACACGAGTGGCTTCACGGGGTGTCGCTCGTGAAAGGTTTTGACTGTGTCAGAGTCGTGGAGCTCATGGGCTTCACGGGCCGTGAGGGCCTGTGAAGGCTTCTGGGCCGTGAAGGTCTCGTGAACAGTGTTTTTATCCTTGTTTTTAAAAAGAAATAAATTTTCGGTTTTACCACCTTGTGATTCTGTTTTTCCAAAATCTGTCCTTGTTGTTTGGACATTCGAAAAGCCCCGTTTATGTGTCTTGATTCATATATTTATATGTATTGGGTGGTTTTGGCATAAAATGCACACATGCATATACTTATATTGTGTATATATGAATATGTGTTCTCAAAGTGTTTGGGATACTAATGCATATGTACAAGGATTGTTCCTTTTTGTGCCTTGAGTGCTTTGCTTGTTTGAACAATCTTAATTGAGATACATTTTGCATGGTTTTGTTCCTTTTTGTTTGTGGTTGTTGTTGTGTCCGGTAACTCCTTGCCTGTTAGACCTATGTGTTGGTTGCTTGGTTGTTTTTTTATGTATTCATTCATTTGGTGACTTTTAGTCACAATGGTTTGTAATAATATTTAATTCGGTTTGTAAATTTGTAAATTTATTATGGCTTGCATGCCATTGCTTTCCTTTGTACTTGTTGTAAGTAGCTTAGAATAGCAATCGCGGCTTGCACGCCGTTTCTTTTCAAATTGTTTGTAATTGTGAAAAGAAGACCGAAGACAACCATCGAGAGTCGTGGAGAGACGTCTCGGCTATATTGGATCTGGTGGATCATTTGGAGATGACGGATTCAGTGGGAGCACATCCAGCGAGGCCATTTGGTTGTGTCCTTAGTTTGGCCTTGCTCTCTCCGTTTGGCTCACGGGGAGGGCGCATAGGGTTTAGGGGCGTGTTACCGGATATTTGCTTTATGCGTGGTTGTGATTTATTTTGTTATTTTCTTGCGTGGTTGTTAGGATCTTCGCATGCTAGAAAAGTTTTCAAAATAATAAAATCACAAGAGTTGTTAAATTGTTTAACAAACCCCGCGCGCTCACGATTAACAAATAAATATAAATTGGTTTATATTAAAGTGAAAAATGCGTTTTGTCACTTGTTTGTTAATTAACTTGAAAAGAGGTTTTTTAAACCGGAAAGCAAAAGTCCCGTTTTTCTCAAACGTAAATCACACACCACCCGTAAGATGATACCACCCGAATCTAGTGATGCATGGGATGATTGTCGAGCTAAGCACGAGTTTTTCCATGTGGATCTGTGTGGAAGGTGAGTGTGGTGACTTGAAATTATTGGTTGTCGAGCTAAGCACGAGCCAATGATTGTCAAGGTTGTCACCGCGTATCTTGACGGACGATTTACAATTCCAACTTAATACGCCTTGGTAATTGTCGTGCCTATACCGAGTTGCCAAAGCGGCTTAACGAGCAATTGGTGTGAGAAGGGATCAAACATGCCAAACCGACGCTATGAGTGTTGATGGATCCCTCAAGTGTCTACGAGTTGTAATCTCGGATTGCAATTGGTAAAGCGTTTACCGGCCTAAATAACTTCATGAAGTGAAGTGAAATAAGGTTCTTAGCCCTTGTTAAGATAATTGTTTTTCTTAAAACTAAATGGGTAATTATCGTAACGAGGATTGTATCAAAACTAACTAAAACGTGTATTCTTATATCTTTAATTGGCAAACGTTAACGACACCGCTTCAACTTAAAACTCCGTTCGTTCCTAAAGAAGATGAGACTCACTAATGTGGACTTCGTGGACTAGGATTGGTTGTTGAGGATTGTCTTCCACCATGAGTCAAAGTTGCACATTATAGAGAAATCCCTTCTAGAGCCAAAATGCTACCAACGCGACCTAGACCTCTATATGCATGTAAAAGTGCATCGTGGCCTTGATCGGTTGAAGGATGCATGAAGGCGGGAATATTAGTGTCCATATCCTTGAGATGAAGGTGTAGGTGGACCTAAAGGAGAGGCATGGATTCGCCATAGGGAGGGAGCTTGTGGTGAACGAAAATTCTCCAAAGTCCCTGCCCACGTGATGTAAATAGTTCATTGTGAACTATCACATGCACAATATGGAGAAGTCCTTGATAAAGCATTATGACATGTTATGGACTCCTAAGTCCTGCATGGCCAAAGTATGGCTCGCCTCACCGACTCCCGCTAACATTATAAAGGAACAAGAAACCGAGAAGAAGAAATTGACCTCAAACGGAAAGTTTGGTTTTACCAAGCCTATCTTATATGTGAAGTCAGAGGGCAATAAGATTGCGCCTCAAGATATGACTCCACAAGGGGTAATTTGCTACTTCCGCGGAAAGATTGGAAAATTGGCGCCACCACGCCTGACCTATGAGCCTGAAAGAGCTAAAATCACTTATGAGTAAGAGAAATTAGCTCCTTGACTTCAGGAACATTCATGATCAAACTCCATTGCTCTTCTACTTCTAAATGCTAGGTTTTGAACGCTAGCAATAACGCTCACGTTTGACACAAATTTGTTTGTTACAAAGTGAAGGTGTTAAAAGAGAAGTAGGCGGATGAGGCATGGAGAGTTGGAATTCTAAAAGGGAAACATAGTTGTTGTCCCTATTGAGAGGATTGGAAGTTTGTATCTTGCCTTTCCTTCCAACTATTCTATTACTTTATTGGATGCATTTTTATGCCATGTATGGCTAGAAACATTATATCTAAACGCCTTTGTTGACGATGGATATTACTTTGACTTTTGAAATTAGTGATGATTTATTTCAAAGTTTATCCATGTCGTGGCATTTAAATTAAGCTTTTGCTTAAAGTGTAATAGAACGTTCATAAATGTATTGATAAGTTATCCTTATGTAGAAGTCGATTTAGCTATATATAAACAAGACTTGCTTCACCAAGATCCGTGAAGTTTAGGAACTTGGAACCCATTGACCATGGGTCAAATGTTGAATGCATATCTTGTTTGTTATGCTAGATGACTTAAACATCCTTCACTTAAGTATGTGAGAGGATTGAAAGCTTGTTGGATTTCGTTCACACTTGTAGTGTGTTGACCGTTCAAGCAAACATTAAGGAGTAACTTCAGATACCTTGTTACCCTTACCGGTGATGGTAGAAGGGATGGTATGTCTATTTTTAATGGACTAGTTTTTGAAACCTTAGAGGTGTTCAAAACTCACCATAACGAGGTACATGATAGAGAGGGCAATGCAACTATGATACTCGAATCTAGTTAAGATGTTGAGTACCTTAGTTTTATATTATGTGACTATCATAAGAATTATGGGATTGTCTCACAATTCATTCCTCTTAAGACACATTGTTACATGTGGTCGTCTAAAGGGGTAATCGGACATTTTGATATGGTCCGACAAGTGATAGGTTACACTTTTATGTCCAAAATTGTTTTGGGTCATTCTCCAAATGGTGGGCATGAGTTCTAAATCTTATAAACAACAAAGATGGTCATGTAAACGCCTTAGAGGATATAACAAAAAGGAGGATCCTTGTTTGTCTATTCCAAAGTCTGGATTGTCTAGCCTACGTTTAGACGTGAGGTGGAGGAACCCAGGATCTAGAGGTATTTACTCCATTAGATACTCTACTAAGACCATGGGATATTTGTCTTGACAAACCTTGTGAGAACTTGTAAGTTGCTCAAAGGTAGAGTCTCTTAAGAAATTAATATCCATGGATGCCAGTGAGAGTGAAGTATACCTTGAATGGAAGAACCTGATGTTGACACTAGAATCCAATCAGAAATGATTGGAACTCAGCATGGCAATGCTGGAGAACCTGGCATAAAATCGTTACCTCTTGGTAGAAGTTGTTATAAGACCAGAAAGATATAACTCGTTATATCTGAGGATGACAACTTAATGATGATTCATGATGAATGCGTCAACTACCGGAAAGCGTAGTGGGCTTGGAGTCCGCTAGGAGAAAGGAGGAAATGATAAGATGAGATGCTATCCATGACGGATATCCAAGGTTTCGACTTGGTTGATCCTACACCTGGGTGTGAACCCGCGAGGTGTGATTGGTTATTTGTGGAAATAGACCAAACATGGATAAGTTTGTAGACTACTTCAAATACCGACCGGTAGGAATGGTTTCACGATGATTGACCATGAGGAAGGTATCATCTAGAAACATTCTCCCGGTGGTTATGATGAAGTCCACATGGATACTTATTTTATAAGTGCCTTTTAGGCTATATTGGATAGAAGTGAAGACTACATTCCTTAATAGGAATTTCTGAGGAAATGCTCACAACATTTTCGAGGGTCTTTCACTATCAATAAGTGTCCTAATGAAATCTACAAACCCTAAGTAGTCCACTTGTGGACTTATGTTGCCATCTCAATGTTAGAATCTTTGCGTTGATATGAAAATCATTTGTTTGAGTTTTCAAATAGCAATTATGAAACATGGAAGAATGCCAGAGCTAGTGGGAGCATTTTGTAATCCTATTCTAAATATGTCTAGTACATACATCGTGTTGGAGATAATGTCCTGATTTCGCTTGAAAAGCTTAAATCAAGAATTATGCATCCATAACGATTATAGGATATACAAAACCTATGAAAGGAGTTAAAGAAATATTGAAATATGTTCTTGTTGATCTATAGTAAGAAGCAACATAGAATAAGTTGTTATTCAAATGCTTGCTTAGGATAACTGCCGATCTTTATCGGGGTTCGTGATCATACTAAATATGGTGTTAATAAATATGCTTCTCAAAGCATCACTGACTCTATTGGGATCTTATGAGACAATGAGAGTACGATGGCTTATGAAAGATAACCTTTATCTCAAGCATCTTTGATCTTATTGAGTTCTGATGAATCAATGAAGGTGCGATAGCATGACAAAAGACCGTTATCTCACCAACGCACACTTTTGAGTGATTGGTTGAGGTAGAGATATGGTCATCTTACGAATACACACGGATAGCATGGTGGCGGATCCGTTTTGCTAAAGCCGTAGTTGCAAGATAGTGATGATTGTCATACTAGTGCTTGCAAAGACTTGGCTTGAGTTTGTTTTAGTTGAAATTTTGATATGCTGATTTTGGGAACGTTAAGCCACATTGTGCTTCTGCTAGTATCGATTATCAAATGGGGATTTGTTAATACGCGTGTAGCGGGTACTCTCAGTTGCCTTTATTGTGTTCCATCTTAGCATGTTTACCACTTCCTTGAATGTTTTACATTCTAAATGTCCACAGTCAGTCACTCTTCGCCGGAAGGAAGTTTGAACGAGGACTGAGGGAAAGGTTGGTCGTGTATTCAATGGTGATTAGATACAAGAGACGCAACACTTTACCTATACTTGAAAAGAGTTTCAAGTGATTGGACGACCCACACCTGAGTTTACTTCATGGTACATGTCAAGAGTAACTCAGGATGATAATATCATTTCGTCCTTAGACCGGAGATACATGTGTTTCCATGACATTGGTCTGCCTTGTTCTGATTGCTTTCAAACGCAGTCCGTAACTGGTTGCTATAAAGGAGGCTTTTGGGCAAAGTATTGCCAATGTAATGGGGCAATGTAGTCAAAGGAATTTGTTCCTCTGCTTAGAGAGATATCCCTGGGCCCCTCGATGATTGGGAGCTGACACCAAAATGCACGGCCGTGCTCATGCTTGCAATGATAGTTGATCAGTTGCAACTTGCATATTTTGGTCACCACCAATCTTGGTCGATAAACATAATCGTGAACGATCGGAGAATGACCTTGTACCATGTCTCGTGTTCACCCGGATATCGCGAACAATAGGATGATTGATCACTTATCTATAGGACCTTTTCAAACCCGTTTGGATTGTGATTAGGTACTTGTCAGGGATGACATACCTCCTATTAATTTGGGGGCAGGGATGTCTTGCTAGAGGCCGCTCCCTGTCTGTGATTCATATGGGTACGGTGTGTCATGTGCAAGTGGGAGTTTGTTGGAGATCTGCCTACTGACACATGTATGCCGGTATCACTGCTAATGAAGCGCGAGCCTATTGGGTCACACGCCAAGGATTCATCCCGACAGCTTTATGTGGATGGAGAAAGTCAAAGAATCAAAAGTGTTTTGATTCGGGGCTTCACGACCGTGAAGGGTGCTCCACGGGTCGTGAAGCAGGCTGCCCTAACGATTGTTCAACGGCCGCCACGCATCGTGACGCCTTTGGGCTTCACGGCCCGTGACGAGGTCGTGAGGGGTCGTGAAGGAGATGCCCTCGCGAGTCTCGACCGAGCGGCACGGCTCGTGGAGTTCTAGGTCCCCTCGTGGCGCGCTTAGGCTTCACGGCCCGTGAGAGACCGTGAGGGGTCGTGAAGAGGGTAGCTGCAGTGACAGTTGTGTTTTATTGGACCATTTGATGGTCCAATCAAAACCTATGCTTTATGGCCGGGTTTTAGAGGTTTGTTGCTGTTTTTTGAAGTGGGTAACACTCTATGAAAAACAAGAACTTTCTCTCTACTACAATTCTCTCTTGGTATCATGTTAGAATGCTACATACACTAAGATGATCTTGAGTGTTCATGTGAGGCTTTCATGGTGCAAGAGGAGATCTACATGGGCTGTTCCAGATGGTGAAGTCATTCTAGGATGTTCATCTATGGCTCACTAGCATTTGGGGATCAAGCTTCTCTTGGTGTGGACAAGCAATGGAGGAGGAAGCCTTTTGTTTCCTCAATTTCATCCTACCTTTGAAGATCTCGATTTACAGCCATGGTAAGGAAGTATATTCTTCCTCCTTCTTCTTGTTCTTTAGTTGCAATTTGCTTTGTAGTGTGTTCCACCATTGGAAATAGTTGTGGGCTTTGTGTGTGCTTTTGTTTTATGTCTTGCATGCTACTTTTCTTGTTTGCTTCCGCTGCGTTTGTGCCCACCACGAGTTCCAACAGATTATCCGCGATGGATTGCATCTCACTGTCCATTGCCTCCTTCCACCTAGCAGACTCACGACCCGCTATGGCTTCCCGGTAGTTGGTCGGTTCACTATGATCCACCAACAGTTCGTCGCGCTCAGATATGAGAAACCCATATCTTTCCGGCTCATTACAAACCCTACCAGATCTACAGAGCTCTTATGGGTGTGTATCAGGCATCTCATCCACCATTGGTAGAGGTTCAACTTCTTCCGGTGCGCTGACCTCAGAAGCGGTACTAGTGCCAACATCAGGTTGGTCATTAGTGTCATCTAGAATTTCTTCTAGATCGACTTGCCTCCCACTGGCTTCTACAGATATCAGCTCCCTTTCAAGGAAGACCGCCCTTCAAGCAACAAACACCTTGTTCTCCGAAGGTTTGTAAAACAAATATCCCATAGAACCACTTGGGTAGCCAATGAAAATACACTTCTCGGCTCTGGGTTCAAGTTTGTCTTGAGCTTCACGTCTCACGTAAGCTTCAAAACCCCAGACCTTGAGATAGGCTAGCGAAGGAACCCTTCCATGCCACATCTCGAATGGTGTACTCGCAACCTTCTTTGTTGGTACAAGGTTTAAGGTCCTAGCAGCAGTTTCCAAAGCATAACCCCAAAAACTTGCGAGTAGCTTTGTACGACTCATCATGGGCCGAACCATATCTAATAGAGTTCGGTTCCTCCTTTCAGCGACCCCATTTAACTGTGTGTCCTAAGTGGAGTAAGTTGTTAAATAATCCCACAACCCCTAAGATGATTAAGAAACTCGGTACTAAGATACTCACCACCCCTATAGGATCTGAGAATCTTAACCCGCTTGCCTAATTGATTCTGCACTTCGTTTTGGTATGTCTTAAACACCTAAAAGGTTACAAACTTATGATTAATCAAATAAACATAACCATACCTACTGAAATCATCAGTAAAAGTAACGAAGTACCTACAGTTGTTTCTTGTAGCAGACCTGAACGGACCACACACATCCGTGTGAATAATGTCCAACAAGTCTTTGCCCCTTTCACTAATGCCGGTGAAGGGAGCTTTAGACATTTTGGCTAATAAACAAGAATCGCACACTTCGCTTGACCCGTGATCAAACGATTCCAAAACCCCATCCACTTGGAGTTTGGCGATACGTTTCTTGCTTATATAGCCAAGATGACTACGCCACAAAGACAACTTGTCCAATACACCTTTGGACTTAGAATCAATGTTCATGATTGATTTATTACCATCCAAACACACACTTGTTTCATAAATCCCATGACATGGATAAGCTTTAAAGTAATGAACATCATTTCTCAAACAAGAAATAATTCCATTATTAAAATTAAACTCATAACCATCGTCATACAAAGCGTGAAAGGAAATAATGTTTCGTGCCACGCAGGGCGAAAAGCAAACATTCAATAAGGTAATAGCAAGTCCTGAAGGAAAGGCGAGATCAACACTCCCTATCCGTTCAACGAGAACCACATCCTTGTTTCCCATGATCAGGTCAAGCTCTCCAGCACCCTACTTCTTTTTAGCACCTGCACATTATTACAAATATGAGTGCCACAACTGATATCAAGTACCCAGCCGTTAGAAGTAGCGGTATTGTGGAGCTCAATCATAAACGTACCTGAGTTACCCGCTCCCTTTCGGTTTTACCCGCTTGAGCTCCTCAAGGTACTTTGGGCAAGAACACCGCCAATGCCCCTTTTCCTTGCAGTGGAAGCACTCAGCTTCCGCAGGGTCCTCGGCCGGTGGAACCATCACGTCTTTCCCCTTGCCCTTCGGGGCCGGACTCGGGTTAGGTTTTGCAACCTTCCCCTTACCCTTTCCCTTAGAGGTGGGGCGCCTTTCCCTTTGGTTCCGCCTCCCTGGATATCTAGGACGGGTTTGGATTAGGAGGGCTTCTTGGACATGTCAGACTCGATGGTCTTTAACATTCCGTGAAGCTCCATTAGGGACTTGTCCATGCCATGGACGTGAAGCTCCGTCACGATCTCCACTCCGGCGAATCTCCCGGATTTGGTTCGTCAAGACGCCAACACCGTGTCTCCCAGTTGGTTTGAAGCAATATTTACATATTTGAAATAATCTAAGTACGAGTACATAAAAATAAGAAAACGACACGCAAGTCGCGATCCTAATAATCTATTACGAGTACAGAGATTTAAATAAACGACATGCAAGTCGAACCAAATATAAATATTACAACATTACGGCACGCAATCCAAAACCAAAACCAAAACCAACTACAAACATCACAAAGTCTATGGGCATATAAAGTTGTCGGGCAAGCACAACAAACACAACCAAACGAAAACAACAGTGTGCCACAAAACCATGTCCAACAAATATATTTTGATCAAGATTGCAAAACAACACTTAAGGAACAACAAAAAATCCTTGTACATATGCATTAGCAATTTTAATACACCTTTAAAATTGCATATTCATAAATACACATAAAAATATATGTTTTTGTAAACTTCATGCCAAGTCACGCAAAACATATTGAATTAGGAACCAAAATATAGTGGGGATCAACGGAATCAAGACTAGTCCAAAACCCGGATTTTAATACATTTAAACATATTGTTTCAAAATCCAATTCTGACCAAAAAACCAGATCGCACGGGCGTACCCCAGAGGGTACGGGCGTGCCTGCCCCTTTCTTAGTGTACTTTTTAAACAATTTTAAACAGTTTACGAATTCTGCCGGCACGGCCCGTACCCCCACTGGTACGCCCGTGCCCCGGTATCCGGCACGGCCCGTATCCCTAGAGGTACGACCGTGCCCGGTCACCGGAAAACCATTTTTTACAGAAAACTCAGAAAATCCGGTTTAACTCCAAAAGTGCAAAGCCATGTTAGAGATGACTCTGATACCACTGCTGGGTTTTCGTGGTCTAAAATCGCAATGGAAGCAAAACGCGTAGAAAAGGAATTTCAAAATTGACCACGAACACGCCCACCATATGGATCAAAACTCTAAACATGGATAAGAAACAAAATAAAGACAAGAAGGAATAAGTTCATACCCTTGAAGCTATGTTCCTTGGTGAAACGAATTTTGGAGTTTGGAAGCGTGTGTACTAACGTGTACACCTCTATCGAAGTCCACACCAAGTTGCTATCGCCGCCTACTTGCTAGGGTGTTAGATAAGCCTATCTAAACACCACCCAGATGATCAACACAAGAATACGAAAGCCTTGAATACTTCTTTGTGTGTTTGAGAGAATTATGCAATGTGTATCAACTTTGTGTATTTCAATCAAGCAACCAAGACCATATGACTTCATGTGGTTTATATAGAACTCAAAATTGAGTTCAAAAACGTGCAACAATAATTCTTATGGTTGTTACAAGATAAATGCACATAAACACCCTTTAACTAGCTTCGAAAGCCTAGTAAAGAGGCTGTTACTGCATAAGGCACGGCCGTGCCTCAAAAGGTACGGGCGTGCCAGCCCAAGAGGCCACGCCCAAGTCACGCCTGACTTGGGCTCGTGCCTGTCCATTGGGCATAGGGCACGGGCGTGCCTCCTAGAGGCACGGGCGTACCTAGACACGGGCCACGCCCAAGTCACGCCCGACTTGGGCTCGTGTCTGCCCGTAGGGCACGGCCCTACCTCATAGAGGCACGGGCGTGCCTTAGTCCACCAGACCCAGTTTCTGGTTTTCTCTCTCATTAGATCATCCGTGATGGCGGAATCGATACTTGGCGTGTGACCCAATAGGCCCTTGCTTCATCAGCCATGACACCAACTTGTGTGTGTGTCAGTGGGCATAATCCAACAAGACGGTCAATCGACCCGGATATCTACTGTAGCGAGTAAGGCTGCAGCCCCTCATCTGCGGGCCCCGACACCCGTCTCCTACAGCGCTAGCCACCACAGATAGGACTCGCCGGTTTGGACCTAGTGGCCCGACGAGCAAGGTAGTAGGCTAGGTGGAACGGCACATTGAGCAACACGCCAGGAGTCAGAATACTATACAGAAACATCAGGTCAACTGCCGTGACCTTCTCACCACCTCGGCGATGAGAAATGGAGGTGGAGATAAGACGGTGGAGCAGGCGGTGGATAGGGAGGCGGATGCTGCTCTCGATGGCTCTACGGGGCTCATATCCCCCATTGGCGATCATCACCCACATCTCTGCAAGGGAGAAATCCTCGGGCTCATCCCACTCGCAACTCGAAAGGAATTGCTCGAAGAACGGGCTGGTGGTCTCTACGGGCGTGTACAGCCCCATGTGACAACTGAACTCCGCGAGACTACATTCGCGGCTTGCTCCTCCAAGATGGAAAGACAGAAACCCATGATCAGTAATGTCGGCGGTGACGGAGTTGAGCTAGACAGTGGAGAAGAACTCCAAACACAACTCTCGGAAGACCGGCTCACGTAAGCGGAATAATCGCTCCCATGCGTTACAGGTAAACACCAAAGTCACGTCTGCAGCACGGAACTGTTGTGGCAAAAATCCAAGGAGCTAGTTTGAGATCCCAACTCCATCAATAATCTCCCAATCAAGAGAATGGGGGATGTCAATCTCTCTATGAAGATGCTGTTGCAGCCGGGAGATATAATATGCTCGCTATCGGGCACGTAGAGTGGGTGCAAAAACCAACCATGGGTGGTATACCGCAGGGCCTTCTGGAATAGCAATCTCCTCTTCTTGTCGAGCCCTACGTCCACGTCCACGGGCAACCATTGCTGTGTACAAGGGCAAAAATCGATGGTTAAGCTTAGAGTATTAACAGATCTAGCCCAGATCAACAGGAACATGCAGAACTACGACAGATTTTCACCAAAAACCATTACAAGGGAAGAAACCCCGGTTTTGGCAAAAAAACCATACTCGGAAGATAATTTTGCCGAAAGAGAGATGATAGTAATGGAATGAAACGTTGATGTACGGTGCATGAGTGTTTAGAATGACATGTTAACGAGAATCAGCAGATTTAAACATCAAGAACTTGAAAACAAATCAGATTTCATTTCGGGACTTGAAAACCCTAACTGTTCTTGAAGCAAGAAGTGGGATTTTAAACATGCAGGTCTGAAAATAACGGTTTAGATATGAATCTTTAAAGGTTGTAGCATGAATAACAATAGAACAACCAAGAAATCTAAAAACCCAAGAAAATTTTCGTAAAATGTTACTGGAATTAAAAGAACGCAAGAAATAACACAATTTAGCAAGAAAGGATCTTACTATAGTGTTAGATGATGAAGATCACGTACGAAAATTAGAAGATCCTACGTTTGGAAGCTTGAAATCGGAGGAGATATGACTGTAGCGCCGCGAGAATGGAAATTTCGTGTGGAGAAGACGACTTGAACAAAGTTCTTTTAAAATGGTCTGATTAAGTGTCGCACCGCTACAGATAGAGGTGTAGAGCCGCGACGACACGTGTTAAAAGAAGGCTGGACCGACACTTCCACGTCGCACCGCTACGGAGACAGGTGTCGTGCCGCTACGACGCGAGGCAAAAAATGGATGGTTCTGGAAAAGCCACGTCGCGCTGCTACAGTAGCACGTGTCGCGCCGCTACGACGCGTGGCACGATCTGGGCGGATCTAAAAAAGCTATGTCGCGCCGCGACAGACTTGCTTGTCACGCCGCGAAGACACGTGGCGGACGCTGGAGTGACGGGCCCAAAATCCTGTCGCGCCGCGATCTCGGACTTTTCCATATTTGCTCGTTTAGAGAACTCTGTTGGGTTTTCGTGGTCTAAAATAACAACGGAAGCAAAACGAGTAGAAAAATATTTTAGACATTGACCACGAATGTGCCCACCATATGGACCAAAACTCTAGACATGGCTAAGCAACAAAATAAACATACAAAGAAATAGAATTATACCACTCGGTGCTATCTTCTTTGTACGCACGGGTTTGGAGTTTGGAAGTCTCGTGCACTAACGTGTATACCTCTATCGAAGTCCACGCCAAGCTACTATCGCCTCCCACTTGCTAGAGTGTTAGATAAGCCTATCTAAACACCACCAAGATGACTATCACAAGAGAACTAAAGCCTTAGTACCTCTTGTGCTAGAGAGAGTTGTGTATATGCAAATATATATTCTAGTAAAAACAATTCTTGGAACATGACCACATTAGCATCATAGCAGTTATATCGAGCTCAAAATTCAGTTCAAATTCATGCACACTAATGTCATTTTCAGTTACAAGAATAATGACAATAAACACCACATTTAACTAGCTTTGAAAGCCTAGTTAAATGGCTGTTACTACATAAGGCACGGTCGTGCCTCATAGGGTACGGGCGTGCAAGCCCAAGAGGCCACGCCCAAGTCACGCCTGACTTGGGCTCGTGCCTGTCCATTGGGCACAGGGCACGGGCGTGCCTCCTAGAGGCACGGGCGTACCTAGCCACAAGCCACGCCCAAGTCATGCCCGACTTGGGCTCGTGCCTGCCCGTAGGGCACGGCCGTACCTCATAGAGGCACGGGCGTGCCTTGGCCCACCAAAACCAGTTTCTGGTTTTCTCTCTCATTAGACCATCCATGATGCCGGAATCGATACTTGGCGTGTGACCCAATAGGCCCTTGCTTCATCAGCCATGATACCAACTCGTGTGTGTGTCAGTGGGCATAATCCAACAATCTCGCGCACGGGTTTCGACAACGGATAGTTCCTATGGCTCGAAATATCAGATATGAGTGTGTATTAAGATCGGCTTAGGCTAGGAATCTCAGAAAACGACAAAACAAACGAAAAACGAAAACAAAGAAGAAGCTAACTCACTTTCGTAGGAATCACGGTTGCATTTAGCGTATGCAACAAGCCTTTAAACCCCTCGGTAGCCCGAGTGGACGAGTTGTAGTGTCGTGAGGGTTTCTAGGCAACCAACCCACAAAGTTTGAATACGGGGTGCCCCCCGGAAGCGCTTCTTTAAACGAGTCTTTAGCTGGTCTCCACCCCACACTTAGGGATTTAGTACGGCGAGGTTGATATCCTCACCTTCCCTTTCCTCGGGCATTGCTTCCAAGTAATGCTTTACTCGGTGCCCGTTGACTTTGAAGGTAATTCCCTTTGAATCAAGTAGTTCGATTGTGTCGTATGGGAATACCTTACTAACCATATATGGGCCGTACCATCGGATTTTGAGTTTTACTGGAAACAACTTCAACAGCGAATTGAATGGCAGAACTTTGTTGCCAGGTTCAAAGTGTTTCATTTCTTTCAAACATGCATCGTGCCATTTTTTCGTATGATCTTTATAGATCTATGAATTCTCGTACGCTTCGTTTCATAATTCATCTAACTCGTTTAGCTGTAAGAAACGGTTGGCACGTGCTTTATCTAGATCGGGATCACATGCCTTCAATGCCCAATATGCCTTCTGCTCTACCTCTACTGGCAGGTGACATGTCTTTCCGTAGACTAACCTAAAGGAGTTTTATAGACAGTCCTAAACGCCCAGAGTGTGTCATCGAGTTTATCTGCCCATTCCTTACGGTTCCCGTTCACCGATCGTTCTAGAATTCGTTTCAGTGCGCGATTGGTAACCTTGGTTTGCCCGCTTGTTTGCGGATGATATGGCGTTGCAAATCTATGGTTCACACCATATTTCTGCAGCGCATTTTCCAGTAGGCTGTTAGCGAAATGCCTACCCCTATCACTGATCAAGGCTTTAGGGATACCAAACCGAGAGAATAATTTCTTAAGGAATATCACTACGATTTGGGCATCGTTAGTGGGTAAGGCTTGTGCCTCGGCCCACTTCGACACATAGTCGACAGCTACTAAGATATATTTATTTCCGCGGGAGGAAGGAAACGGACCCATAAAGTCTATACCCCACACATCAAAGATTTCGCATACTTAGATGTTGTGTTGGGGCATCTCGTTTGGGGAAGATATATTACCGGCCCTCTGACAGGCATCACACTCCTTTACGAGGGTGTGTGTGTCTATAAAGATGGTGGGCCAATAAAATCCGGCTTCAAATACCTTCTTTGCGGTGTAGACCGTACCGTGGTGTCCCCCGGTGGGCCCACTATGACAATCCCTCAGTACTTCCCTCGCCTCATCTCCTGAAACGCATCTCCGGATAATGTTGTCTGCGCAGTGTCGAAATAGATAGGGTTCATCCCATAAGTAGTACTTCATATCTGCAAGGAACTTCTTCTTTTGCTGATGTGTCATACCTTTTCAGGAGAACTACTTCAGCAAGGTAGTTTACGAAATCTGCAAACCAGGGAGGCTCATCACTGACCCTCATTAGATGCTCGTCTGGGAAGTTGTCAACGATATCCGTCTCTCGTAATTCGTCTAAATGAGGGTTTTATCTCGACAAATGGTCGGCTGCCACATTTTCTGCTCCTTTCTTGTCCCTGATTTCGATGTCAAATTCTTGCAGAAGCAAGACCCATCGAATAAGCATAGGCTTGGAGTCTTGTTTGTCAAACAAGTACTTCAAAGCAGAATGATCAGTGAAGACGATAGTTTTGGATAGAATTAGATAAGATCGGAATTTTTCAAAGGCATAAACCACAGCTAGGAGTTCTTTTTTAGTAGTAGTATAGTTCTCCTGAGCTGGGTTTAGGGTTTTATTCGCGTAATGAATTGGTTGGAAACAATTATTAACCTTTTGGCCTAGGACTGCCCCTACCGCATAATCGCTGGCATCACACATAAGCTCAAACGACAGGGTCCAGTCTGGAGCAATCATGATCGGGGCAGTAGTGAGTTTGTCCTTTAATGTATTAAAAGCCGTTAAACACTCATCAGATAACTCGAATTTAACGTCTTTTAATAGGAGTTGTGTCAGAGGCCTTGTGAATTTTGAGAAATCTTTGATGAAGCGGTGATAGAATCCCGCGTGGCCTAAGAAACTCCTCACTGTAATACCTGTATTTTTGTAAAATTATAAAATATATATATGCAAGTTTATTTGAGAAATAGTAAAAGTTATGTTTTGGTTGTTTTCAATTAATTATAGTTGTGGATATGATTATATGTGTTATTGTTGGTCCCAAAGAGGGTGAACAAGCAACCGATACAGTGTAGAAGGGGGGGTTAAATACACTTTAAACAATTAAACAAATTAATCAAATGTATATTCAATTATCAACCAGAGCAATAACTATTATCACTCTCAAATCAAATCAACAGGATGATTTGATATTACAATGATTATAACCTCAACTCTCTCTAAACACTCTTGAATCACAAACTAATTGATGATCGAATTTCTTGTTAAAACTGATTAACAAGAACTCTCTCGAACTCTCTCGAACTTTGAACTTACAAAGTTATCGCAACACGCGCGTATCAAGTATCACGAACACTGTACGTTTTGCAACTTATGCAGTCGTGCAACTTATGCAGTATCACGTACTTGTTATCGTATATCTTCGCGCATTCGTTCGTGTATGTATTCGTTTATAAAAACCCAGAAGAAGGTTTATACTTATACTTGATATATCTACGAAAAAATCGCAGTTTAAAGATAGAACTTATCTTTTCTTCAAAACCGTAACAAACTTCTTAATTAGAACATATCTAATTAATTCCTTTTGAGATTTCTATCCAACTAATAGATAGTTTAAATTAGGTTTAGATATCCTAATTTAAATTTCATAGATATGGAGAGTTTATAACAGAATTTAGAACTTATTTAAATTCTGAACTGACTTCTAACGGTGACCTGACATACTCAGTCTTGACCTTGTCAAGTTGACTTCTTGAATCTTGGATTCTTGAATCTTCAAGTCTTCAAGTCTTCAAGTCTTCACTCTTAAAACCTATCTCAGCTTAGAAGTCACTGAGATATCTAGTACTTACATAGAAAACTCTATATCTGTTTATACGCTGACTACTCAGCTTCAGCTGACCAGTCAGTCTATAACAGACTTACATAATTCCTAACTCTTAACCTATCATCTATACATATCTATAGTTTGTCTCATCAAATCTTAACTATTCTAAACATGGGACTAATAATCTCCCCCTATTTGATGAAGACAAAACATTGAATCAAAGTAGGTATAGGTTAACAGAATTATGTCGAACCACTCTAGAACTGACCAAAGTTAGTTCTTGAAATAAGTATTAAACTAATCCATACATATTCACGTATTTTGAAATTACAAGATGTTTATGCTACAAATCTATTATAAGACTTGTATTCTAAGTATTTGAATATACAACTACTTAGATTCTAAACTTATCAGAAGTAATTTAAGTTCTGAACTTACGAAACTTATACAATTGAACATATCAGTTTATAATTGAACATATCAATCATCAGCTTAAACTTAAAAAGTTGTTTGTTTGAACATATCAAACATAATTTTGAACATATCAAATAATAAAAAGTTGAACATATCAAACTTGAGTTTCTATTAATGAACATATCATTTACATTGTAGGTTAATCTTTATCATTAGCTTCTGCACACTTAGTGCTTACAAAATTAAAGAACTAATCTATTTTATCAATGGAATCTCCAACTTCTAACCACATGTCATAAGATTTAAGTTCCCAAATTGCAGCTTTCTTGATAGCCTCATTCACAATTTCTTCACCTTCTGGCATCTCTTTCATCTCAGCTTTCCTTAATCTTATTTCTTTGTAGAGTTGATATCTGAATACTGAGTTCTGAATTGGTTCATCACATAGAATTCTCAAGTACAGAATCAATTTCAGATTTGCCAAATGAAGATCTTTTACTTTCAAGAAACATTGATTACCTTCCACATCAAGATACAAGAATCCTTCCAAAGGTTGAGTGATATAAGTATTCTCTTTGAATTCAACACCCTCTGGAACTTGAATGATGTCTCTTTTAGCTCGCTGGCTTGCTGCTCTAACTCTTGCAGCTTTGCCTCGATTAAGGAAGGTATCAATTTCATCAGCAGGGATCTCACCTAGCTGATCGATTCTTATGAAGATTGTCTTAAGCACATCAACTATCTCTTGTCTGATTTGACTCTTTTTCATCTGCTTGATAGTTGTGGCTACCATCTTCAACTCTAAGAAGCCCAACTTGTACAGACATCTCATATCTAGACCAATTTCTTGTTTGTTGTTTAGTACAAAGTTGATGATTACCAATTCTCCTTTTCTACTCGGTGTAATTGATTCAATCTTGTTATTAAAATGTGTTCTTTTATAACAATGCCTTAGATCCACATCTGAGTAGGGAATTGGGGCAGCTCTTGGACCAGAATAATCAGCTTCAGCTTCAGCTCTGGCAGCCTCAGCTTTAGCCTTTTCTCGTTGAACTTCAGCTTGTCGTTGCTGCTCTTTTATTTCCACCACTGTTACGCCTAGTTCTTTAGCCATCTTTTGTAACATTTGCTCAGCAAGTATGTCACTGGCTTTCTGTGCTGCATCAGCTTCATCACTTGAGTCAGATTCATGTGCAAGTTGAGACTTACCTTGTTTCTCAGGCTCAGGCTCAGCAATGATGACCTTTCTTTTCTTCGCTAGAGGCATAACACTTCTTTTCTTTCTTTTTACCATCTTAAACACCTTACTCTTCCCTTTATCTATTTGTGAAGTTGGAACGGACTCAGCTTCAACAAATTTTGGCAAATTAGCTTGAGGAAGGTTGGTGTGAACAGCTTGAGATGTTTCTTCAAGTAGAGTTTCTGGTTGAGCCTGTGAGGTTGTGGTAATTTGGACTGTTGGAGCCTGTTGTTGTTGAGAAGGCTGATCTACAGTACTCATGAACTGATCATGAGCTTGTTCAAATTGTACTTCCTCTGTATGCTCCCCCTCAACCTTATCATCACACTTCTTTGATTCTTCCTCCCCCTTTTTGTCATCAGCAATAGGAGAGGGTCTGAGTTTGAGCATGAAGCTTTCCAAGTTGGCTACTGAAGTTGACAAATCAGTAAGTTTGCGCATCAACTTGGCTTTGTCATCTTTCCACTTCCTGTGTAGAAGCTCAAAATGAGTTTGTAGATAGTCCATAAGGACTTGAGCATCAGTGGTCATCAGCTTGGGCTCCTCAGGTCTTCTTCTTACCTCAACGTCATCCTGTCCAGTGGAAGAGTGTATTTCCACTGTAGGAGTGGCTATTAAGTGTTCCTCAGTAGGTAAGGATGTGGGTCCTATATCCAAAGGTTGGTGATGACCTATGGAATCAATGGGGCCAGAATGGAGACCCTGTAAACCTTCCTGGTGTATGAAAGGTTCATTGACAGGTCGTGCGAGAGTGTGTGAGAATATAAGAGAAGAATGAACAATGTAGTGAGGTATGGTAGTGGGGTGAGCTAGGCTTATTGGTGAGGCGGGGTAATTGACCCTGGGGATTGGTCGGTATTTCAATGTTACCTTCATGGGGCTGTGAAGGCACAGAAGTAGGCTCTCCCATGGAACTAGTAAGTATGGGCTGAGTAGACACCATACCCGGTATAGGCTTAAGGGTTGAACTGAGCCTAGAGGTTGGCACCTTAAGAGAAGGTGTCTCCCCCTCAGCTCCTGTCGGTGGAGGTATGAATGTGATATCAACTCCAGTGTCCTTTTGAGGTTAAAGACCACCTTTGGCAATTTTCCTTGTACAGGTGTAGGATATCTACTTGGTAGTAGTGGACTGACCATGGTTGGCTGTAGATTGTAAGATACATGGAGATGTTTGAGGTGGAGTAGAGGGGTTAGACTGAGTTGGGTTTGACTCAGTCCTATCTCCTAAGTTTGGAGATGGAGAAGTAAAAGAGAGAGAAGGAAATAAGGTTGCGAAATTATACCTGCTGCACCTAGCAGTGGAGACTCAGAGCTAGGAAACAGACTCCTTTGCTCAGAACTCGAAGTGGTTGATGAAAGTATTTGAGTATGGGGTCTGAACTAAGTCCTAGGTTGATCAGCTTGAGGGGACTCAGCCTCAGAACCAACATCGTCACCCACTTCTTCCGCAGCTTCCTTCTATGTCTCAGCTTCACTTGACTCAGGAGTCGGAAGCTGTACATACATCCTCATCTGAGCACTCATTGTAGGGTGCCCAGGAAAAATATCATGGGCGAACATTCTGTAGCTGAGAACAGGAGTAAGAATGGACTCATATTGAGTAGTATATCTTCTACCCAACCTGTCCTCGATAACCATGGATATAAATCTTGCGAAGGGCACAATGGTGTCCCTTATGTTCTTGGTCACCAATGACTTGAATGCCTCAAAGATCAACTCGGCGTAATCCACTCGTCGATCATAGAACAAGTTGTATAACAGTTGCATTTCAAAGTCATTCACATTATCCAGGCCTCCCACCTTGTATCCAAGGGAACGAACCATAGTGGATACCATAAATCCCCATGCCGTCTGGAAAACAGATTTCCGTATGACGCCAATAACTTCAGGATGACCCATTAAGGGTAAAACGCTTCGTGATGTTTCCCTAGAAACCGTTGCTTCATACTGATTAGCAATCGGAAGATGAAGAATTTGGCGGAAACAGTTTGCATCGACTTCTATCACCACTTGTCGACTTAGGACTGTGCCCCGTATAACCGGTTGAATTACATCCAGTTTACACGTATACCGGAATTCCGTAAGAAGTTGAGGAATGAGCACAGCAGGTCCACGAAGAAATGCATGTGCTAGGGGTCCCTTGCGAATGTAGGAGACCCACTCCTCATATCCCCTGCCAATTTTGGACTTTGGAATGTCGGTACAGGCGATGACGTTGTTTTGTTTGTAGGTGGGGAGTGCGTTGTTCTTGAAATTTCCACCACAGATCATTTGTTCAGTTAGATTTAGAGTATGCCCCTCCATTGAAATCGAACTTATCGTATTGGATTGCACTTAGCAGTAGTAAGCAGTTAGCAAAGAACTCTGCACACAGCAACGTTAGGGTTTAAGAGAGAAGAATATGTTTGAAGTTTAAACAAAATATGATGAAAATTCTCTCTTATTTATACCTTTTCAATGTGAGAGAAAAGTTACCGTTATCTGAGGGTAATAAATATGACCATTACTGTAAAAAAAAACTTCTACGCAGTTTGTTAAAACGGCTAAATTTATTGTTAATTACCCAAACTCACACTGTTATATTGAAAAGATATTTTTATGAAAAATATATCATAAAAAAATTTCTAAACGACTGACGTTTATTTACCGGACACATCGTAAAATTTTTTGGACTTACCATATTGTTGGACATACCATTTGGTAGGACTAACCTAGACATGTGGAACTGACCACACTTTGGAAAGCCGTTTACTCAGCTGATCCTTAGTGTTCCGCTGAGATGAAGCACTCAGCTTCAGATGTAGCACTCAGCTCAGCTTGAGCACTTAGCTTAGATTTTGACACTTAGTCAAATATAGCACTTAGCAAAAATTTAACAGAGATAAAGAATGGAACATACCGATTAAGGGTTGAGCATTCCAAGCTTGCTGAGTAGAGTTGTGAATCTTGTGCCTTCTATTGGTTTAGTGAAGATATCCACAAGTTGATCTTCAGTCTCAATGAAGACTAACTCTATCTTTCCCTTTTCTACAATATCTCTGATGAAGTGATGTCTTATCTCAATATGCTTGGTTCTTGAGTGAAACACTGGGTTGTGTGTAATGGCAATAGCAATTTGATTGTCACAAAATATAGGAGTCTTCGAATAATGCAAATCAAAATATTTAAGCTGATGTTGCATCAACAGTATTTGAGCACAACAGCTCCCTGCAGCTACGTATTCAGCTTCAGCTATTGAAATTGCCATTGAGTTTTGTTTCTTGCTTGTCTAGCTAACTAATTTTCCACCCAAAAGTTGACATCCTCCAGTAGTACTCTTTCTATCAAGACCACATCCTGCGAAGTCTGAATTGGAGTACCCTATCAGCTCAAATCCTGATCCTTTGGGATACCACAAACCTAAGTTTGGTGTTCCCTTCAGATATTTGAGTATTCTTTTAACAGCTAGCAAGTGTGATTCCTTTGGATCAGCCTGATATCGTGCACAAACACATGTAGCAAACATTATATCAGGTCTGCTTGCTGTTAAATAGAGTAATGAACCTATCATTCCTCTATATGTAGTCTGACATACAGATTTTCCATCAGTGTCCTTGTGTAGCTTGACATTGTATAACATTGGAGACTTTGCGGGATGGCTTGAGTCTAATCCATATTTCTTAATCAGATCAAAGACATACTTGCTCTAATTAATAAATATACCATCTTCTTTCTGATAGATTTGAAGTCCCAAAAAGTACGTCATCTCACCCATCATGCTCATTATGTATTGATTAGACATTATCTTGGAGAACCAATCACACAGATCTTGATTTGTTGATCCAAAGATAATGTCATCCACATAAATTTGAACCAGAATGACATGTCCTTTGCTCTTTCTTATGAAAAGAGTTTTGTCAATACTTCCTCTGACAAAATCATTTGAGAGAAAATAGGTGGATAGTGTATCATACCAGGTTCTTGGAGCTTGCTTGAGTCCATACAAAGCCTTGTCTAACTTATAGACACAATCTGGATGTTTAGCATCAATAAAACCAGGGGGTTGTTTCACATAGACCTCCCCCTGTAGTACTCCATTTAGGAATACACTTTTAACATCCATTTGATACACTTTAAAGTTTTTGAAGGCTGCATAGGCTAGAAAGAACCTTATAGCTTCAATCCTTGCAACAGGGGCAAAGGTCTCATCATAATCAATACCTTCTTCTTGTCAATACCCCTGAGCTACTAGCCTTGCCTTGTTTCTGATCACTACTCCATCCGTGTCCATTTTATTTCTATAGACCCACTTTGTGCCTATAATTGTTTTTCCTTTGGGGGTAGGGACAAGGGTCCAGGCCTTATTTCTTTGAAATTCTGTCAGCTCCTCTTGCATAGCTTCAATTCAATCTTCATCTTTTAGAGCCTCTTCAGTCTTCTTTGGTTCCATTTGAGATAGAAAACTAGCGTAGGCAGCATAGTTTGCATTTGTCTTAGATCTAGTTAACACACCATCTTCAATGTTTCCAATGACATCATCAAGAGAATGATATTTTAATACTCTGAAGATTGTAGTAGGAGACTGAGGTTCTGGGTCTGATTCAGAGCAGTGTCTCTCAGGCTGAATAAGACTTACATCTTCAGTCTGAGTAGGAATTGGAAGATCACTTAGATCTTCAATCTGACATGTACCTGATGATTCACCGAGACTTTCAGGCTGATTATCTTCAATAATGATAATTTCTTTCGATGATGCATATTTATCAGATTTACTATCATCATCATCAGAATCATCCATAACATACATGGGATTTGATGTGAGATCTTTTTTGTTCCTCTCAAACTCACTCAGACTAACCGGGTCAGCTTGAGCCCTGTTGGATTCATCAGTACTTGTCTCATCAAATGTAACATGTACTGACTCTTCAATTTCCTTTCTTTTAAGATTAAAGACTCTGTAAGCTTTGGAGATTGAAGAATATCCAACAAATATCCCTTGATCAGCTTTGGGTTCCAACTTATGGAGCTAATCTCTTTGGTTTAGCACATAACATGTTGAACCAAAAATGTGGAAGTATCCAACGTTGGGTTTTCCGCCATGATACATCTCGTAAGGTGTTTTACCATGTCTTTAACTATAATCGATCTATTCTGAGTATAGCAGGCTGTACTTACAGCTTCTACCCAGAAGCTCAGTTTGAGCTTTGACTCACATAGCATGGTTCTGGCAGCTTCAATTAAGGTTCTATTTCTCCTTTCTACAACTCCATTTTGTTGTGGAGTTCTTACAGATGAGAAATTCTGTATAATTCCCTTCTCTTCACAAAAGCCTTCAAGGGTTGAGTTTTTGAACTCAATCCCATGATCACTTCTGAGTTGTTTAAGAGACTTACCCTTTTGCAAGTCTTCTTGTCTTATGAAGCTAATTAACTCATATGCAGCTTCACTTTTGGCTTTTAAGAAGATTACCCAAGTGAATCTTGTGAACTCATCAACAATCACTAGAGTATACTTTTTGCCACTTAGGCTTAGGGTGCTAATAGGTCCAAATGCAACATATGCAATGGTTCTGTAATTGAAAAATTTTGCTTGGACTTGAAGGATCCCTTATGATGTTTTCCCATTTCACAAGCTGAGCAGAGTTTTTCTTTAGCAAATGTGATCTTAGGCAGACCAGAGACTAACTCTTTGCTAAACAACTTGTTAATATATTTGAAGTTTAAATGAGACAGTCTCTTGTGCCATAACGAACTTAGCTTGGCAGATAAGTCAGAATACATGCAGGGTTCAGTTGAAGGATTTGCGGAGATGAGATCTAACAAATAAATATCTCTCTCTCTTTTTGCCATTAATATTGGTTTTCCCCTCTTATCATAAATTGTCCCTGCATGCTTTCTGAAGGTGACTTCATAATATTCATCACACAGTTGACTTATACTTATTAGATTGTGTTTAAGGACTTCAACATATGCTACCTTTTTTATAGTGACTTTTCCAGCAGTTATCTTTCCATAACCTTTAGTCCTTCCTTGAGAATTATCCCTAAATGTCACCTTGGGTCCTTCATCGTTTTGGAATTCACTTAGAATCCCCTTGCTTCCTGTCATGTGCCTTGAGTATCGACTATCTAGATACCACTTGTAGGAGCCCTGCACATGATCAACTAAACATATTAGTTTCTTTTTGGAACCCACTGTTTGGTGGGTCCTGAGGATGAGCACTTAGCTGATCCTTTGGAGTTTGCTTGATCAGCTCGAACAGATTCTGGGTCTGTTTTGGACTGATCATCCTTTTCGTTTTCAGGTCTAAGATTGGTACTTACACAATCTTTGGCCTCATGACCTCTATCACCACATTTATAGCATTTTATTCTAAAGATGGGTGTTTGGGTGATTTCTTTGAGTTTTCCAACATTAAATTTGGATTCCGTTTTAGGGTCATATGATGTGGATAACCTTTCAATCCTCTTCGACAGTTTGTCTACTTGATTTTCACTGACTTTGGACTTACCTTTGTCAGCTTTATGGTTACCTTTATTTGGTGAAGTCTGACTTACAGACAACTTCCTGTTTTTAGACATCCTTTCATATATGGCTTGAGAATTATGTCTTTTTGAGTTAACATGAGATATTCTATCAAAAACAGTTGTTCTCACAGGACTGTAATCCAATCTTTTGAAAACTGACTTACAATTTCTATTGGATCTAGAACATTCAGCTTGACGGTTTGAGTGAATAACCTGAGGACTTTGGGTAGGTCTTACAAACTTATTGGTTTTGACCTGTTTCCCTTCCTTGTTCCTTAAGAATGTTCTTGGGAGTATGTCATCTGATTTCATCGTTTTGTCTTCAAGACTGACTTGATCTTCGATGATTTCATCAGCAGCAGCACTATAATCTCCCCCTAGTACTGCTTTTACTTGATTTGATATCTGCTGGTTGATACACTTTTCTGCTTCTCTTGATGACTTACACCAAAATTCACAGATTTTTCTTAGATTGTCAGCTTGTTCTTTTGATTCTTGCAGTTCTTCACTTAGAAGTTTGTTTATATGAAGCTGACATTCATAATCACTTTGGATCTTTTTACCAGCATTTAAGAGAGTTTCAAAGTGTTTAAGTTCATCTTTTAGTTTTGAAATTTCAGTTTTCAAACTAGATTGAACTTTGAGAGAGGTTTTGAAATCATTCAACAGATAGTTGAATATTAGACATTTTTGTTCATCAGTGTAAGAGCTAAAGTTATTTACCTTATACATTGAGGCAGGATCCCAGTTACTGGTTTGCTTACTCAGCTTAGCCGCTTCTGCTAGATCCTCATCAAAGGAACTGTCTTCTAACTCGTAGTCAACTTATTCCTCTTCATCCTCAATGGCCATCAAACACCTATCTGGCTCATCATCATCTGAAGAAGATGATTTAGTATCCCAAGTCTCAGCAAGAAGACCTTTGGTGTTCTCATCTGGCTTGCCTTTGAGTCTTTGATATTTCTTTTTATATTTATCAGCTCTATAGGCATTCTTGTCAGCTACTGAAGCTAATTCTCCCTTCTTAATTCTTCACTCAGCAGTTATGTGTCCTATCCTCTGACAGTTATAGCACTTAGCTTTCTTTGGATCAAAAGTAGACTTACCACTTTTGCTTCTGTCAGATTGACCCCTTCCTCTTCTGAACTTTCTAAAGTTTCTTGCTAACATTGCCATTTGTTCAGTAAGAGCATCCATCTCTTCATCATCTGAACTAGAGTTAAGACTTACTTCCTCAGATTCAGATTCAGAGTCAGTCTCAGCTTGAGACTTTTTAGATCCGTTCTTTTTCTTTTCTACAATTAATCTAGATCCAACATTGTTTATAGATTCTTTTAGTTGTTGCTGGGCCATTTTCTTCTGTTCCATGATCTGTTTATGATTTAGAAGGAAACCATATATAGATCTAAGATCATATTTTCCTAAGGTTCCTCTTGAATGAAGTGCAATGGTGATCTCATTGAATTGTTCTGGTAACACATCCAAGAACTTGAGTACCAACTCATTCTCATCTTTCTTGACACCTACCAAGATCAGATCATTTATCAAGCATTGAAATCTGGTAAACAAATCTACTAGAGTTTCATTCTTTTTAGCAAAGAAAGTTTCATAAGAACGACTCAGATTTGTCTTCTTATGTTGCTTGACAAAGTTAGTGCCTTCATATGTGACACTGAGAGTATCCCAAATCTCCTTTACAGTTTGGCACCCAGCCACAGTATGCATAAGAGGATTTGTTAAAGCATTTGCTATAATGCTTTGTTCCTTGTCATCAAGATTGAACAGTTTACGATCTTCCTCAGTCCAGGATGCTTCAGGCTTGGGAGTTTCTCCAGAGGGAACAGTTTTGTCAGTGACAGTAATATGGATCATTGGTATGATTGGGCCATCTTGAATCATGGTACTCATCCTATGATCCATAGACTTCAGATATAGCATGGCTATAAACTTCCACATAGGATAGTCAGTACCATCAAAGATAGGACAACCTTTTGCCACCATTGTTGGTATATGACTTGATTGCTTGCTAGTAGACATCTTAACCACTTGACAGTGGATCTTGATCTTCAACTTATGAAGAAACTTGCTCTGATACCAGTTGTTGGTCCCAAAGAGGGTGAACAAGCAACCGATACAGTGTAGAAGGGGGGGTTGAATACACTTTAAGCAATTAAACAAATTAATCAAATGTATATTCAATTATCAACCAGAGCAATAACTATGATCACTCTCTAATCAAATCAACAGGATGATTTGATATTACAATGATTATAACCTCAACTCTCTCTGAACACTCTTGAATCACAAACTAATTGATGATCGAATTTGTTGTTAAAACTGATTAACAAGAACTCTTGAAAACTCTCTCGAACTTTGAACTTACAAAGTTATCACAACACACGCGTATCAAGTATCACGAAGACTGTACGTTTTGCAACTTTGCAGTATCACGTACTTGTTATCGTATATCTTCGCGCATTCGTTCATGTATGTATTCGTTTATAAAAACCCAGAAGAAGGTTTATACTTATACTTGATATATCTAAGAACAAATCGCAGTTTAAAGATAGAACTTATCTTTTCTCTAAAACCGTAAAAAACTTCTTAATTAGAACATATTAATTAATTCCGTTTGAGATTTGTATCCAACTAATAGATAGTTTAAATTAGATTTAGATATCGTAATTTAAATGTCATAGATTGGAGAGTTTATAACAGAATTTAGAACTTACTTAAATTCTGAACTGAATTCTGACGCTGAGCTGACATACTCAGTCTTGACCTTGTCAAGCTGACTTCTTGAATCTTGGAGTCTTGAATCTTCAAGTCTTCAAGTCTTCACTCTTAAAATCTATCTCAGCTTAGAAGTCACTGAGCTATCTAGTACTTACATAGAAAAATCTGTATCTGTTTATACGCTGACTACTCTGCTTCAGCTGACCAGTCAGTCTATAACAGACTTACATAACTCCTAACTCTTTACCTATCATCTATACATATCTATAGTTTGTCTCATCAAATCTTAACTCTTCTAAACATGGGACTAACATTTATATATATTATGAAAGTAGCAAATAAATGGAAAGGGGGGAAAGTTCAAGGGCTATACATGTAATTATAGATATAAATATGTGTAGACTCCAATAATTAGGGTCAAACTTCCCTGTTTTTCTAGAAAAATCGATAGAGAGAGAGATGAGAGGGTTCTAGAGGGAGGTTGCAAGGAAGAAGAGAAAGGAAGCATGGAAATTGATGTTGGATCCAAGATTTGAGTGTTTAATCTCCATTTCTTCACTCTTGAGCTTGGTGGAAGCAAGGAAATTAGGAGATTGAGTGAGATTTGCAAACCAAGTATGTTTAACCTTGAATTTGTGTTGATTCTAAGTTTAGGTGGTTGTTTGTTATGATTTTGACTTTTTATGTTGAAAAATTGTGGTAAATGTTAAAGTTAAGTCTTTGAATGATTAAATGGGTTTAAAGTGTTGATAATTGAGTATGATTGAGGAATTATATGTTATGTTGGTGAGGTATGGTTGAAATTGTGTTTATTGGTTAAAATTGGGTCAAGAACTTAGATTTTGGGTGAATATATCTTTGATGGCTAAAGTAATGTTAGATGTTGTTTTTGTGGGGTTTTAAAGTGTTATTGAAGGTTTGATATGCTGCAAGTACGTTTAATTTGGAAAGTTGGGGGTTTTAGTCGAATTGGTGTCTTAAAAAATCTGCAGGTTACTGTTTACGAGTGGCTCGTGGCGCGAGGCCCTGTTTTGTGAATGAAGTCTCTTTCCAGAGATTATGTCACGGCGCGAGCAGCTTTGCCTCGTGGCGCGAGGCCCCTGTATTGTCTAAAAATTTATGTTTTGACCCCGTTTCTTCTTATATTTGATTTGGGATTGTTTCTAAGGGTTCTAGGGAGTCCGAAAGACCCGAGAAAGTGTCTAAGTCTGGTATTGAGTCTAGAAACCTTGTTTTTGGTTAACTTTTGTTAGTTAACCTTGTGTTTATGATCATAGGCGTGTGATCAAGTGTTTGGACTTTGGTTTGGATGGGGTTGTGATCCTCATCACACCCTCAGGTGAGTACACCCTGCGGATACCTAACTTTTGCTTAAAAGTTTCAAGTCATCATGTTATGTTTTGTTTGTTTGGCAATTGTGGATGAAACTTGATGAATCAAAGTTTGTGGAACTAATGAATTGTTTCATGATGTGGGTTATATGATTTGAAAATGTTTATGAGGCTTTTGGAACTTAAAGAATATGGAAACCATGCATTATTTATAATATGGTTCATATGAATTGCAAATGTTTTATGAAACTCTTGGGTTTCAAAGATTGTGGAAATTGTGAATTCAATATAAGATGTGTTTTAAATAAGGGTTTTCTAAATAAGACCATTGCTCCATGTTGGAGATGGTCTATGTTTAAATTGTGATTTAATTAATGGTTTTGAAACATGATACTCCATGATGAAGTGGACTGGGGTTTTGAAATAACAAACATGGTTTTGAGAAAGAAAAGATATGTTTTAACTAATGATATTTTGGGCATTGAGATGCCAATTATGGTTTTGATTGTTGAGCATGTATGCTCATGTGATATGTTTATGACACTTATGTGTTCGTGATAAGCTTGTATGCTTGGATTACTTGGCCTTTACGGCATGATATTTGTGGCCTTTATGGCATGAGATATTTGGGCCTTGTTGGCATATGATTCATGTGACCCCTCGGGGTATGTGATTATGTGACCCTTCGGGGAATGTGATTATGTGACCCTTCGGGGAATGTGCTTATGTGACCCTTTGGGGTATATGTGCTATGGTCCGGACCACTGTGTGATATGAACTCTGTACCATAGGGTTCCTAGTCATTAAGACGTACACAGAGGTTCATGTGGCTTCGGCTGTTGAGGAACCACGAGGTACGGGTGGCTGAGGAATCGGTGTAGAGAGTGGAGGGGTATGTCAGTCGCCATCATGACCATGTGGGTTCACTAGGCTGACGAGCCACCGAACCCGGGGCAACAGGAGTGGATTTGGTGAACAGGGCATCCACTCCAGATAACCGTTGTATGGTGGACTTGTTTGTGCATCCCCCACCTTGACGGGGTGATGTGGTAATCCCCCATGTGGGCACGTGTTGACCGTGGCTAGCTACCATGTGGATACATTATGGCCCAATGGACAGACCCCCATCCTTATGTGCTATTGTGTATGCTTTTTAAAAGTATATGGATTGCCAAACATGTGTTTTCAAAAGAGAAAGATGATGACTTGATTTTGATCAATCAAATGTTTTTGTTTGTACTCATTAGCTACATTTATAGCTAACTTTGTGTATACAAATGTTTTGTATCCGCAGGTTGTATAGATGCCTTGGTGAGGCGGGTAGTTGCTGTGAGCATGACTTTGTGTTGATGGAAATTAAGGTAATCTTGGATTTCCTATGCTTTTGTTAATGGTCGTGAGATTGACTATGGTAACACCTAAAAGGTTTTGGGTTATATCCAACGATCAAGTTACTGTTAAATTGTATTGTATTTTGTTGAAATACTCAAAGAGAATTACACTACTTCCACGATACGTTTCAAAGATGTGTATAAAGTCTGTTTTAAATTAAGTTTTGAAAAATTCAAATTTGGTCTGAAAATCTGGGTGTTACAAGTTGGTATCAGATCCTGGGTTTGAGTGAATCATGCACTCGAGTTAGTGTTTGGTCTCAAACCAGGCCGACCATTATAGGAAATCCATTTGATCTGGAATGGGTAACTTGGGTTAGGATGAGATTTGCCTGAGTGTTAGGTAACTCAAGTGTGTTGCTAGCCCTATGTTACTAAGTTTGACTTCAGCTATGTGTTAAACCTGATGTATAAGCCTACCTTGGGTGGAAGTTTAGGTTCACATAGAGCCTGGGATAGTGACGGAAAGCTGTTTTAGCTTGTGTACTGAATCCTGTGTTATGGATAGGTTATGGATAAATCCTTTGTAAGGATAGACTAGTTTAGAAGGAAAGATTTCCTTGATGATATATGAGACGCATTGAGCACTAGAATGAGAAACTAAGTCTTGATTAAGATTAGTTTCGTCAATAGAAACATGAGATTATGATATTGGGAGCCTTGTTTAGTAAGCCTTAGTTGTAAGGCGAGTAAGTGACGAACTCCATAGAACGGAGATGGATCAAAAAGTGCCATTATCCTTGGTACAAGGAGGGAGGCATCTTATGGGAAATGGTATAAAAGTCGATTTAGTCTATAGAATGAACCCTTTATGCGACTGCAGTTACGGGTTCGGATCCTTTATGGATAATTGTTAGAGTCATCTGTTAGTGACATTCTATGTGTTTTGACTTGAGAGTTGTTTCTCAATCCAAGTATGAATCCTATTGGGATTATTGGTTAAGTTGAAATTGAGATTGAAGTTAATCTTTCATGTATGGAAAATTTACTCTAATGAGTATGGTTATAGTGAATTGGTGTTTGTGTGTTTCTCAGAGAGAATCAAGAATCTTCTGTTGACTTGTATCTTCTATAATAGAAGAATAGATATTGTGACACCATCGGGGTGGTGTAGTTTAGTCCAAATGAGTTGGACCCCTCATGGGAGTCATGTATAGATCGTGTGATCTAATAGGTCTCACGTTGAGATGTAAAGTAGAATGACTAAGATGAATTGAAAACATTTAGTCACATAAGCTCTCAAGTTTTGATTTAAAGCTATAAACCGCTCCTAGCACTTGATAAGTGCTTAGAGGAGATAAGAAGCATAAAGTTAGTTGGGTAATCCCAATCGTATCTCGCGATTGAGATAATGTAATGAGATGTTTGAGTAAGGTTGTACATTGAGTAACCTTGTGATTAAGTTGATAAATAATCTTAGAGATTTTGACCCTTTAGTGGTTGAGACTTTTCTGAGAATAAGATTGTGATGCTATTGATTAGTGATGTGTTCACTTAAGAATCTGTGCAACCGAATCTCTTTTCTTTGATGGATTAGAGAGAGTTGTGTAAAAGAAAGATAATTGTAGACTATTAAACCTCTTATGAGGATAGACCAATTATAAGGTCAGTTTTGTGATATGAAAATTTGAGTTATATCTTGGTGTGATTTTATGTATCAGATTATTCCCGATAGTGGGAATGATTAATTGTAAGTTCAATAGAACTGCGGTAAGTGTTAATGGTTGGAAATTTGATAAGTTGACTAAGTGACCCGTTTTGGGTATTGTTGAAAGGAGTTTCTTAATGATTCCAGTTAGTTTTGGTTGGATCAATGATCTAGTTGATGTATGAATATGAATTCCATTAAGAACATGAAATTTTATGCGATATGGTGCTGGGGGTCTATAGATTTACCCTAGAGGGGAAAATCTTTAGGACCTCAAAGCGATTACCTTTGGAATCACCTGGGATTTCTTGGGATTAAATAGTTTGATTATGTTATCATAGAATAATGTGTGATTGTTACCTAAGGGGTGATTAACTTTGTCTGGGTGATTGGATATCAAAAGAGATATAGAGATTAGTGGAGTTGAACCCGAAAGTGAAGCTCCTGTGTATGAATTGAGCCATGTCCTCAGGCTATGAGATAGAGTTAAGATCCTTTTATTTTGATGATAGATGTCATTGTGACAAATAGTTAGCTTATATGTGTGTGACATAGTGTGGTGCTTTTAGACCACAAGAGTTGACTGAGTATTTGACCACCAGGAGCATGCGGCGAGGCCGGTAGCTCGAGTTGGTCAAGAGTTTGACCTTGAGATCTGTTTTATCCAGGCATGGAAAAAAGTGTGACCTAAGTTTGGAGTTGCTATATTATAGTCCTAATAGTGATATTTTGGGTCTTTTAGACCAAAAGTTGTTATGGACTTATGAGGTGATTTAGAGGTGCTCAATGAGAGGCCTTGCGGGATTAAGATCTTTGAGTAGGGTCTGTGCTTACCTTGGTGATTGTCTTGAGGGTGATAAATTGTGTCAACCATGGCTGCTGAGCCGATTCAAACTTTAAGGCTTGATGTGAGTTAGGCATTATTGGTGTTTAATGCATACTGGTTCAAGTGAACTTTTCTTTGGTATTGTGATAATATTGTGTAAAGATTTGAGATCATGCATTAGTTATTGATTGATAGTGGCAAGTATAGCCAGCAAATTAAGATGTGATATTTGAAACAGATAAGTTATGTGAAGTGTCAAGGTTGTTAAGAACCTTGAGAGAATATGTTATGACTTAGGTCAATGTTGGACCAATGCTAAAGAATGATTTTATTAATGACCTCATCAGTTTCATTAATGACCTCGTCAGTATCCATAGAAGAGACATTCCTTGGCCTTTGTGCCATCGGTTTCAATCTCTTCTTTTTTTGTAATTCAATACACACCTCCTTGCGTTTTTGGTTATGATTAGATTCCAGGCCAACATTTCCTAGAATTTCAGTCTCAGAAGCGACCGTTTCTCCTTCTGCACCCTCGATCTCACTTACTCCTACTCCAACTTGTACTCCCTCTCTTACACTCTCAAGACCCTCACTCCTAGGGGCTGGACCTCCAGGGGTAGGTTCAGCTGGGTTTCGCTGTTCCATTGGAGGTAAACTATTTTGTTGTCTATATTCGACCACAACTTTTGCATTTTGATTGGCCAAGCTCAACAAATATTCAGGTATCACCAACCCTTGAATTCTTTGAGACGTTTTGTCTCTCTTGAATTAGGCTATTTTAAATGGTCTAGTTGTAGGAACTGATTATTGAGTTATGATTTGGAAAAGCGGTATAGATGGGCTATATTGGTGGTTAAGTGTCTTAATTGATGATTAAAGAGTTGATACTATTAGTTAAATTAAATGATCATAGTTAGGATCTTAGTACAGACATGTGGAAATACCTAAGCTTGTGGATCGATTCGATTCCGATAACGGAATCATTGTAAGGAGGGAGGAATTATAATACCCGTATTTTCGTAAAATTATAAAATATATATATGCAAGTTTATTTGAGAAGTAGTAAAAGTTATGTTTTGGTTGTATTCAATTAATTATAGTTGTGTATATGATTATATGTGTTGTATATATACTATGAAAGTAGCAAATAAATGGAAAGGGAGAAAAGTTCAAGGGCTATACATGTAAATATACATATAAATATGTGTAGACTCCAATAATTGGGGTCAAACTTCCCCATTTTTCTGGAAAAATCGATATAGAGAGAGATGAGAGGGTTCTAGAGGGAGGTTGCAAGGAAGAAGAGAAAGGAAGCAAGGAAATTGATGTTGGATCCAAGATTTGAGTGTTTAATCTCCATTTCATCACTCTTGAGCTTGGTGGAAGCAAGGAAATTAGGAGATTGAGTGAGATTTGCAAACCAAGTAAGTTTAACCTTGAATTTGTGTTGATTCTAAGTTTGGGTGGTTGTTTGTTATGATTTTGACTTTTTATGTTGAAAATTTGTGGTAAATGTTCAAGTTAAGTATTTGAATGCTTAAATGGGTTTAAAGTGTTGATAATTGAGTATGATTGAAGAATTATATATTATGTTGTTGAGGTATGGTTGAAATTGTGTTTATTGGTTAAAATTGGGTCAAGAACTTGAGATTTTGGGTGAATATAGCTTTGATGGATAAAGTAATGTTAGATGTTGTTTTTGTGGGGTGTTGAAGTGTTATTGAAGGTTTGATATGCTGCAAGTATGTTTAATTTGGAATGTTGGGGGTTTTGGTCGAATTGGTGTCTTCAAAAATCTGCAGGTTATTGTTTACGAGCGGCTCACGGCGCGAGGCCCTGTTTTGTGAATGAAGTCACTATCCAGTGATTATGTCGCTGCGCGATCAGCTTTGCCTTGTGGCGCGAGACCCCTGTATTGTCCAAAAATTTAAGTTTTGACCCCGTTTGACCTTATATTTAATTTGGGATTGTTTCTAAGGGTTCTAGGGAGTCCGAAAGACCCGAGAAAGTGTCTAAGTCTGGTATTGAGTCTAGAAACCTTGTTTTTGGTTAACTTATGTTAGTTAACCTTGTGTTTATGATCATAGGCGTGTGATCAAGTGTTTGGACTTTGGTTCGGATGGGGTTGTGATCCTCATCACACCCTCAGGTGAGTACACCCTGCGGATCCCCAACTTTTGCTTAAAAGTTTCAAGTCATCATGTTATGTTTTGTTTGTTTGGCAATTGTGGATGAAACTTGATGAATCAAAGTTTGTGGAACTAATGAATTGTTTCATGATGTGGGTTATATGATTTGAAAATGTTTATGAGGCTTTTGGAACTTAAAGAATATGGAAACCATGCATTGTTTATAATATGGTTCATATGAATTGCAAATGTTTTATGAAACTCTTAGGTTTCAAAGATTGTGGAAATTGTGAATTCAATCTAAGATGTGTTTTAAATGAGGGTTTTCTAAATAAGACCATTGATCCATGTTGGAGATGGTTTATGTTTAAATTGTGATTTAATTAATGGTTTTGAAATATGATACTTCATGATGGAGTGGACTGGGGTTTTGAAATAACAAACATGGTTTTGAGAAAGAAAAGATATGTTTTCACTAATGATGTTTTGGGCATTGAGATGCCAATTATGGTTTTGATTGTTGAGCATGTATGCTCATGTGATATGTTTATGACACTTATGTGTTCATGATAAGCTTGTATGCTTGGATTACTTGGCCTTTATGACATGATATTTGTGGCCTTTATGGCATGAGATATTTGGGCCTTGTTGGCATATGATTCATGTGACCCCTCGGTGTATGTGATTATGTGACCCTTCGAGTAATGTGATTATGTGACCCTTCGAGTAATGTGATTATGTGACCCTTCGTGGAATGTGCTTATGTGACCCTTTAGGGTATATGTGCTTCGGTCCAGACCACTGTGTGATATGAACTCTGTACCATAGGGTTCCTAGTCATTAAGACGTACACAGAGGTTCATGTGGCTTCGGCAATTGAGGAACCGCGAGGTACGGGTGGCTGAGGAATCGGTGTAGAGAGTGGAGGGTATGTCAGTAGCCATCATGACCGTGTGGGTTCACTGGGCTGACGAGCCACCGAACCCGGGGCAACAGGAGTGGATTTGGTGAACAGGGCATCCACTCCAGATAACCGTTGTATGGTGGACTGCTTTGTGCATCCCCCACCTTGATGGGGTGATGTGGTTATCCCCCATGTGGGCAATTGTTGACCGTGGCTAGCTACCATGTGGATACATTGTGGCCCAATGAACAGACCCACATCCTTATGTGCTATTATGTATGCTTTTTAAAAGTATATGGATTGCCAAACATGTGTTTTCAAACGAGAAAGAGGATAACTTGATTTTGATAAATCAAATGTTTTTGGTTGTACTCATTAGCTAGTTTTTAGCTAACTTTGTGTAAAAAAATTTTTTGTATCCGCAGATTGTATAGATGCCTTGGTGAGGCGGGTAGTTGCTGTGAGCATGACTTTGTGTTGATGGCAATTCCGGTAATCTTGGAATACTCAAACAGAATTACACTGCTTCCGCGATACGTTTCAAAGATGTGTATAAAGTCTGTTTTAAATTGAGTTTTGAAAAATTTAAATTTGGTCCGAAAATCAGGGTGTTACACTCACCCCTTTCACATTAGTAGGCGGTGGTAATTTAGAGATAGTGTCTATCTTAGCTCTATCCACCTTTATGCCTACTTGTGAAACTTTGTGTCCTAACACTATGCCTTCTCGTACCATGAAATGGCACTTGTCCCAGTTTAGCACAAGGTTGGTTTCTTCACAACGGGCGAGCATTTTATCAAGATTAGATAAGCACGAGTCGAAAGAGTTTCCGAATACTGAGAAGTTGTCCATGAATACTTCCATGAAATCTTCTACCATATCGTGGAATATGGCGGTCATTCATCATTGGAAGGTTGTTGGGGCATTACACAGACCAAACGGCATCCTCCGGTAAGCAAACGTCCCATATGGACATGTGAAGGTTGTCTTTTCCTGGTCCTCTGGTGTGATGGGAATCTGGAAGTAACCAGAGAAACCATCTAGGAAGCAATAAAATGCATTACTAGAAAGACGTTCAAGCATTTGATCTATAAATGGGAGGGGAAAGTGGTCCTTACGAGTGGCATCATTTAATCTTCGGTAATCAATGCACACTCGCCAACCAGTGACAATTCTGCCAGGAATGAGTTCATTCTTTTCGTTAGTTACCACTGTCATCCCTCCCTTTTTAGGAACCACGTGGATTGGGCTAACCCACGGGCTGTCTGAAATGGGGTAAATCATACCGGCGTCTAAGAATTTGACAATTTCCTTCTTCACAACCTCTTGCATTTTAGGATTTAAACGGCGTTGAGGTTGGACTACCGGTTTGGAATCATCTTCCATGAGGATTTTATGTGAACAGTATGATGGATTGATTCCTTTGATGTCGGAAATGAACCAGGCGATCGCATTTTTCCGTTGTTTAAGGACATCGACAAGTTTGATTTTCTCAGAGTCAGATAGTGCCGATGATATGATAACGGGGAATGTAGAATTCTCCCCCAGATAGGCATACTCCAAATGTGGAGGTAATACCTTCAGCTCAGGACTAGGACACCAGAGTGGCGGTGCATCCTTGGATATGTCTGGAGGTTCTGGATCCTCCTTTACTTCAACAGCTTCTATGTGCGATGATGCAACCTGTGGCGACGCGTTCATCGCGCTGCGCGCCGCGACGGCTGAAAATCCGGCACATCAGATCTCGGCTCTGGCCCTTCTGCCAGCAGCCTCTCCAACTCCTCCAGGTCTCTCTTAACATCCAAAAGACCTTCCCCCAGTGGCATTTGCCCTTCATCTCCATGTGTGTCGAACTTCTGCAGCTCGCTCTCAAGAAGGATATCAACTATATCCACAAAGAAGGCAGAGTAATCACAAACTTTGGAATGTTTCATAGATTTATCAATCCCAAATGTGATAGCATCTGTGCCTCACCTGAGTGTCAGTTGTGACTCATGAATATCGAATAATGCACGAGCTGTACTCAGGAAGGGTCTGCCCAAGATGATGGGGACTGTATCATCCTCCTCCATATCTATAACGATAAAGTCCGCAAGAAAGATTAATTTGTCTACTTTAACTAGCAAGTCCTCAACTATCCCGCGTGGATAGGTGACGAACTTGTTTTCCAGATGTATAGCCATGCGAACGGGTTTAGGCTCAGGTAAATCTAGTTTGGCGAAGAAAGAATATGGATCAGGTTCACGCTCGCTCCCGAGTCAGCAAGTGCATGACTAACGGGTAGATTGTCAAACTGGCATGGCAAAGTAAGACTCCCAGGATCAGTCATCTTCTTTGGGATCTTATTGAGCATGGCTGCTGAGCACTGATCATTGAGAGTGACACTCGACACTTCTTCCATTTTCTAGCGGTTGGTAAGAAGGTCTTTCATGAATTTAGAGTATTTTGGAATCTGAGCCATAGCCTCAACAAACGGGATGTTGATGTGAAGGGATTTCAGGTGCTCTAGAAATTTCTGGTACTACTCATCCTACTTGTCTTGCCGAAGACGCTGCGGATAAGGTATCGGAGGACGGTAAGGTTTAACTGGAGGTGGCACAGATGGAACAGATGGAGTAGGTGGAATAGGTTCTGGATCAGGAGTGACCTCCTTCTCCTTCCCCTTCCCTTTATCTGGCTGAGTGGATAGTGGCTCAATAGGATCAGGATGGGAGCTGGAAGGTGGAAGGCCTGCTGCTTCTTTTCCACTCCTGGTGTTCATGGCTTTAATTTTGGCTTTCGGGTTCGGTTCAATGTTACTAGGAAGAGTGCCAGGAAAACGGTCCGGGAGAACCCTAGAGATCTGCCCAATCTGGGTCTCTATGTTGTGGATAGACGCCTGCTGATTCCTCAGTGCGGCCTCAGTAGAAACGCCTATCTTCTTCACTAACTCCTCAGTCTCCTTATGCCTCTGATCTGATGCTGCTGCGAAGCGTGTGAGCATATCCTCGAAATTAGGCTTCTTCTCTGGCAGTGGTCCCTTTGGCTGGTCTCTCTGATAGAACCCTGGGCCAGACTGCCTAAATCGCCCCTCCATCTCCTTGCGGTATTCAGGATATGGTTTCCAGTTGGGCTTTCTATTGTGGAAGAAAGTCTCGTCCTCTGGATAATCATATTTATCTCTAGCTGAATAACACGCAGATTCTTTGAGATTCCCACTTTCGTCATATGGGCAATCTCTTGCAAGATGAGGTCCACTATAGTTATCACAACCAATCTGCATAGCGTGAATGTTTTGATTCACCTTTTTCATGTCACGCCCTAGTGCATCAAGCTTGGCACTAAGGGCCGCTGTGCTATCAAATGTGTCAGTTGTGGCAGTAGTCTTCCTCCGATAGGAAGAATCTCGAGAAGAATGACACTAATGGGAGTGCTGAGCCATCTCCTCTATCAGGGCGTACCCTACGGCAGGCGTTTTCTTTGGTATTGGTCCCTGAGAATAGACCATCTGTCTAGTGCAGACATTAATACCATTATAGAACGTTCGGACAACCTGGTGAGCATTGAGATCATGTTGTTGACAATTTTGGAGCATCTCCTTATATCTGTCCCAGGCGTCATAGAGGGTTTCGTCCTCAGATTGCATGATGTTTTGGATTTTCATCATCATCTTGGCAATCTTTGATGGAGGACTGAACTGTTTGATGAAACGAGTTTTAAGCGCCTCCCATGTACGGATGGTGGGCTCATATCGTAACCAACGTTTGGCTGCACCCTGGAGTGTTATTGGAAACACTCGCAGCATAACAGCATCACGACTAACTCCCGGCATGTAGAAGTAGTTAGCAATCTCGAGAACGGCCTCGACATGCTGGTTGGCATCCTCATTATCCTTCCCAGTGAAAGGAGTCTAGCGCAGAAGGTGAAGGAACTGGCCTTTGATCTCGAAAGTTCTCTCCTCGGGTATTTCAGGTCGGTGAATACCCACTCCGGTACCCTCGCGCACACGGCTCGCGTACTCCTCGAGTGATATGTTGTCGATATTCTCTTCCATTTTTCGTGCTCGCTCTCTCTCACGTTTAACTTGCAGAAGTCGATGAAATTCACGTTCCGGTTCGTTAAAATGCTGAACTAAGTCAGAAGTGGGGTCTAAGGACATGCACTACCCTAAAACCCCTAGTAGAGGCTATAGAATTAAAGTACTAAACTCAAATGAGGCCTGGAATTAATTAATAACTAAAACAGAAAATAAAACTAAGATTTCTGTTCTGGTTGCGTCGCATCGCGTCGCGGCGCGACAGAAACCTTGGTCGTGGCGCGATCAGTGGACAGAAACACAAACTAGTTCCTTTGGAGCCGAAACTCACGGTAAACAAAGGTTAACTCTAAATTAACACGATAAAAACAGATTAAGACCGTTCCCCGGCAACGGCGCCAAAAGCTTGATGTGCGTTTTGCGTACTAGTTTTAAATTTATATTTTACCCAATTATTTACCAAAAACTGCACGAATAGGCAAGTGTGCCTAATCGTTTAGTAATATAGTTAGTAAGTCGGGTGTCGAACTCTTGGGGAACGGGAGCTAATACTGAATGTATTAAATTAATGTAGAATTAACTAAAAATAAACTAATTAAAGCAAATAAACCAAATAAATATAAAATACATGCAATTAAACTAATTAAAAGGGAATTGGTGAGCAAGATTGAAACTTTATTAATCTAAATGGTTCCTAACACTACTAAATACTCAAAAGCAATCACAAATAGCCAAAAGCAAATATTTTTATGGATTTAACTATCAATTAAGAGGTTTTCCCTCCCTAGATTTGATTTCACCCTTTTAATGTTGTTTTTATTAATTAAATTGATGCATTGGACAATTAATTGACACTATACCGATTCCTATATTGTTAGACTCTTGATCCGAGTATCCAACTTCTCTAATCATGCAATTAACCCATTAATTGGTCATTAAATCAATTAACTACACAATTAAGCATATTTAAGTTCGTATCTATCAAGATCTAATCTTTAATGATTGATTAAGTTACCAAATCATTTAATTAACACATGAAAGTCATCATATATTAATTCTAACACATTAATGTTCCTATCTTGATTGTTTAAGCCTAGGATTTGATCAATCACTAGTCAACACTAATTATTGGTCCTAATTAGCATTGATTAAAATTATATAAATGGATTGGTCCTCCAATTTACATTAACTCAGATTCTAAACTTCTTAAAAACAGAACTAAAACATACAAGGATCTTTGATTAAACTTGAAAGATAAATATAATGCAATTAATGTCATAAATATGTAAAATTAACCAACTTTAAAGGGTTTCATCTCCTCTAGGGAGGAAAACAGAGAAAACTAGCCTAGAATCAGCATATTACACTTCTGGAATTCATAAATAAGGATTAAGAACAGAAGAAGAGTAATAAAACCGTAAATAAGCTATAGATCTAAGCCTTTAGCCTCCAAATCAAGCTTCAATCCTTCAAATCCGAACTCCACAGCTTCTGGATCACTCCTTGGACGTATTTGGCAGAGTATGGGTGGAAGAGTTTGAGTGGTTAACCCCAAATCCGATCTGGAAGTTCGTTTATACAGTTTTTAGAAAACAGGGACGTCGCGCCGCCACAAAGACTTTTATCGCGATCCCAACTCTTTGAAATTCAATCTTGTCGTCATCTTATCGCGTAGCGCCGTGACACTAGACTTGGTCGCGCCGCGACGACACGTGGAAGCCGGATTGGCATTATCCAAAGGAGTTTGTCGCGCCGCGATGCATTTCTTTCCGGCCCAGTGACTTCTTTTTCTTTTGTTTGGGCTTGCATTGGGCTTTGGGCCTTAGACTTGTTTATTTTCTTCCTTTTTCTCTATTTTGGGCTCTCTTCTTTTCATTTTATTTCTTTGGGCCTCAACTATCTTCTTGGGCTTATATATTTTTCTCGATTTCTTTGGCTTATTTCTCGAAGTAATTTATTTTTTCGCCTTTTTAGCCTGCAAAACATAAAAAAAACGGTATACATATCTTTTTACAATTAAATACACATTTTCCGGCTAAAACTAACCCGATATCGCATAATATTCATATATATTTAACGCGATATCAATTGCATCCCATTCTCATTACCTCTCTCCTTTTAGTAGACACTAGTCCTACCATGACTTCCGATAGTTGATGAATTCAACTAATCCATCATCGAGTTATCTTCCTTTAGATATAAAACATATATCTATCCGGCCTTACGACAACTCCTATTAGAAATAGGAAGAGTAACGAATTATGCCAGGTACTCCAACATCGCCATGCTGAGTTCCAATCATTACTGATTGCATGCTAGTGACAACATCAGGTTTTACCATTCAAGGCTCCATTTGTTCCCACTGGCTCCCATAGATATTTCCACTTGCCATTGAGCGACAAAACCTTGTCCTCAAAATTTTGTGAAACAAATATCTCACGGTATCAGTAGAATGCCTAATGGAGTAGCATCTTCAGTCCCCGGATTCCTCCTCCTCACGTCTACACGTAGGCTGGATAATCTAGGTTTTGAGATAGACAAGCAAAGACACTCTTTCTAGTCTTTTCTCCTAAGATGCATACTAAACCATCTTTGTTGATTTTATATATAGAACTTTGCCCGCCATACTTAAGCATCCCAACACTTTGTGCATGAATTTGTGATCCATCAAGACCCGAACATACCCAATAATGTTCGGTTCCTCCTCTATACAACCCATATGCCAATGTGTCCTAGAAGAAATAAATTATGAGATAAATCCCACAATTCTTATGATCACAAAATTCATATATTAAGATACTCAACATCTTTACAAGATTTAAGTAAGTTAACCTTTCGTCCACAAACCTCGTTATGGTAATCAATGAACACCTCAAAGGTTTCAAATATACCTATCCCTACTACCACGACGGGTAAAGGTAACAAAGTGTATGTAGTTATCCCCACGGATTTCCTTGAACGAATTAAACACACAAGAGTGAACTAATTACAACAAGCTCTCAATCCTCTTACATACGCCGATAAAAGATGTACAAGTCATTTAGCCTAATAAACAATACTCGCACTCAACATTTGATTAATTATCAAATGCATCCAAGATTCCAAATCACACGGAACTTGGTGAAACAAGTCTTGTTTACATAGCTAAATAATCTTGTCACTTGGATAACTAATCCAAACCAATTTTGGATTTAAACACATTATTCAAGATTACTTTATTACTTTTAAGCAAAAGCTTATAAATGTCATGACATGGATAAACTTTGAAATAAACTACTAATTTATATATCAAATACAAAGTAATATCCATCGTCAACCAATGCATAATAGACTTAATATTTCTCTTACCACGCAGGGTAGATAATATATTAATCTAGTAAAGTAATAAAATATCTAGATGAAATGGTGATATCAAAACTCCCAATCCTCTCAATCGAGACAACGTCCAAGTTCCCCAATCTTGAGCTCTAGCTCTCCATGCTTTATCAGCTACTTCTTCCGTTTAACACCTACACTTTGTAACAAAACAATTTTGCAACAAACGTGAGTGTTATAGCCACCATTTCAACAAATCTAGCTAAGAAGTAGAAAAGCCATGGAGCTAATCATTAATGTACCTGATGACGAGAAGTTATTCCCTTGCCTCATAGGAAGCTTTAACTCCTTCGAACACTCAAGACAAGCGTGGCGGCGCCAATCTCCATATTTACCGCATAAATAGCAAACTTCTCCCTTAGGAGTCGTATTCTTTATCTCGGTTTTACGTTCCTCAAATAACTGGGTGGGAATGAACTTGCGTTTGTCCATGTTAGACTCGAAAGTCTTAAGCATGCCATGCAACTCGTCTAAGGATTCTACCATTTTGTCCTTTTGATAGTTTTCAATAAACTCATAATAAGACGCGGGCAGGGACTGGAGAATCATATTCACCGCAAGCTCCCTCCCAATGGGAAATCCTAGTATTTCCATTTGGTCGATGTATGCCTTCATACGAAGCACATGAAGACTAACCTTCCCACCTTCCTGTATCGGCAACCGACAAGGGCCTTGACACACATAAAGTGTTCCTCTCTAATCTGATGTTGGAACAAGTCCTTCAACCGATTAATCATGTCGTACGCACTCATATACCCAAGTTGCTTACGTAGCTCGGAACTCATAGTCGACAACATGAAAGTAGAAACATCTTTTGCGTCTTCGATACGCTTTTCAAAGGCGTATCTAGTGACCCAACTTGTGTTGGTAGCAGGTGGTTTCGGAAGAGGTTCCTCGAGGATGTGCAACTTAGATTCATGGCGAAGGACAATTCGCAATTGCCTATACCAATCCACAAAGTTCACACCTACGAGTTTCTCCTTTTCTAGGAACGAACGGAGAGACAAATTCGGTGTTGCGTTGTTAACGTTTGTCATCTACAATTTTAGAGTACACGTTTTAGTTAATTTAGATATAATCCTTGTAGAAATAATTACCCAAATAGTTTTCAAAACCAATTATTTAAACAAGGCTAGAAACCATATTTCACTTCACCTTATGATGGGTTTACAGCGGATCACAAAGCAAAGCTATTTAGGCCGGTAACCATTTTACCGATTGCAAACACTTTGCAACTTCTAGATCCTTGCGGGATCCATTGACAATCAAAATGTCTTTTGGCATGTTTGATCCCTTCTCGCACCAATCCTAACTTTGTCCCCTTAAATGACTCGGCTAGAGCTCGGCGCCACCTAAGTGTCACAAAAAGAATTGTAAACCGCCCGTCATGACACACGGTGGAACTCTCGCCAATAATTGGATCGTGCTAAGCTCGACAACCAATATTGTGAGTTACCACACTCACCTTCCACATAGTTCCACTCGGAATGACTCGTGCTAAAGCTCGAAAATCATCCAAGTTTCACTAGATTCGGGTGGTGTCGTCTTACGGAGGGCGCGTGATTTACATTTTTAAAAAACAGGATTTCGTTTTTTCCGGTTAAAACAATTTTAACCCATTTTGCGAATTAACAAATCAAGTGATAAATACAATTTTTATCCACTTATAATATAATACAAATTTATATTATCTTGTTAATTCTATACGCGCGGAAAGAAATATAAACCAATTTTATAAATCATTGCATTTTATATATTTTTGAAAAATTATCTAGCATGCGATATCCTACGCATCCATTCAAAATAATAAATATATAAAACAACCACGCAACCACAATAATTCGGTAACATGCCAAAATACTATGCGTTTTCCCCGTGAGCCATACGAGGAAAACAAGGTCAACTAAGGAATCCAATATCCAAAGCACCTAGCCGGGTGTGCTCCCACTAAAGCCGACATCTCCAAAAGGCAACCCGAACTCCATGTTTCCGAGACATCAACACCGTGATTTCCGTTGGTTTATTACATACAACATCAACTTCTATACTATTTTACAAATACATAGAAGGAGAAATGGCATGCAAGCCACAATCCTATGCTACTAATACAACAAAGGAATAAATAAACGGCATGCAAGCCGCACCAAATAATAATAATAAAAATTACAACAATACGGCACGCAGGCCACCAAAACCAAATAAACCAAACACCACAACACATAGGTCTAAAGGGCATCTAGTTACCGAACCACAACCTAACACAACCAAAGCAAAACCATGGTGTGCCACAAAACCATGTCAAACATATTTTGATTAAGATTGCCAACAAAACACCCAAGGCACAAAAGGCAATCCTTGTACATATAAATTAGTAATTTTAATACACCTTTAAAATTACATATTCATGTATACACCTTTAAATATATATATTTTTATGTACTTCATGCCAAGCCATACAAAATATATAAATTCAAGAAATCAAAATATAGTGGGGAATGACCAGATCCAAGACTGATCCAAAACAATCAAAACCGGATTTTAAGAACACCAAATATAACAGTTTCAAAAATCCAGATTCTGGCCAAAACACGACGGGGCACCGGCGTACCCTATGAAGGGTACGGGCGTGCCCTCCGTGTGCCAGTACACTGATTTAAACATTTTTAATCTGGTTAAAAAAACTACCGGCACTGCCCGTACCCCCACCGGTACGGCCGTGCCCCGGCCGCCGGCACGCCCCGTACCCCAAGAGGTACGGCCGTGCCTGGCCACCAGAAAAACAGATTTTGACAGAAAAGTCAAAATTCCGGTTTCAGTGCAAAGCCATGTTAGAGATGGCTCTGATACCACTGTTGGGTTTTGGTGGTATCTAGGGAACGCAGCGGAAACAAAAACGAGTATAAAACAATTTCATTTTGTGCCACCAACACACCACCCAATGGACCACACTGTAGACAATGGCAAAGCAACTAAATTAAAGGTTGGTATGTATTTATATTATTATTTTACTTGTTTATATGTATAGATCTGTTGAGAGTCATGGATTTATGTAGAACACCATGAATGGAGCTTTGAACTCAATACTTGCTAAATGGGTGTTGATAGATTTTATGATTTAAACGGTTAAATGATGTTTAGAATGCATGAATTCATGTTTGTAAATGATTGTATATGTTATTTGTAAGTTTTGATGAGTTTAGATGTTCTGGGTTTGATATATGATGATGATGATGATGGTGAAGTTGGCGGATTGTGTTGAGGAAGAAGATAATGAAAACCGATGGTGGTGAATCCGATAAAACTTGAAATCCGGTTTTTGGGAAACTGACACCCAAATCAGGAACCTAAATCCGACATTTCCAAATCCGGTGTTCTAGAATCCGAGAAAACGAAATCCTATACTTGAATCCGGTATCTCTATAAACCGACAAACCTAAAAACCGATATCATGAAATCCGATAACCTCAAATCCGGGGTTTGTAATCCGAGAATCTAGAAATCCGATACCCATAATCCTACACTTGAAATCCGGCGGATTCCTAAATCCGATTGACTTGAAATCCGGTAGTCCCCAAATCCGATATTTGGGATTGAATTTGTAATTATTTGTTTATTCTATCTTATGAGGATTTAGCTTGTGTTCATAAATGATTGAGTTATAAATATATGTGGACAGATATATTTATATATTCGAGACTGATTTGGTTGTTACAGGCAATCCAAAGACTCATTGATATTAGACATCTGAGTTCGTGTTGATGTTGAGGTGAGTGGACGTTAATCGCGGATGGTAAAGATTATGGTTAATATTATTGATGTGATGCATGCGTTTGTGTTTGGAGAATTGATTGAATTGTTGATTGTGATTGTTGATGATATATGTTGCATGACTATTTGACCGATACACGCTCTTTGGATGATATTCAGTTGCGTTTGAGAAGTCAGCTACACGTGGCATTGGGTTGGGCCTGTCTACTGGTTGGTTGAATAGTGGTAGCCTTACTGATGCATATGTTGTATCAGAGTGGGATTTCACTGTGCCAATTCAGTAGAGGGTTATCGGTAATCCTTTGCTTTGGCCGGCATTGGTTGTAGGTTCTTAGCCGAACCGCCAGTCTTCTTGGATATGTGATTACATGCTTTGATATTAACTGTTGATGTTTGCGTTTGTGCTTAGCCTCTACTCATTTAGCTTTGTGCTAATTCCCCTCAGTTTTTGTCTTTACAGGTTTGTGTGTGTGGGAGTTTATAGAAGGAGAAGTTGACTTGACTCTGATAATATGTTTTAAAAGAATCAAGCCTAATGTTTTTGTAACACTAAGACTGATGATTCTGTTGTTTCTGAACAAGTGGTTGTAATCTGTAATTATTAATATTGTATGTAAAGCAAGTTTATTTAATTAAGCTTCCGCAACGCGTATTTAAAAAAAATGGCTTGAGTTTTCTGGGGTTACAGTTTGGTATCACAGCCTTGGTTTGGCGATGCATACATGGCTAGAGTGTTGCATTCCCAAACCTTGGCTCGTGACGGGTCAAGCTTTCCTTCGGGGGAATTACGGTGAGTTAGAGATGTTTGTAATAGTTAGTATTTTGTGTACTAACGGTTTATGCTAATGAGCTGTGAGATGATGTGATTGTAACAGATTATGGCTGATAGAGAAACCCCCATCCTTCCTCCTGTGACCCAATCTGCAGCAGAGACACCAGTGATAGAAGACTTAGATACTACAAACCAAGCAGGAACGTCTGGTCAGGATCAAGAAGAAGATCAAAGAAAATATATTTTCAAGCTTGAGAATGAATTGTTGGATCTTAGAAATAAAGTTCATAGCTTGGAACAACAGAGACAAACCCAACCTGAACCAACCCCCGGTATCAACTACGATTCCTACTCAGGCAACTACAATACCAGTAACGACACCCCTACCACCAGTAACTCAGATGATGCAACCACTGTTTTATTATCCGTATGCACAACTAGGAGCTTACCCTTTTGCGTTCCCAGGATACAAACAACCGTGCACATATAAAAAATTCTTGGATTGTAAGCCTTCAGAGTATTGAGGGAGTTCTAATCCTAATATAACTTTGAACTGGTTGAGAGAGATGGTGAAGGCTTTAGACGCATGTAATTGGAAGAATGAATTGAAAGTGAAATACGCAACGAGGATGTTAAAAGGAGATGCAATGGTCTGGTGAGACTCAATTACCGGCCATTTCACCGAGCAACTGCAGGAAAGCATCATCTGGAGTAAGTTCAAGGAAAAGTTGTGTGAACAACATTGCAGTTCCTTCGAAATTGCCAAGATTAAGAAGGAGTTCATGGATTTACAAATGAAAGGTAATATGACAGTAGATGATTTGATCAAACAATTCAACGAGAAGATGAGGTTTGTTAAACATTGGGTGCCGGATGAAGAATCGAATATTGCTCATTTCGTAGGAGCTTTACACCCAGATTACCATAGCACCACTAGGTGGGCTACTACTTTATCCCAGGCTTTCACTTTGGCCAAATCGGTTGAAGGGGATAAACTTGCAAAGGAGAGTTTGAGCAGGGAGAGGATTTCCCAACAGAAATCTAGGTTTGAACATTACAACACCCAACAGAGGCAAGGAGGACAGAGCAGTGGTAATAGACAGGGAGATCATAATAGGATGTCTACTTTGAGTGGATCAACTTAGCAGGCACCATGGTATGGTAGGTGTAAGTCTTACCACAACGAGCAGTTTACGCCCCAAACTATGAGATGCGTGAAATGTGGCCAGTTTGGTCATGATCTTAAAAACTGCAGATTTCCACGAAGTGTTTGCTGGAATTGTCAGAAGGAGGGGCACAGAGTAGGTGATTTCCCATCGAATAAGAGATCAGGTTCAGGAGCGAGTACGGCTGGGGGATCGTCTTCAGCTGGTCAAAAGAGAAAGAACCCTCCCACTGTAGAGGGTAGGGCGTTCAGAATGATGGTGAATAAAGCCACTAGTATAGACGATGTCATCACAGGTATGTTTCTGATAAACTCTACTCCTGCTAGAGTATTGTTTGATTCTGGAGATAATCGCTCGTTTGTTTCTGTGGAGTTCTGTGGTAGATTAAAAGTGTCTGTTATTAAGCTTGCTAATGCTTTAGAAATAGAAGTAGTTGACGGCATGATGGTTCCAGTCATGACTGCTATGGCTGGAGCTAAAATTGATATAGATTGTGTGGGTTTTCCTGTTTATTTTCTTGTTATGCCATTATCTGGTTTTGATGTGGTGCTCGGGATGGATTGGCTGAGTTTGAACCAAGCAAGTATTAAATGCCACAAGAAGTTGATTTCCTTTCCGTTGGCTGATGGCACGCGAGTGGTAGCAAGGGGTGGGAAAGTTGGGTCTGTAATCCCAATTATTTCAAGTTTAAAGGCTAAGAAAGCATTGGATAGAGTATGTGAATCGTACATGGCGTATGTCATTGACGGGAAGAAGGAAAAGCAAGCTATGACGGATATACGGGTGGTAATGGAATACCCGGACGTGTTTCCTGAGGAATTTCTAGGGTTGCCTCCAGTTCGTGAGGTAGAGTTCAAGATTGATTTGATCCCTGGTTCTCGACCAGTGGCAAAGGCTCCATACAGATTGGCACCTTCCAAAATTCGAGAGATGATGACGCAGATTCAAGATCTGTTAGCCAATGGCTTTATTCGTCCGAGCTCCTCTCCTTGGGGTGCACCAGTATTATTTGTGAAGAACAAAGATGGTGTTGGAATATGCCGGCTGACACGAACGAGTTAATGGCAATACCGATGAGGTATAGGCCTATTGGGTCACACACCAAGTATTGATTCCGGCAACACGATCAAGCAATAGAGAGGAAAAGGCCAAAATGGCCCAATTTGATTTGGCAAGATGGTACACGGGCCATGTTCCTGAACACGGGTCGTGTCCAGTCCAACATACACGAGGCGTATTGGCCCAATTTGAGGTCGTGTAGTTTGGGCCTACACGGGCCGTGTAGATGGACACGAGCCATGTAGTGCTTGTTAGAGACGGGCCGTCTTAGCCCAATTGGGGCCGTGGACCTTGGGCCTACACGGTCGTGTAGACCCACACGGGCCATGTACGTTCGCTGTAACAGCAGAATTAACAGCCTTAAACACTTGGTTTAATGGGGTTAACTTCTCATAATTGTGGTAGACAAAGAGACCACGAGTTATCTGCTCTAGGAGAGGCTTTTGACTCACACTTTGTCCCTTGGTTGACACTTGAACTCTCTCTCTCTTGTTCTTGGTGTTCTTGAGCACAAGAAGCAAACATACACACACTTGATTGTTGTTTTGGTGGTTGTACATCAACTTGCTAGCACTTGGGAATCAAGCAAGCTTGGGGTGGACTTCATTGGAGGAGTTCTTTGTTGGATTCTAAGCCACTTGACAAGGAAGGCTATTTTGTGTTTTGCACCATTGAGGTATAACCTTTCTTCTCATCTTGTTTATATTCATATTAGTTTCATGTCATTGTTAGATTTTGGTCCATGGGAGTGTATTCACTAGTTTGGCATTGATTTTTGTTATACATATTGCTTCCGTTGCTACTTGTTTTTGCCAACCGAATACCTTCAGTGGTATCAGAGCCATATCTAACATGGCTTTGCACTATTGAGTCTAGAAAAACCATAAAAGTGTTTTTGGATAAGAAAAGTGTTTTCTTAAAATTGGTTTTTCCATTGAGACTCTTGTTGTGCTAGAATAGATTTATTCGTAGACGTGTTAATATATTCATGTTTTTATATTTATATATTTGTTGTAACTTGGCATGAAGTGTACACAAATATATACTTATAAATGTATATATGAATATGTGTCTCAAAATGTTTGATACACTAATGCATATGTACAAGGATTGTCCTTTTAGTGCCTTTGGTGTTTTGACAATCTTAACTAAAATATAGATATATATTTATATATCATGGTTATGTGTGGCACACCATGTTTCTATTTGATATACTTGGTTTGATTCGGTAACAAGATATGCCCCTAGACCTATGTGTTGTGATGATTGATTATTTTTTTGTTTTTGGCGGCCTGCGTGCTGTATTGTTGTAATAATGTTAATTTATTTACTTATTGGTGCAGCTTGCACGCCATTTCTTTTATTCTATGTATATGTATAAATAGTATAGGATTGCGACCTGCGTGTCGTTTATATATATTCTATGTATTTGTATACAGTATAGATTTAAAACCAAAATAGTCAACGGGAGTCATGGTGATGACGTCTTGGCAAGAAGGAATCAACATGCTATTGGAGGTGTTGGATTCAGTGGGAGCTCATCCAACGAGACCATATCTTGTCCTTAGATTTTTGGCCTCGTTTTCCCCGTTGTGGCTCATGGGGAAAACGCATAGGAATTATGGGCATGTTACCGAATCGTATGTATAGATATTTGCGTGGTTGTATTTTATTATTCTACGCATGGATTAGGATTCGTATGCTAGATAATTTTTCTATAAAAATTAAATAAAATACAATGTTTGTTAAAATGGTTAACAATTGCACGCGAATAGAATTGACAAAGGAAATATAAAAATGGTATTATATTAAAAGTGCTTAAAATTGTTTTGACACTTACTTTGTTAATTCACAAAAGGGTTTTATAAACCGGAAACAAAATCCCGTTTTTCAAAATGTAAATCACGCACCATCCATAAGATGACACCACCCGAATCTAACGAAGCAAGGATGATTGTCGAGCTAAGCACGAGTCATTCCTTGAGTAGTTGTGTGGAAGGTGAGTGGGGTAACTCGCATGATTGGTTGTCGAGCTATGCACGAGCCAATTGATGGTCGAGAGTGCCACCCGTGTGTCTTGTCGGACGATTTACAATTTTAGTATATAATTCTTGGTTAGTTGTCGAGCAAAGCATGAGCTAAACAAAAATTATATATTAAGATTGGTGTAAGATAGGGATCAAACATGCCAACCGACATAATGGATGTCAACGGATCCCGCAAGTGTCTAAGAGTTGTAATAGAGATTACAATTGGTAAAGTAGTTTCCGGCCTAAATAGCTTCGCCACGTGATCCGCGGTAAACCCGTCACGGTGCGAGGTGAAATATGGTTCTTAGCCCTTGTTACAAATAAATTGTTTTGTTTAAAACTATGGGTACTTATTTTAACAAGGATTTCCAAACTAATTAAAACTACTTTGCTATTTTAGATGGCGTCTTTAAGCAACACCAACACCACCAACCATTTTTCACTTAGAGTTTTCCTTCAGAAGGAGAAACTCAATGGTAACAACTTCTTGGATTGGTTTAGGCAACTTAAACTTGTCCTCCGCCAAGAAGGGAAGATGGTTACCATAGAGGAGGCCCTACCCGAGGCTCCTGCTGCCAATGCCACTCGGGCTATCCGAGACGCTTATGAGAAGCGTGTCAAGGATACCGAGGACATTACTTGCCTCATCCTAAGTACTATGATCCCCGAGCTCCAAAAGCAAATGGATCATTTGAGTGCTTTTAACTTGATCACTCAGCTTAAGGAAATGTTCCAGCAGCAAGCGAGACAAGAGAGGTTTGAGTGTCTTAAGACGGTACTTGGTAGCAAGATGGCCGATGGCGGGAATGTGAGTGCACACGTGTTGCGCATGAAAGCAAACGTGGAGCGCATGGAACGGCTCGTATTTACCATAGGGAGGGAGCTAGCCGTGGATTTGATCCTATGGTCCCTGCCCACCGCGTATGATCAATTCGTTATGAGTTATCATATGCATAGTATGGATAAGTCCATCATGGAGCTTCATGGTATGCTTAAGACAACGGAGTCTAGCATGACCAAAAACAAGCCCTCTGTTCCAAATCCCGTTCTTGCTATAAGGGAGGGGCGAATCCAGAAGAAGAAGAGGACCACTTATACCCCTAAGGGTAAGGGGAAGGGGAAGATTGGCGCTGCCAAGTCTAGCCCCGCTTCGGAGGGTAAAGGCAAGGGGAAGATGGTTCCCCAAGCTAAAACTCCGAATGAAGTGGAATGCTTCTTCTGCGGGAAGAAGTGCCATTGGCGCCGTAACTGCCCGGGGTACCTAGAAGGTCTTAAGAAGCTCAAGTGGTTGAGCATCGCAGGAACTTCCGACTCAGGTACGTACATGATTGAACTCCATCATACTTCTACATCTGGTAGTTGGGTATTAGATACCGGTTGTGGCACTCACGTTTGTAACATTGTGCAGGTGCTAAGGACAAGTAGAAGGATGGAGAATGGCGAGCTTGACTTGATTATGGGAAACAAGGAGATTGTCCCGGTCAAGGCTCGGGGAGAAGTTGAATTATCTTTTAATTCTGGTTTTTCCATATTATTATTGAACGTATGCTATTCGCCGCTTGTGGCGCGGAACATTATTTCTTTTCATGCATTACACGACAATGGTTTTGGTTTTTCTTTTGATAATGGAGTTATCGTTTGTTCTAAAAATAATATTTGTTATTTTAAAGCTTATCCTTGTCGTGGTATTTATGAAGTAGATGCATACGTTAGTGATAATCGTTCAATCATGAATATTGATTCAACGTCTAAAAATGGTTTAGACAAATTGTCTTTGTGGTATGGTCGACTTGGCCATATAAACAAGACTCGCATCACCAAGCTCCAAGCGGATGGGATCTTGGAATCATTTGACCACGAGTCAAATGAAGTATCCGAATCTTGTTTATTAGGCAAGATGACTAAAGCACCCTTTTCCGGCGTGAATGAGAGGGGAAAAGACTTATTGGACATTATACATTCCGATGTGTGTCGTCCGTTTAAGCACGTCACAAGAGACAATTCTAGATACTTCGTTACCTTTATAGATGATTATAGTAGGTATGGGTATGTCTACTTGGTTAGACAAAAGTCCGAGACTTTTGAGGTCTTTAAGACTTTCCAAAACGAAGTAGAGAATCAATTAGGCAAGAAGATTAAGATACTTAGATCCGATAGGGGTGGTGAGTATCTTAGTCAAGAGTTTCGTGATCATCTTAAGGGTTGTGGAATTATCTCACAACTTACACCTCCTAGGACGCCACAATTAAATGGTGTCGCCGAGAGGAAGAACCGAACATTTTTAGATATGGTTCGGTCTATGATGAGTCACACCCAAGTGCCTATAAGCCTTTGGGGTTATGCTCTTGAAACGGTAACAAGAATCCTTAATCTCGTTCCAACGAAGAAGGTCGAGAAAACACCTTTCGAGATGTGGCATGGGAAACCTCCCATTCTTGCCTATCTAAAGGTTTGGGGTTGTCAAGCCTACGTACGACGTGAGGTAGATGACAAGTTGGAGCCCCGATCCGAAAAGTGTTATTTCATTGGATATCCAGCTGCGGGTATTGGATATATATTCTATAAACCTTCCGAGAACAAGGTATTTGTTGCTCGGAGGGCGGTCTTTTTAGAAAGAGAGTTAGTATCCAATCAGCATGGCGGGATTAAGATTGATCTTGAAGAAGTTCAAGAGTCAACGGATGAAAGACCTGACGTTGGCACTAGCCAACAACCTAGTGAGGTTGAGTCTGAGCATGACAATGCGGAGACTAACGTACATCCGTTACCTCCCCGTAGATCCGGTAGAACTCGCCATGAGTCAGAGAGATATGGGTTTCTCATATATGAGGGCGACGAGTTATTGGTGGATCTTAATGAGCCCACCAACTATCGGGAAGCGGCAGCGGGCCACGAGTCTGCTAAATGGAAGGAGGCAATGGATAACGAGATGCAATCCATGAAGGATAACTAGGTTTGGGAACTGGTTGATCCCACACCCGGTTGTAAACCAATAGGGTGTAAGTGGGTCTTCAAGAAGAAGACCGACATGGATGGAAAAGTAAACACTTTCAAAGCCCGACTGGTAGCTAAAGGTTTCACTCAGACACATGGTGTCGACTATGATGAAACTTTCTCCCCAGTGGCCATGTTGAAACCTATAAGGATACTTTTGGCAATCGCCGCATTTCATGATTACAAAATATGGCAAATGGATGTCAAAACCGCCTTCCTTAATGGGAAGCTCTCTGAAGAGGTGTATATGATGCAGCCTGAGGGTTTTGTACATCCGAAGCATCCTAATAGAGTGTGTAGATTAAAGAAGTCCATTTATGGACTTAAACAAGCATCTCGTAGTTGGAATCTATGCTTTGATGAGAAAATCAAAGAGTTTGGTTTTTCGAAAAGTGTAGACGAGCCATGTGTATACGTTAGGGCTAGTTGGAGCGCTGTTGTTTTCTTAGTCTTGTATGTGGATGATATCCTGCTAATTGGTAAAGACATTCCAACCTTGCAAAGTGTCAAAGCTTGGCTTGGAAAATGCTTTTCAATGAAAGACTTAGGAGAAGCGGCATACAATGTCCTAGTTCTCAAGAGAAACTAGAAGTAATGAAGCGAGTACCATATGCTTCGGCCGTGGGCTCGATCATGTACGCCATGTTATGTACCCGTCCTGATGTGTCAGGTGCTTTGGGCTTGACTAGTAGATATCAGGGAAACCCGGGGCAAGCCCATTGGGTTGCGGTAAAGAACATTCTTAAGTATCTTAGGAGGACTAAAGAGATGTTCTTGATATTTGGTGGTGAGGAAGAGCTCAAAGTAAAGGGTTACTCTGATGCTAGCTTCCAAACTGATAGGGATGACTGCCGATCACAATCGGGGTTTGTGTTCCTATTGAATGGTGGGGCTATTACTTGGAGAAGTTCAAAGCAAGACACAGTGGCTGATTCTACTACAGAGTTAGAATACATTGCGGCAAGTGAAGCTACTAAAGAAGCTGTGTGGATAAGGAAGTTCATCCGAGACCTTGGAGTGGTTCCTAGCATATCCGACCCTATTGAGATCTTTTGTGACAATGAGGGTGCGGTAGCCTTAGCGAAGGAACCGAGAGCTCACAAGAGAACGAGGCATATACCTCGTAAGTACCACTTGATGAAAGAGATGGTTGAAAGTGGTGAAGTCGCTATTAGTAGAGTAACCTCGGAAGGCAATTTGGCCGACCCGTTTACTAAACCATTGTCACAAGCTTCTCATGATTCTCACACTACGGCGATAGGTGTTAGATTTGCTCATGACTTGGTTTAGATTTAGTTTTAATTTAATGTTTGGACCATTATGTATTTGGGAACATTAAGCAATAATGTTACTAATGTTTGTTTCGATTTATATAGTAGAGATCTATATATACGCGTGTTGCGGTTACTTACATTTAGTCTTTATTGTGTTCTATCTTTGCATGTTTAAGTTATTCCCTAGATTGTTTTACAATCTTTAAGTCTCCACAATCGGTCATACTTTGTGGGAAGGAAGTATGAATTAAGATTGAGGTAAAGAATTGGTTTTGATAAAACGCGATTCTTGTCTATACTTGAAAGGGGTTTCAAGTGATTGGAGGACCCGTACCCGAGTTTGCTTCATGGTTTTAGTCATAAGTAACTCGGGATGATAATGACATTTCATCCTTAAACTAGAGATACATGTGATCTCAAAGCATAGGTCTGCTTTGCTTTGATCGTTTTCTAACGCGGTCCGTAACTGGTCGTTATAAGGGAGATGATTGGGTAGAGTATTATCTATGTGGTGGGACTATGTAGTCGAAAGGTATTTGTTCCTCTATGTATAGAGAGAATATCCATGGGCCCCTCGATGATTGAGTGCTAACGTTCATATGCATGGCCGTGCTCAGGTTACATTGATGATGGATCAATGTTAACTTGGTTTGTTGGTCACCACTAATATGGAATCGAGAAACATAATCGTGAACGATCGGAAGGTTGACTATATTCCATGCCTTGTGTTCACATTGGATATCGCGAACAAAGGGATGTACATGTTCATTTATCTTTAGGACAATCATTTCTTGATTGGGGATCTTGTCAAGAGTGGCATACCCTATACTGACTTGGAAGCATAGATGTCTTGCTAGAGGCCGCTCTATGTTTGTGTTATTTTTCGTAGTCGTGTCACGTGCAAGTGGGAGTCTGTTGGAATATGCCCGCTGACACGAACGAGTTAATGGAACTACCGATGAGGTATAGGCCTATTGGGTCACACACCAAGTATTGATTCCGGCAACACGATCAAGCAATAGAGAGGAAAAGGCCCAAATGGGTTTTGGCAGGATGGTACACGGGCCGTGTTCCTGAACACGGGCCGTGTCCAGTCCAACATACACGAGGCTTATTGGCCCAATTCGAGGTCGTGTAGTTTGGGCCTACACAGGCCGTGTAGATGGACACGGGCCGTGTAGTGCTTGTTAGACACGGGCCGTCTTAGCCCAATTGGGGCCGTGGACCTTGGGCCTACACGGCCGTGTAGACCTACACGGGCCGTGTACGTTCGCTGTAACAGCAGAATTAACAGCCTTAAACACTTGGTTTAATGGGGTTAACTTCTCATAATTGTGGTAGACAAAGAGACCACAAGTTATCTGCTCTAGGAGAGGCTTTTGGCTCACACTTTGTCCCTTGGTTGATACTTGAACTCTCTCTCTCTCTCTTGTTCTTGGTGTTCTTGAGCACAAGAAGCAAACATACACACACTTGATTGTTGTTTTGGTGGTTGTATATCAACTTGCTAGCACTTGGGAATCAAGCAAGCTTGGGGTGGACTTCATTGGAGGAGTTCTTTGTTGGATTCTAAGCCATTTGACAAGGAAGGCTATTTTGTGTTTTGCACCATTGAGGTATAACCTTTCTTCTCATCTTGTTTATATTCATATTAGTTGCATGTCATTGTTAGATTTTGGTCCATGGGAGTGTATTCACTAGTTTGGCATTGATTTTTGTTATACATATTTCTTCCGTTGCTACTTGTTTTTGCCAAACGAATACCTTCAGATGGTACGTTGCGTATATGTATCGACTACCGGGAATTGAACAAGAGAATGATAAAGAACAAGTATCCGTTGCCCAGAATTGATGATTTATTCGATCAGCTACAGGGAGCTTCATTCTTCTCGAAGATTGATTTGAAATCGGGTTACCATCAGGTACGTGTGTCAAAGGAAGATGTGTCAAAGACAGCCTTTCGTACGCGTTATGGTCTCTACGAGTTCTTGGTTATGCCATTTGGCTTAACCAATGCACCTGCAATATTCATCGATCTTATGAATAGAGTTTGTCGACCATTTCTTGATAAATTTGTGATTGTCTTCATTGATGATATTTTGATTTATTCGAAGACTGAATTGGAACATGAACAGCATTTGAGACAGGTTCTGGAAACTTTGAAAAAAGAACAATTGTATGCAAAGTTCTCAAAATGCGAATTCTGGTTGAGAGAGGTCCAGTTCTTGGGGCATGTGATCTATAGTGAAGGAGTGAAAGTGGATCCTTCAAAGGTAGAGGCAGTGATGAACTAGAATGCTCCAAAGACATCGTCTGAGATAATGAGTTTTCTTGGATTGGCCGGTTACTACTGTAGATTTATCAAGGATTTCTCTAAGATTGCGGGTCCGTTGACTAAGTTAACTCGGAAGGATGTAAAATTTGTATGGAGTGATGAACAGGATAAAGCTTTCCAGACCTTAAAACAATTGTTATGTCAGGCTCCTATCCTTACTTTGCCAAGTGGATCAGATATTTTATCATATATTGCGATGCGTCGTTTGCTTGATTGGGATGTGTACTAATGCAGAGGGATCGAGTGATTGCGTATGCTTCAAGGCAGTTGAAACCTCATGAAAAAGAATTACTCGACTCACGATTTGGAGCTGGCAGCAGTTGTATTTGCCCTCAAACTATGGAGACATTACTTGTATGGTACTAAATGCGTAATCTGCACTGATCACAAGAGTCTACAGTATGTATTTACACAGAAAGAACTGAATATGAGACAGAGACGATGGGTGGAGTTGATAAAAGATTATGATTGCGAGATCAGATATCACCCTAGAAAAGCGAATTTGGTGGCAGATGCCCTAAGTCGCAAGGGAGCTGGAAGTCCTATCCAGTTTATGCGTATTAAGATAGTATCTGACTTAGTGGATAGACTGAAGTCTGCTCAATTGGAAGCTCTAAAAGAAGAAAATTTAAAGACTGAATTGATGAGGAAACGAAAAGATGAATTGACTAATGATTCTTGTGAATTGAAAGAATACAGGACTCGTGTGTGGTTGCCTATGCTTGGAGAGTTGAGAAAGTTAATTTTAACTGAAGCACACAAGTCGAGACTGTCTGTACACCCGGGAAGCACTAAAATGTATAACGATCTGAAAGTGCTTTACTGGTGGCCTACGATGAAGGAAGATGTGGCACACTTTGTAGAATCGTGTCACATTTGTGCGCAAGTGAAGGCGGAACTCAGAAACCATACGGGTCCTTGAAATAATGATATGATTTGGTTGGTTGTGGATTTTGTAACGAAACTTCCGCGTACTCAGAAGAATAATGATATGATTTGGGTGGTTGTGGATCGACTAACGAAAAGTGCTCACTTTCTGGCTACTTGTGAGACGGCTTCTTTGAGTAAGTTGGCTCAACTATACGTTAATGATATTATTGCGAGGCATGGTATACCGTTGTCTATTGTATCTGAAAGAGACTCCAGGTTTGTTTCTAACTTCTGGAGGAGTGTACAGAGAGAATTGGGGACGATGATTAACTTGAGTACTGCTTATCATCCACAGACTGACGGTCAGACTGAACAAACTATACAGACACTTGAAGATATGTTACGTGCCTGTGTAATTGAGTATGGTGGATCTTGGGATTCACACCTGCTATTGATAGAGTTTGCGTATAATAATTCTTACCACTCCAGTATTGGGATGCCTTCGTATGAAATGTTTTATGGTTGTCGTTGCCGTACTCCAACTTGTTGGTTAGAGGCTGGTGAGAAACAGTTTGCAGGGCCTGAGATTGTTCAGTTGACTGCTGACAAGGTTACTATTGCCAGAGAGAAACTTAAAGCTGCCAGAGATACACAGAAAATGTATGCAGATCCACGATGTCGCCCAGTAACGTTTAATGCAGGGGAGTTGGTGTATCTGAAAGTCTCTCCGTGGAAAGGTGTGATTCGCTTCAGAAAACGAGAGAAATTGGCTCCTCATTTTATTGGTCCTTTCCGCATTCGTCAAGTAGTGAATGATCAGACAGTTACCCCGGATCTTCCAGCAGAACATACAGAAATACATGATACATTCAACGTCTTTTGTCTGATAAAATGTAAAGTCGATGATGAAAGTCAAATTCTCCCAGTACACGATTTAAAAGTTGATTCGAAGAAAAGATTGATAGATGAACCTATTGAACTGTTGGATCGTAAGGTGACCAAGCTCCGAAAGAAGCAAATTCCGATGGTGTTGATCAAGTGGAAGCACAGTTTAGGTTCTGACGTAACTTGGGAGACTGAGCCAGATATGAGAGAAAGATATCCTCATTTTTTTGAACAAGAAGGGATTCTGAGGACGGAATCCTCTTAAGGAGGACAGATTTGTAACATCCGCAAACCCGGGCTAGTCGATTAGCGGGTTAGCGGTACGTGATTAATTGCATTTTAATTGTTTATATATTAGTTTAATTTAAGTGGTTAGTTAATTAATTAATAAGTTGGATATATAAATAGATATCTCTGGAATGTTTAAAGAAAGAAATTTATATTATGATATGCATGTATGTATGTACGCATGTGTAACACCGGAAAACCCAAGCTGTTTTTTTTAAATTGCACTGCGGAAGCTTAATTAAACAAACTCATTAAATACAAACCAACTTTCTTCATCTTCCAGCTCGAACCAAAATCAACTCAACATATTTTTCAAGCTAGAAAATGATTTCTAACATATCTAAACTCATATAAACATCAAATAACATATAGACATGCATCAAGAACACATCAAATCCATGTTTTAACATCAAATAATCAAAAACCCATTTGATGAGTTTGAGCTTGAAGCTCCATTAATGGTGAAATACTCTATAATCATGTTCTTCAACATATAAACACATCAATATGACTAATAGCATGCTACAAACATGATCTCACCTTCTTTTTGAATTAAGGGCATATGAATTCCTATTCATATTATCATGCATACATGCTTAACATACATACATACATATATAACTTTTCTTTTCTTTCTTTTCTCCAGTAAACTAATATATATTAAATTAAGTTAATTAATTCAATTAACCTTTAATAAACACATAACAATTTAAAACACAATTAATCACATACCGCCAACCCGCTAATCTCCTAGCCTGGGTTTCCGGGTGTTACAAATCTCTCCCCCTTAAGAGGATACCGTCCTCGGAATCCCTTCTCGCTCAAACAATTGGGGATATCTGTTTTTCATCTCCGTCTCAGTCTCGCAAGTTAAGTCAGAACCTAAACTGTGCTTCCACTTGACCAACACCATTGGAAACTGCTTCTTACGGAGCTTAATCACTTTACGATCCAACAGTTCAACAGGTTCCTCTATTAATCTCTTCTTTGAATCCACTTTCAACTCATGCACTGGGAGAATCTGACTCTCATCTTCAACTTTACATTTTCTCAGATAACAGACATTGAATGTATCATGAATACCTGCAAGCTCTGCTGGAAGATCTAGTGTAACTGTCTGATCATGCACTATCTGACGAATGCGGAAAGGACCAATGTAACGGGGAGCCAACTTACCGCGTTTGCCAAAACGAATCACGCTTTTCCCCGGAGAGACCTTCAAATACACTAACTCCCACACATCAAACATTACTAGACAACGTCGTGGATCTACATACATTTTCTGTCTATCTCTGGCGGCTTTCAACTTCTCTCTGGCTATAGCAACCTTGTCGGCTGTCAATTGAACAATCTCGGGCCCTGCGAACTGCTTCTCACCAGCCTCTAACCAACATGTTGGAGTACGGCAGCGAAGGCCGTATAACATTTCGTACGAAGGCATCCCAATACCAGAGTGGTAAGAATTGTTATATGCAAACTCTATCAATGGCAGGTATGAATCCCAAGATCCACCATACTCAATTACACAGGCACATAACATATCTTCGGGTGTCTGTATGGTTCGTTCAGTTTGACCATCAGTCTGGGGATGATAAGCAGTACTTAAATTAATCCTCGTCCCTAATTCTCTTTGTAAACTCCTGCATAAATTAGAAACAAACCTGGAGTCTCTATCAGATACAATCGACAACGGTATACCATGCCTCGCAACAATCTCATCTATGTATAGTTGAGCCAACTTACTCAGAGAAGTTGTCTCATAAGTAGCCAGAAAGTGAGCACTCTTCGTCAATCGATCCACGACCACCCATATCATATCATGATTCTTCTGAGTTCGCGGAATTTTTGTCACAAAATCCATCGTTATGTGTTCCCATTTCCACTCAGGAATTTCTAAGTATTTTAAAGATCCGTAAGGCTTCTGATGTTCTGCCTTCACTTGCGCACAAATATGACATGACTCCACAAAATGTGCCACATCTACTTTCATCGTAGGCCACTAGTAAATCACTTTCAAACTGTTATACATTTTAGTGCTTTCTGGGTGTACAGACAGTCTCGACTTGTGTGCTTCTGTTTGGATCAACTTCCTCAATTCTCCAAGCATAGGCACCCACACACGAGCCTTAAATACTTTCAATCCACGTGTATCATCAGTGAGTTCATCCTTATGTTTCTTCATTAACTCAGTCTTTAATTTTTCTTCCTTCAGGGCATCCAACTGAGCAGACTTCAGTCTATCCACTAAGTCAGATACAATCTCCATACGCATAAATTGAATAGAACTTCCAGCACCTTTGCGACTCAGGGCATCTGCCACTACATTTGCCTTCCAGGGTGATATCTGATCTCACAATCATAATCTTTTATCAGTTCCACCCATCGCCTCTGTCTCATATTCAGTTCTTTCAGCGTAAATACATACTGTAGGCTTTTATGATCTGTACAAATTACACATTTGGTGCCGTACAAGTAGTGTCTCCACAGTTTGAGGTCAAATACGACAACTATAACGTCCCAAAAATATTTTTTTTTCATAACTCGTTCATAAAAGATATTCATAGTTGATGATAATGTAATTACATAACGTGTCATTAAGTAAACGGTCTAAGTACAATCAACTCTAACTCGTATATTCATAAATATCTGGTATTCATATGTGTACATAACATCTGGAATCTATTCAAGTTATAAGTGAGAATACTCACCTGTCAGCTGTCTAGCTACTTGGTTCTTACTGAAAGACCCTCCTTGTTTAGCTCTATAACTGACTCCTACCTGACCAAGTCTAAACATTGGTTACTACTGTGTTTAACTTACTTACTGAAAGTCACATGGCATGCATGCATGGCCTGAAAGTCGCATGGAGTCATCCATGCATACTGAAAGTCGCATGAACTGGCAATCAGTACATGAAAGTCGCATGAACCTATACCCTATCCATGAAAGTCGCATGGACTTATCCAAAAGTCGCATGGCACACAATTGTGATCTGAAAGTCGCATGGCTCAAACATAACTACTAAAGTCGCATGAAATCCTACATGTAACGATCTGAAAGTCGCATGGCACACAATCAGGAGCTGAAAGTCGCATGGCATAACACTAAAAGTTGCATGGACTACTATTCACTATACCAAAGTCGCATGGAATAACATACAAAGTGCCAAACTCGCATGAACTCATACATGAATCAACCAAAGGTCGCATGACACACATACTAGGCCTGAAAGTCGCATGAACATACCCCTAAGCCAACTGAAAGTCGCATGGCACATAAATGTGTCCATGCGACTGTCGCATGAATCACCCTTCTTCCCTGTAAGTTCGACTTTTGAAAAACCCAGACTCCATAGCCATACTCAAGCTTTCTAGAAACTCAACCAATTCAACCCAAACTTGTTGCAAAACATTTCTCCGCTTATATAAAACTTTCCTTTTAACTTAAAACCACATTTTATCAACTTACAAGGTGTTCTTGGTGATATGTTTCTCCTGGGTTTTTTCTTAAACCCTCAAACCCAAAAACCCAAATTCTAAAACCTTCGACCAACATTCAAACATAGCAAGAAATGATGTCTACTTGATCTTAAATGATGGAGAAACATTACCTGATGATTTTCTTTGCTAAAATGTCAAGCTCTCCACAAATGGATGCACCCTCTTCTTCTTCCTCTCGTAGCTCCAAGATGGCACACACACTCCTCTCACACACAATCAAAATGGACGGAATAGCGAAGTGGAGGGAATGTCTAGGAGGTTGTGCCCTAACTTCTATTTATACCCTCAAACCACTCTTGTGGGCCTAGGCCCAATTCCATATCTCAAAACCATTTTACAACTAGCAACTCTTTTTGGATCCACCTTAAACAAGCCCAAAGGCTTAGTAAACTTCAACTAAATATATATATACAAGCCCAACACTTAAAATAAATTCCCAATCCACAATATATATAAAAATTAATTTCCAACCACTTTGTGCATAAAATCCCCATAAATATTCTTTAAAATATTCTTGTACGTTTTTAAGATGCGGGCATTACAACTCTCCCCCACTTAAACACGATTTCGTCCTCAAAATCCTTTTTCGAACAACGCCGGGTAGTTCTTCTTCATCTCGTCTTCGGACTCCCAGGTCCACTTTGATCCTTTTCGATACTCCCACTGCACCTTGACCATCCCTACTCGTTTGCTACGTAGCTGTTTGACTCTCCTTTCAATGATTGCCACTGGCTTCTCGACATAGTTCACCTTTTCATCCATGGGGATGTCCTCCAAAGGCACGAATGCTGACTCGTCGGCCAAGCACTTCCTCAAATGTGAAACATGGAAAGTGTTATGTATTTTTGATAACTACACTGGTATCTCTAAACGATAGGCCACCTTGCCAACTCTCGCAATGACCGTAAACGGTCCTATGAACCTGGGGTTCAACTTCCCATGCTTTCTGAAACGAATTACCCCTTTCACGGGGACACTTTGAGTAACACATGGTCACCCACTTGGAATTCTAATAACAATCTTCGCCTATCCGCATAGCTTTTCTGCCGGCTCTGAGCCGATTTCAATCGTTCGCGAACTTGTTGAACGTACTCCGACGTTTTCTGAACTATCTCTGTGTTACCAAGCTCTTTCTAACCCACTTCCCCCAAACAGATCGGGGTTCTACACTTTCTTCCGTACAGCATCTCATAAGGCGGCATCCCGATGCAGGCGTGATAACTGTTGTTGTATGAAAATCTGCGAGGGGTAAGTACACATCCCAGCTTCCTCCGAAGTCGATCACGCAGACTCTTAACATATCTTCCAGAGTCTGTATTGTTCTCTCACTTTGCCCATCGGTTTGCGGGTGGTATGTTGTGCTGAGGTTTATTCTTGTGCCCAAATCCTCGTGGAACTTGTTCCAAAACCTGGATGTGAACCGCACATCCCGGTCCGAAATGATTGTGACTGGCACTCCGTGCCTTGAGATTATCTCCTTTACATAGATATCCGCCAACTTCTCTGCCGAGCTAGCTTCTCGGATAGGTATGAAATGCGCGCTCTTGGTCAATCTATCCACCATAACCCAAATGGCGTCAAAATTTCTTGGTGTCTTAGGAAACTGTGTTATCAAATCCATGGTTACGTGTTCCCATTTCCACACCGGTATCTCTCACAGTTGCAGCTTACTGTGTGGTCTCTGGTGTTCCGCTTTCACCCGTAGACACGTTAGACACTTTTCTACGTAACTCGCCACGTCTCTCTTCATCCCTGGCCACCTATAATCCATCTTTAAGTCTCGGTACATCTTAGTAGCCCCTGGGTGTATGGAAAATCTTGACTTTTGGGATTCATCTAAGATAACCCTTCGAACCTCTGTAGTTTTCGGCACCCAAATCCTCCTGTAACGGGTCCACAATCCCCGACTGTCCTTGGTCATGAAGGCCAATTGACCCTTAATCCGTTCCGCTTTCTGATTTTCCTCCTTGGCTGCCTCAACTTGGGCCGTCAAAATCATCTCGAAGAGTGAGGTTGTGACCGTCATCCTTAGACATTTCTCGTTAAAATGCAACTGGCTCGTCTTCTAACTTAACGCATCTGCCACCACATTGGCCTTTCCTGGGTGATACAAGATTTCACAGTCATAATCCTTGACGAGGTCTAGCCACCTCTCTTGTCGCATGTTCAAATTCTTCTGATCGGCGAAGTACTTCAAACTTTTATGATCTGTGTAGATAGTGCATTTGACTCCGTGTAAGTAGTGTCGCCAAATCTTGAGCGCGAACACAACGGCTGCCAACTCCAGATCGTGAGTTGGATAATTACACTCGTGAGGTTTTAGTTGTCTTGAAGCATAAGCGATAACCTTCCCCCTCTGCATAAGAACTCACCCGAGCCCCACATGAGAGGGATCATAATACACCACTAAATCTTCCATTCCTTCGGGTAAGGTCAGTATCGGAGCTTCACATAGTTTGCCCCGAATGGTCTCGAATGCTTTCTGTTGATCGGCTCCCCAGCAAAAAGGGGTATTCTTCTTCGTCAGCTTTGTCAGTGGCCACTCTTTGGCGTTTCCCATCTCATCACAACCTCTATCTTTGCCGGGTCCACTTTGATTCCTTCGCGGTTCACCAGGTGCCCGAGAAAATGCACCTCCTTTAACCAGAACTCGCATTTTGAAAATTTCGCATACAGCTTCTCCCTTTTCAATGTCTCTAGAACCTCTCGAAGGTGTATCTCATGCTCCGTCTCGGTCTTGGAGTAGACTAAAATGTCATCGATAAACACAATTACTGACTTATCCGGCATCGGTCGGCAAACCCGATTCATTAGATCCATGAAAGTTGTGGGCACATTGGTGAGGCCGAATGGCATCACCACGAACTCGAAGTGCCCATATCTCGTTCGAAATGCTATCTTCGCTACATCTTCTTCTCGGACTTTGAGCTGATGATAACTCGACCGCAAGTCTATCTTTGAAAAACAGGACGCACCTTGTAACTGATCAAGCAGGTCGTCTATTCGAGGTAATGGATACCTATTCTTCATTGTTACCTTGTTGAGCTCTCGGTAGTCGATGCACATTCTGAACTTTCCGTCCTTTTTCTTTACAAACAAAATCAGGGCTCCCCATGGTGAGCTACTAGGTCGGATGAAGCCCTTGTCCAACAATTCTTGCAGTTCCGTCATTAACTCCTGCATCTCTCGCGATGCTAAATAGTATGGCGCTTTCGCAATTGGTGCTGCCCCTTGTACCAAATCTATAAGGAATTCCACTTGTCGGTCCGGCGGTATCCCTGGCAAATCCTCTGGGAATACCTCAGGGTACTCACACACCACTGGTACGTCGGATACCTCCAACTGCTTCTTTTCTTTCCTTGAGTCGATGACGTGTGCGATGAACGCAGCGCACCCCTTGCATAAATACTTTGCGGCTTTGGTTACAGTGCAGCATACTGTCATTCCTTTTTGTTTCTGACCATAGATGGAGATTTCTCCCCCACTCGGATTTTGGATCCGTATGATGCCTTGCTTGCACAAGATACTGGCCTGATGACGCCCCAGCCAGTCCATTCCCACAATTACTTGAAATTCCTTCATCGGAGTCGGCAGTAGGTCTATAGGAAACTTTACATCTTCTATTACAATTACATTGTTCCTATAGATGGTGGATACACTTAAAGCCTTATCATCGCCTATTTCTACCTCTAGTGGCATTTCTAGTTTTACCGGTGCTACAACAAAACTTTTACAAAACGACAAAGATACAAAGGACCTGCTAGCCCCGGAGTCAAAAAGTACAAGTGCGGGTAAAGAGTTAACGATGAAAGTACCTGCTATCACATCCGGCTCCTTCTTGGCTTCTTTCACAGTCATCTGGAAAGCGCGACCCCTAGGTTTGGGTGTTTCCGGCCTCTTTCCCTTCTCCCCATTGGTGATCCTGTGTGGCGGCTGCCAGTTTGCCTTTCCACTACCCCCAGTAGCTTCGAGGCATTCTGCCATCCGGTGCCCCGGTTTATTGCACTTAAAGCACACATTGAGGTGGGCCTTGCAATCTTTCCCATGGTTCCCACCCTACCACATCTGTAACACCTGTCTATCCCCTGACGACAATTCCCAACATGCATTTTACCGCTTCGCCCACACCTGGACCCTACATTCGGTTTCTTAACTGGTTGTTTTCCCTTGGTGGTTGCCGAGAGCGGCCTGCTCTACAGTATGTTTCTTGTTTCTCTCCATCAGATACAATTCTCTCTTTCGGGCCCCCTCAATCAGTTGGTCAAGGGTGGAATACTGACCATTAGCTACAAACTCCCGAATATCCTTTCTCAACATCTGGGTGTACCTGTGCATCTGTAACCCTTCATCGTTGGCATAAGCTGGACAATAGTAGTTTCTCCTTGAATACTGCTGTAATCTGGTTGACCGTCTCCGTGGTCTGCTCTAACTTCATGAACTCATCCATGACCCTCTCTACTTCAACCTTCGGTGCATACTCAGCATAGAACAAGTCTGTAAACTCTTCCCATTACATCCTGGCAATTTACTCGCCCTTCATCTTTCACAGCAAGTTCCACCAGTCTTTGGCGGCTCCCCTAAAAAAGTTGGATGCGAACCAAACCTTCACATCTTCAGCACACTTGCAAGTGAAGAACGCTCCTTCCACCGCTGCGATTCATCTGGTACTTAGCACTGGGCCTGGCAGACCCTCAAAAGTCGGCGGCTGACATGCCGAGAAGTCTCGAAAGGTACCCCATGGAGTCACCTGATTAGTAGCTAGTGTCACTAGCTGGTTGTTTGCCGCTGTCAAACTTGCTTCTTTCGCGGCCCACAGAGCACTCAGATTCATCTGGTTCTTATGCCATTTGGCTTAACCAATGCACCTGCAATATTCATCGATCTTATGAATAGAGTTTGTCGACCATTTCTTGATAAATTTGTGATTGTCTTCATTGATGATATTTTGATTTATTCGAAGACTGAATTGGAACATGAACAGCATTTGAGACAGGTTCTGGAAACTTTGAAAAAAGAACAATTGTATGCAAAGTTCTCAAAATGCGAATTCTGGTTGAGAGAGGTCCAGTTCTTGGGGCATGTGATCTATAGTGAAGGAGTGAAAGTGGATCCTTCAAAGGTAGAGGCAGTGATGAACTAGAATGCTCCAAAGACATCGTCTGAGATAATGAGTTTTCTTGGATTGGCCGGTTACTACTGTAGATTTATCAAGGATTTCTCTAAGATTGCGGGTCCGTTGACTAAGTTAACTCGGAAGGATGTAAAATTTGTATGGAGTGATGAACAGGATAAAGCTTTCCAGACCTTAAAACAATTGTTATGTCAGGCTCCTATCCTTACTTTGCCAAGTGGATCAGATATTTTATCATATATTGCGATGCGTCGTTTGCTTGATTGGGATGTGTACTAATGCAAAGGGATCGAGTGATTGCGTATGCTTCAAGACAGTTGAAACCTCATGAAAAAGAATTACTCGACTCACGATTTGGAGCTGGCAGCAGTTGTATTTGCCCTCAAACTATGGAGACATTACTTGTATGGTACTAAATGCGTAATCTGCACTGATCACAAGAGTCTACAGTATGTATTTACACAGAAAGAACTGAATATGAGACAGAGACGATGGGTGGAGTTGATAAAAGATTATGATTGCGAGATCAGATATCACCCTAGAAAAGCGAATTTGGTGGCAGATGCCCTAAGTCGCAAGGGAGCTGGAAGTCCTATCCAGTTTATGCGTATTAAGATAGTATCTGGCTTAGTGGATAGACTGAAGTCTGCTCAATTGGAAGCTCTAAAAGAAGAAAATTTAAAGACTGAATTGATGAGGAAACGAAAAGATGAATTGACTAATGATTCTTGTGAATTGAAAGAATACAGGACTCGTGTGTGGTTGCCTATGCTTGGAGAGTTGAGAAAGTTAATTTTAACTGAAGCACACAAGTCGAGACTGTCTGTACACCCGGGAAGCACTAAAATGTATAACGATCTGAAAGTGCTTTACTGGTGGCCTACGATGAAGGCAGATGTGGCACACTTTGTAGAATCGTGTCACATTTGTGCGCAAGTGAAGGCGGAACTCAGAAACCATACGGGTCCTTGAAATAATGATATGATTTGGGTGGTTGTGGATTTTGTAACGAAACTTCCGCGTACTCAGAAGAATAATGATATGATTTGGGTGGTTGTGGATCGACTAACGAAAAGTGCTCACTTTCTGGCTACTTGTGAGACGGCTTCTTTGAGTAAGTTGGCTCAACTATACGTTAATGATATTATTGCGAGGCATGGTATACCGTTGTCTATTGTATCTGACAGAGACTCCAGGTTTGTTTCTAACTTCTGGAGGAGTGTACAGAGAGAATTGGGGACGATGATTAACTTGAGTACTGCTTATCATCCACAGACTGACGGTCAGACTGAACAAACTATACAGACACTTGAAGATATGTTACGTGCCTGTGTAATTGAGTATGGTGGATCTTGGGATTCACACCTGCTATTGATAGAGTTTGCGTATAATAATTCTTACCACTCCAGTATTGGGATGCCTTCGTATGAAATGTTTTATGGTTGTCGTTGCCGTACTCCAACTTGTTGGTTAGAGGCTGGTGAGAAACAGTTTGCAGGGCCTGAGATTGTTCAGTTGACTGCTGACAAGGTTACTATTGCCAGAGAGAAACTTAAAGCTGCCAGAGATACACAGAAAATGTATGCAGATCCACGATGTCGCCCAGTAACGTTTAATGCAGGGGAGTTGGTGTATCTGAAAGTCTCTCCGTGGAAAGGTGTGATTCGCTTCAGAAAACGAGAGAAATTGGCTCCTCATTTTATTGGTCCTTTCCGCATTCGTCAAGTAGTGAATGATCAGACAGTTACCCCGGATCTTCCAGCAGAACATACAGAAATACATGATACATTCAACGTCTTTTGTCTGAGAAAATGTAAAGTCGATGATGAAAGTCAAATTCTCCCAGTACACGATTTAAAAGTTGATTCGAAGAAAAGATTGATAGATGAACCTATTGAACTGTTGGATCGTAAGGTGACCAAGCTCCGAAAGAAGCAAATTCCGATGGTGTTGATCAAGTGGAAGCACAGTTTAGGTTCTAACGTAACTTGGGAGACTGAGCCAGATATGAGAGAAAGATATCCTCATTTTTTTGAACAAGAAGGGATTCTGAGGACGGAATCCTCTTAAGGAGGACAGATTTATAACATCCGCAAACCCGGGCTAGTCGGTTAGCGGGTTAGCGGTACGTGATTAATTGCATTTTAATTGTTTATATATTAGTTTAATTTAAGTGGTTAGTTAATTAATTAATAAGTTGGATATATAAATAGATATCTCTGGAATGTTGAAAGAAAGAAATTTATATTATGATATGCATGTATGTATGTATGTACGCATGTGTAACACCGGAAAACCCAAGCTGTTTTTTTTAAATTGCACTGCGAAAGCTTAATTAAACAAACTCATTAAATACAAACCAACTTTCTTCATCTTCCAGCTCGAACCAAAATCAACTCAACATATTTTTCAAGCTAGAAAATGATTTCTAACATATCTAAACTCATATAAACATCAAATAACATATAGACATGCATCAAGAACACATCAAATCCATGTTTTAACATCAAATAATCAAAAACCCATTTGATGAGTTTGAGCTTGAAGCTCCATTAATGGTGAAATACTCTATAATCATGTTCTTCAACATATAAACACATCAATATGACTAATAGCATGCTACAAACATGATCTCACCTTCTTTTTGAATTAAGGGTACAAGATCTTCAACTCTAGAAATTCAAGTTTGCAAGATTTCTTCACTTGGAAGGTTTTCTCTCACTTTCACACACTACACACTTTGCACTTTTGATAAAATGAGCAGATAATTCCCTTTGATACTAACCTCCCACGTATACATATAAATTGCATTAATCAAAGCAGGTGGTGGCATATGAATTCCTATTCATATTATCATGCATACATGCTTAACATACATACATACATATATAACTTTTCTTTTCTTTCTTTTCTCCAGTAAACTAATATATATTAAATTAAGTTAATTAATTCGATTAACCTTTAATAAACACATAACAATTTAAAACACAATTAATCACATACCGCCAACCCGCTAATCTCCTAGCCCGGGTTTGCGGGTGTTACAGCATGTATGTAAGTTTATGGGTATGTATGCATGTTAAGTATGAGTAAGAAGGACACGTGTGTGTGTGTATTGTGCAAACTAAAGGAGGGTTAGCCACCTCCTGTTTCTTTAGTAAAAAAAATATGTGTACGTGTATGTTATTATGGGAATAACTCAGTATTTGCAAAAGAAAAGAAATAGTGTGTGTGTGTGTGTGTGTGTGTATTTTAAAGCTCTCTGCCGTAGACAAGAAGAGAAGAGGAAATCAGATTTGAAGTTTAGTGTGTCTTAAATCTAAATTAAAGGTTGGTATGTATTTATATTATGATTTTACTTGTTTAGATGTATTGATCTGTTGAGAGTCATGGATTTATGTAGAACTCCATGAATGGAGCTTTGAACTCAATACTTGCTAAATGGGTGTTAGATAGATTTTATGATTTAAATGGTTAAATGATGTTTAGAATGCATGAATTCATGTTTGTAAATGATTGTATATGTTATTTGTAAGTTTTGATGAGTTTAGAAGTTCTGGGTTTGATATATGATGATGATGATGATGAAGTTGGCGGATTGTGTTGAGGAAGATGATGATGAAAACCGATGGTGGTGAATCCGATAAAACTTGAAATCCGGTATTTGGGAAACCGATACCCAAATCCGGAACCTAAATCCGACATTTCCAAATCCGGTGTTCTAGAATCCGAGAAAACGAAATCCTATACTTGAATCCGGTATTTCTATAAACCGACAAACCTAAAAACCGATATCATGAAATCCGATAACCTTAAATCCGGGGTTTATAATCCGAGAATCTAGAAATCCGATACCCAAAATCCTACACTTGAAATCCGGCGGATTCCTAAATCCGATTGACTTGAAATCCGATAGTCCCCAAATGCGATATTTGGGATTGAACTTGTAATTATTTGTTTATTATATCTTATGAGGATTTAGCTTGTGTTCACAAATGATTGAGTTATAAATATGTGGACAGATATATTTATATATTCGAGACTGATTTGGTTGTTACTGTGTTTTCAGGCAATCCAAATACTTAGTGATATTAGACATCTGAGTTCGTGTTGATGTTGAGGTGAGTGGACGTTAATCGCGGATGGTAAAGATTATGGTTAATATTATTGATATGATGCATGCATGACTATTTGACCGATACGCGCTCTTTGGATGATATTGAGGTGCGTTTGAAAAGTCAGCTACACGTGGAATTGGGCTGGGCCTATCTACTGGTTGGTTGAACAGTGGTAGCTTTACTAATGCATGTGTTGTATTAGAGTGGGATTTCACTGTGCCAATTTAGTAGAGGGCTATCGGTAAACCTTTGCTTTGGCTGGCATTGGGACCATGGTAGAGCTCCATGGCAGTGACGACAGCTCGCGGTCAAAAGAATTCTAACTTGTTTCTAAAACTTATTCCAGTTGAACTGATGTATAATTTACACTTGGGATATTGTAATCAACTCGTAATGTCTTTTGATACTTCCGCAACTTGCTCTGATATGAAGTGAAGTTATACTTATGTGTGTCTTGCAAAAAAAAATTGGGACGTTACAACTTGGTATCAGAGCCTAGGTTTAAGGGATTCGGATGCGCTTCTGCGAGTTTGAACTTAAACCTTGGTTCGAAAGAAGGTTTAACAAATATTTTATTAACTTTTAAACGACAAACTTCTCGAAGAGCTGTCGACTGGAGCCTGGTCCCGATAAGCGCGAGGTGGAGTATGGTACGACACGTTGATATTGGTAAGAGTAACTGATGACTATCTCCGTGTTTAGGAAAATCTTATATACTATATACTGTGTACAATGATAACCGTACAGGTTTAGAGTGGGTGACTCGACCTTATTTCATGTTCTCATTTGATGTTAGGGTAGGGAAGAATCAAACACTCGACTGCTTATACGATTTACTTAAACTAGGATATAACGAATTGAATGCGAATCTATTATGCTTATGTGATACCCTGGCAGTAGAAGAGCTTACAGATGCATATACATGAAAGAATACATTCTCAGCTAGTATGCCTTGTTAGCAACAGATACGCTAGACTTATACATGTGACTTTACGTGGCAAGTGATACATGGCCTAAGCATGTGAATCGGGATTTCGAGGGGTAACAACAAGACCTGATATGGGTAATGTGCTAGGATTAATATACGGGCCCATATTATTAACAGCACATGACGCGTGTTAGAACTTGTCGGAATCAGGGGAAATCTTGTGAATCGGGTGAGGGGTACGTGTAGTACAACGGTTTGCTTATAGAGTAGAAGTGCCTTAGTTGATTAGGACTGCTTTAGAAATAAGAAAGCATGCTAGAGTTACGTGCAAGGTCTGAATATGGAATGTGATAGTAGGACAGTGTGGTAAATCCACCTAACACTTTAATCCTTTACCTATACTTCCAGAATGGTTAACACGAGAAGGAGACGAAACATGTCATCCGCAAGAGCGGGAACTAGCCATGCACCCGATGGATTTGAAACAAGTGTTACCGGTGAGTTTGACCCTCGCCAGCAACCAATCTTGAACGAAGGAACATATGAGGTATCCGACCCAAGGAATGTGACACCGGTCACTGCTATACCCGGTACTAAGGAAGAGGAGGGGGATGAAGAAGTAGACAGAGAGGCTGTGATAACGGCAAAGGTGACTGCCGACGTGATGAAGGAGTTGAAAGACATGCCGTCACAGATCGTGGCAGAGATAAAGGAAGACATGGGAACCATGATCGACCAGAAGCTGAGCGCCCTATGGGCGGAAAGGAAAGCTGTAGCAACCCAAACCACTAACCGCACGGCAAACCAGCCACATCAAGGGGGTAGCTACCGAGATTTTTCTGCTTATCAACCACCCACCTTCGAGGGGACCCCGGACCCCGTGAAGAGCACACCTGCCATTGTGCGGATGAGAACAAGGTATGGTTTGCGTCCAATCTTCTGAGGGGAAAGGCAAAGACCTAGTGGAACTTGCTGAGACAGTTGAAGGGGGAGACGATTTCCACCATGACTTGGGAGGAGTTTACGAAGTTGTTCACTGAACAGTTTGCGCCAAGGGTAGAAAGGGAAATATTGCGGAATAAGTTCCTAAAACTAGAACAAACTACTGAGTCAGTGAACGAGATCACCGCGATTTTTAAGAAGAAAGTCATGTTCTGCCCCGCCTATGCGGCAGATGAGGGCTTGCAGATGAACCGTTATGCACAGATGTTAAAGGAGGAGATCCGAGAGTTTGTTACGACCGGTAGATGCATGACGTTGGAAGAAATGATTGAGGTTGCGAGGAAGAGGGAAATGGACCTGGAGTTGAGGGCCAAGAAGCGGACGGCCGATCGGGCTTCCTAGGGGCATGTGCAGGGAAAACAGTTTGTCAAGAAACCTAACACCGGTGGTACCAGGTCTGCGGGGAAGAATATGGGAAAGAGATGCCACAAGTGTGGAAGGGGTCATGTCCGGCCATGCCGAATGAGAATGGATATCTGCTTCCGATGTGGGAAGAGTGGGCATTTAGGGAGAGATTGTAAAGCTTTCGTCAACGTGTGCTTTGGGTGCAATCAACCAGGGCACCGCATTGCAGAATGTCCTCAAGCAACGGGAGCTAAAAGACCAGCTGGGCAATAGCCACTCCGTATTATTGATGGGAGGGAAGGCAAGAAAGTTGATGTGCTGAGAGCAAGGGGGCGTGCCTTCCAGATGACAGTCGAGGAGGCGGTCAAAGAAACCAATGTCATAACAGGTACTTTTATTGTCAACTCTTCACCTGCACTCGTGTTATTTGATTCTGGGGCCAGTAGGTCCTTTGTATCTTCCTCTTTTTGTAAAAGTTTTGTAACTAAGCCGGTGAAGTTAGAAACACCATTAGAGGTCGAGATAGCCGACGATAAGACTCTAAGCGTATTTACTGTGTACAGGAACAATGTATTAGTTATAGATGATGTAAAATTTCCTACAGACCGCATTCCAATACCAATGCGAGAATTTCAAGTAATCGTGGGAATGGACTGGCTAGGCCGGCACCAGGCCAGCATATTGTGCAGTCAGGGAATCATCCGTATCCGAAACCCAAGTGGGGGAGAAGTTATCATCTACGGGAGACGCAAGAAAGGAGTAACGGCTTTTTGCACTGTGGCAAAGGCAGCCAAATATCTACAAAAGGGTTGTGAAGCCTTTCTCGCCCACGTGGTGAATAGTAAGATGGAAAAGGGAAAGCTGACAGTGGCAGACGTGCCGATAGTACGAGAGTACCCAGAGGTTTTTCCTGAAGATCTACCAGGAATCCCGCCCGACCGGCAAGTAGAGTTTCGAATAGACCTCACGCCCGGAGCCGCGCCAATTGCTAAAGCACCGTATCGCCTAGCGCCACCAGAAATGCAAGAGCTCATGACACAATTGCACGAACTGTTGGATAAGGGGTTCATCCGGCCGAGTAGTTCACCCTGAGGAGTGCCAGTATTGTTCGTAAAGAAGAAGGATGGAACCTTCCGGATGTGTATCGACTACCGGGAATTGAACAAGGTAACCATAAAGAACGGGTATCCATTGCCTAGGATCGACGACTTGTTCGACCAACTGCAAGGGGCGGCTTAGTTCTCTAAAATCTGTTGGAATATGCCCGCTGACACGAACGAGTTAATAGCACTGCTGATAAAGTATAGGCCTATTGGGTCACACACCAAGTATTGATTCCGGAAACATGATCAAGCAAAAGAGAGAAAAAGGCCAAAATGGGTTTTGGAAGGATGGTACACGGGCCATGTTGTTGAACACGGGCCGTGTCCAGCCCAACTAGCACGGGGCGTTTTGGCCCAAGTAGAGACCGTGTGCTTTGGGCCTACACGGCCGTGTAGATGAACATGGGCCGTGTTGGGTCTATTAGACACGGGCTAACTTGGCCCAATTGAGGCCGTGGGCTTTGGGCCTACACGGCCGTGTTAATGAACACGGGCCGTGTATGTGCTCTGTAACAGCAGAATTGATTTGCTTTAATACTCATTTTTAATGGGGTTAAGTGGTATTCAATTTGGACTACTCAAGGGCCACGAAAATACAGAGAGTTTTAGTGTGAAGAAGATGAGTTAGAACATATGAACTCTTAAGATGATTCTCTCGAATGATGATCACTTTGTGATCAAGTTTTGATGCACTAAAGTGTTATTTGTTCTTGTATTGTGTTGTTTTGGTGGCTACACCAACTTACTAGCATTTGGGAATCGACACAACTTGGGGTGGACTTCACTAGAGAAATCCTAGCTTGGATTTTGAAGCTTGACTTGTTTGATTCTTGAAGCTTGACTTGTTTGATTCTTGAAGCTTGACAAGAGTGAGATTGTGGTACTTGCATAGTGGTACATTTCTATCCATCTTGTTCTTTTATTTTAGTTGCAATTTCATGTCTAGATATTGGTCCATGGCATGTGTGTTTGTTTGGCTAGTTTAGTTTTGTATTGTATCTTGCTTCCGTTGCTACTCGTTTATGCCAAACAAATACCTTCAAAATCGACCTGCGTTCGGGTTATCACCAACTGAAAGTTCGGGAAGAGGATGTAGCAAAGATAGCGTTCCGCACCCGCTACGGACACTTCGAATTCGTAGTCATGCCTTTTGGTCTCACAAACGCTCCCTCAGCCTTCATGGATTTAATGAATAGGGTTTGCCGACCGATGTTGGACAAGTCCGTGATAGTTTTCATTGATGACATTCTGATATACTCCAAGACTCGAGGGGAACACGAGGATCCCCTAAGAGAGGTATTGAGAATGCTAAAGAACGAGAGGCTATACGCCAAGTTTCCAAAGTGTGAGTTCTGGTTACGAGAAGTGCAGTTCCTCAGACATTTGGTAAACAAGGACGGTATTAAGGTTGACCCAGCAAAGGTCGAGGCAGTAATGAAGTGGGAAGTACCCAAGAGCCCAATAGAAATTAGGAGCTTCTTAGGATTTTCCGGCTACTATAGAAGGTTCATCTAGAACTTCTCCAAGATTGCAGTGCCATTGACGAAATTGACAAAGAATAGCGTACAATTCAACTGGGGAAGGGAGCAGCGGCAAGCCTTTGAAACGCTGAGGGAGAGACTGTGTGAAGCGCCAATCTTGACATTACCGGATGGGATGGAGGATGTTGTGGTTTACTGTGATGCCTCGCACGTAGGCCTAGGGTGTGTCTTGATGCAGCGAGGGAAGATTATAGCATACGCATCGCGACAAATAAAGCCACATAAGAGCAACTACCCAACCCACGATTTAGAATTGGCGGCAGTGGTGTTTGCGTTGAAAATTTGGAGGCACTATCTATATGGGGTTAAGTGCACGATCTACACCGACCATAAGAGCCTGAAATACTTCGCCGATCAGAAGAATTTGAATATGAGGCAGCGGAGGTGGTTGGATTTGGGCAAGGATTACGAGTGCGAAATTCTCTACCACCCAGGAAAGGCGAATGTGGTAGCAGACGCCTTGAGCCGTAAGACCAGTTACGAAAGGCAACCGGTGGCTTGCATGAGAATGACTGTGTCAACAACGTTACTTGAGTCGATTAGGGGTGTATAAGAGGAAGCAATGAGAGAGGAAAACCAGAAGGCAGAGTGGATAAAGGGGCAAGTAGCGCACATGACGAAAGATAGTAGAGGGTTGATGGTACGTTACAACCGCGTTTAGGTGCCGAAGGCGTTAGGGATTCGCGATGCATTACTCGAAGGAGCTCATAAGTCCAAATTCTCGATCCACCCAGGGGCAACCAAGATGTATAGAGACTTGAGGACAGAATATTGGTGGCCGGGTATGAAGAGAGACGTAGCGAAGCATGTAGAAAAGTGTTTAACCTGTTTACGAGTGAAAACCGAGCACCAGAGGCCTCATGGGAAATTGCAACCGTTGGAAATACCAGTGTGGAAATGGGAGCACATAACCATGGATTTGATCACCAAACTCCCGAAGACGCCAAGGAACTTTGATGCAATCAGGGTCGTCGTGGACCGACTCACAAAGAGTGCTCACTTCATACCTATAAAGGAAGCGTTTTCCGCAGAAAAGATGGCAGAAGTGTACGTAAAGGAAGTGGTATCGCGGCATGGAGTTCCAGTTTCTATTGTTTCTAATCGAGACGTGCGTTTTACTTCCAGATTTTGGGAGAAGTTTCATCAAGATTTGGGTACCCGGATCAACCTCAATACGGCTTACCACCCTCAGACCGACGGACAGAGCGAAAGAACGATACAAACACTAGAAGATATGCTACGAGCATGTGTCATAGACTTCGGTGGAAGCTGGGATTCGTACTTACCACTAGCAGAATTTTCATACAATAACATCTATCATGCGAGTATTGGAATGCTGCCTTACGAAATGCTATACGGGAAGAAGTGCAGAACCCCCATTTGCTGGGGAGAGGTTGGGCAGAAGGAGCTCGGTAGTACCGAGATAGTACAGAAGACCACGGAATACGTACAACAAGTTCGCGAAAGGTTGAAAGAGGCTCAAAGTCGCCAGAAGAGTTACGCAGATAAACGAAGGTCCCCTCTAGAATTTCAGGTTGGGGATTTCGTACTTCTCAAGGTGTCCCCGTGGAAGGGAGTGATACGATTTAGGAAACGGGGAAAGTTGAACCCGAGGTTTATCGGGCCATTCAAAGTAATTGCAAGAGTCGGCAAAGTAGCCTACCGAGTGGAATTACCCGAAGAATTATCAGGGATACACAACACCTTCCATGTGTCCCATTTAAGGAAATGTTTAGCCGATGAGACGGCTTTGGTGCCCTTAGAAGATATCACTGTGGATGAGAAGTTGAACTATGTTGAAAGACCGGTTGCAATCATCGATAGAAAGACCAAGCAGTTACGCAACAAACAAGTAGGGATGGTCAAGGTGTAGTGGAAGCACCGCAAGGGTTCAGAATGGACGTGGGAGTCCGAAAAAGAAATGAAGAAAAATTACCCCACCATGTTCGAATGAAGATTTCGAGGATGAAATCGTGTTTAAGTGGGGGAGAGTTGTAATACCCGAACTCTTGAAAATAAATAAAAAGAATATTTTACTGAGAAAATGATAAGTTGTGTTGGATTATGTATTTAGTTGTGAAATATAATAGATATTATTGGGCTTGAATGAATAAAATGAATTATGGACTAGATATGTATATGTTATGGGATTGTTGGATAATGGGCTTAGATGATAAATTTGGGCTTGGCCTTTAAGAAAAATGGTATATAAAGCCAACTAGGGCACAACCACCAACAAAATTCTACTGTTCCATTCATTCAAACCAGGAGATTACTATGTGTGTGTGTGAGAGAGCTTAAACCCCACGAGCAGTAAGAAAAAGGAGCCATCAAGAATTGTTGGAAACTCAAGGAATTTGCAAGATAATCGGCAGGTAATGATTCCTATCTCATTGTGGTAGTGTAGCTATCAATTCTATCTTGTTTGAATGATGCTAGCTTGGGTTTTTGATCTGGGTTTTTGAAGTTGTGGGTTTATGAAGAACTAGAGAGAGAAATTGAGATATAATCTTTGATGCTTGATGAAATATAGTTAAAATCTTAAAGAAGTGTTTAAATGGATGGAGAAATGTTTTGAAACAAAAATAAACTGATTTGGTTAAGTTTTGAAAGAGTTGAATTTTGGCTATGGAGTCTGGGTTATAGAAAATATTGAACTGATGAAGAAGATAATACTTCATGCGACTCTCTTGATGTTCATGCGACTTTTGTATGATGTTCCATGCGACTTTCTTATGCCATGCGACTTTTGGTTAACATGCCATGCCACTTTTGTAACTGTTCATGCGACTTTTGGGATTTCATGCGACTTTTATAATTGTTCATGCGACTTTTGGGATTTCATGCGACTTATATTTGCTCATGCGACTTATGTGTTTGAGACCATGCGACTTATAGCTTGTACCATGCGACTCATGTATGCCCCATGCGACTTTCGTATGATATGCCATCCGACTTACAGTGTGTTCATGCGACTTACTTATAGTGCCATGCGACTTTTATATCATTCATGCGACACTAGGCCCAAATCCGATGGTTGAGGCCCGGATTTATGAAATTCGATAGTTTGAGGCCCGGAATTATGAAATCAGTAAGAACCAAGTGACAAGGACAGCTGCCAGGTGAGTATTCTTACTTGCACACCAAACCAATAGTGAATGTGAACGCATGATGACCGCCTGCTTCGGCAGCGGGTAGTATGACCATCTGCTTCGGCAGCGGGTAGTTATGACCGTCTGCTTCGGGGGCGGGTAGTATGACAGTCTGCTTCGGCAGCGGGTAGTTATGACCAAAAGATTCGGCAGCGGGTAGTATGACCGTCTGCTTCGGCAGCGGGTAGTTATGACCGTCTGCTTCGGCAACGGGTAGTATGACCGTCTGCTTCGGCAGCGGGTAGTTATAACCGTCCGCTACAGCGGCGGGTAGCATGACCGTATGCGTTGGCATCGGGTAGATATGACCGACCACGTTGGTGGCAGGTAGGAAGTGTGTGATTGTGAATATTGTGAAGTGTCGTATGTTGCAGTAACTTACTCACTAAGCTTCAAGCTTACCGTTGTTAATTTTCTATCTTTCAAGTCGGGACCATGGCAGAGCTCCAGGGCAGTGACGACAGCTCGCGGTCAAAAGAATTCCAACTTGTTTCTAAAACTTATTCCAGTTGAACTGATGTATAATTTAAACTTGGGATATTGTAATCAACTCGTAATGTCTTTTGATACTTCCGCAACTTGCTCTGGTATGAAATGACGTTATACTTATGTGTGTCTTGCAAAAAAAATTGAGACGTTACACATACTATCTGAACATAAATAAATAACAGGAAAAACATTCCCCAAGATATCTTGCCTCCGAGCTGCAACACTTATACATACTGTTACTATCTTAGGGTACAACTACACCACGTGCCTAGTTATATCCCTTAGCACCATTCCGGTATACAACTACACCACCTGCATAGTTGTACAGCGTATCACCATTCTGGTGTATAACTGTAAAGCAATACATACTGTGAATATTGCTATATCATGAATATATATATATATAAAGCTATCTCACCCAACTATAACATCATACAACACATATATATAACACAGATACATGCATATTGTCCTGACTATATATATTTATATTATATATATCACATACATATGTACTAATCATACAAAGGGGTAGTACACTCACCTTAGTGTTTAAATATATGTCAACAGTGTTAACTCATGAGTATTTTAGTATATACGCCAACACTTACTTTCTACAAGCAATAAATGAATAATAAATCAACTTATACCTTTGCTGGACATTCATTACTGAAATATGCATGGGCACACGCCCATGCCTTTCGACTTGGGCCCAGACTTGGGCTACTCCAACATTGGCGTACTGGCCAGACACAGTTATACCTTACATAGACACGCCCGGACATGAAGAACAATGGCGGTCACACCACCTGGCATGGACGTACCCCCCCCCCATGGCACGCCCGTGCCTACATCCGACCTGCACCAATAAGTCATCCGACTTATAGAGAATTCGCCATTTTCGAATCCAAACATTTTCTAGCACTTGCAAACCATATTAGGACCACTATAATTGCTAAATAACAACAACTAACACCTTTTACACCCTAAGATCAATGATCCAACCGTGGAACCACCTTCTTGACCCAAAACTCATAAAATTTAAACAAGAATCCAAACCTTGGTGTTCTAGGATAGCTATGCAACTAAAATCAGATACAAGAACTGTGTTTCCTTGATTTAAAATCAACTTTCAAACTTGGTAGCTAGAAGAAAAGGAGATGGTTGTGTAAAAAAAATGAAGGTTTGACTTCTACAAGTCAAACTACCACTACACACACACACACACACACACACATATATATATATATATATATAATAATACTTTTAAACAATTGCACAACAGCCCCCTAAACTTAATATCTATCAAAATGACAGCTTTAGCCCTTCTAATTTCATAAACATCTCTGATCTTAATTAGGAAATCCCTAATTAACACAATCTTCAAATCTTCTAATATAAATAAAATACTAACTTGATAAAATTTATTAGACGATCTGAACCATTTACTTAAAAAAATTAATCTTGACCGTTCATTCACTTAAAATCAAAAAAATCAATTTTGACTTTTTAAAGTCAAAATTATTAGAGATAATTTCATATATGTCCTTATTAAATTATATAAAATTGTATTTGTCCATCTTAATTTACAAATATCATATTTACCCTTTATAAATATTTCAAAATATCATAATTAACCAAATTCTTAGTTTTACCATTCTAAAATATTTTATAATCATTTTAAATCCTTTTTAATTAAACCAATAACGTTTAACTTTATTACCCTTAAATTTAACAATAATGATTGATGACTTATATAAGAAATACAATCACATCTCTTCATATTATAATACTATGTTTATGTCGTTAAGTCTGCACTCCCACTCGCGTCTATGTTTCCACTTCTTGTTAGAGTGTTGATGTCGTACGTCGTCATTTTTTAAATTCTCATTTAACTCGCGTTTATTATTATTTAATACGTTTGTATTAATGTTTAATATTATTGTTTAAACCAACCCATGTATCACACAGGAATTTAATCTAGTAATTAAATATTTAACTTATTTATGAACCTTGGGGTGTTACATATAACATACAATACCTAAATTTTGCATATATGCATATGATATAAGCAAAACACAAATTAGTTAACTATGTATATTTGCATTTCATAGTGTTATAAAACGATTTACACAACCTCTTCATTTGTGCATATGACATATGTAATACACAAATCACTAAACATTATATAAGTGCTTATTAGAGTGTTATAAAACACATTACCCAACTATTTCATATGTGCATATGGCATACGCAAAACACAGATCACTTAATTATGTATATGTGCATATTAGAGTGTTAAAACATACATTATCCAAATTTTGCATATGTGCATATGACATATACAAAACACAGATCACTCAATGATGTATATGTGCATATTAGAGTGATATAACATACATTACCCAAATTTTTCATATGTGCATATGACATATGCAAAACACATATCACTCAACGATGTATATGTGCATAGTAGAGTGATATAACATACGTTACCCAAATTTTACATATGTGCGTATGACAAATGCAAAACACAGATCAGACAACTATGTATATGTGCATATCGGAATGTTATTGCATATATGCATATGACATATGTAAAACAGAGATCGGACAACTATGTATATGTATATATCATAGTGATATAACACACATTACTCAAATTATGCTTATATTCATATGATATTGTTATAACACAAATCATTCAACTATGTATATGTGCAAAGTAGCGATTAGTAACTAACTTTTAAGAGTTTTTTATGATTTGAAGCCAAAAAACAGTAATGATAAAAAAATTAGTAATCAAAATACAAATATCGATATTTAAGTATACACTAAATAATCAAGGTTTTGTTATGAATCAAAGCAGAATCTAATAAAATTGAACGAATATCAACTAATTTTTTGTTTTTTGAAGTTCGTAGAAGAAATAACTTTTACGCATGCAATGTTAGGGTTTTTTTATAAAAAAATTCACCAATTTCAACTTGATTTGTATATATAATCTCCACTTTGTTATTAAACAAAGCAGAAACTAAACCAAAAACTAACAATTCTGAACAAACTTTTCCATTTTTGGAAAAGTTTTTTCTTGGGCGTTTTGTATGAAATTTTTGATAAATGATTATAGATTTACCTGAAATAGATTCGATTACTTCGATTTTTGTTGAAAAATATTGTTTATCTTCGAGTTTGTAGGTTAGAAAATGGAGTTGCAATTTTGTTATTGAGAGAGATTTTGGAACCGGTTTAAGCGCGATTTTTGTGATAACGAGAGTTTTGGTGGAGAAGAAAGATGTTTTCAATGGCTTTGTTAATTAAATTAGACCAACTTTCCAAAATACCCTTCCATTGTTTATGGAAAAAAAGACAGCCCTCTTAATAATTTGTATCTCTTATAACTTAGTAAGCATGCTATCCCATGTGTCATACATAAGTGAGCTCTAATTTTGAAATCCAAGGAAATTAGAGGATGTGGTAAGTTGATGTGTCAACATGTTAGGTGTTTGGTGTTGAAGGCCATGCATTTTCTCACCCAAGTTAATTATGCTATTATTGTATTAATGATGCAATTGATTAATTGTATTAACTATTGTATTGGCTTATAACATAACATGTTCTACGTCATTAGTGTTTTCTTCCGTTTTTCCTGTTTGGTGTTACACTTCATGAGGTGCAGTAAATGAGTTTAATAGTATTTGTAACCTCCCATTTATGCATTTATTGTATTAATTCCAAGTTTGGGTTATGTGTTAGTAGACCTACACATTTGGATTAGTCTCTTAATCGTAAATGAGTTTAATAGTATTCGTAACCTCCCATTTATGCATTTATTGTATTAATTCCAAGTTTTAGTTATGCTTTAGTACACCTATACATTTGAATTAGTCTCTTAATTGTAATTTGTATTAATTCAAAGTTTCAGTTATGTGTTAGGACACCTATACATTTGAATTAGTGTTTTAATTGTAATTTACCTTCCAATATTTTTGTATTAATTCAAAGTTTCGGTTATGTGTTAGTACACCTATACATTTGAATTAGTGTCTTAATTGTAATTTACCTTCCAATATTTTCTACGCAATTAGTGTATTACTTAGTATTTTCAATTTTTTTGGACTTTATGAGGAGCACTTAATGAGGATAATAGTATTATTGACCCCATTGAAATAGTACTACATTTGAGGTTCAAGTAACGGTCTATAAATTTCAAAGCTTCATTCACTCTTTGCTTTAGCTTGCGCCTTTTAGAACATTTACACATTTGTTATTTTCTTCTAAGAGAATGACGTCCAAATTCGATTTGTTAACTGTGGTAAGCCCTGACGGTGATGGATGGAAAATCCGGGTCCGTGTTGTAAGGTTGTGGGAACAACATGCGTATATGAAACCTTCGGAAGCATATTGAATCGAAATGGTGTTGATGGACGAGAATGTATCTTCCTTTTTATAACATTTCTTTAGCATGTTGGTTGGCCTTATATACGCCTTTTGGTTTATTTCATGTAGGTTTTTTGCTTCTTTTTTTTGCGTATAAGGAACTAGGATTTCTGCCACCGTGAAGAAAAGTTTGATTCTTAAATTCAAACACTTGATTGTTGAGGGACGTGTATGCTATTACTAATTTCAATCTTGTGGATAACAATGGTCGTGTTAAGATGACTACACATTCATATCGTGTTAATTTTTTACCAACTTCACGTGTGAAAGAGATCGGCCACGGGTTTTCCCTTAAAGTTAGTATCTTCTCATTCACGAAGTTTGAAAGCATCATTGTGAAGAAACTTGGGGAAGAGCATGCAATAGGTATTCCCCTTGTATGCTCTATGGCTAACCATATATTTTTTGAATTGCTACATATTTACATTTTTGTCGTTCATGTGGATAAATGTTTGCTTTATTTTTTATGTATGTATCATTGTTTGTTAACATTACATGTTTTTTCCCGCATTATTTAACAGTTGATATTTTTCCTTTTTTTGGCTTGTAGATATTGTTGGTGTTTTAGGTGGCTACACGGATCTCATTGATACATCGAATGACGAGCGCTCTACCCGGAGAGTTTGTTTTCAACTATTAAGTGAGTTGTATGTGTAATGTGTATTCCTTTTAATTCCTACTAGCGTATTTGTTCCGGACTTTATTAAACACATTGACCTCAAATGTTTTATTGATCTTTTATTTTGCGACCTTATGGGCATCCATTAAAATCGGAACCAAAAAAGGAAGCAATGTCTTTGATGCACCCTTTGAGCTGAGCATGCGGACCATTTTATAGAGTCCATTTTGAAATTGGGAGAAGACGCCTACATTATTGTTGTTTTTCAATTGGTGAAATCCCGCCCTAGGTAGGTATTTTAGTCTTTTTAGTTATTTTTTGATGCGTATGTAGTAATCGTTTCACAAGTTGCACTACACTTGTATTCATTGCTCTAATTTTAGAATTCTTGTAGGTGAAGTTACTTTTTCTTTCTTAGTATTCATTTTGTAACTTTCCAAATTTATTTGTCATTAATATTAATTATTACTCTTAATTTTCAATTATGGTTTATCATTAGTTTTTACTCTATTTCAAAGCCTCTAGGCTTCTCAATCTTTATCATTCCACTTAAATCGAAAATTCAATTTGTTGTGGTCTTTTAGGATTCAAATGTTATAATCCTTACATAATCCTGTCCGCTAATTTTTAAATTGATTCCTCTTCATTATTATTGGATGTTTATTATTTGTTCTAATTTTTAGAATTATTAATGTCAAAGTTAATGTTTCTTTGTTAGAAATCATTTTGTAACTATCATAATTTATTACTTCACTAATATTACTTATTACTCTTAATTTACATTTATGCTTTATCATTAATTATTAATGTCAACGTTAATGTTTCTTTGTTAGAAATCATTTTGTAACTATCATAATTTATTACTTGGCAAGGTACGGCCGTACCCTGCCTTCTAGCAGATTCTGAATTAGTGTTTAATTGTATGTATTAACTTGTTTAGGTGTTCCAGTTGGTCAAGAAACATCTGTACCTTAGTACTTACCTGTAATAACTCCACAGGTGAGTAACAGTTAACTCGAGCATGATATTAATAGTATATAAAGATGTTTTGTATGTTACAAACCAAGAAATTGTAGTTATGCATGTTTAAAGGTTTAATGAACCAATTGTGTTATTCAAATGATATGTACGCACGTTTAAAGACATGTGTAGGTTATTGTTGATATGTTAAAGTCCTGTGTAGGTCATTCTTGATATGATAAGGCCGGAGTAGGCCATTTGTGTTTGTGCTAAGGCCGGAGTAGGCCATTGTTTATGTACCGGTACTTTGTTGGACATTGGGGGTCTTGAGTTGGGGCCTTGTGTCGCCAGCTAGGATGTGCGTAGATTCGATGATCACGAATCTTGGTTCTTGCTAAACCTCCGCCCCTCGATACCATTTAGGGGCTCTCAGTTCCTGCTGATCCCGAATGGGATATGTATCCCGATAACGCAATGGTGGACCGCTACCCGCTTCTCCACCGGTGCGGAGGAAGTATCGGCATCCCCAGTGAGGATCGCTGAGTCGGGCTCATAACCCTGCAAGACGTGATGCCTACTGACTAACCGGTGCTTCACCATGTGTTAGGATAGACTTGAATGAAGTTATGTGATGCATGTAATGTGTTTATGATACTCTTGATATACTGCTTCCGCTTAATTGTTATTCACTAGCTATTTATAGCTAACCCTCTCATGAACTTTCCATATGCAGCTAAATAGACTGAAGGTGAGGGCGGGTACCTACTGGTAGTTCATGTTAGGTTTTTGGGGAACACTTTGTTAATGACTATGTTATGTAATAACTAGTGTAATGGTCGAACGGATTTGGTAACGCTTGGTGTGTTTGTTAAATGATACTTTTGTTTTACAACTTATATTTATATAAGTTGTTAAATGTTAAATAAATAAATAGCTTCTTCACGCATTTTTATATAAAAAAATATACTCCTGAAATTTAAGGACCGGCGTTACAAACCCCTCATAGTTGAAGGTATGATTGTTTGATTAGTTTTCAAGTTTTAGTGGGTTAAAGTGATTCAAGGATTGAATCAAGGATATAGCATGTTTATTGTTGTTATGGGTTAGTTAGTAGATGTTTGGGGTGTAGGAAAACACCTTTACCGCTTTAGATTTTTGAATAGTGAGTATCTATATGTTTGGGCCGGAGTTACATCAAGACAATCGTTGAACTGTTGCTGAAACCAGAAAGGCACGGGCGTGCCTATGGGGGTACGGTCGTGCCTAGAGACCTTGACCGCCTTTATTCTTGAGGTCCGGGCGTACCACAGGCAAGGCCCTACCTATGTAAGGTACAGGTGTGTTTAGCCTAGTACGCCTATGTTTGAGAAGGCCATGACTGGGCTGAATTGGGAAGCACGCGCATGCCCTTAGAAAACATTGTGAAGTTTATTATTTTTCATTATTAGTTATGTGTTTAATACCATAATTGTATAATACTTGTCGGACTTACTCTTTAGCGTGTACTCTGAATTTTATTCGGCATATCACTGTGTGATACTGATTGCTGAGGTGAATTTACTAAAATCTGATTCATATGTGTAATATGTGTGATGCATTGCAATGTGTATTATTAATTTGAGGATCAAAGTGAGGGTATCATGCTGCTTTGTGAAGTAAGGGCTACAAGCAGCATTTAGCCTTATGGTCGGTGCTATGATGGTGTACTACTGTATCCATAAGACGAGTGTGATATCTGTGTATGATTATACATATACCTATATGATTTACAGTTTAGTTTTCTCACTAAGCTCTTATAGTTTATTAGATATTGTTCTGCGTTTGTTGGTCGTGATAGCATCCAAAGGCAAGACCCTAGTTGATCGTTGTTTGTCAGAATACTTTCGTATCTATAACGCTCTTTTGTAACTAAAACACTTTTGCTATAAATACGCGATACTACTTTTGTACGAACCTGGGGTTCAAACTGCTTTCTGCATTCGCTAGCATGAAAAATGTCGGTTTTTGTTCAAATGACGTCTATTTAAGTTTTTATTCGTATTTTAAAAATTGGGGCTTTACACGTGAATTGCATCCGGGCAAGCCGTCATTAATTTATGAGGCTTAATTTTTCCAAAATAACCTTCATTAATGCGTCATTAATGAGCCATTAATGAAGTACTAATTAGCTATCAAAAAATATTAGCCATTGATTAATTTTAATCAAAGGCTAAGATTGTTTCTCGCAGTTCTCGTATGAAAAACAGTTCTCGTTTGAACCCTCACCTATATATATATACTAGCATCATACCCGCGCAATGTTGCGGCGGTAAATAGTTTTTGGTTTACAATATGTCGCTTTTAAGAATGTAATAATATGTTATTCGCGCGATTCAATGCCACGAAAAAATTTGCTACAACAATATGTCCGTTTTTTTAAAATTTTCTTTTATTTACATCTAACTATTTTATTATTTTAAAAATAAATTCTAAAAGACAATAAAATAAGAAAAAAGATTTATATTGATGAAATAAAGAGAAAAGTTAATAAGATTTTAAAAATTATGTTGATGTGGGTTGATAATTGTGTTAGTATGAGAGAATATATTTTGAATAAAAAGTTAAATTAAATTAGGAGAGAATAAAATAGTTAAATATTGAGTGAATGAGATTAATTTAGATTAAATGAAGGGTCAAAATTTAATATTGATTGAATTTTAAGAAGTCTTAAAATTTAAGAGGAGAGAGAATGTTAAATGGTTTATATAGTAGTATATATATATATATATATAGGAAAAAGTTCAAACGAGAACTGTTTTTCGTACGAGAACCAATCTTAGCCATCTAATTCTCCCTCCTTTAATTGGACTGCCCATCCATGAATTCCACTTAACAGTTGAATGGCCAAGATTGGTTCTTGAAGTTCTCATAAGAAAAACAGTTCTCGTTTGAACCCTCCCCTATATATATATATATATATATATGTACAAAATTTTGGCTAATCATTGGCTCATTAATCACTAAAGATTAGCCATTAATAATGCGAAAATGAGGGGTATTTTAGGAAAATCAAGCCTCACATATTAATGACAGCTCATCCGGACGCAATTCATGGTTGGGCAAAATATATAAATGACTAAAATACCCCTATTACAGAGTCATTAAAGAAATTACTAAAGGTTCTCGCAGTTCTCGTACGAAAAACAATTCTCGTTTGAAATTTTTCCTACAACCTCACCCTATATATATATATGTACATATAGGGTGAGGTTCAAGGTAGAACCTTTTCAAGATGCACAATAGTGAGAACCAAAAATACCGAAACGTACAGGCACCATACCGGCACCGTACCAGAACCGGTACCGAGTTAGAGTAAAGTCACATTGCTAAATCGGTATTCGGTGCTACTACCGAAAAAACTAGATAAAATAGGTACCTGCTACCGGTACCGGTACCATATATAAGTACTCGGTACGGTATTCGGTACCATCTTAAAACCAAATTTGATATTCGGTAAAATCGGTACCGGTACCGGTCGGTACCAGTTCCGGTACCATGCTCACCCCTAATTCATACTACTAGGTTTTGTTTTAGCACATGTGTGTCTGGGTGCACATATGCACCGTGCACGTGTGCATCTCGTGCATATAAGCGCATGCACATGTAAACCTAGATGCATGTGTACACGTTAGGGTTGTAAATGAACCGAACGTTCGGTGAACCGTTCGTGAATTGTTTGGCAGAAAGTTCGTTTATGTTCGTTTATTTAATAAACAAACGAACATGAACAAAAATATTTATTTGTTTAATTAGATGAACGATAATGTACAATGACCCTTGTTCATTTATTTATGTTCGTGAACATTCGTTTATCCCTTTGTATATATTCATTTATATGTATGTGTATATATTTGTGTGTGTACATATATATATATATATATATATGTATATATATGTACATATGTATACATACATTCTCTCTCTCTCACACACACATATATATACGTAGTTAGTGTCTATTTATATTTAATAATGTTAGGTTTGTATTATATTTGTATATGTGTTTGTTCGTTTATATTCGGCTAAAGTTAAATGAACGAACATGAACACAAATATTAGTTCGTTTATCCGTTCGTGTTCGTTTTTTTTCCCGCTAAAGTTAAATGAATGAACACAAACAAGTATATACACGTAGTTAGTGAGTCTATTTATATTTTGTAATGTTAGGTTTGTATTATATTTGTATATGTGTTCATTCGTTTATGTTCGGCTAAAATTAAATGAGCGAACATGAACACAAATATTAGTTCGTTTAACCGTTCGTGTTTGTTTTTTGTTCGATTAAAGTTAAACGAACGAACACGAACAAGTCTACGTTCATGTTCGTTCGGTTGGCTTGTTTGTGTTCTTTCAGTTCATTTACAACTCTTGTACATGTGCAACTCAAAGTTGGTTTAGTCAAACTCATTGTCAACTCGAAAAATTATAGCAAAAAGAATCTTGGGGTTTAATATATAACTAAAAAAAGTCTAACAAAAATGCAAAAAATTCTAACAAAATTTGTTTATGTTCGTTTATTTACTAAACAAATGAAAACGAACAAAAATATGTGTTCGTTTAGTTAAATGAACGAACACGAACAAAGACCCTCATTCGTTTATTTATGTTTGTGAACGTTCGTTTATCCGTTTGTTTATGTTCGTATATATGTATGTATATATATGTGTGTATGTGTACATAGATATATATACATACACACACTCTCTCACACACACAAATATATACACGTAGTTAGTGTACATTTATATTTTATAATGTGAGGTTTATATTATATTTGTATATGAGTTCGTTTATTTGTGTTCGTTTATATTCGGTTAAAGTTAACGAACGAATATGAAAACAAATATTTGTTCGTTTATCCGTTTGAGTTCGTTTTTTTGTTCGGTTAAAGTTAAACGAAAGAACATGAATAAGCCCCTGTTCGTGTTTGTTTGGTTCTTTTACAACTCTAGTACACGTGCAAGTCAAAGTTGGTTAATTAAACTCATTGCTAACTCAAAAAATTATACCAAAAAAAGATTTCTTATAATGGCCTTTGATTATTTTATTTATTCTACTTATAAAAATAAAAATAATTTCTTTCGTCAATTTCCAATAAAAATATAAATGATTGTTAATAATAAATACAAAAGGAATTAAGAAAAGTAAAATTTGCTAACTATAAAAAAGAAACAGAAGTAAAAAGAATAAAAAAACGGTGCTTGAAAAACAAATAGCCATCACAAATTTAAGAAAAAGCAACAATTTCAAAGGTTTGCGCCGCCGTAATGTTTTTAATTACCATTACGTCCTTTTTCTAATTAATTTAATTAATTAAGAAAAGATAATAATTGATTGGTTTATAATGGTTCTTACGGTTCTAATAATAAAAACGATTTTCATATAATTCTCTCTCTCTACCTATAAAAATGATTTATTAAGGAAAATACATGTTATACCTTACATGAATGAATCAATTTTATAAGTGAAAAAATTATGTTTCATATTAACAAGAGTAAATTAATGAAATGGTTCCTGTAGTTTGTCAAAAGTTATTGGTTTGGTCCTTTAAAATAAAAAATTACACTACATGTTCTTATAATTGCTTTTTTGTTACTAAACCGGCCCTTTAGCCGTTTAAACTAACGGCGCAACTGTTATAGATTTAAAAATGATCATTTTGCTCTTTTATAACATCACAAACTCAGTCTCTATGGTTTTCAAATAGTTTCACATTTAGTCATTTAACATTTTTTTAATAATTTACTCTATACATTTATGTATGTGCGTGTACATGTATATATATTTAGTATTTTTATTCTAGTACTTAGAATTATATTTTATTCTTCTTATTATTATTTTTAATGATTTTAATTTATAATTGTTATTGTACAACACCCCATTAGAATTAGTGTTATAATACATTATTATATACTACCTTAACTTTTTGTTATTTATCATTTATCAACGGTCTACATTATTTTTTTATTCAAATAATTACATATTTAATCTTAAACTTTATTAATAAACCTTATCTATTTTTTTCTACATCTAACTTTATCTTTAACATAATAATATACAATTTCAAAATATTAGCAGATAATGTGTTATCTTATTTAATAGTCTGATTATATTTGAAATTAGATAAGTTTTCTAATTAAGTTTAAATACGATATCAATCATCACTTAATTAAGGTTAAGCAATTAGAAAAATCTTTCACATTTTCCTTCTTTATTTGTATCAAGAACACTAGAACCGAAAGTGTATTAATTGCTATTATGGGTTTTTATATTTAACAAAGATAATTTTTGGCTTTAAAATATTTATTCTTGTTTGTTTAAATTTTTTTTCGCAATTTAATTTTAATTAAAGTTTTGTTTTTTATACTTTAGCAAAAAAATAATTTTAAAGTATAATAACAATTAATACATTTTAAAGTTTTGCTGAAGTTTTGCTTAATTAAACATTTTTTTGCTAAATTTTAAAATATAATAACAATTAATACATTTTAAAGTTTTGCTTAGTTAAAACATTTAAATAAAAAACAAAAGTATAAAAAATAAAACTTTAATTAAAATCAAATTGCGAAAAAAATTTAAATAAACAAGATTAAACATTTTAAATCCCAAAATGATATTTATTAAAAATCGAACCTATAATAACAATTAATACACTTTCGGTTCTAGTGTTCTTGATGTAAATAAAAAAGGGAAGATGGGAAAGATTTTTCTAATTGCTTAACCTAATTATGTGATGATTGATATCGTATTTAAACTTAATTAGACAACTTATCTAATTTCGGATATAATCAGACTATTAAATAAGATAACCCATTATAAGCTAATATTTCAAAATTGTATATTATTATGTGAAAGATAAAAATAGATAGAGAAAATAAAGATAAGTTTTATTAATAAAGTTTGAGATTGAATAAAAAATAAAAATGATGTTGACCGTTGATAAATGGTAAACAACAAAAAATTAAGATAGTATATAATAAAGTATTATAACACTAATTCTAATGGGTTGTTTTACGATAACAAATATAAATTAAAATCCTTAAAAATAAATAATAATAAGAATTAAATATAATTCTAAGTACTAGAATAAACATACTATATATATATATATATATATATATGTACACGCATATAAATAAATATATAGAGTAAATTATTAAAAAAATATTAAATGACTAAAGGTGAAACTATTTAGTGACTGAGTTTATGATGTTATAAAAGAGCAAAATGATCATTTTTAAATTTATAACAGTTGCGCTGTTAGTTTAAACGGCTAAAGGACTGGTTTAGTAACAAAAAAACAACCATAAGGACATGTGGTATAATTTTTAATCTTAAAGTACCAAACCTGTCACTTTTATCAAAACACATGGACCATTTCAGTAATTTACTCTATTAACAACTTACTTTTTTTTAACTCGAAATCGTTTTTAACTTTTTTAATTTTAGTCCATATGAGCAAATTACCTATTTTATGTCGAACTCATTTTTTACTTTTGAAACAAGCCCTTTTTACTTTAACGCAATTCCTCATGACTATTTGATAAACGAGATTAGAATCTAATTCCAACTTACGAAACTTAATAGAATTCTTGTTACATGTTACACTCACTTAGTTTTTCTACTACTAGTAGATTTTGATTTCTTCAATTTCTTCCCTTTTTCATCAAAACTACTCCACACATATCCAACTGGTACCACAAACGGATCCACCAACTTTTGTGACGTCGCCTTTTGCGTTACCCTATTCATCATTACCCTTGACCGTCTACCACTCTTTGACAACCATGAAGAAGAAACCGAAACACGATGATTCCCTTTACCATCATCGTCACCATCAACATCATCATCACTGCCACCGCCGCTGAAGAAGTGGCGAGGACTTGAGAAGGGCGTAAAGAATTGTTCCTCGGGTTGTTGGAGCTCGACAAACTTTGTAAACGTTATCAACACTCGTACCGTGGGCACCACCGGGATCGCTAACTTCAAATCACAACAATCAGATTCAAGATCCAAAAGAAAAGTTAGTCAAGATAGGTACCACAAATACTATATGTTTGTAGGATCGAAAAAGGGAAAGTAGGTGATGGTGAAATAACTTTAAACATGTCTATGGATTTTTATGAATAAATGAAATGAATTCATTCCATGGGACCCACTCAAAGTACTCCTCCGTGGGTCCAGTTTGTCCGGTTGTCCTGTTCTTTTTTGGGAAAGACCAATTAAAGTTGGAATTCAACATTACTATTAGTAAAAGTGATACTAAGTGTCTAAGACCATCCCCATCGGTCAAGCCTTGTGGCATTGGTTGGTGCTGGATGGGAGCCTACACCATCGCCACCCATTGGTAACAGGTTGTTCCTCTTTGCTGGTTCGTAGTCAGGCACTCTCTCTTCTCTCTCCTTCTCTATATCTCTCCTCTCTCTACTTATTTTTCTTAGAGAAAAAAATAGAGAATGGTAGCATATGTAGGGAGGGGAAAAAAACCGACACCGACGAAGAAAACCGAAAACCGCATAAACGGGGCGGGGACGAGAAAACCCTATTATTTAAACGGGGATGGGGACGGGGATGAGTTTGATGATCCCTACCCAAATTATCCGACATACCTGATTATAGAATGGTAGGAAAAAGTATCGATGAGGTAATGGGAAAGTGAGTGATGGATACAAATAGTCTTAGTGTTGATTTGCTAGTGAATCAAAAAAACAAATTAGGAAGAAAAATGATATATCCTTCTACTTTTTCTTCATACTTCATCATAAGATGATATGTGGAGTCTACTTATTCGTTTTCTTCATCTCATCTATTGATTTTAACATTTGTATTGATATTGTAAGTAAAAGAATTAGAAGTTAAAATAGTAAGTTGTTCGATAAACATAATTCTCAGATAGGGACAAGTGTGCTGCTGCTAAGTGCTAACAGTAAAGTTGTGGAATCAAGATTTTGTTGGTCGGCGCTTGATTTTATAGTTTTTTTTAATAATATATTCATAGAATTCTTGTCAAGAAATAAAACCCACAAAAATAAGATTCATATACCCACAACTTGATTTTGGATGCCAAACAAATAAAGGGTAAATTGTTGAAAAAGGTAATCTAAATATTAAATTTTGTCAATAAAGGTAACGTTTAATTTTTTTAGCCGAGAAAGGATTATAAATTTAAATTTGTAACAAAAAAGGGTATCATGCGTAAAATTTATACATTTTTTTTGTTACAAATTGAAACTTTATAATTCTTTTTTTGTTAGGTCTAAGAGGTCTTTATACCCTTTTTTGTTACAAATTAAAATTTATAATCATTTCTCGGCCAAAAAAATTGAACGTTACCTTTATTGGTAATTTTCGATATTTAGTTTACCTTTTTTCGACAATTTTTCCAAAGATATATAACAGAACCTATTTAAAATTTAGAAGCTCAAACAAGGAAAAAAAGTTGTAAGTTGCCATAATAGCATATGACAGGAAACACAATATAGTTTTACATGAAATGTTGGTTTCTATTGTTAGATATTTGAAGTACTAGTCTATAATAATTATAGAAAAAAACCTAATTACTTAGAAAAATATATCTGAAATGTATCTTTAATTTATTTTGTACAGAAAAATTTACCTTTTATGTCATCTTTAAATGATAATAAATGGTACATTGTAAATAATAAACAGTTTGTAATTCCTTGTCTAGTAATGCATATTTCATATTGCTAAAAATATGTTTCATTGTTTCAGTAGTAGTTAAATACTTAAATTCCCAGAAATAGTAACAAGAGTAAGAGCTAATGTAATGAAGAATAAAAAAACTTTAAAAAAAGAATTAAATCCAAATCTTTATGTAAAGAGTACTACAATATTTATTAATTCATGTAACCAATCTTAATAGGATATTTGTGTAATACTTTTTATCATTTTTTAGAAAAACCTTCAAGGCCTAGAATTGAACCCAAAACCTAAGCTATAGGTAAAACTCCTGTATCACTAGACTGCGATACAGATGTTTTTATACTTGGAATAGCTAAACAGACTCTGTTTACTTTAATAATTTAACTTAAAATATGAAATCATTTGATTTTTTTATGCACAGGTACTCATGAAAACTATCGGATCACGCATGTCATTATGTTCTCAGTTAATGGGTCCCACTATAAGCCTTCTTTTTTGTCTTGGTTGTATCAAAATCAAAGATAAGATAGGGTGCTGCTATTTAACCCTCTTCTCCTCATAAACCCATGTCAAATCAAGAATATTACATTTTTAAAGCACCTTTTTCACTCACATATGTCAAATCAAGACGGCTAAGTAGATAATTAAGGAGGGATATATAAAATTACCTGATAATTTAATCAAGAATATAATATTTGTAATTCTATTGAGATCTTCCTTATAATATAAATGATCCTCTTTAACGTGATATTTGTAATGTAAAATATATATTAAAAATTATAATTTAATAATTTGACATATATAATATGTGATAGAAGGACGTTAAATAGTAGCACATGTACGTTATATCCCTGCTGTAGGTTCATCAAAATCAAAGTAATTATGGGTGTATTCGGCAGATGGCTTATGTGAGATTATAAAGGATTGTAATTCTAGTTTTCATAATCTCAAACCTCTAGTCTCGTTCGAGTTTAAAATCTTAACAGATTATTAAAAACATAAGCTTCTAAAATAAAATAATTTTCAAGTAGCTTATCGCTTAAACTTTAGATAATCAATTAATCAACCTCTTCCTCAACCTCAGCGCCAGCTTTATATATTTTTGACAAACACATTCTATATGTTTTCATACTTATAACTACTTTAATTATAGGTACGTTTTACATATTTAAATATTTGTAAGTGTGTTTATAGCTTAATGTATCTTTTTACTTTTGATTAAATATTAAATTAAAAAAAGTGCTTTAAAATAAATCCAAAACAGAAGCAAAATCCAACCAGGCCCGTGTGTCCCACTCAGATGTGTAATTTCTTGCAAAAATGTAAAATGACAAATTTAACCCTTACCTTTACCGGAAACGTTCCTTGTGGAAACTTGGTCGTTAGCAATTCCCTCATCCGTCGAACGGCTTTTACTTTGTTAGCCAAGATGTCGAGTAACGGAAGCAGCTCTTCCGTTTGTAAAGGAAAGTTTTCCGTTAGCCAAACTGACGGCCGTAACGTCTTCACGTACTCTTTCTCTTTTGTCTGCGGTTGAACCACCGGTAACGGCGCCATCGGAAGGGGCGGAGGTGCACGTGGACGACGACGGCGTTCTGGAATAATGTCCACGCTTTTCCTCGATACAGATACAACTTCTCGGTCTCCGCTGACGAAGCTACTGTGTCTCCGGCGATCGGAGACGCTGAACCGTGGATTTTCAGCGACAAGGAATCCATCATCAGAGTCTTCTTCAAGCTCTAGTGGCATGATCTGTTCGCTTCCGGCGATGTCACTATCACCCGTGGCGATTTTGCGTGATCTGAAACTGAAATGTACGTTGTGAATTTCGTAAACCCTAGCTTTCCATTCTCCGACGCTTTCGATCTTCTCTTGCCGCCTCCAATTAGTTCTCGCAAGCAATTCGGCTTTCGTCACGTCCATTCCCGGCCGGTAAACGCTCGTCTGAGCACAAAATCCGGCAATATCGGAATCACTTAACGGAGATCCCGCATTCTCAAAGGCGTCGAAGATTTGTCGGTCATCGTGATTGATAACCAGCAATGAACCCGACAGAATATCTAAATTCTCATCGCCATCGCCAAGGAAGAGAAAACTCTGATTCGCACGTTGAATTTTCAAACCGTCGTAGCCAGCAAGCGAAGTATCGGCTCGTAAATTGCCGTCTCGCTTCCAGATCTTGTACGTATCAGACGGAGCAATTTTCCCTACGAACGGAACAATTGAGCTCTCAAAGTGAAAAGAGATCTCCATATAGAAATCACGCATACGCCGGAGAACGGCAAGAAGTCTAGGAAGCCGGCGACGCCATTTCGACCAAGCGGACAGGTGATGGTACTGAACTAGAATCGCCACAATATCCGTACACCGGCGACACACAGCCTCTTGCAACGCGTTCCATCCGTCTGCGTTCTGCAATGACACGTCAGCACCAGCGTTTGCAAGTGCACGTGCAGCGAAGGCATCATTGGTCCTGACGGCCAGGTGTAACGGAGTCTCCCTCTTCGGGTTGTCACGGCGGTCGAGTACGGCGGAGATTTGGTCGGAAAGCTTCTCTTGATGTAACGAATCGGACTCGGAGTGGATCCGTGTGGGAAGGGCTAGCCGGGGTAAAGAGGCGACGATACGAGACAGGGTTGTGTGATCGCCGATTGCAACGGCAAAGTGAACGGGGCTGTGAGAATAATCTTCCGGTTTAATGGTTTCTTCCTTGGGCTTTTTGGCCGCCGGTGAGGTCTTCGACATTTTTTGATCTTTAAACCGCTGTCAGTAAAAACGAAAACTGGTCTGAGAGAATCTGAAGAACTTAAAACAGAGAAATGGGCAGTTTCGTCTTTTTGACCACAATCCCATCGGCGCTGCTTTTCATAATTTACTACACACACAGATGTGATTATATAAATCTAGAAATAATATATAAGTAATAAACTAAATAAAACGGAATTTAATTTTCTTTATATGCACTCTTCTTCGGATTGGCGAATTGTATTAAGTTTGATTTTTACTTCGGGTATCTGTTTAAAAAATGAGTTAATTACATTTTTTGTCTCTGTAGTTTACATAAAATTTCAGATTTAGTCTTTATGTTTCAAAAATTACGACATTGATCCTTATGGTTTGAATTTCGTTTCAATGTTGGTTCTTTGTGTACTTGAAAAGACAAAAGTGCCCTTACATCTTTATTTATTCATTTTCTTAATTCTAAATAATTATTATTTTTAAAAAAATAATAGATAAACCCATACTTTCTCCTAGATTCCCTGTCACACACACACACTCTCTCTCTCTCTCCCTCTCTCTAGAGTTTGGTCCGACTAAATCAATTCACTGGCCACCAATCGGTGACTTCTCACCAGCAACCCACCGGCGACTACTCTGGACGTCGCCAACACTAGAACTCTTAACAATCGAAAACCTCCATCGTATTTTACTACCTCATCGACGCCTTCTTAACCCCAACCACGATTAACACTAGAACTCTTAACAATCGAAAACCTCCACGATTAACAGTTTGTGAGATAATTAATTTTAAATAAATTAGAGGAAAGAGAAAGTGGGGATCAATATGCAAAAAGTCATAAATGTCCTCCCTCATATCAATTTTAATTATTATCTAACATTAAATCTAGACTATTGATTTTGAAATCTAATGGCTAAAATTGTTTTTCAGAACTATGTTTTTAATTAGGACTATATTAAACAAACACATATTCTGGTACTTATTCTCATCTTCTAATATAAATAAAAAACTAATATTTATCAATTTAATTAAAAGCTATTGACTTTTTAAAAGTCTTATTTTTAACTTTTAGTGGTCAAAATTAAAAACTCAAGTTTTAAAATTTAATTTTAATTAAGATAAGATAGTTAGTAAAAATATATTATTTAAATTTTAATATAATAATATTATTAGAAATATTAGTTACGTTGTTATAAATCAATTTAATTTTTCAAATCAACTTCCATCTTAGTTTTGTTTTTAAATTCTATTTTAATTTAAAATAAATTTAATTGTGTTAAAATTATTATCTAATTCAAACTTTTAATCTATCACATTAATTTAGGAATTAATATTCAAGTTCTATTTTTTTATCATCATCTACGGTTATCATATGATATAAATTTTATCGTAATTAAATTTTAAATTATTTTTGAAGTTATCAATTACTTTTATATGTCAACTAACTTTAATATAAAACTGTTTTAGTTTTCGAGAAAAGTCTCATATTAAGTTTTTGTTTCGTCGGTATAAAACAATTATATATTTAAATAATCAAATATAAAATAATAATTTTATAATTACCTGTGTATTTACACGGCCATTTAAACTAGTACTTATAATAAGATGATATGTATAATTTATTAATTTTTCTTTTCTTACATTCTCTATTAATTTCAATACTTATATTATTGGAAGTAAGAAAAAAAATAACTTTATTCATTTTTTTCTCTTGTTTTAGAGTTGCTGGTTAAAGTTAATGTACATAACGGTTAGAGCAATCGCTTATGAAACAGTTATATTAACATCATAATCGGTTAAGCCATGTGGTATACATTTTTTTACCCGTGAAAGTATAAGTTGGGTGTATATGGTACATTAGTTGTATGGTTTTAGCACTCAAAACAATCTCAATTCGTAAGTTGGAATACGTGAGTTTTAACTTTTAACAAAAACTAATATTTCTTGTTCATCAAAAAGCGAGAATCAAAAGAAAATATGTATGGAAGTGTTTTAAATAAAAATAGGATTAAAACTTTTAAATCCCGTACTTATCTAGTTAGGTCTCAAAGTTTTAATCACAATTAATAAACCTATAACAAAGATCAAGAAGGTTACCTCTTATGCTCAAGAAAAAGTTAACCCACAGTGATATCTTACAAACTCCTTAAAGCTAGAATAGCAAACCCCTAAATCAACCACAAACCTTGATTGAGTGTGTGATGTGTTTGTGTCCTCCTAAAGAACAAGGAGAGAGAGAAAAATTAACTAACTAAATGTAATAATTAATCCCTTATTATAGTAGTAGGAATCCGATTTGAAACCAATTCCTTAAGTATAGAGTGGAAGAAGTTGTTGTTAGTCAAATGATCTCATATGTTTAAATTTGATGAGATAAAATAAAGCTTGAAAGATAAGGTTTAAAAGTGTTAAATTAAATTATGTTCGGTCTGTCAGGCTAACTAATCAGCTTAAGCTGAGTAGTCAACTTCAGAAAAGAAATAGGGTTTCTAAGTATGTTTTATAGAACTCAAATGAATTGCTAAGTTATGTAAGAGTATCTATGTATGTATACATGTAGAAAAACAAAGTTTGGTTAAAGCACTCAACTTGTTGAGTCTCAAGGTGAGTAATTAGTTTAACAGGAAAGTTGTTAGTCCCAGATTGAGTACACAACAACAAATATTTGTAGAGGGGGGTTGAATACAAACTTTAGCTTTTAAAATTTAAAGACACACCGATATACTTTTATATAATTCTTATTGATATTAAATCAAGAATTACATGTACTAGAAGCGGAAATTCTAAGTACAATAAAAGGTGGCAATCTATTTGTCTAACACATAGACAAGCTAACTCTAAAACAACTAATGTATATAGAGTGTTCAACACATGATCAAGTTTGATTCTACACAATGCTTAAACTCTACGAATTTCTCAACTGATGAGATTTCTTTCTGTGAAGTAGAGGCTTCATTGTGTTGTATGTTGCATGTCCACCATGCATGAATATTTATAGAAATCTTGGCGTATCCGGTTGCATGAAGGAAGGAGACAAACAGTATGTGAAAATATATTATTTTAATTGTAAAGGTAGTGGGTGAAAAGTAAAGTTACTTTAATAAACTGTTTGATAAAAGTAATTGTACTTTTCTGCAAAAGTGCAACCCACTCCCAATATAAAATATTAAAACCCACATCTACTATCGTGTAGAAGTTTCTTTCCCTTTCCATACTTGTACTTTAAACAACAGTCATGCTTTTGTTTGATTTGACTTTACCAAGTATGGGATTGCCAGCCATACTTAGTTGTTGAACAAATCTTCAAGATCTTCGTCTGTTTGAGGTATCTTTCTCATTTTTCAGAGGATAAGATCAAACCTTTTTGTCTCATACTTGATCCAAAAAGTGCATTTTACTTTTACAAACAAAGATCTAAGGCATAATAGAACAACACATGTTCTGCCTTTTACATATGACTTACAATCAGATAAGATAGAGCAGATTTGACATTTTGCTCACTTAGCTAACAGATTGTACTAGGAACTCTGAATTTCACTACTCAGTTGACAACATATATCAGTTGATCAATTTTTGCTAGGACTCAGTTGATACATATTGCTCAGCTGATCATATAGATGCTCAGTTGATCAATAGTAAACTTAGGAGGGTATAAGCTCATATATTTGTATGATCAGTTGATAATAATGCTCAGCTGATCATTTAAATACATCAGTTTATGTGGAGAGATGACTTGTGTAGGAGAAGACTTACTTAGCTGATGCTCTAGGCCTCACCTGATCCATTGTTCACTCAGCTGATGGTGTGGCTGAGCAAAGTCCTTGCTCAGCTGATGGTGTAGGCACTCAGCTGATCGAATAACTTCACTTAGCTGATGGTTTTCTTCATCTGATGCTCCTTAGCTGATATCCCTTGGCTGATACTTTGAGTAGGATCTGATGCTCAGCTGATGGTTCCATACTTATCATATTTTACAGAAACTGATTCAAACAACACATGTTTGAATTCTTTCTAAGTCATACTGAATGTAGGGTTTGGTTATCATCAAATTCTATGTTTTAGGATAAGCAGATTTGATTATTAGGGTGAAGTGATTATCTCCCCAACAATCTCCCCATATTTGATGATGACAAAACTTTTTTCTTTTTGAAGAATCAGTTTCACTTCGAATACAAATGATTTAAACTTTTAAGTGCATTTGGCTACCTAGCTATCTGTTTTTGGTAGCTCTTTTTATTTTGAACCTTGTTCTGTTTTTGGTTTCTTTTCTAGTGTTCCATTTTGTTCTATTTTTGTGGAATCTTTTTCTTTGTTGTACCATTTTGTTCTGTTTTTGTGGTATCTTTTCATTTTTCCATTTTTATATGTTTTTGATTTTCTGATTTACATAGATATCACTTGAAATAACAAAATAAAGAAATGTACATAAGTATTTACAAAAGATTAACTACTAACTAAACTATTCTAAATAGAATATAAAATCAACTAGAGATCAACAAGTGTTCAGAGTTAGATCAGTCTTCAATCATCCCACCATTGTTCTTCTTTTACTTCAAAATTCTTAGCACGAGGATCTGCTTCAGCTAATACTTCACATTGGGCTTGTACAAGGGCTTCAGCTAATACTTCACATCTGGCTAGCTTTGGAGATTTCAGACTGTCTAAAGAACCTCCAAGTGTCACCTCTGTCCCGAAAGAATATACCTTCAACAGGCATAGATATAAACTTGAAAAGCTCTGAGGTGATGTTGAGTGGAAAAGTTGTGTTGAGACCCTCAAAATCATATAAGTACTCATGTTGGGGCAGTACCTCTCTTAGCTCAAACGTTTTAAAGGGCTTGGAGCCTTTCTTGTTTAGATTACCAACTGTGTGCACATGCCTATAGTAATCATCTAGAGTGAAGGCCTTTTGTGACATAGCAAGAGCTATCCAGTTCGGAATCTTTTGAATGAATTGTACTTTAAGCTTGGATTTGGATTTAAAGAGGAGGTACAAGATCTCAACTAATTCTATAAACCCATAGATGTGACACCTCTCATATGATACAACTTCACAACTATTGAAGTTGTTTTGCCTTATAGCTTTGAGGTAGGGTTCACCATCACCTTTGTGGATAGTGGCTCTTGTGATAGGAGTTGGTTCTGTTCTGTTTCTCAAAATGTTGATCCTTTCTCTGAAGCTTTGCAATCTTTGTTGACTTAAGTTGTAGGGAGCAGATAGATCAAGATCGAAGAGGGTTTTGATGGCATTCGCATGAGATCTTACTTTGAGTAGTTCAGTTTGAGATTTCTCCCTTGCCAGTTTGAGTTGAGCAATAGCTTGATTTTGAGTGTGTTCTTGTTCTTGTTGGTATGCTAGCTCCTTGGCTTGGTAGATCTCTTCAATTGGAACACCCAATGCTTGAGCCATTTAGGCATTCTCCCTTTCTTCTTGCTCTTTAAGTGCAAGCTCCCTCTTAATTTGTTCATCCTCTTCAACTTGCTCCGGTGTCATTTTCTTTTCCCCTTTGTCTTTAGGAGAAGAGATTGAAGGCTTTTGGACTGTTGGAGTTAATTGGACTAGTGGAGCAGATGGTTTGGGGGTCTGTCTTCTTCTTCTGAGGATGTCAGACAGTGGAGTATCATCCTCATCATCAGAATCAGACTCTATAGCAATTGAAGGAGAGCAACCCTCAGCAACTTTTCTTCTTGGCTTTGGCCTATTTTCCATTCTTTTCAGTCTCTTTGGAAATCTTTGCTCCCCCTCAGAAGATGCTTTTATTTTGAGAGAATGAGGAGCTGTTGCTTTGGGTGCTTCCTGCTGCAAGATTTTTGTGGCAGTTTCATCATAGGCAGCATTAATTTCTTTTGAATCAGGATCATCCTCCCTAGATGAACTTGAGAATTTCTCCCCCTTTTTGGCATCATCAAAAGGAGGAGGGGAGTCACCTATTGTAAGTTTAGAGATTTGAAGAGAGAGGTCATGCTTGAGATCCCTAAGAGCTTTTCATAAGGAAAGATGGCTCATTTGGCTTTGTTCTGTGAGGGCTTTTAAATCATCAACGATACCTTTGAGGAAGGAAGGCATAGGTAGGAGTTGGTCTGGTATGGGGACAGAAATATTTGGGTTGATTGGTCGTAGGGTTTGGAGTTGGGTTAGAAGGTTAGAGATGGTTTGGTTGAGGGAAGAGATAGTAGATTGAGGTAGGATGGGAGTTTGGGGTTGAGATGGAAGAAGGGTATAGAGTTGTTCTATTTTAGCTAAGATGGGTGTAAGGTCATTGGAAGGGGCAGAAGGTGCAGGGGAGGGTTGGGTTGGGGTTTTAAGGGATAATGTCTTTTGCAAGATATGACAGTTGAGTATTGGTTTGGGTTTGGAAGGTATAGAAGGTTTTAGTTAGGTAATCAAGGTTTTGGTTTATGGTTTGGACAAGGGTAAGGTTTTGGTTTAAGGTAGAGGTAGAGGGTTGAGAAGTGGAAGAGATAGAGATGGGTTCAAAGAAATTGGGTAAGGTTTGTGTTCCCTCATTTGAGCCTTAGTGTATAAGCTCAAATTCATTGGGAAAGACTGTTGAGCCCTGTACAAGTGGTTAGTTTGTACCACTAGCATTGGCAGGCTGTGCATGTGTAAGAATATAATTAATAATAGGTGCAAGATCAGGTGGAGTGAGTGTGGGATGCACTCAATAGTAGGGAATCCCTTATTGGATCCACATTCTGTTGGGAGAATGTGAATGGTATAGGCTGACTCAATGTAGGTGTAGACATAGTATGACCTTGGGTTGAGGTCTGTCTTTCAATGAGATCAACCTTTTGGGAGGCTATCTCAGATGGCAGTTTATGTCCCATTTTTACAGATGTATCCTGTTGTGAGGATACATCCACTGGCTTAAGGTTGGAAACATCCAATTGCTCCCCCTCAACATGAGGAAGGGTAATTGGAGTTGAGGTCAGAGGTGTGGATGTCACTACCTCAAAGTGCTCAAAATGAGTCACTTCTGTTGACCTTGTATATATGGGGCTACGGATGGGAGTAGAACTAGTGACCACATGAGGTTCACTAGAGCTTGGTTGTTGGATAGGTGTATGGACTGGAGAGGAGGATAGGCTATCAAAGGTTGAGACTACCATTTGAATATCCTCAGAGGTGGAATCAGTATTGTCCTTACCTTGGGACATGATGTGCCTGCTCCTATCAATGAGCTCAAGGAGTTGCTCAGAGATCTCTTGTTCTTGTAGATCAGCATCATCACCAAGAGGACTCATTACCATTGGACTTATGGGAGTGAATTCAGATTCACCAAAGTTACGAGCATCACCATCACCACCATTATCATCGTCATCATCATTGTTATTGCCATTTTGACTTTCCTGAGCATCATTCACATCATCATTATCATCACCACTTTCATCATCATCACCTGCATTCGCATTCTCATTAGCAGCATCAATCAATTCTTGCATTTGAGTTGTGATGGGAGGATCTCTGTTTGCCTTTATAAAACGGAATACCTTTTCACCCATGGCAGGGACAAGAATGTGATCTTGATGTTCAGTAAGACTCACATAGTCATTTTCACCAATCACCCTCATTGCTATCAGGCTTAGAAATCGAATGTAGGGCACCTGAGACCTTGATGACTTTTTGTTTGTGCTCTGTGTAATTTTGTCAACAAGATCAGAGAAGATAACTTGAGCAAAGTCAATGTTGACCCCAAAGACTAGGGCATAGAGCACTAGAAGCTCTGTTTGATTGATGAGATGGTGGCTTCCAGATTTGGGACCAAAACAACGGATGACCACGTTGGCCAAATACTTTCTTGGATGGGAATGAAGCTTTTTTGCACACAAATATTTTTTGCATTTAGCAAGGGGAATAAGCTATTTAGCCACGTTTACCCCTATTCTGACCCGTTTGACCCAATGTAAAAGAGGTACGGTTTTGACAATATATCTTATCCGGTCATTTTCCACCAGTAGCTAAAACTAAGTAATACGTCTAAAATTTTCTTCCTGTTAGTGTAAGTTTCCAGTCAATAAATTCTAACCTTAGCAATCTCAAGAAACATCATCCATAAGGTTAGAAATCATGTTTAAGAGTTTTAGATTTTAGATAGGTCACGCCGAGACGTCCGAGTAGACAATGCCTAAGACAAACACTAATACACTAATACGGTGACCCATCAGATTATCTAATGATATTCACAGTCATCTGCTTCGTTAGTTTATGTTTGTAAGATCAAAATTACCTATCATGCGGTTTTGGAGAGTATTAGATAACTCTTGTTTTAAGCAAATTAAAAATCGGTAATTCTTCTGTTGTTTTGATCTTAAGACAACAAAGATAGGACCAGCTAAGTGCACAAGGTCTAAAAAGAATAGAAGTTATTGATGGAGACAATTTAGTGACGAAGGCCAGGCCACCTAGCTATTCAAAATTCAGTTATGAGAACTATTACTAATTACATTAAGTATTCACTACTTGTTTCACATTTAATCTCACTCCTTTTATGAATAATTGAATAGCATTTAGTTATGTACCATCCAAAACGATTCTGCCCTGATAAATATAATCGAAAAAAGATACGTTTGAGATTTGATGGGAAGTATGATTTAAGTAACACACATTTGGTTAGTTATGAATACACAGATACGTGATCAAATAAGTATTCTAAACATTTGCTTCTTCCCATCCATTTTACCTAGAAGAGATGCATAAAAATGTTGAACATTATTAGATAGGACTAAGAAGCACTATAGATATATGTATGAACTCACATTTGCTTTTTTTGATAGTAAACAACCCCTGTATCCCTGTTTATGCTTGTGATTAAGTGAACTTACCGTGAGAATAGACTTGAAAAGCAATTATGATATACACCAAGTTTAGCTATATATCACATAATTATGTTACAATTATATGTGAGACATTTTCTCAAACACCTTTAATGCAGTCAAAATCATGATGTTTTAACTAAGCTGATATCATACACTCATAATCAATTATGCACATTGAAACTTATAGATTTCATTATCGAAAAAAGAACCAAAAAAGGCTCTATTAACCTAAAGACTTACCTTATAAACCTAGAAAGAGGATGTTTCAATAGACTTGAGAATCAATACATTGAAACATGAATAATTTAGTATCGTTTTATTAATTGTGGAGTAGACACGTGGCTAAAATTTTACTTATTTATTAGATAAGTAAGAAATAATTTAGTATCATTTTATTAATTTATCTTTCAATTTGATGCCTAATTTTTTACTACAAATTTTACATCAACTGTGTCCTAATGTATCAATCACTACTATTAGCTTAATATAAATTTGATTCCTTTTGCTGTTTAAAGACCTGATACATTCAAATTGTTATAAATTGTTTAATATAAATCTGATTCTTTTACTGCCGATCCTAAACCACTAACCAAAAGTTAAAATCTTTTACACATCTCTACTCAAGAGTAACGGATAATCAAGCCGATGATCAGGATCCTTTGGTTAATTATGATAATGCCAACGAGGATTTGGGATATGAATCAGAGGAGTATGATGATGATGAGGCTGATGGAAACAAGAATTCAGATCGGAATGCAGTTAAGAGGGGCATAACAAGGTTATCTAAGTTTCACAACGACTATGGAAAACCTGGTGGATTAAAGCTTAGTGTAACCTTTGATGAGATGGATAGGATATCGGGGCCAAACAGAGCATTGTTTTCGAGTTTGTTAGGAGATCTGGTTCGTGAGCATATACTTTTGAAGATTCTATCCTGGAAGAAGGTCAATTCAGAAGCAAGAGATAAACTATGGGATGAAATCACGGTACACATATACTATTTTTTAACCCACGACCACATTACTTTATCTTTTTGCATTTAAATTATGTGCAACTAACAACATTGTGTTAATTTTTGCAACGATATTTTGATGTTGACGAGTCATTTAGGAAGTTATTAATGCATCGTATGGGTGGACTTCTAAGGAATTTCAGAAGGAAATTGAGAGAAAGATACATATTGTCCAACCAAAATACACCTTCAAAACTAAATGAACCCCGGCGAAGTATAGTGCAATTGTTAAACCCGCAGAATGGGTCGCCTTTGTAAAGTATACGAGCACCGACGAATACCAGGTTTTAGTCATTTATATTTAAGTCCATATATCCTTCATAATATTGTGTTTGCATCTAAACGCCTTAAGATTTTGTGTTGTAAGGGGAAGTCAGCTACAACAAAAGTGGCGCGTTCTAAGTCTGTTTATCAGCATACGATGGGACGAGGTGGATATATACATGTGAAAGAGAAAATGGTAAGATTATATAATGTTAATTTGTTTCTATTTTCTAGAATCTTCACACTCCCATGACTCTTGCTCTCACAACCTCTGAGATCAATTCTAAACCCATCCAAAGCAACAATAACTTCAAACAACAGAACATCTCTACCACAAACAACCCAATCAATAAGCCAACAACTACCAACCAACAACCAATAAGTAAGAACCACCAAGGTGCAATCATGAACAACAACCCAATTATATGCTAAGACACCCCACAACCATTGACATGTAAACAACTTGGATGACCCCAATTAAAGAAAGAACTTAAAACCATGAATCCCACCAATAAAACAGTACACATTAGCCGCTATCATCATTAAAACAGAACCCGTTTGCATTAAATCAGAAACAACACCCTCTTGCATGAGCAGAAAAACAGACCACCTGCAGTACCACTTACTTGACCTTATCTGCCTCAGTAGAACCCAATACAAAATATATACAACTTTGATTTTCAACTCTGTAAGGAAACAAATACTGTTTCTGTGATCTTGAATCCAACATTCATTCCACATACTGGTGTTGTATGAATGATAAATTCCCTTTAATATCTCATAGATCCAAAATCTAAAATCAATTGCACCAAGTAATAACTCTGTACTCCACTGCATGAAGCACCAAATCCAATAGTACACTTAATCTGCAAATTCCCTATAAACATTGCTGTTTGTGTACAAAGTAACAAATACCACTTGAACTGCCATTTAACTAATTTTCCCTACTTAACCTTACTCCAATGCACCCAAAAAACAGATCTACTAATTAAATCTGTTAAAAACCAGTTACTGTTCAAGCATAAAACAGACTGCAAATTAAATTTGAAATTACTGTTCACACTGGAGACAAACACATTTATAACCCCACTCCAATCCAAAATCCACATGTTGCATATGACTCCTATCCAATTAACATTCTGAACCCATTTTCTAAAAAACAGAATCCACCAGACTTGCATCATAAATTCAATAAAACAGTACCCATCTGCATCTGTCTTCAATAAAACAGTGCTCTTCCACAATTGATGAGAAACAGATCTAGACTTGACCATTCCAAATCCAAAATGCAGCAAAATATGATCAAAACCAAGTAAACAAATTCTAAAGCTAGCATTTTTAGACTGGATTTACTGTTCATTCTTGAAAACCAATAAAACCGCACCCAAACACTGAATAACCAAACATACCTGATATTTACATGCTTTAATCCCAAACCAGAATCCAAAGATATACCACAAAAATAAGCACTTAAGTGCAGCCTTGATCTGTTACTACTGTTCATGCCAAACATAACCACCATCATATTTATTATAAAACTCTGCAAACCACACCAAATCCAAAACCATTCTGCATTGTATTCCACAATCCCCAAACAGAACCTCAAGAGCCATTTACAGTTCAAGTAGGGCCCTGCGTGAGCAGTAACTCCAAACCAAAAAATAGATTTAAAACCACACTTTCTAAACAAATACCATGATCCAATCCTAGGACCTTTAATAAACCATACCAACACCAATTACATCCAAAATTCACCGGCAACTTCCAATCTTTATGCAAAACAGTACATATCTCACACAAGAACATACCAAAATGTACTTTTAAAATAATTTTTCTGTTTATTTTGAAAGTAGATGAGCTAACCAAGAACTGCCATGAATAATAAAAAATCTCCACACCAGTCTATACTTACCAAAGAATATCATGCCCATTGCTATCCACTTTTGCATGAACAATGAGCAGAACCAAAACCCATACCAAACAAAATTGATCTCCCTTAGCATATTGCAGATACTTTCTGGAAGTGTTGTGTTACTGCCTTTTGATATTGTTTATAAGTGTTGTATAACAAAAATAAGCCAACGCCTTAAAAAACTAATAAGCTTAAGACCTTTAACAAAAATGCAACCCAAACACCCCCTTAATTGCGTAATACTTTCGTTTATCTTGGTTTAACTTTACATGTTTATTTGATGATTATAAGATCAAAGCTAAAGAAATTGAACCACATGAAGAACCCCCGCGTGGTTTAATGTGGTTGAAAGGAAGGCAAAACAAAGCCGGAGAATTTCCGGATGATGAGATTAAATCTGTGGGAGATAAGCTAGTAAGACTGCAAATTTTATTATTACTTCATGTTTATTTTCGTATAATAACTTACCGGTTGTTGGAATCTTTAATGGTGTCAATCTGTTAATATTGCTAGTGATAAATTAAGGACTCATTTACATATATTCTATGTAGAAAGAAACCGAGGACAAAATCAAAGATGGAACCTTAAAGGTTGATCAGGGCACTGATGCCATGACAGTTGTATTCGGTAAGGAAAAGGGAGGTTATGCAAGAGGAGTGGGAAGTGGAGTGACATACAAGAAGTATTTTCATCTTCCTCGAAGCAAACAATCATCAGATGAAAGACTTGCATTACTTCAATGTCAACTAGATAATGAGAGACGTGAGCGTGTAGAAAAAGAAGAAGAAATCAAGAACTTGTCTGACAAGGTGGTGCAAACACAGGGAATGGTTACTCAACTGATGAGTCAGTTGGCTGCACAAGGGGAGAAGTTACATTTATTGTCAACTCAATTACCTGCATCAGAGGTAAGACATTTATTGTAATTTTGCTAACATTTTCATTTTCTATTGCTAACATACGGATTTCTTATTTTATATTGCAGGTGTCTCAAGTGGACATTAATCCTAAAGCTAAGGGTACAGTTCTGGAGGGCGTAACACCGCTAACTACTATTGGATGTAACAAGGATGCGAGCTTCCAGGAGTCTAATGGACCTGCAACACCATTAAGTGTTGTTGGATGTGAGAAGGATGCGATCTTCCAGAAGTCTAATGGACTTGCAACTTTGGAAAAGGTAATGGAAACAATCGTAAGTAATACAACATTTGAATTACATTGATTTTAATATTCGCCCTGTGATTTTTGAATTCTACATACATGACTTATTTACCGTGTTTTATATAGGAAATTCATAACTCTGTGGGATCTAACAAAATGCCTGAATCACAACAAAACACGTTTCCACGTCAAGAGTTCCAATTGCAAGAAAATCCGTCTCCAACACTAGTACTACCACAAGTATGTATTTTAACATGTTCATATATTCTTTAGTTTAATTAATTTTTAATGCGTATATGCCAAAAATCATTATTTTTTAGGAACGAAAGTGTAGACTGTGGCACTTAAAAAGAACAAGTATTATTGCTTTGGGTACCGCATACATGTCAGATGGAAAACAAATGCCTCATAACAAATTACTCCCAAAGGATTGCTACAAAGTGTCAATTGATAAATCGTTGGTGGATGCAGCATGTATACTGGACGTAGGAAATAATGGTTTTAAAATAGTTAAGGATGCAGTAGGTGGTTTTTTTGCATGGCCAAAGAATCAAGTGATTCTTGATGAAAAGGTACATACACATTTTTATCAACCTTACATATATATAATTCTTCATATTAAGTTTAATGTTTTATACATGTGGTTTTTGTCTCCTACAGGTAACACCACAAAATTGAATACAGAACATTGGTGAGAATAAAACTGCACCTAAATTACAAAATAAGCGTAAAGCCACCTTTGTCTCCCGTTATACCGTTCAAAAGCAAGAGAGGGCGAACTTGAAGAGTCAAAAGTATTTAAATCTATGATTCTTAAATGTATAGATTATTATGATATCTTACTTTCAGATTTTATTACGTACGACGTTCCAATTTTAGTTTTGGTACAATTATGTACGTTCCAATTTTGTGGTGTTTGTGTTTGTTTTTTGTTTTTACTTTTGTTATATATATATATATATAATCCATATTGTTACACAAATCATTGATTTGTTAAATGTGACCAAAAGATGCACTCACATAATATGGTCACACTTATCAATACTTTTAGCCACTGTTTACTTAACTCATTGTATGACTAAATATTACAAAACACCACACATACATATAATTCATGTGACTATTGGATAAACCATAGTCAAACCAAATACACATTTACTTGACTTTAAAAAGAATAGGTCACACTTATTAAAACATTTTGCCACTATTTGCTTAATTGTTGTGGTAACCTAAAAAAACAATGTTTGTGTGACTAAATATTACAAAACGCCACACAAGCATAAAATTATGTGGTCATTGGATGAACAATAGTCACACAAAATACGCATTTACTTGACTTTAAAAAAAGCATATAGTCACACTTATTAACACTATTGCCCAATGTTACCTTAATTGTATGTGACTAAATCCTCTAAAAAACAATCTTTGAGTGACTAAATACTACAAAATGCCACACAAACAGAAAATTCATGTGGTCATTTGATTAACAATAGTTACACAAACTACATATTTACTTAACATTAAAAAGCATATGGTCACACTTATTAACACTATTGGCCACTGTTACCTTAATTGTATGTGACTAAATTCTCTAAAAAACAATGGTTGTGTGACTAAATAATTCAAAACGTCACATAAACATAGAATTCATGTGACCATTTCATTAACAATAGTTACACAAAATACATATTTAGTTGACATTAAAAAGCATATGGTCACACTTATTAACACTATTGGCCACTGTTACCTTAATTGTATGTGACTAAATTCCCTAAAAGACAATGGTTGTGTGACTTAATAATTCAAAACGTCACATAAACATAGAATTCATGTGACCATTTCATTAACAATAGTTACACAAAATTCATATTTACTTGACATTAAAAAACATATGGTCACACTTATTAACACTATTGGCCACTGTTACCTTAATTGTATTTGACTAAATTCCCTAAAAAACAATGGTTGTGTGACTAAATAATTCAAAACGTCACATAACATAAAATTCATGTGACCATTTCATTAACAATAGTTACACAAAATGCATATTTAGTTGACATTAAAAAGCATATGGTCACACTTATTAATACTATTGGCCACTCTTAGCTTTAATTGTATGTGACTAAATCCCTTAAAAAACAATCGTTGTGTGACTAAATAAATAAAAAAGCCACACAAACATAAAATTCATGTAGCCATTGGATGAAAAATAGTTATACAAAATACATATTTACTTGACTTTAAAAAGCTTATGGTCACACTTATTAACACTTTTAACCACTGTTTGCTTAATTGTATGTGACTAAATCTCCCTAAATTTTTTTTTTGTGTGACTGAATATTACAAAATGTCATACAAACATAAAATTCATGTAACAATTGGATGAACAATAGTCACACTAAATAGACATTTAATTGAGTTTAAAAAGCATATGGTCACACTTATTAACTCTTTTAGCCACTTTTGGCTTAATTGTATGTGACGAAATCCAAAAAAAAAATCGTTGTGTGACTAAATCATTAAAAATGCCACATATATTATATATTCATGTGGCCAAAGGACAGAAAATAGATACTCTCAATAACCGCTTGTGTGACTATAAAGTGTTTACGGTCACTAAAACTAATTAATCCAATATAAACTCGTACCCAATTAGTCACACATTTTATGGTTTTGGTTACTGTTTTTAAGTGGATATGGCCACTAACCCACTAATGTAACTATATGTACCTTATGGTCACTCGACCTTTCATCACACATATGCTGAAAACGCAAGTGTCACTATCTGCATATCGTCACACTTTTTGTGTGTAACGAAATCGTAGTTTTGTTCTAGTGGTAACCGATGGTTTTCAGAATGGTTTGAACTTGAGTTCTGGAGGGAAAAGTGGTGTAAGGTGGGAAGTGAGGAATACCAGTGGCTTCGCGTAAGGCTTCAGTGGTGATTTGGAGATGACAGTTTCCTTAGGCTAGGGTGCAATTGTAACACCCAAGGTTTGAAAATCCTTATATTTAATAATTGGCAGAATTTCTTCTATATCCTTGTAAAATTTATAAATTACTTATATATCCTTCTAAACTTAAAAATTACTCATATATCCTCTTAAACTTTTAAAACCCTTATCTATGTCCAATTACCTATTTTAATATTTATTAAATCATTTAAATATCAACAATCCTTATAACTATTTATAAAATTACTATATTATCCTTGTATTATCTAAACCTAAATTGAAAAACATTTAAATAAATCTAACCTAGATCTGAGAATCCACGATAAGCCTAATCCCATTCGACGCAGAGGTTCCACGATAAACTAATCCCTTCAACGCAGCCTTCGACAAGCTACGATTGAATGAGTGTCAGGTTGTAATCGAACCGACTTGTTATACATGATCGCAAATCTGTTGAATCAAGCTACGATCGAATGATTCTTATGCTTTATATTCATTTCAAACCGACTGTAATAGAACCGACTGTTTGTGTATTATGTGTATGTGAAGTGTTTTAACCGACTGTTTGAATCAAGCTATGATCGAATCGATTGTTTGAATCGTGATCTGTAAATGATGTGAATCAACTGTTTATTATTGGAAGCACTAGCATGTGAAGTGTTTTAAATTATCCAAGTTTGGAAGCACTAGCATATTGGAATCTATAAATGAAGTGTTTTAACTGACTGTTTGAATCAAGCTATGTGAAGCTGGTGATTTCTTTCTTATATTCTCTTTACAATAAGTGTCTCACATATATTGTATAATTTATGCTTTCGTGTGGTGATTCACAGGTAAATGATGTGAAAGGAGAGGATGTTGTGACCAATTTCAATACAATAAGTGTCTCACATATATCAAATTAAGCATCTTGGAAGCTATTTCAAACAACAGTTTATTATTGGAAGCACTAGCATTTCATTATGTGTGCTTTTGGAAGCTATTTTGAACTTCAATTGTTATACATGATCTTTGATTCTCTACACAAGTTTTTCATCTGGTTGAATTGGTTTTTTAGTATATTTTGGGCTGATTTTTTGGTACCCATTTGGATTGATATTAGTATTGTGGAATTGAAAAAAAGGGTCAAGGAAAGGGACTTATATGCTGGTAATGCTGCTACTTGACATTTTAGAGCAGATTGGTCTAGTACAACGGGATGAAAGGGGTCAAGGAAAGGGACTTCTATGCTGGTAATGCTGTTGTTTGCTTGTTTGGAGCAGATTGGTCTAGTACAATGGGATGAATTGGTTGTGATGCTGCTAGTTGACATTTTAGTGTATATGAATTGGAGCAGATTGTTTACCTTTCTCTTGGGCTATGGTGTTTTCCCTTAGGCTATACCCTGGGGCGCCATCGTCTACTTTGTATAAATTTACATTTCAGTAATAAATTATCCAAGTTTGGAATATATTGATTGTTTTGACCAATTTCAATACAAGTGTGGAATACATGGAACTCATCTTTAGACTATCAATTGACCACATAAACAAACATACAGTATCATTCATCTATTGAGATAACAAATTTCTGGAAATCAATAGTAACTTCATTTAAAATTAGGAATTGATTGCAAAATCATAATTGTTCATAAAACATTCCACCAAATAAAATCAAGTATACTTTCAACACACTAACCACTCAAACTAAAATTCTAATTGGGTTGGTGCGGCGTCCGATTCATAACTTTTGTATTCTTTCCTCGTCCCCTGAAATAAAAAAAATATTGCATAAATGGTATTAAAATTGATTTTGGGAAAGCAAATAAAATGATTAAATACAAACTAGTTAACCTTTTATTAGTGGATGTTTCATGAGAGCCTTCAAGTGTGCTCAATGGTGTCGGATTCTTGCATGTCCGTTCATGGTGTCCATAAGTACCACAACGTGGACATCTATGTCTTTTTTAGGCTCGTCGGCTGGCACAATTTTGTTCTTTTTTGGTCGTCCAGGCAGACGTTTAATTATCGGTGGGTATATCTTCTCCTCTATTCCCATATGCTCCCATTGATCTTTTCCCGGCATTGGAGCGATTTATAAAGCATAGGCTTCTTTGAATTTATCCACTGTAAAATACATATCAACATATTTTTCCTAGTTGGTCTCCCTGCTAAAAGCAATGAAAGCCGCTGCATGCACACATGGAAGGCCTTTAACTTGCCAAACTCGACAACTGCATTTTCTCTCATCAAGTATAACCTCCCAATGTTTTTCTTTGCATTTCACTTTGGCACGCTTGTCACTGCTTCTACAAACTTGAAATTCACCCAAGTTCTACTCAAAAACAAAAAAAACGGTATTAATAAATATTTATGTGTATTATTTAAATTCAAATGGAATATTATAACTTGCCTTAGAGATTCTCTTCAGATACTTAGTTGTACTAGGAACTAATGGTCCCTTCCATTTGTTCACAATCCTCCGTTTCTTGTCGAAACGTTCCATAATCCTTTCTCTAATTCCATCAAGAAGATCAAGCACCGGTTTGTAGCGCAACTCACCTATCCAAGAATTAAAAGTTTCTGATATGTTGTTTGTAATGTAATCACACTTGACTATTGTACCAAACTTGCTTCTACTCCAGATCTTCTTATGGTTCTCATTCAAGTATGCAATTGCCTCTCCACGTACACTTGCAATTTCACCTAGTAATTTGTCATGCTTACTAATACTGTAAGTATTTGCAGCACCCCATAGTTTGAACATGAAAAAGTCACCTCGAAAATGTTTCTTGAAGTTGCTATATAAATGTCTCATACATTCTCGATGCTCAACATTAGGATAAACCTGTGTGATAGCTATCTCTAACCCTTTCTGCACATCTGAAGAAATAACTAGACCATTTGGTGTACCAATAGCTTTTTTTAGCGACTCAAGAAACCAAGTCCATGAATTTGTATTCTCTGATTCAAGCACATCATATGCTACCGGATACATGCCATTGTTACCATTTATACTTGTGGCAGCGGCCAATACACCATTAAACTTTCCTTTTAAATTACAAGCATCAAGCCCTATATAAGGATGACAACCAGCAAGAAACCCTTTAAAACAAGCGGCTAATGATATAAAAATGCGTAAAAAATGTTTTTTGTCACCCTTTGTCTCAAAATCAATTTCAACGACACTCCCTGCGTTTCTTTTTCGTAGTTCCTCTTTAAAATCGTCTATTTTTATGAATGACTCCTCCCACTTGCCATACATATCGGTGTAAGCTTGTTCTTTTCCTTTAAAGACTCGCATATAAGGTACATCAACATTGTAGGTTTTCATAAGCCATTTTTTGAGCTCCGAACAAGAGACATCCCCATCCGATTTCAGCTTGTCGGATACTACATCAGCAATCCATCCTTTAGCGGCATGCTTATTACCACACTTGTTGCTTCGAGTACAAGAATGTGATTCCATGAATTTCTTAACCTACAATAATGTATTATATGCATAAAATTATGTTACAGAATTTCTTAACATACAACAATGTATTATTTCTAAAGAGTAATGACTCGAAACTTACTTCAAAAGTAACTCCGTCTTGAGTAAGAGACGCATGAATTCTCCACTCACACTTTTTATCCTCACAACATGCAGTAAGTCGTGTCAGGTCACTTTTCTCAATCACATATTCAAATTCATTTATTACTGCATAATGGTTCAAAGCTCTTCTAAAAGATATCACATTTGGAAATTTTAAATTCACCTTCATGGTTGGACTTCTCTTGCTATATTCGTAGGTTCCACAACCATCATTTAAAAACTCAATTTCATTATCCGTACTATGACGACTATGATAACTTTCTCCACTTGGACAATTTGAGTCTGAATCATTTTCATCATCGGATTCATCAATTACTTCATCTTGACCACTATACCAAAAGTTTAACTCTGTTTAGCTTAACGGCTAAAATAATGTATTATATTCAAGGTTAAACATTCGTACCTTTGTTCAATAAGTTTATCTGTTGTCACATAAATTGTTACTTCTTTCTCCTCCTTGTACATATTAAGCATCACCATGAACTCCTCATCCGTTACAAGTTCAATGAAAGATTGCACTTTTGCATACTTGTCAACAAAAACCAATGATAAAACTTGATCACTCTTTGATGGATATTGTCTCTTCACGTCTTCAAGTAGATTGCTTAAGTTGTATGATAAGGTATCCATGTAGATATATTTTCGATGCCCAAAACAATATATGTTTCTACATGAGTTTCTTGCTTAACGAAAAAAACCTCCATACTTCAGTTTAAGCTTGTAATTAGATGGTACTTGTCTGAAAATGAAAAAGAACATAAACACTTACCAATTACTAAACACAACTTATCTTCTCAATAGCACATTAATTCTCAATAACACATAGGCATACAAACTTACTCAAGTATCGGTGACTGAACCATTATCTCCCATCTTGGTGTTGAACCATTATCAAAAGTGTCATCCATATCTGATACAAAAAGTCAAAATTACAAAATCAAATATACAATCTTCTTTTTCTAAAAGGCAAAGAAAATTAGTAATCTGAAATCACTTGAATTCTTATCCCACCTAACAAATTAGTAATCGCACCTAACACACAAAACAGCCTGAAGCACCAAATAGCCTAACAATTCTGATCGCACCTAACAATTCTGATCGATTGTTTAAAAAAAAACATGCAACTTGGAATTTCTTGTGGCAAATAAACACTAGAATCATAAACATATGGCAATCCTCGATGATAAGCAGGCACAGGTGATAAGCATTCTCGATGATAAACATCGCACATACAGGTAATAAGCTAGCCAATACATGGAATCCAAACAACAACAAATAAACATTCTCGATGATACCTGAACAACATACGACAATCCTCTCGATGGTAGAATTCGTCGACCCCTTATCGTCGACTGCCGATGGTAGAATATGAAGCGATTAATTAGAGGGAAAGATTTATTTAAATGTTTTTCAATTTAGGTTTAGATAATACAAGGATAATATAGTAATTTTATAAATAGTTATAAGGATTATTTATATTTAAATAATTTAATAAATATTAAAATAGGTAATTGGACATAGATAAGGGTTTTAAAAGTTTAAGAGGATATATGAGTAATTTTTAAGTTTAGAAGGATATATAAGTAATTTATAAATTTTACAAGGATATAGAAGAAATTCTCCCTAAATAATTACATAGGAAGTGATGTAATTGCGTTATAAGTTACCGTTATGAGATTAGATGTTATTATAAAACTAGAGGGGTTAAAACCGCCAACAAAATAAGTATTACAAGTCTAGGGACCAAAATGCTAGTAGGCCATACTTATATATATATATATATATATATATATATATATATATATATATATATATGGTTGTTTTAGAAATTCATGCACATGTATATGTTCAAGAACTCAAAACACAGAAGCTTTGTGATTCTAAGAGCCAAAACAAGCTACAACTTCAGTTCTATAACATCTAATCCAACCTTGCTTGTTAAGGTATGATTAAACTCTTGTTGTTGAGGTTTTGTAGGTTTAAATGCATGATTCTATGGTGAATCATGTTAGAAGTGTTTATAGATCATTAGATTATGTTTCTTTATCATAAGGGGTGTAAGAAAACACTCCTAGCATGTTTTCCTTGAGTTTTTACGAATTTATAGCGAAAATCTGATAGTTTTTGGATGAACTGTCGGAATGTCTGTTAGATACACGGCCCGTGTAGAGGTACACGGCCCGTGTAGTATGAACGAGCCATTTTTTTTAAAAAAAATTGCACTGCGGAAGCTATATTAAACAAACCCTTTTAAGCATACACAAAGTACAAAGTACTCTTTACAAAATACAACGTCAACTTGTGTTACAAAAGACTTATAAAACATGGCTCGTCACTTCTCAAAACACAATATCAGAGTGCTGGTCAAATTTCCCTTTCCACAAATAAAGCTAAACAGCTACTCACATAATCCTGCAAAAAGCAATCAACCGTGGGGAATTAGCACAAAGCTAAGTGAATGGAAGCAACAAACAAGCTAACAACAATCACAGTTGACAATTGAACCTCTGAACGACAATCACCAATCAATCAGTAAATTCAACAATCTCTTCAATCCCGAGGACTGGCGGTTCTGCCAAACCTACAACCAATGCCGGCCAAAGCAAAGGTTTACCGATAGCTCTCTGCCGATCGGCACAGTGAAATTCCCCTCTGATACAACGCATGCATCAGGAGGACTACCACTGCTCAACCAACCGCAGACGAGCCCAGTTCTTGCAACAGCAGCTGACCCCAACCAGCCCTTTCACAGAAGCTGATCTCTACCAACCCGTTACAACAGAAGTTGGTTCTCAAACAATCTAGATACAAATTCAATCACAAACTCAGTCAAAACTCTAACACATAAAACACGTATACGAACATATAACTCTTGATCAACAATTAGCAGACTAACAGTCTATCATGGCATATCCAAACAAAACAATCTATTCTCGCATACCAGACTTAACAGTCTATAATCGCATAGAAACAACAATCAATCATTGCATTCAAACATTCCTTAAATCAAACAATCCATAACATTACCACCAATACCACCCGTGAGTAAACTTCCACTCACCTTAGTCCACAATCGCGTTTGCTTAGTTGTCTAATATCACTGAGTCTTCGTAGTTCCTGAGAACACAACATACTGAAATCAGTCTCCAATTCATAAATATATATTCACATATATTTATACACAACAAAACCATAGCCAACATGCTAAATTTCACTTTAGAAAAGAAACATAAAAAGTCGGGCCCGTACAGGTCGCACGGGGCCTAATTCGGACCTTTTTAGCTTGCCCGGGGCCTAAGGTCGGATGACCCGGGGCCGGGGCTTAAAAGTCGGATGACCCAGGGCCGGGGCCAAAAGTCGGATGACCACTCGGGGCCTAAAAGTCGGATGACCCGGGGCCGGGGCTGGGGCCAAAAGTCGGATGACCACCCGGGGCCTAAAGTCGGGTAACTTTCACAAGCCCGGGGCCAAAGGTCGGGCGACTTTCACCAGCCTGGGGTCAAAAGTCGGACCCCTTTCAGCACCCCTCAAAATTCATCTTCTTCTTCCCTGTTCTTCTTCTAGCTTTAAACCAACATTTCAAAACACAACCATAAATCTGGAAATCTTCAAATCATCAAGAAAACTCTTCCAAATTACAAACAAACCTCATAGAACACTTAAACAAACATCATGATCATACCTAAACCAATTAAAACATCAAAACTAAGAAAACCCATTAATCAAGTAAGCTTTCTAAAGCTTCAAGTTCATCAACAATGGTGTTCCTCATATTTCTATCATCATATGCAGTAAAAACATAATCAATCTAGCATGAATCTTCATTTAAACATATATAGAACAACATCTAACCTTCTTTTGAATTTACAACCACAAATTCTTCACTTTTGAAACTTCAAGTTTGCTTTCTTTTGGTTTCTTCAACAAGAGGAAATAAACACACACAACACCTCTTCACTTTGAGTCAAATGATTATATTTCATTTGCATGATACACGTATACAAACACACACCAAAATTTTAAGCATGAGGTGTTTGTAAAGACTTATCCATAATTACATATATTTACATGCATACGTACATACTTTCATACACACATACATAACATACATATCTTTCTATTTCCTTCTTCCAATAACATGAATATATTTATTTTACAAATTTATATATTTCAACTAGTTAATTAAACCAAAGAATTTAATTAATCACATAACTAATTTAAACGCAATTTGGCACGCACCGCTAACCCGCTAATCAACTAGCCCGGGTTTGCGGGTGTTACAGCAACAACAGGAGTGCATCACTTGGAGTCAATTCCAGGAGAAACTTTGTGAGCAATACTGTGGTACTTTTGAGATTGCAAAGATTAAGAGGGAATTTATGGAGTTGCAAATGACTGGAAATATGACTGTGGATCAACTCATGAGGCAATTCAACGAGAAAATGCGATTTGCGAAGCATTAGGTGCCAGATGAAGAGTCCAAGATTGCACATTTTGTCGTAGCGTTACATCCTGATCTCCGTAGTGCCACCAGGTGGACTACTACACTATCCCAGGCATTCACTTTAGCCAAGTCGGCTGAAGGGGATTTGATAGAAAGAAACAGGTTGAGTGGGGAAATAATTTCCCAACAGAAATCGAGATTTGAACACTATAACACTTAACAAAGGCAAGGAGGGCAGGGCAATGGAAACCGACAGGGTAATCAAAGTAGGATGTCTGCTGCAGGTGGGTTTGCTCAGAGGGCACCTTGGTGCAACAGGTGCAAGTCCTACCACCACGGGCATTGTACGCCCCAATCCATGAGGTGTATGAAATGTGACCAGTTTGACCATGACTTGAAGAATTGCAGACCGCCGAGGAGTGTCTGCTGGAACTGTCAAAAAGAGGGGCACCGGGTTGGTGATTGCCCATTGAGCAAGAAAACATGATCAGGGTCAGGAGGGGGAGGTGCTGGGGGATCATCTTCAGCCGGGCAGAAAAGGAAGAACCCACCCACTGCTGAGGGTCGGGCATTCAAGATGACAGTGGATGATGCCACTACCACAGATGATGTGATAACCGGTATGTTTCTGATAAACTCTACTTCTGCTAGAGTGTTATTTGATTTAGGGGCAAATCGCTCCTTTGTATCTGTAGAATTCTATGGTAGGTTAAACATGCCTTTAACTAAACTTGCTACTTAGAAATAGAGGTAGCTGATGGTATGATGGTTCCGGTCACAACTGCTATGGCTGGAGCCAAGATAGATATAGATGGTATTTGTTTTCCTGTTTATTTCCTTGTAATGCTATTATCTGGATTCGATGTGGTGCTCGGGATGGATTGGCTGAGTCTGAATCAGGCCAGTATCAAATGCCAAAAGAAGTTGACTCCTTTCCGTTGGCTGATGGCACAAGAGTAGTAGCAAGGGGAGAGAAAGCTGGGTCTGTGATTCTGATTATCTCATGCTTGAAAGCTAAGAAGGCGTTGGATAGAGGATGTGAATTGTACCTGGCTTATGTTATTGATGGCAAGAAAGAGAAGCAGACTATGAACGACATCCGGGTGGTAACGGAATACCCGAAGGTGTTTCGAGAGGAATTACCAGGGCTACCTCCAGTTCATGAGGTAGAGTTCAAGATAGATCTGATTCCTGGTTCCCGACCAGTGGCGAAAGCACCGTACAGGTTGGCACCTTCAGAGATCTGGGAAATGATGACTCGGATACAGGATCTGTTAGACAAGGGCTTTATTCATCCAAGTTCATCTCAGTGGGGTGCGCCAGTGTTGTTTGTAAAGAAGAAAGACCGTACGTTGCGAATGTGAATCGACTACCGTGAGCTGAACAAGAGAACGATAAAGAACAAGTATCCGTTGCCAAGAATTGATGATCTGTTTGATCAACTTCAGGGAGCTTCGTTCTTTTCTAAAATTGATTTAATATCAGGGTATCACCAGGTGCGTGTTTCAGAGGAAGACATGTCAAAAACGGCTTTTCGTACGCGTTACGGGCACTACGAGTTCTTGGTTATGCCGTTCGGCTTAACCAATGCACCTGCGATTTTCATGGACTTAATAAATAGAGTTTGTCGACCATTCCTTGATGATTTTGTAATAGTTTTCATCGATGACATCTTGATATATTCAAAGACTGAGGAGGAGCATGAATAGCATTTGAGACAGGTTTTGGAGACACTCAAGAAAGAGCATCTATTTGCCAAGTTCTCGAAATGCGAATTCTGGTTGAGAGAAGTACAATTCTTGGGGTATGTGATCTGTAGCGAGGGAGTAAAAGTGGATCCTTCAAAGGTAGAAGCAGTTATGAACTGGAATGCCCCAAAGACACCGTCAGAGATCAAGAGTTTTCTGGGGTTAGCTGGGTATTACCGCAGGTTTATTAAAGACTTCTCCAAGATTGCGGGTCCGCTGACTAAGTTGACTCGAAAAGATGTGAAGTTTGTATGGGGCAGTGAACAAGATAAAGCCTTCTAGATGTTGAAACAGTTGTTATGTCAGGCCCCCAATCTTGCATTGCCAAGTGGATCAGAAGATTTCATTGTCTATTGCGATGCGTCGTTTGCTGGATTGGGCTGTGTACTTATGCAGAGGGATCGGGTGATTGCGTATGCTTCAAGACAGTTGAAACCACATGAAAAGAATTACCCGACACATGATTTGGAGCTCGCAGCCATTGTTTTTGCCCTTAAGCTATGGAGACACTACATGTATGGCACCAAGTGCGTGATTTGTAGAAATCATAGGAGCCTACAGTACGTATTTACACAGAAAGAGTTGAACATGGGACAGAGACGATGGGTGGAATTGATTAAAGACTATGATTGCGAAATCAGATATCACCCAGGGAAAGCAAACGTGGTAGCAGATGCCTTAAGCCGCAAGGGAGTGGGAAGTTCTATCCAGTTCATGCATTTGAAAATTGTATCTGACTTAGTGGATAGATTGAAGTATGCACAGATGGAAGCTCTGAAGGAAGAAAATTTGAAGAATGAACTGATGAAGAAACGTAAGGATGAACTTGCTGATGATTCTCGTGGATTAAAAGTATACAAGGCTCGTGTGTGGGTGCCTATGCTTGGGGAATTGAGGAAATTGATCTTAACAGAAGCACACAAGTCGTGATTGTCAGTACACCCATGAAGCACTAAAATGTACAACAAACTGAAAGTGCTTTATTGGTGGCCTACTATGAAGGCAGATGTGGCACATTTTGTGGAGTCATGCCATATCTGTGCACAAGTAAAGACAGAACATCAGAAGCGTTACGGATCTTTAAAACAGTTGGAGATTCTTGAGTGGAAGTGGGAACACATAACGATGGATTTCGTGACTAAACTTCCGCGAACTCAGAAGAATAATGATATGATTTGGGTAATTGTGGACCGGCTGACAAAGAGTGCTCACTTTCTGGCTACATGTGAGACGGTTTCTCTGAGTAAGTTGGCTCAACTGTATGTTAACGAGATTGTTGCGAGGCATGGCATACCATTGTCAATAGTGTCTGACAGAGACTCCAGATTCGTTTCTAACTTCTGGAGAAGTTTACAAAGAGAATTGGGGACAAGAATCAACTTGAGTACTGCTTATCATCCCCAGACTGACGGTCAGACTGAACGAACCATACAAACACTTGAGGATATGTTGTGTGCTTGTGTGATTGAGTATGGTAGATCTTGAGATTCGCACCTGCCGTTGATAGAGTTTGCGTACAATAATTCTTACCACTCCAGTATTGGAATGCCTCTGTATGAAATGTTATATGGTCGTCGCTGCCGTACTCCAACATGTTGGTTGGAGGCTGGTGAGAAGCAGTGCAGGGCCCGAGATAGTGCAGATAACAGCTGATAAGGTTGCTATCGCCAGAGCCAAATTGAAAGGTGCCAGAGATAGACAGAAAATGTACGCAGATCCACGTCGTCGCCCAGTTAAGTTTGATGTGGGAGAGTTAGTGTACTTGAAGGTTTCTCCGTGGAAGGGTGTGATTCGATTTGGTAAACGAGGGAAGTTGGCTCCCCGTTACATTGGTCCCTTCCGCATACGTCAGATTGTGAATGATCAGACCGTTACACTGGATCTTCCAGCAGAGCTTGCAGGAATTCATGACATATTTAATGTTTGCTATCTGAGGAAAGGCAAGGTTGAAGATGAAAGTCAGATTCTCATAGTGCAAGAACTGAAAGTTGCTTCTAAGAAGAGATTGATAGAAGAACCTGTAGAACTATTGGATCGCAAAGTGACCAAGCTCCGAAAGAAGCAGATACCGATGGTGTTGGTCAAGTGGCAGCACAGTCTAGGTTCTGATTTGACTTGGGAGACTGAGGCTGAGATGCAAGATAGATATCCCCATTTGTATGAGCAAGAAAGGATTCCGAGGACGGAATCCTCTTAAGGGGGAGAAATTTGTAACACCTGCAAACCTAGGATAGGAGATTAGCAGGTTTGTGGTATGTGTTTATCTGTTAAACATATTCAATTGTTTATCTAGTAATTAAATGTTAATTGGTTAATTGAGTTAAATAGACAAATGGTATGTATATATATCTTTCCGTATGAATGTATGTATGTTAGTATGCATGAATTTGTGTACGTGTATGTATGTGGTGTAGTTAATGAAGTGATTGCCACCTCATGGTTAATTGTTGTATACGTGGGGGCGGGGGGTTAGGGAGATAGTAGTTATTATCTCAAACTTAGCAAAGGTGTAAGTGTGTGTAATTTGTGATATTCTCTGCCAAAGAAACCGAAAGAAGAAGAAAAGAAAGAAGAACAATTGGATTCTTCATAAGTTGTGTGATTTACTTCCAAAGTCAAGTTTAAAGGTTAGATTTGTTTCTGTTTTTGTGACCATGCTGAATCTGGAATGATTTCTGGTAGAATTAACATGAGTAATTAAAGAACACTAGAATCAGTTTTGTGGAAATATGAGTTTTTATGGTTTTGGTGTGTTCATATGAAATGCATGATTATATGATATTTCAAGACATGATTATGTGTTTAAAATTGTGTAAACATGTTTCTGGAATGATATGATAAATCTATGAAAACTTGAGTTTGAGTTATGAAGTTTTGAAGATGGCGGATTTAATGAAATTATGAACTATCGGTTTTGGTGTTGGGGAAGAAGAGGAATTCCGATTGTGGTGAAACCGATAGTTTGGAAAACCGGAAGTTGGAATCCGGAAACCTATAAACTGATACTCAACATTAGAATCCGATACAAGAACCCTATATCCGATTATATATATATGAAAAACCTATAATCCTAAAACTGATACCTTAAATCCGATACATATGTAATCCAAACCATAGAATCCGATAATAGAAATCCGAGACTTGGAATCCGTAGCCTAAATCTGATTCATAACCCAAAACCGAGACTTAGTGGAATCCGATAGATTGGAAATCCGGGACTTTAATAAAATCCGATAGTCTCAAATCCGGGCCTCAGAATCCAAGTGAAGGAAAATCTGACAGTGGCAAATCCGATACTGAGTAGCGGATTCTTGGGAATCCGATAGTTTTAGGAAATCCGACATTTTGTATATTGAACTTTGGATTGTTTATTGTTTATTGTTTGTTTCCATGAATGATATATAAATATATGGATAGATATATATTTATGAGGTTGAGACTGATTTGGTTATTGCTGTGTTTTCAGGCAATCTAAAAGCTTAGTAATATTAGACAACTGAGTACGTGCTAAAATAGAGGTGAGTGAATGTTAATCGCGGATGGTAAAGATTGCAGTTAATATTATTGATGTGATGCCTGATTGTGGATTGAGATTGGAATGATTGAACTGCTGATTGTGATATTGATTGTTGATAACTGCTGCATGACTCTTTGGTCGATACGCGCTCTTAGGATGATTTTGAGTTGCGTTGAGAAGTCAGCTATACGTGGACTTGGACTGGGCTTGTCCGACTGGTTGGTTGTACAATAGTACCCCTTCTGTTGCATTTGTTGCTCAGAGGTGGAGTTTACTGTGCTAATTTAGTGGAAAGCTATCGGTAAACCTTTGCTTTGGCCGGCATTGGTTGTAGGTTCTGCGCCGAACCGCCGGTCTTTTCAGGATATGTGATTACATGATTGATGTTGATTGTGAATGTTTGCATTTGATGTTTAGCCTCTACTCACTTAGCTTTGTGCTAATTCCCCTCAGTTGATGTTTTGCTGGTTCGTGTTTGAGTTGAAGAAGGAAGAGTTGACCACACTCTGATACTAGTTTTAAAAGAGACGAGCCAGTTATTTTGTAACACCAAACAGTGATTGTTGTATTAACTTTTGAACAACGATTGTATATTTGTAAATATTGGCTTAAAGAAATTAAGTTGTATTGAATTAGCTTCCGCAACATATTTAAAAAAAATGGCTTGTGATTTTCCGGTGTTACACTTCTTCTTCTGCTACAAGAACTTAGGCCTGGGCTTTCTTCTTCTTCTTCTTCTTCTTGTCAAGGACAGCAGCAAGGAGTTTCTTGTACTTGGCTTCATAATCAATTTTGCCCTCCTGCTGTGGAGGCATCAAATGTAGATTTGGACTTGACAAACTTTGATGGCCTCTTGCTGAACCTCTTGACACCCTTTCCGTTCTTGAAATGTTTGAACTTCTTAACCAGCATTGCCACTCCTTCAACTAACTCCTCCAAGTTATTATCCTCACAATCATTCTCCTCCTCACTTTCTCAAGCACTCTCCTCTTCATCTCCTTCTTCATCAAAACCAGAACCAATAGCTGCAAAACTTCTCATCTTTGTATCTCTTGATACAAGGGCAGTTGGTGCAACTTTCATGACCTCCTTCATCTCCTTGGATGACAACTTCCTTTGATTGACTGATTGCTCATGGTTTAGTAAGTTACCATTGAGAGCAACCAGAGACATTCCCTTCATCTTCTCACTATGTCTTAGTACAGTGACAAAGTGATCCTATGTCTCAAGGAGGGAGTCTAGAAACTTGTTCACCAAAACAAAGTTGCTCTTGGTTATGTCTGCCCTCTTCAAGTCATTTACTAGGCAGTTGAACCTGGTGTATGTCTGTGTAAGACTCTCACCTTTCTGAGCAAAGAAGAATTCATACTCTCTGTTGAGGAGGAGCTTCTTGTTCTCCTTCACCTCTTTAGTCCCTTCATATGCAACTGTGAGTGTATCTAACATCTGTTTAGCAGAAGTACAGTTAAGCACTTGATGATAGATCTCATTGCGTAGTGTAGAGACAAGAGCTGATCTAGCCTTAACATCTAGGCTAACCAACCTCTTATCTTCATCTGTCCACAGATGCATGAGTTTGGTTATGATTCTTTCTGTTGTGGAGGTTTGACCTTCGGATTCTGATGGAATGGATAACACAGATGTTGGAACATAAGGACCCTTAGTAACTATTTCAAGCATTTGGATATCAAGGGTGGATAAGAAAAGACGTGCTCTACTTTTCCACATGGAGAAATTTTCTGCATCAAACATGGAACATCTTGTTAAAGACCCGGTGTTTGAGACATTCATGTTGTTTGATGATGAGGCCATTTTGAGAGGGGTAGAAGCAGTTGTAGAGTAAGCAAAACAGATCTAGATATTGATTATCTAACCTGCTCTGATACCAGTTGGGGGGGGGTTTGATTCTACACAATGCTTAAACTCTACGAATTTCTCAACTGATGAGATTTCTTTCTATGGAGTAGAGGCTTCACTGTGTTGTATGTTGCATGTCCACCATGCATGAATATTTATAGAAAACTTGGGATATCCGGTTGCATGAAGGAAGGAGACAAAGAGTGTGTGAAAATATAATATTTTAATTGTAAAGGTAGTGGGTGAAAAATAAATTTACTTTAATCAACTGTTTGATAAAAGTAATTGTACTTTTCTGCAAAAGTGCAACCCACTCACAATATAAAATATTAAAACCCACATCTATTCTCGTGTAAAAGTTTTTTTCCCTTTCCATGCTTGTACTTTAAACAACATCCATGCTTCTGTTTGATTTGACTTTACCAAGTATGGGATTGCCAACCATGCTTAGTTGTTGAACAAATCTTCAAGATCTTCGTCTGTTTGAGGTATCTTTCTCCTTTTCCAGAGGATAAGATCAAACCTTTTTGTCTCATACTTGATTCAAAAAGTGCATTTTACTTTTACAAACAAAGATCTAAGGCATAATAGAACAACACATGTTCTGCCTTTTACATATGACTTACAATTAGAAAAGATAGAGCAGATTTGACATTTTGCTCGACTCAGCTAACAGATTGTACTTGGAACTCTGAATTTCACTACTCAGTTGACAAAATATATTAGTTGATCAATTTTTGCTAGGACTCAGTTGATACATATTGCTCAGCTGATCATATAGATGCTCAGTTGATCAATAGTAAATTTAGGAGGGCATAAGCTCATGTATTTGCCTTTTCCCTCCGAAGCAGGGCTAGGCCTGGCAGCGCCAACCTTCCCCTTCCCCTTACCCTTAGGGGTATAAGCGGACTTCTTCTTCTTCTTCTGGATTCGCCCTTCCCTTATAGCAAGAACGGAATTTGGAACGGGGGGCTTGTGTTTGGTCATGCTAGACTCCGTTGTCTTAAGCATACCATGTAGCTCCATGATGGATTTATCCATACTATGCATATGATAACTCATGTCGAATTGATCATATGCGGTGGGCAGGGACCATAGGATCAAATCCACGGTTAGCTCCCTCCCTATGGTAAATCCAAGCCGTTCCATAAGCTCCATGTTTGCTTTCATGCGCAACACGTGAGCACTCACATTCCCGCCATCGGACATCTTGCTACTAAGAACCGTCTTAAGACACTCAAACCTCTCTTGTCTCGCTTGCTGCTGGAACATTTACTTAAGCTGAGCGATCAAGTCAAAAGCACTCAAATGATCCATTTGCTTTTAGAGTTCGGGGATCATAGTATTTAAGATGAGGCAAGTAATGTCATCAGTATCCTTGACACGCTTCTCATAAGCGTCTCGAATAGGCCGAGTGGCATTGGTAGTAGGAGCCTCGGGTAGGGCCTCTTCTATGGTAACCATCTTTCCTTCTTGGCGTAAGACAAGCTTGAGTTGCCTAAACCAATCCAAAAAGTTGTTGTCATTGAGTTTCTCCTTCTCAAGGAAAACTCTTAGCGAAAAATGGTTTGTGGTGTTGGTGTTGCTTGAAGACACCATCTAAAATAGCAAAGTAGTTTTAGTTAGTTTAGAAATCCTTGTTAAAATAAGTACCCATAGTTTTAAACAAAACAATTATTTGTAACAAGGGCTAAGAACCTTATTTCACCTCACACCGTGACGGGTTTACCGCGGATCACGTGGCGAAGCTATTTAGGCCGGAAACCATTTTACCAAGTGTAATCTATATTACAACTCCTAGACACTTGCGGGATCCATTAACATCCATTATGTCGGTTGGCATGTTTGATCCCTTTCTTACACCAATCTTAATATATAACTTTTGTTTAGCTCGTGCTTAGCTCGACAACTAACCAAGAATTATATACTAAAATTGTAAATCGTCCGACAAGACACACGGTTGGCACTCTAGACCATTAATTGGCTCGTGGTTAGCTCGACAACCAATCATGCGAGTTACCCCACTCACCCTCCACACAACTACACAAGGAATGACTCGTGCTTAGCTCGACAATCATCCTTGCTTCGTTAGATTCGGGTGGTGTCATCTTACGGATGGTGCGTGATTTATGTTTTTAAAAACGGGAATTTGTTTCCGGTTTATAAAAAAACCTTTTGTGAATTAACAAAGTAAGTTTCAAAAAGATTTTAAGCACTTTTAAATATAATACCATCTTTATATTTTCTTTGTCAATTCTATTCGCACGAGATTGTTAACCATTTTAACAAACGTTGTATTTTATTTAATTTTTAAAGAAAAATTGTCTAGCATGCGAATACTAAACCACGCATAGAAAATAAAATACAACCACGCAAATAAATATAATTCGATAACATGCCCAAATATCCTATGCGTTTTCCCCGTGAGCCACAACGGGGAAAACAAGGCCAAAACCTAAGGACAAGGTAATGTCTCGTTGGGTGAGCTCCCACTGAATCCAACACCTCCAATAGCATGTTGACTCCTTCTCGCCAAGACGTCATCATCATGACTCCCGTTGACATCTCCGGTTCAAATTCTATACTATTTACAAATACATAGAATATATAAACGACACGCGGGTCGCATTCCTATACTATTTATACAAATAGACGGAATAAAAGAAACGGCGTGCAAGCCGCACCAATAAATAAATAAATAATATTACATCAATACAACACGCAGGCCGCCAAAAACCAAATTAATCAACCACCACAACACATAGGTCTAAGGGCATATCATGTTACCGAATCTAACCAAACGCAACAAAATGAAACATGGTGTGCCACACAAAACCATGATACAAATATATATCTATATTTTAGTTAAGATTGTCTAAAACATCAAAGGCATAAAAAACAATCCATGTACATATGCATTAGTGTACCAAACCAATTTTGAAACACATATTCATATATACATTTGTAAGTATATATTTGTGTACACTTCAAGCCAAGTTACAACAAATATATAAATATAAAAACTAAAATATTATGAGGACTACAAATATATCAATTTTAGTCCAACTAAAGTCTTTCCGAAAAACCATGACAAGAAAACAATTTTCTTACAAAAATATTTTTATACGGTTTTTCTAGACTTGTTAGTGAAAAGCCATGTTAGATATGACTCTGATACCACTGAAGGTATTTGTTTGGCACAATCAAGTAGCAATGGAAGCATAATATAGAACAAAATTTCAAAGCCAAGCAAACGAATACTTCCCATGGACCAAAATCTAAACATGAAATTGCAACTAAAGTAAAACAAGATAAGAAGAAATGGTTATACCTCAATGCAAAACACAAAGTAATCCCTACTTGTCAAGAAGCTAGAATTCAAACAAGAATTCCTCTAGTGTTGTCCACCCCAAGCACTCTTGATTCCCAAATGCTAGTAAGTTGGTGTAGATCACCAAGACAACAAACAATATGTGTATATCCTTCTTCTTGTGCACCAAAGATTGATCACCAAAGAGGAAATACAAGAAGAGAGAATAAGAGCATGAACCACACACTTAGACTACTCAAAAGTCTGTTCTAGAGCTCTCAAAACGGTAACCTTTTGTCTGCCAAAATAAATTGACATAAATCCCATTAAACATAGTGTTTAAGGCTGTTAATTCTTCTGTTACAGTGAACGTACATAGCCCGTGTTCATCAACACGGCCGTGTCGGCCCAAAGTCCACGGCCTCAAATGGGCCAAGACGGCCTGTGTCTAATAGGCTGAACACGGCCGTGTTGGCCCAAAGTACACGGCCTTGATTTGGACCAAAACGCCCCGTGCCTGTTGGGCTAGACACGGCCCGTGTCTTCTCCTGCCAAAACCTATTTTGGCCTTTTTCTCTCTTTTGTTTGATCGTGTTGCCAGAATCAATACTTGGTGTGTGACCCAATAGGCCTATACCTCATCAGTAGTGTTATTAACTCGTGCGTGTCAGTGGGCATATACCAACAACCTATTGCTCAGCTGATCATATAGATGCTCAGTTGATCAATAGTTGTACTAGGAAGACATAAGCTTATGTATTGATATGACCAGGTTGACCAAGAATGCTCAGCTGATCATTTAAATACATCAGTTTATGTAGGAGGATGACTTGTGTTTAGAAAGGCTTACTCAGCTGATGCTCTGTGCCTCAGCTTATCTAATATTCACTCAACTGATGGTAAGCTGATTAAGATCCTTGCTGATGGTGTAAACACTCAGTTGATAAATTTTCTTTACTCAGCTGATAGATGATTCTCCTCAGCTGATGGTCTTCTTCACTTGTTTTCTTCATCTGATATTCCTTAGCTGATGTCCTTTGGGTGATGCTTTTGAGTAGTGGGTCCTTATCAGCTCATGGTTCCATACTTAACATATTTTCTTGAATCTGATTCAAACAACACATGTTTGAATACTTTGTAAGTCATACTGAAAGTAGGGTTTGGTTATCATCAAGTTCTATGTTTTAAGATAGACATATTTGATTATTAGGGTGAAGTGATTATCTCCCCAACAGGCGTGCCTAGTGAGGTATAACCATGCCTAGTGCTTAGGCACAAGCCTAAGTCGGGCGTGACTTGGGTGCGCTCGTTAGATTGGCACGGGCGTGCCCTGTGAGGCACGGTCGTGCCTCACGCTATAACAACCTCTTTAATTGGTCTTACAAGGCTAATTTAAGTGTAGCTTAATGGCTATTTGTTACTAGTCACTTGATAACGTTTTTGGCAGTTAAATTGGTGAAAAGGCTTGTTCTTACACCTTGAACATGTCACTTGAATCTTCTTGATTCTTGGTAACAAAGCATATGAACCTGTAACTTCAAGTTGGTTCATATTTCTCTCAATATACACACTTGGAAGATAGATTGGTACATCAATCTCCAAGTTGATGTTAGACCTTGATAGTGCTTTTGGCGGCGTCCAAATATAGCTAGCACGTGGGAATCTTTATCGCTTGGTGTGGATACCGGTAAAGGAATACAACCTTGTATTCTCAAATCCATTCAAGCTCTATCAAGATAACAAGGAGAAGAACTTTTGAATGGTATAATTTCTACCCTTTATCCTTTCTTTTAGTTGCATTGTCATTGTCTAGAGTATGGTCCATTAGGTGGTGCGTTAGGGGCATAAAATTGTAAATCATTTTACTCGTTTTTCTTTCCGCTGCGTTTTCTAGATGCCACCAAAATCCAACAGTGGTATCAGAAATATCTCTAACATGACTTTGCACTTTTGGTCTGAAAAACCGGAGTTTTCTGTCAAAAATGGTTTTCTGGTGACCGGTCATGGCCGTACCTTTTGGGGTACGGGGCTGCCGGTGGCCGGGGCACGACCGTACCTGTGGGGGTACGGGCCGTGCCAGCAGTGTTGTTACCATATTAAAATGCTTAAATCAGTGTACTAGCACATGAGCGGGCACGCCCGTGCCCGTTGTGTCTTGGCCAGAATCTAGATTTTTGAAACAGGTTTTTTGGTGGTCTTAAAAATCCGGTTTTTGACCGCTTTGGACCAGTCTTGGATCTGGGTGTTTTATTGGCAATCTTGATCAAAATATAATTGACATGGTTTTGTGGCACACCATGGTTTTGCTTTGGTTGTGTTTGATTGTGGTTCGGTAATTTGATGCCCTTTAGAGCTATGTGTTGTGGTGGTTGGTGTATTTGGTTTTGGTGGTCTGCGTGCCGTATTGTTGTAATTTTATTATTATTATTTGGTGCGACTTGCATGCTGTTTATTTATTCCTTTGTATTAGTATTTGTAGCATTGGATGTGGCATGCACGCCATTTATTCTTCTATGTATTTGTAAAATAGTATAGAAGTTGATTTTATTTGTAATACACCAACGGGAGTGACGGCATTGATGTCCCGGCAACATGGAGTCCAGATCGCTTTTTGGAGATGCCGGCTTCAGTGGGAGCACACCCAACTGGGTACTTTGGATTTGGATTCCTTAGTTGACTTTGTTTTCCTCGTTTGGCTTACGGAGAAAACGCATAGGATTTGGGCATGTTACCGAACTATTGTGTATGCGTGGCTCTGATACCACTGTTGGGTTTTGGTGGCACCTAGAAAACGTAGCGGAAAGAAACGAGTATAAAAGAAATTTACAATTTTATGCCACCAACACACCACCCAATGGAGCAAGCTCTAGACAATGGCAATGCAACTAAAAAGACAAGAACAATAACAAGAAATATACCATGCAACTTCTCCAACCTCCTTGCTGATGATGATTGAAACGGAATGAACTTGAGAATACAAAAGGTGTATTCCTCTATCGGTATCCACACCAAGTCTCTTTGAATTCCATGTGCTAGTAGTGCTTGGACGCCACCAAGAACAACAACATGTAGAACTAACACCAATTTGAAGTTTGATGTGCCAATCTATCTTCCAATTGTGTATATTGAGAGAGTATATGAACTAACTTGAAGTTACAAGTTCATATGGTTTTTTCACATGTTTATATGTAAATCAACCATTTCCACTATGTGTTACTAACCTTATTAGTAGTTCTCATGTCACAAAAGCCAGCCAAAAACGTACTAATAAAGTTAGAATAAAGTGTACTAAATACCACATTCAATCTAGACTTAAAAGTATAATTAAATAGGTTGTTACTGTGTGAGGCACGGCCGTACCAAATAAAGCACGGCCGTGCCATCCCAAAAAAGCACGCCCCAAGTCACACATGTCTTGGGTCCGTACCCTGACCATAAGCATGGTCGTACCATCAAGAAGCACGGCCATGCTCGGCACACCACGGCTGTACCAACAAGAAGTACGGCCGTGCATAGCACCACCAAAACCATTTTTGGCGTTTTTCTCTCTCTCGTTCAAAGGTGTTGTCGGAATCAATACTTAGCGTGTGACCCAATAGGCCTATGCCTCATCGGCAGTGATACCAACTTGTGTGTGTTAGTGGGCATTTTCCAACAAACTCCCACTTACACATGACACACCTACGAAAGGTAGCACTGACATAGAGCGGCCTCTAGGAAGACATCTATGCCCCCAAGTTAGCATAGGGTATGTCACCCATGACAAGTACCAAACTGTAAAAGAATGGTCCTACAGATAAGTGATTGTTTTTTCCTTCGTTCACGATATCCATTATGAATGCAGGTCATGGAACACCGTCAAACCCAAAACATCCACGATTATGTTTCTCGATCTAGACTAACTGACGTACAATACAAGTTTCAAAATTGGTCCACTATCAATTCAACTTGAGCACGGCCATGCATTTTGATGTCACCAGTTCAGTCAAGGAGGGGCCAGGGATATCTCTCTATAGAGGAATGAATACCTTTGACTACATAGTTCCGTCATAACAACATTTTCTTGCCTGAAAAATCCCTTATAACAGCCAGTTACGAACTGCGTTAGAAAGCAATCTAAGCAAGACTATATCATTAATCAAGAAGCGCATGTATCTCCAGTAGAAGGACAAACAATTTTATCATCCTGATTTACTCGTGATCATGTCCATGAAGTAAACTTAGGTGCGGATCCTCCAATTACTTGATCACTATCAAGTACAGGCTAGTGTTGCATAAACATGTATTCAATAAGAAGTATATCATGGATACACAATATTTGGAACATAAGCGCTCCCACTAGCTCTGGCATACATCCAAGTTTAATCTTCCCTTTTCGAAAACTCAAACCTATGATTTTCTCATTAAAGTGAAGATTAAAACATTGCGATGTTTATTCAAGTCTACGAGGATACTTTCAATGTAAAAGACACTTTTAGGTTAGTGTTGGAAAACTCTTCCTCAAAATTCCCACGAAGGAATACGATCTTTACATTGCAGTGATAAACACATGTATCCGAGTAATCTTCAACATAACCACTAGGAAAATTTCCTTATGATACCATCCTCATGGTCAATCATAACGGAACATTTATCATTAGTTGGTATTTGAAGTTCAAGTCAATGAATAGACTTCTTGGGCTTATGGACATTACAAGGATCCTTATAATGTACAAGACTCTCGGAAAGTACTAAAATACTTTTCCTCAAAATTCCTATGAAGGAATAGGGTCTTTACATTTTACTACCACACTTTCATAGCCATAAGAAGGCGGTGATACACCATAAGTCATTCAAGTAAACTTCAATATAACCACCGGGAAAAATTTCTTTTATGATACCATCCTCATGGTTAATCATATCAGAACTCTTACCACCGGTCGGTATTTGAAGTTGTCTACACCTCAATCTATGTGCACATTTTTGGTTTATACCAAGGCATCGGATCAACCAAGTTCAATACTCGGATATCCAGCATGGATTTTATCCCATCCTCATTACCTCTCTCCTTCTAGTAGACTCTAGGCCCACTACGACTTCTGATAGTTAATGAATTTTCCTAATCCATCAATGAGTTATCTTCCTCTAGATATAAAACATATATCTATCCAACCTTATGACAACTCCTATCAGACATAGGAAGAGAAACGAATTATGCCAGGTACTCCAGCATCGCCATGCTGAGTTCCAATAATTACTGATTATATGCTAGTGCAAACATCAGGTTTTATCATTCAAGGCTCCGATTACCCCACTAGCTCCCATAGATATTAGGTTTCCACTCGATATTGAGCGGCAAAACTTGTCCTTAAAAGTTTGTGAAACAAATATCTCACGGTCTCAGCAGAACACCTAATGGAATAGCATCTTTAGTTCGCAGATTCTTCCACCTCAGGCCTACACATAGGCTGGACAATCTAGACTTTGAGATAGACAAACAATGACACTCTTTCTAGTCTTATCTCCTAAGATGCATGTTAAACCATCTTTGTTGATCTTATATATAGAACATTGCCCCCACATTTGAGCATCCCAACACTTTGGGTATGAATTTGCGATCAATCAAGACCTGAACATATCCAAGAATGTTTGGTTCTTTCTCTAAGCGACCCCATATGCCAATGTGTCATGAGAGAATAAAATTATGAGATAAATCTCATAATTCTTATGATGGTTACAAAATCCATAAATTAAGATACTTAACATCTTCACAAGATTCAAGCAACTTAACCTTTAAAGGTTTCAAACATACCCATTCCTACTACCACAACTGGTAAAGGTCACAAAGTGCATGTAGTTATCCCTATGGATTTGCTTGAACGAATCATTCTCACAAGTGTGAACAAAATTCAACAAGCTTTTAATCCTCTTACATTAACCGATAAAGATATACAAGTCATTTATCCTAATAAACAATTCTCGCATTCAACATTTGATCAACTATCAAATGCATCCATGCAAAATATTAAATATATAAAACCACCACGCATACAAAATAGTTCGGTAACATGCCCAAATCCTATGCGTTTTCCCCGTGAGTCATATGAGGAAAACAAAGTCAACTAAGGAATCCACAATCCAAAGTACCCAGTTGGGTGTGCTCCCATTGAAGCCGGCATCTCCAAAAGACAATACAGACTCCACGTTACCGAGACATCAACGCCGTGACTTCCGTTGGTGTATTACAAATAAAAAAAACTTCTATACTATTTACATAAATACATAGAAGAAGAAATGGCGCGCAGGCCACAAGCCTATGCTACTATTACTAGTACAAGGAATAAATAAACGGCATGCAAGCCACACCAAATAATAATAAAAATTACAACAATACGGCACGCAGGCCACTAAAAACCAAACAAACCAACCACCACAACACATAGGTCTAAAGGGCATCTACTTACCGAACCACAATCAAACACAACCAAAGCAAAACCATGGTGTGCCACAAAACCATGTCAATTATATTTTGATCAAGATTGCCAACAAAACACTAAAGGCACAAATGGCAATCCTTGTACATATGCATTAGTAATTTTAATACACCTTTAAAGTTACATATTCATATATACACCTATAAATATATATTTTAATACACTTCATGCCAATCCATACAAAACATATAAATTCTAGGAATCAAAATATAGTGGAAAAAACCAGAACTAAGACTAGTCCAAAACCAACAAATCCGGAATTTTACATATAATTTTAATTTCAAACTTACTGTTTCAGAAACAAAATCTGACCAAAAACCAGAAGGCACGGGCGTGCCTGCCTTTTGCCAGTGTACAGTTTAAACAGTTTTAATCATACAAACATTTTTCCGGCACGGCCCGTACCCTCACTGGTACGGCCGTGCCTCGGTCGACGGCACGCCCCGTACCCCAAGAGATACGGCCGTGCCCGGTCACCGGAGAACCAGATTTTGACAGAAAACTTAAAATTCCCGTTTTAATCCAAAAGTGCAAAGCAATGTTAGAGATGGCTCTGATACCACTGTTGGGTTTTGGTGGCACCTAGAAAACGTAGCGGAAAGAAACGAGTATAAAAGAAATTTACAATTTTATGCCACCAACACACCACCCAATGGAGCAAGCTCTAGACAATGGCAATGCAACTAAAAAGACAAGAACAATAACAAGAAATATACCATGCAACTTCTCCAACCTCCTTGCTGATGATGATTGAAACGGAATGAACTTGAGAATACAAAAGGTGTATTCCTCTATTGGTATCCACACCAAGTCTCTTTGAATTCCATGTGCTAGTAGTGCTTGGACGCCACCAAGAACAACAACATGTAGAACTAACACCAATTTGAAGTTTGATGTGCCAATCTATCTTCCAATTGTGTATATTGAGAGAGTATATGAACTAACTTGAAGTTACAAGTTCATATGGTTTTTTCACATGTTTATATGTAAATCAACCATTTCCACTATGTGTTACTAACCTTATTAGTAGTTCTCATGTCACAAAAGCCAGCCAAAAACGTACTAATAAAGTTAGAATAAAGTGTACTAAATACCACATTCAATCTACACTTAAAAAGTCTAATTAAATAGGTTGTTATTGTGTGAGACACGGCCGTACCAAATAAAGCATGACCGTGCTATCCCAAAAAAGAACGCCCAAAGTCACACATGTCTTAGGCCCGTACCCTGACCATAAGCACGACCGTACCATCAAAAAGCACGACCGTACCATCAAACCACGGCCGTACCAACAAGAAGTACGGCCGTGCGTAGCACCACCAAAACCATTTTTGGCGTTTTTCTCTCTCTCGTTCAAAGGTGTTGTCGGAATCAATACCTGGCGTGTGACCTAATAGGCCTATGCCTCATCAGCAGTGATACCAACTCGTGTGTGTTAGTAGGCATTTTCCAACAGAATTAACATCTAATATAAACATTGTATTATATTATAAGTGGATAAAAATTGGTTTTTATCACTTGATTTGTTAATTCGCGAAATGGGTTAAAATGTTTTAAAAAAATCCTATTTTTTAAAATGTAAATCACGCGCCATCCGTAAGACAACACCACCCGAATCTAGTGAAACTTGGATGATTGTCGAGCTTTAGCACGAGTCATGCCTAGTGGAACTGTGTGGTAGGTGAGTGTGGCAACTCGCAATATTGATTGTCGAGCTCAGCAGGAGCCAATTATTGGTCGAGAGTACCACCGTGTGTCTTGACGGGCAGTTTACAATTCTTTTTGTGACACTTAGATGGCGTCGAGCTCCAGCCGAGTTATTTAAGGGGATCAAGTTAGAATTGGTGCGAGACGGGATCAAACTTGATAATCCCTTAATTCTTCAAGTATCAAGCTAATCTTCAATTGCATGTGTAGAACTATGAGAGAATACTAATTACACCTTTACTAACACATAGTTCATATCATTGATTATGGCAATTGATACATGATTAGCCTTAATCATAGGCTTATATACTCCATGAGTATAATTACAATTAAGACCCTCTAGTTTGTAATTAATACAAACTTCACTCAAAATGTAATCTTCTATTCTATACAATTAATAAAACTAACAATCTCCCCCTTTGTGTAGAAATAGAAGATGTTATGTCTTTTTGGCATCTGACGCAAACTTTAACAATCTCCCCTTTTGAATCAGCAGATATTCTTTTTCGGTTAGTATTCTTTTGAAGCTTTGGGGAATCTTCAAACCTTTACTTGATCTCTTCAAACTCCTCTTTTGCATTGGTAACCTTAGGCTTTTCAACCTTTGGTTGTATTATCAATTTAACATGTAGTGGCTTTTAGCTTTTCCCAATCTTCAACCTATTCTTTCTAATCTTGAGCTCTCTTGTCTTAAAATAAGCTTTGCTTTTGCATGAAGAATATTTTGTTCTCTCCCCCTTGAATGTAGCTCTTGATCTTGTTTATCTTGACCATAATGTCTTGATCACACAATTATCTTTTCTTTTGAATCTCTTGATCTTTTTCAAATTTGATAGAGATCTCTTTTCTTCGCTCCCCCTTGACTTGACATATATTGATTTTTTCAAAATTAAACTTTTCGTTGTCTCCCTCTCAACACATGAAACTGGTCTTCTTTAGCTGCACAATTTTGATAAGCTTTAAGAATAGCATTGAGAATAAGAACTCATCATCATCTTCAACTCAGTAAGAATCAACTAATATTTTTCTTTCCTTCTTTCAAGATCAACTGAATTTCAATTTCTATAAACTTTCTCCCCCTTATGATGATCAGGATTCTTCATGAACATCATGCAATTGTAATTGACATTTAGTTTGATTTGTGCATGAATACTTCAACATTTATAGCTTAAAATCCTCCTCATGACATTCAGTTGACTTTAATAAATATGTATCTCTTTGACATTGGAACCACAATGACATTACAATGAAAGTATACGAGACAGTCTTTAGGTCACCATCTCAAAGTTCCCGTTGGGAAATGTTAACACCGAGATGACATAGATTGCTCGTTGACACAATAGTTTTTAAACTGTGTGACCTACGTTCAGTGTTGGAATAATGATAGCACTGGTAGGATTTCCATCTATCATCGTGTGTAGAGCAATCAAACGAGTACACAATAGAATAAAGTAGAGAGAATGTATGGAAACACCTTAAAGTGTGTCTTTTCTATTCAATAATATGTCAAAGGTTACATGCAAAGAAGGCTACAATACTATTTATACTAAGTACAATGTAAACTATAAAAACGCTAAATTATAACTAGACATTAAACACAAATCTAATTCTAACATTCTCCCCCTTGTTTAAGTCTAGCTTGTATTTCTTTGCCCCATCTTTCTCTGCCAATGTCTGATCATTTTTCTTTCATCGCGTTTGGCATCGAATAGTTTTATGACTTCAGTTAGTCTGACTCTGGGTGCTTGGTCAACTTCTTCCTTTAAGCTCATACTATATTCCAAGATTTTCAAGGTCCAAATCTTTAAAGATCCATCTGAATAGGCACTGACTTCTTTGAACCTTAAGAAGAATTTTTCTCTTTTACTGTTGAACAGAACAATCCCTTCATCTCCTTCAAACTCTTCATCATCACTCCAGACAACTTGGAACATCTTCAGTTGGTCTATTTTTGAATGCTTCGTGTTTGGCTTCAGCAAATTAATTTTGGATTTATCAGATTCGGCTTCCAACTGAAGGTCAGTGTATTTTGCTATTTGACATCGGTGTCTGATAAATTCCCTGAGCTTTTTATAACCAGCTGAATCCTCAACATTCTTTTCTAATTTCACTTCGAGCTCCTCTAGTAAAAAATTAATGTCACTAAGGTTTATGAATTTTAGGTCCATATGCCCAATTTTATAACTCTTCATATCTGACCTTGTGACGAGATAGCTGATCATTTCTTTGTATACGACTCTTTGAATTCCAACAAAATTAAGCTTTATGATATGGTGTTTCAATTTGATTTCCTCTTTCTTTGCAGTGTGTAAATTAAGAATCATCTTTGCTTTAGCATCTTCTGCATCTTTTGCACCCATCATATATACATTCAACATCTCTTCGATTTCACCTGTGTAGATGTCGACAAACTTTTCTTCTAGAAAGGCCACTGGAATATCTTGGTACCTCCAATTTCTGATGGTTTTCTTCAGGGCCTCCCTAGTTAGCACATAGCTTTTCTTAGCATTCGGTAAAGACCCAGTGTGAACCAGATCTATTTGAGCTGTTTTAGGGATATTCCATTCTGACTGTTTTGATATTTCACTAATTTGACTTTCTTTTAGCTGTTGTTTTCTGATGTCTGAAGGAGTGATTCTGAATTTCTTAGGAGATGGCGGAAATTGTTTTGTCACTTCTTTAAGCACTTGCATCACACTTTCCAAATTATATCTTTCAAGCCCTGATTCATCAACAATCTCTGAAGAAGGCTTTTCAACCTCTTGTTTGCTCAGCCCCAAGGCTAGAGTCAAATCCTCATCTTCTGCCTCAACCTCGGGCACATTTGATTAACTCAACCATTTCAGTCTACTTGCCCTTATATTTTTGTTTGAACGAATTTTCCACCAATCTGGCAGCAACTGCACCGATTCGCTGAGCAGTCGGGGCATCAAAATAGGTTTTTAAACGTTTCTCCCCCACAGGACAATCGGTGTCTAAGTCATCATCATCATGCCTAGGTCGTTTTGATGACCCGGCAGCAGCTTTACAAGTAGACTCCACCTCAGTTCTCAATAATGATAAGATATCTAAATCCTCTGTACTGCTATCACTTTTGCCAATCAATTTAACCATCAATAAACTCTTTAACTCATCCAATGACAAAGCATCTGTAACCTTATCCTTCATTTCCATTTCTTTCTTTTCTACTAAATCATCCAATTTCTTTTCAATTCTGGTCAGTCTGTCAAGTTGTAATCTTTGGATATCATCGATACGCACATATAAATGCTCAAGACAAGCATCAAAATTAGCCTTTGAAACGAATTCCTTAGCCGATTCAGATTCAGATGGTGTAACACCGGGATCACTTAGATTACCCGTTGAGGTTCCAGCACCTCCAGAAACAAATTCTGTAGATGAAGGACCACCCACTTTCACAGCTGGATTGACGTTGGCTGTGGTGGGATTTCCTACTAATCCTCGGATATGGCCTTTTAAGGCTTCACCTATAGTAGTTCCAGCTGGTCTATCACTAAATAAACCAGTTATTGCCTCAAGTGTATCCTTGTGTTTGGAAAGAAAATCAACAAATAGTTATCGATGTGCGTAGAAACGACAGGCATGGCTTGGAGAGGAATGCAACTTGTTTCAATAACAGTTTCCTCCAAATGAGGATCCGTTAGATTATGTGCTTGATCTCCGTGGATGAAACAATATCCTGTTGAGAGGATACTGAGTGGCTTGGAGGGGTTTGTGCATGTTCTGGTGGGAAGCCAGAGTCTTTTTCATTGCCAGGTATAAACCCGACAGTGGATGTGGTGTCCCGGCTAGAAATGGCTGGGGGAATCTCAGCACTCACATATTCTTTTCTCACACCACTCACTCCCTCACTTTGTTTTTGCCTCTCAGCATCTTCATCTACATTAAGCGCACTAATATCCTCATACATCAATTGCGTATCAACATCCTAAAAATCCATCATTTGGTCATATTCAGGTAAACTAGAATGCACTCTTTGACCATCAGGACCCAACTCCTCCTCAATCTGTTCAGGAAACATTTTCTCTATATGTTTTTGAAACGAATCAATTGTTGGAATCTGTCAACTGACACACGTAGGCCAGCATCACTGCCAATGAAGCGCGGGCCTATTGGGTCACACGCCAAGTTTCAATCTCGACAGCCTACTATAAGAAGAAAGAGTCAAAATGGTCAAATTCCAGTTGACCTAGGCTTCACGACCGTGAAGGATGCTCCACGGGTCGTGAAGCAGCTCGTGTCCACGAGTCCTGCCGTGGGCCGCATGGTTCGTGAAACCCTAGGGCTTCACGACCCTACACGGCCCGTGAAGGAGGTCATGAAGGCACAACCCTCACGATTCTTGCACAGTGCGGCACGGCTCGTGGAGGATTAATGGCCGGTCGTGGCGCATTTATCCTTCACAGCCCGTGAGAGCCCGTGAAGAAGTCGTGAAGGCAGAATTCTAAGTGACACTTGAATTTGGTTGGACCATTTTGTTGGTCCAATGAATGAGTGCCAATTAGCACAACTCTGGACCTTAAAGAACAGATGATATCTCTTTATAAGGGGCATTGTTTGTTCATTCAAGACTCTTGGTCCATTTTTGTGCAATACATATACTTGTGAGTTCTTCCATTGAGATAGAGAGCAAGATCAAGTGTTGCTGATTTGTGCACAAGTGTTTCAAGGCTGTTCTAGAAGAGATCCATCAAGTGTTGGTGGTGCTTCGGTTTGCTAGTACAAAGAGGTTGAAGGTTTCTTGGTGTGGACTTGCATTAGGGCTTGGAGCCTTTTGTTTCAAGCTTACATCCCAAATCCAGTTTGTTCCAGCCAAATATCAAAGTCTTCGAGGGTATGATTTGATCTCCTTCTTCTCTTTGTTCTTGTTTTTGGTTGCATGCATGTTCTTGCAAGTTTTCACCACCATTGGGAAATCATGGGATCATTTTGTGTGTTTTGTTGCTTCCGTTGCGTGCTTTGATCCCCATGGATTCCCAACAGTGGTATCAGAGCCATACTTGCAAGATGCATGCACCTTTGTGGCTTGAAAATCCATATTTTCGATTTTGGACTTTCTGTCCAGAAGGTCTTCACGGGTCGTGAAGGCCACATGACCAATCTCGTGGGGTGGTGGTTGTGAAAGGTTTTTAATTTGTTTCATGAGTCGTGGAGCGTGCTGCCTTCACGGTCCGTGAGGGCCCATGAAGAGCAGTAGCTCGTGAAGGCGTCGTGATCAGGCTGTTTTTGGCCTTTTTGAAAAAGAAAACTTGATATGGATTTTGGCACATGATTTTGGTGTTTCCAGAATCATTTTAGGCTGTTTAGCCTTGTAGTTTAAGCCCCATAATATCCTAATTCTTTTATATGTATGTATTGGGTGGTTTTGGCATAAAATGCACACATGCATACATGTAAATTGTGTATATATGAATATGGATTTCAAAGTGTTTGGAATCCTAATGCATATGTACAAGGTTTATTCTTGTGCCTTTAGTTTTGAATAAACTTAATTGGGATATTGTTTTGTGCATGGTTTGGTGTGGCACACCATGCTTTGTAGTTGTTTCATTTTTGTGAGCACCGGTTTGAGCCTAGACCTTGTGAGGTTGTTTGGTTGCTTTATTTGTTGTTCTTTCATTTGGTGGTTTGTACCATATTTGCTTTGTAATAATTTATTTAATCCAGTTTGTAATAATTTATTTATTTGTGGCTTGCACGCCAAAGTATTTATTCTTTGTAAATGTATATTAGCTTAGAATAGATTGTGTGGCTTGCATGCCATTTCTCTTTAAATTATGTAAGTAACGAGAAGAGAAGACCGGAGGCACCAACGGGAGTCTTGGGAGACGCCTTGGCTACCTCGGATCCGGAGACGCGGGATCGAGTGGGAGCACACCACGAAGTCTTGGATTGTTTGTCCTTAGTAGACTTAGTTCCTCGGTTGGCTCACCGGGGAACACTTAGGTTGGCTCAAATCGGTTTTGTATGCGTGGTTGTGTAGTTTTATTTATTTGTTTTTCTTGCGTAATTGTAGGATCTTCGCATGCTAGAAAATCTTTTGAAAATAATAAAACTATATAGTTTTCCTTAATTGGTTAACAAACCCCGCTCGCTCACATGATTAACAAACGAATATAAAGTGTTCATGTTCAATTGGTGAAAAATGCGTTTTGTCACTTATTTGTTAATCAAAACGAAAAGAGGTTTTTAATCGGAAAAACAAAAGTCCCGTTTTTCTTAAAAACGTAAATCAGACGCCATCCAAAAGATGACACCACCCGAATCTAATGAAGCATGAGACAATTGTCGAGCTTAGCACGAGTTGTTCCATGTGGACTTGTGTGGAAGGTACGTGTGGCGTCTTGAAATCTTTGGTTGTCGAGCTTAGCACGAGCCAATTATTGTCAAGGGCGTCATCATGTATCTTGTTGGACGATTTGCAATTCCAATTTAATACGCCTTGATAATTGTCGTGCCTATACCGAGTTATCAAAGCGGCTTATTGAGGAATTGGTGTGGGAAGGGATCAAACATGCCAAACCGGTGCTATGAGTACCGATGGATCCCGCAATTGCCTAAGAGTTGTAATCACGGATTGCAATTGGTAAAGCGTTTACCGGCCTAAATACCTTCACGAAGTGATCCGCGGTAAACCCGTCATGTAGTGAAGTTATGTTGGGTTCTTAGCCTTTGTTAAATTTAAGTGTTAAACTATTGGGTAATTATTTAACAAGGATTAAAACATGTCGAACTAACCTTTTTTGTGTGCTTTGCCTTCTTTTAGATGGCATCTACAAGCAACACCGCGACACACATTTCACTCCGTCCATTTTTGGAGAAAGAGAAACTCATAGGCGTAAACTTCATGGATTGTCTTAGGCAATTGAGAATTGTCTTGCGCCATGAAAGCAAGTTGTACGTCCTAGAGGAACCTCTTCCGGAGGCTCCTGCTACCACCGCTACGCGGGCCATTAAGGATGCTTATGAGAAGCACCTTAAAGACACCAATGAGGTGACTTGCCTCATGTTGACGACCATGAGTTCTGAGTTGCAAAGGCAATTCGAGGACGTTGGTGCGTTTGACATGATCTCGCAGCTAAAGGAAATGTTCCAGCAGCAAGCGAGGCAAGAACTCTACGAGTGTGTCAAGGCCTTTGTAGGGTGTCGGATGCAGGAGGGCGGGAATGTGAGCTCCTATGTGCTTCGAATGAAGGAATACGTGGACCAGCTCGAGAGGTTGGGCTTTCCTATGGGGAAAGAGTTGGCTACGGAGATTATCCTCCAATCTTTGCCTCAAGCATATGGTCCGTTCATTGTGAACTACCATATGCATAATATGGATAAGTCCTTGATGGAATTGCACGGCATGTTGAAGACCGCCGAGTCTAACATGGCCAAGGCAAAACCATCGACCTCCGCACCCGTCCTAGCCATCCATGAGGGTGGTGCTAAGAGGAAGCGGCCCGCTTCAAGCTCCAAGGGCAAGGGAAAGGGGAAGGCGAAGGTGGCAACACCCAAGCCCAAGCCACTCCCGGCGCCGGAGTCGAAGGGGAAGGAACCCGCTCCTATGGCCCCCTCACCGGAAGAGGCCACTTGCTTCTTCTGCGGGGAGAAGGGACACTACCGGCGTAGTTGCCCCAAGTACACGGAGGAGCTCAAGAGGCTTCGCGCCAAGGGACAAGGCGCCTCCGGTATGTATATGATTGAACTCCATAACACTTCTACTTCTAACGCTTGGGTCTTGGACACCGGGTGTGGTACTCACATAGTTAATAATGTGCAGGTACTAAGAAGAAGTAGGGACTTGGTTGATGGGGAGCTGGATCTCATCATGGGAAACAAGGTGGTTGTCCCGGTTGAGAAGATAGGGAGCGTGGACCTCGCCTTTCCATCCGGCTTATTTATTACTTTATTAAATGTATCTTATTCGCCCTGCGTGGCAAGAAATATTTTATCATTTTATGCACTTGTTGACGATGGATTTAACTTTAATTTCTCTAATGGAATTATTTCATGTTTTAAGAATGATTTATTTTATTTTAAAGCACATCCATGTCGTGGCATATATGAGACAAGCGTATGCTTGCAAAGTAATAGATCAATCATGAATGTTGGTTCTAGATCCAAATGTGATTTGGATAAGTTATCTTTACGGCATGGTCGTTTGGGCCACATAAACAAGAAACGCATCGCCAAGCTCCAAGCGGATGAGATCTTGGAATCATTTGACCATGGGTCGGGTGATGTATGCGAATCTTGCTTGTTGGGCAAAATGACCAAAGCACCCTTCATCGGCGTTTGTGAGAGGGGCAAAGACTTGTTGGATATCATTCACACGGATGTGTGTGGTCCGTTCAAGCATGTCACTAGGGATAACTCAAGGTACTTCGTAACCTTTACCGATGATTTTAGTAGGTATGGGTATGTCTACTTGGTGAGACAAAAGTCGGAAACCTTTGAGGTTTTCAAGACTTTCAAAAACGAAGTTGAGAACCAATTGGGTAAACGAATTAAGATGCTCAGGTCGGATCGTGGTGGTGAGTATCTAAGTTCGGAATTCCGTGACTATCTAAAAGATTGTGGAATTGTTTCGCAATTGACACCTCCTAGGACACCACAATTAAATGGTGTCGCCGAGAGGAGGAACCGGACATTATTGGATATGGTTCGGTGTATAATGAGTCGCACGGATGTACCCATTGTCTTTTGGGGCTATGCATTGGAAACGGCCGTTAGAATCCTTAACCTCGTACGAACTAAGAAGGTCAAGAAGACACCCTTTGAGATGTGGCATGGAAAGGTTCCATCGCTTTCATATCTAAAGGTTTGGGGTTGTCCTGCCTACGTGAGACGTGAGGTGAAGGACAAATTGGAACCCCGAGCCGAGAGGTGTTTGTTCATTGGATATCCTGCCGGGTCTATGGGATATTTGTTTTACAAACCGTCTGAGAAAAAGGTATTTGTTGCTCGGAGGGCCGTCTTCCTTGAAAGGGAGATTCTATCCAAAGACGCTAGTGGGAGAAAGGTAGATCTTGAAGAGATTCAAGATCCTTCCAATCACCAACCTGAAGTTGGCACTAGTTCACAAGATGATTCTTAGCATGGCGCTGCTGGAGAACCTGACACGGATCCTTTACCTCTAAGAAGATCCGGTAGGAGTCGCAACGAGCCTGAGAGATATGGGTTTCTCATGTTTGAGGGCTGCGACCTAGCGGTGGATCATGATGAACCATCATCTTATCGGAACGCCATGGTGGGCCCTGAGTCCGCTAGGTGGAAAGAGGCTATGGAGTCCGAGATTCTATCTATGTCGGACAACCAAGTCTAGGATTTGGTAGATCCGGTACCCGGGTGTAGACCCGTAGGGTGCAAGTGGGTCTTTAAGAAAAAGACCGGCATAGATGGAGAGGTAGACACCTTCAAAGCCCGACTGGTGGCTAAGGGTTTCACACAAACTCATGGTGTAGACTATGATGAAACCTTTTCCCCAGTGGCTATGTTGAAGTCTATCCGGATACTCATGGCAATTACCGCATTTCATGATTATGAGATTTGGCAAATGGATGTAAAAGCCGCGTTCCTTAATGGGACACTTAGCGAGGAGGTCTATATGACCCAACCCGAGGGTTTTGTACATGCCAAGCATCCGGATAAAGTCTGCAAGCTTAAGAAGTCCATTTATGGACTTAAGCAAGCATCGCGCAGTTGGAACCTGTGCTTCGATGAGAAAGTCAAAGAGTTTGGCTTTACGAAAAGCAAGGATGAGCCATGCGTATATGTCAGGGCTAGTGGGAGCATAGTTGTGTTCCTAGTCTTGTATGTCGATGACATACTCCTCATTGGAAATGATGTCCCGACCCTTCAAGGTGTAAAAACTTGGTTAGGGAATTGTTTTTCAATGAAGGATCTAGGAGATGCGACTTATATTCTCGGGATCAAAATCTATAGAGATAGATCCAAGAGTCTTATTGGGCTTAGCCAAAGTACATATGTTGACAATGTCCTAAAGTGGTTTAGGATGGAAGACTCCAAGAAGGGATTCATTCCAATGTCACATGGTTTGGTATTGAGTAAGACTCAATCCCCTAGTTCCCTAGAGGAACGGGAAGTAATGAAGCGAGTGCCATATGCTTCGGCTGTGGGCTCGATCATGTACGCCATGCTATGTACAAGGACTGATGTATCGTGTGCCTTGAGCATGACGAGTAGATATCAAGCCAACCCTGGCGAAGCTCATTGGACGGCGGTGAAGAGCATTCTCAAGTATCTTCGGAGGACTAAGGAGATGTTCATGGTGTACGGAGGTGAGGAAGAGCTTAGAGTAAAGGGTTACTCTGATGCAAGCTTCCAAACCGATAGCGATGACTGCCGATCACAATCGGGGTTTGTGTTCCTATTAAACGGCGGTGCTATATCCTGGAGGAGCTCCAAGCAAGACACCATGGCCGATTCCACTACCGACTCGGAATACATTGCAGCCAGTGAAGCTGCTAAGGAGGCCGTATGGATGAGAAAATTTCTGCTTGATCTGGGAGTAGTTCCGAGCATTAGCGACCCTGTTGAGAACTTCTGTGACAATGAGGGTGCCGTTGCTTTAGCAAAGGAACCAAGGTCTCATCGACGCACGAGGCATATTCCGCGGAAATATCATTTTATCCGGGACGTGGTCGAAAATGGAGACATCGTCATCAGCAAAGTACACACGGATAGCAATTTGGCGGATCCGTTCACTAAACCGTTGTCGCAAGCCAAGCACGATGCCCACACACGTGCTATTGGGATTAGATTTGCTAGTGACTTGGTTTGAGTTGTATATTGGTTATTGTATTCGATGTATTTACTATGTTGTTGGGAAAATTAAGCAATATTGTATTTTTGAATGTATTGATTATTAAATGGAGATTTAATAATACGCGTGTAGCGAATACTTTCTTTAAATCATTATAGTGTTCCAACTTTGCATGTTTTATCACTTCCTTGAATCTTTTACATTCTAAACTGTCCACGATCGGTCATTCTTCAAGGAAGGAAGTATGAACGAAGATCGAGGGAAATGATTGGTCATAGTGTTCAATAGGAATTGAATACAAGGGACGCAATATTTCGCCTATACTTGAAAAGAGTTTCAAGTGATTGGACGACCCACACCTGATCTTACTTCATGGTACATGCCAAGAGTAAATCAGTATGATAATATCTTTTATCCTTAGACCGGAGATGCATTTGTTTAACTATTTTGGTTTGCTTTATTCTGACTACTTTCAAACGTAGTCCGTAACTGGCTATTATAAAGGAGGTATTTGGGTAAAGTATTGCCATTGTATTGGAGGCAATGTAGTCGAAGGAATTTGTTCCTCTGTAAAGAGAGATATCCCTGGGCCCCTCGATGATTGGGCGCTGACACCAAAAGTGCATGGCCATGCTCGAGCTTGCAATGATTGTTGATCAGTTGCAACTCACCTTTTGGTCACCATTCATCTTGATCGAGAAACATAATCGTGAACGATCAGAGAATGACTTAGTACCATGTCTCGTGTTCACTTGGATATCGCGAACAATAAGATAAATGATCTCTTATCTGTAGGACCATGTCAAACTCTTTTAGTTTATCATGGTACTTGTCAGGGATGACATACCCCATGTTTAGTTGGGGGCAGGGATGCCTTGCTAGAGGCCGCTCCCTGTCTGTGGTGCCCATGGATACGGTGTGTCATGTGCAAGTGGGAGTTTGTTGGAATCTGCCCACTGACACACGTAGGCCAGCATCACTGCCAATGAAGCGCTGGCCTATTGGGTCACACGCCAAGTTTCAATCTCGACAGCCTACTATAAGAAGAAAGAGTCAAAATGGTCAAATTCCAGTTGACCTAGGCTTCACGACCATGAAGGATGCTCCATGGGTCATGAAGCAGCTCGTGTCCACGAGTCCTGTCATGGGCCGCGTGGTTCGTGAAACCCTAGGGCTTCACGACCCTACACGTCCCGTGAAGGAGGTCGTGAAGGCACAACCCTCACGATTCTTGCACAGCGCGGCACGGCTCGTGGACGATTAATGGCCGGTCATGGCGCATTTATCTTTCACGGCCCGTGAAGAAGTCGTGAAGGCAGAATTCTAAGTGACACTTGAATTTGGTTGGACCATTTTGTTGGTCCAATAAATGAGTGCCAATTAGCACGACTCTGGACTCTAAAGAACAGATGATATCTCTTTATAAGGGGCATTGTTTGTTCATTCAAGACTCTTGGTCCATTTTTGTGCAATACATATACTTGTGAGTTCTTCCATTGAGATAGAGAGCAAGATCAAGTGTTGCTGATTTGTGCACAAGTGTTTCAAGGCTGTTCCAGAAGAGATCTATCAAGTGTTGGTGGTGCTTCGGTTTGCTAGTACAAAGAGGTTGAAGGTTTCTTGGTGTGGACTTGCATTAGGGCTTGGAGCCTTTTGTTTCAAGCTTACATCCCAAATCCAGTTTGTTCCAGCCAAATATCAAATTCTTCGAGGGTATGATTTGATCTCCTTCTTCTCTTTGTTCTTGTTTTTGGTTGCATGCATGTTCTTGCAAGTTTTCACCACCATTGGGAAATCATGGGATCATTTTGTGTGTTTTGTTGCTTCCGTTGCGTGCTTTGATCCCCATGGATTCCCAACATCAATATCACTTACAGATGTGTCCAGAGAAACTCCCTATCTAAGCTCACTTACACCTTCACTTTCTTCTCCACCCCTCTCATTAATATTTTCTCTTTGCTCTCCCCTGTCACCTTCTCCCGTAGAAGACTGACTCCTAATTTAACTAGCGCTCGGGGATCCTAACATTCTTGGGGTAGGATCAACAGGCTCTTGTCGATCCATAAGAACAATGTTATTTACTCTCACATACTCCTGGACCACTTCACTTTTAAGATCCAACAAATGCACTAACTCAGCAGGCATCACGAACGGTTGAATATTAGGCACCGCCGGAATTTTGTATAGCTTTATCATCAACTGTATGTGCACTGCTGGCTCACCATCACGCCTTGAGATATCAGTATCTCTGTGCATCACCCGTTGAATTATCATTGATAGAAACCTTGGAAACGGTAAGAAATTTCGTCTTTTTCCAGGCATTACTTTCTCCCTCACCACCTTGGCTATCTCTACAAATACTAATTCTGCATAGTCAAAATGAAAATGCTTAGCCATTCCAACCAACACCTTCAATGCAAAGGCATTGGCACCATCTATTCCTTTTGTCACACTGGTCAAACATTGCATGATTATTGCATAAAGTGTTTGCCACTGAGGAACAAGTCCTGAACGTTTGAATTTCGACATGCCGGTCAATTCATCTCCCCTCCATCAGAGGTCCATTAAATGGGCTAGAATTTGTTTGTCGGTGGGGATGGGATCAAAGTCAGCTTTTGTTGGATAAGAGTTTGATTTGGGTAGTCTAAGGATTCTGCGGATGCTTTCAAGACCCATCTCAAATTCTACTTGTTCTATTTGGCCTGCGAGTACGGGAAGACCTTCTGCACTTTCGGTTAAAGATAAAGAACTCCATAATTGTTGTACGTACACCTCTAGAACATGAGGGAAGGATTCAGAAGGATTGAAGTGAATATGTGGTTCAAAGGGTGAGAAGTTATGAGTTCAGTGATTATCGGGTATTCAATTTTGGTTATATCTGGTAAGAAGTAGGCGTTATTAAGTTGGTTTGGAAGGTAATTGGCTAGAGGGTAAAGGGTATTTGAAGGAATTTGAGCCATCTGTGAAATAAAATAGTTAGTACAAATCTCAAAAGTTTGAAATTTTTTTGAAAATTCCTAAGTGTTGGCAAAAACCGACACTTAGAAATCCGGCATATATGATATAAAGGAAACCCGACACCCTTTTTGTTCCAAAATCTGACATATGTTAAAATCTGATAAAGAGTAACTTCCAAATCCTATAAGTTTCAAAATCCGACAGTCATGTTTTTCAAAATCCGATGAAGATGAAAAACTAACACTTACAATTTTCAAATTCCGATGGAATTGAAAAACCGACACTCATTAACTTCAAAATCCGGTAGTCATTTGAACTTGAAATCCGATGAATCAATTAATTAAAATCCGACAAGCCCAAAAACTTGAAATCTGACATTTTCAAAATCCGATGATATTGAAAATCCGGTATGACTTAAAATCCGACAAACACTTGGATTTAACATGAAATCCAACAACTTTGAAATCTTTTGAACTCCGTTTGTTATTAAATCCGACACTTCACAATGTGAACATTCGGATTTCTCAAAATCCGATTGAACATGAAATCCGATAAACTATCGGATTTACATGAAATCCGACAGTTCATGTTTATGAACACAGTTCATGTTTTGACAATCCAATTGATTCAAAATACTCAGTTCATTCATTTATCACTTACTAGTCAAAATGTTTGTGCAATTAACCCTAAACTAAGAACTCCTTTTGAGTCAAAAACACAAACAACCACTAAAACCCTTGTTCGTTTAGACCAAAAATTCTGATTAAACATTCGAAAAACCGACAGATTCAAAATCAAGAAATAATCAACCAAAGATCGACTATCTTGAAATCGACATACAACCCATTAATCTACAACTAAAACCGAGTCTAACAATGTTAAGCAACACACTTGATTTTTTAGATTTAAACATCGAGCGATTTGAGGGTTTTTTCAGAAAAAAATCGATTAAAATCTATTAAAATGTTGATGAAATTGCAAATGAAATATACCTTTAGATTTAGAAAGGTATTGCGAACAAGGATCTGCACTTTGTTTGCACAAACGAACACTTTGAAATTTTGATTTCTTGAACACTCAGATTCTTTGAAAGCTTTGAAAAACCGATAATGAACTCGGATTTTTCCTTTTATAAGAAAATCCGACCCATGAAATCCGAATGGGTAAAATCCGATCCACAAGGAATCCGAAACCCTCAAAAACCGATAAAACACTCGGTTTTGTCAAAATCCGATAAAAGTATCGGAATCCGACAAAAGTATCGGAATCCGACAACTTTAGCGGATTTTTAACATTTTTCATTAAAAATTTACTTTTTCAAATCATTCCATTCCCCCTAAACTTTACATTTCATCTTTAAAAACAATTCTTTGATTATGAAGATGAAATTTTCAAAAATTTGACAAATTTAATTCAAAAACAAAAATAAAACTCTCTCTCAAATCATGCACAAATGTACAACAATTTGAGATGAAGAAAAAAATATTTTTGAATTTTGTTTGTTTTGTAAATGTTTTTGATTTTTCATTTAATATATACAAAACCTGATATGTTTTCTCCCCCTACAAGTATGAACCCTCAGCGATTCATAACTTCTATTTGATTTGTCTGTCCTTTGACTGGATTTGACCTGCACAACTAGCACATACCATGTAAGATCAGTTGATTCAGAATGTTATGTTAAACTGTCAAATTCAATATTCCTAATCTTGACAATAAAGCATTAAAACGAGATTCGTCTAACGCTTTGGTGAAAATATCAGCAAGTTGATTATCTATTTGAACATATTTTAATTCAATTAAACCTTTTTCAGCATAGTCTTTTATAAAGTGATATCTGATGTCAATATGTTTCGTTTTAGAGTGATGTACCGGATTGCATGTAATGGCAATGGCACTTTGAGAATCACACATTAGAGGGATTTTGTTATATACCAGACCAAAGTCGGAAAGTTGAGTCCGAATCCAAAGGCATTGTGAACAGCAGCTAGCAGCAGCAATGTGCTCTGCTTCATCCGTTGAAGATGAAACACAATTATGCTTCTTGGACCCCAGCAGACCAGTCTGTCTCCCAAAAAGTGTGCACTCCCAGATGTGCTCTTTCGGTCTAGCATGCATCTGGCATAATCTGCATCAGAATAGGAAATTAGCTCAAACCCAGAATCCCTAGGATACCACAAACCTAGATCTTGGGTACCCTTAAGATATCTAAATATGCGTTTTACTGGCAGAAGATGAGATTCTTTAGGATTTGCTTGGAATCTGGCACAAAGGCATGTAGAATACATAATATCCGGCCTACTAGCTGTTAAATATATCAATGAACCTATCATCCCTCTATATGTTTTCAAATCTACTACTTTTCCTTCCGGATCAGCAAATAGTTTGGTTCGAGAAGCCATGGGTGTTGGTATTGATGAACAGTCAGTCATATCAAATCTCTTTAACAGATCATTGATATACTTAGCTTGATTTATAAAAATTCCATGGCTAAATTGTTTAATTTGCAATCCGAGGAAAAAATTAACTTCCCCCATCATGCTCATTTCAAATCTCTTTTTCATAGTGTTTGAAAATTCATTGCCATACTTAGGATTCGTAGAGCCAAATATTATGTCATCGACATATATTTGTACCAATACATAATCGTTTCCAATTTCCTTTTTAAACAATGTGGTGTCAGTTTTCCCTTTGACGTATCCTTCGTTTAGCAGATGTTCTGACAGCTCATCGTATCAAGCTCTCGGGGCTTGTTTTAAACCATATAGAGCTTTGTCCAGAATGTAGACGTCATTGGGTCTGTTAGGGTCTACGAAACCTTCAGGTTGACTGACATACACTTCCTCTTTCAGTTTGCCATTGAGGAAGGAAGTCTTCACATCCATTTGATACACCGTGAAGTTTCTCTAGGAAGCATAGGCTAGGAAAAGTTGAATTGCTTCTATCCTTGCTACAGGGGCAAAGGTCTCATCATAATCAATCCTTTCCTGTTGATTATACCCCTTAGCCACTTGCCTAGCTTTATTCCTAACCACCACACCATCAGAATTCTTTTTATTCTTAAACACCCACTTCGTTTCGACAATAGATTTGCCATCAGGTCACAGAACTAGTCTCCAGACTTTGAGTCGGTCAAACTGATTTAGCTCTTCTTGCATAGCTATAATCCAATCACGATCAGCTAGAGTTTCCGACACTCGTGTGGGTTTGACCATGCTTAGAAAGCTAGAGTGTTGACATATATTAGTTGTGGCAGATCTAGTTTCAACACCGGAGTCCAAACTTCCTATGATTTGTGTCTCTGGATGACTCTTCAGCCAAACAGGTTCGGGGGATTGAACCTGAATGAAGTCATTAAGATTTTGAAGATCGTTTGAATTAATATCTTTTGCTGCTTGATCATATCTTGGACTTTGTTTGGTTGCCGGGATATTTGTAGCTTCAAACTTTGAGTTATCAAAATTTGTAGTCTGTTGAGCTATAGATACACTAGGTGGCTCAGTTATTGACACAGACTCTTGCTGAATATCCTGCAAGACAATATATGTGTTATCATTCTTTTTAAAGAAATCAAACATAAAATCCATGCTTATATCTTCTGCATGTGTGAATGACTCATCTGTTTTGTTATTTGTAAAAAATGAATGTTTAGATGAGCTAGGTTTACTCGTTAAGGAATTTAAATTGACTAAATCTTCAAATGTAACATTCATGCTTTCAACAATCATGTTAGTTCTCCAATTCAGAATTCTAAAAGCCTTTTTATCCATTGAGTAACCTAGAAAGACTCCTTCGTCGGCTTTCGAATCAAACTTTGACAGTTTTTTGATTCATTTAACACAAAGCACCTATTACCAAATACATGAAAGTATTTGATATTAGGTACTACTCCATTACATAATTTGTATCGAGTTTTATTAAAGCGACGGTGTATTAAGGATCTGTTTTGGGTGTAGCAGGTAGTATTCACGGCTTCAGCCCAGTAGGATGGTGGTAGCTTTGAGTATTGTAACATTGTTCTGGCAGCTTCAACCAATGTTCTGTTTTTCCTTTCAACTACTCCATTCTACTCCGGAGTATATACTGCCAAGAACTGATGAGTAATTCCCTCAGAATCCAAGTAAGAATCTAATGTTCAATTTTTGAACTCTGTCCCATTGTCAGTTCGAATACTCTTCACCGGTTTTCCATTCTGAGGCTTGTGTTTCTTTAGAAATAGAATCACTTGTTGTGGTACCTCACTCTTGTGACTCACGAACCGGACCCAAGTGTACCGGTAATAATCATCCGCCATCACCAAAATATATCTCTTCGCGTTTCTGGACTGGACTTTCATTGGTCCGCAGAGGTCCATGTAGATCAGCTGTAAAGGTGCGGTAGTTAAAGATATCTGACTCACTTTATGTGGAACTCTCTTCATTTTTCCCGCTTCGCAGTCCTTACAGAGATGATCTTTCTCAAATTTGAGCTTCGGTAGACCTCTGACCAAATTACCATTCACCAGCTTGTTTATATTTTTGAAATTCAAATTTGACAACTTGCAATGCCATGACCAGTTTAGATCTGATGATGCTTTTGACAGCAGGCATACTGGTGCGCCGGAACCTTTCTCAGACAAGTCAATTGTATACAAATTTGAATTTCTGTTGCCACCCAAAATTTCTGCTCCATCTTTTGTTCTTAATGAACACAAGCTTTTCTTGAAAACGACCTCCATTCCTTTATCGTAGAATTGCCCTATGCTAAACAGATTGTGGCCTAAGCCTTCCACATAGGACACCTTTTCTATCTTCAAATTTCCTGTTTCTATTACCCCGTGGCCTAAGATCGGTGAAACTTGGTCATTCCCAAACTTTACATTTCATGTGTACTTTCTCACAAAGTGTTTGAGAAGACCTTTGTTCCCCGTCATATGTTTTGTGCAGCCCGAGTCCATGTATCAAAGATGATCTTTCTGCACATGGAAAAGAAACTAGTTTGATTTGTTGGGTTAGATGCTTCAGTTGTTTTAATAAGATTCAAACTTTCTTTGTTAACCTCTTTCTTTATTATCCATTTCTCAGTTAAAGGTTTTCTTTTATTCATTGACTGAGTAGATTTAAACAATGGTGAAAACTGCTTGGCTTTCTCAACATTCATGTTTTTCACTTTGCATGTGTTTGACAGATTTGTATTCATCATTTATTTTTGATTCTTCATTGAATTTGGTATAAACGATGAAATTGAAGTAGCTTTCTGTTGAACTTGTTTGAAAGATGTGAATTTGTTATGATTTGATGGAGTTAGTGTATGTTTTTTATTGTCATTCCTTATGTTCAGATGTTCTCTCCACTGTCTTGGCCGAACTGGTATCTTTCTATTAACATACCTTTTTAACAATCCAACTCTTTGATGTTTGTGAATCCATTGGTGAATAATGAATCCATTCTTGTTTACAAACCAAAACATAATTTTATCATCATTGGGATTCTTCCAGTTTCTGTTCGATTTTAATCCTCTTTTCATTCTACTTTGATGATACTCACATTTGAACTCACATTATCCTTCAGGACAGCCAACTCCAGCACAACACATTTTGTTATCAAGTATTTTTGCTTTTGGGCTTTCTGTTTTGACTTTGCAAGAAAAAAGTAACTCACAATTCTTATTGCAGTATGATTTATGGATGTTACAAAATGGTTTAACTTTGTTCTCGGAAACAGAATTGATTACATGTGCTTTCTTTTTCTCTTTTTCTTTCAGATCTTCCTTTGAAATCCACTTCATTGGTGCCTTTGTCGTTTCTCTATTCTTCACACCTTTGGTGTTTGACTTCTTCACGCTTTTGCTTGAAACTTCTTTCTTTTTGTCTGATATGATTTTATTTCAGAAAAAGAAGTTTTGTTAGAGACATGGATTTAACAGATTTTGAATCATGCACAGTTGTTGACTTTTTGATTTTTGGCATTTCAGGAATTTGCTTTGTTTTTGAAGATGATCCTTACTCTGTAACACTATTTGGATCACAAAATTGATTGCATTTATGTGACATGAACTCCCTACAAGCCTTTGGACATTGTGGATACACAATATCCAGATATTTATCCAATTCAGTTAGCAATTGATCAACCTTCTCTTCAAGCATTCTTCGTTCAATTCCATTTGAAATAAATTGTGGAATTAGTTATTGTGTAATATCAGAATTTTTAACATTTTCATCAGTTATTTCAATCTTTATTTCAGATGCAGCGGAATTTAGCTTCTTGTTAAGATTGAAGATTGTTTCTTTTAGGACACAATTTTCCACATCAAACTCTTGTAGTTCCACATCAAACTCTTGCAGTTCCATATGTGGAATATAAACTCTTTGTAACATCCGCAAACCCGGGCTAGTTGATTAGCGGGTTAGCGGCAGGTAATTTCGTATTCAAAAGTTCGTAAGTTGATTTTTTGATTAATTGAATCAATATCTGATTGAATTGATTGTATATGTTTATGAAATTGTAAGTTTGTGTTACCGGAGTAAAGGAAATAAAAAGAAAGAAAAGTTAAGTAGGAATGTTATGTATGTGTAAGTAAGTATGTATGTACGCATGTATGTGTTTGTAAATGGATGGTGCCACCTCCTGCTTGAATAAGTGAGTATGTATACGTGGGATTGATTTCACCAACACATAGTGAGTGTGAAAGTGTGTGTTTGTGTGTCAAAAACCTCTTGTTGAAGAAAGCTAGAAAAACAAGAAACTTGGATTTTCAAGAAGAAGATTTGGTGATTCATAATTCAAATAGAAGATTGGTATGTGTTCATATGATGTTATGGATTGTTATGATATGTTTATATGATGAAATACATGTTAGAATGAGGAATTACCATTGTTGGAGCTTAAAGCTCAAAACTTGATTTATGGGTTTTGTTGAATAATGAGTTTTAATTGGATTTGATGAGTTATATATGTTTGTTGTGATGTTATATGAAGTTTCCTACGTGTTGGAAGTGTTTTGGATGGAGAAAATGGAAGTTGGAAATGAAATGTTATGTGGAGTATGGCTGGAAATCCGACAGTTCAAGGAGGAAGAAAACAAAATCGCGACGCATCGCGACGCGACGCGTAGGGGTTGCGGCGCGACACCCCAAAATCCGGATCCTTTGAAATCCGATAGAAGCAAATCCGCAACCCTAGAATCCGGAACCCGGAAATCCGACACTCAAATCCGGAACCCAAATCCAAGTAGCGTCGCGGCGCGACGCATGGCTTGGTCGCAGCGCGACAGGCCAATTTTAAAGGATTTGTGTTTTTGCTTTGTATTTATATGGGATGTGATGAGTTATTGTTTATATGATTATTGTATGTTGTTTACAAGTTATATAGAGATATAAATATATATTGTGAATATATATTTATCAGAAATTGACTTCGGTTTGTTGTGTTCTCAGGAATTGCAAAGATTCAGTGATATTAGACAACTGAGCAGACGGGAACGTGGACTGAGGTGAGTGGAAGTGTACTCACGAGTGGTGATGTCGGTAACATTTGTGGTTACATGAATTGAGATATGCTTATGATATGAGTTGCCATGATAGACTGCTTAGTCTAAGTTGATATGATAGACTGTTTAGTCTAAGTTGACATGATAGACTGTTTAGTCTGAGATGCTTTGATAGACTGTTTAGTCTAAGATGCCATGCTAGACTGTTAAATCCAAGATGCCATGATGAACTGGTTAAGCTGAATTGCCAGCATGGGATGTGTCATTTGGTATGTGTTGACAGACTGTGTAAATGTGATTCGTTGATTGTTGCTTGTTGATTGGGATTGTTTGGATTGTTGCGTGGCCAGTGCACATGGTTAATTATGTGTGCACGTGGCGAGACCTTTACGCATGGTTAATTATATGCGTGCATGGTTGGGGGTCAGCTATCGCATGTTTTGGGCTGAGCGATCTGCTATTGGTTGCACAGTTCTAGACTTTCTATGCATTTGTTGCAGTAGAAGGGGCTTTAAATGTACCAAGTAGCAAATAGCTAACGGTAAACCTTTGCTTTGGCCCGCATCGGTTGTATGTTCTGCAAAACCGCCGTTACTTTAGTGATTGGATTGGAGATTGGATTGGTTTGTGATTGATTGTTTGATCTGTTGAGATCGGTATGCTTGTGCCATTGGTGATTGCTTGTGCTTGTTGTTTGAGGATGCTTGTTTGTAGCTTCCATTCACTTAGCTTTGTGCTAATTCCCCTCAGTTGATTGCTTTTTGCAGGTCTGGCTGTTTAGCTTTGTTTTTGGGGAAGGGAAATTTGACTAATACTCTGATATTATGTTTTGAGAAGAGACGAGCCACGTTTGTAAATATTTTGTAACACAACTTGACGTGATGTTTGTAAACAGTACTTTGTACTTTGTATTTGTTTAAATGAAATCAGTTAACGCTTTCGCAGCGGTTTAAAAAAAATGGCTTGAGAATTTACGGTGTTACAAGTTGGTATCAGAGCCTAGGTTTGGCGATGCAGGCACGGCTATAGTGTTGTATTCCCAAATCTTGGCTCGTGTTGGGTCAAAATTTCCTTGGGGGAATTAGAGTGAATTGGTGAAGCTGTTTGTTTGTTAGTATGTTATGTATTAACGGTTTATCTAATGAGATTGTGAGATGATGTGATTGTACAGATATGGCTGATAGAGATACCCCTGCTGATCCTCCTGTGACCCAAACGGTTGTTGAGACTTCAGTGATTGATACTGTGGATATGACTAATCGTGTGGGTACTTCAGGTTATGAACAGGAAAATGTTAGAGAGACATATATTCGTAAGTTAGAGGATGAACTTCGGGAACTTAGAGATGTAGTTCGTGATATTGGAAGAGAGAGGATTAATCCGAATATGTTATCACAGATACCAACAACTGTTGTTACCCAATCTACTACTTTACCGGTTATTGCTCCGTTTCCTCCGGTAACATAAGTGACGCAACCGTTATTTTTAAATCCTTCCACCTTACAGGGAGACTATCCTTTTGGATACCCGAGATTTAAACAACCTTCTTTGTACAAGCAATTTTTGGATTGTAAACCATCTAGATATCATGGAAGTACTGATCCAAACGAGGCTTTGAATTGGTTGCGAGAGATGGTAAGAACTCTTGATGCATGCAATTGTGAGGATGAATCCAGAGTTAAATTTGTGACTCGAATGCTTAAAGGTGATGCGATGGTATGGTGGGATTCATTAATTGGGCATTTTACTAGAAGCACAACAGGAAAGTATTACTTGGAATCAATTTCAAGAGAAGCTATGCGAGCGATATTATAGTTCATTTGAGATTGAGAAAATCAGAAAAGAGTTTATGGATTTGAAGATGATAAGAGACATGACAGTAGATGATTTAATTAAACAATTCAATGAGAGATTGCGATTTGTGAAACAGTGGGTGCCAGATGAGGCAACAAAGATACAACATTTTGTGGGAGCTCTGCTTCCAGAATATCGAAGTACTACCAGATAGGCAAGTACTTTATCACAAGCGTTTACTCTAGCCCAGACGGCTGAGGATGATGGAAAGGCAAGAGATAGAATGAATAGAGAGTGTATCTTGCAGCATAAATCAATGATTGAACGTGTTAGTGAACCACAAAGACAAAGTGGGCAGAAACAGAAGAATCGGAATAAGAAATCTAAGACAAGTGGATCTAAACAGAGTTCGTTGTGGTGCCGCCGGTGTAGATTTGTTCATACGGGGCCTTGCACACCACAGACTTTGCGTTGCATCCGATGTGGATTGTTTGGACATGAGATCAAGGAATGTGGTTTCTCTCGAGGTGTGTGTTGGAATTGTCAGAAAGAAGGTCATAATACGAATGAATGTACAAAGGCAAGGAAAATGGGGTCGGGTTCAGGAGTGGATGCAAGTGGGGGATCCTCGTCAGCTGTTGGACGAAAGAGAAAGAACCCTTCTGTGCCAGAGGGTAGAAATTTTGTTATGATGAATGATGGCGATGTTGATATCAACGACGATATGACGGGTACGTTTTAATGACTTTTATATTGGTATATGTATCTATTAACTTTAGAGTTAATTGTTGATGCTTGATGCCTATGTGTGCTAAGTGTATGTGTTTACTTCTGAAAGAGCATGATTCTTTAGAAGTAAAGAAAATTGATATTATGTTATCATGAAAGCAACTGGTACTATTGTCAGGAAATGATGTGATAGTGCATATGTGATATGTGAAATGTGAATTAAGTATGATATGCTAAGGAAATAATATTTTAGATTAGTTAAACTTGCATGTTATGCAGTGTGTTGTACGACTGTTCTGTAATTGGTATATGTTTAAGCATGTTGTGTTTGTATATGTATATATATGTGTGTTTGTGTTATGCGAAGATGAGGGGAAGAGAATAAATTGTTGAGGTTTGAAAGAAATTGGTGTTAACCAAGAGATGTTTTGATGAAGATATGATTGAGATTACGGACTTTTGATATTAAATCTGCTGGGTAAAGATAATTAATGATGATGAATGATGAATCTGAAGAGATTAGGGTATGTTGAGATATGGAAATTGTTGGATCAATGAATGATATTATGCTATGGGATTAAAGAGTGATTTATGTTTTATAGTAAAGATTTTGAGAAGAATGATTTAACCTATGACTTGAAGATTGTACATGATATGTTTGTATTGACTATGTGAAGAGTAATGATTGTAAAGAATGATATGTGTGATTGACATGAGTATTAAAAGAAGAAGCGAATGCTTATATACAGATGAATTGAATATATATGATAGAGACAGAGTTTAGAATGAATAGAAGAATGTGAATGAGAGATTGGACTATTATCTGGGAGGGGTAATTGTTAGTAGATCTGTGAAAATACGAGAGAGTTTATGATGATAACACTGGAGTTATGTGAACTGAAGTATACGCGACTTGATAAATGAAACTGAAATTGCCTTTACTGGAAATGGATGACATAATGATTGAAATACGAGAAAGAGATTGATTACTACAGATTGGATAAATCTGAAATGTACAGGATTGTTTGAGTAAAAGATGCAATGGATATCTAACTATAAGAAGTGATGAATATGAAAGAATTGACTAAATAACAGTGGTTATTTGTGAACCGAAGACATATGTGGTTTGAAGAATGATGTAATGGCATGAACATGTGGAATGAAGACTTGTGAACTTTATACATGAATTGCCTTTACTAGGAAAGTGCCTTTGCTTGGAATTGGAAACTTAATCTGATAGGACTTATGAAACTAGATTGCCAGTACACTTGGAAGGGCTAAATGATATAATGCCATACAGAGTATTTAATGGATGAATTACTAAAGGAATGAACATGATGTAGAAATTGTGTATAAGTAAAGGCAGAGTATTAAAGATTTATGAACTGTTGAGATGAGTTAATATACCAAAATGATGGAAGTAAGCTGCGATGAAGTTTATACGTGATTTACCGTACATAATGGAATCTGAATATGTATACGGGTAATTGCCAGTAAGACGGTATTGTTGAGCAGAATTGCGTATTGACAAGATAATTTGAGATATAAGAATGAGTGTGACAAGAAGTTACGATAGAGTTGGTGCCCGATTTATTATATGAGAAAGAATTTGGATATATCATGAGTGATTATTGATCAGATGATTCAAAGATATGATGATTTATATGTTGAGGCTGCTGATGAAAGATTGAGATGCAGCGAATAATTTCTAAATGATTTTATTACAAGAATTGAGACATGAAATGAACAGTATGACTGAATCCTTGTGGATAGTGCAGTAGAAGAGTTGTGCAGATATGTGTAAGTGAACTTGTGTTTTATTGGATTTTGATGTTTCGTGGAATTCATAAACAATTGATTAGATTGACAGGATGTGAATTTTATCAAGTGGATGTTAACATGTCAATTATGAGTGGTTATGTGAATATCGGAGTAATGTACCGACATGTTCGTTGAAAGTAAGAAGAAAGCGATATGTGAGTATTTTACATTGTTGGAGATCTACCCACTGACACACGTATGCCGGTATCACTGCTAATGAAGCGCGAGCCTATTGGGTCACACGCCAAGGATTGATCCCGACAGCTTTATGTGGATGGAGAAAGTCAAAGAATCAAAACAGTTTTGATTCGGGGCTTCACGACCGTGAAGGGTGCTCCACGGGTCGTGAAGCAGGCTGCCCTAACGATTGTTCGACGGCCGCCACGCGTCGTGACGCCTTTGGGCTTCACGACCCATGACGAGGTCGTGAAGGAGATGCCCTCACGAGTCTCGACCGGGCGGCACGGCTCGTGGAGTTCTAAGTCCCCTCGTGGCGCACTTAGGCTTCACGACCCGTGAGAGCCCGTGAGGGGTCGTGAAGAGGGTAGTTGCAGTGACAGTTGTGTTTTGTTGGACCATTTGATGATCCAATCAAAACCTATGCTTTATGGCCGGGTTTTAGAGGTTTGTTGCTGGTCATTGAGGCTGTTACACTCTATGGAGAACACAACAAGAACTTTCTCTCTACTACAACTCTCTCTTGGTATCATGTTAGAATGCTACACACACTAAGATGATCTTGAGTGTTCATGTGAGGCTTTCATGGTGCAAGAGGAGATCTACATGGGCTGTTCCAGATGGTGAAGTCATTCTAGGATGTTCATCTATGGCTCACTAGCATTAGAGGATCAAGCTTCTCTTGGTGTGGACTAGCAATGGAGGAGGAAGCCTTTTGTTTCCTCAATTTCATCCCACCTTTGAAGATCTCGATTTACAGTCATGGTAAGGAGATATATTCTTCCTCCTTCTTCTTGTTCTTTAGTTGCAATTTGCTTTGTAGTGTGTTCCACCATTGGAACTAGTTGTGGGCTTTGTGTGTGCTTTCATTTTATGTCTTGCATGCTACTTTTCTTGTTTGCTTCCGCTGCGTTTGTGCCCACCACAAGTTCCAACAGTGGTATCAGAGCCATCTCTACAAAGAAATTGCACTTTGATGGCTTGAAAACCGAAAATGGACATTCTGTCCAGAAGTGCTTCACGGGTCGTGAAGCCTACACTCGTGAAAGGTTTTGACTGTGTCGCTCGTGAAAGGTTTTGACTGTGTCAGAGTCGTGGAGCTCATGGGCTTCACGGGCCGTGAGGGCCCGTGAAGGCTTCTGGGCCATGAAGGTCTCGTGAACAGTGTTTTTATCCTTGTTTTAAAAAGAAATAAATTTTCGGTTTTAGCACCTTGTGATTCTGTTTTTCCAGAATCTGTCCTTGTTGTTTGGAATTCGAAAAGCCTCGTTTATGTGTCTTGATTCATATATTTATATGTATTGGGTTGTTTTGGCATAAAATGCACACATGCATATACTTATATTGTGTATATATGAATATGTGTTCTCAAAGTGTTTGGGATACTAATGCATATTGTCACACCCCGCTAAAGCGGAAACACGAGATGTCACAGCACAAGATATCATCGCACAAGGTAAATAGATAATAACCATTAGATTAAATTAACAAAATAAGTAGTTCGGATGAAACATAAATAAAAGTTACACAACCAAATAATATTTAAAGGACATTGTCTTGTACGATGCGTAAATAAAATAGATATTGTTTTCATAAAATGTGAAGATGAAGATGGAAATGCCACACATCATGCTTGTATGCATAAGGTACCTAACGACGATCACCTGAAAGCACGGGTAAAAGAAAAGGGTCAACTACTAGAGTTGGTGAGTTCATAGGTTTTTAATATATGCACAAAATATCTTTTAAATGAGAAAAGTATAAATAATTGGTGGAAGTTTTTGGATAAAATCCAAGTATGAAATAATGATAGAAGATGTGTTATATTGCCCAATATGATGCACATGGTAGTAATAGACTATGATGATTATTGCTTGAGCCATTATCCAACCTAGCCGACAACCAATTGCCCATGATAAACCTAACGCCTATATTAAATGACGTTAGTAGTGGTAAAGTACATCTATAGTTCGTCAACCATAAATGGGAGACGTCGGAATCTCCAAATAGCGCTACTTACAAATACCATCGGCTCACTAGCGGAGTTAAGGAATAATGTCCAACCAAAGGGCCTTACAATGATCACCCAAGCACATCAAAGAATAATACCATAAGTGCTCAAAATAATATTTGAAATAAATAAGAAGATAGGCAATAAACTTTTCATGAAACGTATACACATGCTTTCACCCCAAAATAATATGAAATACGGTAAAAAGGGGCTATGATACTCACTCGGTATGCAAAGGTGTTTTCTTGTAAGGATTTCTTGTTCCTACCGAAGCTCCTTTCCTAATATAAAAGGTATGTAGCTCTATTAGACTTATTTTATTTATTATTTTGTATTATTTATTTGTGGTTAACTTATTTATTTAAATAGTTAAAGGTTGTCTCTATTTTTCCATAAATCACAAGTGTTTACTGAAATTTTCAGTTCTTTGAGTTGAACTTTAAAAATTAAAAACTATAATTTAGGAGTCATATTAAGGCTTGATATTTTAATATAATCTTACTACATGTTTCTAGAATGTCCAGTAAAAATATAGGAATTTATAATCCATGTTTGGTATTTTTAATAATTAAAAGTGTATAGGATGTCCACTGATCAGTGTCTGGATGACATGTTGTTACTAAAACGTCTGTTTAGGGCTCATACGACCTCGTTTCTACATGATTCAAACTGGGAAATAACCACGACTCAAAGATTAAACTTTTAAAAAAAACTAGACGTATTTTGACCCAAGAATGAGTAAGTTACACGCGTTTAAAGTGTACCCTTCTAAATCTGCCAGATTTCCAGATTCAACATATGGGTATTTTTAAATATGTTTGAAGGATCAAACGTTCATGAAAATTAGTGAATCCAGGTTTAAATGAAAGGTAACACTTTAAACTAAGATTAGCAAAAAGAATCAACTGATTTTGATACCTAGAACTCCAGATATAACAAAAACAAGTGGGGAGTTCTAGCATCAGAATCTGCCAGAATGTTATTCTTTTTGCTTATGGGTCATAACTTTAATATGACATGTTTATATTCATGATTAATCATATTGTATGAGTATAAGCTTTGATAATCCATGTGTTCTTACAACAATGGTAGGATGATACACATTTTATGTGTTCCTTACAACATTTGTTGAGATGAAACACATGCATGATCAAAGTCTTATTTTCTTGATTTTTAGTTGATTAAGTTCCATACAACAATGGTAGGATGATGCACATTTCATGTGCTCCTTACAACATTGATAGGATGTTTATATTTACATGATTATAGATATATATAAAGGAAATAAGATGAACAACAAAGAAAATAAATAAAAGAAAGAAGAAAAGAAGAAAATAAGAAAGGTAGAAGAGTAGAGATGAGTGTTTTATGATCATCTTACCAACTCTTTTCTTTGATTTTGTGTTTGATCTTCAAGAGATGATCAAGACTTGGATATTCTTGGGAGATTTTTGTTGGTGAAAGAAGAAGAGAGAAAAGAGAAGAGATGGAGTGTGGTGGTGAAGGAAATGATGAAGAGTAGTAGGGGACTTATATAGAGCATGGGGGAGATCAAGTGGTGATTCTTGGGAATAGAAGGAGGCAAGAGAAAAGAGATGGGGGGTTTCTTTTATTTTTTTATTTTTTATAAATTATGTGTAATTAGTTTAAATAAATTTGTATAAATGGTGATTTTGTTTAAATCTTTTAATTAATAAAGTTTTAATTATTTTGATGAGTTTATATATATATATGTTTTATATTTTAACTTATTTATATTTATTATGATGTATTTAATTATTTTTATTGTTATTATTATTATTATTATTGTATATGATTTGTAATTCTTGACTTTTAATAATTCGATTTTTCGAGCTCGGGAAGGTTCTAACCATATAGGCGGGATTTCTACGAAATCTAATATTATTATGGATGTATTTAAGTCATAAATACTATTTTTAGTCATACTAGGCTTAAAATTGGAATTTCTAATGGCTAACCTCGGAAATTTGTTGCCGAATGTCACAGTCTCCCCTGATTAAAAGAATTTCGTCCCGAAATTTACTTTGTACTAACGTTATTAAAGAGGTGAGGATATTTATGTTTCATGTAGTCTTCGCGTTCCCATGTGTATTCGGGTCCGTACTTGATTTCCAATCGAACTTTTGTAATTTGAATCTTACTTTTTCTAAGCTGTTTGACCTTACGGTCAAGAATTTCAATTGGTTCATGTACGAAATTTAACCGATCATCTGAACATACTTTAGGGGTAGTACTAGAGTTTCATCAGCTAATAATTTATTTAGATTTGACACATGGTAGGTATCGTGTATGGCATTTAGTTCTTTTGGAAATTTAAGCATATACGACCCTCGCATAATTCTTCTAATTATATCAAATGGTCTAAAGAATCTGGGATATAGTTTTCCTCTTTTCCTAAAATGTGCTATTTTCTTCCACGGCAATACCTTTATAAGCACTTTTATCGCCCACTTGGAACTCTAAAGGCTTACGGAGATTATCAGCGTAAATTTTCTAATGATCTTTGGCAGTCTTAAGCCTATCGTTCATAATTGTATTCTTGTCGATGACCGCTTGCATGATATCAGGTCTAGTTAATTTCCTATCGCCAATTTCCAACAAATTAAGTGGGGATCTACACTTGCGCCCATACAAGACTTTATATGGTGCACACTGGATGCTAGTGTGACACCTATTATTCTAAGAAAACTTAACTAATAGTATATGTGAATCTCAAGTTCCACTAAAATTTATTACGCATGCACACAACATGTCTTCTAGTGTCTAAATCGTTCTCTCCGATTGCCCATCCGTTTGAGGGTGGTAGGTGCTGCTCAGGTTTACTTGCGTACCTAACGCCCTTTGTGACGATTGCCAAAATCGGGATGTGAACCGACTACCTCTATCGGATATTATTACAATTGGTACTGCGTGTCGGGCAACAACTTCGTCAATATAATTCTGAGCCAGTTTTCCACTTTGTAATCTTCCCGTATAGGGAGAAAAGGTGCCGATTTCGTGAGTCGATCTACTATAACCCAAATGGAATCGTACCCTTTTGCAGATCGGAGTAATTTAGATACGAAATCCATGCTTATATGTTCCCATTCCATTCTGGCTGTTGCAACAAACCGGATGGCTTCTGGTGTTCTGTCTTAACCCTTGCGCAAGTTAAACATTTCCCACGAACAAGGAGACGTCTTTCTTTTTTCTAGACCTACCAATAGTATTCCTTGAGAACATTTTGTCGGCTCCAGGGTGGATTGAATATTATAAGCCTCGTCTAAAATTGTTGATTAAAGGTTATTAAACTTAGCTATCCAATTCTTGTTTTCGAAGTGGTGCACTCCATCTGGCCTGTTTTGAATCATCGCTCCAAGTGATATAGGGTCTCGTTCTTCAAATTTCCCGTCTTTGATGCTTCTTTTTGAGCTTCAACTATTCTTTCATTTAGGCTTGTTTGAATGGTTGCTCCTAAAGCTTGTACCCTAGATGGATTCACTCTTTTGTTTCTTCATAGAGCATCAGCGACCATATTGGCCTTGCTAGTATGGTATTTGATATCACAATCGTAGTCACTAAGCCATTCTACTCATCTTCTACGCCTCATATCAAGCATTTTTGGATCAAGAATATGCTGAAGACTCTTGTGGTCTGTATAAATAGTTCGCTTAGTACTATAAAGGTAATATCTCCATTTTTTAAGGGCATATACTACGGCTCCTAACTCTAAGTTGTGGGTAGTAAATTTCTTCTCATGCACTTTGAATTGTCTCGAATCATATCAATGACTTTCTCTTTTTGCAACAACACACAACCCAATCCTTGGTGTGACGCATCGCAATATACCGCGAAGTTATATGTTCCTCCGGGTAACGCCAAAATTGGTGCATTGCTAACTTATTCTTAAGCGTAGAAAATGTTTTTTTTTCACCAAACAAACTTCTTATCCTCTTGAGTTAATGCCGCGAGTGGTTGCGCAAATTTTGAGAAATTTGCTATAAATAAATGTACTTAACCGAGAAATTTACAATTTCAGTCGGGATATATGGGGTTCCTATTTCTTTATGGCTTCGATCTTTGTTGGGTCAACATGAATTCCTATTAATTACGTGGCCTAGAAAACGTAATTCCCGGCATACAACTTCTGATCCTTAAGTAACTTTAAACTTCTGATCCTTAAGTAACTTTAGTATCAACCTTAAATGCTTTTCATGGTTGCTCTTTTGTCGCATGTAAATGAGTATATCATCAACAAACACAATCACAACTTATCTAAGTATAGTCTGCATACTCGGTTCATTACGTCCATGAAGACAATTGGTGCGTTTGTCAATCAAAAGGGCATAACTATAACGTGTTCTAAACGCGGTTTTGGGCACGTCCTCTTCACGGATTCTTAATTGATGATATCCAGATTGAATATCGATTTTAGAAAAATAGGTAGCACCTTGAAGTTGATCGAAAAGGTCATCGATTCGAGGAAGAGGGTATTGATTTTTGATGGTCAATATGTTGAGTTCCCTATAGTGTATGCACATTCGTAGCAATCCATCTTTCTTTTTGACGAATAGGACTACGGCTCCCCATGGTGAGGTACTTGGTCGAATAATTCCTTTGTCGAGTAGCTCTTGAAGATGTGCAGGCAATTTCCTACATTTCCAACGGGGCTAACCGATATGGTGCCTTTGCTACGAGCGCGGCTCCAGGGATCAATCCAAATTTGTCTTGTCTAACTGAGGGTTGTCTTGTCTAACTGAGGGTAATCCAAGTAATTCATCCGGAAACACCTTGGGAGAATCCCGAACGATTGGAAAATCGTGAATGTGCTTTTCCTAAACCTCCGTTTCTACAACGTGAGCGAAGAATGCGATATAGTCCTTTCTTAAATATTTTTGCATTTTCATGCATGATACCACCTTGACGTTCTTCCTAGTCTTTTTTCCTTATATGACAAGCGTTTCATCTTGTGATAGTGGAATCTGAATGATCTTTACAAAACAAAGTATTTCAGCTTGATTTTTGGATAGCCAATACATACCAACAACTACATCAAAGCTCCCTAATTTGATTGGTATGGTCTACGTTAAAGTTTTTTTCTAGCTAAGTTCAAGGTACACTTAGTGATTATATCTCTAGTCTTGACTTCTTGTCCATTAGCAAATTCCATGATATAGGCCTCTTTCAATATTTGAAATTTTAGATTGAGCTTTGGCCTAAAAACTAGTGGTACTAAGCTTCTATATATTCTAGAGTCAGATAGCATTGATGCATTATAATTGTTCAGAAGAAACATACTAGTAATCACATTCGGGTCTCTCCTTTGTACAAATTCTACTTAGCTAGGTTATGGTGATCCTAAGATATAAGGTCTAACAACTAACACTCCTGTTCAATCATATAGCAATGCATGTAGAATCAAACATTTCATAACGTGATTTAAGCAACATATGTTCAATCATATAGTTCCCAAAAGTACCAAAATGATTTCCTAAAAGACATCAAGTGATTAATGTTTAACAAATCATCAAAAAAAAACCACCAAATTTAATAATCGAAAGAAACTCCAAATCTTTCACTAATTCAATCTCCTTAAAAACAACCCTAGCGTACCATCATACTTACTAGCAATCTCACCATCACTATAACGAAATATCCTCCCAAGCACATATATAATTAAATCATCTACACGGCCCTCCTTGTTGCAATGGTAGTCCCCACAGCTCTTAACGCTTCACGGTGTTGCGACTCCGAGAGCATAGACAAAAAAATTTCATAGGACATGGTGCCGGTGGTCTAAACTAGTATGATGAATACTCAGTTCTAGTGATATGCTTTGTATCCACCTTCCCTCTTTAGGGGTCACCCTTAATGTCCTTACGATAGTTCCCGTTACTACTCAGGGTGCTTCTATGTGCTCCCTAAATCAGCAGTTCTCTCCCTCCTAATGAAAAGGTCACGATGTTACTCTCGTTGGTAAAGAGACTCTTTTCCTAGCCGTGAGCCTAACACATGCTTCACAGGAAGTTGGTGTTGATAATACACTAGGTCGTGAAACTCGGGGACTCTCCTACTAAGTTTCTATTCTAACCTCCATGGATAAAGAATATGTAATCTTAGTGCGTCAACCTAATGATGACATTACAGACTTCGATATATATAAAATTGGTTACTAAGTGTGCTAATATATGCAAGTACTTATGATATGCCATGCTTATGCACACACACAATAATCATGTTCTAGAAAGAAGATAAATAAAATTTGTTTCTAAGTATATTTTTATTATAACTAGCCTAAGTCTCATATTGTACATAGCTAAATTAGACATAGGTGATCAAGCTTTGTCTAATTGAGGTATAACAATGTGGTACTCAACTTAATTATATTATCAATACACTTGATGTATTTTAAACAAAATTATTTTAAAAATTATTTTTATATACCTTTGGTCATAGTTGTTGTTTTCCCCCCATAAGGAAAACAACATTCTCTATAACCTTAGGCTCTGATACCAAATCTGTCACACCCCGCTAAAGCGGAAACACGAGATGTCACAGCACAAGATATCATCGCACAAGGTAAATAGATAATAACCATTAGATTAAATTAACAAAATAAGTAGTTCGGATGAAACATAAATGAAAATGTTACACAACCAAATAATATTTAAAGGACATTGTCTTGTACGATGCGTAAATAAAATAGATATTGTTTTCATAAAATGTGAAGATGAAGATGGAAATGCCACACATCATGCTTGTATGCATAAGGTACCTAACGACGATCACCTGAAAGCACGGGTAAAAGAAAAGGGTCAACTACTAGAGTTGGTGAGTTCATAGGTTTTTAATATATGCACAAAATATCTTTTAAATGAGAAAAGTATAAATAATTGGTGGAAGTTTTTGGATAAAATCCAAGTATGAAATAATGATAGAAGATGTGTTATATTGCCCAATATGATGCACATGGTAGTAATAGACTATGATGATTATTGCTTGAGCCATTATCCAACCTAGCCGACAACCAATTGCCCATGATAAACCTAACGCCTATATTAAATGACGTTAGTAGTGGTAAAGTACATCTATAGTTCGTCAACCATAAATGGGAGACGTCGGAATCTCCAAATAGCGCTACTTACAAATACCATCGGCTCACTAGCGGAGTTAAGGAATAATGTCCAACCAAAGGGCCTTACAATGATCACCCAAGCACATCAAAGAATAATACCATAAGTGCTCAAAATAATATTTGAAATAAATAAGAAGATAGGCAATAAACTTTTCATGAAACGTATACACATGCTTTCACCCCAAAATAATATGAAATACGGTAAAAAGGGGCTATGATACTCACTCGGTATGCAAAGGTGTTTTCTTGTAAGGATTTCTTGTTCCTACCGAAGCTCCTTTCCTAATATAAAAGGTATGTAGCTCTATTAGACTTATTTTATTTATTATTTTGTATTATTTATTTGTGGTTAACTTATTTATTTAAATAGTTAAAGGTTGTCTCTATTTTTCCATAAATCACAAGTGTTTACTGAAATTTTCAGTTCTTTGAGTTGAACTTTAAAAATTAAAAACTATAATTTAGGAGTCATATTAAGGCTTGATATTTTAATATAATCTTACTACATGTTTCTAGAATGTCCAGTAAAAATATAGGAATTTATAATCCATGTTTGGTATTTTTAATAATTAAAAGTGTATAGGATGTCCACTGATCAGTGTCTGGATGACATGTTGTTACTAAAACGTCTGTTTAGGGCTCATACGACCTCGTTTCTACATGATTCAAACTGGGAAATAACCACGACTCAAAGATTAAACTTTTAAAAAAAACTAGACGTATTTTGACCCAAGAATGAGTAAGTTACACGCGTTTAAAGTGTACCCTTCTAAATCTGCCAGATTTCCAGATTCAACATATGGGTATTTTTAAATATGTTTGAAGGATCAAACGTTCATGAAAATTAGTGAATCCAGGTTTAAATGAAAGGTAACACTTTAAACTAAGATTAGCAAAAAGAATCAACTGATTTTGATACCTAGAACTCCAGATATAACAAAAACAAGTGGGGAGTTCTAGCATCAGAATCTGCCAGAATGTTATTCTTTTTGCTTATGGGTCATAACTTTAATATGACATGTTTATATTCATGATTAATCATATTGTATGAGTATAAGCTTTGATAATCCATGTGTTCTTACAACAATGGTAGGATGATACACATTTTATGTGTTCCTTACAACATTTGTTGAGATGAAACACATGCATGATCAAAGTCTTATTTTCTTGATTTTTAGTTGATTAAGTTCCATACAACAATGGTAGGATGATGCACATTTCATGTGCTCCTTACAACATTGATAGGATGTTTATATTTACATGATTATAGATATATATAAAGGAAATAAGATGAACAACAAAGAAAATAAATAAAAGAAAGAAGAAAAGAAGAAAATAAGAAAGGTAGAAGAGTAGAGATGAGTGTTTTATGATCATCTTACCAACTCTTTTCTTTGATTTTGTGTTTGATCTTCAAGAGATGATCAAGACTTGGATATTCTTGGGAGATTTTTGTTGGTGAAAGAAGAAGAGAGAAAAGAGAAGAGATGGAGTGTGGTGGTGAAGGAAATGATGAAGAGTAGTAGGGGACTTATATAGAGCATGGGGGAGATCAAGTGGTGATTCTTGGGAATAGAAGGAGGCAAGAGAAAAGAGATGGGGGGTTTCTTTTATTTTTTTATTTTTTATAAATTATGTGTAATTAGTTTAAATAAATTTGTATAAATGGTGATTTTGTTTAAATCTTTTAATTAATAAAGTTTTAATTATTTTGATGAGTTTATATATATATATGTTTTATATTTTAACTTATTTATATTTATTATGATGTATTTAATTATTTTTATTGTTATTATTATTATTATTATTGTATATGATTTGTAATTCTTGACTTTTAATAATTCGATTTTTCGAGCTCGGGAAGGTTCTAACCATATAGGCGGGATTTCTACGAAATCTAATATTATTATGGATGTATTTAAGTCATAAATACTATTTTTAGTCATACTAGGCTTAAAATTGGAATTTCTAATGGCTAACCTCGGAAATTTGTTGCCGAATGTCACAGTCTCCCCTGATTAAAAGAATTTCGTCCCGAAATTTACTTTGTACTAACGTTATTAAAGAGGTGAGGATATTTATGTTTCATGTAGTCTTCGCGTTCCCATGTGTATTCGGGTCCGTACTTGATTTCCAATCGAACTTTTGTAATTTGAATCTTACTTTTTCTAAGCTGTTTGACCTTACGGTCAAGAATTTCAATTGGTTCATGTACGAAATTTAACCGATCATCTGAACATACTTTAGGGGTAGTACTAGAGTTTCATCAGCTAATAATTTATTTAGATTTGACACATGGTAGGTATCGTGTATGGCATTTAGTTCTTTTGGAAATTTAAGCATATACGACCCTCGCATAATTCTTCTAATTATATCAAATGGTCTAAAGAATCTGGGATATAGTTTTCCTCTTTTCCTAAAATGTGCTATTTTCTTCCACGGCAATACCTTTATAAGCACTTTTATCGCCCACTTGGAACTCTAAAGGCTTACGGAGATTATCAGCGTAAATTTTCTAATGATCTTTGGCAGTCTTAAGCCTATCGTTCATAATTGTATTCTTGTCGATGACCGCTTGCATGATATCAGGTCTAGTTAATTTCCTATCGCCAATTTCCAACAAATTAAGTGGGGATCTACACTTGCGCCCATACAAGACTTTATATGGTGCACACTGGATGCTAGTGTGACACCTATTATTCTAAGAAAACTTAACTAATAGTATATGTGAATCTCAAGTTCCACTAAAATTTATTACGCATGCACACAACATGTCTTCTAGTGTCTAAATCGTTCTCTCCGATTGCCCATCCGTTTGAGGGTGGTAGGTGCTGCTCAGGTTTACTTGCGTACCTAACGCCCTTTGTGACGATTGCCAAAATCGGGATGTGAACCGACTACCTCTATCGGATATTATTACAATTGGTACTGCGTGTCGGGCAACAACTTCGTCAATATAATTCTGAGCCAGTTTTCCACTTTGTAATCTTCCCGTATAGGGAGAAAAGGTGCCGATTTCGTGAGTCGATCTACTATAACCCAAATGGAATCGTACCCTTTTGCAGATCGGAGTAATTTAGATACGAAATCCATGCTTATATGTTCCCATTCCATTCTGGCTGTTGCAACAAACCGGATGGCTTCTGGTGTTCTGTCTTAACCCTTGCGCAAGTTAAACATTTCCCACGAACAAGGAGACGTCTTTCTTTTTTCTAGACCTACCAATAGTATTCCTTGAGAACATTTTGTCGGCTCCAGGGTGGATTGAATATTATAAGCCTCGTCTAAAATTGTTGATTAAAGGTTATTAAACTTAGCTATCCAATTCTTGTTTTCGAAGTGGTGCACTCCATCTGGCCTGTTTTGAATCATCGCTCCAAGTGATATAGGGTCTCGTTCTTCAAATTTCCCGTCTTTGATGCTTCTTTTTGAGCTTCAACTATTCTTTCATTTAGGCTTGTTTGAATGGTTGCTCCTAAAGCTTGTACCCTAGATGGATTCACTCTTTTGTTTCTTCATAGAGCATCAGCGACCATATTGGCCTTGCTAGTATGGTATTTGATATCACAATCGTAGTCACTAAGCCATTCTACTCATCTTCTACGCCTCATATCAAGCATTTTTGGATCAAGAATATGCTGAAGACTCTTGTGGTCTGTATAAATAGTTCGCTTAGTACTATAAAGGTAATATCTCCATTTTTTAAGGGCATATACTACGGCTCCTAACTCTAAGTTGTGGGTAGTAAATTTCTTCTCATGCACTTTGAATTGTCTCGAATCATATCAATGACTTTCTCTTTTTGCAACAACACACAACCCAATCCTTGGTGTGACGCATCGCAATATACCGCGAAGTTATATGTTCCTCCGGGTAACGCCAAAATTGGTGCATTGCTAACTTATTCTTAAGCGTAGAAAATGTTTTTTTTTCACCAAACAAACTTCTTATCCTCTTGAGTTAATGCCGCGAGTGGTTGCGCAAATTTTGAGAAATTTGCTATAAATAAATGTACTTAACCGAGAAATTTACAATTTCAGTCGGGATATATGGGGTTCCTATTTCTTTATGGCTTCGATCTTTGTTGGGTCAACATGAATTCCTATTAATTACGTGGCCTAGAAAACGTAATTCCCGGCATACAACTTCTGATCCTTAAGTAACTTTAAACTTCTGATCCTTAAGTAACTTTAGTATCAACCTTAAATGCTTTTCATGGTTGCTCTTTTGTCGCATGTAAATGAGTATATCATCAACAAACACAATCACAACTTATCTAAGTATAGTCTGCATACTCGGTTCATTACGTCCATGAAGACAATTGGTGCGTTTGTCAATCAAAAGGGCATAACTATAACGTGTTCTAAACGCGGTTTTGGGCACGTCCTCTTCACGGATTCTTAATTGATGATATCCAGATTGAATATCGATTTTAGAAAAATAGGTAGCACCTTGAAGTTGATCGAAAAGGTCATCGATTCGAGGAAGAGGGTATTGATTTTTGATGGTCAATATGTTGAGTTCCCTATAGTGTATGCACATTCGTAGCAATCCATCTTTCTTTTTGACGAATAGGACTACGGCTCCCCATGGTGAGGTACTTGGTCGAATAATTCCTTTGTCGAGTAGCTCTTGAAGATGTGCAGGCAATTTCCTACATTTCCAACGGGGCTAACCGATATGGTGCCTTTGCTACGAGCGCGGCTCCAGGGATCAATCCAAATTTGTCTTGTCTAACTGAGGGTTGTCTTGTCTAACTGAGGGTAATCCAAGTAATTCATCCGGAAACACCTTGGGAGAATCCCGAACGATTGGAAAATCGTGAATGTGCTTTTCCTAAACCTCCGTTTCTACAACGTGAGCGAAGAATGCGATATAGTCCTTTCTTAAATATTTTTGCATTTTCATGCATGATACCACCTTGACGTTCTTCCTAGTCTTTTTTCCTTATATGACAAGCGTTTCATCTTGTGATAGTGGAATCTGAATGATCTTTACAAAACAAAGTATTTCAGCTTGATTTTTGGATAGCCAATACATACCAACAACTACATCAAAGCTCCCTAATTTGATTGGTATGGTCTACGTTAAAGTTTTTTTCTAGCTAAGTTCAAGGTACACTTAGTGATTATATCTCTAGTCTTGACTTCTTGTCCATTAGCAAATTCCATGATATAGGCCTCTTTCAATATTTGAAATTTTAGATTGAGCTTTGGCCTAAAAACTAGTGGTACTAAGCTTCTATATATTCTAGAGTCAGATAGCATTGATGCATTATAATTGTTCAGAAGAAACATACTAGTAATCACATTCGGGTCTCTCCTTTGTACAAATTCTACTTAGCTAGGTTATGGTGATCCTAAGATATAAGGTCTAACAACTAACACTCCTGTTCAATCATATAGCAATGCATGTAGAATCAAACATTTCATAACGTGATTTAAGCAACATATGTTCAATCATATAGTTCCCAAAAGTACCAAAATGATTTCCTAAAAGACATCAAGTGATTAATGTTTAACAAATCATCAAAAAAAAACCACCAAATTTAATAATCGAAAGAAACTCCAAATCTTTCACTAATTCAATCTCCTTAAAAACAACCCTAGCGTACCATCATACTTACTAGCAATCTCACCATCACTATAACGAAATATCCTCCCAAGCACATATATAATTAAATCATCTACACGGCCCTCCTTGTTGCAATGGTAGTCCCCACAGCTCTTAACGCTTCACGGTGTTGCGACTCCGAGAGCATAGACAAAAAAATTTCATAGGACATGGTGCCGGTGGTCTAAACTAGTATGATGAATACTCAGTTCTAGTGATATGCTTTGTATCCACCTTCCCTCTTTAGGGGTCACCCTTAATGTCCTTACGATAGTTCCCGTTACTACTCAGGGTGCTTCTATGTGCTCCCTAAATCAGCAGTTCTCTCCCTCCTAATGAAAAGGTCACGATGTTACTCTCGTTGGTAAAGAGACTCTTTTCCTAGCCGTGAGCCTAACACATGCTTCACAGGAAGTTGGTGTTGATAATACACTAGGTCGTGAAACTCGGGGACTCTCCTACTAAGTTTCTATTCTAACCTCCATGGATAAAGAATATGTAATCTTAGTGCGTCAACCTAATGATGACATTACAGACTTCGATATATATAAAATTGGTTACTAAGTGTGCTAATATATGCAAGTACTTATGATATGCCATGCTTATGCACACACACAATAATCATGTTCTAGAAAGAAGATAAATAAAATTTGTTTCTAAGTATATTTTTATTATAACTAGCCTAAGTCTCATATTGTACATAGCTAAATTAGACATAGGTGATCAAGCTTTGTCTAATTGAGGTATAACAATGTGGTACTCAACTTAATTATATTATCAATACACTTGATGTATTTTAAACAAAATTATTTTAAAAATTATTTTTATATACCTTTGGTCATAGTTGTTGTTTTCCCCCCATAAGGAAAACAACATTCTCTATAACCTTAGGCTCTGATACCAAATCTGTCACACCCCGCTAAAGCGGAAACACGAGATGTCACAGCACAAGATATCATCGCACAAGGTAAATAGATAATAACCATTAGATTAAATTAACAAAATAAGTAGTTCGGATGAAACATAAATGAAAATGTTACACAACCAAATAATATTTAAAGGACATTGTCTTGTACGATGCGTAAATAAAATAGATATTGTTTTCATAAAATGTGAAGATGAAGATGGAAATGCCACACATCATGCTTGTATGCATAAGGTACCTAACGACGATCACCTGAAAGCACGGGTAAAAGAAAAGGGTCAACTACTAGAGTTGGTGAGTTCATAGGTTTTTAATATATGCACAAAATATCTTTTAAATGAGAAAAGTATAAATAATTGGTGGAAGTTTTTGGATAAAATCCAAGTATGAAATAATGATAGAAGATGTGTTATATTGCCCAATATGATGCACATGGTAGTAATAGACTATGATGATTATTGCTTGAGCCATTATCCAACCTAGCCGACAACCAATTGCCCATGATAAACCTAACGCCTATATTAAATGACGTTAGTAGTGGTAAAGTACATCTATAGTTCGTCAACCATAAATGGGAGACGTCGGAATCTCCAAATAGCGCTACTTACAAATACCATCGGCTCACTAGCGGAGTTAAGGAATAATGTCCAACCAAAGGGCCTTACAATGATCACCCAAGCACATCAAAGAATAATACCATAAGTGCTCAAAATAATATTTGAAATAAATAAGAAGATAGGCAATAAACTTTTCATGAAACGTATACACATGCTTTCACCCCAAAATAATATGAAATACGGTAAAAAGGGGCTATGATACTCACTCGGTATGCAAAGGTGTTTTCTTGTAAGGATTTCTTGTTCCTACCGAAGCTCCTTTCCTAATATAAAAGGTATGTAGCTCTATTAGACTTATTTTATTTATTATTTTGTATTATTTATTTGTGGTTAACTTATTTATTTAAATAGTTAAAGGTTGTCTCTATTTTTCCATAAATCACAAGTGTTTACTGAAATTTTCAGTTCTTTGAGTTGAACTTTAAAAATTAAAAACTATAATTTAGGAGTCATATTAAGGCTTGATATTTTAATATAATCTTACTACATGTTTCTAGAATGTCCAGTAAAAATATAGGAATTTATAATCCATGTTTGGTATTTTTAATAATTAAAAGTGTATAGGATGTCCACTGATCAGTGTCTGGATGACATGTTGTTACTAAAACGTCTGTTTAGGGCTCATACGACCTCGTTTCTACATGATTCAAACTGGGAAATAACCACGACTCAAAGATTAAACTTTTAAAAAAAACTAGACGTATTTTGACCCAAGAATGAGTAAGTTACACGCGTTTAAAGTGTACCCTTCTAAATCTGCCAGATTTCCAGATTCAACATATGGGTATTTTTAAATATGTTTGAAGGATCAAACGTTCATGAAAATTAGTGAATCCAGGTTTAAATGAAAGGTAACACTTTAAACTAAGATTAGCAAAAAGAATCAACTGATTTTGATACCTAGAACTCCAGATATAACAAAAACAAGTGGGGAGTTCTAGCATCAGAATCTGCCAGAATGTTATTCTTTTTGCTTATGGGTCATAACTTTAATATGACATGTTTATATTCATGATTAATCATATTGTATGAGTATAAGCTTTGATAATCCATGTGTTCTTACAACAATGGTAGGATGATACACATTTTATGTGTTCCTTACAACATTTGTTGAGATGAAACACATGCATGATCAAAGTCTTATTTTCTTGATTTTTAGTTGATTAAGTTCCATACAACAATGGTAGGATGATGCACATTTCATGTGCTCCTTACAACATTGATAGGATGTTTATATTTACATGATTATAGATATATATAAAGGAAATAAGATGAACAACAAAGAAAATAAATAAAAGAAAGAAGAAAAGAAGAAAATAAGAAAGGTAGAAGAGTAGAGATGAGTGTTTTATGATCATCTTACCAACTCTTTTCTTTGATTTTGTGTTTGATCTTCAAGAGATGATCAAGACTTGGATATTCTTGGGAGATTTTTGTTGGTGAAAGAAGAAGAGAGAAAAGAGAAGAGATGGAGTGTGGTGGTGAAGGAAATGATGAAGAGTAGTAGGGGACTTATATAGAGCATGGGGGAGATCAAGTGGTGATTCTTGGGAATAGAAGGAGGCAAGAGAAAAGAGATGGGGGGTTTCTTTTATTTTTTTATTTTTTATAAATTATGTGTAATTAGTTTAAATAAATTTGTATAAATGGTGATTTTGTTTAAATCTTTTAATTAATAAAGTTTTAATTATTTTGATGAGTTTATATATATATATGTTTTATATTTTAACTTATTTATATTTATTATGATGTATTTAATTATTTTTATTGTTATTATTATTATTATTATTGTATATGATTTGTAATTCTTGACTTTTAATAATTCGATTTTTCGAGCTCGGGAAGGTTCTAACCATATAGGCGGGATTTCTACGAAATCTAATATTATTATGGATGTATTTAAGTCATAAATACTATTTTTAGTCATACTAGGCTTAAAATTGGAATTTCTAATGGCTAACCTCGGAAATTTGTTGCCGAATGTCACAGTCTCCCCTGATTAAAAGAATTTCGTCCCGAAATTTACTTTGTACTAACGTTATTAAAGAGGTGAGGATATTTATGTTTCATGTAGTCTTCGCGTTCCCATGTGTATTCGGGTCCGTACTTGATTTCCAATCGAACTTTTGTAATTTGAATCTTACTTTTTCTAAGCTGTTTGACCTTACGGTCAAGAATTTCAATTGGTTCATGTACGAAATTTAACCGATCATCTGAACATACTTTAGGGGTAGTACTAGAGTTTCATCAGCTAATAATTTATTTAGATTTGACACATGGTAGGTATCGTGTATGGCATTTAGTTCTTTTGGAAATTTAAGCATATACGACCCTCGCATAATTCTTCTAATTATATCAAATGGTCTAAAGAATCTGGGATATAGTTTTCCTCTTTTCCTAAAATGTGCTATTTTCTTCCACGGCAATACCTTTATAAGCACTTTTATCGCCCACTTGGAACTCTAAAGGCTTACGGAGATTATCAGCGTAAATTTTCTAATGATCTTTGGCAGTCTTAAGCCTATCGTTCATAATTGTATTCTTGTCGATGACCGCTTGCATGATATCAGGTCTAGTTAATTTCCTATCGCCAATTTCCAACAAATTAAGTGGGGATCTACACTTGCGCCCATACAAGACTTTATATGGTGCACACTGGATGCTAGTGTGACACCTATTATTCTAAGAAAACTTAACTAATAGTATATGTGAATCTCAAGTTCCACTAAAATTTATTACGCATGCACACAACATGTCTTCTAGTGTCTAAATCGTTCTCTCCGATTGCCCATCCGTTTGAGGGTGGTAGGTGCTGCTCAGGTTTACTTGCGTACCTAACGCCCTTTGTGACGATTGCCAAAATCGGGATGTGAACCGACTACCTCTATCGGATATTATTACAATTGGTACTGCGTGTCGGGCAACAACTTCGTCAATATAATTCTGAGCCAGTTTTCCACTTTGTAATCTTCCCGTATAGGGAGAAAAGGTGCCGATTTCGTGAGTCGATCTACTATAACCCAAATGGAATCGTACCCTTTTGCAGATCGGAGTAATTTAGATACGAAATCCATGCTTATATGTTCCCATTCCATTCTGGCTGTTGCAACAAACCGGATGGCTTCTGGTGTTCTGTCTTAACCCTTGCGCAAGTTAAACATTTCCCACGAACAAGGAGACGTCTTTCTTTTTTCTAGACCTACCAATAGTATTCCTTGAGAACATTTTGTCGGCTCCAGGGTGGATTGAATATTATAAGCCTCGTCTAAAATTGTTGATTAAAGGTTATTAAACTTAGCTATCCAATTCTTGTTTTCGAAGTGGTGCACTCCATCTGGCCTGTTTTGAATCATCGCTCCAAGTGATATAGGGTCTCGTTCTTCAAATTTCCCGTCTTTGATGCTTCTTTTTGAGCTTCAACTATTCTTTCATTTAGGCTTGTTTGAATGGTTGCTCCTAAAGCTTGTACCCTAGATGGATTCACTCTTTTGTTTCTTCATAGAGCATCAGCGACCATATTGGCCTTGCTAGTATGGTATTTGATATCACAATCGTAGTCACTAAGCCATTCTACTCATCTTCTACGCCTCATATCAAGCATTTTTGGATCAAGAATATGCTGAAGACTCTTGTGGTCTGTATAAATAGTTCGCTTAGTACTATAAAGGTAATATCTCCATTTTTTAAGGGCATATACTACGGCTCCTAACTCTAAGTTGTGGGTAGTAAATTTCTTCTCATGCACTTTGAATTGTCTCGAATCATATCAATGACTTTCTCTTTTTGCAACAACACACAACCCAATCCTTGGTGTGACGCATCGCAATATACCGCGAAGTTATATGTTCCTCCGGGTAACGCCAAAATTGGTGCATTGCTAACTTATTCTTAAGCGTAGAAAATGTTTTTTTTTCACCAAACAAACTTCTTATCCTCTTGAGTTAATGCCGCGAGTGGTTGCGCAAATTTTGAGAAATTTGCTATAAATAAATGTACTTAACCGAGAAATTTACAATTTCAGTCGGGATATATGGGGTTCCTATTTCTTTATGGCTTCGATCTTTGTTGGGTCAACATGAATTCCTATTAATTACGTGGCCTAGAAAACGTAATTCCCGGCATACAACTTCTGATCCTTAAGTAACTTTAAACTTCTGATCCTTAAGTAACTTTAGTATCAACCTTAAATGCTTTTCATGGTTGCTCTTTTGTCGCATGTAAATGAGTATATCATCAACAAACACAATCACAACTTATCTAAGTATAGTTTGCATACTCGGTTCATTACGTCCATGAAGACAATTGGTGCGTTTGTCAATCAAAAGGGCATAACTATAACGTGTTCTAAACGCGGTTTTGGGCACGTCCTCTTCACGGATTCTTAATTGATGATATCCAGATTGAATATCGATTTTAGAAAAATAGGTAGCACCTTGAAGTTGATCGAAAAGGTCATCGATTCGAGGAAGAGGGTATTGATTTTTGATGGTCAATATGTTGAGTTCCCTATAGTGTATGCACATTCGTAGCAATCCATCTTTCTTTTTGACGAATAGGACTACGGCTCCCCATGGTGAGGTACTTGGTCGAATAATTCCTTTGTCGAGTAGCTCTTGAAGATGTGCAGGCAATTTCCTACATTTCCAACGGGGCTAACCGATATGGTGCCTTTGCTACGAGCGCGGCTCCAGGGATCAATCCAAATTTGTCTTGTCTAACTGAGGGTTGTCTTGTCTAACTGAGGGTAATCCAAGTAATTCATCCGGAAACACCTTGGGAGAATCCCGAACGATTGGAAAATCGTGAATGTGCTTTTCCTAAACCTCCGTTTCTACAACGTGAGCGAAGAATGCGATATAGTCCTTTCTTAAATATTTTTGCATTTTCATGCATGATACCACCTTGACGTTCTTCCTAGTCTTTTTTCCTTATATGACAAGCGTTTCATCTTGTGATAGTGGAATCTGAATGATCTTTACAAAACAAAGTATTTCAGCTTGATTTTTGGATAGCCAATACATACCAACAACTACATCAAAGCTCCCTAATTTGATTGGTATGGTCTACGTTAAAGTTTTTTTCTAGCTAAGTTCAAGGTACACTTAGTGATTATATCTCTAGTCTTGACTTCTTGTCCATTAGCAAATTCCATGATATAGGCCTCTTTCAATATTTGAAATTTTAGATTGAGCTTTGGCCTAAAAACTAGTGGTACTAAGCTTCTATATATTCTAGAGTCAGATAGCATTGATGCATTATAATTGTTCAGAAGAAACATACTAGTAATCACATTCGGGTCTCTCCTTTGTACAAATTCTACTTAGCTAGGTTATGGTGATCCTAAGATATAAGGTCTAACAACTAACACTCCTGTTCAATCATATAGCAATGCATGTAGAATCAAACATTTCATAACGTGATTTAAGCAACATATGTTCAATCATATAGTTCCCAAAAGTACCAAAATGATTTCCTAAAAGACATCAAGTGATTAATGTTTAACAAATCATCAAAAAAAAACCACCAAATTTAATAATCGAAAGAAACTCCAAATCTTTCACTAATTCAATCTCCTTAAAAACAACCCTAGCGTACCATCATACTTACTAGCAATCTCACCATCACTATAACGAAATATCCTCCCAAGCACATATATAATTAAATCATCTACACGGCCCTCCTTGTTGCAATGGTAGTCCCCACAGCTCTTAACGCTTCACGGTGTTGCGACTCCGAGAGCATAGACAAAAAAATTTCATAGGACATGGTGCCGGTGGTCTAAACTAGTATGATGAATACTCAGTTCTAGTGATATGCTTTGTATCCACCTTCCCTCTTTAGGGGTCACCCTTAATGTCCTTACGATAGTTCCCGTTACTACTCAGGGTGCTTCTATGTGCTCCCTAAATCAGCAGTTCTCTCCCTCCTAATGAAAAGGTCACGATGTTACTCTCGTTGGTAAAGAGACTCTTTTCCTAGCCGTGAGCCTAACACATGCTTCACAGGAAGTTGGTGTTGATAATACACTAGGTCGTGAAACTCGGGGACTCTCCTACTAAGTTTCTATTCTAACCTCCATGGATAAAGAATATGTAATCTTAGTGCGTCAACCTAATGATGACATTACAGACTTCGATATATATAAAATTGGTTACTAAGTGTGCTAATATATGCAAGTACTTATGATATGCCATGCTTATGCACACACACAATAATCATGTTCTAGAAAGAAGATAAATAAAATTTGTTTCTAAGTATATTTTTATTATAACTAGCCTAAGTCTCATATTGTACATAGCTAAATTAGACATAGGTGATCAAGCTTTGTCTAATTGAGGTATAACAATGTGGTACTCAACTTAATTATATTATCAATACACTTGATGTATTTTAAACAAAATTATTTTAAAAATTATTTTTATATACCTTTGGTCATAGTTGTTGTTTTCCCCCCATAAGGAAAACAACATTCTCTATAACCTTAGGCTCTGATACCAAATCTGTCACACCCCGCTAAAGCGGAAACACGAGATGTCACAGCACAAGATATCATCGCACAAGGTAAATAGATAATAACCATTAGATTAAATTAACAAAATAAGTAGTTCGGATGAAACATAAATGAAAATGTTACACAACCAAATAATATTTAAAGGACATTGTCTTGTACGATGCGTAAATAAAATAGATATTGTTTTCATAAAATGTGAAGATGAAGATGGAAATGCCACACATCATGCTTGTATGCATAAGGTACCTAACGACGATCACCTGAAAGCACGGGTAAAAGAAAAGGGTCAACTACTAGAGTTGGTGAGTTCATAGGTTTTTAATATATGCACAAAATATCTTTTAAATGAGAAAAGTATAAATAATTGGTGGAAGTTTTTGGATAAAATCCAAGTATGAAATAATGATAGAAGATGTGTTATATTGCCCAATATGATGCACATGGTAGTAATAGACTATGATGATTATTGCTTGAGCCATTATCCAACCTAGCCGACAACCAATTGCCCATGATAAACCTAACGCCTATATTAAATGACGTTAGTAGTGGTAAAGTACATCTATAGTTCGTCAACCATAAATGGGAGACGTCGGAATCTCCAAATAGCGCTACTTACAAATACCATCGGCTCACTAGCGGAGTTAAGGAATAATGTCCAACCAAAGGGCCTTACAATGATCACCCAAGCACATCAAAGAATAATACCATAAGTGCTCAAAATAATATTTGAAATAAATAAGAAGATAGGCAATAAACTTTTCATGAAACGTATACACATGCTTTCACCCCAAAATAATATGAAATACGGTAAAAAGGGGCTATGATACTCACTCGGTATGCAAAGGTGTTTTCTTGTAAGGATTTCTTGTTCCTACCGAAGCTCCTTTCCTAATATAAAAGGTATGTAGCTCTATTAGACTTATTTTATTTATTATTTTGTATTATTTATTTGTGGTTAACTTATTTATTTAAATAGTTAAAGGTTGTCTCTATTTTTCCATAAATCACAAGTGTTTACTGAAATTTTCAGTTCTTTGAGTTGAACTTTAAAAATTAAAAACTATAATTTAGGAGTCATATTAAGGCTTGATATTTTAATATAATCTTACTACATGTTTCTAGAATGTCCAGTAAAAATATAGGAATTTATAATCCATGTTTGGTATTTTTAATAATTAAAAGTGTATAGGATGTCCACTGATCAGTGTCTGGATGACATGTTGTTACTAAAACGTCTGTTTAGGGCTCATACGACCTCGTTTCTACATGATTCAAACTGGGAAATAACCACGACTCAAAGATTAAACTTTTAAAAAAAACTAGACGTATTTTGACCCAAGAATGAGTAAGTTACACGCGTTTAAAGTGTACCCTTCTAAATCTGCCAGATTTCCAGATTCAACATATGGGTATTTTTAAATATGTTTGAAGGATCAAACGTTCATGAAAATTAGTGAATCCAGGTTTAAATGAAAGGTAACACTTTAAACTAAGATTAGCAAAAAGAATCAACTGATTTTGATACCTAGAACTCCAGATATAACAAAAACAAGTGGGGAGTTCTAGCATCAGAATCTGCCAGAATGTTATTCTTTTTGCTTATGGGTCATAACTTTAATATGACATGTTTATATTCATGATTAATCATATTGTATGAGTATAAGCTTTGATAATCCATGTGTTCTTACAACAATGGTAGGATGATACACATTTTATGTGTTCCTTACAACATTTGTTGAGATGAAACACATGCATGATCAAAGTCTTATTTTCTTGATTTTTAGTTGATTAAGTTCCATACAACAATGGTAGGATGATGCACATTTCATGTGCTCCTTACAACATTGATAGGATGTTTATATTTACATGATTATAGATATATATAAAGGAAATAAGATGAACAACAAAGAAAATAAATAAAAGAAAGAAGAAAAGAAGAAAATAAGAAAGGTAGAAGAGTAGAGATGAGTGTTTTATGATCATCTTACCAACTCTTTTCTTTGATTTTGTGTTTAATCTTCAAGAGATGATCAAGACTTGGATATTCTTGGGAGATTTTTGTTGGTGAAAGAAGAAGAGAGAAAAGAGAAGAGATGGAGTGTGGTGGTGAAGGAAATGATGAAGAGTAGTAGGGGACTTATATAGAGCATGGGGGAGATCAAGTGGTGATTCTTGGGAATAGAAGGAGGCAAGAGAAAAGAGATGGGGGGTTTCTTTTATTTTTTTATTTTTTATAAATTATGTGTAATTAGTTTAAATAAATTTGTATAAATGGTGATTTTGTTTAAATCTTTTAATTAATAAAGTTTTAATTATTTTGATGAGTTTATATATATATATGTTTTATATTTTAACTTATTTATATTTATTATGATGTATTTAATTATTTTTATTGTTATTATTATTATTATTATTGTATATGATTTGTAATTCTTGACTTTTAATAATTCGATTTTTCGAGCTCGGGAAGGTTCTAACCATATAGGCGGGATTTCTACGAAATCTAATATTATTATGGATGTATTTAAGTCATAAATACTATTTTTAGTCATACTAGGCTTAAAATTGGAATTTCTAATGGCTAACCTCGGAAATTTGTTGCCGAATGTCACACATATGTACAAGGATTGTTCCTTTTGTGCCTTGAGTGCTTTGCTTGTTTGAACAATCTTAATTGAGATACATTTTGCATGGTTTTGTTGTGGCACACCATGTTTTGTTTGTGGTTGTTGTTGTGTCCGGTAACTCCTTGCCCGTTAGACCTATGTGTTAGTTGTTTGGTTGTTTATTTATGTATTCATTCATTTGGTAACTTTTAGTCACAATGGTTTATAATAATATTTAATTCGGTTTGTAAATTTATTTATGGCTTGCATGCCATTGCTTTCCTTTGTACTTGTTGTAAGTAGCTTAGAATAGCAATCGCGGCTTGCATGCCGTTTCTTTTCAAATTGTTTGTAATTGTGAAAAGAAGACCGAAGACAACCATCGAGAGTCGTGGGAGAGACGTCTCGGCTATATTGGATCTGGTGGATCATTTGGAGATGACGGATTCAGTGGGAGCACTTCCGGCGAGGCCATTTGGTTGTGTCCTTAGTTTGGCCTTGCTCTCTCCGTTTGGCTCACGGGGAGGGCGCATAGGGTTTAGGGGCGTGTTACCGGATATTTGCTTTGTGCGTGGTTGTGATTTGTTTTGTTATTTTCTTGCGTGGTTGTTAGGATCTTCGCATGCTAGAAAACTTTTCAAAATAATAAAATCACAGGAGTTGTTAAATTGTTTAACAAACCCCGCGCGCTCACGATTAACAAATAAATATAAATTGGTTTATATTAAAGTGAAAAATGCGTTTTGTCACTTGTTTGTTAATCAACTTGCTAAGAGGTTTTTTTAAACCGGAAAGACAAAAGTCCCGTTTTTCTCAAACGTAAATCACACGCCACCCGTAAGATGACACCACCCGAATCTAGTGATACATGGGATGATTGTCGAGCTAAGCATGAGTTGTTCCATGTGGATCTATGTGGAAGGTGAGTGTGGCGACTTGAATTTATTGGTTGTCGAGCTAAGCACGAGCCAATGATTGTCAAGGTTGTCACCGTGTATCTTGACGGATGATTTACAATTCCAACTTAATACGCCTTGGTAATTGTCGTGCCTATATCGAGTTGCCAAAGCGGCTTAACGAGGAATTGGTGTGAGAAGGGATCAAACATGCCAAACCGACGCTATGAGTGTTGATGGATCCCGCAAGTGTCTAAGAGTTGTAATCTCGGATTGCAATTGGTAAAGCGTTTACCGGCCTAAATTACTTCATGAAGTGATCCGCGGCAAACCCGTCATGTAGTGAAGTGAAATAAGGTTCTTAGCCCTTGTTAAGATAATTGGTTTTCTTAAAAACTAAATGGGTAATTATCGTAACGAGGATTGCATCAAAACTAACTAAAACGTGTATTCTTATATCTTTAATTGGCAAACGTTAACGACACCGCTTCAACTTAAAACTCCGTTCGTTCCTAAAGAAGGTGAGACTCGCCAATGTGGACTTCATGGACTAGGATTGGTTGTTGAGGATTGTCTTCCACCATGAGTCAAAGTTGCACATTATAGAGAAATCCCTTCTAGAGCCAAAATGCTACCAACGCGACCTAGACCTCTATATGCATGTAAAAGTGCATCGTGGCCTTGATCGGTTGAAAGATGCATGAAGGCGGGAATATTAGTGTCCATATCCTTGAGATGAAGGAGTATGTGGACCTAAAGGAGAGGCATGGATTCGCCATAGGGAGGGAGCTTGTGGTGAATGAAAATTCTCCTAAGTCCCTGCCCACGTGAAGTAAATAGTTCATTGTGAACTATCACATGCACAATATGGAGAAGGCCTTGATAAAGCATTATGGCAAGTTATGGACTCCTAAGTCCTGCATGGCCAAAGTATGGCTCGCCTCACCGACTCCCGCTAACATTATAAAGGAACCTGAAACCGAGAAGAAGAAATTGACCTCAAGTGGAAGTTTGGTTTTACCAAACATACCATATATGTGAAGTCAGAGGGCAATGAGATTGGGCCTCAAGATAAGACTCCACAAGAGGTAATTTGCTACTTCTACGAAAAGATTGGAAAATTGGCGCCACCACGCCTGCCCTATGAGCCTGAAAGAGCTAAAATCACTTATGAGTAAGAGAAATTAGCTCCTTGACTTCAGGAACATTCATGATCAAACTCCATTGCTCTTCTACTTCTAAAGGCTAGGTTTTGAACGCTAGCAATAAAGCTCACGTTTGTCACAAAGTGAAGGTGTTAAAAGAGAAGTAGGCGGATGAGGCATGGAGAGTTGGAATTCGAAAAGGGAAACATAGTTGTTGTCCCTATTGAGAGGATTGGAAGTTTGTACTTGCCTTTCCTTCCAGCTATTCTATTACTTTAATGGATGTATGTTTTACGCCATGTGAGGCCAGAAACATTATATCTAAACGCCTTTGTTGACGATGGATATTACTTTGACTTTTGAAATTAGTGGTGATTTATTTCAAAGTTTATCCATGTCGTGGCATTTAAAATAAGCTTATGCTTAAGGAGTAATAGAACGATCATAAATGTACTAATAAGTTATCCTTATGTAGAAGTCGATTTAGCTATATAAACAAGACTTGCTTCACCAAGATCCGTGAGGTTTAGGAACTTGGAACCCTTTGACCATAGGTCAAATGTTGAATGCATATCTTGTTTATTAGGTTAAATGACTTAAACATCCTTCACTAGAGTATGTGAGAGGATTGAAAGCTTGTTGGATTTCGTTCACACTTTTAGTGTGTTGACCGTTCAAGCGAACATTAAGGAGTAACTTTAGATACCTTGTTACCTTTACCTGTGATGGTAGAAGGGATGGTATGTCTATTTTAATGGACTAGTTTTGAAACCTTGGAGGTGTTCAAAACTCACCATAACGAGGTACATGATAGAGAGGGCAATGCAACTATGATACTCGAATCTAGTTAAGATGTTGAGTACCTTAGTTTATATTATGTGACTATCATAAGAATTATGGGATTGTCTCACAATTCATTCCTCTTAAGACACATTGTTACTTGTGGTCGTCTAAAGGAGGAATCGGACATTTTGATATGGTCCGACAAGTGATAGATTACACTTTTATGTCCAAAATTGTTTTGGGTCATTCTCCAAATGGTGGGCATGAGTTCTAAATCTTATAAACAACAAAGATGGTCATGTAAACGCCTTAGAGGATATGACGAAAAGGAGGATCCTTGTTTGTCTATTCCAAAGTCTAGATTGTCTAGCCTACGTTTAGACGTGAGGTGGAGGAACCCAGGATCTAGAGGTATTTACTCCATTAGGTACTCTACTAAGACCATGGGATATTTGTCTTGACAAACCTTGTGAGAACTTGTAAGTTGCTCAAAGGTAGAGTCTCTTAAGAAATTAATATCCATGGATGCTAGTGAGAGTAAAGTATACCTTGAATGGAAGAACCTGATGTTGACACTAGAATCCAATCAGAAATGATTGGAACTCAGCATGGCAATGCTGGAGAACCTGGCATAAAATCGTTACCTCTTGGTAGAACTTGTCATAAGACCAGAAAGATATAACTCGTTATATCTGAGGAAGACAACTTAATGATGATTCATGATGAATGCGTCAACTACCGGAAAGCGTAGTGGGCTTGGAGTCTGCTAGGAGAAATGAGGAAATGATAAGATGAGATGCTATCCATGACGGATATCCAAGGTTTCGACTTGGTTGATCCTACACCTGGGTGTGAACCCGCGAGGTGTGATTGGTTATTTGAGGAAATAGACCAAACATGGATAAGTTTGTAGACTACTTCAAATACCGACTGGTAGGAATGGTTTCACGATGATTGATCATGAGGAAGGTATCATCTAGAAACATTCTCCCGGTGGTTATGTTGAAGTCCACATGGATACTTATTTTATAAGTGCCTTTTAGGCTATATTGGATAGAAGTGAAGACTACATTCCTTAATAGGAATTTCTGAGGAAATGCTCACAACATTTTCGAGGGTCTTTTACTATCAATAAGTATCCTAATGAAATATACAAACCCTAAGTAGTCCACTTGTGGACTTATGTTGCAATCTCAATGTTAGAATCTTTGCGTTGATATGAAAATCATTTGTTTGAGTTTTCAAATAGCAATGATGAAACATGGAAGAATGCCAGAGCTAGTGGGAGCATTTTGTAATCCTATTCTAAATATGTCTAGTACATACATCGTGTTGGAGATAATGTCCTGATTTCGCTTGAAAAGCTTAAATCAAGAATTATGCATCCATAACGATTATAGGATATACAAAACTTATGGAAGGAGTTAAAGAAATATTGAAATATGTTCTTGTTGATCTATAGTAAGAAGCAACATAGAATAAGTTGTTATTCAAATGCTTGCTTAGGATAACTGCCGATCTTTATCTGGGTTCGTGATCCTACTAAATATGGTGTTAATAAGTATGCTTCTCAAAGCATCGCTGACTCTATTGGGATCTTATGAGACAATGAGAGTACGATGGCTTATGAAAGATAACCTTTTATCTCAAGCATCTTTGATCTTATTGAGTTCTGATGAATCAATGAAGGTACGATAGCTTGACAAAAGACCGTTGTCTCACCAACGCACACTTTTGAGTGATTGGTTGAGGTAGAGATATGGTCATCTTATGAGTACACACGGATAGCATTGTGGCGGATCCGTTTTGCTAAATCCGTAGTTGCAAGATAGTGATGATTGTCATACTAGTCCTTGCAAATACTTGGCTTGAGTTTGTTTTAGTTGAAATTTTGATATGCTGATTTTGGGAACATTAAGCAACATTGTGCTTCTGCTATTATCGATTATCAAATGGGCATTTGTTAATACGCGTGTAGCGGGTACTCTCAGTTGCCTTTATTGTGTTCCATCTTAGCATGTTTACCACTTCCCTGAATGTTTTACATTCTAAATGTCCACAGTCAGTCACTCTTCGCCGGAAGGAAGTTTGAACGAAGACTGAGGGAAAGGTTGGTCGTGTATTCAATGGTGATTGGATACAAGAGACGCAACACTTTACCTATACTTGAAAAGAGTTTCAAGTGATTGGACGACCCACACCTGAGTTTACTTCATGGTACATCTCAAGAGTAACTCAGGATGATAATATCATTTCGTCCTTAGACCGGAGATACATGTGTTTCCATGACATTGGTCTGCCTTGTTCTGATTGCTTTCAAACGCAGTCCGTAACTGGTTGCTATAAAGGAGGCTTTAGGCCAAAGTATTGCCAATGTAATGGGGCAATGTAGTCGAAGGAATTTGTTCCTCTGTTTAGAGAGATATGTATGGGCCCCTCGATGATTGGGCGCTGACACCAAAATGCACGGCCGTGCTCATGCTTGCAATGATAGTTGATCAGTTGCAACTTTCATATTTTGGTCACCACCAATCTTGATCGAGAAACATAATCGTGAACGATCGGAGAATGACTTTATACCATGTCTCGTGTTCACCCGGATATCGCGAACAATAGAATGATTGATCACTTATCTGTAGGACCTTTTCAAACCCATTTGGATTGTGATTAGGTACTTGTCAGGGATGACATACCTCGTGTTGATTTGGGGGCAGGGATGTCTTGCTAGAGGCCGCTCCCTGTCGGTGATGCATATGGGTACGGTGTGTCATGTGCAAGTGGGAGTTTGTTGGAGATCTGCCCACTGACACACGTATGCCGGTATCACTGCTAATGAAGCGCGAGCCTATTGGGTCACACGCCAAGGATTGATCCTAACAGCTTTATGTGGATGGAGAAAGTCAAAGAATCAAAAGTGTTTTGATTCGGGGCTTCACGACCGTGAAGGGTGCTCCTCGGGTCGTGAAGCAGGCTGCCCTAACGATTGTTCGACGGCCGCCACGCGTCGTGACGCCTTTGGGCTTCACGACCCGTGACGAGGTCGTGAGGGGTCGTGAAGGAGATGCCCTCACGAGTCTCGACCGGGCGGCACGGCTCGTGGAGTTCAAAGTCCCCTCGTGGCGTACTTAGGCTTCACGACCCGTGAGAGCCCGTGAGGGGTCGTGAAGAGGGTAGCTGCAGTGACAGTTGTGTTTTATTGGACCATTTGATGGTCCAATCAAAACCTATGCTTTATGGCCGGGTTTTAGAGGTTTGTTGCTGGTCATTGAGGCTGTTACACTCTATGGAGAACACAACAAGAACTTTCTCTCTACTACAACTCTCTCTTGGTATCATGTTAGAATGCTACACACACTAAGATGATCTTGAGTGTTCATGTGAGGCTTTCATGGTGCAAGAGGAGATCTACATGGGCTGTTCCAGATGGTGAAGTCATTCTAGGATGTTCATCTATGTCTCACTAGCATTAGGGGATCAAGCTTCTCTTGGTGTGGACTAGCAATGGAGGAGGAAGCCTTTTGTTTCCTCAATTTCATCTCACCTTTGAAGATCTCGATTTACAGCCATGGTAAGGAGATATATTCTTCCTCCTTCTTCTTGTTCTTTAGTTGCAATTTGCTTTGTAGTGTGTTCCACCATTGGAACTAGTTGTGGGCTTTGTGTGTGCTTTCATTTTATGTCTTGCATGCTACTTTTCTTGTTTGCTTCCGCTGCGTTTGTGCCCACCACAAGTTCCAACATACATGACAGACAGTGAATGAAAGGTACGTGAAATTTGTTTATTAAGATAAACAGGGTACTATGAATGAGTATTCGAGAAATGCGTTGACGTTGTCTATATGCATGACTGTGAAAGAGAATGAGTTGAAAGACAAACTAATTGAATCTATGAGTTACATGTGAGTTGAATGTTGAACCAAAGAAGAGGTTTGAAGGATAAGTTGATAAAGAACTGATGATTGTAAACTGAGAAAGATAGGTAGAAAGAGATTTAGGTGGCTGGTAATAAGATGAAGCTATGTATGAGTTACAATTAAATTGACAGTCAGTGATGAATGAATACGAAGTGTGGAAAATCCGATTGATGTGTGCTATAGGATTCCGAGGACGAAATCCCCTAAAGGAGGGAAGATTTGTAACATCCGCAAACCCGGGCTAGTTGATTAGTGGGTTAGCGGCAGGTAATTTCGTATTCAAAATTTTGTAAGTTGATTTTGTGATTAATTGAATCAATATTTGATTGAATTGATTGTATATGTTTATGAAAATGTAAGTTTGTGTTACTGGAGTAAAGGAAATAAAAAGAAAGAAAAGTTAAGTAGGAATGCTATGTATGTGTAAGTATGTATGTATGCATGTATGTGTTTGTAAATGGATGGTGCCACCTCCTGCTTAAATAAGTGAGTATGTATACGTGGGATTGATTTCACCAGCACATAGTGAGTGTTAAAGTGTGTGTTTGTGTGTCAAAAACCTCTTGTTGAAGAAAGCTAGAAAAACAAGAAACTTGGATTTTCAAGAAGAAGATTTGGTGATTCATAATTCAAACTGTCGATTGGTATGTGTTCATATGACGTTATTGATTGTTATGATATGTTTATATGATGAAATACATCTTAGAATGTGGAATTACCATTGTTGGAGCTTAAAGCTCAAAACTTGATTTATGGGTTTTGTTGAATAATGAGTTTTAATTAGATTTGATGAGTTATATATGCTTGTTGTGATGTTATATGAAGTTTCCTATGTGTTGGAAGTGTTTTGGATGGAGAAAATGGAAGTTGGAAATGAAATGTTATGTGGAGTATGGCTGGAAATCCGACAGTTCAAGGAGGAAGAAAACAAAATCGCAACGCGTCGCGGCGCGACGCGTAGGGGTCGTGGCGTGACACCCCAAAATCCGTATCTCTTGAAATCTGATAGAAGCAAATCCGCAACCCTAGAATCCGAAACCCGTAAATCCGACACTCAAATCCGGAACACAAATCCGAGTAGCGTCGCGGCGCGACGCATGGCTTGGTCGCTGCGCGACAGGCCAATTTTAAAGGATTTTTGTGTTTTTGCTTTGTATTCATGTGGGATGTGATGAGTGATTGTTTATATGATTATTGTATGTTGTTTACCAGTTATATAGAGATATAAATATATATTGTGAATATATATTTATCAGAGATTGACTTCGGTTTGTTGTGTTCTCAGGAATTGCAAAGACTCAGTGATATTAGACAACTGAGCAGACGGGAACGTTTGTGGTGATGGCGGTAACATTTGTGGTTACATGAATTGAGATATGCTTATGATATGAGTTTCCATGATAGACTGTTTAGTCTAAGTTGATATGATAGACTACTTGGTTTAAGTTGACATGATAGACTGTTTAGTCTGAGATGCTTTGATAGACTGTTTAGTCTAAGATGCCATGCTAGACTGTTAAATCCAAGATGCCATGATGAACTGGTTAAGCTGAATTGCCAGCATGGGATGTGTCATTTGGTATGTGTTGACAGACTGTGTAAATGTGATTCGTTGATTGTTGCTTGTTGATTGGGATTGTTTGGATTGTTGTGTGGCCAGTGCACATGGTTAATTATGTGTGCACGTGGCGAGACCTGTACGCATGGTTAATTATATGCGTGCATGGTTGGGGGTCAACTATCGCATGTTTTGGGCTGAGCTATCTGATATTGGTTGCACAGTTCTAGAATTTGTATGCATTTGTTGCAGCAGAAGGGGCTTTAACTGTACCAAGTAGCAAATAGCTAACGGTAAACCTTTGCTTTGGCCCGCATCGGTTGCAGGTTCTGCAGAACCGCCGTTCCTCTAGTGATTGGATTGGAGATTGGATTGGTTTGTGATTGATTGTTTGATCTGTTGAGATCGGTTTGCTTGTGCCATTGGTGATTGCTTGTGCTTGTTGTTTGAGGATGCTTGTTTGTAGCTTCCATTCACTTAGCTTTGTGCTAATTCCCCTTAGTTGATTGCTTTTTGCAGGTCTGGCTATTTAGCTTTGTTTTTGGGGAAGGGAAATTTGACCAATACTCTGATATTATGTTTTGAGAAGAGACGAGCCACGTTTGTAAATATTTTGTAACACAACTTGACATGATGTTTGTAAACAGTACTTTGTACTTTGTATTTGTATAAATGAAATCAGTTAACGCTTCCGCAGCGGTTTTAAAAAAATGGCTTGAGAATTTACGGTGTTACACTCTTGCAGTTCCATTGTTTCCTTCCTCAACAGCTTTCTTCACTACAGGTGGGATAGGAATGAAACATTGTTTTGACGAACAACCACCACTCTTCTTAGTGTCTTTTTATGACGTGTTTAGTTCATCATAATTAATTGAGTTTTGCATTTTCTTTGTTGTTTTTCTTTTAAGTTCCTCTTCGTGTTTGATTTCTTCCTCTCCCATAAACACCATTTTTGAAGTCCAACCTTGATTCATTCTTTCTAATTGGTACAGTTGTGTGCAATTAATTTTTGAGAAAAAATTGTGTTCGTCATACAATAAACCTTTATATATGTTCTTCACGTTAGGTTCAAGGTTTTTAAACACACTGTGACGAGTAGTGACTTGCTTTTTAACTCTTTCCTCAAGATGTTGAACTTTTTCGTCGAGGTTCTTTTTCTCCTTCATTATTAATTTAAGATTTATCTCAGCAGAAAATTTTGCTGCATTTAAGTCATGCACTTTTAACTTTGTTTCTTTTTGTAACTTGTTGAGTGCATTTTCTTTGTCTGTTATTTCTTGTTGAAGTTGTACTAATTTTGAAGATTGATTTGTTAGTTTGACTTCACTTTTTGTTGCTTGCTCCATTTTTAGACTCAAATTCTTTTCATGCAGCTTCTGGTTCTTGTTCGTGAGTGATTAATTCTGTGAAGTTAAGATCTCCACTTGTTGCATAAGAGTTAGTATATATTCAGTAGGAAATTCAGAGTCATCAGTCAATACCTTCTCTTCATTCTCAGTAACAGATGTGTTGGTGCCTTCAGTAGCAACCTCAGGTTCAATCTCTTTCTCTTCTTCATACTCACTTTCCATGTCTGACTCATCAAATCTGGCCATAAATCCAGAGTCATTTCCACTATTTCATCTTCGCTTTCCCCATCGGTTTCCTCGAACTCACACTCCTCTACCTTAGCCATTAAAACAAACTGGGCGTGGACATTGGGATCTTCATCACTGTTGTCAGTGTCCGATAAGAATTGATCCTCTTCAGCAAGTAATGCCCTCTCACTGTTTCTCTGCTTGACGAGGTTGAGTTTAGTCTTGTAATATTCAGAGTCCTTAACCTTGGGCTTTTTGCAATCCTTAATGAAATGCCCAGTTCCGCCACAGTTGTAGTATTTGTGTTCCTGGGCATTTTCTACTTTTCTTTCATACCTCCTTTCCAATCTCTGACCATCCTTCTTTGGAAATTGGTCATCTCTCCTTCTAGAACCATACGTGAACCTTTGCGTGTTGTTCGTTTTGTTTTTCAGAAACTTATTTTGCATCATGTTGGTTAAATAGGCCATTGCCTCTATGATTTTCTCATTATCAACCACAATCTCTTCCTCCGAATCTAAAGATTTTGTCTCTTTAACTTGTTTCAACTTAATAGATTTTGTTGAGCTCTTAACCCTTTTCTCATTAACCACCAGAGCCAGTGGATCTACAGTGTCTTTTTATGTCCCCAAACCAACATCATCCTGATATTGATTTAGTTCCTCAAAAATTATATGGTGAGTAACTTTGTTGAGGTTCTTTTGATTCATCTGTCTGTAAATTGCCACTTGGGATCTCCATTCGGTCCCTAGAGAGTTTAGAAACCTAGTATTCTTCGTGAGATTAGAGTAATCATCAAGTTTTTGGTTTCTAAGGTCATTGAGTAATTTGCAGTAGCGACTGTAAGTTTCAATAAGTGCTTCCCCATCTCTAGCCTTGAAATGATCAAAGGAGTTAACCAGTGTAGTTTCCTTGATCCAGACCCCAGACTCAGTGCCTTCCATCTGGCTCTTTATCTCGTCCCATATCTCCTTAGCAGTGTTCAAGCCATTCACCTTAATGTAAAATTCTGAAGAAAGGCCATGTTTTAGATAGTATTTTGCTTTACGATCTGATGTGGCTCTGTGCTTTTCCTCAGCTGTATACTCAGATGGAAGCTTTTCTTGGTGGATTTCATCCAAGGGTGGATTATGATTAGGGTTTGCTTCTTGATCAATCCTGAAGATACCATTACCTTCCAGTATGCTTTTCTTCATCTCCTCACCATATTGCTCATTGTTGTCTGTAAAATCCATGAAACGACCTTTCCATATATGGTACTCTCCTGTGTACAATACATGCGACCTCATGTCTGAACAGAACGAAAATGTTTCACTATATGTAGTCATTCTTGCTTTAGGATCTTTTCTCTGTAAGATATTTGATTAAAGAATTCTTGTTTCAACACAAATCCGATACTCACTCTCTGAAATCCGAAACTTTGTTTTAAATCCGATACTTATCAAATCTCCAAAATCCGAGACTTGAAATCCGAGTGAATTTGAAATCCTATAGATTCAAATTCCGACGGTTGAGAAATACGAACTTCAAAATCCGAGGTTTTGAAATCCGATAGATTTGAGAATTCCGATTGATTCAAATCCGACTAGTGTGGAAATCCAATTGCTTGACAATCCAAGTTGGAAATCCGAGTTAGAAATCCGGTTAATTCAAAAACCGAGAAATTCAAATCTGATGATGTGAAATCCGAGAGAATTCCTTCCTACTTTGGAAATCCAATCAATCAAATCCGTAAGTGATTAAATCCGTGAAACTCCAAAATCCGATATTTTGGAAATCCGAAACTCAAAACGGATAGCAAACAATCTAATCAATCCGATAGTAGCATATAGCAAACAAACTCCAAATCTGCAACTCAATCCTTGTAAACCCAAAATCCGCAATACAAAATCCGAATGTCAAAATCCGACACTTAGAAAAGTATCGGAATCCGGTAGAAATCTTCGGATTTTGTAAAATCCGATTGTTCTTGAGAATAAATCCGATAGTACTTGCAACAGTTGTAACCGCTAACTTCCAAACTTCAAATTCTTCTAAAATTTGATCAAATTCGTGAATTTCTTCTTTCACAAGGATCATAGGCAAGAGAATTATAGTTTACAAGCAACTTTACAACCAAAATCAACGTCTAGAACACATTTTCGATCAAATTTTTTCTCAAACTCGAAAAATACAAAATTTCAACTTCAATACAAATTGTTGTAGTAATTAATCGCGGACTTACACAGACTTACTCCAATGTTGATTGCGAATCTAATTGGCTACTAATCCTCCATTTTCAGTCTTGAATCGATAGAAATCAGATCTCACTCAAAAATCGACCAAAAACCTTCAAATCCGACAAATTGCTTCGAATTGTTGCTGTTTTATCTCGAATTCTTCAATCAAGAACCTTATCTTAGCAAAGATTAGGCTCTGATACCAATTGTAGAGCAATCAAACGAGTATACAATAGAATCAAGTATAGAGAATGTATGGAAACACCTTAAAGTGTGTATTTTCTAATCAATAATATGTCAAAGGTTACATGCAAAGAAGGCTACAATACTATTTATACTAAGAACAATGTAAACTATATAAACAATAAATTGTAACTAGATATTAAACACAAATGTAATTCTAACATCGTGAATATCACAAAGATAACACTCAAAATGTTCCGGTATCGGTTACAAAAACTAGATACTTGTGACATTTCCATCATGTGTTCTAAGAATTGAATTTAATATTGCAATTAGCTCTAGACTCAATATGTGCATGAAAGAAGTCGGAGACCGGAGTAGCTGTCCTCTTTGCTTCAATATTAACAATCTCCAAGTTAGATGTCAATAGAAATGTGCTAATTCTCCATGTGAAGTTGAAACAATCATCTTTTAAGAGATAATTGAGTAGCTGGGTGGGGTTAGTGCATTGCATCACTGGGTTCATGATGTCTCCTTCAATACCAAATTTCAACACATGAAATCTAGTAGTATATGTGGTTACCCAGATTGACACTGTTTGGAGTGGATCTTTCTTTTCTTTTGATCTTATCTCTCACCCTTAGTTCTCTAAATATTTTTCAACTTCTCCCTCAAACTCTCTTTCCAAAATGATGTTTGTATCTTCGTTAGATACAAATGGACACTTGTTATCTGTTCAAATGATTAGGAGCAATCATATTAATGTCAACAAGAATGAATATTCAGTTGAGAAAGATTGTCAAGAATGATTTGAGTAATCAAAGAATATGAATAATAAAAGATTTTTGAAGTAGGAAATGACAAAATAATTTGAAATATATGCTCAAATTGATTAGTTGATCACACGCACCCCCATCTCATGTTCCACCCCTCTCAATTACATTTTATCTCTGCCCACCAATCAGTATCTCGTGATAACTGATTCTGCTCACCTATTTGACCTAATAAACCCTTACTTTGTTTTTCTAGAATTAGGTGAACTCTCGGGGCAGGTCCTTCCGGTTTTGGATTGACCATAGGAGTAGAATTGTCCTACACTCCCTCACTCTTTGGTGCCTTATTGATCACTTGAATTTTCAGAAAAGTATATCAGAATGAACATAAAATGTGATTGACAGAAAAATATGTGTCACATAAAAAGTGATTGACACAAGAATGAACGATTTTTCAGAAAGAATCGAATTTTCATGAGTGAAGGAAGGATATCAGAATGATATTGAGATGGAATTTAGAAAATGAAAGATGATCATTCGGAATAACAATGAAATGAGTCAAGAAAGGCATCAGAATAAAATGACGAATGAATGCCTTCTCAACGGGAAAACGATAAAATTTGAGAATTGTAAATCTTTTTGAATTTTAGAATTTTGTATTGTTTTTGGAATTTTCATTTTCAATGTTTTTGGATTTTTTATTTAAATGATTTGAAAGCATAAAAAATAAACTCTTCCTAAGTTGATGCATTGAAATTCGAAAATGATTTTACATCAACTAGGTTAGAGAAAAAAATTGCTTCCCCCTTACAAGAATGCACAAAAATAGTTTTCATTTTAAAACAAAATTGCAATCTTGTAGGTTCTCGACGAAAATAATTTGTCAGTCAAAGAATCAATGTCGTTCTTGCTCACCCTGTAAATAATGAACTATTATCACACAAGTTATATCAAGGAAAGATAAACTACAAACATTAAGTTTCTCAGATCATTAGACTCGAGCTAATGCTGAACACAATGACGTGTGAAATGGACTGCAGGGAACACTTTTCTTTCTTCAAGTCAGGATGTTGAACTTGTTAGCATACTGAACACAATGTGCTTTTCAACGCATTCTGAATGATCTTCATTGTGTTCCAATAATGTCTCTGACTAATCTGCAAAACAGATTGAAAGATGAAATCAATGACCAATGAATCTTCAAGTAATCAATTGTGAGATGAATATTGAGAGAGAGAGCTACACACACTTTCACGTTAAGATTGATATTGCATAAATGGCTCCAACGTCAAAAGTGATGCACACCCATGGGACAATTAGCCTATTTATAGGCTACGCCTATTACATGGGCCTCATGGGCTTTTCTACATTTTTCTAATATTAACAATCTCCCCCTAAATGGAGAGAAAGCATATTACATTAAAATGAAATGCAGAAAGTAAGTAATTACAAAGTAGATCGATTTCTTATGCCAAACATCATCTGCCACCTCCTTATAATCCTCCGGCTATCCAACGTCCTTTTGACCTGTTCAATGGTATGTATCAGCCCAGCCATCTCAGTCTCACTTAAGTTAGATTGATCCATTTCGGCCTTTTCTTGGAGACGGTGAAATAACAATTTAAGAGTCCCATCTGAGTATGCCATTAAGTCTATCATCCGTACCATGATCTTTTAGCGGCGTTGATTGACAAAGATGACACCTCTTTGACCCGCGAAGCTAGGATGATTTTCATCAATGACTGTGAGCTCCTCTAGGGTTTGTATATCTGTAAGATGCTGTAGTGGTCTGAGCAGATTCACCTCGAGTTGATTACTCTCAGCGCCTAATTGTAGATCATGCTCTTGTATAAATTCAATAAATCTCCTCATATATTTCATTAGAGTTGATCGTCCTTGTTGTTCTTCATAGGACTTGTTGATCTTTGTAGAGAGCTCATCGTATATGAACTCAATGTCATGCAGCTTTACATGTCTGAAGTCTGCTTCATTGAGGGAGATTTTGTGACCATCTACTCTTTAGACATCATACACAGCAAATCTGTACCTTAATGATTTTTGCATGCTTACGCGAAGTACTTTGCTGAATGGGTACTCTGACACTATCTGCTCCCTTGGGGTTTTGTATTCATTGAGAATGTGAGTATATCGTCTCCTTTGTGAATCATCAAGACCTCTCATTTATGGAGGAATATTGTCTCTGATTTAAGAAGTGTAGATGGTAGGGATCCGATCCTCAAGGTAAGCAGCATTCACACCATATTGGCCCCATATAGGGTTTTTCATAGCTTCCCTGGTGTACATATTATGTCTATCAAGGCATGGGTCTGATGTAGTTGGAATTGGACGTGCCGGTTGAACATTTGGAGGAATAGGCCAATCAGATGATGTTTGTTGCTGTACTAGTGCCTGCTCAGTTTCTTGATTCTTCCTCAGGATGTCGGCAGCAGACACCTGGAATTTCTTAGCTTCAGGAGGAAATAGTTGATGAACCTCCTCCGATAAGCCCCGCAGAACCCTTGTAAGATCTAGCCTTTTGATGGTCTCCTCCATTTGCTTTTTGGTGACCAACTCCCTAGCAGGCTTTGCAACCCTTGAAGAAGCTAGCTTTTGAACAGTTTGCACGGGCATATCCTCAAATCTATCAATTATCTAGACCTCCTCGGTTCTTTCTGGTAGCTTTTCAAACGAGAACCCTTCAATCTATTTCAGTAATTCATCTAAGTCATCATTTTCATCAGTATCGGCAGTTTCCATTTTAAATTCAAATACTGGGATGGCAGGTTCAGGCTCAGACAGATGTTGTTGTTGTTGTGACTGTTGTTGTTATGATTGTAGTTGTTGCTGTTTCTGTTGTGATTGTTGTGGTTCTGGTTCTGCCCCGATCCCCATAGCAGCTGCAAGTCGTTCGGTCAGAGGGGTAAAGGTCAAAACGCAGGGTCTTTTCTCCCCCTCGTGGCGATCATGATCGGGATCATCATCATCACGCCTACGTTTTGACCCAGCAGCTTGGGATTTACAAGTAGTTTCAAGCGTTGTCAGCCTTGTTTCCACAGAATCTAACTTTTGAAATACCACGTTCCCCAGATCCTCCGTTGAGTTCATTACAGTTTCTTTGAATTCAGATAGGTTGCTACCCTTACAGGTTTGTTCATTGCGAAGGGTATCAACGAGATCCAGGTTCTGTTCGCGGTCAGGCACTTTTTCTAGAAAACGGGCATAAAGCAGGGATTTAAGTGTATCAGTGGATAAGCTCGATCCGTCATCAACTTTTGATTTAAGAGAGGCAAGGGTTTGTTTGATGTCAGCAATGCCCTCAGTAATAGGGTTGAGAGCCTCCTACAATTGCTGTTTGGTAACATACCGAGACTCACTGAGAGTGCTCGTTGAAGTCTCCGCCACAGAGGGGGAGCTACTCGAATGTGGAGCTGAGGTTGTGAACACTCCATCGAGATTTCCACCTCATCCTTGAATGGAACTTTTAGTAGTGCCACCTACAGGTGTTCCGGGAGGTTGTTTGGAAAACAACGCCGTAATATGTGCGAGTGTTGTTTGGTGTCTAGAAAGAAAAGCAGAAATCTGCGGTATGTCAAAGTGCTCTGAAGAAAAAGGCGAGGCCGAGACTCTAGTTTCAATACCAGCCATCTCCGAATGTGAGGTCGGTAGAGTATGTGTATAATCTCTGTGGAATGAAACAGGTGTCTATTGAGAGACACCCGAGTGGCTAGAGGGGTTAATGTGCACTGTTGGGATGACAGTGACTGTTTCAACACCAGAGCTGACAATGTCAGCTTCGATGGCAGGTGTAGCTTCCCGGCTTTTTAGGCTTGGGGGACCCTCAGCACTCTCTTTTTCTTTTCTCACGTATCTCTCCCCTAGCAGTACCTCTTCTTCTTCTTCCACCTCTTCCTCTTCCTTTACATAAGGATCAAAGTCATATCCTTCACTACCTTCGTTAAGATGACCCGGACTATAGGCATATAAAAATTTAGTTTCTGAGTCGAAGGCCTCGGGTAGATTTGGAAATAGGTCACAAAAGCTCAAATCTTCCTCTTCAGCCATCACTGGCTTTTTGGCTCGTTGTTCGTCAGTATTGTCACGAACCAGTGGTGTTGTTCCATGGGTATAATCAATCACAGCCAAAGTATCAGAGGCAAAGTCCGGAGCAGTTGCAGCTTTAGTAATTTCAGGTGCAGAGGATTCCTGCGGTTGTTCGGGATCTGGAAGTACATGTGAAAATGAATCCATCATAGCCTGGATCTGTGCTGGGTCATAATCCGCCCCTCCCTCACTATGTATATCACCAACATCCCCTTCACCGCCCCTCTCATCACTTTTATCTCTCGACTCTCCCCTCTCAACTTCCCCCGCGGAAGATTGAGGCTTAGTCACTATGACCTCACTGGGAGCTACCGGCCCTAGGGTAGGTGCAACCGGCTCTGGTTGCGCCAGAGGGCCAAGTCCTACACTCTCCCTATAAGCTCGCACTACTTCATTCGGTGCACAAAGATCCAGGAGAGAAGTCGCAAAAGGTTGAGGTTGAACCGGATGATCAGCGGTGAGAACCTTCACATACATAAACTGCTTAGGCCGGATTGAAGCATGATTTGGCTTGCGAGGATTTTCCTTGTTCCTGTCCATCGCGAACTGGACCATCATTGGCAAGAACCTTTAGTACGACAAAATCTACCCTTTGCACGCTTAAGATCAGACAATTTGCCTTCTACTTGTTGCACAAGATCAAGAAATATCAAAGTGGCATAGTCAATGTGTAGGTGATTAGCCGCAGCATATATGAGTTTTATCTGGTTGGTGTTGGGATATTCATATCCGGTATGTTTGGGGGTGAGGCACCGTTGAAGAATGGTGAGAAAGGTATAGAATATGGGGTGAAGTTTGGCTTGTTTAAAGTGGGAACGAAGTTGTAAGTGCCCGTTGTAACCCAAGGCATGAATACCCGCAAGGGCAGTTGACCCATCAGGCATCTCCTCAAAGTCAAGGAGAGGAGGCCTGCTTCTCGAGGTGGGGAGTTGAACGATTTCACGGAGTCGGCTGGCAGTAATATTGAGGGTGAAGTGGTTCACATCACCACGAATTGAAACTCTACCAATGTCGGGATTGGTATGGGTGTGAACTGTATTCCAGAATTGTTGCACATACAACTCAGGAACATGAGTTCCAGAGGTAGATGGATCAAATGTGAGAGCATGGTTCAGTGGGTGTATGCGGAGTATTTCGGTAATAATAGGGAAGTTTGGGTTTCTAAAACTGTTTAGGTTGATGAAGCGGTTGTTATCATGGGTGACTACTGAAATAAATTGGTTTCTAGGAAGGAGTTGGTCATCCGGGTTATGGGATTGGCTTACTGTCGAAGAACGGTACGAGACAAAATCGTCTTCCATAGCCATAATAAGTCCTGTAAGAATAGCCAAATGGGTTATAAAGTTGAACATTCACATGTGAAGCTTTTGGTCAAAACCCAAAATTTTATAACACCCGAAATTCCTTCATTGACGAAGTGGTAAATTTTATGAACAAAAATGTGTTTTGACACATGTTTTACAATGAATACATGTATCTAAACGTTTTCATAACACTGAAATTTTTCCCATTTTGCCCATAACATGAAGATCTAGCCAAAAAGTGAAATCAAGGCCATCTTCAACCACACGAAGAACTCCAAGAACACTTTTCAATTTTTGTGATTTTTTCTTTTATGTAAACATTGTTCTTGTGTTACTAAGACCCATCGCAAGGCTTATCGTTGTTAACACCATCGTTTGATGGTCGAACAATGCCTTGGAAGTTCAAAAAGTGAGTTTCCGAGTTCTACAGTAACAACTTTGTTTTTGTGCATTTGAGTGCGAAGTAAACATGTTTTGTCATGTATTTGATGTATACCTTTAGTAAATGAGCACGTTTATCACAAAAATTCAAAATTTTGGCAGCAAATTTTGACCAAGTTTTGGAAATAATGTAACCGGAGATTCTCGTAAGTTGAAAGTAAGAATGCGTAGGGAACACACTTACCCATTGCCACCTATTTATAGTAAAAAACTCTCAAACGGTAACATTTTAAAAAATCACGCTCGAAGTGAAGAGCTTCGAAGGTGAAAAACGCGCTCGAAGTCTTCTATCGAGCACTGTTCACTTCGGAGTCCAAAGAGCTTGGAGTTCGAAGTGTGAAGACTTCGAACTCGAAGAAGATTGAATCTGACCACTGTTCATATCCGCTCGAAGTGTATAGGGCATACACTGTTTGGAATGCGAAGTCTACTAGATTCGAATTGATACTAGTAGGCACGCTCGAAGTGAACGTAGATTTCATGATTTTGTATTCGAAGTCTACTAACTTCGAATTGACTCCTGAACACGCTCGAAGTGACCTTGGACTTAAATGACTTCGTATTCGAAGTCCATTGACTTCGAATTGTCCAAAGAGGGCGCTCGAAGTGAACTTGAAATTAATGGTTTCGAGTTCGAAGTGCTCTGACTTCGAGTTTGAATTAAAGAGCGCTCGAAGTCCATTGACTTCGAATTAATTGTGCTTCGTGTTCAGGGTCTATTGACTTCGAATTAAACTTTGTGAATTCGAAGAAAATAAGATCTTTTTGTATTTTTCATGCTTTAAAGAAGTAAAACATATTTTTGATATTTTTGTTTGTTTTGTGAATGTTTTTAGAATTTTCTTTGATTTTCTAAATGTTTTTGTAGTTTCTTCGATTTTCTAAATGTTTTTGTAGTTTCTTTGATTTTCTCCCCCTACAAGCATGCGTAACTTGTACGAATGATTGACACTCCCCCTGAAATTGTGCTTGGTTTATCTACAACATGAACAAATAAATAGAACTACCCTCTCAATAAATGACTGATAGTCAGACTTTATAATTTAGCATACCTAATTTGGATACTAACTCATTAAAACGAGATTCGTCTAATGGTTTAGTAAACAGATCAACCAGTTGATCATCAGTCTTGACATATTGAAGTTCTATTAGACTTTTTTCCACATTATGTTTAATAAAATTATACCGTATGTCAATGTATTTGGTCTTTGAGTGGTGGACTGGATTGCATGAGATGGCAATGGCAGATTGTGAATCACACAATAAAGGTATCTTGTCATAGTGTAGGCCAAAGTCAGAGAGTTGAGTCCTAACCCACAAGCTTTGAGAGCAGCACATTGCAGCAGCAACATATTCAGCCTCAACAGTTGAAGTAGAGACACAATTCTGTTTCATAGAAGCCCAACACACTAACCAATCTCCCAAAAAGTGTGTACTGCCAGATGTACTATTTATGTCAAGCATGCAACCAGCATAGTCGGCATCTGAATAGGCATATAATTGTAGACTAAAATCCCTTGGATACCATCGACCTAGATCAGGAGTACCCTTGAGATATTTAAATATTCTTTTGACTGCCAGCAGATGTGATTCCTTTAGATTAGCCTGGAATCTAACACATAAGCATGTAGAGAAAATTATATCTTGTCTACTAGCCGTTATATACAATAATGAGCCAATCATACCCCTATAAGTTTTTAAATCAGCTGCTTTTCCGTCAAGATCAACAGACAGTTTTGCTTTTGAAGACATGGGGGTAGATAGTGAAGAACAACTAAGCATGTCATACTTCTTCAACAAGTCTTTAATGTACTTGGATTGATTAATGAAGATGCCATGACTCAGCTGTTTCACTTGTAATCCGAGAAAGAAGTTCATCTCTCCCATCATACTCATCTGAAAACGAATTTGCTTGGTATATGCAAACTCATCACTGTACTTTGGGTTTGTGGAACCAAAAATGATGTCATCCACATAAATTTGTACTAAGATTAAATCCTTTCCTTTGGCTTTGGTGAACATAGTGGTTTCGGTTTTTTCTTTGATGTATCCCTCACTCAACAAATATTTAGACTGGACATCATACCAAGCTCTCGGGGCTTGTTTTAGTCCATATAGGGCTTTGTCTAGAATATACACATGGTGAGGGTATTTGGGATTGACGAAGCTATCTGGCTGAGACACATAGACCTCCTCCTTAAGGATACCATTTAAAAAGGCTGTCTTAACGTCCATTTGAAAAACCTTGAAGCTTTGATAGGCAGCATAGGCTATGAAGAGTCGAATGGCTTCTGTCCTAGCTACATGAGCAAATTTTTCATCGTAGCCTATTCCCTCTTATTCGTTGTAACCCTTAGCAACCAGCCTAGCTTTGTTTCTAACCATTGTTCCATCGGAATCCCGTTTGCTCTTAAAAATCCACTTGGTACCAACCACTGATTTTCTCTCTGGAAGTGGTACCAATCTCCAAACTTTAAGTGTTTCGAATTGGTTAAGTTCTTCTTGCATTGCAATGACCCAATCTACATCGTGTAAAGCATCGGAGACTTTGGTGGGATCTATCATTGATAGGAAACTGGAATAAAGACACTCATTCGCCGTTGCAGAACGAGTTCTTACTCCATCGTGAACATTGCCTATTATTTGAGATTCGGGGTGGGATTGTGTCCATCTTATTCCTCGGGAGTTTTGGTTCGGAGGAAAGAACTCATTTAAACGATTTGAGAGTTCAATGTCTTCCTCTGTTGGTATTGGGTCGGAATCATAGACTGGAGTTCCCTCATAAACCGGCTCATGAGGAACTATGACTGGATTGACAGTTGATGTAGACGGAGAATCCACCGTTGGATACGAAGACGAGTTGTCAACCTCCGTTGCAGTTGTAGAAGGAGACACTCCATCATTCCTGTCACCAACATTTTGAACATTAGATTCAGACTGTAAGAAATCAAATAAGAAATCTAAGTTGTGTTCGGATGAGATTGGATTTGTATTTGTTTCTTTTAAGTGAAGTACTAGTCCTGAACTGAGTTGTCCAGAAGCAACTTCTTTTCCCTTTTTAAATGTGTTAACATCCAACATGTCATCGAATGTAACATTTATACTTTCCATAACACAGTTAGTTCTTTTATTTAACACTCTGTAGGCTTTTGACTCATGTGAATAACCTAGGAAAATTGCTTCATCAGCTTTGGCTTCGAATTTCCCTAGATTATCCTTTTCATTGAGTACAAAGCATCTATTACCAAATATATGAAGATATTTGATATTAGGTACAATGCCATTTGCTATTTCATATCGTATTTTATCGAAACACTTATGTATGAAAGAACAATTTTATATGTAACACGCAGTGCTGACGGCTTCAGCCCAATAGGAAGGCGGGAGACCAAAGTAAGCAAGCATGGTACGAGCAGCCTCAACCAGAGTTCGGTTGCGTCGTTCCACCACTCCATTCTGTTGTGGAGTGTATGCTGCAGAAAATTGATGAGTGACCCCACGAGGTCAAGGTAGTCCGACAAGCATTTGTTCTTGAACTCAGTTCCATTATCCGTGCGAATGGAGGCTACACTGTGTTCATACTTGTTCTGCTGTTTTTTGATAAAGCTGATGATAGCAGGAGTTGCTTCATCTTTCGACCTGACCTTAAGAACTTGACCCAAGTATACCTAGAGTAATCATCGACAATTACTAGGATATACTTCTTCCCATTGCGTGTTTGTACTCTCATCGGACCGCATAGATCCATGTGCAGAAGCTCCATTATTTTCTTTGTACTGGAGATTTGCTTGACCTTGTGAGAAGAACGTTTCATTTTCCCTTTTTCACAGTCTGCACACAGATGATCTTTGGATAATTTCAACTTAGGCAGGCCTCTCACCAGATCTCCAGTAACTAGTTTGTTAATGTTGTGGAAGTTGAGATGGGAGACTTTTCTGTGCCACTGCCAAGTTAAGTTTGATGAGGCCTTGCTGAGTAGACAAACGGAGATCTTCGTGTTGTAGTTGTTCAGATCAATTGAATACAAGTTAGACTTTCGTGTTCCCGCGAGAAGTACATCACCTATATCTGTTGTCACTGAACATGAATTCTTTTTGAATGTAACCTCCAAATCTTTGTCACAGAACTGGCCAGTGCTAAACAAATTATGGCCCAGTCCTTATACATAAGAAACCTTCTTTATTTTGATATTTTTCTTTTCTATAACTCCGTACCCCAGTATCGGTGCAACATTGTCGTTCCCAAAACGAACATTCTCGGAGTACTTGGGAACGAAGTTGTTGAGAAGACGCTTGTCACCGGTCATGTGCTTGGTGCAGGCTGAGTCCAGGTACCAGAGATTAAGTTCCTGCACACAAAAAAGAACGAAGGTTTAGGTCCCCATGTTGAAATGGGTCCTTGCTTGTTAGATGAAACACTGGTGTTAACGACGTCTTGAAAAATACAATGTATTCTTTTAGGTGTGTTCCGTTGAGTCATTTGTTGTTCTTTGTTAAACCTTGAAGTTTTAATCCAGAAAGGATCAGGAACAATCTTTGATTCAATGGTTAGAGGGATTTCTCCTCTTTCAAGAATTGGTGGACTTTCTATGTCTTTGACGTCCACTACTTGAACCACATCTTTTCGTTGCCAAATTTGAATCATTTGGGGTTTTGCAACTGTTTGAGATATGGGTTTCTTTGTGGTGGTAGTATGTTTGGATTTTATGGTGGATGGTTTTGATTCTTGCTGTTTGGTTGGTTTTGCTTTTGAACTTGATGTTTTTGAAGAATTTGATTTTCCCTTTAATGAGAGAAACTTGGTACATTGTATTTGAGATTTCCATGTGTTAGATTCTGTTTTATTCCAAGCCCTCAAAAAATCGTTGTACCCTCCCTTTCTGTATGCTTCTAATTCTTGAATAATGATTAGTCTATTTGCATAGTTCCAATAATTCATGAGTTTTAAAGCGTGTTTAGTCACCCATTGATGAATGACTATTCCATGTGATGTAATAAAGGGGGCATTTATTTTATTCGACCCTTGTGGTCTCCACTTCTCACACGCACTAATTCCCATTTGTTTTCGAAGCCTATCATATTCACAATGTCCATGCAAACACCCATGACTCGTGCAAAAATGTGTGCTTGCTTTCATTTCATTTGTGGAAAGTGAATTATAGTTACTAAAGAAATTCGAAATGTGATGACACTTTTTGGAAAAATCAAAACAAGGCTTGGAAAAACTGGGTATAAACTTTCTTGTGTTTCCATTGGTGCGAACACTCTTCATCTTGTTTTCTTTTCTTCTTACATCTGAAACATTCAAAACATGGTTAGGTGTGAATGCTTTTGTGTTCTTTTGTACAACTTTTGTTGGTAACTTTGATTTGTTCTTGGAAGAGTGTGAGATTGGCTTTGGGAATGGCATTCGGTTGCGTTTTGGTGGTTTTAGTTGATTTATGTTGTGACTTTGGAATCAATGATTCTTCCACCTTAGATTTCCCTTTTTCTTTTCTGGTATATTTGCGTATTCGTTGAGAAGTAGATGCAGTGGAAGTGCATGTCAAGAGTTTCTTTTGACAGTGACATGGAAGACTCTTTTCTGATTTATTTATTTCTTTTTCCAAATCATCAGTGATAATGGTTTGATAATAATAAGCTATAAGATTTTCGAGTTGCCTTTGTAACACCATATGTGGTATATATATTCGGGCTTCTAGAACTGCTTGCAGCTTTTTGAGATCATCAGGATAGGTGAAATCGTTAGACTCATCTGTCATACTAAGCTTTTGAGGATAAGATGAGATAAAATCATTTAATTCCTGATAATTAAAATAAATTTCAAATTTTAGTGTAGTATTTCTTTTAAAATCTTCTTCCACAACCTCTTCTTCTCGTCCAACAAATACCATTTTGTTAGTGATGCTAGCATTCATTAAGTTAAAATCATATAATTGTTTGGCTGTCACTTTCTCACTGATTCGGGGATTTTCAAATCCAAGACCATCATAGGTCCATTTTAAGAATTTTCATTCTTTGGATTTATTGAGAAAAATTGTTTGTTCTGTTTGACCCCGTTTTATCAGTGTATCTTCAAGCTCTTTTATTTTTGAACAAGGTTCACCCTTTTCCTTGAGAATAAATTTTGCGTCATTTTCGGCGCTGATCTTTTCTGCTTTTAGGTCATGTAATTGGGTGCTCATGTTTGCAGTTGCTCAATGAGTTCGTTTTCTTTATCAACGATTTTTGTTTTGAGCTCCTCAATTTCTCTATCAACGTGTATTGATTCCATTTGTTAATTTCTGATTACTTCTTTTAGCTTTTCTTTGTTTAATTTTGATTTTAGTACCTTTTTCTCTAACTTTTTTCATTCGTGATATGATGATCAGAACATGTTTCATACTCAGACCACAACCTGCAATGGAGTTAGAGTGTACCTCATCATCATCATTTGCAGCATCAAGCCCTTCATCATCAGAATTGTCATATTGTGCCTCTGACTCGGCTTCATCATCACTGAACTCATCTTCAACGTCTTCCATTAGGCAAAATTGAGCTTGTGCCTCTTCCTCAAGATCACTATCATCAGTGTCAGTGAGGAACTGGTCTTCTTCCACCAACATAGCCCTTCCTGCACTCTTCCTTTTGGCTATCCTGAGCTTTTGCTTATAGTACTCGGCGTCTTTCTTCTTTTTCTGTGTGCAGTCTTTTATGAAGTGGCTGTTTCCCCCACAATTGTAGCATTTTCGATCTTCTTTTCTCTCCTTCTTGGAAATCCTCGGTTTCTCAGCCACCTTATAGTTTTCTGGTCTTCGAGACCCAGAAGTGTACCTTTGGCGATTGATGGTTTTAGAGTACCTATTCTTGAAAGCCTTGGTTTTAAGGACATGCCCTTGATGACTTGTTCCATTTCTGTACCATCTGACTCATCAGATTCTGAGTCAGATAAAGCCACTTGCTTGAACTTCTGAGTTCTGGAGGACTCACGGGGGGTTGGTTCTGAAGCAACTAAAGCTAAAGGGTCAGCAGAGAGTCTGAGAGATGTTTTTGAGACCTCATCTTGGTATTGCTAAAGGTCCTCAAAAATGTTGTGGTATGTAAAAATTGTAATGTTTCGGTTGATGTGTTTATACAGCATGACATGCTCTTTCCATTCTGGTCCTAGAGCACGAAGAAACACGCAATTGATATCCAAATCTGTCCTTTCAACCTTGTTTGTCCTGTGTTCATTCTGGAGCTTGCAGAAATGGCTGTAAGTGTCAATTAACAGTTCGTTCTCCCTGGCAGTAAATTCGTGAAACATGTTCACCAATTGTGTTCTTTTTATGTGTTCTCCTTGCTCAGTTCCTTGCAATTGACGTTTGATCTCATCCCAGATCTCTTTGGCAGTAGCTAAGCTGTCAGCCTTCATGTACATCTCAGATGATAAACCTTGTTTCAGATAATACTTAGCCAACCTATCAGCCTTCTTTCTTTCTTTCTCAGCAGCTGTTAACTCATCATGAGTTTTCTCTCTCACTGTTCCAACAATTGGAGGATTGTTGTCAGGTTGTGCATCCATGATTCTGTAGAATTTCTTTTCACCGTTGAGAATAGAATCGATCATCATTTCACCATAAACTTAATTATGTTCCAAAAAACCCATGCACCTCCCTTTCCATACTAGATAATCATTGCGGAAGAGAACAGGGGGTTTGGAGTCTGTGCCAATGGCCAACATCTCATTGGAACTTGACATTTTGATTTAATTACTTGAAAGTTTCAAAGTGATCGTTAACTTGGAAAAAGTTGGTTGATTGGGTTCGAAGAGGGTTCCTTCGAATTGGAAGTACTAGTTTGAAGTGGTGACTTCGAATTGAACAATTAATTCGAAGCGACCGTTCTTGAAATTCGAAGTGAGGTTAATCTAGGAATTCGAAGTCAATCTTGAAATGGACTTCGAATGGAACAGTACTCTTTGGTCTTCGAGTAGAAGTGTATTCGATCTTTTAATGAATACGTAAGTGTTGTGCAAATGATCTTCGAGTACGAAATATGATAAGGCAAGTTGGTTTCGTATTGTATTTGGAATGGACACGCTCGAAGTCAAGTTACTTTTGATGCACTCGAAGTCAATGTGGAAGAGTATGTTTTGAATTCGAAGTGCACTTGTAAATTTATATCAGCTCGAAGTTGTCTAGGATTTCAAACTTGAAATTTGTTATGTTGATTTTGAGCTCGAAGTGTATAAGGCTTTGAACTTCGAAGCGTGCTTTCTTCGAATTGTGATGACTTGATGCGCTCGAAGTCTATGTAACCAACAGCTTCCGGATTTCACGGGATCTGTTTTCAACTGACTTGCTCGAAGTCTCCTTTGCTATGCTAGACACGCTCGAAGTCAATAGTAAACACAAAAAACTTCAAAAAATTAATTCAACTTGATCAAACACTCAGATCTCGACTGTTCTTCATCATCTTCAAATGTTCTTGACAGAAATTTCAATCCTTATCAAATACAATGAATAAACAATCAATTTTTATACCCTCTTGGTCGCAATTTTGTGTAGATCCAGAATATACCAACTAATCCATCATTCCAATTAAATCAGATGAACTATTGAAGCAAAAACCGTGGATGTATTTCACGAAAAACTTCAAGAACTCATTCGATTTTGATCCACTTCAAACCATAAATGATTGTTTCGAATATAGAATTGATTTCGAGATGAACATGATCAATTTCAATACGAAAAACACTTAAACCTTCATAGTTTTCGATTTCTGAACAGTAACCTTCTTCGATGATGCTTTAATCAATGATTTACCCGATCAAGAGCCAACTTAGATCAAGTTAGGCTCTGATACCAATTGAAAGATGAAAAAATGACCAATGAATCTTAAAGTAATCAATTGTGAGATGAATATTGAGAGAGAGAGAGAGCTATACACACTTTCACGTTAAGATTGATATTGCATAAATGCCTCCAACGTCAAAAGTGATGCACGCCCATGGGACAATTAGCCTATTTAGAGGCTACGCCTATTACATAGGCCTCATAGGCTTTTCTACATTTTTCTAATATTAACACAGATTAAGCACATTTTGGTACCCACTTGAAGTTGGGTCAAGCTATGTTAGGTTTATGAACCTTTCTATGCATTGGGCCTATGTGCCATTGGGGAATACCATTTTGAACAACAAATTTATGATCTGTTCTTGAAGTTTTAGAAATCTTCTCTTTTGAAAGTCTGATTAAGTGCTTGATTGAGTATACCACAAAAGGATATTTGACATCAGTTTTGAGCACAAAATTTCCATTATGCTTTGCTTTTGGAAAGAATTTGGTATTTAGATGTTTAAACGAATGATATTGCATATCAGCATGATTGTCCTTACCAGAATGATGTTGTCTATGCATTCTTCTTTGTGGTACAACATTAGACTTAAAACCATCATTGATGACATTCTTCATTTGAAACTCAGATGCTGTAGGTTTAGTTTCTAAAGATGTCCTGGTAGGTATTGCGTTGGATGAGAATTCATCAGTTATGACATTTTTGATACGGAATTCTGATGATGAAAAACATGCATTTGAATGAACATGATTGATTGAACTACATGGTGAATTAAATATTGAGGTTTCTGTGGTTGTCTTCTTTTCAGTCTAGACTGATGATATCTTTACAAACATGTCACATAGATTCTTCTTTGGAATCCAAGCTTGTTTAGTCTTTGGTAAAGAATCATTAGAGCTTACTGAAAATTCAGAATCAATATAACTTGAATAAGATGCATTCTATTGACTTCTGAATTCAGTTTATTTTGACTTTTGAGAAGAAGTAGTTGCTTTGGGAGTAGAAGCATTAATGAAACCGTCTTCTGATTTTCTACTTTCAGCATCTGTAACAGAAAAATAAGTGTCAGTATCGCTACCACAATGTGTTTCAGAATCAAAATTGATATTGTCAGCAGAAGACTTGGTAGATTCAGAAGCTTTTTCAGGATGAAGCATTGCGAACTTGAGTTTAGCCAAACACTGTAGTCTCTCATTTTCCAATGTTTTCTTCTCTATGTCCAGAGGTCTTCTGAAACTCAGATATTTTGTTTTTTAGAACTGAGCTGAGAATATATAGTTTAGAAGAGGCAATAAGCTGTTGCTCAAGTCCTGTGACTTTTCATTGCAATTCAGCCTTTTCAATACCTAAACTCACTTTCAACTTATCATCATTCTGCAACATCCTTTGAAAATCTTGACGTTCAACAGAAAATTCAGATATGAGGTCTTTAAACTTGACATTCTCTTCTTTCAGATCATTTGCTCTCTTCTTTACCTGTTCTGTATCTTCTTCCTTCTTCTCAACTTCAACTTTATACTCTTGACATTTCCTTTCCAAAAGTTGAAGTTCCTCATACACTCTAGACATTTGCTCTTTGAACTTGTCATTCTCTTCTGACAAAATCTCTGCTTTCTTTTTCTCCACTTCAGAATGTACTTCAAGTTGTGAAATCTCCGTTTCTCTCACTTGAAGTTTTACAATCAATTTGGCATTTTCATTAACAAGAGCTAAATTTTTATTTTGTAGCTTTACAATTAAATCACCTTTCTCAAAACAAGCATTATACCAAGGTTTATGAATGTCAAACATTTTTCTTAATCTAAGCAAGAGAAATGATTCATTTTCACTTAATTGATATTTATTCTTTCTGCATTTGTCAATCTCTTGTTCAATTGAATCTGCTGTGCTGAAATTCATTGACATATTGATATTTATCTTGATACCTGAAAAATATACGATCGTTTAGGAATGATTTGATTTGATTTGATCAAGAGTTTAATCAACAACAATGATTTGATCAATTAGGAATGAGTTGGTAATGATCAACAATGATTAAAAGTGCACTTGGATAATCAAGTAAAGTGACTATGAGTTGAGAAAATCCGATTCTCATTTAGTCACAACAACGACGGGGGTTTGGGGGCAGCGCCCCTGATAGCGAGGTCCAAGGGGCGGAGACCCTGGCTCATCTAGAATTTTTTATTTTGGTTAAAATTGCTATATCAGAAAATGCAAGAAAATTCAAATTTTGTATTTTCAACCAAATTTTGAGCCATTTAAAATTGCTATGGAGAATTCAAAAATCCGAAACTTTCAAAAATCCGACACTTTTCAAAAATCCGACACTTTCAAAAATCCGACACTTTCAAAAAATCCAACACTTTCAAAAATCTGAGAATTTCAAAAATCCGACATTTTTAAAAAATCCGATAGTCTTGGAAATCAGATGTGTAAATCCGATAACACTAAAATCCGATACTTACCAAATCCGTAAATCCGATACTTTTTGACACACAAACACCAAAAACACTTTTTGACTTAAAATTTTTGGATCAAAATCCTCCTTTCTTCATCTTCTACTCAAGAACATCAAGAATACCATCAATCTTGAATTTTCAAAACTCACCAAAATCGGATTTTCTTTTCAAATTTATCAATCTCCACCTTCACAAACACTTTTAAAACACTCCTTTTGTACCAATTTGAATTAAGAATCACGAATTTAACCAAAATTAACCAAGAACACAACAAACTTAATTTTCAAATTACTCCATGTGTGATTCATGAATTGATATGAAATTTTGCAGATTGATTCGTGATATGATTACTAACACTCGATCAAAAATTGAGCAATTAATTCCAACTAAATCACGAATTTCAAAATTCAAGCCTCAAGAACATCTTCCAAAAACCCAGATACATAATTCTTAGATTTCTCTTACATGGAATGGAATTTGCACGTGCAACTTTTACTGTAGGTTCCTGCAACCATACAAAACAACATATCAAAAAAATAAATCAAATGGAGACCGTATGAATTATCTAGATTTTTTCAAAGTTTCTGTCCAAAAATAATCCGAAAATTTCAAAAAAATCTTCAAAATTTCTTCAAATTTGTTGTAATTCTTGATCTAATCTTCAATCAAATCACTCCTTAGGCTCTGATACCACTTGATAATCCCTTAATTCTTCAAGTATCAAGCTAATCTTCAATTGCATGTGTAGAACTATGAGAGAATACTAATTACACCTTTACTAACACATAGTTCATATCATTGATTATGGCAATTGATACATGATTAGCCTTAATCATAGGCTTATATACTCCATGAGTATATTTACAATTAAGACCCTCTAGTTTGTAATTAATATAAACTTCACTCAAAATGTAATCTTCTATTCATACAATTAATAAACCTAACAATCAAACATGCCAAAAGACATCTTAGATGTTGACGGATCCCGCAAGGATCTAGAAGTTGCAAATTGGTTGCAATTGGTAAAATGGTTGCCGGCCTAAATAGCTTTGCTTGTGATATGCGGCGAACCCATCATAAAGCAAGGTGAAATATGGTTTCTAGCCTTGTTCAAATAATTTGTTTTGAAAACAATTTGGGTAATTATTTGTACAAGGATTATATCTAAATTAACTAAAACGTGTGCTCTAAAATTGTAGATGACAAACTTTAACAACGCAACACCGTATTTATCACTCCGTTCGTTTCGAGAGGAGGAGAAACTCGTAGGCGTAAACTTTGTGGATTGGCATAGGCAATTGCTTATTGTCCTTCGTCATGTATCTAAGTTGCACAACATTGAGGAACCCCTTCTGTTAATATTAGAAAATATAGAAAAGCCCATGTGGTAGGCTTGGCCTATAGCTGAGAGGGAAGTGATGAGAGAGAAAAGTGTTGAGAGGGGCGGTGAAGAGGATGTCGGTAAAACACATAGTGAGGGAGGGGCAGAGTATGACCCTACACAGATCCAGGCTATGATAGATTGTAACATCCTCAACTTGGGCGTAGTTGTAATTAGTACGTGAGTGTACGTAATTAGTATAATAGACGAATAATTATTGTATGTATTCGTAAGTATTTGTGAAATTAATTGAATTAATGTTTGTTTTATGTGTATTTATATATGTACGTAAGCATGTATGTTATATGTATAGTTATGTACTAATTAAATGATTAAAAGAAAAGAAAAGAAGAAAGAAAAGAAAGGAATTAGATATTTTATGTAGAGGCGGTTTGCCTCTAGATAAGATTTGAATATATGTGTGTAAGTGTGCCATTGACTCACAAAGTCAAAAATAGTAAAAAGCTTTCAAAATAAACACAAGCACACTTCTCTCTGCTCTCGTAAGTTTTTTTAAGTAGAATTCTTGAAGTTGAAGCATTTTAAGTCCTAGACTCAAAGTGAGGTTAGTATGGTGTTTGTAGTAGAGATTATATGTGTATTATGCTAGAAATATGTATGCTTTGTGGCTGGAAGTTGAGTTAGAGTTGAAAACACCATTAAAGAACATGAGAGCTTACTTTGAAGCGGGTTTCTCATGTTTTGATGTTTTTAAAAGGTGTTAAGATGTTCATGAGGTTCATATAGGTGGTATATGAAGTTCTAAGATGTTTAAGAAGTCAAAACTAACAAGTTTAAAAATCTGGGTTTTTGAAATGGATATTAAGTGTCGCATGGAAGTTGCATGAAGAAGATGATGAATCTGAGAAATGCATGACCGCGGCGCCACAAGTTTAGTGTCACGGTGCGACCCAGTAAAGTTTGCATTATGCGACTTTTGATCCGACCTTCGAATAGACCATCCGACTTTTGGGTCCGACAGTCGGATGACCCATCCGACTTGTTAGTCCGACTGTCGGATAGGCCATGTGCTCACTTGGTCCGACTTTCGCATGAACCATACGATTTTGGTCCGATTTTCATGCGTCGCGGCGCGACGGGGCCTTTTCAGCAAGAATGTGTTTTGTTTACATGTTCTTGTTGAATAGGTTATGTAATGTCGAAGGCAAGTTTAATGAATGACTCATGACTATTAGGAAGGTCTTGTAAGTGTTCTAGTAGTAGAACTTAATGTATGCAAACGCTTAACGCGATTGCCGAATATTTTTAGGTGAACGTATCAGCTGAACCAACATTAAGTGAACGAACACTGTAAGCTAGCCAGGTGAGTACTTACTTTCATGAGACTCAGTAGATTAAGGCTTGTACGCTAGATGACTATGTGTTTATGTGTGATTGAGTATGTTATGTGTGACTAACCTATTTTGCAGGTATGCTTAAAGAAGATGAGTGTAAGTTATGAATGATGTTGTGATTGCCTGTAAGATGTACAATAGGTGCATGCCAATGGGTACAGATTTGGAACCGCTTAGTTGATATCTGATGATGTGCATGAATGATGAAATGTATGATGATGCCTGTGAAAGAAAGAATGATTATATGATGGATCCCTATGAGATCCTATGTACGATATATGGCTATATGATGATATATGATGATGATGGATCCCTGTGGGATCAAATGTACGTGTATGTGTACATGCACTGTCTGCAGACTATCTGACGCATGGTTAAGGTCAGTCGGTTGTAACTGGATACTTCGGGATTTTACGGTGATTCAGGAGGCATCCTGGATCATAGGTTCTGCAGAACCGCCGTGCCTTAACGTGAGTGGTGATCAGCCGGTTGTAGCTAGATTACCTGTGGAGCCTCTGGCTCTATGAATGATGTTTAGTGGACTGCTTTATGCTCCCCCACCAACGCGGATTGGTCGTGTCTAATCCCCTGGTTTGAGTTGTTGAGCGGGATTGATTACCCTACAAGACACGACTCTTACTGATCTTGTCAGCACACCGCTATGTGCTAAGCTAGCAATGATTGTTTATTATATGATGAATGACTTACTGTATTGATACTTGTGACTGTATGTACTCACTATCTAGTGTAGCTAATGGTGCTATGTTCCCTTTTCAGGTAAAGACTAGATGCCCTCCGAGGCGTGTTGCTTTTGGGAAATACATTGCCCCTTGTGGGTGGAACACTTGTTTTTAAATGTTGTAATGTAAATAGATACTATGGTCGGTTCCTGTACTTGGTAACACTAGCGTTGTTTTTGAGAAGATGTTAATGTAAATAATAGTTTGTTATTTTAAAAAGAAAAATTTCCGCTGCTAAAACCTGATTTGTCATTAAAGTAATTGAATTCTGAAGCGGTGTTACAGTTAGGTATCAGAGCCTAAGTTTGAGTGAATTGGGTACTTGTAAGAGTATTCGATCTCAAGCTCGAGCCCGACCATAAAGAAGTGTTCCTATGGGGGGGTTGAGTGAGAGTGTTATATATATGCAAGAAGTATATGATGATTTATAAATAAGTAAAGTAAGTGAGATAGAGTATTAATTACTCTTTCTCTGTCATATAGAAGTCTAGAAAGATATCTGCCGAACGTGGCAATACAGAGCAAGCTCTGAAAGAGATGGAAGACGAGGCTTCTCATATGCCTCATCAGGCTGAAGATCAGAGATCTCAGCACAATGCTGGAGAGGGCAGGCCTGAGCCAGATCAGGCTGCTATTATTAGGCGTTTGGAGGAAGTTCTACGAGTTACAAAGGAGCTCTTGTTGCAAGCTACACTAAACAAGCTCCGCAAGACTTGTTCATACAAGAAGTTCCTGACTTGTAATCTTCCGACATTCCAGGGGAGTGATAACCCCACCGTTACTATCGAATGGCTCCAGGAGATGGAGTAAGTGTTCGAATCGTGTGAGTGCGAACCAGAGCATTGCGTGAAATATGCAATACGTATGTTAAGAGGTCGTGCCATCTTCTGGTGGGATACGGTAAAAGCTTCGGTTAGGAAAGAAATAGTGGGTGCTCTCACTTAGGAGTAGTTCTCTGAAAAGGTGCTGAAGAAGTATTGCACCGATTATGATATGGAAAGAATGAAGAGAGATTATAATGATCTCCAGAAAGGGGATAAGCCAATCGAAGAGCACATAACCGCGTTCACTGACAAGATGCGGTTTGTTTCCAATTTGATCCCAGACGAGAGCACCAAGATAAGGCGGTTTGTGGCAACTCTGCCACTGGAATTTCGCCCACATGTGCGGGCTGCTATTGAACTAGATCGGGCGTTTGATATAGCCCGACAATTGGAAGGTGACCGTTTGTATTGCACGGGCGAATCTGCCGGTGCAGGGTCAAAGAGGAAGTTTTAGCCGTCTGATAAATCGGGTCCTTCCAATGGAAAATCCTCTGCAGGCGGAAAGACTGGCTCCTCCAAGAAGCCGAGGCCTCATTCTCCTTGGTGTTCTAAGTGTCGCACTTACCATTCTGGTGAGTGTTCTAGTGCTACCCAACGGTGATGGAGGTGCGGACAGAAGGGCCACGCTAGTTCTGAGTGTGGTTTCAAAGAATATGTCTATTACCGATGCTATAAGCCTGGGCACAAGTTGACAGATTGCCCGGAAAGACAAGGTGCCGAATATAAGAGGTCTTCAAGAGACCAAAAGATAGACGATGCGCGTCGCGCGAAGGGGAGGGCATTTCAGATGATAGCGGAGGAGATCAAAGATGCTGGGGATGTCAATACCGGTACATTCTTTACCAACTGTTCCCCTACTTATGTATTTTTTACTCTGGAGTTGATTACTCCTTTGTTTGTTTGTCTTGTTGTTAGAAGTTAAGGTTCCTTGTTTTCAAAATGATCAATCCACTTAAAGTGGAAATTGTTAGTAGTGTACTAGTCTCTACTACAGAGAAAGTTTCAGTAACTGTTCTTGATGTCAAGGGAAGTAGTTTCCCTATTTCATTCTTTGTATGCCTATTGCGGGCTTCGATGTTGTGATCGGGATGGATTGGCTCAGCAAGTGTGATGATGAGATTATCTGTTCCAAAAAGATGATTAAGATCCCTCTCTCTGATGGATCTTATGCTATTGCACGTGGAGAACGACGGGATTCTGATATTCCCATTGTCTCCATGATTAAAGCTCTGAAGTCAATTGCCAAAGGTTGTGACTATTATCTGGCATATGTCATTGATGCTACGATGGAGACGCGACCTGTTCATGATATTCGTGTGGTGTCTGACTACCCTGATGTATTTCCTGAAGAACTACCGGCTTTACCTCTGGTCAATAATGTCACTTGTAAGATTAAGTTATTCCGGGAGCTACTACGGTGGCTAAAGCTCCATCTGTGATATGTTCCCGAAGTTCTTAAATAAGAAAAATTGTACGCCATGTTGTCTAGGTGTGAGTCCTGACTAAAGAAAATGTATTTCCTTAGTCATGTCATTTGTAAGGATGGTGTCAAGTAGATCCAGATAAGGTAAAAGCTGTGATGAATTAGGGAGTTCCTCGAACTTCTTTAGAAATTAAAAGTCTCTTTACCTTAGCTGACTACTATTGGCGGTTTATCCGCAGTTTCTTGAAGGTTGCGGGTCCGTTGGTTAAACTGACTCGTAAAGATGTATCTGTCATACTTGTAGTCCGTTCGGAAGACTTTGCTATCTATCGTACAATCCGTTACCACCCTGGTGAAGCCAGTGTTGTAACAAATGCCTTAAGCCATAGAGGAACGTCAACGGGAGTTAGAATTATGAAGATCACGACGATGTTAGATATGTACGCAAGTTGAGATGATTACCAGAGATCTTAGCATCGTCCGTAACGATTCGGTATTCCGAAATTGATGTTCGTTTCTTAGTCACAAGTTAGTCTATTTTTTAACTCATTTGATCCAGTTTTATGTTGATAAGACTGTGTCATATCACAGTCTTTCGTGTGTGATTTTTTTGATTCTGACTATCTGTTGTTTCTAATTCTGACAAAATTTGCAACGTGAGTTAGACACTTGTGTTCACCTGAACATTGCCTATCACCTGCAAACTAATGATCAATCTGAACGTATGGTCCAGAAGTTGGAGAATATGCCTCGTATGAGTGTTCTTGTAAGTTTCTCCTTGAAGAGATGTCATTCGTCTTGGACGTGAGGGGAGAAGTTAAGTCCACGTTCTATAGACCCATTCAAAGTCGTGCGTTAAAATAATGATCAGACGGTAACTCTTTAGCTGCCGCCTGAACTAGTCTGTATACATGTCACCTTTAACATGTGTTACGCAAGTGCCACATTGAAAAAGAACCTGTTTAGATTCTTGACACGAAGGTCAAGAAGCTGCACAAGTAAATGATCAAGCTAGGCCTTGTGAAGTAAGAACACAGCTTAGGTCCAAACCAGACTTAGGAAGCAGAGGACGTGATGAAGACAAGATACCCTCAGCTATTTATCACTGAGTGGATTCCGAGGACGGAATCCTCTTAAGGGGGGTAGATTTCTAACATCATCAACTTGGGCCTAGTTGTAATTAGTACGTGAGTGTACGTAATTAGTATAATAGACGAATATTTATCGTATGTATTTGTAAGTATTTGTGAAATTAAATGAATTAATGTTTGTTTTTATGTGTGTTTATATATGTAAGTATGCATGTATGTTATATATATAGTTATGTACTAATTAAATGATTAAAGGAAAAGAAAAGAAGAAAGAAAAGAAAGGAATTAGATATTTTATCCAGAGGCGGTTTGCCTCTGGATAAGATTTGAATATATGTGTGTAAGTGTGCCATTTGACTCACAAAGTCAATAATAGCAAAAAGCTTTCAAAACAAACACAAGCACACTTCTCTCTGCTCTCGTAAGCATTTGAAGTCCTAGACTCAAAGTGAGGTTAGTATGGTGTTTGTAGTAGAGATTATATGTGTATTATGCTAGAAATATGTATGCTTTGTGGCTAGAAGTTGAGTTAGAGTTGAAAACACCATTAAAGAACATGAGAGCTTACTTTGAAGTGGGTTTCTCATGTTTTGATGTTTTTAAAAGGTGTTAAGATGTTCATGAGGTTCATATAGGTGGTATATGAAGTTCCAAGATGTTTAAGAAGTCAAAACTAACATGTTTAAAAATCTGGGTTTTTGAAATGGATAATAAGTGTCGCATGGAAGTTGCATGAAGAAGATGATGAATCTAAGAAATGAATGATCGCGGTGCGACAAGTTTAGTGTCGCGGTGTGACCCCGTAAAGTTTGCATTATGTGACTTTTGATCCGACCTTCGAATAGACCATCCGACTTTTGGGTCTGATAGTCGGATGACCTATCCGAATTGTTGTTCCGACTGTCGGATAGGCCATGTGCTCACTTGGTCCGACTTTCGCATGAACCATATGACTTTGGTCCGATTTTCATGCGTCGCGGCGCGACGGGGCCTTTTCAGCAAGAATGTGTTTTGTTTACATGTTCTTGTTGAATAGGTTATGTAATGTAGAAGGCAAGTTTAATGAATGACTCATGACTATTAGGAAGGTCTTGTAAGTGTTCTAGTAGTAGAACTTAATGTATGCAAACGCTTAACGCGATTGCCGAATGTTTTTAGGTGAACGTATCAGCTGAACCAGCATTAAGTGAACAAACACTGTAAGCTAGTCAGGTGAGTACTTACTTTCATGAGACTCAGTAGAGTAAGGCTTGTATGCTAGATGACTATGTGTTTATGTGTGATTGAGTATGTTATGTGTGACTAACCTATTTTGCAGGTATGCTTAAATAAGATGAGTGTAAGTAATGAATGATGTTGTGATTGCCTGTAAGATGTACAATAGGTGTATGCCAGCGGGTCCAGATTTGGAACCGCTTAGTTGATATGTGATGATGTGCATGAATGATGAGCTGAATGATGATGTATGTGAAAGTAAGAATGAATGATTATATGATTGATCCCTATGGGATCCTATGTACGATATATGACTATATCATGATGATGGATCCCTAAGGGATCAAATGTACGTGTATGTGTATGTGCACTGTCTGCAGACTATCTGACCCATGGTTAAGGTCAGTCGGTTGTAACTGGATCCTTCGGGATTTCACGGTGATTTAGGAGGCATCCTGGATCATAGGTTCTGCAGAACCGCCGTGCCTTAACGTGAGTGGTGATCAGCCGGTTGTAGCTGGATTACCTGTGGAGCCTCTAGCTCTGTGAACGATGTTTGGTGGGCTGCTTTATGCTCCCCCACCAACGCGGATTGGTCATGTCGGATCCCCTTGTTTGAGTTGTTGAGCGGGATTGATTACCCTACAAGACACGACTCTTACTGATCTTGTCAGCACACCGCTATGTGGTAAGCTAGCAATGATTGTTTATGATATGATGCATGACTTATTGTATTGATACTTGTGACTGTATGTACTCACTAGCTAGTGTAGCTAATGGTGCTATGTTCCCTTTTCAGGTAAAGACTAGATACCCTACGAGGCGGGTTGCTTTTGGGAAATACATTGGCCCTTGTGGGTGGAACACTTGTTTTTATATGTTGTAATGTAAATAGATACTATGGTCGGTTCCTGTACTTGGTAATACTAGCGTTGTTTTTGAGAAGATGTTAATGTAAATAATAGTTTGTTATTTTAAAAAGAAAAATTTCCGCTGCTAAAACCTGAATTGTCATTAAAGTAACTGAATTCTGAAGCGGTGTTACATAGATTCATTCTCAAATGTACTCCCTAATCCCGAGCAACAACCGGAGCCCTCTAAACCTGAAATTCATAAAGTTGCAATGGCTCCTGACTTTGCCTCTGATCCTTTGGCTGTGATAAATTATACCCCTGGTGCAGCACCACTGGTTCGAGACAATATTGAGGAACAACGAGCCAAAAAGCAAGTGGTGTATGAAGAGGAAGATTTGAGCTTTTCTGACTTATTTCCAAATCTACCCGAGGCCTTCGACTCCGAAACAGAATTTATGTATGGCTATCAACCGGGTCCTCTTGATGAAGCTAGTGAAGGTCATGATTTTGATCCTTATATGGAAGAGGAAGAGGTAGAAGAAGAAGAAGAGATAGAGGAAGAGTTAGTGGTAGAAGAGAGTGGAGTGCGAAAAGAAAAGACGAGTGCTAAGGGACCGCCAAGCCCAAAAAGCCAGGAAGCTACACCTGCCATCCGAGCTGGCATTGTCAGCTCTGGTGTTGAAATAGCCACTGTCATCCAAACAGTGCACATTAACCCCACTAGCCACTCAAGTGTCTCCCAACAGACACCTGTTTCATTTCACGGGGAATTTGCTCATATTCTACTGACCTCTCATTCGGAGATGGTTTGTATTGAAACTAGAGGTCTGCCTCCTCCGACCTTGACTGTCTCTTCAGCACACATCGACATACCGCAGATATCTGATTTCCTTTCTAGACACCAATCTACACTCGCACAAATTACGACGTTGTTTAACAGACAACAATCCGGAACACCTGTAGGTGGCACTACTGAAAGTTCCGTTCGAGGATCAGGTGGAAATCTTGGCGGAGTGTTCACCACCTCAACTCGGCATTCGTGTAGCTCCGCCTCTGTGGCGGAGACTTCAACGAGTACTCTAAGTGAGTCTCGGTTTGTTACCAAACAGGAACTGCATGAGGCTCTAAACCCTATCACCGAGGGCATTGCCGACATCAAACAGACCCTTGCTTCTCTTAAATCCAAAGTTGATGATGGATCGAGCTTATCTACCGATACAGTAAAATCCCTGCTATATGCCCGTTTGTTGGAAAAGGCCCCTCACCGCGAACAAAACTTGGATCTCCTTAAAACCCTTCGGAATGAAAAAACTTATAAGGGTAGCAACCTAACTGAATTCAAAGAAACTGTCATGAACTCAACGGAGGATCTAGGTAACGTGGTCTTTCAAAAGCTAGACTCTGTGGAAACATGGCTGACAACACTTGAAACAACTTGCAAATCCCAAGCTGCTGGGTTAAAACGTAGGCGCGATGATGAAGATCCCGATCATGATCATCATGAGGGGGAGAAAAGACCCCGCATTTTAACCTTTACCCCTTTGACGGAACGACTTGCAGCTGCAATGGGGATCGGGGAAGAACCACAACAACAACAACAAGAGCAACCACAACCACAACAACAACCACAACAATTAACTGAGCCTGAACCTGTCATCCCAGTGTTTGAATTTTGAAACGGAAACTGCTGATTGATTGATAGGGATGAGTCAGATGAATTGCTGAAACAGATTGAGCGGTTCTCTTTTGAAAAACTACCTGAAAGAACCGAGGAGGTCCAGATCGTGGACAGGTTTGAGGATATGCCCATGCCAACAGTTCAAAAGCCAGCTTCTTCAAGGGTTGCAAATCCTACGACGAAGTTGGTTACCAAAAAGCAAATGGAGGAGACCATCAGAAAGCTAGATCTCACAAGGGTTCTCTGGGGCATATCTGAGGAGGTTCATCAACTATTTCCTCCTGAATCTAAGAAATTCCAGGTGTCTGCTACTGACATCCTGAGGAAGAATCAAGAAGCTGAGCAGGCATAGCTACTACAACAAACATCATCTGAATGGCCTATCCCTCCTAATGTCCAACCGGCACGTCCAATTCCAATCTCATTAGACCCAGGCCTTGATAGATACAATATGTTCACCAGGGATGCAATGAAAAACCCTATATGGGGCCAATATGGTGTGAACGCTGCTTACCTTGAGGATCAGATCCCTACCATCTATACTTCTCAAGTCAGAGACAAGATTCCTCCAGAACTGAGAGGCCTTGATGATGCACAAAGGAGAAGATATACTCACATCCTCAATGAATACAAAACCCCGAGGGAGAAGATAGTGTCGGAGTACCCAATCGGCAAAGTACTTCGTGTAAGCATGTAAAAATCACTCAGGTACAGGTTTGCTGTGTATGATGTCCAGAGAGCAGATGGTCAGAAAATCTCCCCCAATGAAGCAGACTTTAGACACGTCAAGCTGCATGACATTGAGTTCATATACGAGGAGCTCTCTACAAAGATCAACTAGTCTTATGATGAAGAACAACAAGGACGATCAGCTCTGATGAAATATATGAGGAGATTCATTGAATTTATCCAAGAGCACGATATACAATTAGGCGCCGAGAGTAATCAACTCGAGGTGAATCTGGTCAGACCACTGTAGCATCATATTGATCTACAAACCCTAGAAGAGCTCACAGTTATTGATGAAAATCATTCTAGCTTTGCGGGTCAAAGAGGTGTCATCTTCGACAATCAACGCCGCCGAAAGATCATGGTTCGGATGATAGACTTGATGTCATACTCAGATGATACTCTGAAACTGTTATTTCACCGTCTCCAAGAAAAGGCTAAAAAGGATCAATCTACTTTAAGTGAGATTGAAATGGCTAGGCTGATACGAACAATAGAACATGTCAAAAGGACGTTGGACAGTCGGCGAATTATTAGGAGGTGGCAGATGATGTTTGGAATAAGGAATAGGACTATTTTGTAATTATTATCTTTCTGCATATCATTCATTGTAATAGGCTTTCTCTCCATTTAGGGGGAGATTGTTAATATTAGAAAATATAGAAAAGCCCATGTGGTAGGCTTGGCCTATAAATAGGCCATTAGACCCTTGGGCTCGGTACCACTTGTAACGTTTTACGCGTTAATGAGATATTGATATTCTTAGCAAAACATGAAGTGTGTGTTTTCTCTCAATATTCATCTCTCTACACATTGCTTGAAGGTTTACTGTTCATTGATTTGACCTTTCACCTTCTGAAACCACCTTCTACCAACACGAGTTGGGTCACTAGATACGCCTTTGAAAAGCACGTCAAGGACACAAAAGATGCTTCTTCTTTCAATGAGCTACAAGTTGTGAAAGCAACTCGGGCATATGAGTGCGCATGACATGATTAATCCATTGAAGGACATGTTCCGACAACCGATTAGAAAGGAACACTTTGAGTGTGTCAAGGCCCTTGTCGGTTGCCGGATGCACGAAGGTGGGAAGGTTAGTGTTCATGTCCTTCGTATGAAGGCATAGATTGACCAAATGGAAATGTTAGGATTTCCAATTGGGAGGGAGCTTGCGGTGAATATGATTCTCTAGTCCCTTCCCACGTCTTATGATGAGTTTATGAAAAACTATCAAAAGAACAAAATGGTGGAATCCTTAGACGAGTTTCATGGCATGTTGAAGGCTTTCGAGTCTAACATGTCTAAACGCAAGTTCGTTCCCACCCGGTTATTTAAGGAACGTAAAGCTGAGAAAGAGAATATGACTCCTAAGGGAGAAGTTTGCCATCTTCAGCATTTAAAGGAGTTAAAGCTTCCTATGAGGCAAGGGAATGGCTCCTCATCATCAGGTATATTCATGGTTAGCTCCATTGCTTTTCTACTTCTTAGATAATTTTTGAAATGCTGGCTATAACACTCATGTTTGTTGCAAAAATGGTTTGTTACAAATTGTAGGTGTTAAACGAAAGAAGTAGCTGATAGGGCATGGAGAGCTAGAACTCAAGATTGGGAAACTTAGATGTTGTCTCGATTGAGAGGATTGGGAGTTTAGATCTCGCCATTCCATTTAGCTATTTTATTACTTTATTAGGTTAATATATTATCTGCCCTGCATGGCGAGAGAGATATTAAGTCTATAATGCCTTGGTTGACGATGGATATTACTTTGTATTTGATATATATTTGTGGTTTATTTATTTCAAAGTTTATCCATGCCGTGACATTTATTAGTTTATGCTTAAAATTAATAAAATAATCATGAATAACATGTTTAAGTCCAAAATGGTTTGGATAAGTTATCCGAGTGGCAAGATCAATTTAGCTATGTAAACAAGACTTGCATTACCAAGATCCATGTGGTTTGGAATCTTGGATACATATGACAGTTGATCAAATGTTGAGTGCAAGAATTGCATATTAGCCTAAATGACTTGTACATCCTTCATCGGCGTATGTAAGAGGATTTATAGCTTGTTGAATTTAGTTCACACTTGTATGTATAATTCATTCAAGCATATCCATGGGGATAACTACATGTACTTCATTACCTTTACCGGTAATGGTAGTAGGGATGGGTTATTTGAAACCTTTAAGGTGTTCAATAATTACCATAACGAGGTTTGTGGGTAAAAGGTTAAGTTGCTTAAATCTTGTAAAGATGTTAAGTATCTTAATTTGTGAATTTTGTAACCATCATAAGAATTATGAGATTTGTCTCATAATTTATTTCTCCTATGACACATTGGCATATGGGGTTGCATAGAGAAGGAAGCGAACTTTCTTGGATTTGTTTGGGTCTTGATGGATCGCAAACTCATACCCAAAGTTTTGGGATGCTCAAATGTGGAGGGCGATGTTCTATATATAAAAGCAACAAAGATGGTCTAGTGTGCATCTTCGGAGATAAGACTAGAAAGAGTTTCTTTGCTTGTCTATCTCAAAGCCTAGATTGTCCAGCCTATGTGTGGACATGAGGTGGAAGAATCCGGGGACTAGAAATGCTACTCCATTAGGCATTCTGCTAAGACCATGAGATATTTATTTCACATACTTTTGAGGACAAGTTTTTGTCGCTCAATAGGAAGTGGAAACCTAATATCTATGGGAGCCAGTGGGAGTAAACGGAAGCCTTGAATGGTAAAACCTGATGTTGACACTAGAATACAATCAGTAATGATTGGAACTCAGCATGGCGATGCTAGAGTACTTGGCATAATTCATTACTCTTCCTATATCTAATAGGAGTTGTCGTAAGACCAGATGGATATATGTTTTATATCTAGAGGAAGATAACTCCATGATGGATTAGTTGAATTTATTAACTATCGAAAGTCGTAGCGGGTCTGGAGTCTGCTAGAAGGAAGGAGGTAATGAGAATGGTATGTAATCCATGGTGGATATCCAAGTATTGGACTTGGTTGATCCAATGCCTTGGTGTAAACCTAAAGGGTGTACATGGATTAAGAGGTAGACAACTTCAAATACTGACTAGTGGTGAAAGTGCTGATAGATTGACCATGAGGATGGTATCATAACAGAAATTTTTCCTGGTTGTTATGTTGAAGTCTACTAGGATGGCTTATTGTTTATCACTGCCTTCTCATGGCTATGAAGGTATGGCAATGAAATGTAAAGACCTTATTCCTTCATAGGAATTTTGAGGAAGTGTTTTAACACTCACCGAGAGTCTTGTACATTGTAAGTATCCTGGTAAAGTCTACAAGCCCAAAAAGTCTATTCGTGGACTTGAATAAACATCTGAAGGTTGTAATCTTAACTTTAATGAGAAAATCATAGATTTAGGTTTTCAAAAAGGGAAGATTAAACTTGGATGTATGCTAGAGATAGTGGGAGCGCTTGTATTCCTAATATTGTGTATCTTTGATATACATCTTATTGACGATAATATCCTAACTTGGCGGTTCATAAAACCGGGATTGAGGAATTATTGCTTCATAAGAAGATTTAGGAGATACAAAATGGAATTTTCTAAGTGAAAAAACTAAGATAATAATACTGAAACATGATGGACTTGTGTGTTAATTTAATTAGCAACTTGGTTTATCACATGGTTTCTTTTCCCTCATTTTGACATACTTGGAAGAACTTTTGGAATATTGTTCTACAAATTGATGTTCGGTGGTGACAAAGAGCTTAGAGTAATATATTACTCTTGGTGAAATTGGTGTTGTTGTGTCGTTAAGTAGAATATTATCGACTAGAATGGTTCTTTAAGCATCATTGACTCTATTGGGTTCTTTTGAGACGATGAGAGTGTTGGAAATCCATGGGCATCAAAGCACGCAACGGAAGCAACAAAAACACACAAAATGATCCCATGATTTCCCAATGGTGGTGAAAACTTGCAAGAACATGCATGCAACCAAAAACAAGAACAAAGAGAAGAAGGAGATGAAATCATACCCTCGAAGACTTTGATACTTGGCTGGAACAAATCGGATTTGGGATGTAAGCTTGAAACAAAAGGCTCCAAGCCCTAATACAAGTCCATGCCAAGACTCCTTCAACCTCTTTGTACTAGCAAACCAAAGCACCACCAACACTTGATGGAACTCTTTTGGAACAGCCTTGAAATCACTTGTGTACAGCCCTTGACCTCTTGCTCTTGCTCACTCTCACTAGTATGAACTCACAAATGAAGTATGCTTGCACAATTTTTCCAAGAGTGTTGAATGAACAAACAATGCCCCTTATAAAGAGATATCATCAGTTCTTTAGAGTCCAGAGTCGTGCTAATTGGCACTCATTCATTGGACCAACAAAATGGTCCGACCAAATTAAAGTCACTTAGAATTCTGCCTTCACGACTTCTTCACGGGCTATCATGGGCCGTGAAGGATAAATGTTCCACGACCGGCCATTAATCCTCCACGAGCCGTGCCGCGCTGTGCAAGAGTCGTGAGGATTGTGCCTTCACGACCTCCTTCACGGGCCGTGTAGGGTCGTGAAGCCCTAGGGTTTCACGAACCATGCGGCCCACGATAGGACTCGTGGACACGAGCTGCTTCACGACCCGTGGAGCATCCTTCACGGTCGTGAAGTCTAGGTCAACTGGAATTTGACCATTTTGACTCTTTCTTCTTATAGTAGGCTGTCGAGATTGAAACTTGGCATGTGACCCAATAGGCCCGCGCTTCATTGGCAGTGATGCTGGCCTACGTGTGTCGGTGGGCATATTTCAACAAACTCCTACTTGCACATGACACACCGTATTTATGTGCACCACAGACAGGGAGCGGCCTCTAGCAAGGCATCCCTGCCCCCAACTAAACATGGGGTATGTCATCCCTGGCAAGTACCATGATAAACTAAAAGAGTTTGACATGGTCCTATAGATAAGTGATCAATTATCTAATTGTTCGCGATATCCAAGTGAACACGAGACATGGTACAAAGTCATTCTCCGATCGTTCACGATTATGTTTCTCGATCAAGATTGGTGGTGACCAAAAGGTGAGTTGCAACTGATCAACAATCATTGCAAAATTCGAGCATGGCCATACAATTTTGGTGTCAGCGCCCAATCATCGAGGGGCCCAGGGATATCTCTCTTTACAGAGGAACAAATTCCTTCGACTACATTGCCACCAATACAATGACAATACTTTACCCAAATACCTCCTTTATAATAGCCAGTTACGGACTACTTTTGAAAGCAGTCAGAATAAAGCAAACCAAAATAGTGAAACACATGCATCTCCGGTCTATGGATAAAAGATATTATCATCCTGATTTACTCTTGACATGTACCATGAAGTAAGATCAGGTGTGGGTCGTCCAATCACTTGAAACTCTTTTCAAGTATAGGCGAAATATTGCGTCCCTTGTATTCAATCCCTATAGAACACTATGACCAATCATTTCCCTCGATCTTCGTTCATACTTCCTTCTTTGAAGAATGACCGATCGTGGACTGTTTAGAATGTAAAACATTCAAGGAAGTGATAAAACATACAAAGTTGGAACACAATAATGATTTAAAGAAAGTATTCGCTACACGCGTATCATTAAATCTCCATTTAATAATCAATACATTCAAAAATACAATATTGCTTAATGTTCCCAATAACATAGTAAATACATCGAATACAATAACCAATATACAACTCAAACCAAGTCACTAGCAAATCTAATCCCAATAGCACGTGTGTGGGTATCGTGCTTGGCTTGCGACAGCGGTTTAGTGAACTGATCCGCCAAATTGCTATCCGTGTGTACATTGCTGATGACGATGTCTCCATTTTCGACCACGTCCTGGATAAAATGATATTTCCGCGGAATATGCCTCGTGCGTCGATGAGACCTCGGTTCCTTTACTAAAGCAACGGCACCCTCGTTGTCACAGAAGATCTCAACAGGGTCGCTGATGCTTGGAACCACTCCCAGATCAAGCAGAAATTTTCTCATCCATACGGCCTCCTTAGCAGCTTCACTGGCCGCAATGTATTCCGACTCGGTAGTGGAATCGGCCACGGTGTCTTGCTTGGAGCTCCTCCAGGATATAGCACCGCCGTTTAATTGGAACACGAACCTCAATTGTGATCGGCAGTCATCCCTATCGGTTTGGAAGCTTGCATCAGAGTAACCCTTTACTCTAAGCTCTTCCTCACCTCCGTACACCAAGAACATCTCCTTAGTCCTCGGAAGATACTTGAGAATGCTCTTTACCGCCGCTCAATGAGCTTCGCCAGGGTTGGCTTGATATCTACTCGTCATGCTCAAGGCACACGATACATCAGGCCTCGTACATAGCATGGCGTACATGATCGAGCCCACAGCCGAAGCATATGGCACTCGCTTCATTACTTCCCGTTCCTCTGGGAACTAGGGGATTGAGTCTTACTCAATACCAAACCATGTGACATTGGAATGAACCCCTTCTCGGAGTCTTCCATCCTAAACCGCTTTAGGACTTTGTCAACATATGTACTTTGGCTAAGCCCAATAAGCCTCTTGGATCTATCTCTATAGATTTTGATCCCAAGAATATAAGTTGCATCTCCTAGATCCTTCATTGAAAAACAATTCCCTAACCAAGTTTTTACACCTTGAAGGGTTGGGACATCGTTTCCAATGAGGAGTATGTCATCGACATACAAGACTAGGAATACAACTATGCTCCCACTAGCCCTGACATATACGCATGGCTCATCCTTGCTTTTCGAAAAGCCAAACTCTTTGACTTTCTCATCAAAGCACAGGTTTCAACTGCGCGATGCTTGCTTAAGTCCATAAATGGACTTCTTTAGCTTGCAGACTTTATCCAGATGCTTGGCATGTACAAAACCCTCGGGTTGAGTCATATCGACCTCCTCGCTTAGTGTCCCATTAAGGAACGCGGTTTTTACATCCATTTGCCAAATCTCATAATAATGAAATGCGGCAATCGCCATGAGTATCCGGATAGACTTCAACATAGCCACCGGGGAAAAGGTTTCATCATAGTCTACACCATGAGTTTGCGTGAAACCCTTAGCCACCATTCGGGCTTTGAAGGTGTCTACCTCTCCATCTACGCCGGTCTTTTTCTTAAAGACCCACTTGCACTCTACGGGTCTACAGCCGGGTACCGGATCTACCAAATCCCAGACTTGGTTATCCGACATAGATTGCATCTCGGACTCCATAGCCTCATTCCACCTAGAGGACTTAGGGCCCACCACGGCGTTCCGATAAGATGATGGTTCATCATGATCCACCACTAGGTCGCAACCCTCCGACATAAGAAACCCATATCTCTCTAGCTCGTTGTGACTCCTACCGGATCTTTTAAGAGGTAAAGGATCCGTGTCAGGTTCTCCAGCAGCGCCGTGCTGAGAATCATCTTGTGAACTAGTGCCAACTTCAGGTTGGTCATTGGAAGGTTCTTGAATCTCTTCAAGATCTACCTTTCTCCCACTAGCATCTTTGGATAGCATCTCCCTTTCAACACGGCCCTCCGAGCAACAAATACCTTGTTCTCGGACGGTTTGTAGAATAAATATCCCATAGACCCGGCAGGATATCCAATGAACAAACACCTCTCGGCTCGGGGTTCTAATTTGTCCTCCACCTCACATCTCACATAGGCAGGACAACCCCAAACCTTTATATATGAAAGCGATGGAACCTTTCCATGCCACATCTCAAAGGGTGTCTTCTTGACCTTCTTAATTGGTACGAGGTTAAGGATTCTAATGGCCGTTTCCAATGCATAGCCCCAAAAGCTAATGGGTACATCCGTATGACTCATCATACATCGAACCATATCCAATAATTTTCGGTTCCTCCTCTCGGCGACACCATTTAATTGTGGTGTCCTAGGAGGTGTCAATTGTGAAACAATTCCACAATCTTTTAGATAGTCACGGAATTCCGAACTTAGATACTCACCACCACGATCCGATCTAAGCATCTTAATTCGTTTACCCAATTGGTTCTCAACTTCGTTTTTTAAAGTCTTGAAAACCTCAAAGGTTTCCGACTTTTGTCTCACCAAGTAGACATACCCATACCTACTAAAATCATCGGTAAAGGTTACGAAGTACCTTGAGTTATCCCTAGTGACATGCTTGAACGGACCACACACATCCGTGTGAACGATATCCAACAAGTCTTTGCCCCTCTCACAAACGCCGGTGAAGGGTGCTTTGGTCATTTTGCACAACAAGCAAGATTCGCATACATCATCCGACCCATGGTCAAATGATTCCAAGATCCCATCCGCTTAGAGCTTGGCAATGCGTTTCTTGTTTATGTGGCCCAAACGACCATGCCATAAAGATAACTTATCCAAACGACCATGCGTTTCTTGTTTATGTCTCATATATGCCACGACATGGATGTGCTTTAAAATAAAATAAATCATTCTTAAAGCATGAAATAATTCCACTAGAGAAGTTAAAGTTAAATCCATCGTCAACAAGTGCATAAAATGATAAAATGTTTCTTGTCACGCTGTGCGAATAAGACACATTTAATAAACTAATAAATAAGCCGGATGGAAAGGCGAGGTCCTCGCTCCCTATCTTCTCAACCAGGACAACCGCCTTGTTTCCCATGATGAGATCCAGCTCCCCATCAACCAAGTCCCTACTTCTTCTTAGTACCTGCACATTATTAACTATGTGAGTACCACACCCGGTGTCCAAGACCCAAGCGTTAGAAGTAGAAGTGTTATGGAGTTCAATCATATACATACCGGAGGCGCCTTGTCCCTTGGCGCGAAGCCTCTTGAGCTCCTCCGTGTACTTGGGGCAACTACGCCGGTAGTGTCCCTTCTCCCCGCAGAAGAAGCAGGTGGCCTCTTCCGGTGAGGGGGCTATAGAAGCGGGTTCCTTCCTCTTCGGATCCGGCGCCGTGAGTGGTTTGGGCTTGGGTGTTGCCACCTTCGCCTTCCCCTTTCCCTTGCCCTTGGAGCTTGAAGCAGGCCGCTTCCTCTTAGCACCACCCTCATGGATGGCTAGGACGGGTGCGGAGGTCGATGTCTTTGCCTTGGCCATGTTAGACTCGGCGGTCTTCAACATGCCGTATAACTCCATCAGGACTTATCCATATTATGCATATGGTAGTTCACAATGAACGGACCATATGCTTGAGGCAAAGATTGGAGGATTATCTCCGTAGCCAACTCTTTCCCCATAGGAAAGCCCAACCTCTCGAGCTGGTCCACGTATTTCTTCATACGAAGCACGTGGGAGCTCACGTTCCCGCCCTCCTGCATCCGACACCCTACAAAGGCCTTGACATACTCGTAGAGTTCTTGCCTCGCTTGCTGCTGGAACATTTCCTTTAGCTGCGTGATCATGTCAAACACACCAACGTCCTCGAATTGCCTTTGAAACTCAAAACTCATGGTCGTCAACATGAGGCAAGTCACCTCATTAGTGTCTTTAAGGCGCTTCTCATAAGGACGTACAACTTGCTTTCATGGCGAAAGACAATTCTCAATTGCCTCAGCCAATCCATGAAGTTTACGCCTATGAGTTTCTCTTTCTCCAAAAATGGACGGAGTGAAATGTTTGTCGCGGTGTTGCTTGTAGACGCCATCTAAAGGAAGGCAAAGCACACAAAAAGGTTAGTTCGACATATTTTAATCCTTGTTAAACAATTACCCAATAGTTTAACACTTAAATTTAACAAGGGCTAAGAACCAAACATAACTTCACTACATGATGGGTTTACCGCGGATCACTTCGTGAAGGTATTTAGGCTGGTAAACGCTTTACCAATTGCAATCCGTGATTACAACTCTTAGGCACTTGCGGGATCCATCGGTACTCAAAGCACCGGTTTGGCATGTTTGATCCCTTCCCACACCGATTCCTCAATAAGCCGCTTTGATAACTCGGTATAGGCATCACAATTATTAAGGCGTATTAAATTGGAATTGCAAATCGTCCAACAAGATACACGATGACGCCCTTGACAATAATTGGCTCGTGCTAAGCTCGACAACCAAAGATTTCAAGACGCCACACGCACCTTCCACACAAGTCCACATGGAACAACTCGTGCTAAGCTCGACAATTGTCCCATTCTTCATTAGATTCGGGTGGTGTCATCTTTTGGATTGCGTGTGATTTACGTTTTTAAGAAAAACGGGACTTTTGTAATTCCGGTTAAAAACCTCTTTTTGTTTTGATTAACAAATAAGTGACAAAACGCATTTTCACCAATTGAACATAAACACTTTATATTCGTATGTTAATCATGTGAGCGAGCGGGGTTTGTTAACCAATTAAGGAAAACTATATAGTTTTATTATTTTCAAAATATTTTCTAGCATGCGAAGATCCTACAACCACGCAAGAAAAACAAATAAATAAAACTACACAACCACGCATACAAAACCGATTTGAGCCAACCTAAGTGTTCCCCGGTGAGCTAACCGAGGAACTAACTCTACTAAGGACAAACAATCCAAGACTTCGTGGCATGCTCCCACTCGATCCCGCGCCTCCGGATCCGAGGTAGCCAAGACGTCTCCCAAGACACCCGTTGGTGCCTCCGGTCTTCTCTTCTCATTACATACATAATTTAAAGAGAAATGGCATGCAAGCCATACAATCTATTCTAAGCTATTATACAATTACAAAGAATAAATACTTTGGCGTGCAAGACACAAATAAATAAATAATTACAAACCGGATGTGGTACAAACCACCAAATGAAAGAACAACAAATAAAGCAACCAAACAACCACACAAAGGTCTAGGCTCAAACCGGTGCTCACAAAAACGAAACAACTACAAAGCATGGTGTGCCACACCAAACCATGCACAAAACAATATCCCAATTAAGTTTATTCAAAACTAAAGGCACAAGAATAAACCTTGTACATATGCACTAGGATTCCAAACACTTTGAAATCCATATTCATATATACACAATTTATATGTATGCATGTGTGCATTTTATGCCGAAACCACCCAATACATACATATAAAAGAATTAGGATATTATGGGGCTTAATCTACAAGGCTAAACAACCTGAAATGATTCTAGAAACACCAAAATCAAATGCTAAAATCCATATTAAGTTTTCTTTTTCAAAAAGGCCAAAAACAGCCTGTTCACGACGCCTTCACGAGCTACTGCTCTTCACGGGCCCTCACGGGCGGTGAAGGCAGTACACTCCACGACTCGTGAAACAGATTAAAAACCTTTCACGACCACCACCCCACGAGACTGGTCGTGTGGCCTTCACGACCCGTGAAGCAAGCTCCACGGCCCGTGAAGCAAGCTCCACGGCCCGTGAAGACCTTCTGGACAGATTGTCCAAAATAAAAAATATGGATTTTCAAGCCACAAAGGTGCATGCATCTTACAAGTATGGCTCTGAACAACTGTTGGGAATCCATGGGCATCAAAGCACGTAACGGAAGCAACAAAAACACACAAAATGATCCCATGATTTCCCAATGGTGGTGAAAACTTGCAAGAACATGCATGCAACCAAAAATAAGAACAAAGAGAAGAAGGAGATGAAATCATACCTTCGAAGACTTTGATACTTTGCTGGAACAAATCGGATTTGGGATGCAAGCTTGAAATAAAAGGCTCCAAGCCCTAATGCAAGTCCACACCAAGACTCCTTCAACCTCTTTGTACTAGCAAACCGAAGCACCACCAACACTTGATGGAACTCTTCTGGAACAGCCTTGAAATCACTTATGCACAGCCCTTGACCTCTTGCTCTTGCTCACTCTCACTAGTATGAACTCACAAATGAAGTATGCTTGCTCAATTTTTCCAAGAGTGTTGAATGAACAAACAATGCCCCTTATAAAGATATATAATCTGTTCTTTAGAGTCCATAGTCGTGCTAATTGGCACTCATTCATTGGACCAACAAAATGGTCCAACCAAATTCAAGTGTCACTTAGAATTCTGCCTTGACGACTTCTTCACGGGCTCTCACGGGCCGTGAAGGATAAATGCGCCACGACCGGCCATTAATCCTCCACGAGCCGTGCCGCGCTATGCAAGAATCGTGAGGGTTTTGCCTTCACGACCTCCTTCACGGGCCGTGTAGGGTCGTGAAGCCCTAGGGTTTCACGAACCATGCAGCCCACGACAGGACTCGTAGATACGAGCTACTTCACAACCCCTGGAGCATCCTTCACGGTCGTGAAGCCTAGGTCAACTGGAATTTGACCATTTTGACTCTTTCTTCTTATAGTAGGCTGTCGAGATTGAAACTTGGCGTGTGACCCAATAGGCCCGCGCTTCATTGGCAGTGATGCTGGCCTACGTGTGACGGTGGGAAGATTCCAACAGAGAGTATGATGGCTTATATATATGAACCATAGTCTTGTGCATTGTGACTCTATTGGGTTCTTTGAAACAATGAGAGTACAATAACTCATAGAAGTGAACTATTGTTCGAAGCATCGTTGACTCTATTGGGTTCTTTGAAACAATAACAGTACAAAGGCTTGAATGAAGGACCATGATCTTGGTCGAGAGAAGAGATATGGTGATTGTCAAACTACGCACGGATGTCACTTTGTGAATCCATTTACTAAGCTTTAGTCGCAAGCTAGTGATGATTTTTCGTACAAGGCTTGCATACACTTGGTTACAAGTGGCCTTAACTTGAGTTTGTTTTAGTTGAATTTGATATGTCTAAGTTGGGAGTATTAAGCAATAATGTGCTTTGATTGTATCAATTATCAAATGGGGATTTGGTAATGCGTGCGGAGCGGGTACTTTCATTAGCCTTTATTGTGTTCCATCTTAGCATGTTTAACCACTTCCTTGAATAACATGGTTATTCTAAAATATCCACAGTTGGTCATTCTTCGTAGGAAGGAAGAAGTGAATTGAGATTGAGGTAAGTGGTTGGTAAAGGTATTTACCTTGGATTGGATACATGGTTACGCAACACTTATCCTGTACTTGATAGTGGATCAATTGACTTGAGGACCCGCACCTGAGTTTACTTCATGGACATGATCACGAGTAAATCAGGATGATAATATTGTTTGTCCTTTTACTGGAGATACATGCGCTTTTTGAATAATGATATGGTCTTGTTTAGATTGCCTTATAACGCAGTTCGTAACTGGCTGTTGTAAGGGAGGCTTTTACGCAAGAACTTGTTATTATGACGGAACGATGTAGTCAAATGTATCCGTTCCTCTTTTGAGAGATATCCCTGGGCCCCTCATTGACTAAACTGATGACATCAAAATGCGTGGCCGTGCTCAAGTTGAATTGATAATGGATCAATTTTTCAACTTGTATTGTTCGTTGTAGTTAGTCTAGATCGAGAAACATAATCGTGGATGTTTTGGGGTTAACGGTGTTCCATGACCTGCATTCATAATGGATATCATGAACGAAGGGAGGAATAATCACTTATCTATAGGACCATTCTTTACAGGTTGGTACTTGTCATGGGTGACATACCGTATGCTAACTTGGGGGCATAGATGCCTTGCTCGAGGCTGCTCTATGTCGGTGTTACCTTTCGTAGATGTGTCTTGTGCAAGTGGGAGTTTGTTGGAATATGCTCACAGACACACACGAGTTGGTAATAGTACCGATGAGGCATACGCATATTGGGTCACACGCCAAGTCTTGATTCCGGCAACACCTTTGAACGAGAGAGAGAAAAACGTCAAAAGTTAGTTTTGGTGGGTCCGGGAACGGCCGTGCCTTGTGAAGGTACGGGCATGCCCCTCGGCCAGGTATGGTCCGAAGATAGGTGTGTCTAGGGCATACCATGTAGGGCCAGCACGTGCGTTCCTAGTGAGGTACGGCCGTGCCTAGTGCTTAGGCACGAGCCCAAGTCGGGCATGACTTGGGTGTGCCCATTGGGCTGGCAAGAGCGTGCCCTGTGCGGCATGGCCGTGCCTCACGCTGTAACAGCCTCTTTAATTGGTCTTTCAAGGCTAATTTAAGTGTGGCTTAGTGGCTATTTTTTACTAGTCACTTGATACCGTTTTTGGTAGTTTAATTGATGAAAAGACTTGTTCTTGCACCTTGAACATGTCACTTGAATCTTCTTGATTCTTGGTAACAAAGCATATGAAATTGAAACTTCAAGTTGGTTCATATTTCTCTCAATATACACACTTGGAAGATATATTCGTATATCAATATCCAAGTTGATGTTAGACCTTGGTGGTGCTCTTGGTGGTTCTCTTGGCGGCGTCTAAACATAGCTAGCACGTAGGAATATTTTTCACTTGGTGTGGATACTGGTAGAGGAATACAACCTTGTATTCTCAATTCCATTCAAACTAAGAGAATAAGGGGAAGAACTTTTGAATGGTATAATTTCTATTCTTGTTCCTTTCTTTTAGTTGCATTGTCATTATCTAGAGTATGGTCCATTGGATGGTGCGTTGGTGGCATAAAATTGTAAATCATTTTACTTGTTTTCCTTTCTCCTGTGTTTTCTAGATGCCACCAAAATCCAACATAAATATCAAAGCACCAATTAAATAGCTTTGGAATCGGCTGAAGCATATGTCCATCCCTAAATATCCCAACGTCTCTCAATGAAGACAAACCTATTATGTCAGTTCAAGTACATTCTTTAGTGAAGTCATGAAATGTATTTTTGTAACACCGAAAAATCTAAATCCATTTTTTCTAAAAACTGCTGTGGAAGCATAATTCAAAGATTAACATAAAATACAACCGTTTACAGTTGTCCATACAAATTACAAACATCCAAATTATCTGTTGTGTTACAACATAAAACATAGCTCGTATTTTACAAAAAAATAAATATCAGAGCGTTGGCCAAGTTTTCCTTCAACAAAAATCTAGCTAAACAATTGCAAACACCGAACTTGCAAAAATGGTTCAACGGTGGGGAATTAGCACAAAACTAAGTGAATGGAAGCTAAACCACGACAGCAAATAGCAACAATTAATACAAAAGAATGTAATCACATAATCCAGAAGACTGGAGGCTCGGCGAAGAACCTACAACCAATGAGTGCCAAAGCAAAGGTTTACCGATAGCCCTCCGCCAATTAGCACAGCTAGATCCCCTCTGATACAACGCATACATCAGAGTCTCTACAACTACTCAACCAATAACAAACGGGCCCAACCTAATTCCATGCATAGCTGACTTCTATCACGATTCTCGTTATCATCGTACGAGCACGTATCAGCCAAACAACACACAAGCAGTTATACAATCAACAATCATCAGACTAAAGAGTCCATCAATCACAATCGCATGCATCACATCAATCATATCAATCATAAACTTTACCATCCGTGAGTTTACATCTACTCGTCTCTATTTATCGATCGCAACACTCAGATATCTAATATGATTGTGTCTTTGTGTTTCCTAAAAACACAACAACAATGAATTCAATCTTTGATTCATAAATATATATTCATATATATATATATATATCAAGTATAAGCATATACATCAAGTTATAATCACATATAATATAAACATATAATATGCAATCCAAACGAAACAGCAAACAAAAGCTTCTACACTAAAAAGGCACTGGACAGTATCCCGACACGTTGTGTCGCATTCCAAAAGTCGGACCACCAAGGTCAGACCACCAAAATCGGTCTAAGAGTCGGTTCATCAAGGTCGGACCAAAGCACAAAGTCGGACCAAAGCCGGGAACGCGTCCCGTCCCTTACACAAACGCGTCGCGTCAAACAATGAACAACCAAGACCTGCAACTTTTCTGCCTTCATCTAGCTTCATCCAACTCTTCCAAAACACAACCATAAATCTGGAAATCGATTTCTAACAATTCTAAACCAATATAAACTTCATATAACACGTATATAATAATAAAAAACACATCAAATCCATTTAAAACTTCAAAATCAAGAAAACCCACTTAGCAAGTTTGTTAGTCCCATGTTTAGAATAGTTGGATTTTATGAGACAAACCATAGCTATGTATAGATGTTAGGTTAAATGTTAGGAATTATGTAAGTCTGTTATAGACTGACTAATCAGCTTAGGATGAGTAGTCAACGTATAAACAGACATAGAGTTTTCTATGTAAGTACTAGATAGCTTAGTGACTTCTAAGATGAGATAGGTTTCAAAAATGAAGACATGAAGATTTGAAGATCCAATATCTCAAGAACTCAGCTTGATAACATCAAGACTGAGTGAGTCAGCTCAGCGCTAGAGTTTAGTTCAAGAATTTAAGTAAGTTCTAAATTCTATTATAAATTCTCAATATCTACGGCATTTTAATTAGGATATCTGAACGTAATTTAAACTATCTATTAGTTAGATAGAGATCTCAAACGAAATTAATTAGATATGTTCTAATTAAGGAGTTTGTTACGGTTTTAAAGAAAAGATAAGTTTTATCTTCAAACTGTGATTTGTTCGTAGATATATCAAGTATAAGTATAAACCTTCTTATAGTTTTCAAAACTCGGAATAGAGAGTTCTGCATAAGTTGAAAAACGTACGTGTGTTCGTCATACTTGATACACGTGTGTTGCGATAACTTTGTGAGTTTAAAGTTCAATAGAGTTTTCCAGAGTTCTTGTTAATAAGTTTTAACAAGAAGTTCGATCATCAATTAGTTTGTGATACAAGAGTGTTTAGAGAGAGTTGAGTTTATAATCAGTGTAACATCAAATCATCCTGTTGATTTGATCAGAAAGTAATAATTGTAATCATTCTGTTTGATCAATGAATATACATTTGATTAGTTTCATTAATTGTTTCAAGTGTATTCAACCCCCCCTTCTACACTATATCGGTTGCTTGTTTACCCTCTTTGGGACCAACAACTGGTATCAGAGCAAGTTTCTTCATTAACTGAAGATCTAGATACATTGTCAAGAGGTCAAGATGTGTACCAACAGCAATCAAATCATATGCCAACAATGGCGGCGAAAGGGTGTCCTATTTTTATGGCAATGACTATCCTATGTGGAAGTTCAGAGCCATGTTGTATCTGAAGTCAGTGGATCACAGGATGAGTACCGTGATTCAAGATGGCCTAATCATACCCATGATCCATATTACTTCCACTGACAAGTCTATTCCCTCTGGAGAAACTCCCAAGCCTGAAGCATCTTGGATTGAGTAAGATCGCAAACTATTCAATCTCGATGATAAGGCACAAAGCATTATAGCAAATAATTTGACAAATCCTCTTCTGCGTACTGTGGCTGGGTGCCAAACTGGAAAAGAGATGTGGGATACTCTCAGTGTCACGTATGAAGGCACTGACCTGGTTAAGCAACATAAGAAGACAAATATGAAACTCTGGCTGATTTGTTTACCAGATTTCAGTGCTTGATTAATGATCTGCTCTTGGTAGGTGTCAAGAAAGATGAAAATGAGTTGGTACTCTAGTTCTTGGATGTGTTACCAGAACAATTCAATGAGATTACCACTGCTCTTCATGCTGGAGGAACCTTAGGAAAATATGATCTCAGATCTATCGATGGTTTTCTTCTAAATCATCAACAAATCATGGAACAGAAGAAAGTGGCCCAGCAACAATTAAAAGAATCTATCAATAATGCCGGATCTGCATTGGTTGCAGAAAAGAAGAAGAAGGGATCTAGAAAGTCTCAAGCCGAGACTGACTCTGAATCTGAATCTGAGGATGTATGTCCTAACTCAAACTCAGATGATGAAGAGATGGATGCTCTTACTAAACAAATGGCAATGTTAGCAAGAAATTTTAAAAGTTTAGAAGAGGAAGGGGTTAATCTGACAAAAGCAAAAATGGTAAGTCTACTTTTGATCATAAGAAAGTTAAGTGCTACAATTGTCAGAAGATAGAACACATAGCTGCTGAGTGCAGAGTTAAGAAGGGAGAATCAGCTTCAATGGCTGACAAGAATGCATACAGAGCTGATAAATATAAAAAAGAAATATCAGAGACTCAAAGCCAAGCCAAATGAAAACACCAAAGGTCTTCTTGCTGAGACCTAGGATACTGAATCATCTACTTTAGATGATGATGAGCCAAATAGGTGATTGATGGACATTGAGGATGAAGAGGAACAAGTTGATTATGAATTAGAAGAAAGTTCCTTTGATGAGGATCTAGCAGAAGCGGCTAAGCTAAGCAAGCAAACCAACAACTGGGATCCTGCCTCAATGTATAAGGTAAATAACTTCAGCTCTTACACTGATGAACAAAAATGTTTATTGTTCAAGTATTTGTTGAATAACTTCAAAACCTCTCTTACAGTTCAATCTAATTTGAAAGCTGAAATTTCAAAATTAAAAGATGAACATAAACACTCTGAAACTCTCATAAATGCTGGTAAAAAGACTCAAAGTGATTATGAGTGTCAGCTTCACATAAACAAACTTCTAAGTGAAGAATAACAAGAATCAAAATAACAAGCTGAAAATCTAAGAAAGATCTGTGAATCTTGGTGTAAGTCATCAAGGGAAGCAGAAAAATGTATCAACCAGCAGATACCAAATCAAGTAAAAGCAGTGCTAGGGGGAGATTATAGTGTTGCTGCTGATAAAATCAATAAAGAACAAGTCAGTCTTGAAGATAAAAATGTGGAATCTGATGATATACTTCCAAAGACATTTTTAAGAAACAAGGATGGAAAACAGGTCAAAAGCAATAAGTTTGTGAGACCAACCCAAAGCCCCTAGGTTATTCATACAAACCATCAAGCTGAGTGTTCTAGATCCAACAGAAACTATAAGTCAGTTTTCAAAAGATTGGATTACATTCCTATGAGAACAACTGTCTTTGATAGAATAACTCACATCAACTCAAAAAGGCATAACTCTCAAGTCAAATATGAAAGGATGTCTAAGAAAAGGAAGTTGTCTGTAAGTCAGACTTCACCAAATAAGGGTAACCATAAAGATGACAAAGGTAAGTCCAAAGTGAGAGAAAATCAAGTAGACAAACTATCTAAAAGGATTGAAAGGTTATCCACATCTTATGATCCTAAAACTGAATCCAAATTTAATGTTGGAAAACTCAAAGAAATCACCCAAACTTCTATCTTTAGAAGAAAAGGCTATAAGTGTGGTGACAGAGGTCATGAAGCCAAAGATTGTCTAAGTACCAATCTTAAGCCTAAAAAAATAAAGGATGATCAGTCTAAAACACACTCAGAATCTGTTCAAGCTGATCAGTCAGCCTCTAAAGGATTAGCTAAGTGCTCATCCTCAGAACCCACCAAACAGTGGGTTCCTAAAAGAAACTACTGTGTTTAGTTGATCATGTGCAGGGCTCCTACAAGTGGTACTTAGACATTGGATGCTCAAGGAACAGGACAGGAAGCAAAGGGATTCTAAGTGAATTCCAAGACAATGAACGACCCAAGGTGACATTTGGGGATAATTATCAATGAAGGACTAAAGGTTATGGAAAGATAATTGTTGGAAAAGTCACTTTCAAAAAGGTAGCATATGTTGAAGGCCTTAAACACAATCTGATAAGTATCAGTCAATTGTGTGATGAGGATTATGAAGTCACCTTCAGAAAGCATGCAGGAACAATTTATGACAAGAAGGGAAAGCCAATACTAATGGCAAAAAGAGAGAGAGATATATCTATCTGTTAGATCTCAGCTCCGCAGATCCTTCAACTGAAACCTGTCTGTATTCTGACTCAACTCCCAAGCTGAGTTGGTTGTGGCACAAAAGACTGTCATACCTAAATTTCAAATATATTAACAAACTGTCTAGCAAAGAGTTAGTCTCTGGTCTGCCAAAGATCACATTTGCTAAAGACAAACTTTGCTCAGCTTGTGAAATGGGAAACCATCATAAAGGATCCTTCAAGTCTAAACAAAAATGTTCAATTATAGAACCATTGAATATGTTTCATTTAGATTTATTTGGACCTATAAGCACCCCAAGCCTAAGTGGTAAAAAGTATACTCTAGTGATTGTTGATGAGTTCACAAGATTCACTTGGGTGGTTTCTTAAAGGCCAAAAGTGAAGCTGCATGTGAGTTAATCAACTTCATAAGACAAGAGGAGTTGTAAAAAGGTAAGTCTATCAAGCAACTTAGGAGTGATCATGGGACTGAGTTTAGGAACTCAACCCTTGAAGGCTTTTGTGAAGAGAAGGGAATTATCTAGAATTTCTCATCTGTAAGAACTCAACAACAAAATGGAGTTGCTGAAAGGAGAAATAGAACCTTAATTGAAGCTGCCAGAACCATGTTATGTGAAGCAAAGCTCAAGCTGAACTTTTGGGCAGATGCTGTAAGTACTGCTTGCTATATACAGAACAAATCCATGATAGTTAAAAGACATGGTAAAACACCTTATGAGATGTATCATGGCAGAAAACCTGATATTGGATACTTCCATATCTTTGGTTTAACATGCTATGTGCTAAACCAAAGAGATCAGCTCCATAAGTTGGAACCTAAAGCTAATCAAGGTCTATTTGTTGGATATTCTTCAATTTCCAAAGCTTACTGAATATATAATCTTAAAAGAAAAGTAATTGAAGAGTTAGTACATGTTACCTTTGATGAGACAAGTATTGATAAATATGACAACGCTCAAGTTGACCCGGATAGTTTGAGTAAGCTTGAAAGAAGCAAATAAGATCTCACATCAAATCCCATGTATGTTATGGATGATTCTGAGGATGAGGATGGTGGCAAATCTAACAAGCTTGCTTCAACGAAAGAAGTTATCAACATTGAAGATGATCACATAAGTGAGACCATTGAGACCAATACTCAGCCTGAGAATCTAGGTGAATCATCAGGTACAAGTCAGATTGAAAATCTAAGTGATTTCTCAATCCCTACCCAGACTGAAGAAGTAAGTCCTATTCAGCCTGAGAGACACTGCTCAGATTCAGACCCAGAACTACAGTCTCCCACTACAACATTGAAAGTATTAAAAGATCATCCCCGTGATGATATTATTCGTAACATTGAAGATGGTGTGTTAACTAGATCCAAGGAAAATGCAAACTATGCTGGCTACTCTAGTTTTCTATCTCAAATGGAACCTAAGAAGACTGAAGACACTCTGAAGGATGAAGATTGGATTAAGGCTATGCAAGAGGAGCTGACAGAATTTCAAAGAAATAAGCTCTAGACCCTTGTCCCTGCTTCCAAAGGAAAACAATTATAGGCACTAATTGGTTCTATAGAAATAAGATGGACAAGGATGGAGTAGTGATTAGAAATAAGGCAAGGCTAGTAGCTCAGGGGTATCGACAAGAAGAAGGTATTGACTACGATGAGACATTTGCCCCTGTTGCAAGGATTGAAGCTATAAGATTGTTTTTAGCCTACGCATCCTTAAAAAAACTTTAAAGTGTATCAAATGGATGTTAAAAGTGCTTTCCTAAATGGATCACTATAGGAGGAAGTCTATGTGAAGCAACCCCCTGGTTTTTTGTTGATCCTAAACATCCAGATTATGTCTACAAGTTAGACAAGGCTCTGTATGGACTCAAGCAAGCTCTAAGAGCATGGTATGATACACTGTCTACCTATCTGCTTTCAAATGATTTTATTAGAGGAAGTATTGACAAAACTCTATTTATAAGAAAGAGCCGAGGACATGTTATTCTGGTTCAAATCTATGTGGATGACATTATCTTTAGTTCAACAAACCAAGGTCTATGTGATTGGTTCTCTAAGATAATGTCTAATCAATACAGAATGAGCATGATGGGTAAGATGACTTATTCTTTAAGACTTCAAATTAGTCAGAAAGAAGATGGTATATTTATTAATCAGAGCAAGTATGGTTTTGATCTGATTAAGAAATATGGATTAGACTTAAACCATCCTACAAAGTCTCCAATGTTACACAATGTCAAGTTGCACAAGGACATTGATGGGAAGTCTGTATGTCAGACTACATATAGAGGAATGATAGGTTCATTACTCTACTTGACAGCAAGCAGACCTGATATAGTGTTTGCTACATGTGTTTGTGCACGATATCCGGCTGATCCAAAGGAATCACATCTGCAAGCTGTTAAAAGAATACTCAAATATTTGAAGGGAACAACAAATTTAGGTTTGTGGTATCCCAAAGGATCAGGAATTGAGCTGATAGGGTACTCAGATTTAGATTTCGCAGGTTGTGGCTTAGACTGAAAGAGTACTACTGGAGGATGTCAATTATTGGGTGGAAAATTAGTTAGCTGGACAAGCAACAAACAAAACTCAGTGGCAATTTCCACAGCTGAAGTTGAGTATGCTGCTGCAGGGAGCAGTTGTGCTCAAATACTATGGATGCAACATCAGCTTAAGGACTTTAATTTGCATTATTCAAAGACTCCCATATTCTGTGACAATCAAAGTGCTATTTCCATCACACACAACCCAGTGTTTCACTTAAGAACCAAGCACATTGAGATAAGACATCACTTCATCAGAGACATAATAGAAAAGGGAAAGATAGAGTTAGTCTTCATTGAGACTGAAGATCAACTTGCAGATATCTTGACTAAACCAATTGAAGGCACAAGATTCAGAACTCTACTTGGCAAGCTTGGCATGCTCAACCCTTAACTTGGTATGTCCAACTATTTCTCTATCTTTGTTTAATATACGCTAAGTGCTAACCTTGACTATGTGTCAAAATCTGAGCTGAGTGCTTAATCTAAGCAGAGTGCTCAATCTGAGCTGAGTAATCAGTTCTAATTTGTGGTCAGTTCCACATGTCTAGGTTAGTCCTAACAAATGGTTAGTCCAACCCTATAGTGAGTATAAAATATGTAAGGTACATGTACAAATAAACGTCAGTAGTTTACAAATGAATTTTTTAAAAAATTCGTGGTATTAATTCATTTTTATATTGTTAGAATTCGGATCAATGTAATAGTGTGAGTCTAGGTAAGTTACATTAGATATAGCCTTTATAACAAACTGTGTAGTCGGTTGTTACTGTAATGGTCATATTTATTACCATATGATAACGGTAACTTTTCTCTATTTTTGAAAAGGTATAAATAGAGAGACTTTTCACCGTATTTCATTACTCTTCCAAATCTTATACCTCCTTCTCTATTCTCCAAAACCCTAACCTTGCTTTGTGCAGAATCAATCGCTCAGTGCTAAACCCTACTACTGCTAAATGCAATCTAATACGATAAGTTCCAATTCAATGGAGGGTTACACTCTAAATCTGATTGATCAAATGATCTGTGGTGGTAATTTCAAGAATAATACGCTCCCCACTTCCAAGCAAAATAATGTCGTGGCATGTATCGACATTCCAAAGTCAAAGATTGGCAGGGGATATTAGAAGTGGGTCTCCTACATTCGCAAGGGACCCCTGGCACACACTTTCCTTAGCGGTCCTGATGTGCTAATTCCACAAATTCTTACGGAATTTCAGTATACGTGCAGACTGGATGCAAATCAACATGTAATAAGAGGTACAGTCCTAACTGGACAAGTGGCTATCGACATAGATGCAAACTGTTTCAGACGAATCCTTCATCTCCCTGTTCACAATCAATATGAAGCCACGGTTTCCAGGGAAACCTCAAGGAGTGTATTACCCTTAATGGGTCACCCTCAAATCATGGGGGTGATAAAGAATTCCATTTTCCAGACAGCATGGGGATTCATGGTGTCCACGGTGGTCCGTTCACTTGGATACAAGGTGGGTGGCTTGGATAATGTTAATGACTTTGAAATGCAACTACTATATAACATATTTTATGATCGAAGATTGGACTACGCTGAGTTAATCTTTGAGGGACTCAAGTTGTTGGTGACCAAGAATGTGAGGGATACCATCGTGCCCTTTGTAAGATTCTTATCAATGGTGATCGAGGACAGCTTGGGTAGAAGATACACTATTCAATTTGAGTCAACCCCTACTCCTGTTCTCAGCCCAAGAATGTTCGCCCATGATATTTTCCCTGAGCACCCCACAAAGAGTGCTCAGATGAGGGTGTATGCACAGCTTCCGACCTCAGAATCAAGTGAAGCTGAGGAAAGTGCAAATGATGAGGAGGAAATAGAAGGCGTCAATGTTTCTGAGGCTGAGTCCTCCAAAACTGAACCTCAAAGGACTCAGCTCCGATCACGCATTCAACGGATTTCTTCCACCTCAAGCTCTGAGCAGGAGAGTATGTTCCCTAGCTCATAGTCACCACTGATAGGCGCAGGTATAACTTCTCTTCCTTCATCTCCGTCTTTCTCTCGCATTTCTCCATCTCCTATACAGGGAGATAAGACTGAGTCAAGCCCATCTCAGTCTAACCCCTCTCCCCCACCACAAACATCTACATATATTCTATACTCTACAACCACCCTTGGTCAGCCCAATACTACCAAGGAAACTTCCTGAACCTATACATGCAAAATTGCCAAAGGTGGTCCTTCACCTACAAAGGATCATGAAGCTGATGTCACATTGACACCTCCACCAGCAGGAGCTGAGGGGGAGACACCTTCTCTTAAGGTGCCAACCTCAAGGCTTACTTCAACCAGTCAGCCTATACCGGGTATGGTGTCTACTCAGCCCATACCTATTCTAGCCATGAGAGAACCTATTTCTGTGCCTTCATAGACACATGAAGGTCACATTGAACATATGACCTCTCCCCAGGGTCAACTACCCCCCTCCTCACCACTCAACGCAACCTACCCTACTACCAAAGCTAACGACATTGGTCATTCTTCTTCTCTTCCATTCTAACACACTCTAGCACGACCTGACAATGAACCTTCCATACACCATGAAGGTTTATAGGGTCTCCATTCTGGTCCCTTTGATTCCTTAGGTCGGCACCAACCTTTGGATATGGGGCCCACATTCTCACCTCATGAGGCACACTTAACAGCCTCTCCTATAGTGGAAATTCACTCTTCCATTAGCCAGGAGGACTTTGAGATTATGCCCAATCAATTATGCTATATCTTCAAAATCAATTTGAGCTTCTGCACAAGAAGAGAAAAAGTGACAAAGCCAAGCTGATGCGCAAGCTGACCGATCTATCAAACTCTGTGGAAAACTTGGAAAACATCATGCATAAATCCAGATCCTCCCCTATTGATGATGACAAAAGGGGGAGGAAGAATCAAAGAAAAGTGATTATGTGGTTGAGTAGGAGCATACAGAAGAAGTATAAATTGAAGAAGAAGCTCATGATCAGTTCATAAGTTCCGTAGATCAGCCCTCTCAACATCATTCAACTCAACCAGATATCCCAGACATTCCACTTGCTGTGATCCCTCAAGTTGAACCTCTTCAAGTGCTACAAGCTGAATTGCCAAAGACTATTGAAGCCGAGTTGGTTCTAGCCACGGATCAAGGAAAAGGCAAGGTGTTTGAGATTGTAAAAAGAAAGAAAAGAACAAGTGATGCGTCTCTAGCAAAGGGTAGAAAAGTTATCATTGTTGAACCTAAGCCAAAGCAACAAAGTCAGTCTCAACTAGTTGCTTATGAATCTGACTCAAGTGATGAAGCTGATGTAGCACAAAAGGCCAGTGACATGTTAGCTGAGCAAATGTTACAAGAAATGGCCAAGGAACTGGGTATGACAGTGGAAGAAATGAGAGAGCAGCAAAGGCAAGCTGAGCTGCAAAGAGAACAGGCTAAAGTTGAAGCTGCCAGAGCTGAAGCCGAAGCTGATTATTCTGGACCAAGAGCTGAACCAATTCCATACACTGATGATTATCTAAGATACTGCTACAAAAGAAAATATTTTTGTCATACAATTGAAAGTTTAACATTGAGCAGAAAAGGGGAGCTGGTAATAATCAACTTTGTGTTGAAAAACAAAGCTGAAGTGGGGCTAGATATGAGAAGATTATAAGTTGGGATTCTCTGAATGCAAGACAGTGGCCTTGATTTTAAAAAAATGAAACAAAGTCAGATCAAACAAGAGGTCATTCAAGAGCTTAAAAGAATTTTTCTTAGAATTGATCAGCTTGGAGAAATTCCAACAGCTGAATTTGATGTCTTCTTAAATCGTAATAAAGCTTCAAGAGAAAGAGCAGCTAGGCAAATGAAGAACAGAGTTCTCAGCCTACTAGTTCCTAAGGGTGTTGAGTTCAAGGAGAATACATATATTGATCAACCCCTAGCAGGCTTCATGTACATAGACATTGAAGGCAATCAGTGTTTCTTGGAGGAAGCTAATATGCACTTGGCTAGCTTGGAACAAATTCTGTATTTGAGAATTCCATGTGATGACTCAAGTCAGAATTCACCATTCAGATATCATATAAATAGAGCAATCAGATCAAGAAGAGATGAAATAAAGGAATATCAAGATGGTGAAAAAACTCTTATCAATGCTATCAAGGAAGCAGCTATCTTGGAGCTTAAGTGTTCTAATATGTGGTTAGAAGTTGGAGATCCTATTGATTAAATAGATTAGTTCTATAATTTTGTAAGCAATAAGTGTGCATAAGCTGATCAAAATGATCAAGCTAAACGTAAATGATATGTTCATTAATGAAAACTTAATTTTGATATGTTCAACTGTTTGATGTGTTCAAATAAACAGCTTTGTAAGTTTAAGCTTACTATTGATATGTTCAAATATAAACTGATAAGTTCAGTAGTACAAGTTTTGTACGTTCTGAACTTAAATTAATTCTGATAAGTTTAGTATCTAAGTAATTGTATGTTCAAATACTTATAATACAAGTCTTAGAATTGATTTGTTACCTAAAATCTTGTAAGCTCAAGAAATGATGAATAGGTTTAGATAAGTTCAATACTTATTTAAAGAATTAACTTTGGTCAGTTCCAAAGTAGTTCAACATAATTCTGTTAACCTACACTTACTTTGATTCAATATTTTGTCATCGTCAAATAGGGGGAGATTGTTAGTCCCATGTTTAGAATAGTTAGATTTGATGAGACAAACCATAGCTATGTATAGATGATAGGTTAAATGTTAGGAATTATGTAAGTCTGTTATAGACTGACTAGTCAGCTTAGGCTGAGTAGTCAGCGTATAAACAGACATAGAGTTTTCTATGTAAGTACTAGATAGCTCAGTGACTTCTAAGCTAAGATAGGTTTCAAGAATGAAGACTTGAAGATTTGAAGATCCAAGATCTCAAGAACTCAGCTTGATAACATCAAGACTGAGTGAGTCAGCTCAGCGCCAGAAGTCAGTTCAAGAATTTAAGTAAGTTCTAAATTATGTTATAAACTCTCAATATCTACGACATTTAAATTAGGATATCTGAACCTAATTTAAACTATCTATTAGTTAGATAGAGATCTCAAACAAAATTAAGTATATATGTTCTAATTAAGGAGTTTGTTATGGTTTTAAAGATAAGATAAGTTTTATCTTTAAACTGCGATTTGTTCGTAGATATATCAAGTATAAGTATAAACCTTCTTATGGGTTTCAAAACACGGAATATAGAGTTCTGCATAAGTTGCAAAACGTACGTGTGTTCTTCATACTTGATACGCGTGTGTTGTGATAACTTTGTGAGTTCAAAGTTGAAGAGAGTTTTCTAGAGTTCTTGTTAATCAGTTTTAACAAGAAGTTCGATCATCAATTAGTTTGTGATACAAGAGTGTTTAGAGAGAGTTGAGTTTATAATCTGTGTAACATCAAATCATCCTGTTGATTTGATCAGAAAGTAATAATTGTAATCATTCTATTTGATCATTGAATATACATTTGATTAGTTTGATTAATTGTTTTAAGTGTATTCAACCCCTCCCCATTCTACACTATATCGGTTGCTTGTTTACCCTCTTTGGGACCAACAAAGTTTTCTTCAAAACTTCCATTAACATGTTCTTAAGCTTTGATCATGAAAACTCAGCATATAGTTAACAAAATTAACATGAATCATGCTGTGAATATATAAGAAACATATACGAACCTTTATCTTGAATTCTCAAACACAAAATCACAATCCCAAGTTTTCAAGTTCTTTGTTCTTGATTTCTTCAAGTGTAAGAACATACACACACACACACACACTAACACTTTCAAGATTAATTCAAATGAGGAGGTGCCTTTCTCATGTATATCCATATATCCCTACAAGCCACGTGCACACATCCTAATCAATTTCTATTAAGCATGAGGTGTGACTAATCAATCCATATATATTCATTCATACATGCATACATACATACACACTTAATTAATTTCAATAATTAATTAATTAATCATCAGATATCAATTAACTAAGATAATTTTAATTGCACAATTAAAATATTCAAACACACATAATTACTCACCGCTAACCCGCTAACGATTAGCCCGGGTTTACGGCTGTTACAAATCTCCCCCCATAAGAGGATTCCGTCCTTGGAATTCCACTTCTTTCATACAAATGAGGGTAATGACTCTTCATATCTGTATCTATCTCCCAAGTTAAGTCAGAACCAAACCTGTGCTTGCACTTGACCAATACCATTAGTCTCTTCTTTGAATCAACTTTCTGTTCATGAACTGGGAGAATCTGACTTTCATCTTCTACTTTACACTTTCGCAGATAAAATACATTGAACGTGTCATGAATACCTGCAAACTCAGAAGAAAGATCCAATGTAAGTGTCTTATCATTCACTGTCTGCCGTATACGAAAAGGACCAATAAAGCAAGGAGCTAACTTACCGCGTTTACCAAAACGAATAACTCCTTTCCACGTCTAGACTTTGAGATAAACCAATTAACCCACCACAAATGAAATATGCCGACGACGAGGATCGGCATATATTTTGTGTCTATCTTTGGCAGCTTTCAGTTTCTCTCTAGCGATAGCAACTTCATCTACAGTTATCTGAACGATTTCTTGACCCGCATAATGTTTCTCTCCAGCCTTCAACCAACATGTTGGGGTACGGCAACGACGACCGTACAAATTTTCATAAGAAGGCATAACAATACTTGAATGATAAGAATTGTTATACGCAAACTCAATCAATGGTAGATGTAATTCCAAAGAACCACCATACTCTATAACACAAGAACGCAACATATCTTCAAGCGTTTGTATGGTCCGTTCAGTTTGACCATCAGTTTGAACGCAACAATTATGGTCGGACCCGAGTTTGAGATTGAATACTCTTACAAGTACCCATTTCCCTCAAACTTAGGCTCTTATACCTAATTGTAACACCGATTCCAAAAACAGTGAATTTAATAAAAATTCAAACTTTTAACCCGCGTAGGTCCCTTTCAAAATCATAATCATCAGATTTTAGCAGCGGAATTTCATTTCAAAAGTTACAATGGTTAATTACATCATATCATTCTTAAAACAACAATTGGTGTTACCTAACACAAGAACCGACCATAATTCAATAATATTTACTTTATACAAAAACATTATTCCATCCCATAAGGTATATGTGCATCTGAAAGTAACCCGCCACACCAGGCCTTCTAGTCTTTACCTGAAAAGGGGCAATGTAGCACCATTAGCTAAAAAACAAAGCTAGTGAGTACTAACTTATCTTAAGTATCAATAAAGCGACTCATACAATACATAGGCAATCAATCATTTCTATCTTAACACATTGCGGTGTGTTGACAAGATCAAAAAGAGTCATGACTTGCAGGGTAATCAATCCTGCTCAACAACTCAGACTTGGGAATCAGACACAACCAACCGCGCTGGTGGGGGAGCATAAAGAAGTCCACCAAACATCGTTTCAAAGCCAATGGCTTTTTGGAAATCCAACTACAACCGGCTGATTTCCATCAGATGTTAAGGAACGGTGGTTCTGCAGAACCTAGACCCAGTACGCCCCCAAGTCTCCGTTGATCCCAATTCGACCAAAAGGTCTTCTGGAACCCAGCTACAACTGGCTGACTCCAATTAGATAGTGGGGTTTAGCTACAACCGGCTGACCTTGATCCACTACCAGTCCGCGAACCATTCACATACACATAAACATATGATCTCTTAAGGATCAATCATCTTGCATGCAATATCATTTATTCATTCATTCACGCATCGTACATTTCATACATTCAATCATACATAACTTCATCATTAACTAGGCCGTTCCAATCTAGATCCGCTGGTATGCACCTATTACAACTATCATATGGCACCGTACATTTACTTCTTAATAAGACTTACCATTCATCTCAGAGCATACATGCAATAAAACATAAGCATACATTGTACTATTGTAGAGCAAATAACGAGTACAAGTAGAGATCAAGCTAAGAGAATATGTAGAAACACCTTTAAGTGTGTGTATTCTATTTCAATAATATGTCAAAGGTTACATTGGTAGAAGGCTAAAGATACTATTTATACTAAGTACAAAATTAGCCATAAAAACACCAAATTGTATCTAGACAATAAACACAAATATAGTTCTAACATTCTCCCCCTTGTTTATGTCTAGCTTCTATTTCTCTGCCCAATCTTTCTCTGCCAATGTCTGATTATTTTTCTTTTGTCGTGTTTGGCATCAAATAGTTTGATAGCTTCTATCATTCTAACTCTAGGAGCTTGGTCAACTTTTTCCTTCAAACTCATACTATATTCTAAGATTTTTGAAGTCCAAATTTTTAAAGATCCATCTGAATACGCGTTGACTTCTTTGAACCTTATGAAGAACTTTTCTCTTTTACTATTGAATAGAACTATCCCTTCATCTCCTTCAAATTCTTCATCATCACTCCAGACAACTTGATACATCTTCAGTTGGTCTATTTTGGAATGCTTCGTGTTTGGCTTCAACAAATTGATTTTGGCTTTATCAAATTCAGCTCCCAACTGAAGATCAGTGTATTCTGCTATTTGACATCGATGTCTGATGAACTCCCTGAGCTTTTTATAACCAGATGAATCCTCATCATTCTTTTCTAATTTCACTTCAAGCTCCTCTAGCAGAAAGTTGACGTCACCAAGGTTTAAGAATTTTAGGTCCACATGCCCAATGGTATAACTCTTCATATCTGACCTTCTGACGAGAAAGCTGATCATTTCTTTGTATAAGACTCTCTGAATTGCAACAAAATTAAGCATAATGATCTGGTGTGCTGATTTGATTTTCTCTTTCTTTCCGGTGTGTAACTTAAGAATCATTTTTGTTTTAACTTCCTCTACACTTTTTGCACCCATCATATTTATATCCAACATCTCTTCGATTTCATCTGTGTGATGTCGACAAACTTTTCTTCTAGGAAGGCCATTAGAATATCTTGGTATCTCCAGTTTCTGACGGTCTTTTTCAGGGCGTCCCTAGTCAACACATAACTTTTCTTTACATTTGGTAAAGACCCAGTGTGAACCGGATCTATTTGAGCAGTTTTCGGGATTTTCCATTCAAACTGTTTAGACAATTCACTGATTTAACTTTCTTTTTGCTATTGTTTTCTAATGTCTGCAGGAGTTGTTCTGAATTTGCCAGGTCTGTCACTTCCTCATGTACTTGCATCACACTTTCCAAATTATACTCTTCAAGACCAGATTCATCAATAATTTCATAAGGCTTTTCAACCTCTTGCACATTCGTTTCCTCAAACTCAATCATCTCAGTTTGCTTACCCTTATATTTCTGTTTGAAAGAAGTTTTCTCCAATCTGGCAGCAACTGCACCGATTCGCTGAGCAGCCGGGGTATCAAAATAAGTCTTTAAACGTTTCTCCCCCTCAGGACGATCGGTGTCGGAGTCATCGTCGTCATGCCTAGGTCTTTTTGATGACCCGACTGCAGTTTTGCAAGTTGACCCCACCTCAGTTCTTAACAATGATAGTATATCCAAATCCTCTGAACTGCTATCCCCTTTTCCAATCAATTTAACCATCAACAAACTTTTCAATTCGTCGACTGATAATGCATCTGTAACTTTATCTTTCAATTCAATATCTTTCTTTTCCACCAAATCATCTAACTTCTTCTCAATTCTGGTCAATATATCAAGTTGTAATCTTTGGATATCATCGATACGTACGTGCAAATTCTCAATAGCAGCATCAAAATCAGCCTTGGAAACAAATTCCTTAGCCGATTCAGATTCAGAATGTGTAACACCGGGATCACTTAGATTACACATTGAGGTTCCAACACCTCCAAAAACGAATTCTGAAGATGAAGGACCACCCACTTTCACAGCTGGATTGACGTTGCTTGTGGTGGGATTTCCTACTAATCCTCGGATATGGCTTGTTAAGGCTTCACCTATAGTAGTTCCAGTTGGTCTATCACTGAATAAACTAGTTATTTCCTCAAGTGTGTCCCTGTGTTTGGAAAGAAAATCAAAAAATCTGTTGATAGTTATCCGTGCGTAGAAACGACAGACGTGGCTTGGAGAGGAATGCCACTGGTTTCAATAACAGTTTCCTCCAAATGAGGATCCGTTAGATTATGTGCTATGTCTCCGTGAGATGAAACAATATCCTGTTGAGAGGATACTGAGTGGCTTGGAGGGGTTTGTGCATGCTTTGGTGGGAAGCCAGAGTCTTTTTCAATGCCAGGTATAAACCCGACAGTGGATGTGGTGTCCCGGCTTGAAATGGTTGGGGGAATCTCAGCACTCACATTTTCTTTCCTCACAACACTCACTCCCTCACTTTGTTTTTGCCGCTCAGCATCTTCGTCTACATTAAGCGCACTAATATCATCATACAACAATTGAGTATCAACATCCGAAAAGTCCATCATTTGGTCATATTCAGGTAAACTAGGATGTACTCTTTGACTATCATGACCCAACTCCTCCTTTATTTGTTCATTAGGAAACATTTTCTCAATATGCTTTTGAAACGAATCAGATTCACTGTCAAAAGTGTCCAGAGCAACTCCCTCTCTAAACTCACTTACAACTTCACCTTCTTCTCCACCCCTCTCATTAATATTTTCTCTTTGCTCTCCCCTGTCAGCTTCTCCCATAGAAGATTGACTCCTAATTTCACTAACGCTCGGGGATCATAACGTTCTCGTGGTAGGATCAACAGGCTCTTGTCGATCCATAAGAACAATATTACGAACTCTCACATACTCTTGGATAACTGCACTTTTTAGATCCAACAAATGCACCAATTCAGCAGGCATCACAAATGGTTGAATATCAGGCATCGCCGGGATTTTTTACAGTTTGATCATCATTTGTATTTACACCGGTGGCTCATCATCGCGCCTTCATCTGTTGAATTATCATTAAAAGAAACCGTGGAAACGGTAAGAAATTTCGTGTTTTGCCGGGCATCACTTTCTCCCTAACCACCTTGGCTATCTCAATAAATAATAGCTCTGCATAATCAAAATGTAAGTGTTTAGCCATTCCAAGCAACACCTTCAATGCAAAGACATTGGCACCGTCAATTCCTTTTGTTACGCTTATTAGACATCTCATGATTATTGCATAAAGAGTTTGCTATTGGGGAACCAGTCCTAAACGTTTGAATTTAGACATCCCTGTCAGTTCATCTCCCCTACATTCGAGGTCCATCACATGGGCTAGGATTTGTTTATCGGTGGGTATGGGATCAAAATCAGCTTTGGTTGGGTAAGTGTTTGGCTTGGGTAGTCTAAGAATTCGGCGTATACTTTCCAAACCCATTTCAAATTCTACTTGTTCAATCTGGCTTGCAAGGACTGGAAGACCTTCTGCACTTTCAGTTAAAGAAAGAGAACTCCACAGTTGTTGTACATACACCTCTGGAACATGAGGTAAGGATTCGGTAGGGTTGAAAGTGAAAACATGGTTCAAAGGGTGGGAAGTTATGAGTTCGGTGATGATTAGGTATTCGATCTTGCTTACATCGGGTAGAAAGTAGGCATTACTGAGTTGATTTGGAAGGTAATTGGCTTGGGGGTATAGGGTACTGGATGGAATTTGCGCCATCTATAAGATAAATAGTTAGTACAAAATTCAAAACTTTGAAATTTTTTTTAAAATTCCTAAGTGTTGGCAAAATCAGACACTTAGAAATCCGACACATATGCTTTAGGCAAAATCCGACACCCTTTTTCTTCCAAAATCCGATATGAATGAAATTCCGATACTTGTCTTTTAAAATCCGATGGAAGTTTAAAAAACCGACACTCATGTTTTTCAAAATCCGATAAATTTGAAAAACCGACACTCATATTTTTCCCAATGCGATGAAATTGAAAAACCGACACTCATGTATTGCAAATCCGACAAGTCATTTGAAATCAGATATTTTCAAAATCCGAAAAACACTCCGATTTACATGAAATCCGACAACTTTGAAATCCTTTTGTTTTAATTCCGACAAAGTTCTCATTTTATCAAACAATTGGATTTTCATAAAATTCGATTGATCATGAAATCCGATAAACTATCAGATTTACATGAAATCCGACAGTTCATACTTATGAACCCAGTTCATGCTTTTTCGATAATCCAATTCATTCAAAACACACATTTTGTTTACTAATCACTTAATACCCAAAACACTTATTCAATTAACTCTAAACTAAGAACTCCTCTCGATTCAAACAACACAAACAACTACTAAACACCTTCGTCGTTTAGTCCAAAAAATCCGACTTAAACATTTGAAAGCCGACAGATTCAAATCTAACAAATAACCAACTCAAAGATCGATTACTTTAAAATCGAAACACAACCCACTAATCTATAACAAAAACCGAGTCTAACAATGTTAACTAAACCCTTGATTTCACAGATTTGAACATCGAACATTTTGAGGGTTTTTTTAGTCAACAAATCCGATTAAAAACCATTTAAAGTTTGATGAAATTTCAAAAGAAGTATACCTTTTGATTCAGAAACGAATTGCTATCAAGGATCTATGATTTTTTCGTAGAATCAAACACTTCGAAAATTTTCAAATTCTTGAAGAAGCTCTCGGATTTTTCGGAAACCGACAATGTTGTCGGATTTTGTTTTTATAGAAAATGATAAAATCCGACCCATGAAATCCGAATGGGTAAAATCCGAACCATAAAAATCCGAAACCCACAAAACCAACACAAGACACGCGGTTTGTCTAAATCCGATAAAAGTATCGGAATCTGACAAAAGTATCCGAATCCGACATCTTTAGCGGATTTTTAACACTTATCATTAAAATTTTGATTTTTTAAATCATTTCACTCCCCCTAAACATCACATTTTATCTTAAAAAATAATTCTTTGATTATGAGGATGAAATTTTTAAAAATTTGACAATTTTAATTCAAAAACAAAAATAAAACTCCCCCTCAAATCATGCATAGATGTACAACAATTTGAGATGAAGAAAAAAATATTTTGGAATTTTGTTTGTTTTGTAAATGTTTTTTATTTTTCATTTAATACATACAAAACCTGATTTGTTTTCTCCCCTACAAGTATAAACCATCAGTGATTCATAACTTGTATTTGATTTGTTTATCATTCGACAGAATTTGACCTGCACAACTAACACATACCATGTAAGATCTGTTGATTCAGAATGTTATGTTAAACTGTCAAATTCAACATTCCTAATCTTGACACTAAAGCATTAAAACGAGATTCGTCTAACGCTTTGGTGAAAATATCAGCAAGTTGATTATCTGTTTGAACATATTTTAATTCAATTAATCCCTTTTCAGCATAGTCTTTAATAAAGTGGTATCTGATGTCGATATGTTTTGTCTTTGAATGATGTACCGGATTGCATGTAATTGCAATGGCACTTTGAGAGTCACACATTAAATGTATTTTGTTATATACCAGACCAAAGTTAGAAAGCTGAGTCCGAATCCAAAGGCATTGTGAACAACAACTAGCAGTAGCAATGTACTCTCTTTAGCCGTTGATGATGAAACACAATTCTGCTTCTTGGACCCCAGCAGACCAGTCTGTCTCCCAAAAAGTGTGCACTCCCAGATGTGCTCTTTCGATCTAGAATACATCCGGCATAATCTGTATCTGAATAGGAAATTAGCTCAAACCCTGAATCCCTAGGATACCACAAACCTAGATCTAGGGTACCCTTCAGATATCTAAATATGCGTTTTACCGCCAGAAGATGAGATTCTTTAGGATTTGCTTGGAATCTGGCACAAAGGCATGTAGAGTACATAATATCCGGCCTACTAGCTGTTAAATATAGCAATGAACCTATCATCCATCTATATGTTTTCAAATCTACTGCTTTTCCTTCCGGATCAGCAAATAGTTTGGTTCTTGAAGCCATGGGTGTTGTTATTGATGAACAGCCGGTCATATCAAATCTCTTTAACAGATCTTTGATATACTTTGTGTTGGGAAAAATAGGCTTATAAATATATTCTCTTTTGTTGACACAAAAATATACAACTTGTTTATATAATGGTATGTATTAACAGTAACATATGTGCACATATACATATATATATTCAATCAAATATATTCTCATCTATAATCTACAAAATAAGCTTAATCAAATGGCCAATCTCCAATCGTGAATATCCGAGTTCAAGTAGAAGCCGATGTCGAGGATTTCTACAAACAAACGTTTGAAGTTTATGAGCTTACAAAATAAATTATCAAATGATTTTAAGTTTTTATAAAATAATTTTTATAAAAATTGAGACATTTTTTTATAAAATCACAAGCTTGGTAGTCAAAGCAAATAAATTCCCATTTTGGCAAATACTAAACACAATCTTGCATTGAAACAAGTCAAAACCATGTTTAGCAAAAGGAATCTCCCAAAGAGGTAAACTTCCAACATGCTTTGTGCATTCGGTTTCTAAACTACCATTTTTATGATTAAATTCAAACTTAAGAAGTATGGCACTAACCCAACTTTTCTTAAGCTTCTTTTCAATCATTTTTATGGTAAAAATGGGTTGTGTGTGGTTTTGGTAAAAGGCCAACGTCTATATTCACAAGGCTCAAAAAAAGTTCCAGCAGGCCGACGGTCGATGCCACGGTCGACCGTGAACAATGTGGACACTTTTTGAGCTTGCACCATTTTCCTTATTTAAGGCAACTCAAGTCTTGTTTTTTATCAAGCTCTTGCAATCTGATAAACACAGAACACATACAAAATCTTGAGAGCTCATATTCTTTGATAAATATTCAATCTTTCAAGATCAAGAATGAAGCAAGAGTGAAAGCCTTCAAAGTTCAAACACTACATTACCTTCTTATATATTTGTAATAGAGTGAGGATCATCTCTAGCCTTAAAATTAGAGAGAAGTGAGGATCATCTCTAGCCTATAGAATTAGAGAGAAGTGAGGATCAACTATATCCTTTCCAATTAGAGTGAAGTGAGGTTTATCTTAACCTTGTTTGCCAGAGTGAAGTGTAATTCTTGTAAGCTAAAGAGAGAAGTTGTAAAAGGTTTATCTCTACCTTTAAAGAGAGAAGTTAGTGGAGCAACTCTTGGTGGGTGAGGCCAAGGAGTGGATGTAGAGCAAGGTTGTTAACCCTTGCTTGAATCACTATAAATCATTGTGTCCTAGCTACTTCATTGGTGATATCTTTCTTCCTTAAACTCTTTAATTAAATGATTCTTTAGATGAGCTAGGTTTACTCGTTAAAGAATTTAGATTTACCAAATCGTCAAACGTAACATTCATGCTTTCGACAATCATGTTAGTTCTCCGATTCAGAATTCTAAAAGCCTTTTTATCCATTGAGTAACCTAAAAAGACTCCTTCGTCAGCTTTCGAATCAAACTTTGACAGTTTGTTCGATTCATTCAGCACAAAGCACCTATTACCAAATACATGAAAGTATTTGATATTAGGTACTACTCCATTACATAATTCGTATGGAGTTTTATTAAAGTGATGGTGTATTAAGGATCTGTTTTGGGTGTACCAAGCAGTGTTCACGGATTCAGCCCAGTAGGATGGTGGTAGCTTCGAGCATTGTAACATTGTTCTGGCAGCTTTAACCAATGTTCTTTTTTTCCTTTCAACTACTCCATTCTATTCCGGAGTATATGCTGTCAACAACTGATGAGTAATTCCCTCAGAGTCCAAGTAAGAGTCTAATGTTCTGTTTTTGAACTCTGTCCTATAGTTAGTTTGAATACTCTTCACCGGTTGTCCGTTTTGGGTCTTGTGTTTCTTTAGAAATAGAATCACTTGTTGTGGTACTTCACTCTTGTGACTCACAAATCGGACCCATGTGTACCGGGAATAATCATCCACCATCACCAGAATATATCTTTTCACGTTTCTGGACTGGACTTTCATTAGTCCACAGAGGTCCATATGGATCAGCTGTAAAGGTGCGGTTGTTGAAGAAATCTGACTCACTTTATGTGGTACTCTCTTCATTTTTCCCGCTTCGCAGTCCTTACACAGATGATCTTTTTCTAAATTTGAGCTTCGGTAGACCTCTGACCAAATTACCATTCACTAGCTTGTTTATATTTTTGAAGTTTAGATGCGACAACTTGCGATGCCATGACCAGTTTAGATGTGATGATGCTTTTGACAGCAGACATACTGGTGAGCTTGAACCTTTCTCAGACAAGTCAATTGTATACAAATTTCACTTTCTGTTGCCACCCAAAATTTCTGCTCCATCTTCTGTTCTTTGAGAACATGAGCTTTTCTTGGAGATGACCTCCATTCCTTTATCGCAGAATTGTCCTATACTAAACAGATTGTGGCCTAAGCCTTCCACATAGGACACCTTTTCTATCTTCATATTACCAGTTTCTATTACTCCATGGCCTAAGATCGGTGAAACTTGGTCATTCCCAAACTTTACATTTCCTATGTACTTGCTCACAAAGTGTTTGAGAAGACCTTTGTTCCCCATCATATGTTTTGTGCAGCCCGAGTACATGTACCAAACATGATCCTTCTGCACATGGAAAAGAAACTAGTTTGATCTTTTGTGTTAGATGCTTCAGATGTTTTAACAAGATTCAAACTTTCTTTGTTAACCATTTTCTTTATTATCCATTTCTCAGTTGAAGATTTTCTTTTATTTTGTGACTGAGTTGATTTAACCACTGATGAAAACTACTTGGCTTTCTCGACAAACATGCTTTTCACTTTAGGTTGATATGACAAATTTGTATTTATCATTTGTTTTTGGTTCTTCTTTGAATTTGGTATAACCGATGAATATGAAGCAGCTTTCTGTTGGACATGTTTGTTTGGTGGGAACTTGTTATGATTTGATAAAGTTGGTGTAGGTTTTTGATTTTCATTCATTATATTCAGATGTTCTCTCCACTGTCCTGGTCAGACTGGTATCTTTCTGTTAGCATACCTTTTTAATAATCCAACTCTTTGATGTTTGTGAATCCATTGGTGAATGATAAATCCATTCTTGTTTACAAACCAAAACAGAATTTTATCATCATTGGGATTCTTCCAGTTTCTGTTCGATTTTAATCCTCTTTTCATTCTATTTTGATGATACACACACTTGAACTCACAGTGTCCTTCAGGACAACCAACTCCAGCACAACTCATCTTGTTATCAGTTGTTTTTGTTTTTGAGTTTTCAGTTTTGACTTTCCAAGAAAAAAGTGACTCACAATTCTTATTGCAGTATGATTTATGAATGTTACAAAACGGTTTAACTTTGTTCTTGGAAATAGAATTGATTACATGCACTTTCTTTTTCTTTCTTTCTTTCACTTCTTCCTTTGGAATCCACTTCATTGGAGCCTTTGTTGTCTCTCCATTCTTCACACCTTTGGTGATTGACTTCTTCACTCTTTTGCTTGAAACTTCTTTCCCTTTTGACTGATCTGATTTTATTTCAGAAAAAGGTTTGTTAGAGATATGAAGTGGTTTAACAGTTTTTGAATCATGCACATCTAATGAGTTTTTGATTTTCGGCATTTTAGGAATTTGCTTTATTTTCGATGATGATCCTTCCTCAGTAACACTGTTGGGATCATAGAATTTATTGCATATATGTGACATAAACTCCCTACACGCCTTTGGGCACTGAGGATACACAATATCCAGATATCTATCCAATTCAGTTAGCAGGCGTTCCACTTTCTCTTCAAGCATTCTTCATTCAATTTCATTTAAAATAAATTGAGGAATTAGGTATTGTGCAATTTCAGAATTGTTAACTTTCTCTTCAGTTATTTCAATATTAATTTCAGATGCAGCGGAATTTAACTTCTTGTTAAGATTGAAGATTGTTTCTTTTAGTACACAATTATTCACTTCAAATTGAATTTTCTGATTGATGCATGCTACCTCAAGCAATTCCTGCCTCCTCTGCAGTTCCATATGTGGAATATAAACTCTTGCAGTTCGATTGTTTCCTTCTTCAACAACTTTCTTCACCTTAGGTGGGATAGGAATGAAGCATTCATCTGAAGAACAGCCACCACTCTTTTCACCATCAGCGTATGACGCGTTCAATTCATCATAATTAATTGAGTTTTGCATTTTCTTTGTTTTTTTTCTTTTGAGTTCTTCTTCGTGTTTGATTTCTTCCTCTCCCACAAAAACCATCTTGGAAGTCCAACCCTGATTCATTCTTTCCAATTGATACAATTGGGTGCAATTAATCTTTGAGAAAAAGTTGTTTTCATCATACCCTAAACCTTTATATCTATTTTTCACGTTTGGTTCAAGGTTTTTAAAGATACTATGACGAGTAGTGACTTGCTTTTTAAATCTTTCCTCAAGATGTTGAACTTTTTCATCGAGGTTCTTTTTCTCTTTCATTATTAAATTAAGATTTATCTTTGCAGACAATTTTGTTGCATTCAAGTCATGCACTTTCAATTCTATTTCTTTTTGTAACTTGTTGAGTGCATTTTCTTTGTCTGTTATTTCTTGTTGTAGTTGTCCTATCTTTGAAGATTAATTTGTCAGTTCGACTTCACTTTTTGTTGCTTGTTCCATTTTTAGAGTGATTGAGTCTGTGAAGTTAAGAGCTCTACCTATTGCATAAGAGTTAGTATATACTCAGTAGGAAATTCAGAGTCATCAGTCAATACCTTCTCTCCATTCTCTTGTTGATCAGTAACAGATGGGTTGGTGCCTTCAGTAGCAACTTCAGCTTCAATCTCTTCTTCTTCTTCAAACTCACTTTCGATATCTGACTCATCAAATCTGGCCATGAATCCTGAGTCATTTCCCAATATTTCATCTTTGCTTTCCCCATCGGTTTCCTCGAACTCACACTCTTCTACCTCAGCCATTAAGACAACCTGGGCGTGGACATTGGGATCTTTATCACTGTTATCAGTGTCAGATAGGAATTGATCCTCTTCAGCAAGTAATGCCCTCCCACTGTTTCTCTACTTAATAAGGTTGAGTTTAGTCTTATAGTATTCATAGTCCTTGACCTTGGGCTTTTTGCAATCTTTAATGAAATGCCCAATGCCGCCACAGTTGTAGCACTTGCGTTCCTGGGTAGTTTCTACTTTGCTTTAATTCCTTTTTTCAAGCCTCTGACCGTCCTTCTTTTGGAATTGGTCATCTCTCCTTCTAGAACCAGAAGTGAACCTTTGCCTGTTGTTCGTTTTGTTCTTCTTAAACTTGTTTTGCATCATGTTAGTTAAATAGGCCATAGCCTCCATGATTTTCTCATTGTTAACCACACTCTCTTCCTCCGAATCTGAAGATTTTGTCTCTTGAACTTGTTTCATCTTGACAGACTTTGTTGAGCTCTTTACCCTTTTCTCATTAACTACCAATGCTAGTGGATCTACAGTTTCTTTTTGTGTCCCTAGACCAACATCATCCTGATATTGGTTTAGTTCCTCAAAAATCATATGGTGAGTAACTTTGTTGAGGTTCTTTTGGTTCATCTGTCTGTAGATGGCCACTTGGGATCTCCATTCAGTCCCTAGAGAATTTGAAAACCTTGTATTCTTTGTGAGATTAGAGTAATCATCAAGCTTCTGGTTTCTAAGGTCATTGAGCAATTTACAGTAGCGACTGTAAGTTTCAATAAGTGCTTCCCCATCTCTAGCTTTGAAATGGTCAAAAGAGTTAACCATTGTAGTATCTTTGATCCAGACCACAGACTCAATGCCTTCCATCTGGCTCTTTATCTCATCCCAAATCTCCTTAGCAGTGTTGAGGCCATTAAATTTAATGTAGAATTATGAAGAAAGACCATGTTTAAGATAGTATTTTGCTTTACGATCTGTTGTGGCCCTGTGCTTTTCTTCAGCTGTATACCCAGATGGAAGCTTTTCCCTGTAGATTTCATCCACGGGTGGATTATGGTGAGGATTTGCTTCTTGATCAATTCTAAAGATACCGTTTCCTTCTAGTATACTTTTCTTCATCTCCTCACCATATTGCTCGTTGTTATCGTTAAAATCCATGAAACGACCTTTCTAGACATGGTACTCTCCTCTGTACAACACATGTGACTTAGTGTCTGAACCAAACGAAAGGGTTTCACTGTATGTACTCATTCTTGCTTTAGGATCTTTTCTCTGTAAGATATTGATTGAAGAATCCTTGTTTCAACACAAATCCGATGCTCACAAAGTCTCTGAAATCCGAGAATTCAAAATTCGATACTTCAAATCCGATGATTTGAAATCCGAAACAATTAGAAATCCGATTGCTTGACAATCCTAGTTGGAAATCCGATTGAAAATCCGAGTAATTGAAATCCGGGTTAGAAATTCGGTTAATTCAAATTCTGATAATTTGAATTCCGATTGTAGGAATCCGTGAACTTCAAAATCCGACAATATTGGAAATCCGATTGTTCAAATCCGAGAATTTCCAAATTCCGATTCTTTGGAAATCCGCTTGATGTGAATCCGATCAATTTTCAATTCTCTGAAAATCCAATAATTTCCAAAATCCGATGATTTGGAAATCCGAAACTCAAAACCGAGTGAGCAAATCTGAACTTAATATCCGATAGCAATCAATCTAATCAATCCGATAGTAGCTTATACCAAACAAACTCCAAATCCGCAACTCAAAATCATGTGTAAACCCAAAATCTGCAACACCAAATCCGAATGTCAAAATCCGACACTTAGAGAAGTATCGGAATCTGATAGAAATCTTCGGATTTGTAAAATCCGATTGTTCTTGAGTGTAAATCCGATAGTTCTTGCACAGTTGAAACCGCCAACTTCTAAACTTCATATTCCTTTGAATTTTGATCAAATTCATGAATTTCTTCTTCCACAAGGATCGTAGACAAGCGAATTACAATTTCAAATCAACTTTACAACCAAAATCAACCTCTAGAATACATTTTCGATCAAATTTTTATGAAAACAGAAAAATACAAAAATTTCAATTAAGTATAAACTGTTGTAATAATCGATCGCGGACTTACACAGACTTACTCTAATGTTGATTGCGAGTCTCATAGGCTACTAATCCTCCATTTTCATTGTCGAATTGATAGAAATCAAATTTCACCCAAAATTCGACCAAAAACCTTTAAATCCGATAATTTGCTTCGAATTGTTGCTGTTTTCTCTCGAATTCTTCAATCAAGAACCTTATCTTAGCAAAGATTAGGCTCGGATACCAATTGTAGAGCAAATAACAAGTACAAGTAGAGATCAAGTTGAGAGAATATGTAGAAACACCTTTAAGTGTGTGTATTCTATTTCAATAATATGTCGAAGGTTACATTGGTAGAAGGCTAAAGATACTATTTATACCAAGTACAAAATTAGCCATAAAAACACTAAATTGTATCTAGACAATAAACACAAATACAGTTTTAACAACTATCGTATATATTAAACCAATTAATCATTTGGCAATCAAACCTCACTCTTTTGAGACTTACGAAATCAGGTACTCACCTGATTAGCTTATAACGTCTGCTTAGTTAACTCTGACCCAACTAACTCAACAAGTCCACCTAGAAAAACATCGGCACCCGCATTAAGCATTTGCACATAAGAGGTTTTATTACTAGAATCCTTCTAATATTCATAGACCTCTTATTATGTTTACTTTTGACACTATGTTACATATCCAACAAGAACATGTTCTAAAACAAAGTTCTTGCTGAACAGGCCCCGGTCGCGTCGCGATCTACAAGCCCGTTGCGTCGCGACGTGTAAAAGACAGACCCATGAATCGGATGACTCATGGAAAGGTGGACTATCCGACAGTCAGACCAACAAGTCGGATAGGTTATCCTACTTTCAAACCCAAAAGTTGGATGGATCATCCGAAAGTTGGATGGATCATCCGAAAGTTGGATGGATCATCCGAAAGTCGGATGATCATATAAGTCGTATGACATAAGTCGGATGAGCCGGGGTCACGCCGCGACCCTCGACCTGGTCGCGCCGCGATCTAGGTTTTGACAGTTTATCATCTTCTTCATTTCACATGTCAACCGACTGAAACTTAAATATTCAAAAACCCAGAATTTCAAACTTGTTAGAATCACTAAAAAACATCTTAGAACTTCATGTATCATCCATAAAAACCTCAAGAACTCATTAACACCATTTAAAAACATTAAACATACAAAACCCACTTTCAAAGTAAGCTTTGTAAGTTCATCCATGGAGTTCTTATATGAACTTGAGTTTTCAACCGTAGCACAACTTACAACTATTACAAATCATGCTTAATCTTTTTAAACAAATATCAACTAACCTTCTTTGGATTCAAAGAACTTCAAATCTTCCGACTTCAAGAAATCACGAGAGCTTTTAACTAGTTTGTGTTTGTGTGTGTTTTGAGAGATTATCAACTTTGACTTTATGAGTCAATTTTTCAACACAACACACACATATATAACTTATCTAGAGGCAAACCGCCTCTGGACTACAAATATCTACTTTTCTTTTTCTTTTCTTTTAATTAATTCTTAATTACATTTATTATATTTATATATTTACACTTAGACACTAACACACAATTACACATATTTATATTTCATTAAACACCTCTTTATTTAATCAATTTAATATATAACTAACACACTCTCCTATTCTATTAAACAAACACGCATACACACTATTTATAACTAGGCACAAATTGAGGATGTTACAATGATAAGCAGTACCCAAATTAATTTGCGTCTCCAATTCACTTTATAAGCTCCTCTAGAAGTTAAAAACGAATCAGTAATCTCTGTCAAAGACAATTGATAATGGAATGCCATGCCTCAAAACAGTTTCATCAATATATAATTGAGCCAATCAGCCCAGAGATGCCGTCTCACAAGTGGCAAGAAAATGGGCACTCTTCGTTAACCGATCAACAATTACCCATATCATATCATGGTTTCTTTGAGTACGTGGAAGTTTAGTTACAAAATCCATTGTAATGTGTTCCCACTTCCACTCAGGTATCTCCAGTTGTCTCAATGATCCGTAAGGTTTCTAGTGTTCAGCTTTGACTTGCGCACACACGTGACATAATGCAACAAACTACACCACATCTACTATCATCGTTGGCCAGCAGTATAGTACCTTAAGGTCGTTATACATTTTGGTACTTCCAGGATGTACCGATAATCTAGACTTGTGCGCTTCTGTTAAAATCAACTTCCTAACTTCTCCAAGCAAAGGCACCCAGACACGAGATTTATATGTTTTTAATCCACGTAAATCATCAGTTATTTCTTCCTTTCTCTTTTTCGTCACTTGTGTTTACAAATTTTTTTTTCTTTAAAGCTTCTAGTTGAGTGGACTTCAGTCTATCCACTAAATCACATACGATCTCCTTACTCATGAATTGAATATGATCAATAGCTCCTTTGCGACTTAACGCACTTGCCATCACGTTTGCTTTCCCAAGGTGATATCTTATTTCGCAATCATAATCTTTGATTAATTCTAACCATCGTCTGTGTCGCATGATCATTTCCCTATGGGTAAACACATACTGTAGACTCTTAGTACATATCACACATCTTGTACTGTACATATACTCAAGGTATTTGTTTGGATTTTCATGATGAAGCGGAAGCATGATATAATTCAAAATTTCAAAGCTAACCAAACGAACACATCCCAATGAACCAAAATCTAGACATGGTATTGCAACTAAAATAAAGAAACAAGTATGAAATGTCTATACCTTTAAGCAAGATCAATATATCAATTTCTTCTTGTCAAGTATGTATAATTCAACAAGAACTCCTCTAGTTTAGTCCACCCCAAAGATGTGTTGATTCCCAAATGCTAGTATGTTGGTGTTGGACACCAAAACAACCAACAAAATGCAAAAGAGCACCTTTGTGCTTCAAGAACTCGAACACAAGTGCATGTATCAACTTGAGAGAGATTTTGCAAGAACAAGAACTTTGTTACACTCACAAATATGTTCAAATGACCTCTCTTTTGTAACCAATAAAACAGCAACTTAATAGACATTAATCCTATTAAACAGAATGTCTAAGGCTGTTAATTCTGATGTTACAATGTACGTACACGGCCCGTGTTCATCGACACGGCCGTGTCGGCCCAAAGTCCACGATCTCAAATGGGCCAAGACACCCTGTGTTCAATAGGCTAGACACTCCCCGTGTTGAATCACACGGTCGTGTCGGCCCAAAGTACACGGCCTCGATTTGGGCTAAAACGCCCCGTTCCTATTTAGTTAAACACGGCCCGTGTTCAAGCACACGGCCCGTGTCTTATCCTGCAAAAACACATTTTGGCCTTTTCCTCTCTTTTGTTTGATCGTGTTGTCGGAATCAATATTTGGTGTGTGACCCAATAGGCCTATACCTCATTAGTAGTGTTATTAACTCATGCGTGTTAGCGGGCATATACCAACAGACTCCCACTTGCATGTGACACAACTACGAAAAATAACACAAACATATAGCGGCCTCTAGCAAGACATGTATGCTCCCAAGTTAGTATAGGGTATGTCACTCTTGACAAGATCCCAATCATAAAATGATTGTCCTAAAGATAAAGGATCATATACATCCCTTTGTTCGCGATATCCTATGTGAACACAAGGCATGGAATATAGTCAACCTTCAGATCTTTCACGATTATGTTTCTCGATTCTAGATTAGTTGTGACCAACAAACCAAGTAACATTGATCCATCATCAATATAACTTGAGCACGGCCATGCATATGAACGTCAGCACTCAATCATCGAGGGGCCCATGGATATCTTCTCTATGCATAGAGGAACAAATTCCTATTGACTACATAGCCCCGCCACACAGATAATACTCTACCCAATCATCTCCCTTATTACGACCAGTCACGGATCGCGTTAGAAAACAATCAAAGTAAAGCAAACCTATGATTTGGAATCACATGTATCTCTAGTTTAGGGATGAAAGGACATTATCATCCCGAGTTACTTATGACTAAAACCATGAAGTGAAATCGAGTGTGGGTCCTCCAATCACTTGAAACCCCTTTCATGTATAGGCAAGAATCACGTTTATCAAAACCAATTCTTTACCTCAGTCTTAATTTATACTCCCTTCCCATCAAGTATAACCGATTGTGAAGATTTAGAATGAAAAACATTCTCGGAAGTGTTTAAACATGCTAAGATGGAACACAGTAAGGATTCATAAAATACCCGCCCCATGGCGTATTATTAGATCTCCATTTAATAATCGATATAGTATGAATTACAATACTGCTTAATGTCCCCAAAATATACGTACAAATCAAACATAAACCAAAACAATATTCAAGCCAAGTCATATGCATTAGAAATGCTAGTTGACCTAGTATGATAAACATCACTAGTCTATAACAACGGCTTAACTAGTGGATTTGTAACACAACGCCCGCATGTACTTTTGTTATTTACTTATATCTCTTTTGATAAGACTACTTTAAAAGTATGCATCAAAGAGATCTTATTTTTCAAAAGGTTTAAGTAATCACACCCTCATTGTCTCAAAAGCCCACAACAAGTTTAGTGATACTTAAGAACCAACAATCAACACCACAAGTTAGGATCATAAACTTTGATCAAGATCAATAGTTATCCTAGTAGAAACACGCATTATAGTAAATACTTACTCCAAGCCTATTCTAGTCCGTCAAACATCAAGAATATATCTCTATATTTTTTGAATTAAATATTATCCAATTTTGTACCTTCTAAGTGTCCTTATGAAGCAGTAATTCCTGAATTAGGTTCGCACATAACCTAATATCGGGACATTATCTTCAATAGACACATAACATTAGGAATACAACAAAGCTCGCACTAGCCCTGACGTATATAAAAGGTTTTATCTATGCTTCTAGAAAATTCATCACTTTGATTTTCTAATAATAAGCAAAGATCTTTTCTTTCAAGATGCTAGCATATGTCTAAAGTGGACTTATTCACTTTTGTAGACTTAATTCGGATACTACGTATGTATATTAAGACCCTCGGAGAGTGTTATAAGCACTTCCTCATAATATTGTTCCATGACGGAATGCGGTCATTAATATCTACGAGTATCAAACATTCTTTAACATAGCCACTAGGAAAAGTTTCTCCATAACCATCATGAAAACTTTACAACTAGTTGGTATTTGAAGTTGTCTACAATTCCATCCATGTCAATCCCATTACTACCATCTTGGTTTACACCCAGGCATGGGATTAAGCCAAGTCAAATACTTGGTCATTTCAAATGGATTCCATCTCTTTATCATTTATTTCTTTTATTTTAGTGAATTCCGGATCCACTATGTCCTCCGATAGATGGTGAACTCAACATGATTCATTATCAGGTCATTGCCACTTAGATATGAGAAACCCATATCTCTTTGGCTCTATATGACTCTTACAAGAATTAAAAGAAGTAATGAATCTTAGTCAGGTATACCAACATATCCATGCTGATCAACAATCAATGATATCTGATTATATGCTAGTGTCAACATCAGGTCTTTTATTCAAGTTCCACGTTCTTTCACTGGAATGCCTTAGCTATTGTCCCCTTTTAAGCAACAAACATTGTTCTCGAAAGGTTAAATAACTAAAACTTAGAAGAACTCCTCAAATGTATTAGCACTTCTTGATTTCAAGTTCATCCATCTCCCACTAAATGTAGATTGGATAACTTTGAACTATAAGATAGACAAGCAAAGAACCTTTCTAGTCATATCTTAATAAGTGCTAAGTAGACTATCAATTGAATTTAGATTTGAGGACCTTGTCAACATGGTAAATGAATGTACCAATAAATCGGACATACATTCTTGACCCGTCATAAACCGGATCATTATCAATAAAATCCGGTTCTCTACACCATGTACCAATGTGTCTTAGTAGGATATGAATTGTGAGACAATTCCACAATTCACCATATGGTCATTCAATATAGATAGAAAGTATCTTAGCATCTTAACTAGATCTAAGTATCTTGATCTATATGCCCTATCGATTCTGAAAGTCGTTTTGGCTAATTCTGAACACCAACAAGGTTTCAGACATATACCTAAACTAGTAAACGTCTCGCATCTACTACCATCAAGGTAGTGATGAAGAAATTTCTCTTTCGTCATTATTTGTGGTGTGCTTGGATGGATTATCCACAAAAGTGTGATCAATATCCAACAAGCCTTCACACCTCTCACTAACTCCGGTGAAGGGTCTCATAATCACCTTAGCCCAATAAACAAGGTCAACACAAAACATTTAGCCCGAGGCTAAACTATCCCGAGATCCTAACCTCATGGATCTAGGTGATATATTTTTTGTTCATGTGGTAAAGTTGATTATCTCACAAAGATAACTTATCCAAACTATTTTGGATTCAGAATCAGTTATTCATGAATATTTTATTAATTGTAAGAAAATCTTGCGTATGACGTGACATGAATAATTTTGAATATACACAAATATCTCATAACAAAATTTTCATAATATTTCATTTTTAAGGATAAATTCATCGTCATCAAATGTACAGTTATGTGCCACGAAGGGCATGGCAACACATAAACTATGACATGAATAAGCTTTGAACAAACGATGCTAAAAAGGTTTTACATCAGGTCTTAAAATTTCAAAATTATATCCATCATCTTCAAAATAAGCATACAAAAAAATGTTACTTGCCACGCAGGGCAGCAAAAATAAAGTAATAAATAAACCTGCGACAAAAGCGAGATCAAGTCTCCTTATTTTCTCTTAGAGGACAATCATCGTGGTTTCCTTGTCCAAGATCCAGTTCTTCATGCTTTTCTTTCTTCCACCAAGGACCTACACTTTGTAACAAAATAAATTTGTTACAAACGTGAGTCAATCAGCTCGGGTCAACAACCCAAGTTATAGAAGAACAACAATGAATCATGAACGTACCTTAAGAGGGAAATTTAACTCTCTCTTTCCCTAGAAGTTTTATATACTCTCGGCACGTAGGGCAGGCGTGATGGCCCCAATTTCCAAATCTTCCACAGAAGTAGCAAACCACCTTTTCTTGAGGCACATTTTCTATGTCCTTCGACTCAATTTCAAGGATAGGCTTGGAAGCTACAATCTTTCCATTTATGATCGGTTTCTTCTTCCTTTTCTTTCGTTTCCTTAAACCCAAGACGGGAATGGATGAGGTGGAATTATGCTTGGCCATGTCAGACTCCGAAGACTTCAACATGCCATGCAATTCACATAAGGATTTCTCCATTCCCTCCATGTAATAGTTTATGACAAATTGATCATATGATGCGGGCAGGGACTGGAGCCCAATATCCACAGCGAGCTCCCTCCCAACAGGAAATCCTAACCTCTCCATTTGGTCCACGTTTGCCTTCATCTTGAGGACGTGGAGACTTACATTCCCGCCTTCCTGCATCCTACAACCGACTAGGCTTTTAACACACTCATAGTGTTCATGCCTAACTTGCTGTTGGAACATGTCCTTGAGCTTGTTTACCATATTGTACACACTTATATGCTCGAACTGCTTTTGCAACTCTGAGCTCATAGTTGACAATATGAGGCAGGCAACATCCTGCGTGTCCTGGACACGTTTTTCATATTTGTATCGTACGGCCTAAGTCGCGTTTGTAGCAGGTGGCTCTAGAAGGGGTTCCTCAAGGATGTGCAACTTTGACTCATTGTTAAGGAAAATCCTCAATTGCTTAAGCCAGTCAATAAAGTTCACTCCCTGGAGTTTCTCCCGTTCTAGGTGTTGGAATATGCCCACTGACACACACGAGTTGGTATCACTGCCGATGAGGCATAGGCCTATTGGGTCACACGCCAAGTATTGATTCCGGCAACACCTTTGAACAAGAGAGAAAAAAAATACCAAAATGGGTTTTGGTTAGGCCGGGCACGGCCGTGCCTCGTGGAGGTACGGGCCCAAGGCCGGCGTGCCTAGGGTGTACCCATTGGGGCCCCGTGCCTCGTTGAGGTACGGCCGTGCCTAGTACGAAAGCACGAGCCCAAGTCGGGCTTCACTTGGGTGTGCCCGTGGGCTGGCACGGGCGTTCCTTGTGAGGCACGGCCGTGGCTCATGCTGTAACAGCCTAATTAACTAGTCTTTCAAGACTAGTTTAATGGGTTATTCATGGACATTGATAGCCATTAACTCCTAGTCGGTTATGGACGTTTTTAGCTTCATTTTGGAGTCTATATAAGTCCAAATATGCTTGTGGAACCAAGTTGGTTGAATTCTTGACATATGAACTTGCAACTCCAAGTTGGTTCACATACTCTCTCAAATAACACATACTTAGAAGATAGATTAGCATATCAATCTTCAAGATGGTGTTAGACCATTGGTAAAGCTATTGGTGGCGTCCAAGCATAGCTAGCACGTGGGGATCATCAACACTTGGTGTGGATACCAATAGTGGTACACTATTTTGTGTACAAACCATCCAAGGCAACAAGGAGAGATTAGCTTGTATGGTATAATTTCTTGTCCTTGTTCTTCTTCATTTAGTTGTGTTGCAATTGTCTAGAGTTTGCTCCATTGGGTGGTGTGTTGGTGGCATAGAATTTAAATTGTTTTATATTTGTTTCTTTCCGCTGCGTTCTTGTAGATGCCACCAAAACCCAACAGTGGTATCAGAGCCATCTCTTACATAGTCAAAAATGAGTTTTCCGGTGACAGAGCACGCCCGTACCTTATGGGGTACGGGGCGTGCCGGGGCACGGCCGTACCGGTGGGGTACGGGCAGTGCCGGCGAATTTCTTTTAACCAGATTAAAAATGTTTAAATCAGGCACACGGAGGGCACGCCCGTACCCTTCATACGGTACGCCCGTGCCCCGTCGTGTTTTGGCCGGAATCTGGATTTTTGAAAATGCGATATTTGGTGTTCTTAAAATCCGGTTTTTGATTGTGTTGGACCAGTCTTGGATCTGGTCATTCCCCACTATGTTTTGATTCCTTGAATTTATATATTTTGTATGGCTTGGCATGAAGTGCATAAATATATATATATTTAAAGGTGTATATATGAATATGTAATTTTAAAGGTGTATTAAAATTACTAATGCATATGTACAAGGAGTGCCTTTTGTGCCTTGGATGTTTTGTTGGCAATCTTAATCAAAATATGTTTGACATGGTTTTGTGGCACACCATGGTTTTGCTTTGGTTGTGTTTGGTTGTGGTTCGGTAACGAGATGCCCTTTAGACCTATGTGTTGTGGTGTTTGGTTTATTTGGTTTTGGTAGCCTGCGTGCCGTATTGTTCTAATTTTTATAATTATTATTTGGTGCGGCTTGCATGCCGTTTATTCATTCCTTTATACTTGTATTAGTAGCATAGGATTGTGGCTTGCATGCCATTTCTTCTTCTATGTATTTGTAAAATAGTATAGAAGTTGATTTTGTATGTAATAAACCAGCGGGAATCATGGCGTTGATGTCTCGGCAACGTGGACTCCGGATTGCTTTTTGGAGATGCCGGCTTCAGTGGGAGCACACCCGACAGGGTACTTTGGATCTTGGATTCCTTAGTTGACCTTGTTTTCCCCGTGTGGCTCGCGGGGAAAACGCATAGGATTTGGGCATATTACCGAACTATTGTGTATGCGTGGTTGTTTTATATATTTTATTATTTTGCATGGATGTGTAGGATATCGCATGCTAGATAATTTTTCCAAAATATATAAAACACAAAGATTTATAAAATTGGTTTATATTTCTTTCCGCGCATATAGGATTAACAAGATAATATAAATTTGTATTATATTATAAGTGGATAAAAATTGTATTTATCACTTGATTTGTTAATTCGCAAAATTGGTTAAAATTGTTTTAACCGGAAAAACGAAATCCTTTTTTTAAAATGTAAATCACGCGCCATCCGTAAGACGACACCACCCGAATCTAGTGAAACTTGGATGATTGTCGAGCTTTAGCACGAGTCATGCCGAGTGGAACTGTGTGGAAGGTGAGTGTGGTAACTCGCAATATTGGTTGTCGAGCTTAGCACGAGCCAATTATTGGCGAGAGTTTCACTGGGTGTCTTGACAGGCGGTTTACAATTCTTTTTGTGACACTTAGGTGGCGTCGAGCTCTAGTCGAGTCATTTAAGGGGATCAAGTTAGAATTGGTGGGAGAAGGGATCAAACATGCCAAAAGACATTTTGATTGTCAATGGATCCCGCAGGGATCTAGAAGTTGCAAAGTGTTTGCAATCGGTAAAATGGTTACCGGCCTAAATATCTTTGCTTTGTGATCTGAGGTTAACCCGTCATAAGGTAAAGTGAAATATGGTTTCTAGCCTTGTTTAAATAATTGGTTTTGAAAACTATTTGGGTAATTATTTATACAAGGATTATATCTAAAATCACTAAAACGTGTACTCTAAAATTGTAGATGACAAACGTTAACAACGCAACACCGAATTTATCTCTCCGTTCGTTCCTAGAAAAGGAGAGACTCGTAGGTATGAACTTTGTGGATTGGTATAGGCAATTGCGAATTGTCCTTCGCCATGAATCTAAGTTGCACATCCTCGAGGAACCTCTTCCAAAACCACCTCCTGCCAACACAAGTTGGGCCACTAGATACGCCTTTGAAAAGCGTATCGAGGACGCAAAAGATGTTTCTTCTTTCATGTTATCGACTATAAGCTGCGAGCTGTGAAAGCAACTCGGGCATATGAGTGCGTATGACATGATTAGAGAGGAACACTTTATGTGTGTCAAGGCCCTTGTCGGTTGCCGAATGCAGGAAGGTGGGAAGGTTAGTGTTCATGTGCTTCGTATGACGGCATACATTGACCAAATGGAAATACTAGGATTTCCCATTGGGAGGGAGCTTGCGGTGAATATGATTCTCCAATCCCTGCCCACGTCTTATGATGAGTTTATCAAAAACTATCAAATGGACAAAATGGTAGAATCTTTAGACGAGTTGCATGGCATGCTTAAGACTTTCGAGTCTAACATGGCCAAACGCAATTTCATTCCCACCCGGTTATTTGAGGAATGTAAAACCGAGAAAAAGAATACGACTCCTAAGGGAGAAGTTTGCTATTTCTGCGGTAAATATGGAGATTGGCGCCTCCGCGCTTGTCCTGAGTGTTCGAAGGAGTTAAAGCTTCCTATGAGGCAAGGGAATAACTTTTCGTCATTAGGTACATTCATGATTAGCTCCTTGGATTTTCTACTTCTTAGCTAGATTTGTTGAAATGCTGGCTATAACACTCACATTTGTTGCAAATAAGGCATGGAGAGCTAGAGTTCAAGATTGTGAAACTTGGACGTTGTCTCGATTGAGAGGATTGGGAGTTTTGATCTCGCCATTTCATCTAGCTATTTTATTACTTTATTAGATTAATATTTTGTCTGCCCTGCGTGGCGAGAGAAATATTAAGTCTATTATGCATTGGTTGACGATGGATATTACTTTGTATTTCATATATATATATATATTAGTGGTTTATTTCAAAGTTAATCCATGTCATGGCATTTGTAAGCTTTTGCTTAAAAGTAATAAAGTAATCATGAATAGTGTCTTTAAATCCAAAAATGGTTTGGATTAGTTATCCAAGTGACAAGGTTATTTAGCTATGTAAACAAGACTTATGTCACCAAGTTCCGTGTGGTTTGGAATCTTGGATGCATTTGATAATTGATCAAATGTTGAGTGCGAGAATTTTTTATTAGGCTAAATGACTTGTACATCTTTCATCGGCGTATGTAAGAGGATTGAGAGCTTGTTGTAATTGGTTCACACTTGTGTGTTTAATTCGTTCAAGCAAATCCATGGGGATAACTACTTGCACTTCGTTACCTTTACCCGTGGTGGTAGTAGGGATAGGTATATTTGAAACCTTTGAGGTGTTCATTGATTACCTTAATGAGGTTTGTGGACGAAAGGTTAAGTTACTTAAATCTTGTAAAGATGTTGAGTATCTTAATTTATGAATTTTGTGATCATCATAAGAATTGTGGGATTTATCTCATAATTTATTTCTTCTAGGACACATTGGCATATGGGTCGCATAGAGGAGGAACCGAACATTCTTGGGTATGTTCGGGTCTTGATGGATCACAAATTCATACCCAATGTGTTGGGATGCTTAAGTATGGCGGGCAATGTTCTATATATAAAATTAACAAAGATGGTTTAGTACACATCTTAGGAGAAAAGACTAGAAAGAGTGTCTTTGCTTGTCTATCTCTAAACCTAGATTATCCAGCCTACGTGTGGACGTGAGGTGGTAGAATCCGGGACTAAAGATGCCACTCCATTAGGCATGAGATATTTGTTTCACGAACTTTTGAGGACAAGTTTTGTCGCTCAATAGCAAGTGGAAGTCTAATATCTATGGGAGCCAGTGGGAGTAAAACCTGATGTTGGCACTAGCATACAATCAAGTATGATTGGAACTCAGCATGGCGATGCTGGAGTACCTGGCATAATTCGTTACTCTTCCTATTTCTGATAGGAGTTGTCGTAAGGCCGGATGGATATATGTTTATATCTAGAGGAAGATAACTCGATGATGGATTAATTGAATTCATCAACTATCAAAAGTGTCTTGAATGATCCGATACCTTGGTGCAAACCTACGGGTATGCATGGATTAAGATTTAGACAACTTCAAATGTCGACTAGTGGTAAGAAAATTCTAATATGATTGACCATGAGGACGGTATCATAAAAGAGTTTTTCCTTGGTGGTTATGTTGAAGTCTGCTTGGATGACTTATGATGTATCACTGCCTTTTCTTGAATGTGAAGGTATGATAGTGAAATGGAAAAGGCTCTATTCCTTTATAGGAATTTTGAGGAAGTGTTTTAGTACTCTCCGAGAGTCTTGTACATTATTAGTATCCTCGTATGGTCTTCACGAAGTCTATTCATGGACTTGAACTTCAAATGCTGACTAATGACAAATTTTCCGTTATGATTGACCATGAGGATGGTATCATAAGGAAATTGTCCTAGTGGTTAAGTTGAAGGTAACTCGGATACATGTGTTTTCACTACAATGTAAAGATCGTATTCCTTCATGGGAATTTTGAGGAAGAGTGTTTCAACACTTTCCGAAGGTCTTGTACGTTGAAAGTATCCTCGTAGACTCAATAAACATCGCAAGGTTGTAATCTTCACTCTAATGAAAAAATCATAGATTTGAGTTTTCGAAAAAGGAAGATTAAACTTGGATGTATGCCAGAGCTAGTGGGAGCGCTTACGTTCCAAATATTGTGTATCCATGATATACTTCTTATTACGGATAATATCCTAACTTGGCGGTTTATAAAACCTAGGTTGAGGAATTATTGCTTTATAAGAAGAATTGGGAGGATACAAACGTGGATTTTTCGGAGTGAAAAACTAAGAGAGTGACATTGAAACATGTTGGACTAGTGTGTTAATTTAATTAGCAACTTGGTTTATCACATGGTTTCTTTTCTCTCAATTTTGACATACTTGGAAGAACTCTTGGTACATTGTTCTTCAAGTTGATGTTCGGTGGTAACAAGGAAATTTGAGTAATATATTACTCTTGGTGAATTGTTATTGTTGTGTTGTTAAGTGGAGCGTTATCGACTACAATGGTTCTTTAAGCATCATTGACTCTAATTGGGTTCTTTTGAGAAAATAAGAGTATGATGGCTTATATATGTGAACCATAGTCTTATGCATTGTGACTCCATTTGGTTCCTTGGAACAATGAGAGCACGAAGGCTTGGACAAAGGACCATGATCTTGCCGGCACACACTTTATAAGTGTTTGGTCGAGAGAAGATATGGTGATTGTTAGAGTACGTGTGGATGTCACTTTGTGAATCCGCTTACTAAGTTTTAGTTGTGAGCTAGTGATGAGTTTTCATACTAGGCTTGCATACACTTGGTTTACAAGTGGCTTTAGCTTGGGTTTGTTTAGTTGAATTTGATATGTTTTGAGTTGGGAACATTAAAGCAATAATGTGCTTTGATTGTATCGATTATCATATGGAGATTTGATAATGCGCACGGAGCGGGTACTTTAGTTAGCCTTTATTGTGTTCCATCTTAGCATGTTTAACTACTTCCTTGAATAAATTTATTTATTCTAAATGCTCCACGATCGGTCGTTCTTCATTGGAAGGAAGAATTGAATTAAGATCGAGGCAAGTGGTTGGTAAAGTATTCATAGTGGATTGAATACATGTTTTCGCAACACTGGCCTGTACTTGATAGTGATCAAGTAATTGGAGGACCTAAACCTGAGTTTACTTCATGGACATGATCACGAGTAAATCAGGATGATAATATTGTTTGTCCTTTTACTGGAGATACATGGGCTTCTTGAATAATGATATGGTCTTGCTTAGATTGCTTTCTAACGTAGTTCGTAACTGGCTGTTATAAGGAAAGTTTTCAGGCAAGAACTTATTATTATGACGGAACGATGTAGTCAAAGGTATTTGTTCCTCTTTAGAGAGATATCCCTGGGCCCCTCATTGACTGAACTGATGACATCAAAATGCATGGCCGTGCTCAAGTTGAATTGATAGTGGATCAATTTTGCAACTTGTGCTGTTCGTCATAGTTAGTCTAGACCGAGAAACATAATCGTGGATGTTTTGGGGTTGATGATGTTCCATGACCTACATTCATAATGGATATCGTGAACGAAGGGATGAATAATCACTTATCTGTAGGACCATTCTTTACAGGTTGGTACTTGTCATGGGCGACATACCCTATGCCGACTTGGGGGCATAGATGCCTTGCTAGAGGCCGCTCTATGTCGGTGTTACCTTTCGTGGGTGTGTCATGTTCAAGTGGGAGTTTGTTGGAATATGCCCACTGACACACACGATTTGGAATCACTGCCGATGAGGCATAGTCATATTGGGTCACACGCCAAGTATTGATTCCGGCAACACCTTTGAACAAGAGAGAGAAAAATACCAAAATGGGTTTTGGTTAGGCCAGGCACGGCCGTGCCCTATGCCAGGTACGGGCCTAAGGCCGGCGTGCCTAGGGCGTACCCATTGGGGCCGGCACGAACATGCCTCGTGGAGGTACGGCCGTGCCTAGTGTGAAAGCACGAGCCCAAGTCGGGCGTGACTTGGGTGTGCCCGTGGGCTGGCACGGGCGTTTCCTGTGAGGCACGGTCGTGCCTCATGCTGTAACAGCCTAATTAACTAGTCTTTCAAGACTAGTTTAATGGGGTATTCATGGACATTGATAGCCATTAACTCCTAACTCGGTTATGGACGTTTTTAGCTTCATTTTGGAGTCTATATAAGTCCAAATATGCTTGTGGAACCAAGTTGGTTGAATTCTTGACATATGAACTTGCAACTCCAAGTTGGTTCACATAGTCTATCAAATAACACATACTTAGAAGATAGATTGGCATATCAATCTTCAAGATGGTGTTAGACCATTGGTGAAGCTTTTGGTTGCGTCCAAGCATAGCTAGCACGTGGAGATCATGAACACTTGGTGTGGATACCAATAGTGGTACACTATTTTGTGTACAAACCTTCCAAGGTAACAAGGAGAGATTAGCTTGTATGGTATAATTTCTTGTCCTTGTTCTTCTTCTTTTAGTTGTGTTGCCATTGTCTAGAGTTTGCTCCATTGGGTGGTGTGTTGGTGGCATAGAATTTAAATTGTTTTATACTCGTTTCTTTCCGCTGCGTTCATGTAGATGCCACCAAACCCCAACACTAGGAACATACGAAGTGAGATATTTGACGTGGTGTTATTATGGTTTGACATCTACTAATAACAAGAATGTGAATTTTGGTTAGTTAGACAAACCTTGTTAAAGATAATTACCCCATATGTTTAAGAAATTTTTTTCATAATATTTCATTTTTAAGGATAAATTCATCGTCATCAAATGTACAGTTATGTGCCACGAAGGGCATGGCAAAACATAAGCTATGACATGAAAAAGATTTGAACAAACGATGCATAAAAGGTTTTACATCAAGTCTTAAAATTTCAAAATTATATCCATCATCTTCAAAATAAGCATACAAAGAAATGTTACTTGCCACGCAGGGCAGCAAAAATAAAGTAATAAATAAACCGGCGACAAAAAATGAGATCAAGTGTCCTTATTTTCTCTTAGAGAACAATCATCGTGGTTTCCTCGTCCAAGATCCAGTTCTTCATGTTTTTCTTTCTTCCACCAAGGGCCTACACTTTGTAACAAAATAAATTTGTGACAAACGTGAGTCAATCAGCTCAGGTCAACAACCCAAGTTATAGAAGAACAACAATGAATCATGAACGTACCTTAAGAGGGAAATTTAACTCTCTCTTTCCATAGAAGTTTTATATCCTCTCGGCACGTAGGGCCGGCGTGACGGCCCCAATTTCCAAATATTCAACAGAAGTAGCAAACCACCTTTTCTTGAGTCTCTTCTTGAGGCACATTTTCTATGTCCTTCGACTCAATTTCAAGGATAGGCTTGGAAGCTCCAATCTTTCCTTTTACGGTCGGTTTCTTCTTCCTTTTCTTTCGTTCCTTAAACCCAAGACGGGAATGGATGAGGTGGAATTATGCTTGCCCATATCAGACTCCGCAGATTTCAACATGCCATGCAATTCACATAAGGATTTCTCCATTCCTTCCATGTGATAGTTTATGATCAACTAATCATATGATACGGGCAGGGACTGGAGCACAATATCCACAGCGAGCTCCCTCCCAACAGGAAATCCTAACCTCTCCATTTGGTCCACGTTCGCCATCATCTTGAGGACGTTGAGACATACATTCCTGCCTTCCTGCATCCTACAACCGACTAGGCTTTTAACACACTCATAGTGTTCCTGCCTAACTTGCTGTTGGAACATGTCCTTGAGCTTGTTTACCATATTGTACACACTCATATGCTTGAACTGCCTTTTCAACTCTGAGCTCATAGTTGACAACATGAGGCAGGCAACATCGTGCGTGTACTGGACACGTTTTTCATATTTGTATCGTACGCCCAAGTCGCGTTGGTAGCAGGTGGCTCTGGAAGGGGTTCCTCAAGGATGTGCAACTTTGACTCATGGCGAAGAAAAATCCTCTATTGCCTAAGCCAGTCAATAAAGTTCACTCCCTTGAGTTTCTCCCGTTCTAGGAACATACGAAGTGAGATGTTTAACGTGGTGTTATTATGGTTTGACATCTACTAATAACAAGAATGCGAGTTTTGGTTAGTTAGACAAACTTTGTTAAAGATAATTACCCCATATGTTTAAGAAATTTTTTTCATAATATTTCACTTTTAAGGATAAATTCATCGTCATCAAATGTACAATTATGTGCCACGAAGGGCATGGCAACACATAAGCTATGACATGAATAAGCTTTGAACAAACGATGCTAAAAAGGTTTTACATCAAGTCTTAAAATTTCAAAATTATATCCACCATCTTCAAAATAAGCATACAAAGAAATGTTACTTGCCACGCAGGGCATCAAAAATAAAGTAATAAATAAACCGGCGACAAAAGCGAGATCAAGTCTCCTTATTTTCTCTTAGAGGACAATCATCGTGGTTTCCTCGTCCAAGACCCAGTTCTTCATGTTTTTCTTTCTTCCACCAAGGACCTACACTTTGTAACAAAATAAATTTGTGACAACCATGAGTCGATCAGCTCGGGTCAACAACCCAAGTTATAAAAGAACAACAATGAATCATGAACGTACCTTAAGTGGGAAATTTAACTCTCTCTGTCCTTAGAAGTTTTATATCCTCTCGGCACGTAGGGCAGACGTGACGGCCCCACTTTCCAAATATTCCACAGAAGTAGCAAACCACCTTTTCTTGAGTCTCTTCTTGAGGCACTTTTTCTATGTCCTTCGACTCAATTTCAAGGATAGGCTTGGAAGCTCCAATCTTTCCGTTTAGGGTCGGTTTCTTCTTCCTTTTCTTTCGTTTCCTTAAACCCAAGACAGGAATGGATGTGGTGGAATTATGCTTGGCCATGTCAGACTCTGTAGATTTCAACATGCCTTGCAATTCACATAAGGATTTCTCCATTCCTTCCATGTGATAGTTTATGACAAACTGATCATATGATGCGGGCAGGGACTGGAGCACAATATCCACAGCGAGCTCCCTCCCAACAGGAAAGCCGAACCTCTCCATTTGGTCCACGTTCGCCATTATCTTGAGGACGTGGAGACTTACATTCCCGCCTTCCTGCATCCTACAACCGACTAGGCTTTTAACACACTTATAGTGTTCCTGCCTAACTTGCTGTTGGAACATGTCCTTGAGCTTGTTTACCATATTGTACACACTCATTTGCTAGAACTACCTTTGCAACTCTGAGCTCATAGTTGACAACATGAGGCAGGCAACATCGTGGAAGGGGTTCCTCAAGGATGTGCAACTTTGACTCATGGCGAAGAAAAATCCTCAATTGCCTAAGCCAGTCAATAAAGTTCACGCCCTTGAGTTTCTCCCGTTCTAGGAACATACGAAGTGAGATGTTTAACGTGGTGTTATTATGGTTTGACATCTACTAATACCAAGAATGCGAGTTTTGGTTAGTTAGACAAACCTTGTTAAAGATAATTAACCCATATGTTTAAGAAATTTTTTTCATAATATTTCATTTTTAAGGATAAATTCATCGTCATCAAATGTACAGTTATGTGCCACGAAGGGCATGGCAACACATAAGCTATGACATGAATAAGCTTTGAACAAATGATGCTAAAAAGGTTTTACATCAAGTCTTAAAATTTCAAAATTATATCCACCATCTTCAAAATAAGCATACAAAGAAATGTTACTTGCCACGCAGGGCAGCAAAAATAAAGTAATAAATAAACCGGCGACAAGAGCGAGATCAAGTATCCTTATTTTCTCTTAGAGGACAATCATCGTGGTTTCCTCGTCCAAGATCCAGTTCTTCATGCTTTTCTTTCTTCCACCAAGGACCTACACTTTGTAACAAAATAAATTTGTGACAAACGTGAGTCAATCAGCTCGGGTCAACAACCCAAGTTATAGAAGAACAACAATGAATCATGAACGTACCTTAAAAGGGAAATTTAACTCTCTCTTTCCTTAGAAGTTTTATATCCTCTCGGCACGTAGGGTAGGCGTGACGGCCCCAATTTCCAAATATTCCACAGAAGTAGCAAACCACCTTTTCTTGAGTCTCTTCTTGAGGCACATTTTCTATGTCCTTCGACTCAATTTCAAGGATAGGCTTGGAAGCTCCAATCTTTCCTTTTAGGGTTGGTTTCTTCTTCCTTTTCTTTCGTTTCCTTAAACCCAAGACGGGAATGGATGAGGTGGAATTATGCTTGGCCATGTCAGACTCCGCAGATTTCAACATGCCATGCAATTCACATAAGGATTTCTTCATTCCATTCATGTGATAGTTTATGACAAACTGATCATATGATGCGGGCAGGGACTAGAGCACAATATCCACAGAGAGCTCCCTCCCAACAGAAAATCCTAGCCTCTCCATTTGGTCCACGTTCGCCTTCATCTTGAGGACGTGGACACTTACATTCCCGCCTTCCTGCATCCTACAACCGACTAGGCTTTTAACACACTCATAGTGTTCCTGCCTAACTTGCTGTTGGAACATGTCCTTGAGCTTGTTTACCATATTGTACACACTCATTTGCTCGAACTGCTTTTGCAACTCTGAGCTCATAGTTGACAACATGAGGAAGGCAACATCGTGCGTGTCCTGGACATGTTTTTTATATTTGTATCGTACGGCCCAAGTCGCGTTCGTAGCAGGTGGCTCTGGAAGGGGTTCCTCAAGGATGTGCAACTTTGACTCATGGCGAAGAAAAATCCTCAATTGCCTAAGCCAGTCAATAAAGTTCACTCCCTTGAGTTTCTCCCGTTCTAGGAAGATACGAAGTGAGATGTTTGACGTGGTATTATTATTGTTTGACATCTACTAATAACAAGATGCGAGTTTTGGTTAGTTAGACAAACCTTGTTAAAGATATTTACCCCATATGTTTTAGAAATTTTTTTCATAATATTTCATTTTTAAGGATAAATTCATCGTCATCAAATGTACAGGTATTTGCCACGAAGGGCATGGCAACACATAAGCTATGACATGAATAAGCTTGGAACAAACGATGCTAAAATGGTTTTACATCAAGTCTTAAAATTTCAAAATTCTATCCATCATCTTCAAAATAAGCATACAAAGAAATGTTACTTGCCACGCAGGGCAGCATAAATAAAGTAATAAATAAACCGGCGACAAAATCGAAATCAAGTCTCCGTATTTTCTCTTAGAGGACAATCATCGTGGTTTCCTCGTCCAAGATCCAGTTCTTCATGCTTTTCTTTCTTCCACCAAGGACCTACACTTTGTAAAAATAAATTTGAGACAAACGTGAGTCAATCAGCTCGGGTCAACAAGCCAAGTTATAGAAGAACAACAATGAATCATGAACATACCTTAAGAGGGAAATTTAACTCTCTCTTTCCTTAGAAGTTTTATATCCTCTCGGCACGTAGGGCAGGCGTGACAGCCCCAATTTCCAAATATTCCACAGAAGTAGCAAAACACCTTTTATTGAGTCTCTTCTTGAGGCACATTTTCTATGTCCTTCGACTCAATTTGAAGGATAGGCTTGGAAGCTCCAATCTTTCCGTTTAGGGTCGGTTTCTTCTTCCTTTTCTTTCTTTTCCTTAAACCCAAGACGGGATTGGATGAGGTGGAATTATGCTTGGCCATGTCAGACTCCGCAGATTTCAACATGCCATGCAATCCACATAAGGATTTCTCCATTTCTTCCATGTGATAGTTTATGACAAACTGATCATATGATGCGGGCAGTGAGTGGAGCACAATATCCACATCGAGCTCCCTCCCAACAGGAAATCCTAACCTCTCCATTTGGTCCACGTTCGCCTTCATCTTGAGGACGTGGAGACTTACATTCCCGTCTTCCTGCATCCTACAACCGACTAGTGTTTTAACACACTCATAGTGTTCCTGCCTAACTTGCTGTTGGAACATGTCCTTGAGCTTGTTTACCATATTGTACACACTCAGATGCTCGAACTGCTTTTGCAACTCTGAGCTCATAGTTAACAACATGAGGCAGGCAACATCGTGCGTGTCCTGGACATGTTTTTTATATTTGTATCGTACGGCCCAAGTCGCGTTAGTAGAGGTGGCTCTGGAAGGGGTTCCTCAAGGATGTGCAACTTTGACTCATGGCGAAGAAAAATCCTCAATTGCCTAAGCCAGTCAATAAAGTTCACTCCCTTGAGTTTCTCCCGTTCTAGGAACATACGAAGTGAGATGTTTGACGTAGTGTTATTATGGTTTGACATCTACTAATAACAAGAATGCGAGTTTTGGTTAGTTAGACAAACCTTGTTAAATATAATTACCCCATATGTTTAAGAAATTTTTTTCATAATATTTCATTTTTAAGGATAATTTCATCGTCATCAAATGTACAGTTATGTGCCACGAAGGATATGGCAACACATAAGCTATGACATGAATAAGCTTTGAACAAACGATGCTAAAAAGGTTATACATCAAGTCTTAAAATTTCAAAATTATATCCATCATCTTCAAAATAAGCATACAAAGAAATGTCACTTTCCACGCACGGCATCAAAAATAAAGTAATAAATAAACCGGCGAAAAAAGCGAGATCCAGTCTCCTTATTTTCTCTTAGAGGACAATCATCGTGGTTTCCTCGTCTAAGATCCAGTTCTTCATGCTTTTCTTTCTTCCACCAAGGACCTACACTTTGTAAAAATAAATTTGTGACAAACGTGAGTCAATCAGCTCGGGTCAACAACACAAGTTATAGAAGAACAACAATGAATCATGAACGTACCTTAAGAGGGAAATTTAACTCTCTCTTTCCTTAGAAGTTTTATATCCTCTCGACACGTAGGGCAGGCGTGACGGCCCCAATTTCCAAATATTCCACAGAAGTAGCTAACCACCTTTTCTTGAGTCTCTTCTTGAGGCACATTTTCTATGTCCTTCGACTCAATTTGAATGATAGGCTTAGAAGCTCCAATATTTCCGTTTAGGGTCGGTTTCTTCTTCCTTTTCTTTCTTTTCCTTAAACCCAAGACGGGAATGGATGAGGTGGAATTATGCTTGGCCATGTCAGACTCCGCAGATTTCAACATGCCATGCAATCCACATAAGGATTTCTCCATTTCTTCCATGTGATAGTTTATGACAAACTGATCATATGATGCGGGCAGGGACAGGAGCACAATATCCACAGCGAGCTCCCTCCCAACAGGAAATCCTAACCTCTCCATTTGGTCCACGTTCGCCTTCATCTTGAGGACGTTGAGACTTACATTCCCGTCTTCCTGCATCCTACTACCGACTAGGCTTTTAACACACTCATAGTGTTCCTGCCTAACTTGCTGTTGGAACATGTCCTTGAGCTTGTTTACCATATTGTACACACTCATTTGCTAGAACTACCTTTGCAACTCTGAGCTCATAGTTGACAACATGAGGCAGGCAACATCGTGGAAGGGGTTCCTCAAGGATGTGCAACTTTGACTCATGGCGAAGAAAAATCCTCAATTGCCTAAGCCAGTCAATAAAGTTCACGCCCTTGAGTTTCTCCCGTTCTAGGAACATACGAAGTGAGATGTTTAACGTGGTGTTATTATGGTTTGACATCTACTAATACCAAGAATGTGAGTTTTGGTTAGTTAGACAAACCTTGTTAAAGATAATTAACCCATATGTTTAAGAAATTTTTTTCATAATATTTCATTTTTAAGGATAAATTCATCGTCATCAAATGTACAGTTATGTGCCACGAAGGGCATGGCAACACATAAGCTATGACATGAATAAGCTTTGAACAAATGATGCTAAAAAGGTTTTACATCAAGTCTTAAAATTTCAAAATTATATCCACCATCTTCAAAATAAGCATACAAAGAAATGTTACTTGCCACGCAGGGCAGCAAAAATAAAGTAATAAATAAACCGGCGACAAGAGCGAGATCAAGTATCCTTATTTTCTCTTAGAGGACAATCATCGTGGTTTCCTCGTCCAAGATCCAGTTCTTCATGCTTTTCTTTCTTCCACCAAGGACCTACACTTTGTAACAAAATAAATTTGTGACAAACGTGAGTCAATCAGCTCGGGTCAACAACCCAAGTTATAGAAGAACAACAATGAATCATGAACGTACCTTAAAAGGGAAATTTAACTCTCTCTTTCCTTAGAAGTTTTATATCCTCTCGGCACGTAGGGTAGGCGTGACGGCCCCAATTTCCAAATATTCCACAGAAGTAGCAAACCACCTTTTCTTGAGTCTCTTCTTGAGGCACATTTTCTATGTCCTTCGACTCAATTTCAAGGATAGGCTTGGAAGCTCCAATCTTTCCTTTTAGGGTTGGTTTCTTCTTCCTTTTCTTTCGTTTCCTTAAACCCAAGACGGGAATGGATGAGGTGGAATTATGCTTGGCCATGTCAGACTCCGCAGATTTCAACATGCCATGCAATTCACATAAGGATTTCTTCATTCCATTCATGTGATAGTTTATGACAAACTGATCATATGATGCGGGCAGGGACTAGAGCACAATATCCACAGAGAGCTCCCTCCCAACAGAAAATCCTAGCCTCTCCATTTGGTCCACGTTCGCCTTCATCTTGAGGACGTGGACACTTACATTCCCGCCTTCCTGCATCCTACAACCGACTAGGCTTTTAACACACTCATAGTGTTCCTGCCTAACTTGCTGTTGGAACATGTCCTTGAGCTTGTTTACCATATTGTACACACTCATTTGCTCGAACTGCTTTTGCAACTCTAAGCTCATAGTTGACAACATGAGGTAGGCAAGATCGTGCGTGTCCTGGACACGTTTTTCATATTTGTATCGTACGGCCCAAGTCGCGTTAGTAGCAGGTGGCTCTGGAAGGGGTTCCTCAAGGATGTGCAACTTTGACTCATGGCGAAGAAAAATCCTCAATTGCCTAAGCCAGTCAATAAAGTTCACTCCCTTGAGTTTCTCCCGTTCTAGGAACATACGAAGTGAGATGTTTGACGTGGTGTTATTATGGTTTGACATCTACTAATAACAAGAATGCGAGTTTTGGTTAGTTAGACAAACCTTGTTAAAGATAATTAACCCATATGTTTAAGAAATATTTTTCATAATATTTCATTTTTAAGGATAAATTCATCGTCATCAAATGTACAGTTATGTGCCACGAAGGGCATGGCAACACATAAGCTATGACATGAATAAGCTTTGAACAAACGATGCTAAAAAGGTTATACATCAAGTCTTAAAATTTCAAAATTATATCCATCATCTTCAAAATAAGCATACAAAGAAATGTCACTTTCCACGCACGGCATCAAAAATAAAGTAATAAATAAACCGGCGACAAAAGCGAGATCCAGTATCCTTATTTTCTCTTAGAGGACAATCATCGTGGTTTCCTCGTCTAAGATCCAGTTCTTCATGCTTTTCTTTCTTCCACCAAGGACCTACACTTTGTAAAAATAAATTTGTGACAAACGTGAGTCAATCAGCTCGGGTCAACAACCCAAGTTATAGAAGAACAACAATGAATCATGAACGTACCTTAAGAGGGAAATTTAACTCTCTCTTTCCTTAGAAGTTTTATATCCTCTCGGCACGTACGGCAGGCGTGACGGCCCCAATTTCCAAATATTCCACAGAAGTAGCAAACCACCTTTTCTTGAGTCTCCTCTTAAGGCACATTTTCTATGTCCTTCGACTCAATTTTAAGGATAGGCTTGGAAGCTCCAATCTTTCCTTTTAGGGTCGGTTTCTTCTTCCTTTTCTTTCGTTTCTTTAAACCCAAGACGGGAAGGGATGAGGTGGAATTATGCTTGGCCATGTCAGACTCCGCAGATTTCAACATGCCATGCAATTCACATAAGGATTTCTCCATTTCTTCCATGTGATAGTTTATAACAAACTGATCGTATGATGCGGGCAGGGACTGGAGCACAATATCCACAGCGAGCTCCCTCCCAGCAGGAAATCCTAACCTCTCCATTTGGTCCACGTTCGCCTTCATCTTGAGGACGTTGAGACTTACATTCCTGTCTTCCTGCATCCTACTACCGACTAGGCTTTTAACACACTCATAGTGTTCCTGCCTAACTTGGTGTTGGAACATGTCCTTGAGCTTGTTTACCATATTGTACACACTCAGATGCTCGAATTGCTTTTGCAACTTTGAGCTCATAGTTGACAACATGAGGCAGGCAACATCGTGCGTGTCCTGGGCACGTTTTTCATATTTGTATCGTACGGCCCAAGTCGCGTTGGTAGCAGGTGGCTCTAGAAGGGGTTTCTCAAGGATGTGCAACTTTGACTCATGGCGAAGAAAAATCCTCAATTGCCTAAGCCAGTCAATAAATTTCACTCCCTTGAGTTTCTCCCGTTCTAGGAACATACGAAGTGAGATGTTTGACGTGGTGTTATTATGGTTTGACATCTACTAATAACAAGAATGCGAGTTTTGGTTAGTTAGACAAACCTTGTTAAAGATAATTAACCCATATGTTTAAGAAATTTTTTTCATAATATTTCATTTTTAAGGATAAATTCATCGTCATCAAATGTACAGTTATGTGCCACGAAGGGCATGGCAACACATAAGCTATGACATGAATAAGCTTTGAACAAACGATGCTAAAAAGGTTATACATCAAGTCTTAAAATTTCAAAATTATATCCATCATCTTCAAAATAAGCATACAAAGAAATGTCACTTTCCACGCAGGGCAGCAAAAATAAAGTAATAAATAAACCGGCGACAAAAGCGACATCCAGTCTCCTTATTTTCTCTTAGAGGACAATCATCGTGGTTTCCTCGTCTAAGATCCAGTTCTTCACGCTTTTCTTTCTTCCACCAAGGACCTACACTTTGTAACAAAATAAATTTGTGACAAACGTGTGTCAATCAGCTCGGGTCAACAAGCCAAGTTATAGAAGAACAACAATGAATCATGAACGTACCTTAAGAGGGAAATTTAACTCTCTCTTTCCTTAGAAGTTTATATCCTCTCGGCACGTAGGGCAGGCGTGACGGCCCCAATTTCCAAATATTCCACAGAAGTAGCAAACCACCTTTTCTTGAGTCTCCTCTTAAGGCACATTTTTTATGTCCTTCGACTCAATTTCAAGGATAGGCTTGGAAGCTCCAATCTTTCCTTTTAGGGTCGGTTTCATCTTCCATTTCTTTCGTTTCTTTAAACCCAAGACGGGAGGGGATGAGGTGGAATTATGCTTCGCCATGTCAGACTCCGCAGATTTCAACATGCCATGCAATTCACATAAGGATTTCTCCATTTCTTCCATGTGATAGTTTATAACAAACTGATCATATGATGCGGGCAGGGACTGGAGCACAATATCCACAACGAGCTCCGTCCCAACAGGAAATCCTAACCTCTCCATTTGGTCCACGTTCGCCTTCATCTTGAGGACGTTGAGACTTACATTCGCGTCTTCCTGCATCCTACTACCGACTTGGCTTTTAACACACTCATAGTGTTCCTGCCTAACTTGCTGTTGGAACATGTCCTTGAGCTTGTTTACCATATTGTACACACTCAGATGCTCGAACTGCTTTTGCAACTCTGAGCTCATAGTTGACAATATGAGGCAGGCAACATCTAGCGTGTCCTGGACACGTTTTTCATATTTGAATCGTACGGCCCAAGTCGCGTTGGTAGTAGGTGGCTTAGGAAGGGGTTCCTCAAGGATGTGCAACTTTGACTCATGGCGAAGAAAAATCCTCAATTGCCTAAGCCAGTCAATAAAGTTCACTCCCTTGAGTTTCTCCCGTTCTAGGAACATACGAAGTGAGATGTTTGACGTGGTGTTATTATGGTTTGACATCTACTAATAACAAGAATGCGAGTTTTGGTTAGTTAGACAAACCTTGTTAAAGATAATTAACCCATATGTTTAAGAAATTTTTTTCATAATATTTCATTTTTAAGGATAAATTCATCGTCATCAAATGTACAGTTATGTGCCACGAAGGGCATGGCAACACATAAGCTATGACATGAATAAGCTTTGAACAAACGATGCTAAAAAGGTTATACATCAAGTCTTAAAATTTCAAAATTATATCCATCATCTTCAAAATAAGCATACAAAGAAATGTCACTTTCCACGCAGGGCAGCAAAAATAAAGTAATAAATAAACCGGCGACAAAAGCGACATCCAGTCTCCTTATTTTCTCTTAGAGGACAATCATCGTGGTTTCCTCGTCTAAGATCCAGTTCTTCACGCTTTTCTTTCTTCCACCAAGGACCTACACTTTGTAACAAAATAAATTTGTGACAAACGTGTGTCAATCAGCTCGGGTCAACAAGCCAAGTTATAGAAGAACAACAATGAATCATGAACGTACCTTAAGAGGGAAATTTAACTCTCTCTTTCCTTAGAAGTTTATATCCTCTCGGCACGTAGAGCAGGCGTGACGACCCCAATTTCCAAATATTCCACAGAAGTAGCAAACCACCTTTTCTTGAGTCTCTTCTTGAGGCACATTTTCTATGTCCTTCGACTCAATTTCAAGGATAGGCTTGGAAGCTCCAATCTTTCCTTTTAGGGTCGGTTTCATCTTCCATTTCTTTCGTTCCTTTAAACCCAAGACGGGAGGGGATGAGGTGGAATTATGCTTGGCCATGTCAGACTCCGTAGATTTCAACATGCCATGCAATTCACATAAGGATTTCTCCATTTCTTCCATGTGATAGTTTATAACAAACTGATCATATGCTGCGGGCAGGGACTGGAGCACAATATCCACAGCGAGCTCCCTCCCAACAGGAAATCCTAACCTCTCCATTTGGTCCACGTTCGCCTTCATCTTGAGGACGTTGAGACTTACATTCGCGTCTTCCTGCATCCTACTACCGACTTGGCTTTTAACACACTCATAGTGTTCCTGCCTAACTTGCTGTTGGAACATGTCCTTGAGCTTGTTTACCATATTGTACACACTCAGATGCTCGAATTGCTTTTGCAACTCTGAGCTCATAGTTGAGAACATGAGGCAGGCAACATCGTGCGTGTCCTGGGCACGTTTTTCATATTTGTATCGTACGGCCCAAGTCGCGTTGGTAGCAGGTGGCTCTGGAAGGGGTTCCTCAAGGATGTGCAACTTTGACTCATGGCACAGAAAAATCCTCAATTGCCTAAGCCAGTCAATAAAGTTCACTCCCTTGAATTTTTCCCGTTCAAGGAACATACAAAGTGAGATGTTTGAGGTGGTGTTATTATGGTTTGACATCTACTAATAACAAGATGCGAGTTTTGGTTAGTTAGACAAACCTTGTTAAAGATAATTACCCCATATGTTTAAGAAATTTTTTTCATAATATTTCATTTTTGAGGATAAATTCGTCGTCATCAAATGTAAAGGTATTTGCCACGAAAGGCATGGCAACACATAAGCTATGAAATGAATAAGCTAGGAACAAACGATGCTAATAAGGTTTTACATCAAGTCTTAAAATTTCAAAATTATATCCATCATCTTCAAAATAAGCATACAAAGAAATGTTACATGCTACGTAGGGCAGCAAAAATAAAGTAATAAATAAACCGGAGACAAAATCGAAATCAAGTCTCCTTATTTTCTCTTAGAGGACAATCATCGTGGTTTCCTCGTCCAAGATCCAGTTCTTCATGCTTTTCTTTCTTCCACCAAGGACCTACACTTTGTAAAAATAAATTTATGACAAACGTGAGTCAATCAGCCCGGGTTAACAACCCAAGTTATAGAAGAACAACAATGAATCATGAACGTACCTTATGAGGGAAATTTATCTCTCTCTTTCCTTAGAAGTTTTATATCCTCTCGGCACGTAGGGCAGGCGTGACGGCCCCAATTTCCAAATATTCCACAGAAGTAGCAAACCACCTTTTCTTGAGTCTCTTCTTGAGGCACATTTTCTATGTCCTTCGACTCAATTTCAAGGATAGGCTTGGAAGCTCCAATCTTTCCTTTTAGGGCTGGTTTCTTCTTCCTTTTCTTTCATTTCCTTAAACCCAAGACGGGAATGGATGAGGTGGAATTATGCTTGGCCATATCAGACTCCGCAGATTTCAACATGCCATGCAATTCACATAAGGATTTCTCCATTTCTTCCATGTGATAGTTTATGATAAACTGATCATATGATGCGGGCAGGAACTGGAGCACAATATCCACATCGAGCTCCCTCCCAACAGGAAATCCTAACCTCTCCATTTGGTCCACGTTCGCCTTCATCTTGAGGACGTGGAGACTTACATTCTCGCCTTCCTGCATCCTACAACCGACTAGGCTTTTAACACACTCATAGTGTTCCTGCCTAACTTGTTGTTGGAACATGTCCTTGAGCTTGTTTACCATATTGTACATACTCATATGCTCGAACTGCTTTTGCAACTCTAAGCTCATAGTTGACAACATGAGGTAGGCAAGATCGTGCGTGTCCTGGACACGTTTTTCATATTTGTATCGTACGGCCCAAGTCGCGTTAGTAGCAGGTGGCTCTGGATGGGGTTCCTCAAGGATGTGCAACTTTGACTCATGGCGAAGAAAAATCCTCAATTGCCTAAGCCAGTCAATAAAGTTCACTCCCTTGAGTTTCTCCCGTTCTAGGAACATACGAAGTGAGATGTTTGACGTGGTGTTATTATGGTTTGACATCTACTAATAACAAGATGCGAGTTTTGGTTAGTTAGACAAACCTTGTTAATGATAATTACCCCATATGTTTAAGAAATATTTTTCATAATATTTCATTTTCAAGGATAAATTCATCGTCATCAAATGTACAGTTATGTGCCACGAAGGGCATGGCAACACATAAGCTATGACATGAATAAGCTTTGAACAAACGATGCTAAAAAGGTTTTACATCAAGTCTTAAAATTTCAAAATTATATCCATCATATTCAAAATAAGCATACAAAGAAATGTTACTTGCCACGTAGGGCAGCAAAAATAAAGTAATAAATAAAGCGGCGACATAATCGAGATCAAGTCTCCTTATTTTCTCTTAGAGGACAATATCGTGGTTTCCTCGTCCAAGATCCAGTTCTTCATGCTTTTCTTTCTTCCACCAAGGACCTACACTTTGTAAAAATAAATTTGTAACAAACGTGAGTCAATCAGCTCGGGTCAACAACCCAAGTTATAGAAGAACAACAATGAATCATGAACGTACCTTAAGAGGGAAATTTAACTCTCTCTTTGCTTAGAAGTTTTATATCCTCTCGGCATGTAGGGCAGGCGTGACGGCCCCAATTTCCAAATATTCCACAGAAGTAGCAAACCACCTTTTCTTGGGTCTCTTCTTGAGGCACATATTCCATGTCCTTCGACTCAATTTCAAGGATAGGATTGGAAGCTCCAATCTTTCCTTATAGGGTCGGTTTCTTCTTCCTTTTCTTTCATTTCCTTAAACCCAAGATGGGAATAGATGAGGTGGAATTATGCTTGGCCATGTCAGACTGCGCAGATTTCAACATGCCATGCAATTCACATAAGGATTTCTCCATTCTTTCCATGTGATAGTTTATGACAAACTGATCATATGATGCGGGCAGGGACTGGAGCACAATATCCACAGCGAGATCCCTCCCAACAGGAAATCCTAACCTCTCAATTTGGTCCACGTTCGCATTCATCTTGAGGACGTGGAGACTTACATTCCCGTCTTCCTGCATCCTACAACCGACTAGGTTTTTAACACACTCATAGTGTTCCTGCCTAACTTGCTGTTGGAACATGTCCTTGAGCTTGTTTACAATATTGAACACACTCATATCCTCGAACTGCTTTTGCAACTCTGAGCTCATTGTTGACAACATGAGGCAGGCAACATCGTGCGTGTCCTGGACACGTTTTTCATACTTGTATCGTACGGCCCAAGTCGCGTTGGTCCTAGGTGGTTCTGGAAGGGGTTCCTCAAGGATGTGCAACTTTGACTCATGGCGAAGAAAAATCCTCAATTGCCTAAGCCAGTCAATAAAGTTCACTCCCTTGAGTTTCCCCCGTTCTAGGAACATACAATGTGAGATGTTTGACGTGGTGTTATTATGGTTTGACATCTACTAATAACAAGATGCGAGTTTTGGTTAGTTAGACAAACCTTGTTAATGATAATTACCCCATATGTTTAAGAAATATTTTTCATGATATTTCATTTTCAAGGATAAATTCATCGTCATCAAATGTACAGTTATGTGCCACGAAGGGCATGGCAACACATAAGCTATGACATGAATAAGCTAGGAACAAACGATGCTAAAAAGGTTTTACATCAAGTCTTAAAATTTCAAAATTATATCCATCATATTCAAAATAAGCATACAAAGAAATGTTACTTGCCACGTAGGGCAGCAAAAATAAAGTAATAAATAAAGCGGCGACATAATCGAGATCAAGTCTCCTTATTTTCTCTTTGAGGACAATCATCGTGGTTTCCTTGTCTAAGATCCAGTTCTTCATGCTTTTCTTTCTTCCACCAAGGACCTACACTTTGTAACAAAATAAATTTGTGACAAACGTGTGTCAATCAGCTCGGGTCAACAAGCCAAGTTATAGAAGAACAACAATGAATCATGAACGTACCTTAAGAGGGAAATTTAACTCTCTCTTTCCTTAGAAGTTTATATCCTCTCGGCACGTAGGGCAGGCGTGACGACCCCAATTTCCAAATATTCCACAGAAGTAGCAAACCACCTTTTCTTGAGTCTCTTCTTGAGGCACATTTTCTATGTCCTTCGACTCAATTTCAAGGATAGGCTTGGAAGCTCCAATCTTTCCTTTTAGGGTCGGTTTCTTCTTCCTTTTCTTTCTATTCTTTAAAACCAAGACGGGAACGGATGAGGTGGAATTATGCTTGGCCATGTCAGACTCCGCAGGTTTCAAAATGCCATGCAATTCAAATAAGGATTTCTCCATTTCTTCCATGTGATAGTTTATGACAAACTGATCATATGATGCGGGCAGGGACTGGAGCACAATATCCACAGCGAGCTCCCTCCCAACAGGAAATCCTAACCTCTCCATTTGGTCCACGTTCACCTTCATCTTGAGGACGTGGAGACTTACATTCCCGTCTTCCTGCATCCTACAACCGACTAGGCTTTTAACACACTCATAGTGTTCCTGCCTAACTTGCTGTTGGAACATGTCCTTGAGCTTGTTTACCATATTGTACACACTCAGATGCTCGAACTGCTTTTGCAACTCTGAGCTCATAGTTGACAATATGAGGCAGGCAACATCTAGCGTGTCCTGGACACGTTTTTCATATTTGAATCGTACGGCCCAAGTCGCGTTGGTAGTAGGTGGCTTAGGAAGGGGTTCCTCAAGGATGTGCAACTTTGACTCATGGCGAAGAAAAATCCTCAATTACCTAAGCCAGTCAATAAAGTTCACTCCCTTGAGTTTCTCCCGTTCTAGGAACATACGAAGTGAGATGTTTGACGTGGTGTTATTATGGTTTGACATCTACAAATAACAAGAATGCGAGTTTTGGTTAGTTAGACAAACCTTGTTAAAGATAATTATCCCATGCGTTTAAGAAATTTTTTTCATAATATTTCATTTTTAAGGATAAATTCATCGTCATCAAATGTACAGTTATGTGCCACGAAGGGCATGGCAACACATAAGCTATGACATGAATAAGCTTTGAACAGACGATGCTAAAAAGGTTATACATCAAGTCTTAAAATTTCAAAATTATATCCATCATCTTCAAAATAAGCATACAAAGAAACGTCAATTTCCACGCAGGGTAGCAAAAATAAAGTAATAAATAAACCGGCGACAAAAGCAAGATCCAGTATCCTTATTTTCTCTTAGAGGACAATCATCGTGGTTTCCTCGTCTAAGATCCAGTTCTTCATGCTTTTCTTTCTTCCACCAAGGACCTACACTTTGTAACAAAATAAATTTGTGACAAACGTGTGTCAATCAGCTCGGGTCAACAAGCCAAGTTATAGAAGAACAACAATGAATTATGAACGTACCTTAAGAGGGAAATTTAACTCTCTCTTTCCTTAGAAGTTTATATCCTCTCGGCACGTAGAGCAGGCGTGACGACCCCAATTTCCAAATATTCCACAGAAGTAGCAAACCACCTTTTCTTGAGTCTCTTCTTGAGGCACATTTTCTATGTCCTTCGACTCAATTTCAAGGATAGGCTTGGAAGCTCCAATCTTTCCTTTTAGGGTCGGTTTCTTCTTACTTTTCTTTCGTTTCCTTAAACCCCTGACGGGAATGGATGAGGTGGAATTATGCTTGGCCATGTCAGACTCCGCAGATTTCAACATGCCATGCAATTCACATAAGGATTTTTCCATTTCTTCCATGTGATAGTTTATGACAAACTGATCATATGATGCGGGCAGGGACTGGAGCACAATATCCACAGCTCCCTCCCTCCCAACAGGAAATCCTAATCTCTCCATTTGGTCCACGTTCGCCTTCATCTTGAGGACGTGGAGACTTACATTCCCGTCTTCCTGCATCCTACAACCGACTAGGCTTTTAACACACTCATAGTGTTCCTACCTAACTTGCTGTTGGAACATGTCCTTGAGCTTGTTTACCGTATTGTACACACTCAGATGCTCGAACTGCATTTGCAACCCTGAGCTCATAGTTGACAACATGAGGCAGGAAACATCGTGCGTGTCATGGATACGTTTTTCATATTTGTATCGTACGGCCCAAGTCGCGTTGGTAGCAGGTGGCTCTGGTAGGGGTTCCTCAAGGATGTGCAACTTTGACTCATGGCGAAGAAAATCCTCAATTACCTAAGCCAGTCAATAAAGTTCACTCCCTTGAGTTTCTCCCGTTCTAGGAACATACGAAGTGAGATGTTTGACGTGGTGTTATTATGGTTTGACATCTACTAATAACAAGATGCGAGTTTTGGTTAGTTAGACAAACCTTGTTAATGATAATTACCCCATATGTTTAAGAAATATTTTTCATAATATTTCATTTTCAAGGATAAATTCATCGTCATCAAATGTACAGTTATGTGCCACGAAGGGCATGGCAACACATAAGCTATGACATGAATAAGCTTTGAACAAACGATGCTAAAAAGGTTTTACATCAAGTCTTAAAATTTCAAAATTATATCCATCATATTCAAAATAAGCATACAAAGAAATGTTACTTGCCACGTAGGGCAGCAAAAATAAAGTAATAAATAAAGCGGCGACATAATCGAGATCAAGTCTCCTTATTTTCTCTTAGAGGACAATATCGTGGTTTCCTCGTCCAAGATCCAGTTCATCATGCTTTTCTTTCTTCCACGAAGGACCTACACTTTGTAAAAATAAATTTGTAACAAACGTGAGTCAATCAGCTCGGGTCAACAACCCAAGTTATAGAAGAACAACAATGAATCATGAACGTACCTTAAGAGGGAAATTTAACTCTCTCTTTGCTTAGAAGTTTTATATCCTCTCGGCGCGTAGGGCAGGCGTGACGGCCCCAATTTCCAAATATTCCACAGAAGTAGCAAACCACCTTTTCTTGAGTCTCTTCTTGAGGCACATATTCCATGTCCTTCGACTCAATTTCAAGGATAGGATTGGAAGCTCCAATCTTTCCTTTTAGGGTCGGTTTCTTCTTCCTTTTCTTTCATTTCCTTAAACCCAAGACGGGAATAGATGAGGTGGAATTATGCTTGGCCATGTCAGACTGCGCAGATTTCAACATGCCATGCAATTCACATAAGGATTTCTCCATTCTTTCCATGTGATAGTTTATGACAAACTGATCATATGATGCGGGCAGGGACTGGAGCACAATATCCACAGCGAGCTCCCTCCCAACAGGAAATCCTAACCTCTCTATTTGGTCCACGTTCGCATTCATCTTGAGGACGTGGAGACTTACATTCCCGTCTTCCTGCATCCTACAACCGACTAGGCTTTTAACACACTCATAGTGTTCCTGCCTAACTTGCTGTTGGAACATGTCCTTGAGCTTGTTTACCATATTGAACACACTCATATCCTCGAACTGCTTTTGCAACTCTGAGCTCATTGTTGACAACATGAGGCAGGCAACATCGTGCGTGTCCTGGACACGTTTTTCATATTTGTATCGTACGGCTAAAGTCGCGTTGGTCGCAGGTGGTTGTGGAAGGGGTTCCTCAAGGATGTGCAACTTTGACTCATGGCGAAGAAAAATCCTCAATTGCCTAAGCCAGTCAATAAAGTTCACTCCCTTGAGTTTCCCCCGTTCTAGGAACATACAAAGTGAGATGTTTGACGTGGTGTTATTATGGTTTGACATCTACTATTAACAAGAATGCGAGTTTTGGTTGGTTAGACAAACCTTGTTAAAGATAATTACCCCATTTGTTTGAGAAATTTTTTTCATAATATTTCATTTTTAAGGATAAATTCATCGTCATCAAATGTAATGTTATGTGCCACGAAGGGCATGGCAACACATAAGCTATGACATGAATAAGCTTTGAACAAATGATGCTAAAAAGGTTATACATCAGGTCTTAAAATTTCAAAATTATATCCATCATCTTCAAAATAAGCATACAAGGAAATGTTACTTTCCACCAAGGACCTACAATTTGTAACAAAATAAATTTGTGAAAAACGTGAGTTAATCAGCTCGGGTCAACAACCCAAGTTATAGAAGAACAGCAATGAATCATGAACGTACCTTAAGAGGGAAATTTAACTCTCTCTTTCCTTAGAAGTTTATATCCTCTCGGCACGTAGGGCAGGCGTGACGGCCCCAATATCCAAATATTCCACAGAAGTAGCAAACCACCTTTTCTTGAATCTCTTCTTGAGGCACATTTTCAATGTCATTCGACTCAATTTCAAGGATAGGCTTGGAAGCTCCAATCTTTCCTTTTAGGGTCGTTTTCTTCTTCCTTTTCTTTAGTTTCCTTAAACCCAAGATGGGAATGGATGAGGTGGAATTATGCTTGGCCATGTCAGACTCCGCAGATTTCAACATTGTCACACCCCGCTAAAGCTAATTACCCCATATGTTTAAGAAAATTTTTTCATAATATTTCATTTTTAAGGATAAATTCATCGTCATCAAATGTACAGTTATGTGCCACGAAGGGCATGGCAACACATAAGCTATGACATGAATAAGCTTTGAACAAACGATGCTAAAAAGGTTATACATCAAGTCTTA